>OV656860.1:10648629-12000295 GCA_927399475.2 Acleris emargana
TTAAACGTGGATAAAGCATCTGTCCCTTTCTGACCAGTGGGCAAGTGCGAGGGTGACGGGTGCTTTATCTACCACGATAAAGGCGACCAAAGTAAGGATCCGTCACTCTCGTTCTCATATACGTGTCAAAAAGTGACGGAATATTTATCCACATTTTGTCACGCGACCAACCTAGCCACACGACACTAACGCACAGGCAGGTAGGTGATGATAAAGATTATAACAAATCTATTTAACAAATACCAACACATATTTATACCGAATTATAAAATTAATTCGGGCTTTGGACCAAAGCCACTTTGTATTTTTGGCAAATGTAAACATTTGTAACACGTTTTTAGTATCCTGGCTGTAGCTCGGTCAAAGTGTTTATTTAATAGAATTCTTATAGAAATAACAGTATTTATGCAACTGTTACATAATGAACTCTTTCAAGATATGATTGACAGATTAGAGTAGTAATTAATTAGTTCCATTGGCACCATTTTAGTTAAGAAAACCAATATTAAACCACCTACTTGCCGGAGTCATTTAAGCTAGGCCCTAGACAAGTTTAATGCGGCGAACGTTACCGTTATTGAAAAGGTGTACAGTTAATACAATTCCATAAATTTTTACATACATACATACATTAAATCACGCCTGTTTCCCAGAGGGGTAGGCAGAGACCACTTCTTTCCACTTGCTACGATCTTGACAAATTTCTTTCGCTTCTTCCACATTCATACATCGAGTCATGCACGCACGTCGGTTTCGGGTACTTAAGATTCGGCCCTTTTCCAGTATAGCTCCGATTGGCGATTTGATTCGGAAAAGTACGCCTAGGGCGGCCCCTTCCGACCCTTTCACTCACTTTCGATCTGTATATCTCTTTCGTCAATCTCTCAACATTTTGACAGTCTTCGAAAATCTTCTACGTTACCATTAATCAAGTGCACTTTTTTTTGTGTGAGTGATATGGTATTTATGTGTATATATAAATTCAATTTGTAGTGTGTATCCCGCGTGTGCGACCCAACGGACTTAGTACTGCCTCAGAATGTTTTTCTCGTGTTATTATCCGTTGTTTTAATAGTTTTTAGTGTAATATTTAATTTTACTATGGGGCAAACACAAATCCAACTGACCAAAGATCATAAAAAGCGGTCCATTAATTTTTTTGTTTTATATTATATACACTCAGGGGCAAAAATATCGGGTCAGAGTGCGTTTTTCAGTAAGCCTTGGTTCCTTGCCAGGGGTGGTTTTGAGTGAGGTTTAATGGTGGATACTCCTATATATGGTGGATATACCTAACTTATCGCACAATCATTTAACACCACAGCGAGAGTTTGTGTCAGCATTTGGATTTCCTTACATTTTATTGCCATTTCAAATGTTTTTCTGAACATGCACATTTCTGGACTTAACCGCAGATTCAATCACTTGGGTATCGTAGGCACTCTGGAAGTCCTGTATGGATGCTCTTGGTGTCTATCATCAGATTTCACTGAAAGCATCTCCTGGCGAGGAACCGAGGCTTCGAAATAGCCTCTTTAGTATGAAAAACGCACTCTGATCCATTTTTTTTGCCCCTGAGTGTAGGTAGATAATTTAAATTAATTTTATATATTTAATCTTTTGTAAAATAATTGTTTCTAGATAAATAATTTAAAAAAAAAACTCGGCTTGGGCCCTAGAAATATCTACTTCATACAGGTATTAATTTTGTTTGTATCGTTGACTACTAAATTCAAGACCGCTCACTACATCATTCAACGTTACATTATTTATTAATCCAAAGTGTATTCGTGTATGGCTGCGAGCCTATCATGGACGCGTTTTTCCCTGTGTATAAAACTTCTGTCACTTTCAGACAACTACGTAAGTGCGACAGTGACAAATGCTTTACATACATTGATTGATGTGACTTTAAGTAAGCCCGCTGAAAACTAGCGAAATGAAATAATTTTAATTTCGTTGTAAAAAAATCTGACTTAATTATGACCTGATTATGGTCTAAATTAGTCATCCGGGATCTGATTACGTCACATCACTTTGACATAGTTCCATAGTGGTCCTGAAATCCATTTGTTTGACTGTACCTACATATAAACTGCAAAACTTTTTAAATTGTCTATTCTTTGAACTAATTTCTTGCTCTGTAAACATTACTTACCTATATTAAAACGGCACGAGTAACCAAAGCATCCAACCTATTTTTACACGCAGCCTCCTTGGAAAGGCCTCGGCTTGAAGGCTAAGTCCTTGCCAGCCTTCCCAGCCACCTTGTCCTTTAGGGTGGCCCAAGGTCGGCCTTCAAAAGGTCACGTTTCGAGGCCGCCCTTGGCTCGAGGCCTCTGGAAGGCCATGTGACGTAGGCAGGTTGGAGGTTGGTTCGGGATATTGACTCAATGGCGTCTTTTATGACGTAAGTTTCCCGGATAAATAAACCTCTTTTAGTACTTTCAAGTAGATAATACGTTTATCTTTGTCTAGTGCCCACAGTATAAGTAAATAAATAAGTTTGGGACTTGTCAATTTGTCAGGATATTTCGGTATTTTCATGTTTCCCTGTTATTATAATCTTAATGATTTTCCAAACTTTGTTTAATTTCGTGCAAACTTTTAGCGCTATAACTATTGATTTTATTAACAAATATTAATAAAATAAATAAATAAATAATAAATATCAGGGGACAATCTCACACCAATTGACCTAGTCCCAAACTAAGCTCTAGGCTTGTACTATGGGTACTAGACAACGATATAAATACTTATATAGAGAAATAAATACTTAAATACAAAGAAAACATCCATGACTCAGGAACAAATATTCGCGCTCATCACACAAATATCTGCCCTTACCGGGATTTGAACCCAGGACCGCTCGCTTCGTAGGCAGGGTCACTACCAACTAGGCCAGCGCGTCGTCAAATATATTGTTAGTAGTGTTACGAAAGATTAATCAATTGTGTCGGTTTGTTCTAATGTTTATGTTGCAATAAATGACATGATTTTTGCGCTAATTTAGTTAGTTATTGAATGATTACGATTTGTTCTGTGTATCTCTATTTATTGAATAGAATATCTCTAGTATTGCAATTGGGCCGTTCGGACAAATTACTGAGAACATTATCGGAAAGATTTGAAATCAGTCATTGTGAATTAACTCTTTCCATAAAAAATAGTAAATTATTTTAGACGATACCATAATTTTCTCTTAAGAAACTTTCACAAATTGCAATGTTTCTTCTCGGTGCAATGTTGTACTCTTGTGGATACACTTTTTTTTTTTAAATTTAAAACAGAGTCGCAGGCAAAGGCTAGTTAATAAATAAAATTCAATGTGTTGCTATTTGTAGTGGAAGATGATATAATACATGACAAGAATTATTGGACCATTACCTACAGTTCATTCACACTGCAATATGAATCATAGAATATGTTGAAACATTCCATTTGTTATAACTGGAACAATATGTCGTCTGAGACGAATGGCTTTGACGAAGTTAACACGGCTCGCCGGCATGCAGGAAATGTGTCAAAATGAAGAATTAATGGGTTGATTTGTTATATTTTATAACGGCTTTTCCACAAAATATGTAGGTACTAAATCTCGCACTTGACTCCTCATATATTTAACGTAGATATATATTTAACCTGCGGTGCGGAGGTCCAAACAATCAACCACATAATTCAGGAATGTCCTGTTTCGGGTTACACCGATGGGCCCCCCGAAGACCTGATCACCCGACCTGATGAACAACGTAGCCACTAAAAAAAAATTAAAAAAAAAAAAAAAACATTTGTAGCCTCATAATTGTCTGTATATTGTTTACATCATGCCATACGATTAAATAAATAAGTATAAAATAGAGAAAGTTCGATAACCTTTGAAAATTAAAATAAATAAATTTTTGGTTCAATCTGAAGATATAATCCATACTATACTATAATAGTGGAGAGCCTTGGGGGAGGCCTATGTCCAGCAGTGAACGTCTTTCGGCTGACATGAATTAATGAATGAATGAATACTATAATATACCTATGTATAATATTATAAATGTGAAAGTGTGCATGTTCGTCCGTCTTTCACGCTTCAACCACTGAACGGCTCGAAATGCAACTTGGGACACATATTAGTTAGGTCCTGGAATAGGACATAGGGTAGTTTTTATACCGGAAAATTGGACAGTTCCCGAGGGAGCAGCGATAAACGACGGAGTCGCGGGCGAAAACTAGTATAATACCTAAACATTACCTATAATAAATCTTGTAATATAAAATTATCTTGTTATAATATTTATAAAGATATTTTTTTTCTGCACTTGTTGTTTCTAAATCAGTGGCAGTGAAAATTGGAATTCCAAGTAGATACCTGTCAAAACCATGATTACCTAATGAAAATGTTCATTGCAATTCTGACAACATTGACTGACGTAAATGCAATTTCCCTCTCAAATTTGAATTGCAGAAGCCAAATGTCAAACATTCTGTCAAGATTTAATTTGACAGGTGCTGACAAGACCAGAGAGTCGCGTATTTTATTTTATTTTATGTGACAATGTTTTATTTTGCTGCCATCGGGGCGCTGCCGTCTTTGTTATGATCGGGTTTTTGTATGAGATATTTTTAGTTCCTCGTTTCGCTAACAGTATACATTCGTGGTTTCCTCTTAGTTTCGGTTGGTTTTAGTTTGATGTGCGTTGACAGCCGTGCGGTTTTTAAATAGGTGCTAAATGGTGTCGAAAGTTACGGTGGAAATCGATCTAAATTCATAGTAGGCCGATATCTGTCATAACTGGGGTGCTATTATGACATAGCAATGTAGTTCAGTTTACGCTGAGAGAAAAGGACAGAGCTATATAACTGCCATAGCTCTGTCCTTTACGCTCGCCGTAAAATGATCTGCATAGTTACGTCATAACCCCCCTGATATTATATAGTGGTGGTAGGACTTCGTGCAGGGTCCATCTTGTTGGCAGTATTCGTTGTGTTTCAGTCTGGGGATAAGACAACCAGTGAAATGACTAGCAAGAAGTATTCCATCTTAGTCCTCATATTCCCCTTAGTCTGTCGACAGTCATTTCATAGAAGGTATCACTTCGCATAATTTCCATTTCATCGACAGGCTTTTCTAGGCGCTAATTTAGATTTCGTAATAGTCTCATGTCTAACCCAACTAGGGTTACCATCATCAGTTACCACCATCCATCCAGATTAGTCCGGCTCTGTAATTTGTCCGGTTTTTTTTTAATTAGATGCAATATGAGTATGCTACCATGCTTACCATACCACTGTAACTTAGTTTAAGTTTTCATTTTGTGACTAAAAAGTCCGTACTTTTATTCGAAATGTCAGGCTTATTGTCAAGACTTTTCTAATTCCTTAATGGTTACCCTAAACCCTACCTAACCGACCTAATGAACGTAAACGTTATCTTAAAAGATAACCTGAAAAAAACACAGCTGCAGCATTCGATGAAGTGAAATTCGGTAAAGCGATATGTGACACCATTTCACAGTTCTAGGATTGCATTCTAAGGAGTGCAAACACTTCTTATGGCTTGTCTTCCCCTTGCCATCTGGTACTCTAACAGTTAGGGTACTGAATTATGGTGTTCTTTGACTAGAGTTGACCAGTGAGTGGTGACACAAAAAAATGGCTTCAAAATTAAAATATCACTAGTTGGTAACACAAAATGCATAGCGACTGGATAGGTACTCGTAATGTGACAGCTTGTTTCATAGGTAAAATTGTTGCCATGTGAATAATTTGAAAAAAATGCTTGTGACACGATTGGTTGGTCAGACTCTATAATGAAAATTAATGTCTACTGTATGTCTCCAACAAGATGGAGTGACGACCTGTTAAGGATCGCGGGAACGCGGTGGATGCGAAATGCGTTCCGTTCCGATGACCGTTCTGAGTGGAGAGCCTTGGTTCAGGCCTATGTCCAGCAGTGGACGTCTTTCGGCTGACATGATGATGATGATGTATGTTCAGTATTTGTCACCATAAAACGTGTCCTTCGCTTCTATTGCCAATTAGATGAGACAGCAATGTCGGTGCTAAACCTTGTCCTTACACATCCATTGCGATATTTTCATCAAGGCACCTTATAGGTTGATAACATATTGTATTTCCTATATGTATACGCCTGATTCCATAGGTCAAAACAGGTCAAAATATGTATAGTTAATCAGGGGGGTTATCATGACATGTCTATGCAATTCATTTTACGGCGAGCGTAAAGGACAGAGCTAAAGCAGTTGTATAGCTCTGTCCTTTTCTCTCAGCGTAAACTGAACTGCAAATCTAGATCATAATAACCCCCCTGATCTTAAGTTATGTGAATAATAAAAATACAAAAACTTGTATATTGATGATGTTGTACACTTTGAATTTTCTATTAAATCATCTATGTAATATCACAGATGCAATGCCTAAAACACCGCCTAGAAATAAGACACCATGCTTTTATTTGGTCTCGTGCCCGGAAGACATAAGAGCATAAGCGGGGAATGAATATTATTATATGTATAAACGAGAGCGTCAATTTAATATAGAGGAATTCTATATCCCGTGTAGTTAGCCAATTCATTAAATAATAAACATCTGAGGCAGAACCCATAATATGCATCAAGAAATTAGACATACAGTAAACTAAACGATTATAGAAAACTGGAATTGCAATTTCAACTTTGTTGCTTCTATAAATCACTAAGATAGATCGAAACGATGATGCGCCAACGTTAAAATAGCAGATTTCTAGTTACTTAGCAACGTAAGTAATATTTGTTCAATATAAATGTACCTAATTTCATGTACAATATCTTAACAAGCACTTCACTTTTGAGAGAAAAGATATGCTTAATTTTTATTTGTTATTTGACACTAACAAACCTATAACTAAACGATAAAATTGTCCAGTTCATTCAGCATCAAATTACAGAAACACAAACATGGACCTCTCAAATCCGCTAATTTATCGGCGCCATTAATAAAGTTCCAGATTTAAAAACTTACCGCGCAATAAATCACAACACCACAGAGCACAAATTTAACTTTTTTCAGGACCCGGATGCCGGCGTAGGATCCGCTAACGTCTACGCGTTCCTACTTGTAGTATAGGTTTAAAATATCATATCAGACGGTGGTACCAACATCACGGAACGTTAGCTTCTATAAATACCGCGTCGTGCATCGTTATATGAAAATTCGGCGTTTACACCCGGATTATGACAGGATTACGGTTTAATGGTCAGCTTTGGTTGACACGGTTTTGTAATGATAGCAATCGATATCCGGTATTAAAATATATTTTTGTAGAGCTAGTTGCTGCGTGGAACGTAAGTAAAATATTGATCGACAAAATATGGCAATGCGAACATTGGAAATGGTTTTAAGGCTACAATAATTATTATTAAAAATCATGAATAAAAAAGTAAGTATACATTTTTTATTGACTGTCATTATTAGTTAGTACAAAACCATTATGGAGAAATCAAATAATTAAATGTAATCTTTCAAAAAAAAAAATGTTTACGGTTTTGTATTTGTAAAGGTTTGCAGAACATTCCCAGAAGTTTGGGAACCGTGTTAATAAATTACTCGAAAACTTTTGAGAGCCTTAAGGATGCTCTCTTTCAATACAAAAAATATGAATAATCTTTGAATTTACCGAGAATTTCTCATAAGAAACTTTCGCAATTTGAGAAGTGTCTCATCGGTACAATGCCAAAAGTACTAGACCGCAGAAACACTATACTATCCGCAAAATCAAGTGGCGAGTCGTGCAATAAACGTCAGTTACCTTCCTTTTTGTGCCTACCGCTACCTGCACTATTGTTGCACGGCCCACTCCATAAGGCCGTGCAGGTGCGAAAGAGATAGCATGATTCCGATGATTTATGACCTGACTCGCCACTTCATTTTTCGGATAGTATAGTGCGGGTCTAGTATTATCGTTTTTAGCGTTTATCGCGCGACAAAAGGTGGATAAACCATCCGTCACTCTCATCCTTATACACGTGTCAGAAAATGACGTACTCGTATGTTTAATCCACAATTTGTCACGCGATAAACGCAGCCATCTTTACTAGGTCCCCCTAATTGATATGGATTTCTATGATATTCCTGAGCGTGATGATGATGTAAAAGCGGCTCCAATTAGCTGATACTATATGAGAAGACGCGGGATTCTACTATGCATTACGCATTAGATAATAAAAATAAATAAATAAATAATATCAGGGGACAATGTCACACCAATTGACCTAGTCCCAATTTAAGCTCTAGGCTTGTATTATGGGTACTAGACAACGATATAACACTCTAACACTCCATCTCCAAGTTAATATCCATGACTCTGGAACAAATATTCGCGCTCATCTCACTAATATCTGCCCTTACCGGGATTTGAACCCAGGACCGCTGCTAGCTTCGTAGGCAGGGTCACTACCAACTAGGCCAGCGCGTCGTCAGATCTCATATATTCCTATGCCGTATTGGATAATGTGTAACCGGTTTGTGTAATGTGGAACTATTTCAAAGTGATGTATTTACTAATTTCTGAAGTCCTTACGATTTGAATCATTTTGTCACTTTCACTTGGTATGTAACCAACCACTTGGTGGAAGTCACCTATGATTCAAATTGTTTGACTTTACTATTTGGTTCTATTCTAGTGATTTTATATACTCCGATTTATTATTTCGTACGAATCTAAGATATGAATGGACCCAATGGAACCCTGTCTGACCCACCACAGAACGGTGTCACAGTTACATTGTAAAACAATTTGTTTCACACTTCTTACGAACTTCAAGCATAACGTCACTGTGACACAGTTCTATGATGGGTCAGGGTTCCATGGGGCTGATTGTACCTATACCACGCCGTTCCGGTTGCCTCGAAAACGTTAGTTCGTTCCGTTCATTCATATTTTAGAATCCTACGAAATAACAAAGTGAGGTATATAAAACCACGTCATAAGTATACTCCGAACCGAGTTACGACCAGCGGCTGACTCAACTTTTAACTGCCGCCCTAAACTGTGATATTCTACATTTGAGATCTATGTTTACAACAAACGTTTATAGATAAACCATTTTAGAGTTGAGTTGTTTTTATGTAGTTATTAGGCCGACGCAGCCATGATTCAGTGCATAACTATTCAATTGATAATCTCGGAAAATTGGACAGTCCCCGAGGAAATAGCGATAAACGACTTCTACGCGGACGGAATCACGTGAAAAAGCTAGTTTAAAAAAAACTAAGGTAATGAAAAAGAGTCTAGAACGCGGGGTTGAAAAACGAAAGTTATTTGATTACCTATAGTTTGCTATAGGCATATACATATGCGAGCTGTCATACGAAAAGGCTCAAACTGCAAATTTCAAAATAATGTTTTTTGTAATTTTCTGTGACGTAAGTAAATTTTGATTTATAGGCTAAAAATGTATACAAAGGAGAATGCCCATATAATGCCTGGAATATACAGAGATAACCTATATGCCAAAAAACATGTTATAATTAAATATAAATATACTCATTAAATTGAAGTCTAATAATGATGGGAGTAATACGCACATTATTTATAGACTTTTACTTGAACAGTCATCGCTCAACCGATTTTATTTCGACCTACCCTCATGTTTACTCGTATTTGCAATATTATAAATGGCGTGAGACGTCACTTCCATATAAATAACACTATGATGCTAAGGTAGGTAGGTAGGTAAGGTAGGTAGGTAGGTAGGTGATCGTAGTAAATGATTCCTTATCTGGAAGACAGGCCATACAGCACAGATACTGTAATTGTATTGTGGGGCGTATCGAACAGTAGGCACGTGTGCCCATATTATGTCAATAATATGGTACTTAAGCTGGGCTAGGTACCAAAGTAATATCTATCCTCCTGCACAGTTTTTGGACGATGTACTTGTAACTATTGAAAATGATTAGAATTGTAAAATGACTTTGTTTATTTACTTAACCAAGGCCGCGTACTGGACGACAGTGAGCGAATTTCTTTCTTGATTGCATGGTCGAGACGCTCACCGCACGGCGGTGAATTGAGATAACACGTAATGTATGGAAAATCGCTTGCCACCTCCACCGCCCGCTCTCGTCCAGTCCGTGGACTTACGCCGTCATCGCCCTCACCCTAAACCAGTCATGAAAGCACTATTTTCATGTTCCTTACCTACGTGTAACTACTTTGTTTGTAAACATACTAAACGTCTTAATTCGTTTTGAAAGAGTTTGAGATGAAAATTGTCTTTGTCTATTTGCATAAAAATAACAGCGTTTCACCAACTTTTTGAGTCCATGCGCGCTATTCCCTTCCATCAATCACGTAATCGACAGTTTTTAGACGTGAAAGAAACACATCAGGGGGTTATTATGACCTAGCTTTTCAGTTCATTTGACGGCAAGCGTAAAGGACAGAGCTATAGCAGTTATATAGCTCTGTCCTTTTCTCTCAGCGTAAACTGAACTTCATAGCTATGTCATAATAACCCCGCTGTTGTAAATCGGCAATACCGATCAATATATTCGAAAAACTAACCTTGACTCCAACTGGCCAGCATTATTGTTCCGCTTTTGAAAAGTAAACAAACAGTTCACCGCAAAACTTTAACGGAAACACGTAGCACTCAGAAACAATTTAGTGCTAACAATAAAAACATATGTTTTCCTTGTAAAAGGTTGGGTTTCGGGTTTTATCAAAAATCAAATTTCCTTGAGGCGCTGCCACCGGCTCTGTCCATAGTGTCCATAATATAAAGAAACACGTGTTTTTTCAGTTTCCTTAAATATAACTTTGTGGGTTTACAGCAAACATGATGGAGAAATAAACAAAACTAATTGAGCAATCATTTGGTTTTTGAATCATTTCTATATATCTACAAAACTTCATAATACCTAGTTTGTAACTTTTTAAAAAGTGAAAACGGCCATAATAAAATGAGGGCACAAGTCTTATACATCCATATTTTATTCGAAACGTAACTTTTTTATCTGTCTCTGGAATAAATTGAGTTTGTTTTTTTCTAAAAAGTTTCTCCTTGTCATAAAAATAAAGGCGGTAAAGAGTGATGTTTTTTCACGTGAAGTTTCTGTTTATATGCGATTTGTAACTTTCGATTTTTGAGAAAAGCACTATATATGCCGCGGCAGGAACGGCAATTGCGGGCCTCGTATTTTAAAACGGACTCGCAAGCTCGTCCGTTTAAACCAATTCTCGGCCCGCAATTGCCTGCTTCACTGCCTAGGCAATAATGTACTATTATTTATGCGTAGTTGATCAGGATATTATATTATTACATTGCCGTCGGGCATTCAAACTTTAAACCGATCTAAATAACAAATAAGTTCTAATAAAAGCTATAGTCCGCGCCCGAGCTCCCAGGAATCGGGGGTTGGGAAGAAGACGGGTGCTCGCCGCGAGCGATCATCGCATGGTACCCCGCTTCTCCCAGAACGAGATTTGCCATCACTGTTGAAGCTTCTTGATTCAGGCAGGCAGGGGTCTAACTATGTTTTCTCGATAATGAATGCTTTTATTACAATGGTTGTTTAAATTGGTATATTTGAAATAAGGTAAGTACATTGACATTATCCATACAGTACATTGAGAAAAGAAGAGGACGCGGCGGCGGTGCGTTGCCCGTTTTATAATAATTAGCAGCGCCTCTCGCGGCCATCACGGGAAACTCGCTACTCGGCGAGTGACGTAGATTTCGTCCGTAACAATCACCTTGGTTGGCTATATCATTAACGTAGTATTGACTAAATCACTGCACTAAATCCGGACGTCAGCTTTTCTTGAGATTCCTCGGAGCTCGCCCGGACTACCTAACTATGACGTTTGAGATACTTATGAAGTCGTGACAATGCCAATGTCTATGGGTCTCAGTTCCTAATTACTTACTTCTTCTTTATCGATGTGGATAAAATATCTGTACCCTTACCATGAGTTACAATTAACGTAGTCGAATGTTCTGTCTCTCGCTGACCACACATAAGTGTTAAAGAGTGCGAGGGACAGAGCATTCGACTCGCTGGTGAGTGAGGGTACTGTTACTTTCTGACCGGTATGTAAGGAGAGTAACGCATGCTTTATCTACCGTGGTAAAAGCGACCATAGTACGAGCCCAGAGGCGTGATATGGCTACGTTTATCGCGTGACAAAATGTGGATACATCCGTCACTTTTTGACGTGTATAAGTACGAGAGTGACGGATGCTTATTCACATTTTGTCACGCGATAAACGAAACCATACTAAGGCCCTGTTCCCACTACGCCGGACCGGCAGTTTAGCCGGACCCATTTGTATCCAGCCGGGTCCGGCATAATGTGACAGCTTCATATAAATTGTAAAGCCACTACCTGTACTCAGGCTACCTGCGGGCTTAGGCCCTGTTCCCACTACGCCGGACCGGCGGATTTGCCGGCCGCCGGAAAGGCCAGTGGCTGTACAATTTATAAGCTGTTCACATTATGCCGGACCCGGCTGGGTACAAATGGGTCCGGCAAAATTGCCGGTCCGGCGTAGTGGGAACAGGGCCTAATACAGAATAACTGATCCTTCGAACCGGATTGTTACTATCCTATATTTAATTACTATACAACTTTCCCCACTAAAAACCTTTTACTAAAATATCAATCATATCTAGTCAAGCTTAAAGCATAAAGCGATATATCACTAAACAATGTAGGAGCTATGTACGAGGGCGAGTGTTCAGTAAATCATGCGCAGACGACGCTTAAAGGTAACGCCATTAATAACCTCTAAGTGCATACAGGATGTCCACGTTTAAAATAGTAAATGAAAACTTGTAATAATTAATATTACAATTATTTATAGCGTTTTGAAATTATATACGTACTAACAATTAAAAGTTAAAACTAAACTTATTTAAATTAAAATAAAACTAAGCTACTCAAATATTAAAGAGGTAAATAATAATGTCCATTATTGGTGTCTGTCAGCGTAAAGTGGCCAACATTGGTGCCATCACCGTTCCGTTTCGCGTAACTTTCTCATTCATACCTTCACGCCTGTAATCCCAGAGTGGGGTAGGCAGAGCTACACAGAATTACCTACAACTTTAAAAACTTGTTGATATTTTCTGTAACCACATTTTGCACAAATTGGCTAAGATGTTTACCAGCGTATAAGTGACAGGTTTGCAAGCCCATTGCCTAATAGTACTACAAGCCTTTATTCCCTTAGTCGCCTCTTACGACATCCAAGAGATGACATGGAGTGGCACTATTCTAACCCGGCAACCACACGGGAAGTAACTAACTCGTAACTTTCAGTAGTGGGTATTTAAAAGACCAGGCATTCTTTTGGGGCCTTTGTAAAACCATACATGCTGCATGCGACGACCTAGCTAAAGGTCACCGTTAAATTGGTGATAGTGAACGATATCTATTTTGGCAACGGAATCTAGTTTAATAACGGCGGCGGACCGTGTGTTCCGGACATCATTTCACTCGGCGTGAATAAAATAATTAGAGGACACCTAATATAAAATAATTGCAAACTGGCCGGTTGCCAGGAAGACAATGATCTCATGTTCCCAAGACAGGGGAAGTGGTTAGTTCACTGGTTATTGCGTTAATTAATTATCTCTCTCCTTGTCGTTTTCATCTGATAGAAGAAGGAGTCCGTTATTCTGGGATAATTTTATGCAAACGAAGCACCATCAGAATCTTTAGGCTTGCCAGCTAACAATAAGGCCCTGCACAATTTATATGAAGGTGTTCCCATTATGCCGGACCCGGCTGGGTACAAATGCGTCCAGCAAAATTGCCGGTCCGGCGTAGTGAGAACAGGGCCTAGGATAAAATTCAAATGTTCACGTCTCGCTTCTAATTCTGCTTGATGGAAAAGTTGACTATCTTTGCTGAATGGCATACTTGGGATTTAAATCAGGAATTTTTCCGATTTTTTGGTCGATAAACTTCGTAGTAAAGTTACGTTGGCTTACGGTAATTTTTTGTAAATTTTTGGCTATTAATCGAAAAGTACGTTACGGAAAATTATTACAAAATAGTTTTGAAATACTTATGCAGATTAAACCCTATCATATGACACGCCGTTTTCTATAATCAAATCACTTTCATTTTTCAACACCCCATTCTAGGCCCCTTTTCAAATATTTATTTATTTATTTATTTAATCTTTATTGCACAAAAGAATACACTTCATATACAAAAGGCGAACTTAATGCCGTAAGGCATTCTCTACCAGTTAACCCTTGGGCAAAGCAGAGATTGTGGTGGCGGTGCAACATAGGGTCTAACATATATGTTGCTTAAACGTAATAATATATACCTACATATACCAATATATTAAAATAAATATAAATACTTACATAAATACATAATATCAAAAAAAAGTGAGGATAAGCACAAAACATTACAGATAACACCATCAGAAAATCAAGATGATGTCTATGCTACCTACAAAAAGAACAAAAATACGCGAAATTTCTTTTTAAAAGCAAACTTGTTCGGAGCTTGCTTGATATTAAGGGGAAGGTCGCTGTGCGACAAAAGCCCGATCTAGCTGGACAAAAAGGGTCACACCATTTCTTATATTGCCCTAGCTAAAACGATAGCTGACATTCCCGAGGTAATGATCCCCGTATTGTTTTTGTGCAACTACCCTCAAATAATTTATAATTCACGCCAAAGTGCAATTTACAATGTCATCGATAGCGAAATCATTCACTATTTCGCGTTGCATTTGTCAGCATCTCAAAATCAGTCTTAAAACAATTGTGTTACTTTTAGTGATGGATCGTGAAATAGATGGTAAGTAATACATTTTGAAATTAAAACAGTCTAAAATTCTTATTCCATAACCAGGGTATATGCACTCTAATGTGATAAAATAATTTTTTTCGAGTAAACATTCGATTTGATAGACAAAAAAAGGATGTACCCTCATGTACCCGGCCTGTATTTTTTTTTAATAATAGCTTTATTAATATACTTTATATTAATGCATATTAGAAACGTCGTGCTGATTCGTGTTTTTGACTTTTTTAAAGAAAACGAAGTGTCGATACCGAGGAGGGAGTTTTATGAAGAATGGTTAAAGTACAGCAAAAAAGATAAATTAAAGGCTTTGTTTGACTATTTTTCAATAAAATTTGATTTGACTGCGGTAACAGAAGAATCTTCAAGAAATATAAAAATGATTATCGCTAAGACTTTCCAAAAAATTCATGAAAAATGGGCTCAATGTGGAAAAAGACAGGACCAATTTGAGACATTACCAAAAGGTATTAATTGGCTGAATGGTGAAGACCTTAAATTTACTATTAAATATTATCTGCAGCCATCTACGTCATCATTAGGTTGTGAGACAACTCCTGGTCCTGGTCGTCCTAGAACTAACTGAAACATACTGAAACCAGTTTACACTGACCTCACATTTTATAGTAAATATTTGTACAAGGAGATCAAGTTATACTGGATTTTAGTTTTTTTGTTGAAATAACCTTGTTTTTCAAATTTTTATAAAATATTGATAATTCTAGCTTCAATGTGTAATTTATGTAAAGAACCCTAAAGACAATTTTTACAGGTTCTGCCTTCGTGGCCCAATTTTCTAAAAAGTGTTTTACTCGTTACCGTTCTATTATTCTAAATGGTCAAATATTTCGGTCTATTCCGACTAGTTACATTGTTAGTTCCATTGATGTAACTAGATGGACTTTTTTTTCCTAGTAGTTACATTCAACGAAGATGGATTCCGTAATGGAACTACATGGACTTTTTTTCCGAGTAGTTACATTAATAATACTTATAATAAATTTATATAAAACGAATGCAATCTTATAGAAGGTACTAAGTACCTTCTATAAGATTGCAATTTTCAATATCTTTGCCTATATTAAAAAAAGATAATAATTTGATCTTTATTATAAGTAGTATTAATGTAACTTTCCATTACGGAATCCATCTTCGTTGAATGTAACTACTAGGAAAAAAAAGTCCATCTAGTTCCATCAATGGAACTAACAATGTAACTAGTCGGAATAGACCAATCTTTCAGTTTTTATTATGATTTTGACGTGCTCTTGCCCGGTTTTTTAAACCGCCGACAAAAAGAGAGGAGTAATTTAAGTTTAACGTGTATGTCTGTCTGTCACACCGTATCTCCCAAACTGATAAACCCATTTGGCTGCTGTTAGTTGCAAAAGAAAGTTTAATCGGGATGGTTCTTAGTTAAGTTTTATAATCAGTTTTATAAATGACAGATAGGGAATGCCTATATCGATAAACTCAATTATCGATTCTATCCCCATAATGTATACTAGTGATCGCCCCCAGCATTTTTTGTGTGTACATTTTATTTTGTTTTGCCCTTAACACTTCCACAGAAATTGAAAAGTGTTTTAGCCACCTGAAATGGACATCACTCGAAACGGAGAAAATTGACGCCCGAAAATTCTGATCGTTTACTTTAACAATAGTAAATGGGACAGTAATGCTGAAGCACCATTAGGAAATAATGATGATTATGAGTGAAGGTTCAAAAATCCTTTTAAAATAAAGAATAACCAGAATTTTTGTTGCTATTTGGTTTAATTTTCCTACTTGCAATAAAAATAAAAATTACAAACAAAACTTGGAGCGATCAGTACTATATGGGAAAAGCATCGATAGTTCAGTTTATCGATATAGGCAATCCCTAGCTGTCATTTAATTTTGCCCCGTATATTCCTAGGTCTGTTTATAATAATCGGTTAAGCCGTTATAGAGGTACCAGCTCGGAAAGACGGCGTCGCCATTATATCGTAGGTTTTTGTCTGTTTACTTGGGGTCCTAGGGAAAAAGGTTACAAATCGACTTAACTCATAATAAAAAAGGGTGAACATGAACGCAGTCAGTATACTAGACTTAAGCCCTTATTCACTTGATCTTCAGAAGACTTACGCCCAGTTTATATTAGTTATCTCTTTTTTATAGCATGGTGTAGGCGAACTGTCACACAGACCACCTGATGGTAAGTGGAATCTGTTACCATAGACATTCGTATTCTCAAGACTACCATCTTAAGACTGCAATCCAAAGACCGCAAGTAAGTTGCCAACCCTGAGGACTAAGGTGGAATGCCTCTATTCTAGTAATGTCACCGGTTATCTTATCCCCACACCGGAACACAACAATGCGAACATTGCTACGCAGGATAAAGGAAAAGATGGTGGTTAGTGATCCGAACTGACCTACCACCACTAAAAAATATGAACTTTCAAATGTAGTCTATAAACACTGTTAATTTGGGCCTCTTAACTCCTAAACTATAAATCTTCACGATTAATCAAGTATGACAGTAAAGATGTGACAGACTGCTGTGGCCGACTGCGTTCTCAGAATTCGTATTTGGAACGATGCTGGGTGCTCCGGCGCCGATGCGCTAGCGCATGGAGGGGGTTAATGGGGTATGGCTTAGTGGACACTTCGCTTAACCTATAATAAATAATTATAAATGTCAGGGGACAAGCTTACACAAATTTACCTAGTTATAAACTAAGCTTTAGGCTTACACCTACTAAGGGTACACTGCCATGTCACGCGAATGTCAGTTATCTATAGATAACTGAGTTTTTAATTTTGTTTTTTTATGTGAGATTCATTGTTTTATATAATGCTAGGTTACGTTTCATCATCATCATGTCAGCCTAAAGACGTCCACTGCTGGACATAGGCCTCCCCCAAGGCCCTCCACTCAGACCGGTCTTGTGCTTTTCGCATCCACCGGGTTCCAGCGATCTTCACAAGGTCGTCACTAAATCTTTTTGCAGGCCTACCCACAGCTCGTCTCTCAGTCCGCGGAGGTTAAGTTTATTATTGTATAATATTATAAGCAATATTTGAAAAACGACAGACTGTTGAGTTTCTTGCGGCGTTTCTCCTCATCAGTGGTTTCTTGCGAAGCCCTGGTAGATTTTTGACTTGTAAAAGTGCCCGTGCGGGAACTACTTACTGAATAAACATCTTTTATCTTTTTACGCCCTACAGGTGTCAAATAGCTTATTTTCCATAGGACTATGCCCCACTAAAACCTTTTTTTTTAGGCGAATTTACCGAGTTTAAAGTTCAATTAAAGTATTTTACTGTCTTGAATTAACTGTGTCTGTTTTTGAGGGTTCCGTTCAAAATTCAAAATTTTTTTTTTTAATTTATTAAATACAATAATACTTAAAAGTAAATTACATTACAAGGTAATGATGTAGTAAATCATTATTTTTTAAAACTAACACAAATAAAGTCATTACAAAGGTAAGGTCAATAAAAAAAAAAAGGTAAAAATAATGACTAGGAGAACAACATGACGAGGTCTCTACGCCAGGAACGATAATTAATATAACTAAATTGGAAAATAGGTCCTTGCGAGCGTGAACAGACCGGACTCCACAGACAGATGTATGGGGTAACAGTTTTCCAACGGCAAAGTTAAGTTTGCCGCGAGGTCAAATTTGTTTGTAGTTACGGCTTCGGAACCCTACACTGAGCATGGTCCGACATGCTCTTGCCCGGTTTTTTAACTTTTCCTCAGCCGACCGCCAAGAGGATAAAATGTAGCATGCAGAAAATCATGAAATCACCAACTTTTGTTTATTTACATTCAACAGTAGTGTAATTTTTAATCGTTCGTGTTGGTATTAAAAGCGGGATTAAAAAATGTATGTCGAAGTCTAGGATTATTCAATGATCTAGTAACGAGTCAAAAACGGCCAAATGTTCGACCAATTATTATATTCCTTCTCCTATAGATATTAAAATGTTTCTTAAATACCACTACTACTTAAGTACTTAAGTACCTACTTATGCTAAGAGAAAACCTACTCTAAACCTACTGTATAGGACAAAATTATCACTTTACTAGGTATAGTTGCGATATAGCATCCCTCTTAACTTAAGCCGTAGATCTTAAGATTTTAGGTAAATTAGATCAATGTGAAACATGTTATATCTCTAACATGATTCATATTTTCTCACATTCCGACATTCTCAGTTGTGCACTATTTGAGCGCAAACATTTATTAATGATTGTACAAGAATTCCAGGAATCAGTACTTATCACATAATGGCTGCTAAAATCTATCCTTGTCCCAATTCTCAGCTGATCAATCGCAGAACACTGGTGATGAAAAACCAACATACAACCTATAAAGAAAATGATTATCGAAATATACGACCACTCGGATGGCTCAAATGCTAAGTATCCGGGGATTTCTATAAAAAAAGGTTACATGAATTAAACTCCTACACAAAAAGTCACGAGCTGGGTTCAAAATAACGGTTCAAGCCCAAAAATAGCAGGATTTCGGAATAGATTGCGTCACGGGATGACATTCCCGATGGTCTAGCTAGCGTTTATAAACGCGGCCACATCTTGCGAGAAATCCAGCATTTCTGCCAAGCCCAATTTAATGTATTTCTGTGTAATAATTAGACTCTTCAAACAATTTGGCAAAGTAGCGCTTAGCTACCCAATCTTTAGATAAAATAAACACACTGATCGATCTGATAAACAGAAAACATATCGTCTTACCTGACCGTTACCGCAGAGACAGGTTAAAAATAAAAACCACTTACACAGCACTCGAAAATGAAAGCACCAATAAACTTGGCAGTTTATGAGATGCCAATGCACTTGCTTCCGGATTTGAATGTGAAAAAAATCCGCGGATTTTCAAGATGGCGCGTTCCAGGAAAGCGCGGGAACAGCGGACAGATCGTAATTTGGCGGGAACGGCGAGTTGCTCGGATTACAACTTTGTTGAATAGCTTTCATGTAATTTATTAACGTATTTAAGCGTCCGGATTTTAGCTGGGGCTAATTTTTATCACGGAGTCGGCATACCCGGCCAGCGAACATACGTGACTAAGCCCTCACGTGGCTGGAGAATAAAATTTAGGTGGACGTGGAAAATGGCGTGCAGTATATTTCAGAATACGCGACATTATTCATGTGCGCCCGGTTGCATGGAAATAATAACCTCATAAAATTATTTTTAGGTTCCACTTGGAATTGGGTTGCAGGGGTGTCGTCACGACACGGTCAGTCCGTGACATCAATCTAGAGCGCAGCTTACCGAGAAAACGGATGAGAAATTACTTTTGAAATTGTCATATCTTTTTCGGAATCAAATGATTCATTGATATTATTATCGACTTGATCCGCGACTTCGTCCACGTAGAATTTGCTTATAGTTTTCCTCTCGGCAACGTTGAAATGCTCTTAGTACCCTACGTTTAACAAGGGATGGCTTTCGCATTTGATTTTCAAAAGTGGCAAGTGTAAGCTTACTATAGGGTCGAAGACTATCTAACAGATAAAAATGCTTGGCCAACACCTAAATAATTTAATAATAACTTAGTCATAAAAATATGTAAATATTGTATATTGTCTAGGCGACACGGTTTCTGTAGGAGAATGTATCGAAACTTTTATGCAGGTTGTCTTGCACCGTCACAGGTAAGTATAACTTGTATACTTTCTATTTATTTTTTTATTACTGTTGCTTAATTAGTTTTGTGACAATTCTGAGTTTTGACACATTTTCCTGCTCAACTACGCATGAATATATTAATTTTTGGTGCTATGTGAGATTCATTGTTTTATATCATGCTAGGTTAAGTTTATTATTGTATAATATCATTAGCAATATATAAAAAACGACTTACTGTTGAGTTTCTTGCGTCGTTTCTTCTCAGCAGTGGTCTCTTGCGAAGCGCTGGTAGATTTTTGACGTGTACCTAAAAGTGCCCGTGGGCACTGAATAAACATCTTTT
Source organism: Acleris emargana (assembly GCA_927399475.2). Classification (NCBI taxonomy): domain Eukaryota; kingdom Metazoa; phylum Arthropoda; class Insecta; order Lepidoptera; family Tortricidae; genus Acleris; species Acleris emargana. Next base: position 10,669,451 of record OV656860.1, read on the forward strand.
ATCTTTTTTTATCTTTTATCCGAGTAAATATTAACGAAATAATCCGGATTGAATTATTATAACAAAAAACGTTAATATCAACTTAACTTTTTCATTTTTGTCTAACAGGTTGAAACAATTCGTACCTAAATGGATATTCGGCCTAAAGAAGAATTTCTAATCTGTTGGAAAATAATACAAACATTTGCTTTACAAAAAGTACCTACTTTAAGGTCAAGAATAAACGGTTTTGATCCCATCCCTAAACAAAAATTAGTATGCCTATAGGAATATCGTTGCCTATAGGTAGTAAATGTTGTTTAGAGTTGGGTTCCTTATAAAATCCCAGTTCTTCGACCTAGGTGGAAGAGTGGCGTAAGCAGCAATTTTGAATTAAAAATGACAAAATTAAATATAATAATTCCTTAGTATTGTCTCATCATCATATCAGCCTGTTGCAGTCCACTGCTGGACATAGGCCTCCCCAAGGAGCGCCACAACGCACGATCGCGCCCGCGCCCTTTGCATCCAGTCACTGCCAGCTGCCTTCTTCAGGTCACCGGTCCATCTAGCCGGGGGGCGTCCTACACTACGTTTGCGTAAGCGTGGTCTCAATTCGAGAACCTTCCTGCTCCACCTCTCGTCGGTTCTGCGACAGACAAAGCCAGCCCGCTGCCACTTCAGCTTGCGACATTTTCGGACAATATCAGTCACCTTAGTTTACTCGTAAGTATGGCAAAAGTGGCAGCTGCGGTAAGTCGTTAGTTCTATGGATCCGGCCATTCGCTTAGTCGCTTGCTTTTTCCCTTCTTCCTCTCGTCGACTATGGTGACACCGCGTATCTGCATTTAACTGATAATCTGCTGGAGGCAAACTAGAACGCCACCTGAACTTATGCATTCGCTACATATCGTACTGCTAGATGAAGACAGTATCAACTCAAAATTGTTAGTTTTGTATCAAGGTTATAGACGTTGTATTAAAGTTGATTTTAGAATAGGTACCGTGACGTGACCGTGTTTACGAAATTTTGAGTTTAACATTGATATCACCCGTAAAGTCCCGAAATTCACTTACCTACTCCCTTTTATTGTATTATCAGAGTGAAGCTAATAGGTACCTACCTAGTTAAGTACTGCCATCTCGCGGCTAATAGAATAGAGGTTATTTCTCTTTTAAAACAAGAAGAATTAAAATCGTACCACCTTACATTCTGTATTTATTACTTACGAAAAGTAATACGCATGTATTCATTTCACATTAAATGCAAAATAATAAAGTATCCCGTAAAGTAAAGTATCTACGTATTATGTCTTTTTTAAATCATCATCCTGAATTTCTTTTAACAACGCCATCTGTTCTTCTCACTTTAAACTTAAGTAAGAAAGAGGCATAGATTTTAAAGCTGCGACAGCACACTTAATTTTTTAATCAAAACAAAAAAGCAACAATGATTATATTGTAAATGTTATTTGTACGTGACGATTTATTAGTAATTGTTATATGAACGAATAAATTATGTTGCACGTTTAAATTCGTTAATACAATAACTGTAAAAGGAACACTCCTGTGAACTACATTCCTTCTGTAGTGTGTCTCCCTTCCACTCAGGTATCTTTGCGCTTCAAGTGCATTCTTCTCTTTTACTTCAAGTGTGTATTTATTAACTACTATCTATATACATGTAGATGAGAAGCTGAGCTGTGAAGTGAAACGAATTTCTGTCTGTACCGCATTTTAAAGTTTTATGAGTGAAAACTACAAAAACAAGTGCAAAAATCCGATAAGTGCAGTTAATTTATCCTTACGTATGCAAATGTACTCATTCCGTGAACGTGTCATTAATTAAATTATCATTCTCCCACATAAACAGCTGTAGTTGTGTGCCTACTCACTCACTTGTTGCACTTATAGTACTTTCAAAAACTTTATTGAATGGAATAATAATTAAACAATTTACCTGTTTTCGTGGGAAAGTTATGCTGTTATCTTAATTAAGTAGTCATAGAATTGAAATGCAGTAAATGTTATCTAATTAACCGTTATAACAGTGATACGGGATCGTGAGACCGTTTGTGTTTTCGTTTTCCGTCGAGTTCGTTACGATGCACCTGCAGTGCAGATATTATGTCGATTGCTGCAACACCGAGTGCACAATTATGACACGGATGATCGGCTAAATAATGGAAATCCAGTTCATTACACATGCTTACTGTGTGTTATGAAGCAGGTAGAACTTGATCGTACAAGTCAGTGAAGAGTCATCGGTTTCCAAAAAATGACTCATTCGTAAGTGGAAAGGAATGCCGATATTGTTTTGTTTTTTATGGAATATCTTGCGGATGAGTAAACTGCAAGCCTAGGGTCACCTATAAATAAATTGGATGTGAACCAGGAACCCAGATCCAGACTGTCTAAAAAGTAAAAATATTACGCGGGAATATGGAGTGTGTATTCATATGATAATGAAGCACTATTGAACTTGCACAAGGTTGGATATTTCAAAGCTCAATGGATTCAGATAGATTGTCTTCAGCGGGTATTTCAACGCATAGTTCGGGGACTGCAGGCACTGTTGGTGGGTCTGTGGTGGGTGTCAGGCCTGGGGAAGCAGGTCTTAAAAGAGAAGATGATGATGAATACAATTTGGGACCATTGCCACCGATGTGGGAGAAAGCGTTTACACCATCAGGAGAAGCATATTTTATAGAGTGAGTTACTTTTCTTTAAGTTCATGAAGTTATGAAGTGAATATCAATGATCATTAATACACAAAACTATTTTACAATTTTCTTATGGAAATAAAATTGTAAATCATCTTTGAAACCATATAGTATGTAGTAAGAACAAAATAGTTTTACATGTCCTAGACAGAAATCATGTAGTTGTTGACACTGGCCACTCAGTAGCCACCGCATACGAAAAGGTTAAGGTACAAACGGGTACCTATCTGTAAAACTATAGTTCATAATGCCCAGTTGCACTCCTAACTAGTTATTATTACTGAAGAAGTCCCCCAAATATGTAGCAACTCGTCCAAACAATATTTGAATACTTTTTAACTATTAACTTGACAAAAAAAAAGTTTGTGAATTCAAACCCTTTTTAATTAAGCATAATAAATTATAATTCATAAAAAAAAACTTTATGATAAGTTCACTGTGATGAAAACTGTCAAATTAAGGGACTTTTTTTAGGCACCCACCCACAATTTCAAATTATATCTCAGAGTGACTAGCCTCTTTTGGTTTCACAGATGAACAATGCTTGCACAATCCTCTGTTGTTTACAAAGTACGGCTGCCCGAAGCTAATTTCAAGTATCTGACTTTCGACAACTTTTACAGGAGAGCGAAAAAGAGTAAATTCTAATTTTCGCCATATGATATACCCGAACAGTTATAAAAAAGGATGTCACGGCATTTAATAGGATAGAAGAAAGAATTAATAAAATTTTTATAGTTTTTAGGATAGAGATGGTGTAGATACTTGATTTCAGCGTAGAATAGACAGACACAAAAAGATACTTGAATCATTTAATTATCAATAACTTGAAAAATAACAAATTTAGCGGAAAAAGAGTGATGTGATGAGGGTCGATGCATTTATCGGGCTAGTTTCGAGAAATGCAAAAAACAAAAAAAATATAAAAATGGAGATACTTGAAATCAGCTTAGGGCAGCCGAGTAGTGTAAACAATTTTGGTACTATGTTTTCATCCTTCATAGTTTCTAAATAGCTACTATAGACCAAATGCCTGTGAGTCAGTATGCTTTCAGACCCATAATAGTGGGAGCTGTTTGATAATTTATTGCATTTCAATGCATATTAAAAGAAGTGTTTTGGTGAAAGTCCTTTTAACAGTGTTGACAGCCTGTTACAGTCAATCTAAATGGTAAATACATTTAAAACTCATAAATATGTATATATTCTTTTGTATTTACTCTCCATGCTATTATTAGAATATTTGTATTGTATTTTAGGAACAGTCGGCCAAAAGTGTACCACCCTACGGTTGAAGTTCATTTGCACGCCATTATACAACAAGGTTGATTCTCCTTTGCAATAATATTATTACAGTGACAAGTGACCTTGGCAATAATTAGATCTCACAATAACTTTTGTCAAAACTGGTAGACCCCTTTGTTGGCTGTACCTATATTAACATTTTGTATTGCCTAATTAGTACCTGCTAACAGATTCATCTTAAGTCATTCTTAACATTAGTTTTTTCTATGTAGCTGTTTTTGTTTACAATCACTTCGGCATATGCCTGTCCTGCACTATCTCCCAAAACATTATAGCCTACATGCTGTAAAGTTGATCAGCATGGTGTAGAGGTGAAAACGTTGTACAAGATAACTTACGTTTCTAAAGTGACAAACTACAAAAATACTTTTAATCGTACAACAGAACTTTTTCATTTTCATGTGCTTTCTATATGTAACTATTCGGTAATAATTTCCAAACGTTATTTGCTAATTTTGAACTCGACACATAATGCTGTGAATTAGTGGCCTGTAGAACTCAATCCGATTAGCTAGAAACTTGTCTAGAGAGCAGGAATGGTTTTTAAGGTTCCATACCCAAGTGCCAAACAGGACCCTATTACTAAGCCTGTGTTCTCTGTCAGTCTGTCCGTCCTTACCTTAAAGAGTTGTATCTTTTTGAATGTAATAGATAGCTGATTGTTTTTATTACAGAATTTGTGTTACGACAGCAGATTTTTAACAAATAATAGAAAAACATAAAGTATAATTCGCCACCCCCGCAGAATAAACCCATAACTTCAAAATGTCAATTTTACAGGAGAAATAAAAAACCGTAATTTTGAAATAACTTCACTATTAAAGAAAAAACACATAATATTTAAATTACATCCGAAAGCCAATTTTTAGTTCTAACTGTTGTGGATTTCCTGTTAATTTATGTAACGCCGCCTTGAAGATAGAGACAAAAATGTACTTTACTGATAATTACATCTTAATAGTGTTTGGTAATACACTTTTAAAGGCTTATTCAAGTTGGTTTCACAAATAATTACATCATGCTATAATATATTACATGGATATTAAAGGTATATTTATCTAGTATCCAAATTCGCTACTGTAGCGTTATTGGTTTATTCTGGTGTGCGTAAAATATTATCAGAAATGTAGTTTAATGTAACCGGGGAATGCAAAATATTTTCTTATAAGCTTGCACACGAACAAACCTATAAAGGCGTTTGCTGTCAAACGTCCCATTCTAATGAATTTGAATAAAATCATAACAATATATCACAAAAAAATAACTAAAATTTCGTTTTGTAAGATAATATTATCGTTTTTTTGTAAGTACTTTTATTTCAAAGAATAATTCCTTATAAATCCGTATCTTCGTTAATAATCCACATAAAAATCTAAAAAAAAATGAGGATATGTATTTGAACTTGTACATTCCAAAAATGCATGAACATTAAAAAACCTATAATAGCACTTTATGGGTTTATTCTGCGGGGGTGACGAATTATAAGGGGGTCGCTATACAAGAAACGTTTTTTTCTTACATATTAGTTTTCTTTTCTTGTCACTATGGTAAAAAATCGGCCAAGTGCGAGTCGGCCTCGCGCACAAAGTGTTCCGTACCATTATCTATACAACTTTAGACACTATAGCAGTTGCCGTTATTAATATCGGGCAAAGAACCCCTCTCAAATATTTATTTTATTTTGTTTTTAGTATTTGTTGTTAATTTGTGCGGGAAAGCGGTGGATGCGAAAAGCACAAGACCGGTCTGAGTGGAGAGCCTTGGGGGAGGCCTATGTCGAGCAGTGGACGTCTTTCGGCTGACATGATGATGATGATTTGTTGTTATAGCGGCAACAGAAATATATCATCTGTGAAAATTTCAACTGTCTAGCTATCACGGTTCATGGGATACAGCCTGGTGACAGACAGACAGACAAAAAAAACATGCTTATTTCTATATCAATGTCTAAGTGTGAGTTTGGCGGTATAGACCCCTGGCTACGCAAGGACGACTCACACTTGACCGGTGTTTAACTGTTAGGTAAACATTATTCATGCAGTTCATGCACATCTTTGATGATTCCAACTATGTAGCCAATACCCACTTTTAATTGAAGTATTATGCTTACAGAAGCATCCTATTGAAAGTTGCAAATACTCTGACTGGCAAATTCCTCCATATTGCCCTCATTCTGTTGATTAGTGCTTTAGAGGCCGTAATGGATAGGGGCTCATGGGGGTTATTTATTTATTTGTTTATTACAAGGTGCTTCATGCAAAAATATAAATATCAATTACAGTCAATTTTTTCAACAGATTTTACATAAAATTGTATAAAGAGGTGAGTGAGAGGGTCACACTGCCCTCATAAGCTAATACGCAGTAAGTCAGATAAAACTCCTGTAGTAATATCAACCTTATTACTAAGAGAAGAGAACTAAAACTGCTTTGGTTATTGATTTTGGGATACTGCTTCTTTGCTTAGGAGGGCAGCACACCTCACTCACTCCATGCTCATAATCATGACATTGCATAAGGCATTACTTTTGAGTTTCATTTGAGTTTATGCCGTAGATTCCTTTGAGAGACCACACACGGCGCAACCAGCTTGAAACCGGTTTGAAACGCGTTGCAGATCAGTTGCTTTGAAACCAGCGTGCAGGAAACTCGTGTTTGGGTTTTATCGGATTTGACGTGTTTTCTTTTCGACAAAATGGCTGACGACGAAAATAAAAACATTCAGTTTGTATTGGAAGTTGAGAAGTATCCTTGCATGTACAATACAACACTATCAAGCTACTCTCGCAGGAATGAGACTGATAAAGCATCAATCAGACTGAAAAACAATGAAAATGACAGGAGAACTAAACATTTTGTAGACTTCTGTCTGTTCTCAAAAACGAAATGATTGTGAATAATTTCATCATATTTAGGTTGCGGCGTGTGTGGAAAACGATTGAAACTCGTTTCAAACCAATAATTTCAAAAGGGTTTCGTTGCAGTGGCGTTTCACCGTGTGTGCTGGGCCTAAGAGTGCCAAAAATTACAATTTTGATGATACAAGCATTTTATACTGCTAATTACACAGAGAGATCTGATATGCACTGTGACGTCATGTAACAGGTCGGCCATATGAACTCCATGTTAAATTCTGTTTTGCTTGAAAGAGATAGGAACAAATCTTTGCTGGCTTATATCTTGGTGACATAAACTAAAAAAGATTTATTGATTTTATATCTTGGTTATTTTTCGAGCTGTTCAATTCTCTCTCTCAACTGTTGAATGAATCAGTTGTTGTTGAAGCAGTTAAAAAAATGACATAAATATTTCCTATATCTTTTATTTCAGCCATAACACAGGAACCTCTCACTGGCTAGACCCTCGTCTGGCACGGGTGAGGAAGCACTCTCTCGGTGAGTGCGGAGAAGACGAGTTGCCATACGGATGGGAGAGGGTTTCGGATGAGAGGTATGGCTCGTACTACGTTGACCATATCAACAGGCGAACGCAGTATGAAAACCCAGTGCTGCAGGCTAGGAGGATACGGGGTAAGAAATCTATCTTGTAAGACCCATTTTTGGGACATTGTAACTGCTATGTAGTCAAGTTCATAAGTACGTGTACACATTAGTACCTTGTCAATTTAATGTCATGTTTTAACGGTCATACATATATGAATTGTCAGTGATTGAAAGTGACAAGGTACTAAAGTTAAACATATTTATGAACTCCACTGTCCCTTGTCGAATCGACAACAGTATTTTTTTGAAAAGCTGTTTTGATAAAAATTATGCTTATAGTGGTTTATCTAAATTTTTGGTTATCACTATTTACTGAGAATAAAAAGAAAATAGCGTTCGCTATGCCCGCCTTGGACTAGTCGTCGGAATGACGTCACTTTGTTTTTAACCGCGTTTTTTTTAAGTTACTGCCCTCCTAAGCAAATAAGCAGTATTCCAAAATCAATAACCAAAGCAGTTTTAGTTCTCTTCTCTTAGTAATAAGGTTGATATTGCTACTGGAGTTTTATCTGACTTACTGCGTATTAGCTTAGGAGGGCAGATTAACTGTGACGTAAAAAGTACCATGTGGCGTGTAAACTTTTTAGCGATTCGCAGAAATTTGTTTATTTTCAAAGTAAAAAAATAAAAAAAGAATTTTGCTTTTGAGACAAACCTAATGCATGGTTTTTTAGAACCCTTTGTAAAAACGTTGGTGTTGTCATTTCGACACTACGTCTCTCTTGCATTTGTAGAATGGACATTATTTTATTTTCAGCTGATAAAATAGGGCCAGAGAATGGAGGCAGCGGCCCTCCGAACGGGTCGGGATCCTCCGGGGATCTCTGTGGCGAGCGATTTTCTCTCACCCTCACGAAAAGCACGCAGGTTCGAATTTACGCAGTTCCTTTCTATAATTCTAACAGGATTTTGAGCTGAAAAATTCCATACTCTCCTCTTTAAACTAGTCCGATGTTTACGATTTTTGATTGATCATCTCTGTCTGTCTGTCTGTTTTTGTCTGTAACTTTTCTCTTTTTAAGAAAATATTTCTTGGAAAGGAACAATTAAAAGAAACAGAAACTTACGTACAGTCGCGAACCGGGATTGTTGAGCCACTTACCCATGTTTCTAATTTGGCTATGTAATGCAAATCGAATAGCTGTCAGCCAGTCGTTGACATCGGTTATTGAATACACGGCTAAATTACGAACAATGGCAAGTGGCTCAACAATCCCGGTTCGTGACTGTACAGTCGCCATCAGATATATGGTAGCGGTCAAGGTACTCAAATATTTCGGAGCAGCATTAAATTTCAATATATTAATTACGCTAGATAAGGTCTATAATATCGGCCCATATAATTCGTCATAAATTTAGGAGCAGCGACTTTTCAATAATCGTAACATACAATTAGGTAAAGATATCGGAACTTACAGAAGTCAAAAATATCGAAGCAGCCAGGATGATCATAAAGATCGGAACATTTATGGAAAATATACCTTAAGTATATGTCACATAGTTCATATTTGAATTCGTTACTACACTCATAGACCAAATTAGCGGAACATGTCACAATAAACCACTCTGTTCTTAATTCAAATTGTTGACAACATAATATTAATCATGCGTGTCTGAAACCTTATTTTAATAGGTCCATCGTAAAGTATTTTGAAGTATGTGACACAGACTTAAGGTATATTTTCCATAAATGTTTATTTTTAATTTAACCGTCTTTCCATAATCATCTTAAGAGCTTTATTTATTTTGTACTGAAATATGGCGTTTGTAGGGTTTAGGGTTTACGTTGATCGGCGCTGAAGGCCTGCCGGAGACCGAGGGGTACCTGCAGATAAGGAGCATCGTCCCAAACAGCCCCGCTTGGATAGATGGTGAGTCAATAACATATGTGTTAGTTGGAAACATTGTACTCTCAGCCCAATGGAACCCTGACCCACCATAGAACTGTCACAGCGACGTTATTCAAGTTGTAGGAAGTGTCAAACCCGTGCCCGTGTGGTTGCCGGGTTAGAATAGTGCCACTCCATGTCTTCCCGTGGATGTCGTAAGAGGCGACTAAGGGAATATAGGCTTGTAGTACTGTTAGGCGATGGGCTTGCAACCTATCACTAATACGCTGGTAAACATCTTAGCCTATTTGTGCAAATTGTGGTTACTGAATTGTCAACAACTTTTTGAAGTTGTAATTCTGTAGCTCTGCCTACCCCACTCTCTGGGATTACAGGCGTGAAGGTATGTATGTATGTATGTGTATGTAGAAAGTGTCAAACAATAGCAGTTTATGAAATTGTTGCATAATGAGGGGTATTAAAACACGTGTGTGTTTAAGAACCGAGCCGCTAGGCGAGGTTTTTAATAGTATCTCACGAGTGTTTTAATACCTAGTTATGTGCAGTTTTATACACTACTTTATCTACTCTCATACATTGCGATTCAACCTACTAAATAAGTTTCTTGCTAGCAGTGGGACTGATTTCTTATCCTTACTTTGTTAGATATGAAAGTGTTCTTCGTCTTTATAGCTTAAAGTGTCTCAACGAAGTTTATTGCGTTCACACCCAAAATATCAGAGTTTAAAAATACCAGACCTTTCAGATTTCTCTGCCAGGTTCCCAAAACACCCGCTTCGAAATGTTAGATAAGGATGATCAACAATACCTTAATTTAAATGTTAAGTTTTCGGATTTTAGCATATTGAGAATCTGGTATTTTTAAAATTTCGGTAATGAGCGGTTAAATTTGCTACAAATAAAGTTTCATCACCTCGAATACGATCCTTCTTATTCTAAAAAATCGAACATCCTCGAGATAATCAATATAATAAAACTCCTTCTGTAACTGCCTCACTGACAAAGGTCCCACAACGCACACGCTAAACCTCTGAACCCATGGGCTTTATATAGAAGAAACATTTGTTGAGTACCCTAAGAAAAGGTTTTCGAAAATTCCCTCCTAATAAGAAATAGTCGGGAATACCTAATTTACAGAAAAATAAATAAACATCTAAATAATAATAAATAAATATCCCGTGTGGTTGCCGGGTTAGAATAGTGCCACTCCATGTCATCCCGTGGATGTCGTAAGAGGCGACTAAGGGAATAAAGGCTTGTAGTACTATTAGGCGATGGGCTTGCAACCTGTCACTAATACGCTGGTAAAATTCTTAGCCTATTTGTGCAGAATGTGGTTACAGAATTATCAACAAGTTTTTAAAGTTGTAGGTAATTCTGTATCTCTGCCTACCCCACTCTGGAATTACAGGCGTGAAGGTATGTATGTAAATATCAGGGCACAATCTCACACAAATTGATATAGCCCCAAACTAAGCTCTAGCCTTTTACTATGGGTACTAGGCAACGATAAACTTACGCACTTAGGCAGGGTCACTACCGACTAGGCTACCGCGTCGTTATAGTCGCGGACATCCTCTAGTGAGTTTAAATTTTACTTAACGTTTTATGTACAGGAGCCCTACGACCAGGCGACGTGTTGGTGGGCGTGGGCGGTCGCGGCGTCCGCGGGCTGTCCCACGCGCAGGTGGCGCAGATATTCCAGTCCATCGCGCCTGGGAGCAGCGTGGCGCTGCACCTCGTCAGGGGTGAGTGTTAAGAATAAGAATATTTTATTTGCAATTAACATTACCAGTGAGGTGTTAACATTTTCAATTGGTAGGTTTACATGTTTAACCATATTCGGTATGCAAAAATTACAGATTGGTCTCTTAACGTAATACAAAATTTTCATAGGTACAGTCAGCTGCAGAGAAAAGGGTACCCCCCCTCATGGTAAGGATCGATTTTTTTCAAAAACCTGTGGTTAAATTATTTCGGTGAATTGAAGATTTTACTATTGTCTACACATAAACTCAAAATCTTTTAAATCTAACCACAGGTTTTTGTAAAAAAACAATCCTTACCAGGATGGGGGGTATCCTTTTCTCTGCAGCTGACTGTACCATTCGTATTTCATCCATGTTACGGTTATTACATTGAAATTATTATAAATATCATATTAAGAATTCATTTAAGCTATACAATTTTTTATTAGTAGGCCATTGGTGCAGTTGCTTTTTAAATTTTATAGTATAGTATTGCTGTAAGAAGCTGCTGAGGGAGCAAGTGGATCACACATGCAGAGTTATCATCATCATCTTGGGATTTGTCCCTCGTGACCCATGGACCGCCACTGCTGGGTCTGGTCTCTTAATCGCTCTCCTCCACTTCGCTCTATCTTGGACATTGTTGAGCTTAGTTTTGGCTCACCCGCCTGCTGACTGCCGAGGGCAGGGTTAAGTAGACAGGGATTAGAACTGGTCAACTTGCACTCTTACTGACCACTCTGACCAGGGAACGTTTTGTTGGTTGGTTGACCCACAAGAGATACAACTCCTCACTACCCAAAGCATCTGGAAATTCCTGGACGCAACGGGCCTTTGCGGTGAGCTCTAAAACAAAGGGCTGCTACAAAAGATCAGCAATGGTCGAAGTGGCTCACAAGGCCCATCTCAACCCCCCAATAATAATAATATTGCAGCAGTATATTGAAGAAATTAAGTAAAAATTGGGGAGCATGAGAGGTTTGGGCATCTAGCATCCACTGACGTCACTTGCTGTGCTCATGGTCTTCCTGTATTTCCCAGGCTACCCTCTGTCATTCGACTCGGAGGACCCCAACACCAGGGTGCTCAGCACGCTGGCAGTGGACGCCAGCACACCGGCCACGTCAGATGCCGTCGCTATGCAGCAGTTGACCAGAGCTTTGAGGACAAGGTATTTATAGTCACAAGGATCAGAACGATGATCATGAAGGATCATCAAGCATACAGTAGTACATTATTGCCTAGGCAGTGAAGCAGGCAATTGCCGTTTCTGCCGAGGCATATAGTATAGTGCTTTTCTCAAAGATCACAAGATACAAATCGCATATAAACAGAAACTTCACGTGACATAACATCACTCTTTACCGCCTTTATGTTTATGACAAGAAGAAACGCAAGCTTTTTTTTAGAAAAAAGAACTCGAGCACTTCCAGACACAGATAAAAAAGTTACGTTTCGAATAAAATATGGATGTATAAGACTTGTGCCCTCATTTTATTATGGCCGTTTACAATTTTTAAAAAGTTACAAACTAGATAACAATGAAATTTGTATGCAACATTGCGGGCTTGTGCAGCGAGCACGCAATGTATTTTTTTTTAAATTTGGGAACTGTAAACTATGTACTTCGCGTCTCAGTATGGAGTTAGTAATGTCAACTGTTCTGGTAATTTTTGAGAAATATAGTACCTATTGCATTTTTTTGAAATGTATTATTTTTGCAGGTTTAACCTAGAGTCCCCATCAAACTCGAGCCCAGGTCGTGATGACGTAGACGCGGGGCTAGCTGGCCAACGGCGGATGCTCTCGCGTTCGTTCGACCTGGACGCGCTCGGGCCCGCAGCCGAGCCGGCGCTACCGCCGCGCTGCCCTTCCGCCGACCACCTGCTGTCGCTGGCCACGGGTGAGCCTGCAGACAGACCAGGTTCAACCTGGACTGTATACAACACGAGTCTTGGAGATACGTGGCACTTTTACGTCTTTTGCAGAACTTTCTTTTCTGTATCGCTCGATTTAGGGAACCTTCAAGATACTAACCTGCTAGACCCCTGGATTTTTGACCTCTAGCATAAAATAGTTCCAAGTCCCCTTGTCACATGTTCGTCGGTTTATCTAGCGTAGTTTCATCTTGCTGACAAGGTCGTGTGCCCCCAGACCACCAGCTCCTGGGCGGCAGCGCGGGGCAGGCGGAGCCGGGGCGCGAGCTGCTGCTGACGCTGCGCCGCGGGGCCGCCGGGTTCGGGTTCACCATCGCCGACAGCGTGCACGGACAGAAGGTTAAAAAGGTACGTTTTTTATACTAATATACAGACAAATAAGAGGCTACAAATTAAATTTAAAAAAAGTCTTAGCTGAGTCCTAGTGTGCCGAAACCAGTAATGGACAAGGACCAATGATGGATACCTGATTCCTATTTTACAGAAGATAAGGGTTATTCATTTGTTTTGCAACAATCAATTTAGGATCATATGAAATTTTAATTAAGAGTGAAGTTTACCTTGCCTGCCAGTTAAAAGTGTTAGAACCTACTAACACCCATTAGGTACGGAACCCTGAACACTGATCCATGATTGGCCATAATGCCCAGGTCCTGGACCGCAGCCGCTGCTCGGGCGCCGGGCTGCGCGAGGGGGACCTGTTGCTGCAGATCGGGGACGCCGACGTGAGGCACGCGCCGCACCAGAGGGTCGTGCAGGTACACTTATACCATATTAATCTATATCAAGGGTGGAAGGACCTTGTGCAGTGCTTTTCCATCCGTGCTGTGTCCGTGCACGATGTCCGACGCGAAACGATAGTGCGGAGGCTTGCTGGACGACAATACTGCCCTCCTCAGCCAATAGACATCTGATAAAACTGCTGTAGCAACATCAACCTCATTATTAACAAGAGAGAATTCAAACTACTTTGATTATTGAATTTGATATGACTGCTTTTTGGCTTAGGGGGGCAGAATAGTAGATTGTACAACGAGGGCATAAAACAAACTATTTCATCTAAGACTTATGTTGGAGAAATTAAGTCAACGATAAAATAAGTTTCAAGACCGAGTTATACATCCTGCTTTTCACTTAGATTACGAGAAAATAAAACAGTGATTACGTAAAAAAAATACATGAATGAGAATGTATTGAATTGTTTGCCGCTTCTCCAGACTTTGAAATTTTCATACGTTTTAATATAAATTTTCTTGGATTTAGGCGGCAATGTCTGTTCAATAAGTTCTTTTGCATATTTTTCCATTAGTGTGTTAGGTGTGAGCATTATTTCTTCTTCGCTAAATTCCGTATCACCACAAGTTTTGCATAAAAAACAACTACCTAATTAATAGTCCAAATGTTTTTTTTAGATTTCTGCTTGAGATTTTTAACTTAGGCCGAACGGAATACTGCTAAGTCATACGTTGACTTTGTAATGTTTTTGTTGATAATGCTTGTTTTTAATAGTTTTTAATTTCCTTTTTTGTTACGTGGAACATAGAAGGCGAATAAATTAAAAAAAATGTATTCACATAACAAGTTTATTTAATGCAGGGACCTCGTCCTCGACCATGTCGGCAACAGTTTGTTTGATTGAAACAATATTGTTTGTAGGTTTTAAAGGACTGCCCGGCGATGCTCGAGACGACGATCCGCGTGTGGCGCCGCAGCCCGGCGCGCGCGCCGCGCAGCCGCTCGGCCACGCGCCTGCCGCCCGCCAGCTGTACGTACTTGTTTTTCCCTATTCCCTCGGGAACTAAACTATTTTCCAGGATAAAAAGTCCAAGTTCAAGCCAAATTTCATTAAAATTGGAGACAAACAGAGTTACTGGTGGTTGTTCGATTAATACATTTTGCAACAGCGCACTGTGCAAAATGCGCCTGTGGTGGTCTTAGCAGGCTGAAGTGTATGGTGAGAGGTATAATAACAACTCAAGAGTCTGGAGAAATACTGATGCTTTATTGGTAAAATTGTACAGTTTATATACTATGGTTTCTAGTCATTATCTAGGCTTAAGGTTAATGGTGTGGAACTAAAGGTTATGCATTGTCAGCGGAATTAAACTATAAAACTTAATAGAGGCTATAAAGTTTTATAGCATCGTTAAACTAATAATTAGAGAAGAGGTAGGTATCAGCTGTATGTATCAGCTGTTACATTGGTGACCTCACTACAAGGCCATAAGGGGTCATTCAAGTATTACACAAACAGATTTATTACAATTATATTTAACCCTCAACCCCCCCCCACCCCCTTGTCAACAAAAATAAGCAAAGCTTAAAATGTGTCATCCGATTTTGTGACTGCAAATCGGTCCGGTCGTCCGATAAAATACCGGATCCGATTTAGTGGCAACAGTATTTCTATATTTGCGTTCACACAAGCTCTGAACAAGAATGCCGTAAAAAACCAGATCCGATAAATCGGAAGCGGCGTCTAAAAAAACAGATAGTGTGTTCACACAGACTCCAGTTTTACAGAACAGGAAGATCCTAGAAAACCGGGCGGCCATGTGAATACACTATCTGGTTTTGCAGCATCCGATAGTAAGTAGATTCCAGTCCACTCCCGGATGTTGTGACGTCACAAGTCTTACTAACTTGGCATTTCCCAGCGCCCACCGCCAGCACCCAGGTCGGCAGGAGCAAGACGCCAACAGCGGAGCAGCTGCGCTCTCCCTCCCTCCACACGCAGGACTCATTGAGAGACAGACTCGATGCCATGAATTCAGGTAAACATCAGATTTAATTATTTATGGAAAATCGACAGCTTTACAACAAAACAATAACTTAAATTTAGATACTAGTCAATGATTACAGGTTCTCATCGATAGTAACAGGTACTTATAGTTCGTTCGTTCAAATAGTTTGCATGCTTTAAGTGCCGCCACAATCGGAACGAAGAGTTCGGCGCGTACAAAGCAGTGCAGCCTATTTGAACGAATGAGCTATACAAAGTAAGGTTACTTGATTCCGTATATTTTGTGGTTTACACCACGCAGAGCCGCAATAAGGAAAAAAAAGAATCATGAATTGACCACGATTTTTACGATGGCGGCAGCGGTGGTGATGAGTGGTAACAAACTACCGCATAGAGATGTATCAAACATACTTCGAGTCTCAGCGGCAATCACACTTTTTTTTAAAGTTATTTTCATTAGAAGGAAAACGAGCACACAGATCTCACATGCCAAGATTGCAATCTTACGATAGCGATCTCAAGACTGCTAATACGATGCCAAACACTCAAGGTGTACTAATTTAAATGGGAAGCTTCTATGCTAGTCATTGTCTTATAAATAAAAAAACAATATCGACTGCTTGGCAGTAGATTTAATAATAAGATGATCACAGCGATACTGACGGACCTTGTACTTACAAGTTCCATTCAGCGATAGGGATAACACTATATGACTACTATAACTCTGTCTCTTTCGCTACTATATCTACCCTCCTAAGCTACGCAGTATGTCAGATGAAATTCCTGTAGCAATATCAACCTTATTACTAAGCGAAGAGAACTAAAACTGCTTTGGAGGGCAGATATGGTCTCGGATTACTGTGTCAATATTTTTCACCGTGATTTTATACTTGTACTTGTTTCTTACAGTCATACATGTGTATTACTATATCTGTAAGTTTTTCATATCTTTCTGACTTGCTCGTTGAGAACAGCTCCTGTATTATTCGTAACCTCACGTTTTGTTTCCTCTATCCTGTTTTATTATCTGATATGTCACTTGAAAGTTTATGAAGATGTTATTGTTAGAAAGCTAGTCTAACCTCTTGTCTGGCAGCACATTACTTATTCTGTTGTATGTCACACTGTTTTCTCTATTTATTCTGTTAATTTTGTCCTCTAGTTATTAATTAAGTCTCTATTGTATGTCCAAGTGCTCGATATGTGATGTCGAATAATTACTATAGCCTGTGTCAATCGAAAATGCCAAAGATGTAAACAAATTAGTTCTGTTTGACACATAGCCACAAATATGAATTAAGCGTGTATTTAAAAAAACGTATAAGTTAAGTTATTCAGTCCTTATCTAATGTGAAAGTAAAATATCAGGTGTATAAATCATTGCTAAGACCTTCCTTGATTTTTAAAAGCACGTGATTCGAGTAATAATAGTACCTAAATCGTTTTTTTTGGTTGTGTTTACATCTTTGCCAATTTAAATTGGCACAGAAAGAGAAGAATTCTATGCGAATGTCACCATACATTATTTTCAAATATTAAATTGATTTTGGGCCGTTACTATACAGAATATCATATTCGCAAAACATGATATTTACAAATGGTCTGGCTTGATTATAGAATCGTGGGTAGGCTTAGGTTATGTTAGATCTACGAGTACAGGAGGCCCGGAGGGACAGACTACCCAGAAATAGACACTGCCTAATTTCATGTCTCACTAATAAGTATGTTTTACTAATGTGATGTTTTGTTACTTTGATTTGCAAATGTCATGTTTTGCTAATATAGTATCCAACGACGAAGGGATTCAGGGCTATTTTAATTGTGTGCATATGACGAGCTTAGTTGAGTGTGTGTGATCGGTCCGCTGACGCGAGTGGTGTGTGCAGTGGACGCGACGTACGCGGTCCCCGAGCACAAGCCGCGCGCGCGCCTGCTGGAGCGCCGCGCCAGCGCCGCGCCCGGCGCGCGCCTCGCGCTGCCCGCCGACCGCGGCCAGGTACACTCCCGGAGTTGGGTTAGGTACGGTTGTTGTGGGGGACTTCAACGCAAAGCTGGCCAAACGAGACGGTGGAGAGCTGAGAGTGGGGAATTTTGTAGTGGGGCATAGGAATCACCGGGGCCACCTACTGGCCTAAAACTGGCTAGTTTTATGGAGAAGGAGGGACTCTATATGATGAACTCTTTCTTTAGAAAACGTGAGCATAGGAAGTGGACCTGGATGAGCCCTGATGGTGTAACGAGGAATGAGATAGACTTTATCATGTCATTCCCAGAGTGGGGTAGGCAGAGCTACCAACAACCCTAAAAACTTGTTGATAACTCTATAATCACAATTTGCAAAATTAGGCTAAGATGTTGAACAGTGTGTATTAGTGACAGGTAGCAAGCCCATCGCCTAACGAGATGATGTCTCCGTGATCAGTGCGGTTAAAACCGGGAGTGATCACCGTATGGTACGAGGCTCATAGAATATCCAGTTCAAGCTTGAAAGGTCTCGACTGATGCAGTCTACGCTCCGCCCGGCACCCGCTCAGCTCCAAAACCCCGAGAGCTTTCAGCTCGAACTTCAAAACCGTTTCGAGTGCCTTGGTAGCGACGTGGGCGATTAGAACGACGGGTTTGTGGAAGCTGTCCAAACGGTCGGGTCTAAGTTCTTCAAGATCCGCCGTTCAAAAACTAGGAAGCTCTCGGACTCCAGCCTTAGGCTCATGGAGGTGAGGCGGGAAATGAGTCAGCAGTCGTCTGATGACGCTTGTCGCTATCGGCAGCTCAACAGACAGATCTCGAAGTCTCTGAAGCGTGATATACGCCGATTCAATACTAAAAGTATTGAAGAGGCTATTGAGCGTAACAGGGGCTCTAAGGTGTTTGCCAGGGATCTGTCTGTTGGCCAAAGCCAATTGATGAAGCTGAAGACCGACGACGGCAGAGTCATTTCAACCAAATCTGAGCTATTGGCGGAAGTTGAGAAGTTTTATGGACAGCTGTACACGACAACCCGAACACCCGTCGAGAATCTAGCTAAAGACCTGAGGGCTAGATTAACCCGACACTATACCGAAGATCTCCCCGACGTCAGCCTGTACGAGATTAGTATGGCCCTCAAACAGCTTAAGAATGGCAAAGCCCCAGGTGACCTCCTTCAACTCCGTCCTCTACGAAGGGAGAACGCCGAAAGCATGGAACAGAAGTGTGATGGTTCTCTTCTTCAAGAAAGGTGACAAAACTTCACTGAGGAACTATAGACCCATCTCACTTCTGAGCCATGTTAACAAGCCGTTTTCGAGGGTCATCACAAATCGTCTCGCGCGCAGGTTTGACGATTTCCAGCCTCCCGAACAAGCCGGTTTCCGAAAAGGCTATAGTACCGTAGACCACATACATGCGTTGCGGCAGGTTATACAGAAGACCGAAGAGTATAACCTCCCCCTTTACCTTGCCTTTGTGGACTACGAGAAAGCCTTCGATTCGATTGAGACATGGGCTGTGCTGCAGTCTCTCCAGCGGTGCCAATTTGACTACCGATATATCGTAGTGTTGAAGTGTCTGTACGAAAACGCCACTATGTCCGTCAGACTACAGGACCGGAGCACGAAGCCTATTCCTCTGCAGCGGGGAGTCAGACAAGGAGATGTGATCTCTCCGAAGCTGTTCACCGCTGCATTGGGGGATGCTTTTAAGGTTCTGGACTGGAAAGGACGAGGCATCAACATAAATAAATAGTCGCTGATGATATCGTAGTCATGGCTGAGACCATGGAGGACCTCAGTGCAATGCTCGCTGACCTCAGTAGAGTTTCCGACCAAGTTGGCTTGAGAATGAACATGGACAAGACGAAAGTATGTCTGTCTGACGACACAACTTAAGAAGCACTTATACGAGCTAATTTTAGTGCAATAATTGACTGTTACAGGCATCTCATTCTATTGCACAAAATAAGAGTGTGACAGGTATTTTGCGAACTATAAATGGCCGTTAATAGTTGCCCATGTAAATACCCCTTTACAGCATTAAATAAATTGATGTTGGCTTTCTATGTCAAGTTTCTATTTATTTTTTATTTTTTTATGCCACCTGATGGTAAGGGGAAACTGTTACCCATAGACATTCGCATTCACAAGACTGCAAATGCGTTGCCAACCCTGAGGACTAAGATGGAATGCCTCTATGCTAGTCATTTCACCGGCTGTCTTATTCCTAAACCGGAACACAACAATGCAAACACTGCTTCTTGGCGGTAGGTTAATGGATAAGATGGTGGTACCAACCCGGACGGACCCTGCATAAGTTATGCTGCTATGGTTTGGCGTTTCCTTTATTTCATCTGAAGTCAAATCAGATCATGTACTTGCTTGCTAATGGTTGCTAATGGTGATTGTTCAATTTTATTGATTTTTTTAAATATTCAGTTCGATCAACTTTATTTTTTTATCGCGATAGATTGAAGTTAAAAAATAATTAGGTAATATTTTATTTCAAATTGTACTAACCAACAGGAACGAGAAACCTGGGTAGACAACTCGAATAACGTGCGAAGCTGGGCAGAAAACACTCAGAAATGGGACGAGAACGGACAAAAGTGGGACGAGAACGAGAACGCCCAGAAATGGGACCAGAACGGGCAGAAATGGGAGAACGGGAACGGGTGGGAGGCGAACGGGGAGCAATGGAACGGGAACTGGGGGGAGGTGCCCACCCCCACCGTGCACGTTGACATGAGTGCGGCGTATTGGAGGGGGAATGCTAGCGTGGCGGACAGCAGTGATAATGGAGGTAAGATTTGATTTAAAAAATAATAGCGGACTCTTATGCTTTGACGACGCGCTGGCCTGGCCTAGTTGGTAGTGACCCTGCCTACGAAGCTAGCGGTCCTGGGTTCAAATCCCGGTAAGGGCAGATATTTGTGTGATGAGCGCGAATATTTGTTCCTGAGTCATGGATGTTTACTATGTATTTAAGTATATATTTCTCTATATAAGTATTTATATCGTTGTCTAGTACCCATAATACAAGCCTAGAGCTTAAATTGGGACTAGGTCAATTGGTGACATTAATAGGAATGAAAGCCGTTAGAAATATTTATTTTTTAATTAATAAACATTATAGTTTTTGAAATTATGCATTTCGTTTTATGCATAATGATTATTTAATCGATGGTTTATTATACAGATTGAAATTATGCAATTCGTGTTATGTAAAATGATCATTAGACCATTTGTGTAACAAACATTACACACCCGATTCAACAATTGCAACCGAAGTTTGTTTTGAGTACGGAACCCTATAAATGTTGGTCCCCCCAGGGTTCCCCGAGGACGGGCTGCTGCACTCGCCCACGACGGCGGCGCTGGGCGGCGCGCCGCAGTCCCCGCCCGCCGGCCGCATGAGGCCGCACTCCCCCTCCAACTCCACAGGTAACACATCTCAACCAAGTCATCCTCAAAAGAGATCTATCCTCTTTTTCATCTTAACTCACTGTAACAAGTCCTAAAATAACATACATCTCTTTGTAGACGACTGTAGCTTACGAAGTAGGTACAAAAATATGAATGAATATAACGCCCCGAAGTAAATAGTATGCAAGACGAAGGCCTAAGGATGAGACCTCATTCCCCCTCCAACTCCACAGGTAAGGGAGATCAAGATTAACATAGTGGATGGCTCGAAATCCTGGTTCATTTTTTTAAACAGCTCGTCTGAAACGCCGTGCGGGTACAAATAGAGCATTTTCATTTCGATTCCGCTCAACCAGAATTTATATAATTTCGGTTTTGATCAAAGAACAAAATAAAATTAATCCTGCTCGAAATATCAGTTAATTTTTCTCGCTAATTTCGATCACACAAATTTCGTCTTTCCTATCCTAATAGCTCTTTAGTTGCATTTTCACTTGCTCAGTTTAAAGTCAAGCACATTACATTTTAAAACATGGCAGTCGCCACACCATCCAAAATGAAACAAAACCAGAATCTATTTCGCTCCGAGACAACTTTTACGAATTACGAGACCGTTTCCAAGCCCTACCTCGTGGTTTCCCGTGTACCGTCAAGGTCAAGTATGACTTTGTCAGCTTGTCACCTTATTGCATCGTAATACTTGTACTATATCCAGTTAGCAGCATTTATGGTGTAACGTCAGTACAAGTAGTATTGTGTCACGTAGGCCGCCTACGCAGCCAGTCCCCGAGCAACACGAGCGCGTCAGAACGAATGCTGGGCGCGGCGAGACTCGGCAGCCGCTCGCCCTCCACCACGTCCACCGGCGCGCGCAGCAAGGAGCCCATGCGGTAACTACACTCATTGCCAGCAGTGTACACCACACTACTTGCGGGCTGAATTTGAAAGCTTGTAGAGAGTGCTGCTTTTTATTAATGTTTAATTTATCTAAATGAAAAAGAACGTATGCATTTGTTACACGTTTTACCTTTGGAAAGACATCTGAAGTCGTGCTACTGACGCGACTGTCGGTCACAGCAGACTCGAGTTGATGATTAAAAAAAACCACCTTCAAAAAACAAAAAAATATCAAATGAAGTCTGGTTTTGGCTAAAATATTGTAGGACGCCAACTTTAGTTGGACTGACCCATTTACCTACCATTTTATTAAAAGAAGTTATTTTTTGCTTTTTGAAGGCGGTTTTTTGTTTTATTATACATTTATTTTATTTTATACTTTTTAGTGATCATAATTATGCTGTTATGTAGTCCCAGTTCTCAATTAATAATGAACTATAGAAAATTTCAATTTCGCCGCTAGCAACGCCGTGGGAAACTCATAGCCATATATTTATCCATACAAAATATATTTAACATAAATATCCTTCGTCATAGCCCCTTAATTTAATCTAAACCAAGGTAGACCGAAAATCCGTCGATTACAGTAGGATAAACGCCACACTAGGTAAAGTACTTAATTGGTTTACTAGTAACAATTTGCTACTCAATGCTAAGAAAACTAAATGTGTTAGGTTCGCTTTGCCTAATGTTAGACCGGTAGAATCTAGTATATTTCTTAATAATGAGAGATTGGAAATGGTAGATAAGGCGCTTTTCTTAGGGATAACTATAGATAAAAACTTGCAATGGAGTCCCCATATAGCAGTACTAGCAGGTAAATTAAGTTCGGCAGCTTATGCTGTTAGGAAAATCAGGCAACTTACTAATGTTGAGACAGCTCGCTTAGTTTATTATAGTTATTTTCATAGTGTTATGTCGTACGGTATTCTGGTTTGGGGAAAAGCTGCTGACATACAGACTATATTCGTGTTGCAAAAAAGAGCCATTCGTTCTATATATAATCTAAACTCCCGTGATTCCTTAAGAGTACTATTTAAAGAAATTAATATTTTGACAGTAGCATCACAATTTATTTATGAGAATATTATTTATGTCATTAAAAATCAAGACTCTTTTGTTAAGAATTGTGATATACATAATTTGAATACAAGAAATAAAAATAAAATTGCTATTAAAAAATTTCGTGTCCGTAAGGTTTATAAATCATTTGTAGGTCAATGCATCCTTTTCTTTAATAAATTACCTGACGTTGTTTTAAAGTTACCATTTCCAGTACTTAAAACTTACTTGAAAAAGTCGTTGATGTCTAAAGCTTACTATAGGGTCGAAGACTATCTAACAGATAAAAATGCTTGGCCAACACCTAAATAATTTAATAATAACTTTGTCATAAAAATATGTAAACATTTGTATATTGTCTAGGGGACACGGTTTCTGTAGGAGAATGTATCGAAACTTTTATGCAGGTTGTTTTGCACCGTCACAGGTAAGTATAACTTGTATACTTTCAATTTTTTTTATTACTGTAGCTTATTAGTTTTGTGACAATTCTCAGTTTTGACACATTTTCCTGCTCAACTACGCATGAATATATTAATTTTTGGTTTTATATGAGATTCATTAAATAAATAAATAAATAAATATCAGGAGACTATGTCACACCAATTGACCTAGTCCCAAACTAAGCTCTAGGCTTGTACTATGGGTACTAGACAACGATATAAATACTTATATAGAGAAATATATACTTAAATACATAGAAAACATCCATGACTCAGGAACAAATATTCGCGCTCATCACACAAATATCTGCCCTTACCGGGATTTGAACCCAGGACCTCTAGCTTCGTAGGCAGGGTCACTACCAACTAGGCCACCGCGTCGTCAATGAGATTCATTGTTTTATATAATGCTAGGTTAAGTTTATTATTGTTTAATATCATTAGCAATATTTAAAAAACGACTTACTGTTGAGTTTCTTGCGGCGCTTCTTCTCAGCAATGGTCTCTTGTGAAGCGCTGGTAGATTTTTTTGACGTGTAAAAGTGCCCGTGCGGCCTACTTACTGAATAAACATCTTTTATCTTTTTTTTTTTTATCTTTTAAATATCTTGTCGCCACCCTTGAAATATATACCGTTTAGGAGTTCCGGTGGCCATCTGTGGTCTTCATCATCAGTTCCACTTCACCAAATAGTGCTTTCCAAGAGAAAATACGCGAGTTACAATGAAAGATACTAAAATCGCTATAGGTGTGCCTATAAATTTAGAAGAGTTCCGTCGATTCCTCATGGACTTCATCATCAGATCTTTATTTTAATGAAAACGGGACCAAAGCGGAAGCACCAAATTAAACATATTTAACTTCCCGGTGTTTCGAACTATTTCCATAATCGAATGCTGACTCACTATAAACCTATTTTGGTTAAAGTATTATTTGTCCCTTTGACCACCGCGGGTGTTAACGCCAGCATATCGCTCGATACATTTCGTGACCACAGGAATTTTTATTGAGTTTTTTTATATGTCACTTATAAATGTTTTTTCTTTCTCCCTTTCTTTTCTCTGTCAAATTCAAAATGTGTTACTGACACATATGGACAGAGCTTATTTCAAGCATACTTTATTGATTGCGTGTTTATGAATAAGATAAAAACATTGATTTGTTATTGGTAAGGGCAGATATTTGTGTGATGAGCGCGAATATTTGTTCCCGAGTCATGGATTTTTTCTATGTATTTACATACATAGCTTCACGCCTTCATTCCCAGAGTGGGGTAGGCAGAGCTACAGAATTACCAACAACTCCAAAAACTTGTTGATAAATCTGTAACCACAATTTGCACAATTAGGCTAAGATTTCTATGTATTTAAGTATATATTTCTCTATATAAGTATTTATATCGTTGTCTAGTACCCATAGTACAAGCCTAGAGCTTAGTTTGGGACTAGGTCAATTGGTGTGACATTGTCCCCTGATATTTATTTATTTATCTTCTCAGACTTGGAGAAAACTCACCGTCATCAAGACACATGCATTCGCCGGTGTCGCGCCGGTCGCCCTCGTGCTATGACAACGACTCCATGGCGCAGCAGAACTCGGTCTTCGTTGGGAACTATCCACAGGTAATATATTAATAATAATAATCGTTTAATTTGGAATGGATAGATGAAAGAAGATTGACGAAAGAGATACACAGATCGAAAGTGAGTGGAAGGGTCGGAAGGGGCTGCCCTAGGCGTACTTTTTCGAATCAAATTGGAGAAATACTGGAAAAGGGCCGAATCTTAAGTACCCGAAACCGACGTGCGTGCATGACTCAATTGTATGAATGTTGAAGAAGCGAAAGAAATTTGTCAAGATCGTAGCAAGTGGAAAGAAGTGGTCTCTGCCTACCCCTCTGGGAAACAGGCGTGATTTAATGTAGTATGTATGTAAACTTCATAATAAGTAAGTTACAAAAGTTCATTGCCAGCAAGAGCTCTGCCAGCATGACGCTGAGTTGTGACCATTTCGTGACAATCTGCGCATGTGTTCAAAATTCTATATGTGTTAATTAATGTTTGTCACCAATAAATAAAAATAAAAATATTTTTTTCATTATTCTATGTTAGTAGGTAATATATCTGTACATTTTATGCTTTACTTAGGTTAGTAAAGTTCACCTTTAATGAGCTAAGTATCTCAAGGATTTGAGATACTTGTCCTATATAGTTCATTTTATTGTTTTTACCTCGTATACTCAACTGCCTGTTTAACTGTTAACTACGTATTGGTTTTAATCATTAAGAGATTGATTACATTGTTTCATCCCACTTCTGATCTCGAGTTGGAAGAGGTAGAAGGGGTGGATAAGGCCTTCAGCCTGAGGTTCCGGCGGGTTTTCATGTTTATCAGGTTATAAGTAGGCGAGGAAATACGCACAAGTGGTATGAAACAATGTAATCAATCTCTTAATGATTAAAAAAAATACGTCACAATAATGACTATGGTAAGTACAATAGTTTGCGTAACGATTCAACGAGTTCGCGGGATTTGGTGACCACAAAAATGACCGTCTCGGTTCGCTTCCCTCAGGAGTCTCCCTGCAGCCCGCCTTAACGTCGGGTTCTCCGTCTTTCCCTTCACCCCGCGACCTCGTTCGGTATACCAAAAAAATGCATACCTCGTCACAATTCTAAGAACGCTTCGAAAAACGCAGGCACTTGAACAATACAAAAACAAAGTCATAAAAATGCTAAGTTATGGACAGATTACATTATTTAAGAACAACTTAAACAAATCGTAAAGAATGAATTTTATTATCACACTGTTGATAAATAGGCTAGTGATAATTAAGGCTAGGTATGTTTTTAATAACTAAGCATAAGACTTAAATCTAATCTAGTCAGTCCTGCTTGACACAGGCCGCTCCGACAATATTAAATCATGCGTTATTCTCCCCGACTTTTACCTGACTGCCGAAGCAGGAGGAGGTGTGTGGCTCGCGAGCTCGTCCGTTTAAACCAATTCTCGGCCCGCAATTGCCTGCTTCACTGCCTAGGCAATAATGTTCTATTTCTCAAAAATGACCGGAAAAGTTGACATTACTAACTCCATACTGAGACGCGAAGTACATAGTTTACAGACAGTTCCCAAATTAAAAAAAAATTACATTGCTTGCTCGCTACACAAGCCCGCAATGTTGCATACAAATTTCATTGTTATCTAGTTTGTAACTTTTAAAAAAGTGAAAACAGCCATACTAAAATGAGGGCACAAGTCTTACATCCATATTTTATTCAAAACGTAACTTTTTTATCTGTGTCTGGAATAGCTTGAGTTTTTTTTTTCTAAAAAAGCTTGCGTTTCGCCTTGTCATAAACATAAAGGCGGTAAAGAGTGATGTTAATTCACGTGAAGTTTCTGTTTATATGCGATTTGTATCTTGCCATTTTTGAGAAAAGCATTATATACAGTGGTGGACATATAATTAGAAACACTTGCGACGTATTTCACATTATACAAGGCACATTGCCGTAAAACTTTTGTTTTTGGAAATAAATCAACAAAATGCATAGAATACGTTCAACAACTTATAATTAATTAAAAAACAAATAAATATCCGAGTTTACAACTACCATTTAGATATTTAGTTACGTACAAACAACTAAACGACATTTGCAGTACCATCCGTCATGGACAAGTAATTAGAAACACTAAAGAAATGAGGTAAAAATCAAAGTTTTAACGTGTCAACGTCAACAATTTCAAATTATTTATGTAAAATAATGTTTGGTTTACTAAATTTCTTAACAATTATTATTTAGTTGCATAGCCTTTGTTATTAATGACGGCTCTGCAACGACGTGGCATTGATTCAAGTAATTTCATACATTTATCGAGTGGGATCGAGTTCCATGCTTCAACAAAGGCTTCGTAAAGTTCATTTTGACTGGAATTACGTTTAACGGAGACATTTTTTTTAATGACGTACCACAAATTTTCAATTGGATTTAAATCGGGACTATTTGCAGGCCAGTCTAACACGGTAACACGTTGCTCACTAAGAAAGGATTTAACACTGCGGGCCGTGTGTTTTGGGTCGTTATCGTGCTGAAAGATCCAGGTCACAGGCAAATGGTCGTCGGTGTAGGGAATCATTGTCTCTTCTAAGATGTTTTTGTATTGAAATTGATCCATTATACCTTCAATCTTACGGACGGGTCCAACTCCGCAACCAGAAAAACATCCCCATACTTTAATATTACCACCGCCGTGTTTGACTATGCTACTCGTGTATTTATAATCAAAAGCATGGTTTATTGGACGTCTAACGTAGCGTTTGCCGTCTGAATTCACCATATTTATTTTTGTTTCATCCGAGAATAACACTTTTTTCCATTCTCGTACGGTCCAGTTAAGATATTTCTTTGCAAATAATAATCGCTTCTCTCGGTGTTGCTTGGTAAGAAGCGGTACCTTTCGAGAAACCCTCCCGAACAATTTAGCTTCCACTAATCTGCGGCGTACCAGTTTCGAGGAAATGTTCCTTGGGTCATCAGGTGAAAAAACTTTATTTCTAATCTCGTTGGAGCCTTTGAACGGGTCTTGTTTAGCTACACGTATTATTTGCGAATCTTCCCGGGGAGATGTTTTCCTTGGACGAGCCTTTCTAACAACACTTTTAGTAGTTCCGTTAGTTTTATAATGAGCAATAGCGTTGAAAACTTTCTTCACAGAACATTCTAGATGTTTAGCAATTCTTCTATAAGTCCACTTTCGATCTAAATGTAATTTAACGATTAATTGCCTGGTTGACTCGTCACAACTCTTATTTTTACCCATTTTTAACAATACTTATTATTCACGTAATTTTCCAAATTGACGTTTAATTGCCGCCGAAACAACAGAAAAAGCGTAAAAGGAGGTTTTTTTTTTTAGTTTCAAAAATAGAACGAACCATGGATCCTGTTTCTAATTAGTTGTCCAAGCGGCCAGTAATAGAAATTCAACTATCATGATTTTTAAAATCTTTTAATTATTAAAGATAGAACAGATTTACTTTTTTAAATATTTTATGAGTTTTTTAACTCATTGGCTATATTCTGGCATAGTCAATAGTGATTTAATCAATATAATTTTTACTCATAACGATAGTTCATTCTGTGTTTACCTAAGTTTTATGTACTGTTTCTAATTATATGTCCACCACTGTATGCCTCGGCAGGAACGGCAATTGCGGGCCTCGTATTTTTAAACGGACTCGCAAGCTCGTCCGTTTAAACCAATTCTCCGCCCGCAATTGCCTGCTTCACTGCCTAGGCAATAATGTACTATTTTTAATATTTAGAATCAGTATGAACTGAGTGAATTATTAAAGCTAGGTTTGTGGTCCAGGTGGAGGACCCGTGCGCCGACGTGGTGGTGCGGCTGGCGCGCGGGCTGGCTGGCTTCGGGTTCCGCATCGTGGGCGGCACCGAGGACGGCAGCCGCGTCGCCGTGGGCTACGTTGTGCCCGGTCAGTCTCGTCGCTCGCTCTCATACGTGTGTGGTCCAGGTGGAGGTGCGCCGACGTGGTGGTGCGGCTGGCGGGCTTCGGGTTCCGCATCGTGGGCGGCACCGAGGACGGCAGCCGCGTCGCCGTGGGCTACGTTGTGCCCGGTCAGTCTCGTCGCTCGCTCTCATACGTGTGTGGTCCAGGTGGAGGTGCGCCGACGTGGTGGTGCGGCTGGCGGGCTTCGGGTTCCGCATCGTGGGCGGCACCGAGGACGGCAGCCGCGTCGCCGTGGGCTACGTCGTGCCCGGTCAGTCTCGTCGCTCGCTCTCATACGTGTGTGGTCCAGGTGGAGGTGCGCCGACGTGGTGGTGCGGCTGGCGGGCTTCGGGTTCCGCATCGTGGGCGGCACCGAGGACGGCAGCCGCGTCGCCGTGGGCTACGTCGTGCCCGGTCAGTCTCGTCGCTCGCTCTCATACGTGTGTGGTCCAGGTGGAGGTGCGCCGACGTGGTGGTGCGGCTGGCGGGCTTCGGGTTCCGCATCGTGGGCGGCACCGAGGACGGCAGCCGCGTCGCCGTGGGCTACGTCGTGCCCGGTCAGTCTCGTCGCTCGCTCTCATACGTGTGTGGTCCAGGTGGAGGTGCGCCGACGTGGTGGTGCGGCTGGCGGGCTTCGGGTTCCGCATCGTGGGCGGCACCGAGGACGGCAGCCGCGTCGCCGTGGGCTACGTCGTGCCCGGTCAGTCTCGTCGCTCGCTCTCATACGTGTGTGGTCCAGGTGGAGGTGCGCCGACGTGGTGGTGCGGCTGGCGGGCTTCGGGTTCCGCATCGTGGGCGGCACCGAGGACGGCAGCCGCGTCGCCGTGGGCTACGTCGTGCCCGGTCAGTCTCGTCGCTCGCTCTCATACGTGTGTGGTCCAGGTGGAGGTGCGCCGACGTGGTGGTGCGGCTGGCGGGCTTCGGGTTCCGCATCGTGGGCGGCACCGAGGACGGCAGCCGCGTCGCCGTGGGCTACGTCGTGCCCGGTCAGTCTCGTCGCTCGCTCTCATACGTGTGTGGTCCAGGTGGAGGTGCGCCGACGTGGTGGTGCGGCTGGCGGGCTTCGGGTTCCGCATCGTGGGCGGCACCGAGGACGGCAGCCGCGTCGCAGTGGGCTACGTCGTGCCCGGTCAGTCTCGTCGCTCGCTCTCATACGTGTGTGGTCCAGGTGGAGGTGCGCCGACGTGGTGGTGCGGCTGGCGGGCTTCGGGTTCCGCATCGTGGGCGGCACCGAGGACGACAGCCGCGTCGCCGTGGGCTACGTCGTGCCCGGTCAGTCTCGTCGCTCGCTCTCATACGTGTGTGGTCCAGGTGGAGGTGCGCCGACGTGGTGGTGCGGCTGGCGGGCTTCGGGTTCCGCATCGTGGGCGGCACCGAAGACGGCAGCCGCGTCGCCGTGGGCTACGTCGTGCCCGGTCAGTCTCGTCGCTCGCTCTCATACGCTATTATTCAACGCGAGTGAGAGAAGCGGAAACCGACTCCAGCGGGCCTAATATGGTCGTGTTTATCGATGTGAATAAAACATCTGTCACTTTCTGCCCAGTAAGTAAGTGCGAGAGTGACTGATGCTTTATCCACCACGATGAAGGCGAATAATACGGACCCAGTTGTGTCATTCATATGCGAGTGTGTTTTTTGAAACGAACCGAAAGGCGAGTTGCATAATAAGATCACACGAGTGTTTTAAGGCGTATATGTACAGTCGCATACATAACTTTATTTACACGCATATCCTAGGTTGGTTGCCTTGAATCTTAATGTACTTTTATGTTTACATTAAAGTATCGGTCACCTTTACTGCCATGCAATACTTTAATGAAGACATTAAAACACAACCACTCATACAGGTTTTTCAATATAAACCATTTCGTCGGTGATACTGCAAAACCGCGTAACTAACAAAATTATGATAGAGCAAAATACACCTAACTTTCTTTTTAAAATGTTACTTGCGCGGTTTTGCAGTTTCATCGACGATTTGCTTATCGTTTTTGAACATATTATAGGGAAGTCATAATTGGATGTAGATAATAGTACATTATTGCCTAGGCAGTGAAGCAGGCAATTGCGGGCCGAGAATTGGTTTAAACGGACGAGCTTGCGAGTCCGTTTAAAAATACGAGGCCCGCAATTGCCGTTCCTGCCGCGGCATACATAGTGCTTTTCTCAAAAATCGAAAGATACAAATCGCATATAAACAGAAACTTCACGTGAAATAACATCACTCTTTACCGCCTTTATTTTTATGACAAGGAAAAACGCAAGCTTTTTTTTAAAAAAAAAACTCTTGTGCCCTCATTTCACTATGGCCGTTTTCACTTTTAAAAAAGTTACAAACTAGATAACAATGAAATTTGTATGCAACATTGCGGGCTTTTGTAGCGAGCACGCAATGTTTTTTTTTTTTAATTTGGGAACTGTCTGTAAACTATGTACTTCGCGTCTCAGTATGCAGTTAGTAATGTCAACTTTTCCGGTCATTTTTGAGAAAAATAATATAATGTTCGTGTGTAGGAGGCCCCGCGGACGGGCTGCTGCGGCCGGGGGACCTGCTGACGTCAGCCGACGGGATATCCCTCGCGGGGGCGACGCACGCGCTCGCTGTGGCGTACGTTTGTCAAGCCGCCGCCAGAGGGCACGTGAGTACCATGCCATTGATTCAATTGTGGTTACGACTACTTAATTCATATTAAAAATGTTCTGTTGCATGTCTATTGACATAAATATCTTCAGTTAAACCATTAAACTCGTAAAATCTCAGAGGAACGTCATTTTGTGATGCAAATCGCTCTCTGAGAAACGTTACGTCGATGTAATCCAAAGTTATCTGGAAGAGATCCCATATAGAATTAAAGAATAAGTTCACCTATATACATTATCTATATTGATGCAAATATGTCTTATACTGGTTACATACCGTCTGTGAAACTGCAAAACCACATAAGTAACATTTTAAATATGGAGCAAAATGCACCTTTTTAATAAGAGAGTGAGGTTTATTTTGCTCTATCGTAAATTGGTTAGTTACGCGGTTTTGCAGTATTTCCGACGATACGTCGCATTCGTGTTCAGATATTAATCGAAAAGGCGCGCGTTAAGGTTATCGCACAGCACCTCCACAGCTCACAGTGAAACAATGAAAATTGGGCTTTGGCCCTTGTTAATACGATAAATATGTCAGTGGACAACGCAAGCCCGCGCTCCGGCAATTGTTTTCACTTTAACTTGTAAAATGTATGTAAGTCAAAGCTCACTTTTCAACGTTTCACTTTGAGCTGAGGCGGTGCTGATCCGGTGCTGGGGCGTTGAAGTGTACACTGACCATCACCATTCGTCGCCGCCGTCACGTACTCGCAGTCTTGGGCACCGAATTTTGACTTTCGAGCGCTCGATTTCAAAACCAAGCAGTAGAAAATATTCGTATGCGAAAATCTTTCACGATTTATTTTTGAATGGTCCCATGTTTTTGAGATTTTTACTCGAACGTGAGAGATTGACTAAATAGTTGTAATATTGTTAAGTTGGAACTTGTTTCATTATACGCAGAAAGTCGATGTTTTACCGGTTTTTTTTATTCATATTTTAATTGCGAATATTGTGTGAAGCTAACAAAAGATGAAATCATAACAAGCAATTTGATTTCAGTGCCAATAAGATTATTTTACGCTTATTTTACAAATTCTTGACTGGTTATAAATGTAGGGAAAATGAAACGCTTTCTCGTCTGTGGATGTCTATGGCATTGTGCTAGGTTGCCACTTCCCGGCATACATACCCAATAGGTTTGAAAGATGTCAAATGATACTTTCTATTGATATAATTGAAAACGAATGCCACGGACCACTCGTGTTCATATTACCATAATACCATTTCATTGTTTTTTATCACTTTCGAGTGAAACTTTCGAGCGCTCGAAAGTAAAAAATCGGTCCCTTGGCCAGCTTTCATAGAGTACAGAACTATTTCTATAATCTATTTGCAACTTTGATTCTTCATTAATAAGGGGTATAATATTAATTGGCTATTGTGTAATATGGTCCCAGGTGACGCTGGGCGTGCGACACAACCGCGCCGACATCCAGCAGCTGGGGCCCGGCGGGCAGGAACATCAACAAATGCATGCGTGAGTCATTCATACATACCTGCAAATCAACTGCTTTATTGCAACTGTCACATAATAATAAGTATATAGTAAGTGTAAGTATCTATGTATATATTTATTTATATCATTGTCTAGTACCTATAGTACAAGCCTAGACCTTAGTTTGAGACTAGGTCAATTGGTGTGACATAGACCCCTGATATGTATTTATTATTTATAATCGTAATTTATGCAACTGGTACATGATGAAGCATCTTAACAAAGTTTAGTATAAAATCCACAAGAAGAGGTGGGCGAACAAAGAAGTCGTGGCTTCGCAACATCCGGGAGTAGACTGGAGTTACGAGCGCGTCTGAGCTGTTCCGCCTCACAAAAGATAGGGACAGATTCTAGCAGCTGATAGCCAACCTTCACTAAGTCGGAGAGGCACTTTAAGAAGAAAAATAACATCCAAAAATATTTATTTAAGGTACTCTATCTCTCTCTTTGCCGGTTGCCGGGTTAGAATAGTGCCACTCCATGTCTTCCCGTGGATGTCGTAAGAGGCGACTAAGGGAATAAAGGCTTGTAGTACTCGGGCATGCCACCTGTCACTAATACACTGGGAAACATCTTCGCCTACTTGTGCAAAATGTGGTTACAGAATTATCCAGAAGTTTTAAGATTTGTTGGTAATTCTTTGGCTCTGCCTACCCCACTCTGGGAATAAAGGCGTGAGTTTATGTATGTATGTATGTAAAGTACTCTATGTTAGCAGCCTATCAATAATTCACGCATTGAATTTAATCTCCAGATAAATCATCAATCATTAGGTGCCAATAATGGATATTTTTCACGTCGATAAAGGGTGTTTTCCCCTAATGATGTTATTTGGATGAATCGCATCAGGTCGGAGCCGGCGCCCGCGGCGCCCTACGGCCTCGTGCACCCCGCGCCGCTCTACCCCCCGCAGGCGCCCATGCCCATGTCAGTATACAACCTCATGTTTTACTAGGATACCCTAAAAATAAATTTCTCAAAAATTGCTTTTTATAAACAGAAACTTCACGTGAAATAACATCACTTTACCTAAAAAAAGCTTGCGTTTCTCCTTGTCATAAACATAAAGGCGGTAAAGAGTGATGCTATTTCATGTAAAGTTTCTGTTTATATGCGATTTTTATCTTACGATTTTTGAGAAAAGCACTATATATGCCTCGGCAGGAACGGCAATTGCCTAGGCAATAATGTACCATTTTCAATCGGATTTTATGTGTTTTAATGTTTTTATTTGTTATTTCTGGGGCATTTTTTATTGGCGGTTTAAACATTTTTTTTATTGGCCCGTCAGTGGGTTCGCCACGGTGCAAATTTCCGACGTTCCCGGTGGATTTTTTCTGTCAGTCAAACCTGTTCCTGACCATAAAGAATACTGCAAAAAATAACTATCCAATTTGATGCAGTCTTTTGGAAGTTATGTGAGTACATACATTTCGGCGTATGATTAGTTATTTATATAGGTCGTGTGTGGTTGTGCAGGTACAACGCGGGCGCGAGCTGGGCGCCCTACGACGTGACGGTGACGCGCGCCGACGGCGAGGGGTTCGGGTTCGTCGTCATCTCCTCCACCAACAAGGCCACCAGCACCATCGGTGAGGGCACTATACCCAGGGCGGTTACCATATACACCGTGTTTTTTTTTTATTTACTATAACTTCGGCATATTACTAGGTACATCTAAAAACTAAGTGGTTGAATAGATTTCGAAAGTGTTAAAAAAAATATTTTTTCTGTTTAGAACAAAGTAATTAAATGTTGTATCTTTGGTTATTCTAAAAGGGCCTTTAGAGTTAACTCATAGTCATTGTCAAATACGTCAATGTTGGTATGACATACACAGACGGTTTAGAGCCTTGTAGACCAGTTAGTTCAACGTGATTAATTGATTAAATTTAAAAATTTAATATCTTTAAAACCGTTACAGTTATCATTTGTTTGTCTTCAGGAAATTAACTTTATTTGACCTAAAGAACGTTCCCTTAAAGTTATCGTAAATCAAAAAAACACGGTGTATAATGTTTTTTTACTCTTACTTTTTAATCTTTTATTATAATTCTTGAACCAACTCTTCTAGGACTAGGTCAATCTGTGTGTGCTAGTCCCCGTTTTTGAAATGAAACTAAACAAGTAAATGCTAATGTAAACGATTCTCGAAAACTGACATAATGGGTGGAGCGTTAGGCCTCGAGGTGGTCGTTGCCCTCCTTCCAGAATCAATAACCAAAGCACTTTAAGTTCTCTTCTCTTAGTAATAAGGTTGATATTGCTGCAGGAGTTTTATCTGACTTACTGCGTATTAGCTCAGGAGGGCAGATCGTCTGACAGCTTAAGTTAATCCCATATATTTTAGATACCGATAATGAATGCCGAATGCTTCTAGGACGTAAAATCGCATTTTGGTTTCATTTCGACGCTACGTCAAAATGCAGCTCCTTCATTAGAAACCGCTATATGTCCCCCAGGTCAGCTGATCCCGAACTCCCCGGCGGCGCGCTGCGGCCGGCTGCGCGTGGGCGACACGCTCCTGGCCATCAACCACGCGCCCGTGCGCCACCTGCCGCACCCCGACGTGGTCGCGCTCATCAAGCTGTCGCACCGCGCCGTCACGCTCACCGTGCTGCCCGCGCCGCCCGCCGAGCGGCCCGGCTAGCAGGTCAGCTGATCCCGAACCTCGGCGATCTTCGGCCCGAGGAGCACCCGCCGAAGATAAACGAACGTAAACATCAAAATATAGGGTACGTGTAAAGTAAAATATGCAATGACAGCTAAACTCGAACGACAACTGCTGCCTGCGCATGCGCAGCCACCCACGTATACCATTCCACCATCTAAGGTCGGATTTTTATTCCCACAGAAAAAATGTAAACAAAGTTACGTCACTGTCAAAGTGACATTTCAGGGGTAAAATCAATGAGTAAAATTCTTCAATCTTGATTACAAATTACAACTTTTTTATAGATAGTCCATTTCTTTTAATTGTTTAAAGTATAAATATTTTTAATGCTGCAAATGTTTTTCGTTGACGGCAACACCGTTGTTTACATTTTTTCTGTGGGAATAAAAATTGGACATTAGAAGCGGGACTTGTATCCTCTTTGTATAATGTTAGTGGATTTTTTTTATTACAGCATACCTATCGGTATTGGTAGTATCAAAACATACCTACACCTGGCAGTCCTACATAGAAGAAATATGACTATTCAAAGGATTGGTTTGAAGTTCTTTGGAGTCCTAAAGAAAAACGGAAATAACAAAGACAAACATTTACATGCCAATGTTACTTGTTGACTTGCATTTGTGCAATCTAAAATAGAATTTGTACTCTGTAAAATTGCCTTAATATGTGACCTTGATGAAATGTAATAATTGTGTTTACGTTAAATATATGAAACCAGTTATATTTATAATAATTATAATGACGTTTTAAAAAATATCGAATAACTCGATATAGTTATATGACATGAAAATAATAGCTTTAATGAAATCAACCTTATTTAAGTATAGAGTAGAATTAAAAAATGTTGAGGATATGCCAGTCGGTTAAAATATAATGATTATTAATGAACCATGCGATATTGCACTTTATATGTATGTAAGTACCGTCCAAACCTACATGAGCTTTATAGATTAAATATGAATAGTGTGCCTTTATTTAAATAATTTAGGTTACATTAGACGACGACATTGACGTCATTCTAAGAATTTGGTAAAAAATCGTTGAACATTCTTTTGGTTTGGGCGCGTAATGTCCCATACGCACAATGTTCCTTTGTCCCTTTTATAAATGTCCCATTCTTAAAACGGCCGTTCTGCAAAATATCCCGTTCTAAAAATGTCCCTTCACATAAATTACGTCCCTTTCCTCTTTACTTAACAAGCATTTCACAGACGGATCATTTTGCGTATGTGACAGTTCGCATACGCAAAATTATGCAGGGGGGACGTTTAGCGAAAGGGGCTTTTACAGAATGGACATTTTGCGAAAGGAATGGGACAGCGAAAGGGCCGTAATGCGAATGGGCTATTTTGCACAAGGGACCGTTTGCAAAGAAGTCGTTTTGCGAATGGGACGTAATTTTGCTGGCGGGACGAGTCGGACATTATGCGTCCAAACCATTTTTTTTACATTCACAACCCAGTGATTTGTGTTGCCTTTGAATAACAGGATTGTTTAGTGGTTGTACAAGTATGTCTTATTTCTTTCCCGTTATCTCCCAGGCCGTTATATTAAAGATATCAATAAAATGAAATCAAATGCATCTATCCAACTGTACCCCATGTGAGGTTTTAGGGACCGGAGTTAAATAGTGTAAGAAACTGTTTTGCAAAGACCCCTACATTATATTCTCAGTCGATGAACTTTTCTAAGATATATTATAATAAAGTATGTATGATCTTAATATGAAGAAATACTTCATGAAACCCTGAATCGTTAAACAAAAGCGTCACATATTATTTCCATATTTGACATACATTTTCATCGCGAGGCGTAGTTTAAATAAATAGTATAGAGCTTAGTTTGGGACTAGGTCAATTGGTGTGACATAGTCCCCTGATATTTATTTATTTTATTTTACTGATAAAGATATCAACGGTATTTTTTTTCGCTTAAAAAATAAATAAAAAGTGTCTTCTGAAAAAATACTTTAGGGGTATTTCAGCTTTCTTACCTAAATTATTAACGTGATAATTAACGCTTGTCTCTAAGTAAAGGATCCCTTTCACCGCAACTTCAAATACGCTGACGTTACGTAAATAAACTACCGTCTTACGCCAACCGGTGTGATTATCTACATAATACGCCATGTATCTGCTTTTTGGCGATATTGACGCAGTGTCATCGTAATTAGTTTCGGTGAGAACTACCCTTTTCCTCTTCGTAGTATACTGATGTAGTACAATAGAAAGAGGTGCACTGAATGAAACGCGAGAAAATCTGGAGTAAGTCTCTTTTTTTAACGGCGTTGATTTCTTCTTCTAAATCGCGGACGCCGGTGACGAAGAATTTGGTACATTGACCTTTACTGTAGGGCGCCGTGTAACTATAGGGAAAAGGTTTACAATCCATGATGCCGGTGGTCAATGACGCTGTGCGAGCGCGAAGGCAATACTATTGTGCGCGATGGACAGAAACAAGTAATGGGTCGATGTACGAAATTATTTATGATCGGTGCCCGCGCTGTAGTAAAATATTTCCAAGATGCAGCTAGTGTTTAGATATTCCGTTGTACGTTAAATTATTTTGAAATAATACTTATTATGTTATGTATCTAACTTGGTGAAGTAATTTCTATTTAAAATTTGTTTAATGTAGTGTACTTTCGTTAAAGGATGTTAGAAATGCATCTGACTTATACTAGACTAATTTAAGTTCAGTCACGTTTGCTCAAGTTGGATAAAATTGTAGGTAATAGATTGATACGTGATGTAAGGAAACATAGATGTCCATCAGATCTGGGCTGAGATGCCATTCTCAAGACATCTCATTGATGATAGTAGTCTTGATGATAGGGCATCGCAGCCGAGATTATGAATACGGCCCTAAATAAATCTAGGGTTCTAGTGAAAGAGGGTATAACTCTCCTGAAGATCAAGTGAAAAAGGGTTTAAGTCTAGTATACTCCGTTTATGTATACCTATACCCTTTTTTATTATGAGTTAAGTCGACTTATACCCTTTCTCACTAGGACTCTAGAATATATTCTGTAATTTCAGTCAAACGGATTTGGTATTTGAAAATGTGAACTGAAAGAGTGGATGGGAGTTTGATATGTATAGTCGACCCAGAAACGCTATTACCACTTTTCGAGTCTATTTGTAAGACTAAGGTCTAAAAGTGGTGAAGAAATTTCTTGGTCGACTATACATGAATTAATATTTGCGATGTGTTTAAGGATGGTTATTGTGAAGCACAAAATACGAAACTTCGAATGCTACGTCCTTTTCACTTTTCAATCGAGACTATAATGCATGGAGATAACGTAATTTCGAACTTCGATTTTCAAAGTGGGGCTCCAGGCTTAACCTCATAAGTCCCCGCGTGCAAAAAATTAACATAATACGGCCATTGCAATAAAATATCAATTGTAAAGAAGATAAAGTAGAATTTCTCTTGTTTTTATGACTGGCAATTAAATTAGAAAATAGACTTTATTGCAACGCAATAAGTTTATGTTCCACTGGCAAATTTCGTTGTATGGTGGGTTTTAGGAGGTTAAAGGTTTGACAACTTAAGTGCATATGCAGTATCAGATTCGTCTGCATTCCAGGAGCGTAGGTAACATGCGATGTGATGTGTGACGCGGTGGATGCGAAAAGAACAAGACCGGTCTGAGTGGAGAGCCTTGGGGGAGGCCTATGTCCGGCAGTGGACGTCTTTCGGCTGACATGATGATGATGATGAATATGCGATGTTATTTGCTAATGACATGAAAATATCAAAGCACAGGCAGTTGGTTAAAAGTGTGGACATCCTACTGATTTTCCGATAATTTGATTTAGCAATGATATATAGCATTTTATAATGTAATGATAGCTTATGTAGTCTATGGAGCTTCGTGGGAAATCTCTAATGCAAAATGTAGTTTAGATATTTGTTCGGTCGTCGTTTTGAGATTTTGCTGCATGTTTTAGTGCATTTTATTTAAATTTAAATATAATTGAACTTTTTTTATTGTCTAAGTAATTGAATGATTTGTAATGACTGAATTACGATATTTTTTCTTAGATGTATTGATAATTAGTTGCTAATGCTGGTGTTAATTGGAACTGACTGTACATTATGTACTAATTAACGTTTTTTATAGTTATACGAATCTGTATTTTAATATTATTTCTACAAAGAATGGAAGTCAAAAAGAATTTTAAATAATGTACGCGGGACCACCGAGTTTGGAAAGTAAATTAGTATTTAGGCTAAGTATTTAAGTTTAGTTTAGTTTATAATATTCTAAGAAAATGCAATAATGAATGTGCCTCTTGTAATAAACTGTCTTGCCTTGACATGTAGATCTAAAAGTTGTAAAAAAAATCTTCCAAAGATACCAATGTTCTAAAATAGTGCCCATACAAATGTTTTGAAATAAATTTACTTATGCAATTTGTTATGTGTAAGCATTAAATAGAAATATTTCCACTAAAACTTTAGTTACAAAGTTTAATATTAAATTTTTATATTTGAAATTTGTCTTTTATTTTACTAATAAATAAAATTGCTTGTCCCTTTCAAAGGGTTAGCATCATCTCATCTAAAATGCAGCTGGTCTTATGTAGCAAGTTAATTAGTGAGACGACGGAGCTGCGCCGTGCGGGGCTCCTATTTCTGGTAGGTTTACCCTTCGGGCATCTGAAGCTACCTAACGTGTGTGAGTGTGTGTGTGTGTAAATTGATCATCGGGCCTCTTGCATTTAATGTAGACTTAATGCTACCTTGACTAGCTTAGTTTTAGACCACTTGTAGACTTAATGATACTTTAACCACTTGCTACTTAAACCAGCCGCGGCGCGGTGTAGACCACTGCTAATTAGACTATTTGCAATTTAGACGACTTGATAATACTTGTTTAGACCAGTCGCTTTTTAGAACACTTACTGAGATGATATTTTATGGCGCAGAGAATTCACACGAGCACACAGGCCACCTGACGGTAAGTGGACTGTAAGACCCATCATATTATCAAGGACCATATATTCCTTGATATTATTAAGGTGCGACCCCACCGGCTGCATGAAAAATGTGTGGAAGGCATGCGATAAAAACGGTACGCATACGATGCGTCACTGCGATTCCGTACCGTTACCGTTTTTTAAGCATTGGTGTGGGCGTACCTTTATAGCCATAAAATCTCAGCATTGCAGATGCTTTGCTAACCCTGATGATGGAATGACTTTATGCTCGTCATTAGCACATTCGGTGTTTGAGGAGTAAAATAAAAATGCACTTAATTTTATATATTTCCTCTTTTCTTCCAGATCATTATAATGTGATCAAAACCAAACATTCATTCAATACCTTTTATCCTTAAACATATTTTGCACAGCCCTTAGCGTGAGTATCCACAACAGCTGTGAGAGCCAGCGGAACGGTGTGCGAGGAAAAATATACAATTAGGAGACCGGCGCTGAGCGAGGCTAAGGGTCTCCCCAGAGCTATCAACGCCGAATCGGCTTGAGCCGGTAATAATTTTTTTTATGTCGACGTCGTTCCGTTCGCAACGCCGAATCGAGCCGAGCGACGTCGTTTTCGCTCTTATTGCATAGACATAAAACTTTTTCTTACCGGCTCAAGCCGATTCGGAGTCGATAGGTCTGGGGAGACCCTAAGAATCCTATTGATTCGTGGACTTTTTCCTCGCACATCGCCCCGGTACCTCCCACAGCTATGGTGGATACTCTACATTTCAGTTCTTTTCACTTTTGCGACTTTAAGGGTTATCATCGTACCATTGGACTGGCTACCACAGTAGCATTGCCAATCCGAAGGTGCTGAACGGCAGGTGTCGCAGCGACTTCCAAGATCCAGGTGGTATACCGGTCAATCCTGGTGAAGACGTCAGGGTACGTGGGATCCCCGCAGCCACTGAAGAAGGAGGAGATGCCCACGATGACCTGGCCCATCACCATGGGGGCTCCAGAGTCGCCCAAGCACATACCTAGGGAGCCTTGGTCGCCCGCGCAGATTACAGCTAAAAATGAGGTTATAATATCATATCACACCGCCATGTTTGTTTGTTTCTGTGAAATATTTTATTGATATCATGACGGTTTACATCTTTTTTCAAATGTCTCGTAGTGTATTTTATTAAAGAAACCTGCGTATGTAGCCTTTCATAACGAGGGTTCACGGGCTATTTGTATTAAGCGACATTCTGGCCGATATTGAGTTATATACATATTTGGAATCGCCAGATTTTTCTGCGTCGTTTGAGCCCGGTTTCGTGGCGATCTGAGCATTTTTTTGTCGCTTGAAACATGAGTAAATTAAGGTCTAGTTTGAGTCTGATGTGATTGATGCGACATAAATTTTATTCATTTATAGAAAAGATGGACTTCATACCGACAAGATATTTCGTGATTTTGACTTAAGCGGTTTTTCCTGACATAGGTACACTACGTATTATAGGGCGTTTAAATCGTTATGCCTGCGTCCTGAAATCCGTCCTTGATGTCGCTTCAAACATTAAGCCTGCACCTGAAATCCATCCTTAATGTCGCTTCAAACATTTAGCCTGTTTCTAAATAAAAGTGATTCGAGGTCATTTTGTATCAAGCAACCTTTATTTTTAGTAAAAACAACTTTATAATTAATGACAAATGATTTTAAAATCCTGCAAAATAATTTTGTTCTAGCCGCCAATCTTTATTATACACACAGTTTTACTGTCACTTCAAACAGTTTACTTTTAGTGCATCTACTTTATTATACTTCAGGTACTTAAGCGGACTATCCTGATTCTATTTTAATATCGCGATGGTTGTTAATACATTTAGCTTTACACAATCACAACACCCTAGTATCGCTTAAATCCTTTTTCCTGAACCTAAAATGTTCAGTTTATGGCGCTTCAATCAATTAGCCTGTTTCTAAATAAAAGTGATTCGAGGTCATTTTGTATCAAGCAACTTTTATTTTTGGTAAAAACAACTTTAAAAAAATGACAACTGGGCTAAATTGCGCGGATTTAGATAAGGAAAATAACCTAGGCCACTTTTTTGTAAAAATATTGACAACTTTTTTGCTATGATTTTTTTTTCGAAAAATGAAACTTTGATACGCTCTCCTGTAAAGTTCCAAAAATGTCGCTTCATACAAATAGCCCGGGACCCCTCGATATTGTGTATAAAGTCTCCATCTGTACTTTCCTGGGAATAGGTAAATTGGGTTCCTTATTTTTTTTTATGGCATAGAGAAGACAAACGTAAGTGGAAACTGTGACCCATAGACATTCGCATTCACAAGACTGCAATTTAATCCTAAGACTGCAAATGCGTTGCCAACCCTGAGGACTAAGATGGAATGCCTCTATGCTAGTCATTTCACTGGCTATCTTATCCCCAAACCGGAATACAACACTGCTGTTTGACAGTAGGTTAATGGATAAGATGGTGGTAGCGATCCGGACGGACCCTGCACAAGGTCCTCCCACCCGCAAAATACACACATTAAAATATCATTAAGACTATAATAATACTCATTAATTACCGTTTTTGTCTGTTTGATCAAAATACTGTAAGTTTCTTTTGACTCCATTAAGGCAGTAAGATTAGAATAATCATTTGGTGTACTCACGGTCTTCGATGAGGACCTCGCTGATGCCGCTGTAGCGCTCTTGACAGTCCAGCAGCGGAATCTTCAGCAGGTTCACAGTCTTCAGCAGGTCTAGCTGAGGACCTTGCTCCTACGAATTCAAGATGAAGGTTGTAGGAAGAGAGACACCCTACAGGCGAACGTTATACCGATTGGGACCTAAGCCCTTTGAGATAAAGTTGGATGTCGTATATATGTTTACTTGGGAAACTTTGACAGTGCGATGATGCGCGCTGTTAGTTTTTAGTTGGTTTCTACTTGTTACTAGATGTCGTTGGTGTCGCCACGCGGACTAAAATATTTTGGGGTGTAATCCGAGGACCGCAAATGCGTTGCCAACCCTGAAGCCTTAAATGTCATGCCTCTGGCAGTAATTTAACTCGTTGTCTTATCCCCACATCGGAACACTGCTGCTTAGCAGTAGGTTAAAAGATAAGATATACCACCACTTAGGGATTGCAAGTTTCCACAGCTGTCTCTAAAGCTGATCCAAATTACTTTTTTTAAGTTAGAAATTGTGTAGTGAATAAGGACTATATTTAAAGCACCCGATATCGAACTACATGCATTAATACGTTGATGAATTCAGAGGAAGCGAAAGTTGTATGTTTAGGCCGGGGCACCTGGCGTTCCATAGTCTCTGCCTACCCCATTGGGAGACAGGCTTGATTGTATATATAGTATGTGCAAAGTGTATACACACTTAAACATGTCTACTCGTACACAGTATGCATAGCTGGGCATTAACTCGTTAATCCGTTAATCGTTAATTAACGAAGTTAACATTTTGATAAACGGATTAACTTTTAAGTTAACTTGTAAAAAAAATAACGGACTCGTTAACTTCCGTTAATATGCAGAAGTCCGTTAATCGTTAATCCAATGCCTACTATTTACCGGACGGCGCGGCGCGAAAAACAGGTCCAGACAAACATGTAACGACAAGTGCCAACATATATTCATAAATCTATTCATTAAATACCTACAATACTACTATACCCTCAAGCGCTGCAGTTGAACGTCTGTTTTCCACAGGTAAAGACATTTTCATCTCACTAGCTCGAAAAGCCCTTTTTGGTTGTTTGATATCTATTGAGAAAATCGCTTTTTATCCACAAGTGAGGGAAGAGTTTTGACATTTGAAGGTAGCTTAAGTGATATTTGACAGCTAACCAAACGTAAAACCTTACAAGTGCTGAATTTTTAACATCACAAT
This sequence comes from Acleris emargana, assembly GCA_927399475.2. Classification (NCBI taxonomy): domain Eukaryota; kingdom Metazoa; phylum Arthropoda; class Insecta; order Lepidoptera; family Tortricidae; genus Acleris; species Acleris emargana. Next base: position 10,714,211 of record OV656860.1, read on the forward strand.
TAATGAATTGCATTGAGTAAAAACACTAAATACAGTCTTACTACTTTATTTTAATTCATAAATATCAGCATTCAAAATTAACGTTCATTCTTGTTTTAAAAACGGATAAAATGTTCTGACAGTCCAAATAAGTCGATGTGCAAACAAAACGCATCCGAAATAATAAAAAAAAACTTACGTCAAAACTTTTCTATTAAGCCGTCAACGTTAAAATATTCGCAAGTTTTTCTAGTTTGTTTTGTTATTAAAAATGAGTGATTCGAGTGATAAAGACGTATTAACACCCGTGGAATTACAGGAAACCGTGCAAAATACGGAATTGAGCTTACAGTACAAACCCTTTTCTTAGTTTCCTCGCTGTAGTGAAGTGAAAAGTTTTGTGATAAACACGGGTGAAAAGTTATTTTAAGTCTCGTGTCTTGAAACACTTGCTACGCTCAGGATTCTATTTTTGAACCACTCGCTTCGCTCGTGGTCAATCATAGAATCCTTTCGCTAGCTCGTGTTTCAAATGAACACTCGCAGGTAAAATACAACTTTCCCCACTTGTATAACAAATAACTATTTAACACCAAAACGAGCCTCGCTGCAGACCAGAACACATGTTAATGTGCATGAAGGGGAATATGCACCTCATGCCCGACGATTAAATTACACATTTGAATTATACAAGTATTTTGTTTTGTTCCTTTCCTGTTTACTTCCAGAACCTACACCAACAGGTTTTATAAGTTCACTAACGCAACGATATACAATGTATTTTTTTTTCACCTATTTATTAACGGATTAACGATTAACGTTAACTTGCGTTAATTCTTCCGAAATGTAACGCTTTAACGTTTAACGAAGCTAACTGTTTTTGTACCGGATTAACGAAGTTAACTATTTCAATAACGGTGCCCAGCTATGCCAGTATGGTAAAATACCGCTATCGAGCGCCACAAATCTTGCAGAAAAGAGTAATTCTTTAGCACGAGTTTACATACTGAAACTTACACTTTCAAAGCCCCAGCTGACGACCATGACTGAGGAGTAGTCCTGGATGAACGTGTTCTGCGGCGGCAGGAACACCGTGTTGATGTAACTGCTGATGAAGAGGGGGGACTGGAGGAACACTATCGCTAGGTCATCAGTTCTTGGGTCCTGGGAACATGTTAGAATTTTACTGAACGAAGCGATGGCCTAGTTGGTAGTGACTCTGCCTATGAAGCTAGCTGTCCCGGGTTCGATTTCATGTATGGTCAAATATTTGTACAATGAGCGTAAGTGTTTGTTTCTGAGTCTTGGATGTTTTCTAAGTATTTATTATTCTATATACCTTCCTAGGTTTACCCATGGAACAAGCCTAGAGCGTAGTTTCGGACTAGGTCAATTTGTGTGAGACTTTTCCGCTCTCTGCTAATTATTGTGATATTTCAATTTTTAACCACTAAGGTGGCTGCATTGTGCCCGACCCCGCTTTTGCCAGTGTCGTCGCTCTCATAAAACTTGGTGTACCTATTCTCTCCGGTGTTGCTCAAATTTCTGGCATAAAAAGAACCCTATCAGGTAAGGTAAGGACCAAAAATTTGGACCATAGTTAAGCGTAGTTAGGTGTACCAGAATCTCATGGCAAATGGGGAAATAAAAAAATGTAGAGGGCAATACTGGGGTAATTGGACTAAACGGTATTGATACTGTGTAATTTTTAACCGATTCCAAAAAAATTAAGAAGTTTAAGATTCGACGAATTTATATTTTTTTATGCTTTTAGGATTATTAAAAAAATTATATGACACTAAAGGTCTATTAAATTAAACTCTTAGTATAGGATAATAATTTAATATATCTGAGGACAAAGGACAATTTCATATATACCATGACTCAAACTAAGCTCTTTTCGTATACAACGGTACTAGACAACGATATACACGACAGCAGTATATAATTAGAAAGCAGTAGGTATATAAAAAGAAATATTAACTTAAAAACTTACAAACATCCAAGATTTGTAGCAAAATTCTGTGCTCATCACACAAATATGTCTCTACCGATACCGGTATTTGAACGCCTTGCGTCCGTGGGCAATTGAGTTACCGTGCCGTTTAAAGTGAGTATGTGTATGTATATACTATATCTTCTTATAGTATTTATATATTCTTTAATTAATACAATCGTTACATAATGAAGCCCTTAAGACGAGTTCCATCGAGTCGAGTAGGTTGGATTGGGTTAGACTAATTATGAAATGGTTGTATATTGCTGGGGTAAGGTATTATTATTGCTCACAAATAAAATAATAAACACACCATTATTTCTATGAGTATAAAAAATAACTTGAAATCTCATCGTATGGTAGTGCTGGGAACCCCTGTAATAAGTAACATTTACGTAAGACAAAATATACCTAAATCTAAAAGTATCAAAACCGTTTGTTTCAACTTACCGGTCAACTCCACGACACGCTTTAAAATTGAAGATTGTGATTGATTTACACCTCCTTCTTCGCGTATTGTATTATATAAATTGTATACAATATTCCTCGCTTGAGATCTAAGCGGTTTTCTCGACATTTTCACCAGATAACAATCGTTGAAGTCGAATTACAAACAAACGATTTGACATAGCTGCCAGTTGACAGTTGCCATATGCAAACCATTATTTTTTTACTTTTAAAAATGCCATCAGATTCTGGTACACCTATAACCATACAATCAATGAAGTCGAAAAAAGTTCCGCTGTGCGACGAAAAATATGTCTACAATTGCATTATTATTATTGGGGGGGTTGAGGTGGGCCTTGTGAGCCACTTCGACCATTGCTGATCTTTTGTGGGTCGTTCTAAAAAAAGTGGCACCGTAACCTGTCAATGAGTTTTTGAATACAAAGTGTGTTAAATGTTTGTTTTTCAGAAAAACTAAAAACGTTCATAGATAAGCACCGACCATTTGCATCGAGGCCAAGGCACTTTTTAAAAAAAAAAACATTAAATTTGTTAAAAAAAAATGGTAGGCACCATTTTCTACTATAACCTGTCTTGTCCAAATGCGACTTGCTTCCAGTTTTTAAGGTCTTTGAACTATTTGTGTATATTTTATTATATATGTTTTATAATATATTTCAAGAAGAATATTATGACATTCAATAGTTATGATATGGTTTTAAAAATATATGCATATACATCAATTTTAACACACGACAGTTTGTCCGGTGATATTTTAACTGTAACCTGTGTGTCGGTGATATTGTATCTCACTCACATACGAAAAATAATAGGCACACCATATTTCTCGGTAAACATTCGGCCTGTGTTTGGCTCTCCACTATACGAAACGGTTGGAGACTATCTGTCATAGTTTTGTGGAAATTAGTGATCAAATGCGGTAATCTGGAGTTTGTAACGGGTATGTTAACTTTATCTTGTCTCGATTATTTAATGTTAACGGTATGGGACATAATTAAATAATCATTTGAACGTGGTATTCTGATGTATCTACTTATATTACTAAGAGTGGAACATTCATATTTTCGTCGGTTTAAGAGTAAATGTCTTGTAAATATACTTTTAACTCTAACCTGTGTAACTTTTACCTGTAACTTGGTTAGATAAGGTTAGGCACAGGTTAATGTAACTCTTGACAGGTTAAAGAGACATTGTGCAGGTTAATGTGACTATTGGCAAGCTAAAGTGAATGAATATTTAAAATATTTTTAATTTAATAACTTACATATAATTTCCCTGAAAAACTGTACAGATGCTTTATGAAGCAGTGCCCATTAACAGTGCTCTACCAAAGTAAATGTAGGGAATTTCTTTTTTATAGTAATTTGTATTTTAATATAACTCTTTTTAACCTGGAACCTTTTCTCTTCTAACCTGTCTAATAACACTTTTACCTGCATCTCCATATTTCAACAAGCCATAATTCTTTTATTTTCATGAATATTCCGTTCCCATTTATAAATATGTAACAATTGGAACACCAAGAAGCTTATTCTAAGCAAAGAAGGTAAAAAACCACTACTTTTTTTTTGGAGAAACTTTAGCCTGTCTGTGCCACTTTTATTAGAATTACCCTTGTAGCAGCCCTTCGTTTTAGAGCTCACCGCTAAGGCCCGTTGCGTCCAGGAATTTGCAGATGCTTTGGGCAGTGAGGAGTTGTATCTCTTGTGGGTCCATTATATGTCGCCCTAGGTAGATACTTCTGTTGCGCATTAGTGGTCCGCAGGAACAGAGGATGTGCATTGCTGTCTCCTCTGTCTCTTGACAGAACCTGCATATCGCGTCTTGTTTCATACCCATTAGAAACAGATGTCTGTTCAGTTTGCAGTGGCCAGTTAGGATACTAGTCACTGCGCAAGACTTTTCTCTTTTGAGTTGTAAAATCTCTTTGGAGAGCTTGCTTTTGAACCCTTTAATTAGTGTTTTCGAGTGATTTTGTCCTTTTGTGGACTTCCACATAATACAATTGCATGGCCAAGTTTCGTGTCACAACGGAAAAGTTAAAAAAAATAAAAAAAATGAGTAAGTTAGCGTGGCCAACTTTTTGGTCCTGACCCATCTATGTCTATTTCCGGGCCATATGTTTGATGTATCTCTGTTTCAAATAAGATAAAAAAAACCGGCCACGTGCTAGTCGTACTCGCACATGAAGGATTCCGTGCCATCGTACAACATTCCTGCCACAGTGAAAATTATACAGCCCTGTGACAGACGGACAGACAGCGGAGCCTTAGTAATTAGGGTCCCGTTGCCACCTTAGGTAAGAATCCCTAGAAAACTTCATCTTGTTCCCATTCCTATCACATAATCTGGGAACCCTCTCGTACTACCTATGACACATCTATTTAAAGGATTTTCATCATCATCATGTCAGCCGAAAGACGTCCACTGCTGGACATAGGCCTCCCCCAAGGCTCTCCACTCAGACCGGTCTTGTGCTTTTCGCATCCACCGCGTCCCCGCGATCCTTACAAGGTCGTCACTCCATCTGGAGGTCTACCTACAGCTCGTCTCCTGGTCCGCGGACGCCACTCAAGAACCTCCTGACCCTTTCGGCCATCAGGATTTTACCTAAACCTAATCGCCTCCTCGCGTTCTCAACTCGATGGCTACCGACTTGAAACAGTCTACAAATCTGGCGTACATACCTCGACGTAGCCCGGGTGCTTGACGAACCGTTGGATGACCCTCTCCTCTCCTCCGACCATGCTGTTGGTAGACCCCGCTCGCACCTTCATGTTTTCCAGGATTGCACCACTGCCCAAATAATAGTATAAATATATCAATGAAACACTTCTAAAAACAGTTCCAAGTGCCTTACTATACAGGGTGTAAGGGACGGCTCACCGTAAACTGAAACCATAGCTTCAGACCATTGTACTGAACTGAAATCTAGTGGAAATTTTCCCGGGAAAACGAAAATTTTCTCGTTTTTTTTCCCCATGTTTTTGCATATAAACCGATCCGCTATAGAAGCACATTTACTTGGTGGTCTGCTAGCAGTGTTAGCTCGTTTCCCTTATCATTATACCATGGAAAAAGTAGGGCTCTACTAACGTTTCGATATACAACTCGATGTCATCAACTTACGTCAAGCCAACATTTTTTGAATTTTCGAAAATGCTAACGTAGCATTATACATATTGACCCCCTATAATAGCGCACACGGAGGATATCGAAGAATCGACAGCACAATTCTGTATTCTAAATCCATCTGGCTAGCACTTTTTGAAACGAAAACCTTGGGCGTTTTACTTTATAGAACTAGATACTATTAAATAAACTATAGCCTGGAAGCTTTTGCATCTTGGTTAGTCCCTGCACTTACGTAAAGCAGAAGCCGCTGGTCACGATGTGCCACGAGGAGAGGATGCCGCCGACGCAGCGCTGCACCGTGATGCCGGGGCCAGGGTACCTGTACACGATGGCGGCGACGTAGGGGAACTCCTCGATGGTGGTCGGAGTGCCGCCCACGATCCGCGAGTCCGGCGCCGCGGAGGCTGGTGGACACATTCATCATCAGGGGCCCGTTTGTCGGAAGTCTCTAGACTAATAATATTAGTATACCTCGTCGTCACTTAAGATCATGTGACACAGGTCAAACGCAAACCCAGTATTCTTAAAAAATAACCGGTCAAGTGCGAGTGAACTCGCGTAAAGAGGGTTCAGTTTATATTTACTTTTTTTTTTGATAGATTTTTATAGGTTTTCCTGTAATCTACAAGCAATGAACTTAACACCTTAACTCCGTAGCTGAAAAGTGGCACCTGAAACCTACAGTATAGACTGATAGGCTGAGATGGATCTATCTCATTTTAAGCAAAGGCTACAACGTTCCCGGCCTGTCAGTCCCACTAGTTAGTCTGTGCGAGCCTTTATGTCTCCAAACTCACCGCCAGCCGCGAATGCACACACCAAAACGACCAGTTTAAACATCTCTACCGCTGAACAACTACTAACGGCTCACGGAGCGAATTCTACTTTTAAAGGACACCGCACGGAAAGTATGGAAAAAAAAACATCGGTGAATTTTGATAAAAAAAATATATGTTACGCGCCTTGATCAATATATAGAAATACTTGGAGGGCAATAAAATCCTATGACTAGTTTTTGTCAAAAAAAATATTTAGTGAAAAATTAAGGGGATTTGGTTCCATAGAAAAATGTATGAAGTAAAAAAAAAAGTGTTCTGTTTTGAACGAAAAAAATATATGTTTTAGAAACCATTAAATTGATCAACTTCATCGAAAAAACTTATTTAAAAAAGAGTTTGGTTTTTAAGTTATAGCGTTTCATAAAAATAAGTAAAAAAGGTATTTAATTTTTAGATTTTTTTTTAATCGTTAATATTGCCGTTTATGGCGATAGTAAAAATAAGTAGAAAAATACTGTGTGCATCTTTTTTAGTTACATAAGTTTTGTATCACAGTCACCTGTTTTTCAGTATTTAGATTTGAAATGAATTTTAAGGAAAAAAACTTGGTTTTTCGTGTTTTTTTTTAAACCGATCGGTGAAAAATTGTGCATTTTGAATATTTTATAAGTTGTGTTATTGTTAACATAAATCATTAAAATTCAAACATATTCTATGAACGGATTAAAAAAAAAACATTTTTTAAGTCTTATTATTATTAACTTTACACTCACTATCTATATACAGTATTTTTATTCTATAATACACTCTACTCATGTTCGTTCGGATCTCGTCGACGAATTGGTCGTTGCCCAGCGTCAATAACATTTTCGAGAAATGCGGTATCGGGGTACCAAACATTTTGCGCAGCCCAAAAACCACAGAACGCTAATTACAAAGTATTTATAACTACGTCAAAAACACAATTTGCATTTCAAGAAAAGGCCAATCCGAATACTGGCTGGAAAGACACACAAACTAATGGCTTTCTGAGCATATTGCCGATTAAAAAAAAACTTTTAACTTATTTATCTCCTAGTATTGGCGGGAAAACGATTGTCATTAATTGTAGGAGCGAAATAAATTATAAAAATGTCTTTTAGATTTCGTCTAAACTGTTTTGTGTGCAATGTGTCACAGTCAGCGGCACAAATGAGCCGCATTAACGAAAAGGCTTTGATTCAAGAGGTAGGTTCACTGTTTTTACGAAGTTACTGCTCATTATTATTGAAAAGTGGAGTGAACAAAAGTTTTGATTAAAATTCTTTATTATTATTTCGAGGTAAATAGTTATTTCATATTTGTTTTCAATGTGATAATTAGGCTCGGACCTTTGATCAATTTATTATTTAATTACTGACTCACAGCAAAAGTAAATGAAAATCACATTTACATATTATGTTGAAAAAAATAAATTGTTTTTTCAGATAGCGATCAGTCAACGACTTATCGTCGTTCGGCGTTCAGTACCGCGAATGTCATGTTGTAACCCTATATGACATTCGCGGTATTGAACGCCGAACGACGTTATGTTAGAGAGGCCACTTATTGAAACAAATGACGCAACTCGACTTTGTTTTACTTGCAAATTGGGGATCTTAAATGAAATAAGAAATCTAGAAGCAAGTCCTGATTGCCTTCGACTAAATGTTGTGTTGCAAGCTGAGGGACATAGTTGTTGTGTAGTTGTCGTGACGAATTTTGACCAGAAATGTTAGTAGTTTTTTTTTAGAAATAGCGCTAATTCCTACACTCTCACATAATGAAAACAGATCTAAAAACTGTTGCTTACTTAAGGATGTAAAATATTTAAATTCTTCGTCTGTGATCGCTATCTGAAAAAACAATTTTTGTTTTCAACATTTCATTTACTTTTTATATATTAAATTAATTAAATAATAAATTGATCAAAGGTCCGAGCCTAATTATCACATTGAAAACAAATATGAAATAACTATTTACCTCGAAATAATAATAAAGAATTTTAATCAAAACTTTTGTTCACTCCACTTTTCAATAATAATGAGCAGTAACTTCGTAAAAACAGTGAACCTACCTCTTGAATCAAAGCCTTTTCGTTAATGCGGCTCATTTGTGCCGCTGACTGTGACACATTGCACACAAAACAGTTTAGACGAAATCTAAAAGACATTTTTATAATTTATTTCGCTCCTACAATTAATGACAATCGTTTTCCCGCCAATACTAGGAGATAAATAAGTTAAAAGTTTTTTTTTAATCGGCAATATGCTCAGAAAGCCATTAGTTTGTGTGTCTTTCCAGCCAGTATTCGGATTGGCCTTTTCTTGAAATGCAAATTGTGTTTTTGACGTAGTTATAAATACTTTGTAATTAGCGTTCTGTGGTTTTTGGGCTGCGCAAAATGTTTGGTACCCCGATACCGCATTTCTCGAAAATGTTATTGACGCTGGGCAACGACCAATTCGTCGACGAGATCCGAACGAACATGAGTAGAGTGTATTATAGAATAAAAATACTGTATATAGATAAGCTGGGGCTATAGTGAGTGTAAAGTTAATAATAATAAGACTTAAAAAATGTTTTTTTTTTAATCCGTTCATAGAATATGTTTGAATTTTAATGATTTATGTTAACAATAACACAACTTATAAAATATTCAAAATGCACAATTTTTCACCGATCGGTTTAAAAAAAAACACGAAAAACCAAGTTTTTTTCCTTAAAATTCATTTCAAATCTAAATACTGAAAAACAGGTGACTGTGATACAAAACTTATGTAACTAAAAAAGATGCACACAGTATTTTTCTACTTATTTTTACTATCGCCATAAACGGCAATATTAACGATTAAAAAAAATCTAAAAATTAAATACCTTTTTTACTTATTTTTATGAAACGCTATAATTTAAAAACCAAACTCTTTTTTAAATAAGTTTTTTCGATGAAGTTGATCAATTTAATGGTTTCTAAAACATATATTTTTTTCGTTCAAAACAGAACACTTTTTTTTTTACTTCATACTTTCTATGGAACCAAATCCCCTTGATTTTTCACTAAATATTTTTTTTGACAAAAACTAGTCATAGGATTTTATTGCCCTCCAAGTATTTCTATATATTGATCAAGGCGCGTAACATATATTTTTTTTATCAAAATTCACCGATGTTTTTTTTTCCATACTTTCCGTGCGGTGTCCTTTAAAATCACTCTTTAATCGTGACCTAATCTATGTTGCTGACGTCTTTATACAGCAGGATTCAAGTTATTTAGAAAAAAATGTTCAACAAGGACACTATGTATCTATAGTGCAATGATTTTGTGTATGTGTGTTACGTGATAAAATCACTGATTGTGTACCGATTGAAGTAAGTAAGTACACATACACTGCTGGGACACTGAGTTTTTTTTAAGGAGATAATGTACCGAGTTCAAGGTCCAGCAATAGGAAATATTAAAACAATGACTTTATTCAAAATAACCAAGATACCTATAACCATTTGCCAACAAACATTTGTTCCTATCTCTTTCTAGCAAAACAGATTTTAACATGGAGTTTATCTCTCTGTCTATTCGCTGTCTAATTAGCAGTTTAAAATGCTTGTATCTGCATAATAAATTCATCGTGTAAGCCTTTCTGGGTAAGCCTTTAGGTCAGGTTAGTTTTTATAAAATCTTAAAATATTTCAGGTTACAGAAAACAACGCGGGTTGGCAAATGAAAAGTTACGAAACGATACATTTGGGCAGCATATTTCGCCGAAACAACGGTAACCCCAATCATTGATGTCTATTCATACTTTTTTTTGTTTTAATATAATAAATACACGTAGTTTTCGTATACAGCGCTACGTGAGTCACCGACGGTACTGGCTGACATCGTGTAGGTGTCTGACACCGGACACCTCAACAATGCTGAGCCATGTGTCCGTTTCACTACAGCGAAGACACCACAATCCGTGCTGTGCCTGTTATATCGATGTATGTATGTATGTATGTATGTAAAACTCTTTATTGCACATAAACAATTACAAGACATATTTGCATCAATATAAATAATTACATAGGCGAACTTATCCTATATGGGATCTCTTCCAGTTAACCTTGGGGTAGAAGAAGCAAGGACAATGCCCAAGGATAGACAAATTAACAAAATTTCAGGAAATAACAAATAGTACATAGGTACGACAGAGAAATAGGAAGAAAATAAAATATCTTCCTTAATAAGATACATACATAAACATAGAAATAATACAATATACAATATAATACTCCCACACATACGTAAACAGCAGTTAAAACCTACAACAGAAGGATCAACACTCAGGCTCATCCTGTTTATTTAGCCACAACTTCTTCAATCTTTCCTTCAATGAACCGACAGATTGTTTTCTTTTAGTTCACTCGCACACGAAAACACACGCCTTCTCCCACCCGTACACAAACTTCACACCGGTTTTCCTTTGCATCATTCCATAATTCTAATTCCTTATTAATCTTGTTTGTTTTGTTTTTCAATTTATTTCTAGTTTAGCAAATAAAATTTAAAAATTGTATAATTCTAAAATATTAATCAAAAACGGTAAACTAAAATTAGTCATTCTGCGAGACAAGCTTAGCTTAGTGCAGATGACTTGGTAAACATATTGTTAAATTACCGCACAGTGCAGTTTATAGATAACATTTCATATGTACTAAGGTCTTATTTAAGTTACAATGAGCCATTTAAGCCACTGTGTCAATAAATATACATACATACATTAAATCACGCCTGTTTCCCAGAGGGGTAGGCAGAGACCACTTCTTTCCAATAAATATATTTCATTTCATTTCAGTTTTATGTCTTCTTTTCCTTCAAATTTTTGTCTTTGCCTTTTAAATGTTGGCGTCACAATGTAGGTAAGTAAATCGATTTAAAAAGTGTCACCGCCTCAAACTTCAGAGCACCCTGTACTGTAAAGGACCAACAAGTATCATAAGCTTCCGGCGAGATAAAATGCAACAGTAATCATGCACGTACCAGTTATCTCTACTATAATAAACTTGTACTGCCTGAGCTATTCGTTTATTATCGACAAGATTGTTAATTGATTATAGATTAAATAATTCAGACTGGCTTCTGTCCGCGACTTAGTACGACGATCCCACGGAAACAGAGGTGTTATCTTATAACCGGACCAGAACATGTCTGACCATGGTCGCTCAGTCTAGGGTTCCGAAGCCGTTACTTCACAAAAAACTGACGAAAAAAAATTATCGTCGGTGGAACTGCAAAACCGCGTAACATTTTAAACAAGGAGCAAAATGCACCTTTTTAATAAGACAGTAAGGTTTATTTTGCTCTATCATAAATTTGTTACTTACGCGGTTTTGCAGTATAATCGACGTTATAAACTAATTCTCTATTTAAATTTATTTGGTGCTGTCTAAGGCGGTTTTAGAAGGTATAAACACTAGTCGCCTGTGTCTCAGGAACTAATCAAGTCTACTTAGGTAGTGATAGTTTTTCTTTTAAATTCGTTTTGTGCGCTTCCATTTAAAATATTTTTCCGATTTTTGGGGGACACTTGACTCCAACAAAAATTACCGCTGTAAAGCATAATATTTCATAAACGTATCCCTTAATAGAAAAATGGTTTCCACAAACCTGCAATATTTTTGAAAGACCTAGTAGTAGTAGTAGTAGTAATTTATTTCATATTGGAAATTACATTATTATATGTCGCATAGTTATAATGAATTCACAATATGACAGTCAGTGTAAAAAAAATACATACATTTTTAATTAAATAATAATTAAAAGTTAAAACGAAATTTATTTAAATTAAAATAAAACTAAGCTACTCAAATATTAAAGATGTAAATAATAATTACCACTATAAAAAGAACACCCCTCTAGCAGGTCCGCTCGCGGCATGGTCCCTATGACACTGTCTGCATTACCTCTCTGGATAGCTAGCCCAATCCTTTAGGAGAGGTAAGCACCAGCTCTAGGATCTCCGGTGGTGTCAATGAGCCGGGATGACAGAGCCTTAATAAAGCTTTTCATATCGGCTGACTAAAAAAGTTAACATCAAATAATGTCAATGTGTACAAATGTAATAATAATAATTAAACAAAATAAAAACAGTAATAAAACAAAAGAGAATATAGCTCAAATGCTAGGGTACAGTCATAAAATGTCAAGGATACAATCATAGTTGGAAATATAAAATGAGGAATTTAAATAAATGTAATAAAAATAACAACTCAATATAAGTAGGTACATAATCTAATCGTCACTATATTCTTTAACAGAATATAGTGATTTCGTTAATAACAGACTTTTAATTCGGCGACCAAATTGTTCATCCGAAGATTCATTTTTTATGTCCGCGGGTAGACGCTCATAGGAAGCGGGTACGCGCGGGTTTTTGTCGAGCAGCGCCAGCCGCCGCGCGGCACACGCTGGAGGCGGCCCGTTTGCCGGGTGTCCCTGCCGGGGATTGAATTTAATTATGATGTGATGAGTGTACATTATGATGTCAAAAACATAATGTGAATGGTGCGTCATTTCATTATTCTATATTTTTTTTAAAGTTCCCTACACGAATGTCTCGAGTTTACACCTGCCAGTGTATTAAGAGCTCTCTACAGCATGGTGAAAACGTGTCCGTAGAATTACCCCATAGAATTATACCATACGACAAAATGGAATGAAAATAAGCAAAATATACTTGAAGCAGGACATCATCAGAAACTATTGGTTTAAGCTTGCGTACTGCAAATACTGCACTACCAATTCCGCACAGATTAGACACGCGGTTCTTTCAATTTAGCTTAGCATCTAATGTTAACCCGAGAAAAGTACATGACGCGCAATGTGGTATTGGGCTTTGGAACGGCGGGATGGCTGTCGTGTTTCCGGCTGTGAACAGCATCACGCTGGATTTCGTAACGTTGAGGACGAGGCCATTCGCAGAGAACCGACTGTGAAAGAAGCTATTCTCTGTTCGAGCTGCTCGCACGCGCACGCGCTCACGACCACCGTGGTGTCGTCGGCGTACAGCACCGTCAGACCTTCTGCTAAAGGGTGATCGCTGCGATGGGAGGTCGTTAATGAACACTGAAAATTCTGCGTTCCCTACTATCCACTTCAAGTTTTATAATTTAAATTTACCACTCCACGGGTAAATGGGTCATAGTTATGAAAAGAGAGAAAAAGTGCTATGACATACTGACAGACACCGAATATAAGGGTTCCTTTTTTACCATTTTGGTAGGGAACCCTAAAAAGTAAAATAGGAGGTCCCCATACAATAAACGATCTTTAGCTCTATCTTAAATCTTAATATTGTACGGTGGTATGTACGGAACTCTTCGTGTGCGAGTCCGACTCGCACTTGGACGGTTCTTATATTTAAAAGCGGAAGCGGTCGCCTTTGTCGCGGTGGATACAGCACCCGTCACTCTCGTACTTAACCATTGGTCAGAAAGTGACAGATGTCTTATACCTACACGTTTATCCACATCGAAAAATACAATCATATTACGGGGTTCAGCAGGTGCAGGTTGCAGGGAGATCTGAAGAGCCGAAAAAAAATCGGCCAAATGCGATAGCGAACCGAGGGTTCCGGACGGCGGCACGCTAGATATTATTATAATTCCAATTTGAATTCAATTTCGAGTCGAAGCTCTAGCTACCTAGCTGAAAATCTGTCCAGCTGAGTCTGTCTAGCTGAGGATAACAAAGAACACGTATAAGCACATCTCTTTCTAACTCTATCAATGCCATAAAATGAAAAAAGTTCAGACTTCTATATTTTATTACTTTTTACTATCGAGTTTCTATATCCTTTTCTGTGAATAAAAATTCGTTTACAGAAAAAGCCAAAAAAAAAGAGCAACAAATGTCAATTGTGTAATATGTTATAAAAATTTCTCGTCAAATTAGTTAAATTCCGGTATTTAATATCAATTTATTACTCTTATAATGGGAAACTACTACTCAAATGAAGGTGATATTGCATCGCCTGACTGTGATGATTGTAACAGAAGTTTTAGCAGGTCACGCAGAGGAAGGTCTAGGACTAGAAAGAACCAATGGCGAAGATCTGGCGCCCCTATTTTAGACCTCGGCGCCCTACAGTCAATCACAAACAAACACATACCAGTCATACTAGCCGTTGTTTCGGAACACAACTGTAACAGGATTTTCGAAGACTTGATGCACATGAATCGTAATTGTAAACTAAAAAGAAAACGTTGTTCTCGACGATCTCGGAATAAAAGCCCTGTTTGCGATGAAAGCCCTGAGAGAACTTCTTCAGGATGCATACAATTTTGTGAGGATTGCAGAAAAAAATCGTCTACGTCGTGTTCAACACAAATGAGAACAAAAAGTTTTAAGGATCTCGTAACCATATAATTTTTCAAGTATTTATTGTTAATACTATCTTATGGATGTACACTGCTTTATGATTGTAAAACTAAAATGAATGTAAACAATGGAAACATTATTTTTTACGAGTTTATTTTCTGGGTAATCGTCCGGCACAGCGTGGCAACACTGTGCAGTAGCGCGCCGTCGGTCCTGTCGAAGTGTCGACGACCGTCGTACAATCGGAAATCAAAGTTTACATGTTTTTTCTCGAATTATCGTTCTAAATCCCTTAATTATCACGAACTGTCGTTCTAGTGATTATGTGTTATCACCTAGTGTGTGCCAGAGGTGTATGATAAGGGTAAGCCGTTGTTTATATACTTTATTTGTAGATGTCAGACGGTGGCTCTAAAAAGGTGTTTTTAATGTTAACTTTGGGCTTATTATTGGAATAGTTAACTTGTGACGGAGAGCTGGCTATTCGGCCTCTAGCCGAGCTCATGTTTAGTTAAAATTTATGTATTTATGCTGTTGCAAGTTTTATCACGGGTCGTCTGCTCTGCTCGTCGTATTCCGTGACTAGCAAGACCGGTCTTATTTGTTCCTCTTCAATAAATTCACTTGTTGAATTCTTATTAGACTCTAGTAGGCGACAGCCTGTACAATTAGCATTGAATGAACACTTACTTTAGTGTAGTTAAGTATTTCCAGTGGCATGACATTGCCATTATTTTAAGCGGAGATAAGCTAATGTTTGTTGACCTAGCGGACTCGCTCGGGTATGCAGATTTATTATCTGACACCCACTTGGAATAAAAAAAAAACGTAACATTTTTTTCTTATAATTTTGCTTAGTTTCACTTGAATGTAACTTGAAGTAACATTTTGTTAAAGAAATTACATCACTGATTATAGCCTTGAATTAATGAAGTAAGTTAGGTTAAAGTTAATTCTATGCTATAAGCCACGAGCGGTGCAACTTTTAAATTTTACTACCTAAACATGTTAAATTAAAACTGCAAATACTGAGGTTTCATTAGTTAAAAAAATTATATTTGTTTAACTTGAATGGGTGGTCCATGTGTAGTATTACATCCTTGGGTTGTGGGTGTTTATGGCCCGTAGTGATCATTTACCATCAGGTGACTCGCTTGATCCTGTGCCTTCAATCTAACATTAAAAAAAAGTTTTGTTAAGAAGGCCCCCCTCCCCTTTTATCTATATAATATTGGCATAAACAATTGTTTGTTTTAAACTTTCGCAACATTCAAACAGTCACAATGAAGAACATAACGAGGTAGTAGTACGAGTGAGTGAGGATGGTTCTAACACTTTGATCACTATAATATTTTTAATAGGTACTGTCAGTCTAAGGCTTAAGCTTAGACTGTACTTTTACCATGTTCTGTTAGTTTGATTGATGGGTATTCCTTGGTGCATTAAAAACACTACCGTACAGACACACCAGGTTACTTCAAACTTTTGGCTAATGTTAGACAGCGTTAAAAAAAGGTTGACCTTTTGAATGCCACAGTTGGCTTCTGGGCTTCTGGCTGACGACTGAATGTGGGGCCATTGACATCACCATCAGACAAAGCCGACACAAATTGAGGGTTAAAAGAGACTTTTTTCGTATATTCTACTAAAAAACAACTAGACAACCTTAATCAAAGTTTACAATGATTTATGTTTAACATAAATAAATGTTTAAACCAATATTTGTGTAAATATAAACATGGCATTAAACTCTTATTGAATATTAGTTTAGCAATTAATGTTAGTTGGTATTGGTAGTGACCCCGCCTATAAAACTAGCTGTCCTCATCCTGTCCTGGGTTTGATTCCCGATATGAGCAAACATCTCGAATGTTTTTTACCTATTTAAAGTACATATATTTTTCAATATAATGTATGTATGCATGCAACCTCTTAAATACACATAAACAATTGCAAGACAGGTTTGCATCAATATAGATAATGACCCTGCCTATGAAGCTAGCGGTCCTGGGATCAAATCCCGGTAAGGGCAGATATTTGTATGATGAGAGTGAATATTTTTTTCTGAGTCATTGATGTTTTCTATGTATTTAAGTATATATTATTTCCTTATTTAAGTATTTATATTGTTGTCTAGTTCCCATAGTAAAAGCCTAGAATCCCATATTTATTTATTTATTTATTTGTTAATTCATTTTACACGGCCTATGGGATCTCCTCCAGTTCACCTTGGAGTAGGATAAGCATGGAATGAGCAGGAGGACAGACAAATTAATAAAATAACAGAAAATAACAAGTGGCACATACATCAGAGAACCAAATAAAAACGCTTTTATAAAATACATACATACATAGATAATTAAATATTCTTATATACTTTTATGTGTTTATTCTTGTCTAGTACCTATAGTACAAGTTAACTTAGCTTAGGACTAGTTCAATTTGTGTAACATAGTCCCCTGATATTTATATTTTTATTGTAATCAAACAAACTTTAAATCATTCTTTGCTATCAATTGCAGACTTCAACAATCTATCAAAGCAACCTTAAACTGTTTACAAATATCATAGTGCTCCATACATGACTGTAAATTATTACAATACAATTGTTGAAACATCATCTTAATTGATCTAAATGCCTCGGGAGTGTCTGTCGGTCCATCTCCGGCAACTAATTAATTGACTGGTAACAAGCTTGCATTGTACAGCAAGGTTGCTTGTTATATAATATTTGTTTTAGTTTTATGGTTTGGAGATGAAAAGTAATAATTTATTGCAATGAATTGAATTGCGCTCTATTTGGAAGAGTTCAGTTTTATTGATGTTGTATGTTTAGTCAATAATACAGAGAAGATTGAGAACTGTGTTTATTTATATTATTAAAAAAATATTAAAAAAAGATGTGTGCTCGAACTTTTGGTAGAAAGAGAAAGATGGCGATGCCAGGTGGCAGCACTAAAAATAAAAATAAAGGTGAACATTCATGACATGACATTCATGTTCAATGTGTATTGAATACCTGGGATGATATGTAGGTACAAATAGCGGACTAAGTACCTAATTGCATTCTGTATAGTCTATCAATAATCAAAATTCACACAGTAAATACACAAAAAAAGAAGACAAAGATGTATCTTATTTATTACTAATACCACAGTTAAATGTATAATAAATTAGTAGAAATTGAATAAAATTGGCTTATGGCTAGGCTTGGGACTTTTGGATGCTCGCTATGGTTCTAGAACCCACGGAGTCGCCATTATGTTAAAATATTTTTTTAGAAGTCAAGTCATAGTGGATAAGTACATAAACTTGTATGTATATAATTAATTACCAATAATAAAATACTCTATTGCTAGTAAACAAAAAAAAAAAACAAATACTTTAAGTAACAATAACAAAAATGTCTTTTTCAAACTGATATTAGTCGCCACTTCTAAATTTTTGATGAGGTACAGGCTTTTTGAATCAGTGCATCATAATCATCATCTATTAGGTAGGTACTATTTAATGTTCATCATTAAAATGGTAGTAAGAATGGATCACTATTATTTTTTCTATATTTTGCGGGGTTAAACGAGTTCTGGTCTGGACCTAACAACAAGCTATTTTCACCACAGTTATTTTGATGGGATACACTTTTAACATGGTTAACAATAAATACTTTTTTTCCGGCTTTGAAATATACATCATATAAAGAACAAAACATACAAGACTTTTCTTCAACATATTTTAATTCCTTATACGGCTCTAACCAGGACTTAATTTCGCAAGTAGTAAAACTATTCATTTTAAATTTTATCAGAAATTGCTTAAACCGTGTTTAATCAAAACTGTCAATTTATTATTCAAGTGTTTTTTTAATTGGTAAAATAGATGTCAGTCAGTAGTCTGTCACAACGCAAGTATCAAAGAGGATGCATAATGAAGTACCTAAATCGTACCTATACATGCATATCGCGTCACCTGTGAACTGTGACATGTGTGTGTAATAACTAATAATAATAAATAATAAATAAATATCTTCTAATATATAAAATTTCCATGTCACAATGTTAGTTACGTATTCAGTAGATCTGAGAATCGGACAACATCTATTTTTCATCCCCCTAAATGTTAAGGGTGGTCCGCCCCTAAATTTTACATACATGGCAAAACAACGTTAGCCGGGTCAGCTAGTACTAGTATATATATAAATTTATGATAAAATTAATTGCAGTCATAATAACGTGGTTATTACCGATCGATATAACAGCGTAAATCTAACATGTTTAATTTTTACACTTTGACTTTGACTTCGAAAAATAATATTTTAACATAATGGCGACTCCGTGGAATGTAAAACCATAGCGAGCATCCAAAAGTCCCAAGCCTACTTATGGCCTTATGTATAGTCGCCCAAGCAACTCCTTTATCACCTTTCGACTCTATTTGTATGACATTAAGGTCCAAAGGTGGTAAAGGACTTTTTTGCTCGACTATACCTATTTTAAAGATAACAATAATTAATAATTCTAAACTCAGTAACGTAGTATTTACTATTTCCATGACACAACTGCCGTCTGACCTTGGGGTTGTGCAAACTTCAATGCGTGAAATACCTACCTTGTTAGTCTAGTAGGCAGATCGTATTACCAAAACTTTATAAATTTATAGCGACAGGAAGTTGATCTGAATCAATATCCTGGAGTTAAGGAGCATTCAAACAGGCGCACGTATTTGGAATGATAGTTTGAAAGGTCCTCCAAATAATTAGATTTTTTCAAGTAGTTTGAATATACTGTATCAAAATGAGATTTAATGCTATGCAATTAATCTAATATCTTCCTTCATACTAATATTATAATTGCGAACGTTTTTTTTGGGTGATGGATGGGCATGGGTGATCATCATGTCAGCCGAAAGACGTCCACTGCTGGTCAATCTGGACATAGGCCTCCCCCAAAGCTCTCCACTCAGACCGGTCTTGTGCTTTTCGCATCCACCGCGTTCCCGCGATCCTTACAAGGTCGTCACTCCATCTTGTTGGAGGCCTACCTACAGCTCGTCTCCCGGTCCGCGGACGCCATTCAAGAACCTTCTGACCCCATTGGCCATCAGTCCTGAGTGCGATGTGCCCCGCCCACTGCCACTTCA
Organism: Acleris emargana; assembly: GCA_927399475.2. Lineage (NCBI taxonomy): Eukaryota > Metazoa > Arthropoda > Insecta > Lepidoptera > Tortricidae > Acleris > Acleris emargana. The sequence goes on from OV656860.1 coordinate 10,734,081, forward strand.
GTTTAGCTATTCTTCGGGCTATGTCGGTAACCTTAGTTCTCCTGCGGATATCATCATTTCTTATATGGTAATATGGGCATGAAATGCCCAGTGATGGGAAATAGGTGAGCTAAAATACCTATTCTTCGCGAGAGGACATAATATAGAGTGGTTACAACCGGATATATTTTATTTTTTTTTCTGTTCCGGGTATTCGATATTTATTCGGGTAATTATCGTAATGTAAAACATGACATGTTTTGTTTAAAGTACGGCATGTTTAATGTTACTTTTTAGTAAAAAGGGCTAGAGAAAAGAAGGAATGTACAAGATTTCTAAAAAGTAGTAGCAGGACTAATAATATGGGTTTTCCCACGCATTGTTTGTTTATGACTTGCAAATGGGCGTTCACATTTTCGGATTACTTATAATTTTAACTTTATGGCAGGAATGTTACCATTTTTACTACAAACTTTACAAACATTCTATAAGGAAAATAATGTATGTTCAACATTACGGCTAGTATTCGCAGTGCCCGGATAAATATCAAATACCCGGAATCCAAAAAATATATACTTTTATCCGGTTGTAACCACTCCATATTATGTCCTCTCGCAAAGAATAGGTATTTTAGCTCACCTATTTCCCATCACTGGTAATGCCCTAAGAAACCACAGGCCTAAATGTCCATGTAAACGTTTTCAAGGCAATCCCTTGGGAGTTATACCCGAATCAATCAATCAATCAATCAGCGTATTAAAAGTCTACAAAGGAAAGCGTTACGATCACGAAGGACCGATATCCCAAAAGACTGAAGTCTGCCGTAGTCTGTCTCCGATGGCGATTGAAGAATTGTAGCTTCAAATTAAACTAAATCTCACTACACCATTAGGAATATAATGTAATAGATTTGGGCCTGATGTTTGATCAGATCAGTAGTTAAACGAATTAATCGTTAAAAACCATGACAAATGATTAAATATCAAGGAAATGCGTCAGATTTTCGATTCCTTTTTCGAATTTTAACTATTAGTTACTCAGCAATTAGTTAGTTAGTAGTGCAGGGTGTCATGACATTTTTGCAGTTCAGATTACGGTGAGAGAAGAGGACAGAGCTATATAACTGCTTTAGCTTTGTCCTTTACACTCGCCGTAAAATGAATAGGGAATATGCATGGATTTTAAAAATCGCATTTCTCATCAAAATATGAAAATACCGTAAAAGAGATCACCAAAACGGAAATTAAAATTAAAATCGGTCAAGAAATACGGAAGTTATAAGCATTTCAAACTTCTAATTAGACAGAGAGATCCGATGTGCACCGTGACGTCATTGTGCACTGCGGCCATATAAACTCCATGTAAAATTCCGTTTTTCTAGAAAGAGATAGGAACAAATCTTTGTTGGCTTATATCTTGGTTATTTTTATAGTTATTCAAAAAATGATTTTTGTGATCTGTTTGTTACATGAATCAGCTTCAATTGAAGCTGTAAAAAAAAAACATGCATATTCCCTATTGCATAGCTATATCATAATAACCCCCCTAATTGAACAACAGGCCGGTAAGCAGGAACAAACAATTTATTTGTTTCTTATTTAAACAAACATTAAATGAAATCTTTTTATTTAGGATCATGAACACCCTACATACTCTATTTCTTACTCGACAGAGGCAAATTGTTAAATTACACTGCTTTCGGAATAAAAAAAGAACTTCGGTTTTAACATGAAAAAGTTTGGTGACCATAATTTTAGTGCTAGTTAAGGAATTAATATTATTTTAGTAAAATGGCAAACTTGAAAGTTCATTCCCAGTAGTTCCGTGGAAGAAGTTCCCTGGCGGAACTAGTGAGACTTTTTCTCCCAATAGTTCCGCGGAACTAAGCATCAATTAAATACTAATATTTTATAATCCCATTAGTTCCGTGCATTTCCGCTTTCGTCAGAAATCATGTATATTCCGCAAAAGTAGGTAGGTTAGGTTCGTTAGGTATCTATAAATGCCCGAAGGGCAAACCGCCCTGAAATAGGAGCCCTGCCACGAGGCAGGGCTCCGTCAAAAAGAGCAGTGGGACGAAGTAGTGAGACCACGGGTAAGCGTTCGAAAAAGTGTCACTAACTCCAACACGGAACTTTTGGGAAGAAAAAGTGTCACTAGTTCCGCCACGGAACTATTGGGAAAAAAAGTCTCACTAGTTCCGCCGCGGAACTTCTTCCACGGAACTACTGGGAATAAACGAACTTGAATTGTTTCTCAAACCACTGTACTAAAATAGAATCTCAATGTTGTAGTTGAAAACATTCAGTTAGGATCACAGTCGAAACAACGGTCGCGTGAGTGTAGTTTGTAGAAAGCATTTTGTAAAAACTATTCGATAGATAATAACCCCCCGATATAATGGTGACCCCTTCTTTCACAGCTGATATCTCTGAAATAGCCCAACCGATTTACATGAAACTTAGCTAGTAAAAGCTTAATATCTCAAAAACGCCAACCATAACTAGACAATCTGCTTTCAAATTAAAAAAAAAGCATCCAAATTGGTTCATCCATTTAAGAGCTACGGTGCCACAGCCGGCACACACACACACACACACACACGCACACTCACACACACACACACACACACACACACACACACACACACACACACACACACACACACACACACACACACACACACACACACACGCGCACACACAAACACGCACACGCACACTCGGTTCACTCATTCTATCGTAATAAAATAACACAATAGAAAAATAAGGAAAAGGTATTCTGATAGAAATCTTGCTTAGACTAGAGGTTTTTTATTATTATTATTCAATGATAAAAAAATATTGAATACGTATTATCAGTATTTGGCCGAAATGGCGTTAAGTCTAGCATCGCTGTGACGTTTAAGCTCTTTAGCCATTAGCAGTTTTTTTTTATTTTCTCAATAAATAATTAACAAAAAAAACTACTTTTGAGACGGACAGTTTTTTTTCAGAACACCTTTAAAAATAGTAGATTGTTCAACAAGGGACTAAATCAAGCCATAATGACACGAGACGTTTATAATTCAACGGCTATAATTCAAGTGTTATCATTATGGTTGTTTAGTCTTGCGTTAAACACTCTACTTTTCACTTTGAATGCGAGGAAAACCAAGACGTTCAGTGCCGGATTAGCCACGTAGCAAGAGTAGCAAATGCTACGGGTCCCGCGCATTGGGTGGCCCCGCGAACACCGTCTCACCTCTAAAATGGTAGTCTGGTAGACATTTTCCTGTTAGCCACTTACGTCAGTATGCGTGTACTCATATCCATCAGGGTTGACGATAGGATGAATAATCCAGTCGATATTCTTCAGCATAATAATAAAATAACCTAAAACAAACCCCACGCAAAATAGGCGCATATCTAAGTCGCCTAGTTGCGGAAAAGAGCCCGACAAAACCTGTAACCTAAAACAAACCAGAGGTCTCTTTATAGAATTTGCTACGGACCCCTGCTAGCTCAATCCGGCACTGACGACGTTCTGTACAAAATTTCAATATTGATTATAAGAAAGTTTCTTAGAAATTCATACCGCGGTTGTTTGTTTTCTTTTATTATTATTTTGTTGCTAATTGCTGGTTTAAATGCTTGCATATTTAGCCAATAGGTTCAAACTTTAAAATTATATTAAAACTAATTGGACCATGCATTATAAAATGCATTCATTCTTAATATAATTAAATACATTCATATTCGTAATCATTAACCGTGTTTCACGAAATTAAATAATTTTTAATTAATTTTGAGGTTATTTCCACACCCTAAAAAATTTCTTTGCAAAATCACTGAAAATGCCGATTATCCTCCATTCACAAACACCGTGATTGGATGTTTAAGTGCACAAAGTAAATTAAAAAAAAAAACTTTAATCCCTAGTCATTAAAAAAGGAGCTTTAGTCCCGAAACGCAAAGACTAAAGTAAAATTTTAAGAGCATGAGATGTGAAAAAGTTCCTTTTTTCAATTACTTATCTCATATTCTGGCATCTCCTTTTTATCTAAGTTCGTTTAGCGAAGTTTTAATTACGTTTCAGCTATGTGTTTACATCTCTAACTAGCTGTAGGTATGTCTGTATTCCCAAAAATCCCTTTATAAATCATTCTAAAGTAATAATTTCCTGTAGCCGTGTAACAAGTACCGTAGCGTGTGAAGTTTCAAAGTGCTGTCTAAACAGTCGTATTAATAGCGAGTCCGTTTGTTTGTAACTAGACATCTGCGCGCTTGACTCGTTTTTACACGGTTTCTCTTGCGCCTGCGCGGCCACGCAGTTAGCCGCTACTCGGATAATAACTAGATTTGCTCGCGACTTCGTCTGCGTAGACTTAGTAATATACACCGGCCATTTCCATTGTCCATCCCACGGGAATAGACAGTTTGTTCAGGATGAAAGGTAGCCTATATGTTAGTCAGATAAAAGATGTTTATTCAGTAAGTAGGCGGCCGCACGGGCACTTACACGTCAAAAACCTACCACCGCTTCGCAAGAGACCACTGCTGAGAAGAAACGCCGCAAGAAACTCAACAGTTAGTCGTTTTTTAAATATTGCTTATGATATTATACAATAATAAACTTAACCTAGCATTACATTAAAAAAAAAACTCACATAAAACAAAAAAATAATATATTCATGCGTAGTTGAGCAGGAAAATGTGTCAAAACAAAGAATTTTCACAAGTATTAATAAGTAACAGTAATAAAAAAAATTAAATTATACAAGTTATACTTACCTATGACGGTGCAAGACAACCCACATAAAAGTTTCGATACATTCTCCTACAGAAACCGTCCCCTAGACAATATTCAATGTTTACATATTTTTTTTATGACTAAGAAGGTTAGTTCCCGATTCGCCGGATTCTTGTTTCGTCGGATTCTCGATTCGCCGGAATTTCATATATAAAATATGTGCCAGTCTGAACTTTTCCCTCAAGAATCCGGCGAATCGAGAATCCGACGAAACAAGAATCCGGCGAATCGGGAACTAACCACTAAGAAGGTAGAAGCCATTTGCAACGTTAAAAGATGGCGGACGTGTAATTTGTTTTAGACTTTAATTTTTGGGTAATTAGGTGTTCAAAGTTCTTTTCTGATAGTGATTTGTACTTGTTATGCCTTTGTGTCGCACAGTGACTGAAGACTTGGGCTTATTTCGTGTATCTGGCATCTTTCTTCTCGTTTCAAGTGGACTCGCAGTGGTGCAGAGGTTAAAACTATCTTGACCTCTGACCTACAAATCACCGTACAACGTTGCCCCCAATCTTCCTAGAGAAGATTGGATTGTATTTTATTGCTATATTGATTTATACTTATATATACTTTGCACTGGCGAAATCACTTCACGTGGAAACGCCATATCCCCGCGGTAGTAGCTGTTTAAGTCGCCGCGGGGGCAAAGAAAGAAGAAGGTAGAAAGTCGCAGCACTCGAGTTAAGGCGACATTAAATTTAATGATCGTTTGTTTGTTAGGGTTCCGTAGTCAATCTAGGAACCCTTATAGTTTCGCCATGCCGGTCCGCAGCTTAGCTCAGAGACTCCCATTTCTAGAAAGCTCATGAATAATATACATATTACTCGCGCCGACAAAGTGGTAAAACATAATCTTGAAAAACCGGGCAAGAGCATGTCGGACCATGCTCAGTGTAGGGTTCCAACGCCGTTACTACAAACAAATTAGACCTCGCGACAAACTTAACTTTGCCGTTGGAAAACTGTTAGATATCCCGACATAGGTCGCGGTCAGTTTACCAACACCGCAAATAATTTGCGGGTGGTAGGACCTTGTGCAGGGTCCGTCCGGATCGCTACCACCATTTTATCCATTAACCTACCGCCAAACAGCAATGTTCGCATTGTTGTGTTCCGGTTTGGGGATAAGACAGCCGGTGAAATGACTAGCATAGCATAGAGGCATTCCATCTTAGTCCTCAGGGTTGGCAACGCATTTGCAGTCTTAGAATTGCATTGCAGTCTTGTGAATGCGAATGTCTATGGGTCACAGTTTCCACTTACCATCAGGTGGCCTGTGTGCTCGTTTGTCTTCTCTATGCCATAAAAAATAAAAAAAAGTTTTCGGTAGGTATAAACATTTGAACCGTTTGAAACTCAAAAACCACTGAAGTACTACTTAGTAGTGATAGTTTTCCTATTAAATTCATTATATGTGCTTTCATTTAAGATATTTTTCAGATTTTTGGTATTTGTAGTTTACACACACTTGACTCTAAAAAAAATTAGCGCTTTACAGCTTTATATTCCATAAACGGATACCTTAATCGAAAAATTGTTTTTACAAACCTGTAAAATGTTTTTGATAGACCTGTCCAACGAAACCTAAAAAACATCCAAACAAAAACGAGAAACAAAAATACATCCACAGGACTACGCGTAGGGGAAGTTCACAATTTTTTTTTTCTGTATTTTATTTTACCTCTTTGTTAGCGTGACTAATATGTATATTTATGCCAAATTACAGCTAGTACTAAGAGTCTCTGAGCTAGGCTGCGGACGGACGGACGGACGGACATGGCGAGACTGTAAGGGTTCTTAGTTTAACTACGGAACCCTTCTTATTCTTCAAGTGCCTCTCCAACTAGTGAAGGTTGGACGCTAACTTCTGGAATTGTTGTCTGTCCTTAGCGAGTCGAAACAGTTCAGATGCGCTTGCTATTCCAGTCCACTCTCGGATGTCACGGAACCATAACAGAGGGTTATCCCTATGGAAAACCCTATCCCCTCGGAACTCGCCGGCTGCGCGGCCGCAACTGATGAAGTTCATTCGCGCTTGTTTACCGGCGCAGGCGCCTACAGCAGCGCACAATTGCATTTTCACTATTTATACGCGGAAACGCCAGATGTCTACCGCGAAGGTCGCAGTCAAGTTAGCACGACAACGGAAGCTGTCGAATATCTGATGTGCAATGATGTGCATGTAATTTATTTTTTCATGTTTTCGCCAGTGGGCACACTAAGTAAACCCCATGTTTGTTTTTCATCTACGAAAAAACATTGAAATAATACAAGAGCTTAAGAGTTTTTCGTACGATGGACACAAGGAAAAATTCAAAAAATTCTGATTAAAATAATCAATATCTCTGAAAGTACTAAAAAATGACTAAAAATCGCTGAACATACATGGGGGTGTTTTTGGTAGCCCTCAAGATGACCTATTTAAATTTTTAATTTGGACCACAAGTAACCCGATACCCTGTATAGAGTGACTATATTTAATGCGCGTTGTGGCGCCCCTTGTGGGAGGCCTGTGTCCAGCAGTGGACTGCACTGACTGGCTGATATGATGATGATGATGATGATGATGATGATGATGATGATGATGATGATATTTAATGTAAAGTTTTTGGATTATTCGCGGTAGTTCCTTTGGATGTTCCTTCGAAGGAACTGTTGCGTTTTTTTCCACACTAGTTCCTTCACAAGAGCTTATGGAACAAAAGAGACCTTTTTTCGCATTAGTTCTATTAGTTATTTTCTAATATTTTCTGCTACCATCTTTACGTCACCATCAAAACATGATTTAATGACATCATAAATGTACAATTTAACTACGCTCACTTCAGTGAATGTAGAAATATCTTTTTCTATCTATAAGTGGATATTAAACTCAAGAAGAAATGCGTTGAAAAATTAAAATAGAAAAAAATAATTCGTTATTTATTACAATAACAAAGAAAATTTCGAATAAATAAAAAAACTTAGTACCTGCTGGTTTTGGACATAATGTAACGTCATTTTAGTTTAATTATAATTAAGGTGTATGTATATTAATATCCACACTTGACATTAATGACGTAAAAAAGGCTCACCCTGCCGAGCTCTGGTAACAACAGCATTGTTTGACAGCTGTCAACATTATCCACATTCAGAAAATTCATGGTTGAGCAAGTGTCAGCATTGACTTGTTATCGGCTGACACTATAGTCCCATTAAGCTCTAGGCTTGTATTATACAACTAGACAACGTTAAACATACAAACATACATGCCAAGTTAAAAAAAAAACTTGTAAAATACCAATCCCTGACTAGGTTTCATGCGCGATTAGCATACCACGGCCGGCGAGAGCAAAAATGCGTTGACAGCTTAATACAGGGCGAACGACATGAAGTGTTACCAAATTCACAAAATCGAGCCTGGTGTCAAAGTAAATGCGACTTACTATCGGGAAAATGTTTTGGAAGCTGCGTTGGAGCCTTGGGCACGCAAACATTTCGGTAGTAGACCGTGGACATTACAACAAGACTCGGCCCCGGCTCATAAAGCTCGTGTGAACCAAGAATGGCTGAACAACGCGTGCCACAATTTATTTCGTCCACACAATGTCTTTCGAATTCCCCAAACGCGAACCCGATGGACTTCTATTATCTGGTCCATTGTGGAGAGCAAGGTGAGGAGAAGAAAACATGCCAGTATGGATGCATTGAAGAAAGCGATCGTACGTAATTGCCATTGCATACCGCAGGATCACATTCGTGCAGCGTGCAACTCATTTTTCTACCGTCTGAAGGCCATAGACAGCAGAAGGTGGTCATATCGAGTTAAAATAAAGTAATCTTAAAAATTTGATATCTTTTTCTCATTTTTTTCTTAATAATGAATAATTTAAGACAACAAAAAAAAATCGTAGCCTTTTGAATTTGGTAACACTTCATATCGTTCGCCCTGTAGTGCGAGGACACACACGCTTTGGTCGATGTCGATAAAAATAACACGATATACTGGACCACCGTTATGATATGCAGAAGTATTAATTATTGTTGTAAACAAAATTAAAACCAAGTGATTGTATTTATTCAGTATTTTATGTAATTTTCGTAATATACAATTAGCATTTTTTCTAAATTTTCTGATTTTAAACTCCTTCGCCTTGGCGATAAAATCCATTTCATCCAACTAAAGGACCGTTCTAAATCTACTGTTAGTAATCGGAGCAAAACGAAATAATTCATAGTGATTATGAATTTGTTCTGTATTAGGTAGTTCCACTTCTCTGCCAGATATCAAATTATTTAAATTGTTTAAAGTTAAAATGCCAACGTTCTTCTTCAACACATTCTGATACTTATTGTGAATAACTTTACCTTGAGGATGTAACCGTAATTTTGACAAGTGAGTATGATAAATTGATTATAATTGTAATCAGTTGATTGAAATAGTATATAAGCTTAACAATAATAATTGAGCTTAATTAAATGTCGACTATTCTATCGACATCCATATGTCGATAGAATAGTCGATATTTAATTAAGCACTAGGAGCAGAAGCATTTTTGCTCTCGCCGGCCGGGGTATGGTGATTAGCTAAAGCATTTGAAGGGTCCACATGTCTAGTCACTTTTTTTTGAAAATGAGTTTTGAATCTCAAAATGTAGAGGACGAAATGAACTATTACCTACCACTCAGATTCAGATATAAATCTTCATATAACTTGTATCTTTTCCCTCTTAAAAAAACCTCTACACGAAAATTACGTACAAAATGTCATGGTTCCTAACTTTCAAATCGCGATATCTCAAAAAGTTACTAATGTGACTAGACATGTTCTTTCCGTGGACCCTTCATTTGTAAATCCTAATTTTAATTAAGTACAAGTCCTCTCAGATCCGCAATTTCATTTTATTCCGTGTTCCGACCTCATCGAATATCCCGCGGATCCCGCTCGGCTTAAGTACGGCCTACGCACTAGAGGCTTTCATTAAGTCTAAAGTCGTCCACAGGGGCTCTATTCTACTCGGGAAAACCATATCGTCGCTGATACTGCAAAACCGCGTAACTAACAAATTTATACATACATACATACATTAAATCACGCCTGTTTCCCAGAGGGGTAGGCAGAGACCACTTTTTTCCACTTGCTACGATCTTGACAAATTTCTTTCGCTTCTTTGACATCCATACATCGAGTCATGCACGCACATCGGTTTCGGGTACTTAAGATTCGGCCCTTTTCCAGTATTTCTCCGATTTCATTCGAAAAAGTACGCCTAGGGCGGCCCCTACCGACCCTTCCTCTCACTTTCGATCTGTATATCTCTTTCGTCAATCTTCTTTCATCCATCCTTTCCAAATGACCGACTGACCGAAAATGACTTCGATCGAGTCATGCACAAATTTATGATAGAGAAAAATAAACCTTGATGTCTTATTAAAAAGGTAAATTTAACTCCTTATTAAAAATGTTATTTACGCAGTTTCACCGACGATAGCACTTTAGACATGTTATCTTATTGTTTTTAACTTAGCCGCTTTTAGGCTATTTCTCCGTAAGCCTAGTTGGTAGTGACCGTGCCTACGAAGCTAGCGGTCCTGGGTTCAAATCCTGTTAAGGGCAGATATTTGTGTGATGAACGCGAGTATTTGTTCCTGAGTCTTGGATGTTTTCAAATGGTATATAATATAATAGCCTAGCTTAAATTAATTAATAGCAAATAAATATCAGGGCCAACGTCACACAAATTTACCCAGTCCTAAACTAAGCTCTAGGCTTGTACTATGGGTACTAGACAACGATAAACTTACTAAGCTACTCATAAGCTATGCTAAGCTTAAGTCTAGTTTACTTGTGGGAGGACCTTGTGCAGAGTCCGTCCGGGTTGGTACCACCATCTTATCCATTAACCTACCGCCAAGCAGCAGTGTTCGCATTGTTGTGTTCCGGTTTGGGGATAAGACAGCCGGTGAAATTACTAGCATAGAGGCATTCCATCTTCGTCCTCAGGGTTGGCAGCGCATTTGCAGTCTTAGGATTGCGGTCTTGTGAATGCGAATGTCTATGGGTCACAGTTTCCACTTACCATCAGGTGGCCTGTGTGCTCGTTTGCTTTCCTATGATATATATATAAAAAAAAAAAAAAAAAAAACTAATAAGCTAAGCTTAGGTCTAGTTTGGCTCTAGGTCAATTTGTGTCAGATTACCCCATAATATTTATTTATTTATTACTGTCAAGGACCTAATTAATAGCTATCTTAACGTTAACAATACGACAATACGATACCATGCCTAAAGTGATATGGTTTTACGGAGTAAAATGGAGCCCCAGTAAAGGTCACAGCACACATATCAACTCGGAAAGAGATCGTCACCCTATCAACTCCAGCCGTTCAGTATCATTTGTATGAAACTCCCTACTGCAACGCAGACTAATCAGCACCGTAACGGCATCGCCTCGCCTTGTATGAATGAGGCGAGGCGATGCCGATCCGTTGCCGAGCGGTTATGGCTTTCATGTCGCGTTCGCAATGCAAGGCACGTAGCCTCTAACAAGACAGGTTAAGGGTCATACGTGTTTTGTTACTCTACACCGCTAATTGTAGCAAACGACGGGTGTAGAAGGATCCTGGAATGTTTTCGATAAATTAAAATGTAGGTAGAGTAATATCATATTATTATCCAGTAAATGGTTAAGGACCAAAAAGTTGGCCTCGCTAACTCACTCAATTGAGGCATGGAATTTACAAATGGGCTAAGTGCCAGAAAAAGCAAAACTTAAATTTGTACCTTTGGCTAATGCATTTTTATTAAATTTCTCAATAATTGTATTTTGGCACTTAGCCCATTTGTAAATTCCATGCTTCAATTAATTTTCTATGAAACTCTTCCGTTGTGTCACGAAAATTAGCCATATTATTTCGTCGCACAATGGAACTTTTTTCGACTTCGTTGCTTGTATGGTTAACTGCGCTTAACTATGGTCTAACTTTTTGGTCCTTATCCAAATAAGTACTTAATTAACAACGGGAATATATTTAAAAGGTGTGCTGAAAAAATCTTGCTTATGAAAGTTTGTCTCAAAAGCTAACTTTTAATTTTTTATTCTTCGTTTCTTATTTACCCTTAACCTAACCTAACATACAAGTTGGGTATTGAGTACATTTTATGTGGGAAAGGGAATCCCTTAGCGTGATTAAGGGCTAGGTACTAAGAAAGTTAATAAACACATTTCTGCTAATGACTAAAGAACTTAAACGCCGCATGGTCTTTTCTTCGTCACTACTACCGGGAGCAAACGCGGTTGCAAACAAAATGACGTCATTCAGACCACTAGTCCAAAGCGTTCGTAGCAAACACAATAGTATTAAAAAAAATATCTTATTATATAATCAAAAAAAAGGAAAAAAATGCTTCTCTGACAAACCTTTAACCTTTTGAACGCCACAGTCGGCTCTGGCCGACAACTGAAAGTCGTGCCACTGACGCCACCGTCGGCCACAGCCGACACAAGTTAGAGATTAAAAGAGACTTTGTTTCGTATGGATTAAGTTGTAATTTGCTTAGCATAGCAAACATGTTTGGCGTGTGAGTGACGCATTTTGTATTTGACGTAAGGCGTTCAAAAGGTTAAGCAAGTTTTTTGTTCAGAAAACCGATAAAAAAAAACTTGACTATTCAAGATAGTAGATAGATAAGTCAGCTGTTGAAAATATTTTTGTGACTGTAATCCTTAGATCTGGCTCTAACAAATCCAGTGTGAACAAGATAAATGGGTGCGAACGTGCGCTGGCGTTAGTCGATTTATCAAATCTGACCCGGCTGACCCGATCGGATCCGATAGAAAGCAGTATTTTGCGTGCTCGAAATACGGTTCGAAGGACCATTCTATTATATCAAGTGTAAATTGCTAAGTGATTATATTTTACACTGCGGCATACAGGGGTCCCAAAATTCAACAAAAACCTGGTACAGGACGAGAGGCCAAGTTAAACCAGTTCTGAAAAAACAAGAAAAAAATATACAGAATGTCCCAAAACTCAAGTCCAAGTTATACAATTACTGGAAAAAACAAGGTTGTCGTTGAGTTTTGGGACACCTTGTATATTTACCTATGAGTGTATGTATACTTTTTATTAGTTGTATATACAAGTAGGAACAAGTTAAGCATGATACTCTTCGTAAAGGGGCTCCTTCAAGGCAATTTCAAATTGCCTGAATGTTCAACTGACGTAGCCTAGACTAGACAAGATGCATTGCAAGAAAATTTTCGTTATAGAAAATGTATGTAATGTTTTGACAGATTCCGAAAGCTTTTACGTTAGCGTTATGCATTGAGTCTCATGTTCGATTTATCCTATACTCAGACAAAAATATATGACAGTTAAAGATCACTCTCTCTTTCTCTATCATAAAAAAGAAAAGGATAGAGCTTAATTTCATCGTCAGATACTATTATATGGACAGGGATAAATGCTACTAATATTATAAATGTGAAAGTTTGTGAGTTTGGTACTCCTTCACGATGGAACTTTTTAACCCGGAAATGTTCCCGAGGGAAGAAGAATAATCGAAATCTACGCTTAAAAATAAAGCAATTTTTAAATCGTGAGTGCGATTAATAATCAAAAATGATTTCATGCAAGGAAGATTGCTTGAGTTTAGATTTTTGTACCACCATCTTGATGAAACTGCTGGTGGAATTCGCTATCAAATTATATGAATACTGCCGCGCATAAAACTTGAACACTTAGCCTACTTAAAAATCGCAAGTAACTTAAGGAAAACTTTGAAACGAGCGCGGCTTCAAACTGCTTCCTTTCCAGTTTTATAAAACTCTTGTGCGTCAATTCTATTCGAAAACTGGGCAAGAGCATGTCGGACCATACTCGTACTCATTTATTACAATTTTTCGTAAAAAATACACATTAATTAGATGTAGGTGCATACTCAGTGAAGGGTTCCGACGCCGCCGTTATAAAAAACAAAAAAACACTGGAAAAACAACATGACGTATGAAAAAATCTATTCGTTTTTTTGGTGCTGTCTTGGATAATTTTTAGAAGGTATAAACATTTTAGCCACCTGTATGTCAGGAACCAATATACTACCCAAGCAGCACATTAGGGAATTTTGCAGCTTATCTTATAGCTTTATGTTCTAAATGAGTGGTTTAACAGTGTTTGACTACACTTATAGCTTTAAACACAACTCAAACTTGTATACGAGTTCATCCTGTCACTTATAGTTGCTTAGGAACGTTTTTTGTTTCTACTTTATTACTTATAGTTGGGTAAAGTCGATTTTGCTACTTAAAGTTGCATGCAGGTTGTAATTCACTGAATAAGAAGCAATAGTGATATATAAGGCCCTAAAGTAACTTATAAGCCACTTTTATATATAAGTGGGAACATACCCTTATTTGGAACTTTTATTTCCAAATGACTAGTATAATAGAGTAGTGTATCACCAATAGTGGCTAAAGAGATAATTTTACGGCCCTTTTGGAAACTAAAGTGATTGCAACTTTAAGGCCTAGAAGGGTCGTAAAATTATCTCTTTAGCCACTATTGGTGATATACTACTCTATTATACTAGTCATTTGGAATTAAAAGATCCAAATAAGGGTATGCTCCCAATTATATGTAAAAGTTGCTTATAAGTAACTTTAGGGCCTTATATAGCACTATTGCTTCTTATTCAGTGAAAATTAAAACCTGCATGCAACTTTAAGTAGCAAAATCGACTTTACCCAACCATGTAATAAAGTGGAAACAAAAAACGTTCCTAAGCAACTACAAGTGACAAGATGAAGTCATATACAATTTTGAGTTGTGTTTAAAGCTATAAGTGTTGTCAAACAATGTTAACACGTTCACGGACAGTACGTCGAGAGACGTAAACTAAGACCCTCGTGATATGGCATTACGGCTGTGGCCGGTGTTTTTAATTACACCAAAAACGGAACTCCGTCCACGGCCGGCTGTTTCCCATAGCATTTATAGGAAGCACGAACTCTGTGCCGTTTTAGGCTTTAACGCAAGCCGCTAGTGTCACAGCACAAAAGCTCTAGGGCATAGCATTCACTGCTGTGCCACTCGCAAGATACAAATAAGTGAAAATAAACACTGTAAGATCTTTTTTGTTTCGCCATGTTTACAAATTGGAGTCCTTGAAAATGATTTATTTTAAACAGAATTTTATCACACTGACGCATAATCATAGACTTTTGATAGTTGTGACGATGTTACTTTAACATTGTACGTAACCTACAATCATTAGGTCTGGTTTTTACAGTTTTAGTTCTTATCAGTATCAATTCCTTATATGATTTAACACTCTCTTTTTAAATATTCCTGATCTAATCAAAGGCGCATCGAAATTTACAAAGAAACCATACTATACTTTCACGGTAAAAAAACATTCGCAAGAATTTCGTGCTTATTTCAATGCCTGAACGTGAATTTTAATCACTTACCAAACAGATGTATAAATCCAAAATTAAAATGGCAGATCACATTCACTTTAAAAAACTTACCGACTTAATTGTTGCCACGTCACTCAAAGGAACTTCGGCGTCCCATTTATCACTCATTGACCGAACTGAAATATTATTATTCATTCGTTCAATAATCGTCGTTCACTGCGCATAACTTTCACCCATAGTTCTAATTGCCACTTAAGGTAATCGTGAGATCTCTTATGGATTCAATATAGAACCAAAAATAAGCTGCAATTTTTCTCCCCGTGGTTCTATATTGGTTGCATAAGGGTTCTTTCCACCTATATAGAACTTAGTCATGGCTATATATTTCACTTAAGTATCTAAATAGATATGATATACGAGCTATTTCCCACCCAGTGTGCTACTTGGGTAGGTTTGTCTCAAAAGCCAATTTTACTAAGAAAATCTCATATAAACAAATTTCTGCGAAAGGCTAAAGAGCTTAAACGCCACATAGTCTACTACGTCACTGCTAATGCTAGCAAAAGTCGGTTACAAACAAAAGACGATTTTTAGACCACTAGTCTGCGTAAAATTGTAAGCGTTTGAACCAAACGTCTACAAGCAGGATTTTATTAAGAACACCTAATCATAAAAAAAGTTTTTAATTTTTGCCTTTTAGGCCGTGTGGTTGCCGGGTGAGAATAGTGCCACTCCATGTCTTCCCGTGGATGTCGTAAAAGGCGACTAAGCGAATAAAAGCTAGTAGTACTGTTAGGCGATGGGCTTGCAACCTGTCACTAATACACTGGGAAACATCTTAGCCTACATGTGCAAAATGTGGTTACATAATTATCAAGAAGTTTTAAGACTTGTTGGTAATTCTTTAGCTCTGCCGACCCCACTCTGGGAATGAAGGCGTGAGTTTATGTATGTATGTAATTTTTGCCTTGAATACGTTCTCACAATTTGCGTTTTACACGGCACCAACGCGGTACTAAATCTGTTTACGAGTAATAAGGATAGGTACTCATACGAAACTGGCAGTGTTTCAGAATACAAATGTACTATAAATTACCTGTTATCTTAATTGCTTAATGGGCCGACAGCACATAGATACCTATAACTCACCACTAACGTAAGATTTAGACAAAAGCTAAAAGAAAAAACAGTCTTACACAATAGTGTTCCCAACGGCCGCGCCCGCCTTAGCTCACTAAAGTAGAGCCTCAAAGTAGCTAGTAGTTGATCAATGTATTGTTCGAGCCGCCATTGTTGTATCTTGTCGTTTATTTAAGTTTTTGGTTCCATTAAGCGATATCGCTGAAGTTTCGCTTGTAAAAAGCTCTAGAAATATACGTAGTCCGTATACAAAAGAGCGTTTAGCAAAATTCGAAAACAGGTAACATTGTGTTTGATGTTTGTACGTTGAGGTTATTCCGTGGTTGCGGGTAATATCTGGAACTATTGAATCGATTTTAAAAAAAAACTAAGACCCTACATTGTCTCTGACTAGTAAAGGCTTTTAATTAAAAAGTCAATATTTCGATAGGAAAATCTCGAACTAATATAAACCGAAGTGAAACGAGGGCGGTTCGCCGTTCGGCGGTTGCCGAATGATGACCAGGCGGTATTTTTACGAATCACGAAGTTTCATTAGTTATCTTGTTGTTGTCTTGTTGCTGTCCGTCGTATTTTTTTATGGCATAGGAAGGCATACGAGCACACAGGCCACCTGATGGTAAGTGGAAACTGTGACCCATAGACATTAGCATTCACAAGTCTGCAAATGCACCCTGAGGACTAAGATGGAATGCCTCTATGCTAGTGATTTCACCGGTTGTCTTATCCCCAAACCGGAACACAACAATGCGAACACTGCTGTTTTGCGGTGAGTTAAGTTATAAGATGGTGGTAGCGATCCGGACGGACCCTGCACATGGTATTCCCAGTTCCCACAAGTTTGAAAGGGATGCGGCAGAATAAATGATCCGACAGCATGGAGTACGAGTAGTCATCATTATGTCAGCCGAAAGACGTCCACTGCTGGACATAGGCCTCCCCCAAGGCTCTCCACTCAGACCGGTGTTGTGCTTTTCGCGTCCACTGCGTTTCCGCGATCCTTACAAGGTCGTCACGAGTACGAGTCGGTCGGTACGAGTAGTGTAGCAAGTCATTTCACTTAAGTGTGATCAGAGGGGTTATTATGCCATAACTATGCAGTTCATTTTGCGCTGAGAGAATAGGACAGAGCTATATAACTGTAGCTCTGTCATTTACACTCACCGTAAATTGAACTGCATAGCTATGTCATAATAACCCCCAGATATATTTTTCATGTGGAAAATGTGCTGAAGTTCAACATCATTTTGATATAAAGCATTTTGACGCACGAGGTGTGTAGCGTGCGCCATAGAATCCCGGCTTAGCCGGCTCACGGGATCATTTATATCTCCAGATTCTGAGATTATGATAAACTGAGAGTTCTATTTTCGTAATTAAAAGTTTTGCGACTTAGGGCGTTTTCACTTAAACGTGTTCCTCAATTAAGGCTTGAAATTAAGGAACTTTAACTTGTCCGTTTTGTGACGTAAAGCCTTAATCGCGGGGTCCCTATGCACATATGTCCTTGCCGGGTTCAAGGCTTCCAAATTTTACCAAAATCGGTTCTTTAGTTTAGCCACAGATTAAGTAAGAGTTACTACGTAACAGATATTTATCTGAGCGAGGTACGTCCGATAATCACCGCCTGACGGAACATAGTTGCCGATGCTAATACATCAAGGATGCCCGCGCGCGGCGATGTCAACTCGCTCGACCGGTTTTTGAGTGTCGACTGTCGAGACATGGTCGAGACACGTCAAGCGAGATGCAAGTAGGCGAGTAGTACACTCTTACTTAATCTGTGGTAGTAGGTACATTCTAGTCATTACGTCAAGTTCGGTTAGATGTGTGTGGTGTGTTGTTGTTTCTTTGAATTATTTTGGTGAATGTATAATTTAAAAAAATTACTCATTATTGCTGTGTGAGTGGGTGTTTACACAAGAGAACCAAAAATAATAAAAAGGAAACGTTTTTCTCTTTGCCGGTGAACGAGGAAAGGTCAGTAGTTGCAATTTATTTTTATTTATACATATAAGATGATATACCTAAGTATATTGAAGTGATCAATCAACACGAAACAGTGTTCATCAAGTTAGAAATATTTAATTACTGATCTAAATTCGGGGTCAATAGAAACGATAAAATTATTTGTTTACAAACAAATCAGTACTGTTTGACACATAACCTCAATATTTCTGCAAACGAGTTTTGATTCGAAAAAACCTATAGTTAATAGTTATTTAATCTTAAACAGAATGTAAAAGTAACAATCAAGCGTGTACATTAAATAAATATATATAAATATATATATATATATATATATATATATATATATTATATTTTGAATATTCAAGTAACTGTTTTTCTCATAATGTGTACCTGTTAATTTATATTAATATTTTCGATGTGTTGACAACCCTACCGTTCGAGCGAGCAAACGTAGGTATAACGTTCGCAGTAAACTACGAAAAATGAACTTTCAATAGGAGTTAATATGGTTTATTTAGGCGCGTTCGGCCAGCATTATACATATATTTTATATGTATTCAATACTTTTACGTGTTGATCGGACCTACTTTGTCGCTTTGTATAGAAGTGAAATATGCCTGGTTTAGCGGTGAAAGTATAACAAACAGGCTGACAGCGTAACATATAAAATATTAAATTAAGGTACAAAGTAGGACAAATACATATTATTTTATTTTTGCCAGTTTCTTAATGAATATTCTTCTTCCTCACTTAATATTTCGAAGCTAATTTATCTATGGCTAGGCCATTGATCAATCAGGCAATTATTCATTAAGTCGTTTTCCGAAGTTCCACGACCAAATTTTTCCGAACTTGTTGCTATGCGCGAAGTTCTCGGGATTTGACTCTTACATCGGTAGTGGAAAATAAAGTACCTAGTTAACAAGATAAAATTGACTCTCGTCTGTATCCATGCCATACACTAAGATATTAACCAATACATCATGTGGCCCGTATGGTTGCCGGGGTAGAATAGTGCCACTCCATGTCTTCCCGTGGATGTCGTACGAGGCGACTAAGGGAATAAGGGGTTGTAGTACTATTAGGCGATGGGCTTGCAACCTGTCACTATTGTGCTGTTAAACATCTTAGCCTATTTGTGCAAATTGTGGTTACAGAGTTATCAACAAGTTTTTAGAGTGGTTGGTAATTCTGTAGCTCTGCCTACCCCACTCAGGGAATGAAGGCGTGAAGGTATGTATGTATGTATGTGTACATCATGTGACATTACTTACCGTTTTTATTTTTCCCCAGGACAATTTCTTTACAATAACTGACTCGCTTGTAAACAAAAGAACTATTAATCTCCCAAACTACTTAATCAATTTAAAACAATTGGTGTAAAATACCTTTATTGTACACCAATACATACGAAGTTCAGCGGATATAACGTAAGATCTACATACATATAATACAGGGTGGCCCATTTAGATCAATTGTATTGTATTGTATCTCATATCCCTTCATTTAATTAAGAAGATGTCCGAAATGACGACATTTTTGTTAATGCAATATACAACTCGTTTAGGTAAACATTTTACTATTGCATTTTGTATCTTTAGGTGGTGAATTTAAAGGATATGAAATACCTAAAATGCCATTTATTCATTTTAGACAGCATGTTTCATAGTAACATTCACTGATTATGATCTACACAGTACACAATCGATATTCAAATATACATAATATAAGATTTATTTTCAATACGACCGTCACTAAAATCGATGGCGTGGTTCCTAAGAACAGATCTTTGTATGTGTTATAGTTATCGACTTGTCCATTCTGACCGATCTCAATGGGCCACCCTGTATAAAGTAAGAAAGGATGACACGAAAGTAGTCATTTCCAAAATTAGTTTTCACTAGCCCCTTCACAAAAGAAAACCAATTCAGAGATGAGGTAAAGTGACTAGAAAACCAACATGGCCTTCGCTTTACTTCCCGTAAACCCTCCCGATTCGTGCGCATGTTATTTCACTCGACGCGCAACCAGGAGATCTGCCAAATAACGTAACAAAAGCCAGATTATCGAGCTGCAAATCAGCGTAGCGGCGCGGAACTAAATATCAAAGTGGAATTGTTAGTAAAACAAGCATCCCACAATCACTCATCCCAAAAACCTAAACACGTCTGGAGAACAGGGAACTGGACTCAGTTGGTACCGTACGTTGGTTGCTCGTGTTTGTGAGTGCGTGGCGTCAATACCTGGTATCGGTACCATGTGGTTATCTGAAGAGGAGTGTTATAAATATCATGGCTATGATAAAATTAAAAAACTAACCATCTAGTAGTTAAAACTCGACTCTATTTATAAAAGCGTGTTTCGTTTTGCGTGTAACTTCTATCCTTTTTTTAAAATAAACTCTAACCCTTTCGGATCCAGGTCAGCAAGTGGAACCAATGGAACGGTAGAAAGAACAACTATATTTAGCAATCTCCCCCAACAATGCTTGATTAGACACCCCCCTTTATTGATTCACTTATCTCCAACACGTCAGTAGTAGGTTCTAATATTTGTCACGCAAAGGCCGGGTTTTGCGCTGGTTCTGTGATTTTTTCGTGAGGGTACACGCGGACGTCAGCGGGTTTTAACGGGCTCTCTGTCGTTTTAACCTAAATACAGACCTCTCAAATTTAATGTCCTGCCGGTTTAGTTTCCGTAATGTTCAGTGAGCCGGAATGATTTTAGTTGAGCGAGTCTTTTGAGACTGAATTTGTCAGGAGTTTTTTGAACTTTATTTCGTGGTATTCTCTTTATAATATTTTATCCTGTTTTTAATGTTGTACAGAAAGTGAAAAGTGTACGGAATCAATCAGTAATATGAGATTATTTTTTACATTTTTATTTTG
The DNA here is from genome assembly GCA_927399475.2 of Acleris emargana. Taxonomy (NCBI): domain Eukaryota; kingdom Metazoa; phylum Arthropoda; class Insecta; order Lepidoptera; family Tortricidae; genus Acleris; species Acleris emargana. The sequence goes on from OV656860.1 coordinate 10,755,250, forward strand.
TGCTTCTAAGTATTTCATATACTTATTGTTAATATGCTTTGCTAATTATATCGTGTCTAATAATTTATAAAATGGCAAAATCATGCTCCAAATTTGCTACTACTGATATTAATGTATGTATGTAAACACTTTATTGTAAAGGCGAACTTATCCCTTTAAGGGATCTCTTCCAGCTAACCCTTGAGAGATTGACAAAGGTGATAGGTTTTGCATTAATTAGGCAAGTGTAAAACTTTATTTAGTAAAAGAGCATAACAATTTAACTAACAAATAAAACCTAACTTTAAAAAATAAATATAAACTACACTTATGTATAGGATACAATATTTAGGAGCTAGAATCAAGTCAGAACTTCTTCAATTTGTCTTTTATTAACAAGGTACTCTAGAGTATATAATTACCTACGGCTCATAGTGCCGTCGGTATCACCGTAAACATCATTCCGTGGCTTTAAGGTTCATAGTTCTTCAGTTTTGCCCTATGCTTACCTATTACTTCCCTCACTGACCTATTTCTTGCCCCCTCGAAGGGGCACTTTCCAATTATTAACAGGGTCAGGGCATAGTACAATAATATTGGGCCAGGGAATGCCTTATATTAAGTGCCTTGAGTGCCAGTAACAGTAGAAATAAGCTATATGGTAAATATTTGATTATATCTGCCAGCTGTTATCATAAGTCATCATAAGACTTAAGTATTGTAAAATTTTGTGGACACATTTAGCCGAAAGTTTTCAAATATATTTATATTGGATTAGTAAAACTAGAATTTTGTTTTGTAACCTTGTCTTCATCATCGAGTGGCATAAATACATAGGCACAAAAAACAACTTGGAAGTCATCTAAAATAACGCCAATCGCGGTTAACAAAACCTTTTTAAAGTGTTGTAAGTTTACAAAACGGTGTAAACAGGTTCGTATTTTTTCCATGCGTATTTTCAGTACGCCTAATTTGGTTTTCAAAGTTATTTCAATTTTGTCTAACCAGCGAAAGTCATGCGGCTCGTCGCTTTGAATATTTGCATGCTTATCTCGCCCGTATAGCGTAAAATAACTGGAAAATGGGATAAAAATATATTTTTGCGTAAAATAAGTAAATAAGAAGATTGACGAAAGAGATATACAGATCGAAAGTGAGTGGAAGGGTCGGAAGGGGCCGCCCTAGGCGTACTTTTTCGAATCAAATCGGAGAAATACTGGAAAAGGGCCGAATCTTAAGTACCCGAAACCGATGTGCGTGCATGACTCGATGTATGAATGTTGAAGAAGCGAAATTTTGTCAAGATCGTAGCAAGTGGAAAGAAGTGGTCTCTGCCTACCCCTCTGGGAAACAGGAGTGATTTAATGTATGTAAGTATAAGTAAAGATCTTTAAAGCGACTGTGGGTGGGTAGGCCTTTTGTGCAGATGACGCGCAAAGCGGATTAGCAGTGAATGCGATTAACACAGGACTGGAGAGGGGTTAGATTTGATAAGCAAGAGGCTTGCAGGCTTATTTTATTATGAACGTTTTTAGCATCAATTAAGTTCCAGTGGACAGTTATCCGTAGACAAAGACCGTTAGTAAGTTTTAATGACAGAAGTATTTAAGATCAGGCTCATCTCGCTTTCGAATTAAGAGGATTGTAAAGCTAAAATTCTCCATGCAAGATGCGAAAACGTTTCTCTACCTTTAAACCTAGTTAGATTTTTACGAATTTTGAATATGTTGCAGATACCATGAAAAACTATGTCTGTATTTCCTATCAACGAAAATACTTCTTAGAGTGAAACAAATTTAAAGACAAAAAACAGAAACGTACAGACCCAGTTCTTTATAATAACTACAACATAATTATTCAAAAATCGTGGAAATCGGACTTGATTTAGGGGGTGAGAAACGTTAACGGCTGGATTTAAATTTGTATGGATTTTTGACAACTGGGTCGTTCTTCTTTTTTACCGACAATAAACCGTGGATTTTCGGTTTTTTAGATTTTTGAACTATCAATAACTATGGTTTCAGTGTTCGATTTCAAAAAAGTTGCATTTATTCTTTATTAAAACTAATTAATGCTTACTGTCCTGCATTAATATTTTATTATTTTTAATATGGTTTACCAGAAACACTGACAGAGTGGCCGTTTTCAGCCGAGACCAAGTATTAGATGACCACTCTGTCACGGCATTCTACGGAAAACCATATAATTAAAAAAAACGTGGGTTAAAGAAAGAGCACAATTATTTGGTAGGTACTCTTAGATAAATAAAAGTATGGACGTATATTAAACACGAAAAACATAATTATCCACACTCTAATGAGACGCTTAATAAGATGAGAGACAGGCTATTGTCGGTAAAAAAGAAGAACGAACGACCCAACTACGCGATTTTAGCGGCGCTTGACAGTCTGAACTACGAGTAAACAAACATCAAACGTGTATAGGTATTTCAATACGATTACGGTACGATTAAATATATCAAATGGATTTATTTAATCAGCTTTTGGAGCGAGTTTGATTCGCTGCGCTGCGGTTCTCGGTCAGAACAGTCAAAACTAAACAGGGATCACATAGTGTTTTGCCTAGGATTTGTACAGAGCATGACAAGCTATAACTAGGGTTTATGTTGGAACAATGTTTACCTTTAATATCTTGTAAAACCCATAAATGCAATAAATGAATTATGAATGAACTAAGTATCAAAAGTGGACATTATATCTCTTTCACTTAATGAATATAAGAATCTCCTTTGTTAATACAAGACTCATTTGCAATACTTTATAAAGATTATATTTTGAGTTTTTTTTAAATTGTGTTTAGACAGTTGTTTCTTTCGATCATTCTATTTTAGCAACGTAATTATGTTTTTACTTTATACAATTTAGTAATTTATGCATATTCCCACTACGATTTTATTGTACACGCATGCTGTGTTTTCCTTTAATTGGGTAAGCACTCTGTCATTTATTATTAACTAGCTGTCGCCCGCGACTCCGTCGTCGTAGAAGTCGTTTGTCGCCGCTGCTTCGGAAACTGTCAAATTTTCCGGGATAAAAACTATCCTATGTCCTATTCCAGGACCTAACCAATATGTGTGCCGAGTTTCATCTCGATCCGTTCGGTATTTGAAGCGTGAAAGACGGACAAACATACACAGTTTCACATTTATAATATTAGTATGATTACTTTCTCAAGTGTAGGTAGTGTATGTGTTACGAACATTTAATTAAAAATAAAATAAAAAAAATTTTTTTTTTTGTTTAGTTTAATATAAGGTACAGTTTTTTTTACCTCTATAATTCTAGGTAGTTCAATTTGTTGCTAATTATTGATACAGTAAACTTTAAATCCATGAAGTACCTACGTTTCTCATAATGGTCGAAATAAATACATAAACATTATAATCACATTAGATAATATGATTAGGATTAGATATAAATAGAGATGGATCGTTGATATAGAAATAATAATTATAAGGCTTAAATAAACAACCGTTGGGTAAAATGGAAGCAATTAGTTTTTATCAGGTTTGTAAAAAACATCGAAATGTCCTCAAAACGTGTTTCTTCCTGTGTTTTGTTCTGTACCAAAGGTAGTACATTTCTCGGTACGAAACCCGATACTGTTTTGAGATATGTGAAATATAAACATTTTCAACTTTCCTTTAGAAACAAAATATTTAATTTACATATCTCCGTGTTTGCTTCTCGTGTCATATTTGCCTCCTTCCGTGGACATTGTTGGTAACCGGAGAGACAATGCACCCGAGCATTCACTCTGCGACTGACGTCCCCTCTCAAATGACAATACCTACTCGCTGGCTCAGAATAATGGCGAGAAAACTTCCTACGCCGCTTCTACTTTCCCTTGTTTTTGCAAGTACGGACATGTAATTTATGCTCAAACGCAGCGTTGGAATTTTTGTGACTGAAATCTACATTCAGGGGCAAAAATAACGGGTCAGAGTGTGTTTTTCATAGAAACGAGGCTACGTGTTCTTGAGTGGAGACCACGGCTTGGTAATCGTAGTGTGGGACGCCAGCTAGGTGGAGCGATACATAAAAAAAGTGGCTGGCAGTGGTTGGAAACAAAAAACTCAGGACCGAGCTCAGTGGCGTGCCATGGGAGAGGCCTATGTCCAGCAATGGACGGAAATGGGCTGATGATGATGATGAGGCTATTTCGAAGCCTTGGTTCCTTGCCAGGAGTTGTTTTGAGTGAGGTTTTATGGTGGATAGTCCGAGGTTCAATAGAGGAAATCAAAAGTTCTTAAGATACCTAACTCATCGCACAATCAGTTAACACAGCGGGAGAGTTAGAGTCAGCATTTGGATTTCCTTACAACATGCACAATGCCGGCGTTAACCGCAGATTCGATCAGTTGGGTATCCTAGGAACTATGGAAGTCTTGTATCGATGCTCGGTGTATCCATAATCACATTTCACTAAAAGCATCCCCTCCTGGCGAGGAACCAAGGCTTTGAAATAGTCTCGTTTCTATGAAAAACACCCTCTGACACGTTATTTTTGCCCCTGAGTGTATTAAGGAGAGTAAGGGAGGAAGAGTCGTTTTATAAATGAATCATTTGGTAAAAAAACTGGTTTCAACTACTTATTATAACGATGAAAAGCTACTTTTCATTACGAAATATTTAGGTATTTGATTCGACTTTGTACGAGTGTATCTTTTCTAAACCAAATTGGCACTCTCGGCAATTAGCCGTCCTATGCACAGCGGAATGTGTCCGTTGCCGTGTTACTGTAGAATGCACTTGGGTACTTTTAGTGCTCGTGGGAAACCTCCTTGGTGCACAGCTGCCACTTGGACCTGAACTCAGTAGGGTAGGGTGATGGCACCAGTGGTATCCACTTTAAGCTTAACTCTTAATTCAATGATCCGACGGTCCTAAATTGATGGTTGCTAAACAAATTAATAACCCTTATCTTCTGTAACATAAGAATCAAGTGTGCATTATTGGCCCTTGTCTATTACTGGTTCGATCACCCTACCTTGTTAAACAGAGGTGACACCTGAAGGCGTATTTAAGATGCTTAACGCTAACTTGTATTTTCGAAATTTGAAAAAAATATAAGATTGACGTAAGCTGATGACAGATCTCGACAGAAAATAGAATCGTTGTTTGTATCTTGGTAGCCCTTAATCTGGGATCCAATTCCTTCCAGGATCTCCAAGGCAAGAGTAAAAAATATAGTTAATTGTATGGTAATTTAAAGTCCTTTTACGTGTAAAAAATCTCTCAGCAATCAAATGAACTATTGATAAATTTGAATTCAAGGTTATATTACTTCGGCTGAAATGACTCTCCATTAAACTTTTATACACGCCACGGAAAAACGTTGATTTATCATTATCAGCCAAATGAAAAAGTTTGGTCAGCTCTATCAGTTCAGCTGATAGCATCGCACACCACCTCTGTTATTAAAACGCTACATATTTTATTATTTCCTGTTCCATAACGACAAAATAAGACCCATATTCCATAGACTTAGCGCGTTCGTGTGTACCCGAAGCCCTAGAGACGTCAAAATAATGCTACACGCCACGAAAAGTATGCAAGAAATATCATAATTGAGTAACTTTCAAAACGGAGTGTTAGCCAAATCGCAGATGGTTATAATTGAAAATCGTAAGAAATTATGGTACTGTGGCATCTGTATTGTGCTGCTGCTGTTGAGTTACCACCTTATAGACGTGAGGCGGGTGTGGTATAAGGTGCTGGTGAACTTGTTCTATCTGGTTTGTGACTTGCTGAAGTTGCTGATGAAGCTCGTTGAGCTGTATTGAACGTGACGGATATGTGACTGGGTAAGTAGAGCTACTTACGTGTCTTCCTTATTAGTAAGTCCCTCGATGTCTTTGCCTGATCGTCATTTCGAATGAACCTATTATGATTATATTTATTTTTGTGGATAAACTTGGATAAAATGTATCACTTTCTGGTCAGTATGTAAGTGCGAGGTGACGGATGTTTTATTATAAGGTGTCAGATCAGGGGATTCATTCTGATTAACTTCTAGAGTATAGTACTCGGGAATTATAAATGGGCATGTATACATCATACTGTCATAAATAATAATAGGTAAGTAATGGTCGAATGGACTAATAGAATTTCCAACAAAAGCAAAACATTTGGACTCTAGAGGACATTGATGCGGAAATGGATTCGTTGGCTATTTTGTAATCCGTAAAGGCCATTGAGGTTTGTTTTGTTAATGGAACTTTTCGCGTTGAAAATATTATGATATTTATTTTTACTTTATTTTATTTAGTTTTACTGAATTTTGGTAAAATAGTTTCTTCCCGCGTAGATATCGATTATCATTATTCCCTTGACCACTTTTAAAGTTTCAGGGATGAAAAGTACTTAATTGTTAAATCAGCTATCTCTATTGCAAATTTCAACCAAATCCTCCCAAACTAACACACGAACTTTATTATATTAGCGGGCTCGCTACAAATCAGTTGCTGCAAGTTTCACAACATGCACGCTGCATGAGATACCTCTTTTAATACGCGGTATAAATTGTATACGAGGGCAGAGTGAAAAGTCTGGAAAAAATTAAACAATTATTTTTTTTGGTCCAAGTAAATAATTATTTTTCAACGTAGTCCCCATGTAACTCAATACACTTGGTCCATCGCTTTTCAAGCTTTTCGATTCCCTCCGTATAGTACGATTTCTCCAACCCTTCAAAATACGCATTGGTTTCTGCGATGATTTCTTCGTTGGAACCAAATCTTTTTCCACCAAGCCATTTCTTTAAGTTTGGGAAAAGAAAATAGTCGCAGGGGGCTAAATAATAATAGAATAAGGCGGTGCGGGAGCAATTCGCAACGCAACTCGTGGATTTTAGCCATAGCAACTGCACAAGTGTGGACCCGTGCGTTGTCTTGGTGAAAAATGATTTTCTTTTTCGCCAAATGGGGTCGTTTTTCCATTAAAACTTCATGAAATCGCTGTAACAAGTTGGCATAATTTTCGCCGTTAATCGTTTTACCTTTTTGAAGGTAATCAACATATTATATTTCACCGAGGTCCGGGTCGGTCGGCGTCAGCAGTGCTTGTACGGCCACAACGAAAATCCGTAAACCACTTGTGGATCATTTTAATCGATGGAGCAGAGTTCCCGTAATATTTGTCTAATTTTTTTTTTGTATCCGTAATGGTTTTTTTTCGCAAAAAATAATGTTTAATCAGAACACGAAACTCACTTTTCTCCATGTTTGCAAACACCGAAGTGATTGTTTCTTTTTCATAGCTGTCAAAAAAAAAACTAGTCGTGTGAACTGGCTGAAAATATACGATTTACCTCCAAAAAGGCAGCATTACAAATTGACATTAATGATTCACAATGATGATTTGTGAAGAAAATACCTTTAATATGATTTTTACCAGACTTCTCACTCTGCCCTCGTATTTTTACAAAATTTCAGATTTGTAACTCGTATTTTTTTTCTGAGAAAAAATAAGTGACCGGCAGACGGACATGGCAAAACAACAAATTCTGGTTCTTAGTTCCACTTCGAAACCCTAAAAAACCAGTTCCAGTCAACGTGTTTTTACACGACTGTGGCGAAGCCCAAAAGGAGGGTAATGAGTTTGACATGTATATACGTCCGACTTAATGTCCGGTCGTAACTACTAAACGGCTGAACCGATTTTAATAAGTTATACGTGGTTAGATTCGTATTAACCACTAGTGTCATAGGCTATATTAAAATTATTTAAATGTGAAATTGGCGAAATAAAAAATATATGCATGATAAGAAACATTACTTTGACGACATTATCCAAACAGCAGTTGTTTTTTTAAAAGCTTGCGTTTCGTCAGACTTGTTTATAAATTGTAACAAATAGAAGCTTCCTAAATAATTCAATTGCCAAGATTCACGTATGCTATCGTAACTGAAATTGGTTATCAAGCCTTACTGAAACTTATGCCTAGAGATTAGCCACCATTTAATAACTACAAGGATTTGCAAACACCACATGCTATATTTACTATCAAATATCTTTATTATGTCCTGATAGTTAAATAGATAACTTATCCAATAAAATAGATAACTTATATAAAATTATAACCAACAGTTGATGGGGTCGTAAACCCGTTCGCATAGTTATTGCCTATTAGTCAGTTCTCAGCTGATTACAGTTAGTTTTTAGGGTTCGGTACCTAAATGGTGCTCACGGGACCCTATTCGTTGTTCATCTGTCCTTACTTTTGAAGAGCTGTTGTAGCTTGTAAACCCGTAATAGATGCTATCTTTTTTACAGATTATTTGTTGATACCGGCGGATTTTCTAGATAATCATTTTAAAAAGTTATAAAGTAAGAGATTTAACGGTAAATAAAACTTGGAGTGATCACTAGTATACAGAACAAGCATCGATAATAGAGTTTATCCATCTAGGAACTCCCTACCTGTCATAAAATTTTGCCCCCTGGATTCCTGTCTATAACTTATTTACCGCCCTTGATACGTGTACTTTTCTCTAAATAAATTTAATAATTTTTAATCAGTATGTGTGGTGTGAAACTGATTGATAGTTAGAAATTAAAAAATGAATGAATGAAGAAATGTGGAATGAAAGAAGATGTACTTAGTGATTAAGATTGAAAAGGGCATGCTTCGATGGTTCGGTCATTTGGAAAGGATGGATGAAAGAAGATTGACGAAAGAGATATACAGATCGAAAGTGAGTGGAAGGGTCGGAAGGGGCCGCCCTAGGCGTACTTTTTCGAATCAAATCGAAAAAAAATCTGGAAAAGGGCCGAATCTTAAGTACCCGAAACCGGCGTGCGTGCATGACTGGATGTATGAATGTTGAAGAAGCGAAAGAAATTTGTCAAGATCGTAGCAAGTGGAAAGAATTGGTCTCTGTCTACCCCTCTGGGAAACAGGCGTGATTTAATGTATGTATGTATTTAATGTATTTTTAATCAAAATGCAATTTTGCTAAAATACGTGTTCCTTGTAACTTATTGACGCCTCCGGAGATCCCAGAGCTGGCGCTTACCTCTCCCAAAGGATAATGTTTAACTATCCAGAGAGGTAACGTAGCCAGCATCATGGGTACAATGCCGCGAACGGATTTATTAGAGGGGTTATTCTTTTTGTAGTTGTGTATATAAATATTATATTTAATAATTCTAGTTTTTAGTAGTAGTGGTTATATTCATAGCTGGGCACCGTTAATCAAATAGTTAACTTCGTTAATCGTTAATCCGCTACAAAAAAAGTTAGCTTCGTTAAACGTTAAAGCGTTACATTTCGGAAGAATTAACGCAAGTTAACGTTAATCGTTAATCCGTTAATATGTGTAAAAAAATGCATTTTTATATCGTTGCGTTAGTGAACTTATAAAACCTGTTGGTTTAGGTTCTGTAAGTTAACAGGATAGGAACAAAACAAAATACAAAAGGGCATAAAGTGCATATTCCCTTTCATGAACATTAACATGTTGAAGTTCTCGTCTGAAAGCGAGGCTCGTTTTGGAGTTAAAATGTCTTTACCCGTGGAAAACAGACGTTTAATTGCAGCGCTTGAGGGTATAGCAGTATTGTATTTAATGAATAGATTTATGAATATCTGTTCCCTGAGGAATGCAGCATCTTTGAACGAGTCTTTTGATTTCATGTCCAGCCACATTTTAACGAGTTTGCGCTTTACTCAAGTTGGAGCTCTTTGGTTTTTCTATAGACTGAGTGACAGAATTGAAAAAGTCTTCCTTGTCATCATCGTTGTTTCTCACACTACACACTCGCTGCTACGCGCCGCCCGGCACTTGTCGTGTCATACTTGTCTGAACCTGTTTTTCTTGCTGCGCCGCGGTGCCGTTCGGTAAATAGTAGGCATTGGATTAACGATTAACGGACTTCTGCATATTAACGGAAGTTAACGTGTCCGTTAACATTTTAAAAAGTTAACTTAAAAGTTAATCCGTTAATCAAAATGTTAACTTCGTTAATTAACGATTAACGGATTAACGAGTCAATGCCCAGCTATGGTTATATTACATACATACATACATAAACTCACGCCTTCATTCCCAGAGTGGGTTAGGTAGGCAGAGCTAAAGAATTACCAACAAGTCTTGAAACTTCTTGATAATTCTGTAACCACATTTTGCACAAGTAGGCTAAGATGTTTCCCAGTGTATTAGTGACAGGTGGCAAGCCCATCGCCTAACAGTACTGCAAGGCTTTATTCCCTGGTTATATTAGATCTTAATTATCCAAATTATTACTGTACTTATAGTGTATATAGTTTAAATCTAATAATTTGTGCAATAAGTAACCTTATTAATAAAGTATTTTTTCATGTTTTGGTGTCCTTGTAACGTATTTCAGTATTTATAATTTTGACAAAAATATTACTTTTTACCAACAATATGAAGAAAAGATATAGAATATAATAGAATAGAATAGAATATTGCATTGTAATAACAATAACTAATGAGGTTCAAAAGCGTATAGAGATACATATCTTTGTACTCGACTTGTACAAGCTATTGTGTAACTTGATGTCAAGTATTCGGCTGAAAACAATCGACATGCAAATATTAGCAGAACACGTAAAATACTTAAGTAATAATATTATAAATTATCCATGTCGCACATTTTTTGACCTACCTACTCATTTAGCTATTTATTTAGTTTTTTTTCAAAGTCCGCCACGCTTCGGACACGCTTTTTTGTATGCTGCCTTCCTACCAAAGAAGGTGGCTAACTGCATAGTAATAGTATAAGCATTTTAAATTTAGTGCGGTTACTAATAAAGTAAAGAATGTATTGACAGCTAGCTACATTGCACTTAGCCGCCTTCTGTGGTAGGGAGTATGGGGGAGTATGTAGTCGGCAGTATGGGAACGCGCCGCTTCCGCTCTCGTGCGTTTGTCCACAGCAATAAGCCATACTGGAATTATGTACTGAAATGCTTTACAAAGTGACCTGTTATTTTTCTCGCCGGTAAAGCTCGTTAGTGTTGCCACGTCCGGTTTATCAAAAATCTGTATTGCATTAAAAAATAATCGAGGCTTGGGTTATCAAATCGGGAGAGAACAGATAATTAATACATTTTTTAAATAGCGCGAATTACAGCTCTATTGCTATGGCAACTGTGGCGAACTTTTTTTTGTCTTTGATTGGTATGAGGATTTTCGGAAAATCGGGACAAATGGCGCGGCGCCCTGACTAAGGGTAAATCGGGACGTGTCCATAGACCCTTGAAAATCGATATGACCTGCAGAAATCGGCACGTCTCGCAACACTACTCGTTACTGAGCGAGACCCCCTGACCTAATTTGAGCTCTCTTACTTATCAAAGCTTATCAATATTTCGTGCTCCGAACGTTTACCTTTTTCCTGCTAAAATAATAAATATAGATTGTGTTGGACGTTGTTTTAAAATAAATGGTGCTCTTTTTTTGGAGCAAAAACATGGTAGAAATACTTTTACCCTGCTGCGGTGATCCAAGTATTGGTTTTGGCTGTAATATTCATAATTACACATTTTTAAATGGGTATTTTTGACCGACATGCAAAATGTCCGTTAAGGCAATAGATCCAGCAATTACAGAAAAAAAAAGTTTAGTCCTAATGAAACTCTCTGTATGGTATTCACGCAATGCAAGGAAAAACTTCTTCGCGGTCTAATTGTAGTATACCTACTACTTGTCCCACCTCTCGAAACTGCAAAAGATTGCATTGTAATAGAGAAAAGGTGCGGTACTGGCAATATTTATACAGGTTGCTCGAATGGTAACCAGAAAAATCCGGTTTATTAGGGAAATTAAAGCTTCTCTTACAAGCTCCTCTCCTTCAAAGGTTTCGGCACACCTAAAGTAGATCAAGGCCTCTATTCTAGGCGGTAAAAACCTATTGTCTTTGACATATCATAGTATTACGTTTTGATAGCTCTTATTTACTTAACAGTAATGGCGGCCGAGTAAATAACAATACCATAACACGTCAAAGACAATATGGATTTTACCGTCCATTACAAAGGGTCAGGTCAGGAGCAGCGCTGGTTGAACGCGGGTCTGCGCGTGTAACCCATTATAGGCTAAATTGTTTGATGATTTAGAACGATAATGCACAAATTCTAACTACGACGGCACCGCTACCCTTTAATAGGTTAAATATACACACGGAACGCACTGGACTCGACACACCTAGAGGCAGACGCGGAGCCGTACGAACGCGGTCCCGCGTTAATTTTTGGCGTCTTAAGGGGATTACGAACCTGAAATTTTCCATACAATATGCGACAATGGAGCTTAATTTGTATTTTTTTTTGACGGCTACTCTATATATACGTCGTTTCACAATCCTCTTTATTATTTTTCAGGATCACCGCAGGCTAACTGCTGCAGTTGTGAAAAATGCTATTAATCTCAAATTAAAGTCACGTTTTGCACTCTCTTATTTTGTTTCTGTATTATAGAGTTTAAATAAATGTATTAAAACGAGATTGCAAAGATAAAGGGAGCAATTTACACGAAACTCGGTTCTTCTTGTATGAGGAAGTGGTACTGAAATAAGTGCGGAGTGATTCAATTTACGGAATTTCCGTGGAATCATTTATTATTCTTATAATAGTGGGCTTGTTATTTATATTTCTTCGATCGATTCGTTTTCAGATCCAAGGTCTTTTACATGATATACACCGATACCTCTTTTAAAACATTAGGCGAATGAAGTCACGGGTAAAAGTATACATATACGGGTTAAGGAAAAACACCTTATTTTAGTGCAAGAGTCAAGGTCCCGTGGCGTGGGTGGGGTTAGGTACAGTGTGGTTACTTACATTAAGTGTTAATGTACGCTTAACGTTTTATGTACCTATTTTGTACATTTAGCTGAGTGCTGTGTGCTTTCAGCTCCCTTACCAGCTACATACATATGAAATATAGATATGTATGTAGTAGCTGAAATGCCGATAGCGAATGGGTTAGTCCACATGTTGCGAGCTTTTGTTTAACTTTACATTACCTTTACATGCTTTTTTTTTATAGAATTCTTATAGGTTTTTCTGTAATCTATTTTCAAAATTTTAGGGTCAGTAGTTTCGGAGATCTGGGAGGGATGAGTAATCCTATACCGGTTCCGTTTTTCATTTTTTTGGTAGGGAACCATAAATAAAATAATCTTCTTGGAGAAGAAATATGACTCAACTTCTTTGAAGTATTATTCATGCGGAAAAATATGCATCGTTAGAATAAATACAATCAAGTCCACACCCCATATTTTAAAAAGGACGTTTTAAAACACACAACAACCTTGCAGCGCTTCTTCTCCGCATTGATGGTCTTGTCCGAAGCGCTGGTAGATTCACTGTATATTACCGTAGGTAGGAAGAGCCGGGAGCCACCCCATTATGGCCAATTTACGTAACAAATATTTTGAATTTTGAATTTGTACAGATTTCAGACCTTTTCCACTTTGTACTATTCCTTTATTACTTTCTTAATTACTTTTTAATACTTTGTCACTTTAACGTTATGTTTGAACTTCTGCATTAATCTGTCAAAGGCGTTTCAGCGACAAGGTACCAAAGAGTGCAGCTACTTATAGACGGACTGTACTTGGTACTTATAAAACGCCCTAGATCCCACGCCATCATTTCAGCCCGGTATAAATCTATTTTCTGAACAATCAGCACTGGAGTTATTCTCGAGCATATTCTAAACATTGTCCATAGTCTGTTAGTTCAGTCGTGTTCACTCGGAAATAGACTTTAAACCCGCTGAGAAAGGTTGTATTGGTCGTGGATGTTACTTGAGACAGTGTCGAAATTCTTCGCTTTCGTTAACTTTAGCGTGGAGCGTATACACCGTTTGGACTCTGCTTTCGGAGACTCAGTATATAATATATTGCATATTTTATTGAAAAATTCAAACGATATACAGGGGGGGGCAAAAGTAACTCCCAATATTTTTTTAAACAAAGTACTTTAAAGTTTCTGAGCTCAGTGCCCGAATGCATAGATTCACTTCATATTACAGGTAAATTACTTTCGAGAAGTTTTTGCATTTGTAGTTGTGCACGAACAACACATGAAGAAATAATCCAATACTTTTATATCTTTTTCCTACTCCTGTACTTTTATCTGTCATTTATATAGTCACGAACACTAATATAAGAATATAGATAATATGTCCGCAGAACATTCCGTAGAAAAGTCTATCTAGTCTATTCCCCTTAACAGCACTTGTGCTTTTTTGAGCCAAAACGATATGCCTAGCTGCCAAAGCTTACACCTAGGTTAATTTGACCAATCAAAATACTTCACCAAATTAAACCACCAATCACAATACACATTGACTGTCAATCGGAACGTTAGGTTCTTTTTGGTATGTAAACTCTTTTACTAATTTAACTCTTTAAAAAAAACATTTGATTTGGTATCAACCAACCAGAACGCAGCTATGTTAAAATTGACCAATCAGGTAAAATAATTCATTTCTCAAATCATTAGGTGTTTTTTAGTCCCTATTTCACAAGTTAAATCGATTGTGCAACTTTAAAAAAAAATATGAAACCTGGCAAGTGCACGTCAATTTAAAAACAAAGTTAACCATAGACACATATTTTGTTGTTTTCGAATGTTTCTCGCTCGTTTGTTGTTCTGTGCTTCGTTCGTTCGTATTCTAACCTAGGTATATTAATTTAATTTTGCATTTTATTTGAAGCCTAGTCGTAGAAAAAGTATTGTATGCAACGGTGTATAACTAAGTCAAAAAATACTCGTGGCGTCTTGCTTTACGATGTTCGCCTGCGGCTCACATCGTAACCACACCACTCGTCTTTTTTGACCTCTCTTATACAACTGTTGCATAAACTACTATTTTGTAGTGAGGTACATCAATGGAACTAATCATATTAAACAATATTTAAACAGTGAATAATATTAATATTAAACATAACATTAAATTCTAATATTCTTCAAATTCGGCGGGAGTCACAATACTGCTCGGATTGCTATTGCATTCATTTTGGAAATATTTCTACAAATTATACAAAACTTCTTTAGTTTGGCAAGTCAAATGCTTACTTCGACCATGTTTCAACATCGGAACCATTTTTAATTAACGACGTTACAATAATACTATACTACCACTAGAACAAGAAATATTACAAAACATAAGAATAAATATTATTATTTATTTGACATTCTTTGACTTTTGACTGTCAATATATTTTCTTCTTCAACATGTGACGAACCTCTTTTTTCTGACTGTAGAATGAAATTTAAATTTAAATTTTAGAACCCCTGTAGACATACAAAAACTACTACAAATGCAAAAACGTCTCGAAAGTAATTTACCTGTACCGACGTGTAAAAGAGCCATCATTGGCAAATTTACTGAAAAAATATTATGAATTCTGAATTTGAATTTTTAAATGTCATGCCATAAAAAAAACATTCAGTAGCTGCGATTGCCATGTCTATTTGAACATGTCGACACACGTTTACAAATGCAACGCGAAAGCGAGATAACTCTGTATATCGTTTAAATATGGATGAGGCCCTGGTTTCGTTTTGCATATATTTGAATTTCCTAAGGATATTTAAAGTGTTAAGATACTTAATTATATTTTACATAATTAGTTGCCGCTTAGGATTTCTGTCAGTTGGTGTATCGTTGTTTTTCCTACTTGTGATCGGAATTTCTGTTGTTTATGTTTTGAAGGGACCGGCAAGGTTAGTTTCTTATACGAAGTGAGGTCAATGTTTAGAACAAATGTTACCAAATTGAATATATGTTTTTTATATGTATTCTTATTTTTTATATTTTTAACAACGAGCGGTCCCAACGGAAGAATAGCGCTAGCCTAAAATCCGGCACATGATGAATTGGGATGGTTTCACAAGAACTCTCCAACTTTGTGCATTTATTTACGAGTACTTCATTTGTGTGTTATTGTGATGCATTTTATTTTATTGATTTCTTTCTGTGTAACGAGGTTTACTTTCGTAATGCTTTAGTATAAAGTATATATAAAGTAAACATCGCGGAGGTATGATTACGTGATTATTATTATATCAGTTAAAGGCGCTGGAATCAGGCTTCTACTGATGTTCGACACCATCCATCCATAACACATCCTTAAAAAACTACAATAAATTGTAGGCTTATCTACCCTAAGGCAAGGTCGAGGGCATCAGAGGTGGACGGACCAAATAAAAAACGCCGTCGACAGTCCTCTACACGAATGTAGCAGGAGGGCGGCAGTTCGCGAAGAATGGTGTCACATTGTCCCCTGATATTTATTTATTTAAGAGTGTTACGCCAATGAAGATCCTACCTACCCTTAAGTACTACCAAAGGAAGCAATACGCTGTATCTCAGTTACTGTAATGCCCTGGTAGAAGTTTGTCGTGAACAAGTCGCACTGCTAGATCTATACAGTAATCAACTCAAAATCCTGGCTAGTTTTGTTTCAAGTTCATAGAAGTTGTAATAAAGTTGATTTTAAAATACAGTTGTATTTTGAGTTACTCCTGTTTTGATCTAGCAGTGCGAAGTCATTTTTGAACTTGACGCACCAAATATTAAGTGGCGATTTGAAGTTGATTACAATTTACATAGCATTTTAAAAAGATAACGAATGAAGGCGTGAAGGTATGTTTAAAAAGATAAATCTAACGACAACTGTCAACTTTGTCGAAATCGGGCCGGCCTTCAGCCTCTTGGACAGATAACCATACGTACATACCCACATACATACAGGTTAAAAACGACACCCGCTCTCTAGGAGACGGGTTTTTTTTTTTAGATTTTTCATGCTACAGAAGTTTTGTGTGCTACATTAAACTTGGCCGGGCAGCGGATTATAGATTTTTCTACGTAAGTACTTAACGCAATTTGTGTTGCAGGTGTCGTTGCATGGTGGGGGCAAGGCGGAGTCAAGATGGGAGACAGTTTCCTGCACCAGGGGGACATCGTGTCCCTCTACGCGGAGGGGGCGGTCTCAGGATTCCTCAGTACCTTAGGGTAAGTTGTCAAACTGAGTTATTTAACTCTTCTACGGAGGTTATAGACGTGTTATTAAAATGATCTTGAATTAAACTCAGGGGCAAAAATAACGGGTCAAAGTGCGTTTATTCATTCAAACGATGCTATTTCGAAGCCTTGGTTCCTTGCCAGTTGCGTCTTGTTTTGAGTGCGGTTTAATGGTGGATACTACGAGGTTCCATAGAGGAAGTCAAAAGTTCTTAAGACACCTAACTTATCGCAATACGAGTATCTGAACATGCACAATTGCGGCGTCAGCCGCAGATTCAATCAGTTGGGTATCCTAGGCACTCTGTAGGTCCTGTATCGAAGCTCGATATCGAAAAGCATTCTCTGGCAAGGAACAAAGGCTTCGTAACAGCCTCTTTAGTATGAAAAACGCGCTCTGACCAGTTTGTTTGCCCCTGACTGTAGATGCCGGTTTTAACATTTGATAGGTACGATGCAATACAAGGGCTCCATTCTACTCGGTAAAACCATACTGCTTAGCCATATTGTTTGTAACTCGGCCGCCATGCTGTCAAGTAAATAAGAGCTATCGTAACCTTGACATATGATATGATAACAGTAACATCTCTAAAGCAATAATGGTTTTAACTAGACAAAAAATAAGGTATAAGAAAGTCACTTTTTCACACCGGTCCAGTATTTCCAGGATGGATTAATTACAAATGTGTTGATATTTGTGAACTAGTAATTCGGTAAATTTTCAAGTTATTGAAGAGATTAAGATAAAGTTTTGGAATCATATCTATTTATAGCCAAAAAAGCCAAAGGTGTACCGCAAAGTCTTTACCATTATCACTAAATCCTTAATAACTCCTAAACTAATTAATATATAGGAAAGTTAAAACTATATTCTGGACTGGTATAGAAGGGGCCTTGGCATCCCTTTATATCAACGTAAAGTCTAGGACACCTTGCATGGAGGCGTGAAAACCGTAAAATGATCTAGAAATTAGATTCCGGTTGAATATGTGCCAGATTCGATTCGATTGGTTCGATGCAATGATGTTATGTTGAGTGGCGTCCGCGGACCGGGAGACGAGCTGTAGGTAGGCTTCCAACAAGATGGAGTTACGACCTTGTAAAGATCGCGGGAACGCGGTGGATGCGAAAAGCACAAGACCGGTCTGAGTGGAGAGCCTTGGGGGAGGCCTATGTCCAGCAGTGGACGTCTTTCGGCTGACATGATGATGATGATGAATTATGCTATTTAACCGGCGTGTTCAAGAATCCCTTCAGAGCGTACAAAGTACATTTCAGCGCGTGAATTCTCAATATCTCGCTTTATGCGACTCAGTTCTCACCTCACGATTTTTGTCCGCAGGTTGGTCGACGACAGGTGTGTCGTGTGCCCCGAAGCCGGCGACCTGACTGACCCGCCCAAAAAGTTCCGGGGTGAGTCGACACTGTCACTACTCACTATCCGTACCCTTGTCACAAATCTGCCAAAACTATTGATTATACGACCTTATTGTTACTCCAGGGGGTTCAATCTGCTCACAGGCACCAATCTGCAATGCCTATCTATCATTACTAAGCCTCCGCTATCCGTCCGTCGGTCTGACAGCAGGCTGTATCTCAAAGATTGTGTATTTCTTTTGCCGCTATAGGTACACATACATACATAAACTCACGCCTTCATTCCCAGAGTGGGGTAGGCAGAGCTAAAGAATTACCAACAAGTCTTAAAACTTCTTGATAATTCTGTAACCGCATTTTGCACTAGTAGGCTAAGATGTTTCCCAGTGTATTAGTGACAGGTTGCAAGCCCATCGCCTAACAGTACAACAAGCCTATATTCCCTTAGTCGCCTCTTACGATATCCACGGGAAGACATGGTGTGGAACTATTCTAACCCGGCAACCACACGGCATAACAAATAATAAATTGGTACGATACCATATAAAATGGTACGAATACCTTCGTTTGTGAGTCCGACACGCACTTGCTTGGTTTTATTTTGTGCACCATTTATTTCCATAATGCCTTAAACTATCGGGCATTGAAAACTAAATGATTGCAACAAAAAAATGCTTTCGACGCAAGTTTTACATTGATATTAGGTTTGTTCTATTCTCAAAGCCAACTTGTGCCTACTGTATTATACACAATACAGAAAACTTATAGAAAAAAAGCAAAATTAAAATGTATACATGTAAACCTAATATTAAACTTTTCCCATCTGTAAATATTTCTCTTCGTTTTAAGAGTGCTCACGATTTGAATTTGATGGAAGGAAAGGACCCCTGTTTCTTATTCATAGCTTTGCGGAGGTGTTTAACTTTTATGAGGAAAATTCCGAGTAAGTTTACTAATATGTATTGTGCCGTTGGATGGAAAAACACCGGGGAAGAACGTGTCGGACCATGCTCTAGGGTTCCATCGTCGTTTCTACAAACAAAAAAAACTGGGAACACCTTAAAATTCAGAATGATTTTTCCGAATACTCACTTATCGTCGGGAAAACTGCAAAACCGCGTAAGTAACATTTTAAATAAGGAGCAAAATGCACCTTTTTAATAAGATGGTAAGGTTTCTTTTGCTCTATCATAAATTGGTAAGTTACGCGGTTTTGCAGTTTCACCGACCTTATACTTATCATGTTTCCGAAAGCTATGTTGTGCTGGAATTATTTTATATGAAATGCAATAGGTATGCATGAATTGCTATATGTCGGTTAGGTTAAGTTTTATATATAAGCAATATCAAAAAATAAAGTATGAAGGCCAGAAGGGCAACGTGTTCTTCTACACGCCAACTAATCTACATCTAAGCAACAAGCCACCTGATGGTAAGTGGGATCTGTGACCCATAGACATTTGTATTCTCAAGACTACATACATACATAAACTCACGCCTTCGTTCCCAGAGGGGTAGGCAGAGATACAGAATAAAACTTGTTGATAATCAAGACTACAATCTAAAATGAGGACTAAGATGGAATGCCTCTATGCGGGTGGTAGGACCTTGTGCAAGGTCCGTCCGGATCGCTACCACCATCTTATCCATTAACCTACCGCCAAACAGCAGTGTTCTCATTCCGGTTTGGGGATAAGACAGCCGGTGAAATGACTAGCATAGAGGCATTCCATCTTAGTCCTCAGGGTTGGCAACGCATTTGCAGTCTTAGGATTGCATTGCAGTCTTGTGAATGGGAATGTCTATGGGTCACAGTTTCCACTTACCATCAGGTGGCCTGTGTGCTCGTTTGTCTTCTCTATGCCATGAAAAAAAAAAAAAAAAGTAATTCCACTGGTTTTCGTATCCTACCACCACTAAATTCCATGCCATATAAAGTTATTTGTTTTCAGATTGCCTGTTTAAAATATGTCCCATGAACCGCTACTCTGCCCAGAAGCAGTTCTGGAACACCGCCAAGCAGTCGGCCAACGCCAACGCCGACACGGGCCTGCTGAAGAGATTACACGTGAGTTGCACGTTCTTATCTAACACTAGCGTCTGCTCGTGAGTTCGCTCGCATAGAGCTAGTTTATCATTAAAAAAAACTGATAAGAGTATCCGATGTGCTGATCTAGGACATAGACTATTTGTGTTTGTGTAAATCCTTGTAGCTATTTACATACATACATACATAAACTCACGCCTTCATTCCCAGAGTGGGGTAGGCAGAGCTACAGAATTACCAAGCAGTCTTAAATAAGCTATTTATGCATGATTAATAAATAAATAAATAAATATCAGGGGACAATGTCACACCAATTGACCTAGTCCCAAACTAAGCTCTAGGCTTGTAATATTGGTACTAGACAACGATATAAATACTTATATAGAGAAATATATACTTAAATACATAGTAAACATTCATGACTCAAGAACAGATATTCGTGCTCATCACAAAAATATGTGCCTTTACCGGGATTTGAACCCAGGGCCGCTAGCTTCGTAGGCAGGTCACTACCAACTAGGCCAGTGCGTCGTCACGACGGATTGGACGATGATTAAATCGTGATTCGGTGGAATTATCTTTATTCGAGTAGTCAAATTGGTTCGTCGAATTATGGATTTCATAATAGTACCTCGGGGCCCAGACAAGACGCGAATCGCGAATTTTTGCAAAATTTTACAAAAAGTACACTGTAAAAACATACATACATTAAATCACACCTATTTCCCAGAGGGTAGGCAAAGACAACTTCTTTCCACCTGCTATGATCCTGACAGATCTCTTTCGCTTCTTCCACATTCATAAATCGAGTGATGCATCCACATCGGTTTCGGGTACTTAAGAGGCCAGTATTTCTCCGATTTGATTCGAAAAAGTACGCCTAGGGCGGCTCCTTCTGTGCGACCCTTCCACTTACTTTCGCTCTGTATATCTCTTTCGCTCTGTATATCTCTTTCGTCAATCTTCTACGAAAAAAACACTACCCGTTAAATCAAGTAAAATTGTTAACGTAACTCATTTAAGGTAAGGTCAAACCGATCAATTTCATTAATTTAACTGTGTATGAAATTTGTTATTAGGTACTGTAGATTCGTCAGCTTGTATCAATCATATACATTTTGTCAGTTTTCGTAAATCGCTAACGTTAGGCGAAGAGTCTCTAGACCGCATTAATTGTGGCGGAGAGCTTTATTTTACCTATGCATTTTATTACAGAGCTAACGTTCGCCTTTTTCCAGCCATCTATAAATTAAAAAAGAAATTAGGGCACCTGAATGTATCACGGACGATATTAATTATAGTTTATTTCTGAAGCTTTGAGAAGGAAAGCGATTTATTAACCCAAATCCTTCACCTTTCTTTCATTGGACTCGTGTTTATTTTTATCGTATATTTTTCCGCTTTATTTTAGTTCAAAGACATTCTGAACTGGAAAGGAGAGATTTCTTTGTTTGTCTTTCGTCAAGCGATAATTTAAATTGTTTTGTTTTTTTAACAATTCAAACAATAATAAAGAGTCCATTTTTAAAATCCAACCAGCGTCGCTACTACCTTACGCACTCGCAATCGCAATTGGCTTCAAAGCGGAACAATTGTTTTCATTTTGTATGCAGACAAGCCCTCGGTTTTCAAAATGAAGACGATTGCGTTTGTGAGTGCGTTAGGCAATACCGACGCGGGTGACAATATCCAAATTTAAACAGGGGGGACGACAATCACCTAACAACCTAAACAAATTGTGGGAAAACTTTCGTCATTTTGACGTAATCGGCATCAAAAGTCCAACCCCTCAGGGGCCATTTTCTAACGCACTTGCAATCGCAATCGTTTTCATTTTGAAAATCGAAGGCTTGTCTGCATACAAAATGAAAACAATACAATACAAATACTCTTTATTGAACACCAAAAAAAAACAAAACACGGAACAGTACAGTACATACACAGTACATGTTACAGTTGATTGCGAGTGCGTTAGACAATAGGCTAGCGGGGCGTGTATTCCTTAATGCATCTTGCTTAGATATCGTAATTTGGCTCTCCCGTCTTGCGTAGGATGTATACGGACAACGCCTTACTACTGGATAAAACCATACTGCCTTTGACAAGTTATCGTATTGTAAGCGTATTTCAATTGTTTAATTGTCAGTATCACACAATCATCAAATACATTTTAATATCTGCCCTTTAAACCCGGGACCACTACAAACTATTAGGCTAACGTGTCAACGTAAGCGCTCGACGCGGCTGTCCGCGGCTTACGCCAACTTTATCCATTTTCGATAGCGATTACGCTCGCCAAACGCTTGTCTAAGGCCACAGTATGTTTAGTGTTCATAATGTTATTCTGTACCTATCTATTTCTTATCGCTCGGATTAAAAACGGCACACAAAACATAGAGAACGCCGTAGTAGTGTAAACAAAGAAAAACACACGTTTGTTTTGTTCCTTGGTTGGTCTTATATGCGTATTGGAGGACGCACGTAACTTTGTACGCCCCCCCATTTCGTCTCATTGGGGGCAAATTTTCGAAAAACTCCTTTTTTAGTGCACGCCTAGGGTACTCAAGGAATAAATACATACATACATAAACTCACGCCTTCATTCCCAGAGTGGGGTAGGCAGAGCTACAGAATTACCAAGCACTCTTAAATAAGTTGTTGATAATTCTGTAACCACGTTTTGCACAATGAGGCTAAGATGTTTACCAGTGTATTAGTGACAGGTTGCAAGCCCATCGCCTAAGAGTACTTGAAGCCTTTATTATTCCCTTAGTCGCCTCTTACGACATCCACGAGAAGACATGGAGTGGCACTATTCTAACCCGGCAACCACTCACGGAATATTGCCTCCAAATTTCAAGTCCCAAATGTTTGTCAGTCAGTCACAGAAGGGATTGCTACACTGCCCTCTTAAGCCAATAGGCAGTATCTCGGATAAAACTCCTGCAGTAATATCAATCTCATTACTAACGGAATACAATTCAAACTGCATTGATTATTGAATTTGAGATACTGCTTTTTGGCTTAGGAGGGAGTGCGATAGCTCTTAGGTGTTTCGTTTATACTTGTCTCACTCGCTCTCATACCGTCTTATTAAGATCGAGTAAAAGATAAATACAGGATGTCCCAGAAACCGACGTCAACCTGCCTAGGGCTGATAGAGCAGCTCATAAGCTATCGATTTAACCCCTATGTATGTTTAGCAATTGTTATTAGTTTCCGAGATATTGATCATTTAAATCGGAATTTTTGCCATTTTTCCTTATGTACGTGATACGAAAAAAATCTAAATTCATGTATTAATTCATTTTTTTTTGTGTTTTCTTGCATGATTAGAATCACTGTGAAATAAGAAAGTTTTTAAAGCTATATGTTAATTTTTTTTTCTTTACAAATGTTTGAATAAACGCACAGAGTTACTTTCTCCATACTAAGAGAACCCCGCGTTTGTTTTTCACCAAGTATGGAAAAACAAACTTTGTGCGTTTACTCAAAAAGATGTCATGAAAAAAATTGTGGCATGTAGCTTTAAAAACTTCCTTATCTCACAGTGATTCTAATCATGCAAGAAAACACTGAAAAAAATGTAAATTAATACAGGAATTTAGGGGATTTTCGTATCACGGACATAGGACAAATTACAAAAATTCCGATTTAAATGATCAATATCTTGGAAACTAATAACAATTGCTGAACATACATGGGGGTTAAATCGATAGCTTATGAGCTGCTCTATCAGCCCTAGGCGGGTTGACGTCGGTTTCTGAGACACCCTGTATAAACCCGAAGCACCTTCTGTGCTAACAGATTGTACATCATTGAGACTTAGATATAAATTTTTGGCAAATTATAGCTATTTTAGCCAAGGGAGGCAAAGGTGTATGTACCTCAAGGTAGCGTTTTTTACCAGTATCATAATAGTAGTTTATGCAACAGTTGTATAAGAGAGGTCAAAAAAGACGAGTGGTGTGGTTACGATGTGAGCCGCAGGCGAACATCGTAAAGCAAGACGCCACGAGTATTTTTTGATTTAGTTATACACCGTTGCATACAATACTTTTTCTACGACTAGGTTTCAAATAAAATGCAAAATTAAATTAATATACCTAGGTTAGAATACTAACGAACGAAGCACAGAACAACAAACGAGCGAGAAACATTCGAAAACAACAAAATATGTGTCTATGGTTAACTTTGTTTTTAAATTGATGTGCACTTGCCAGGTTTCATATTTAAAAAAAAAGTTGCACAATCGATTTAACTTGTGAAATAGGGACTAAAAAACACCTAATGATTTGAGAAATGAATTCTTTTACCTGTTAGGTTCTTTTTGGTATGTAAACTCTTTTACTAATTTAACTCTTTAAAAAAAACATTTTATTTGGTATCAACCAACCAGAACGCAGCTATATTAAAATCAACCAATCAGGTAAAATAATTCATTTCTCAAATCATTAGGTGTTTTTTAGTCCCTATTTCACAAATTAAATCGATTGTGCAACTTTAAAAAAAAAATGAAACCTGGCAAGTGCACATCAATTTAAAAACAAAGTTAACCATAGACACATATTTTGTTGTTTTCGAATGTTTCTCGCTCGTTTGTTGTTCTGTGCTTCGTTCGTTCGTATTCTAACCTAGGTATATTAATTTAATTTTGCATTTTATTTGAAACCTAGTCGTAGAAAAAGTATTGTATGCAACGGTGTATAACTGAGTCAAAAAATACTCGTGGCGTCTTGCTTTACGATGTTCGCCTGCGGCTCACATCGTAACCACACCACTCGTCTTCTTTGACCTCTCTTATACAACTGTTGCATAAACTACTATAATAGCTCCCAAACTGGAAAGTTGGAAATATATTTTGAACTGGTTTGGGAGAGGCTTTCTTATCCCTCAATATTTACGTCAAGTACTGGGATACTCACAATTTATAGATAATATACAATTAAAGGCTTTTGTCCAGCAGTGGACGTCTTGCGGCTGATGATGATACAATTAATTCAATTTCAAAACAAGCGAATTGTTTATTTGAACTCTTTTATGCCAACCGATTCTGATTCTATAATGAAAACGCTCGGATGTCAAAGCGTTAATTCTACGATAATTATTTAAATTCCCGTCAAGGCTTAAAACTGAAGTGATGTCTTAATTTCTTCATAAATTTACACAATCGCCCTTAACCACATTCCTTGCCATAAACTCCAAAACGGGTCCATTTTATATAAACATTTGTTATACGGGCACTGGTAACGCTAATCCCTCAGGAGAAGGGTCGGAATAAATGATTTCTTTAACGAGCTTATTATACAGGGTGGCCCATTTAAATCGGTCAGTATGGGAGAGTCTGAAACTATAAGACATACGAAGATCTGTTCTTAGGAGCCATGATTCAGATTCAGATTTTATTAGTCAATATAACACAGTATAAATTACATGGCATGTCAAATTATATGCAGTTACATTGAGGTCGTCAGAAATAGAATTAAATGATAATAGTAGAAAGTCAACACAAATACAGAGTACATTAAAAAAAAAAAAAAAAAAAAAAAGTCAATCCTATTTATAAGTCAAGTTCCATATACTCATTCACGGAATAGACTGGGTTATCCA
The DNA here is from genome assembly GCA_927399475.2 of Acleris emargana. NCBI lineage: Eukaryota > Metazoa > Arthropoda > Insecta > Lepidoptera > Tortricidae > Acleris > Acleris emargana. Next base: position 10,781,295 of record OV656860.1, read on the forward strand.
ACAAAAGATTCTTAAGCCGGCGCCTAAACATGTCGTCAGATGGTTCGCGTTTGAGTTCGGCGGGTAGACGCTCGTAGTAGGTGGGACCGATGACGCGCGGGTTCTTACCTGCAAGTGCCATGCGACGAGGAACAGTTCTCAAACGCCCAAATCGATTTTTCAAAAAGAAGAAAAACTGACAAAGACATAGACATTTATTGCCAGAAAGAATGTTATAATGCAGATCGTTTTTCATCAAGGAACTCCCGAACAGAGTAAAAACATTTTTCCAATAGCCACCTTGTGATTAAATGGTCAAATTGATTAAAGGAGCATTTTTGTATTACATTTGGTAAATGATTGTGCATTCACATATTTAAAAAAAACCTGTACTCTGCTCGGGAATCGAGCCCGGTGGTTTTGAAAAAAAAAACTTACACTATTTCTATTTAGATATCGTCTTAAGCAGTAAATGGCTCTTTGAAACATGATGTCTAAAATAAATAAAATGCATTGTTTTCACATACTTTTATTTATTTTAGTAGGTGTTCGAAGTGACCACCGTTACAATATTCAACAAGTTCAGGCACGTAAAATTGTCTCTATGGTTGTTTGTACCTCTTTGCTGGGTATAAATACATTAAAGTATATGAAAACAATGCATTTTATTAATTTTATACATCATGTTTCATAGAGCCATTTTTTCTTCTGTGTTCGTTGAATAAATATTTTCTATTCTTTTTATTATTTCTATAATTGATAAGCGTATTAAGCGTTCTTTCATTCAGACGCCGTTTTAAATATAATCCGCCGTACAAAATTGAACTATAACTCAACGAGATAAATTAGTTGCGTTACTCGTGTTATTAATGAGTTAATCCGTCCGTCTGGACGTTTATGTGGCGCGAGATTTACGCATGGTTCATTTATTAATATAAATGGCGAGCGAAAGCTTTTAATGTACGACGTATGTTTTGGTTGGGCGAGGTTGATGGCGTTATCGTTCATGCTCAGTTAGAAAGATACAGATGTTTGGGGTTTTTATGAGCTACTAGTTTCTGCCCGCGAGTTCGTCCGCGTAGCGATTATCGATTCGGCGGCCCTGGTGCAAAAAAAACTAGGGCCCTAACTCAGCCGTTTGTTTTAACAAGTGAATTTTCGCTAGTTCAATTTGACGCAATTTGAGTACTACCGCCAAGCAGCAGTGTTTATATTGTTGTGTGTGGGGATAAGACAACCGGTGAAATTACTTGTATAGAGGCATTCCATCTTTGTCCTGAGAGTTGGCAACGCATTTGATGGTCATAGGATTGCAGTCTTAAGATTGTAGTCTTGAGAATTCAAATGTATATTTTCTCATCGTTCCTATATTCAGATATTTATGATTTTTTCTGTAAATTAGGTTTTTTCAATAAGTATTCCAATACCAATACAAAAAAAAATACATTATGAAAAACCTAACCTACGGGTGCCGCCGGCAGCGGGCAGGACTCAAGCTACCGGTGGTTAGGGCTGCAGAGAGAGCAACCTCCTCACAATGCGTGCCGTATCGAGGAGTACTGCTTTCTGTATCTGGCCCTTGATCCAGCCATCTAGCGAGAGTCTCTTGAGGTGTATGAGCCGAAACAACTATCGGGACAGTGATCGTCGAGTCAACATCCCACATGGTGGTTACCTCGTGAGCCAAGTCAAGGTACTTACTGAGTTTATTCTTCTCGGCCTTGACGAGGTTCTCGTCATGCGTGATGGTGACGTCGACGAGCACTGCCCGGCGTTGAGATCGATCTGTCAACACGATATCAGGCTTATTGGCGACATTAGTCCTGTCCGTTATTATTATTATTTATTATAATACACTAGCAGCTCTTTGAGCTGATGTGTGTATATCACTGCACTTGTATAGAGTTTTTAAAAACTCACCAAGTCTATTTTTAAAGGAGTTCACTGAGGGTGCACCAATAACTGGTTTCTGGTAGTGTTCCACAGTATCATATCACCACGCGATTTGATAAGAAATGTCTCCTAGGGTTGCCAGCACACAGAGGCTTGACTAGTTTCATGGAGTACCTTCTGAATCTTGTGTCCTGGCTTATCGTGTACATGTTTTTCAGATTTGCAATGTTATAGTGACCATTCAATATGTTATGTTATATGTCTCGACAAGATCCCCTCGTTTCTTCTCTCCTCCAATGTTCTCAAATTTAGTTCCAATAGGCGTTCCTCATAGGGTTTATCTTTCAATGCCACGACCATTTTAGTTGCTCTTCGCTGGACTTTCTCCAGTCATTCAATGTCCTTCTTAAAGGGCACCATATCGTCGGTGAAACTGCAAAACCGCGTAAGTAACATTTGAAATAAGGAGCAAAATGCACCTTTTTAATAAGCTTGTAAAGTTTATTTTGCTCTATCATAAATTTGTTTGTTACGCCGTTTTGCAGTATCACCGACGATATTTGAAAAGCATACTCAAGTAAAGGGTGAATGTAAGCTTTATACATCTTTACACACGAGTCCTTGGTGATGACATGGAATGCTTTTCTGATCGGTTGTAATGTTGTGTATACACTTTAGTACCTTGTCACTTTAATCGCTGTGGTAATTCGTATATGTCAGTTTGAACATGACATTAAATAGACTAGGTACTAAAGTGTACTGTGAGCGAGACGTCAATATGGTGTAACTTTTAACTGTTTAGGAATAAACCTTGATATTTGTCGCGACCTTGTACCATACATCCATACTAACCATCGATTTTACCAAACTGGAATAAGACTTACTCCGAGATTAGTCTATACAAATTTGGCGTTTAATCTAGGTATAAGTCCTTATTCTCGTTTGGTCGAATCCGCCCTAAGCAATATTTATAAATGTGACAGTAGCTATGTCTGTCTGTTTCTCTGTCTGATACGCTTTCACGATGAAATTTCGCAAGGAGATAGCTTGAACCCCAAGGAAGGACATAGGGTACATACGTTAACGCAATAAACGACTTCTACGGGGACGGAGTCACGGGCAACAACTAGTTGAAATCATTGGGTATTAATACTTGAAATTTGTTCCCTCGGGGAAAAGCCAAAGGGTATTATCAAACGGAGCTTCCCTCTTGGGAAATTTAAAAGCGGTCTACGAAAGGTTATTATTTAATATACAGTGTGTCTCTGACCTTGGGGCTTTAAATTCAACGATCGATTCTACTCGCTAAACTGAACTACTTTTGTTCTGCAACATGAAAAAATAACTTAAATTTAGATAACTAATTGATGTTAAAGTTTAATTGTAAAATCAGTGTATTACATACTGGCCATGTAATCACTATCTCATAGTACACACACACCACATTACATGGCGACATTACCTTGGTACGGGGGCTAAAGGAAAATGGAGAATTGGATCGCGTACATTGAAAATTAGATTTAACTTGTATGATAAAAAATAAATTTAAACTGAACATATTTTTAACAACTTACAGAACAAAAGAAGTTTAGTTTCAGGAGTAGAAATGATCTATGCATTTAAAGCCCCAAGGTCAGAGGCACCCTGTATAGCAACATAATTCAGTCTAGGATGACCATATACTCGTAATATTGTCCCTTAAAAGTAATACAAAATTGGATTTTATCGGTCTATTCGTGTAGTACTTCTGCTCCGTGAATTGGCTATCTGGCTCATATTTCCCAAAGTTGACAGTGACAGGTTATAGGTGACAATTTTAGTGTACATTGAGTAGCTGAACTGAATCCCAGTAATGTAGGAACTCCTCGACTTTGCAATGTATACTGTAAATGAAAATGAAAATGTTTATTGCATAAATTGGAGGTGTGTGTGTGTGCGTGCGTTTGCGTGTGTGCGTGTGCTTGTGTGTGTGTGTAGATAAATACTTAAACAATAATTATAATTGGATAAATGTGTACGGATACCTGTAGTAGGAACTTGCAGGGGGCCCTGCTCTGTACCTACCGGGTCAGCTTTGTGGAAAATAAGGCTTATAGGCTTTATTTTTGTAATCTGTGTGACCCAATCATACATACATTAAACCAAGATCAACCATACATTTACATCAGGAGGTACTGCTGTACTGCGTTTTTTTTGCGGGTTACCTCTTGACTAACTCTTGCCCTTGGAGGACGAAGATTTTGTTGACGATGAAGCGAGCTCACCCAGAAGAAGCCTTCAACCTAGCTTTAAATAGGTTCCAATTGTATGCACTCGGAAATACAGACGCCGGATAGGCTATCGGAAGGATTTTATTCCAGATTCCTGTTGGAAGTAGGCGCTTTACCTCCCCGATAATTAAAAAAAACTCTGAACATATCCAAACAAAAGTCTGAGTCACCACCATTTTATACTGAAACCTACCGGAGACCAACACAAGCAAATTAGCAGTAGGTATCCCAAAATCAATAACCAAAGCAGTTTTAGTTCTTTACTCTTAGAAATAAGGTTGATATGGCTACAAGAGTTTTATCTGACTTACTGCGTATTAGCTTAGGACGGCGGAACAGTGTCCGCAGTATTAAGGTTTGACGGCGCATTCTTGAGATTGTAGTCTTGAGATTGTAAATGTCTACGGGTCTCAGATCCCAATTACCATCAGGTGGCCTCAATTATCGATGCTTTTCCCATATCGTCGTTCGGCGTTCAGTACCGCGAATGTCATATAGGGATATGACATACGCGGTATTGACCGCCGAACGACGATATACTAGTGATCGCTCCAGGTTTTATTTGTAAAACGATTTTATATTGAAAGTATGATAATAAAACAAAATAATTAAATAATTCTGGTTATTCTTCATTTTAAAAGGATTTTTGAACCTTCACTATATTAGAATCTTCGCGATTATAACATCATATTTTTTTCCTAATAGTGTATTTCAGAATTACTGTCCCATTTACTGTTGTTAAAGTAAACGATCTGAATTTGTTCCAAATTTTCTTGCGTTAATTTTCTCCGTCTCGACTGATGAATCCATTTCAGGTGGCTAAAAGAATTTTCAATTTCAGTGGACAGGCAAAACAAAATAAAAAACACACAAACATTCAAAAAATGGTGGGTTCGATCACTAATATAATTATGGGAAAAGCATCGATATTTGAGTTTATCGATATTGGCAATCCCTAGCTATCATTTAATTTCGCCCCGTATATTCCTAGGTCTGGTAAAAAGTAACTTTATTAGAGCTTTCCCTAAAAAGAACGACTAATCCCCTTAAGTATACGAGTAAAATCCCCTTTTCCACCGACTTGTAATGTATGCGGCCATGTTTATAAATGAATGTGCGCTCACCGTAATAACTTCGCGCTTGGATGCCCAGGGTTAGGAACCTTTTAAGGGAATCCGTAAAAATACGGGGTATATCTTCCAAGTATAAAAGAGCGAAAGCGACTGCAGAATCGCAGAATTTTACGCCGTTTTTCGTTTGTTTGATGTGAATAAGTAACGTTGTGACCACACAGTACGAGTAAAATATTTCTGTTTGTTAAATGGATATGTGTTGAAAGAGCAATATTAATTATTGTGCCATGCTTTGTCATCCGAACTGATGCGATTGTACACCCATTATAAAACCAACAACAATAAACAAGTTGGAAGTATTATTTTAGAAGAGGGCGGTTAAGGTGAATGTTCCACGATCAGATCTGGGACGAATTAAATAAGGGCCAGGTCAGGAGATCCTAAACCGACGCACGTGTATGGAGAGACTTATGAGTTTGGAGGAAGCGAGGGAAGTTTGTCTGGATCGTAGCCAGTGGAAGGAAGCGGGGTCTGCTTACCCCTACGGGGAAGAGGCGAGATTGTATGTATGTATATATAATATACAAAGATTTTTCAATTAAGTTTAAAAAAAAAACACCGCGGCTACATTTTTGTTTCCGTTGGGGGTTAATTTTCGAAAAATCCTATCTAAATACGCTCCCAGAATATTCTTGCGAAACTTTAAGTTCCTTAGACAGTTTGATAAAAAAAAAAATGGTTTCCTCAACAGCACGCAGCGGAGATAGAAAAAAAGCAGAATGAGTTGGAGAACAAGAAGTTGCTTGGCAGCGTCGTGCAGTACGGCAGCGTGGTGCAGCTGCTGCACGTCAAGTCCAACAAGTACCTTACCGTGAGTATCAATATGACCCTCACTATATAAATAGCTATAGCCATCATCTATGACTGTTGCTACCACAACCACTGACAACACTGCAAACAAAACAAAGGTCACTAACCAACTGAATTATATGACGTGTGCTGGGAAAGACCCAGACAGTTTATGTACTTCTTTATTTAATTGTATTATTAAGGAATTTGATGCCTGCTTTAGTCTGAAAAAGGTAAAAGTCAAGCAAGGTACGAAATTTTGTGACTGGGCTACACCAGCGATTCATGAAAAGAGGTACAAATTATATGAGTTGTATGCTATAAGAGCTGTCGATCATAGGCCTGAGTTTCTAGAGTACGTTAAAAATTATTCTAAGGAATTTAAGCAGATTTGTGCTGCCGCGAAGTCCCAGTATTATTCGAATAAAATTTGCAAATCTGATAACAAGATTAAAACCGTCTGGAAAGTAATTAACACGGAAACTGGTAGAACTAGAATTAGAGACCCGCACTACAGCTTGCGAGTTGACGATACTCTAGTAAACTCGGACCTGGATGTAGCGAAAGAATTCGAGCGGTTTTTTACGAACATACCTTTAGAGACCACTAAATCTTTACTATCATCTCCTGATAAGGCTGAAATCTTATTAAGATCTAATGTTAAGGAATGCACGAATATTTTCAAATTTTACCATGTCACCTCTAAAGTTGTGATTAAAACGTTTAGGTCTCTTAATATCAAAAAGACTGAAGATCTTTGGGGCCTCTCTGTTACAGTACTTCAGTCCATTTTAGAGTCAACTGCGCCTTACCTAGCTACCATGTTTAATAAGTGTGTCGATATTGGGGTATTCCCTGATCTGATGAAACATAGTAAGATCATACCCTTGTTTAAGTCAGGGACAAAATCAGACCCCACAAATTTTAGACCGATTTCGATACTACCAGCTCTAAGTAAAGTTTTTGAGAAATTAATTCTTAATCAAATATCGTCACACTTTAATCAGAATAAGCTACTTCATAGCAGTCAATTCGGATTTACCAAGGGACGATCTACAACTGATGCCGGTTCTACTTTAATAAAACATATATTTGATGCCTGGGAAAAATCACTAGATGTTATTGGAGTTTTTTGTGATCTGTCCAAGGCATTTGATTGTGTTGATCATGTTACGTTAGTGCGAAAGTTAAGCCACTATGGCATCAAAAACAATGCTCTTGATCTTATTGCTTCCTACCTCGCGCACAGAACTCAGCGGGTAGACATTAACAGAACACAATCCTCTGGGTCATCTGTAGCTATGGGAGTGCCTCAAGGATCTATTCTGGGTCCGTTTTTATTTTTGATGTATATTAACGATCTCCCGTATGTAGTGCGCGATAAACATGAAATAGTCTTGTTTGCTGACGATACCTCACTAATATTAAAATTAGGAAACAGGATAATTTTAATGACATCAATGTTGCGTTGTCTACAATTGTTGACTGGTTTACAGCCAACAACTTACTTTTAAATGCCAAAAAAACCAAGTGCATTAAATTTTCTTTGTCCAACGTTAGGAGTATGAATGCGGATAGAATAAGACTGAAGGATGAGACACTGGAATTTGAAGGTAGAACAGTATTTTTAGGTGTCACTCTAGACTCGAAACTGCAATGGAGTGCGCATATATCCACACTTGCAAGTAAACTAAGTTCAGCGGCTTATGCGGTAAAGCGAATCCGACAAATTACTGACGTCGAGACGGCGAGACTTGTGTACTATAGTTATTTCCATAGTGTTATGAGTTACGGAATTTTACTGTGGGGAAGAGCGGCTGACATCCAAACCATCTTTGTATTACAGAAGCGGGCTGTACGTGCTATTTATCAATTGGGGTCTCGTGTTTCGTTAAGGGATAAATTTAAAGAAATCAATATTCTTACAGTCGCGTCTCAGTATATCTTTGAGAATATCATGTATGTACGCAAACACATACAAGAGTTTAGGCATAACCGCGACGTTCATAATTTAAATACTAGAAATAGGGATACGCTCGCACTTCCAGGTCACCGTCTCCGTAAGGTAAGCACTTCGTTTGCGGGGAACTGTATACGTTTTTACAACAAGATACCATCTGAAATCGTCAATATGCCGTTCAATAAATTTAAGTCTCACATCAAGCGCTGCTTATTGGGTAGGGCTTATTACACTGTAAATGACTTTATTGGTGACCAAGATGTATTTTAGTAGTGTAAATTTTAAAATTTACAATATAAAATAGTGTCTAAGCTAATTTTGTATTCTAGCACTGACTCAGTAAGTCGACTGTGATTTACTAATTGTATTTTATATTTTCTACTCTTGTGTGTACAAGAAGATTTTAAATGAGAACACACTGTGATGTTTCTCGCCGGACAGCTGTTTCACACAATATTACTTTTGTTGTCCGGCAGCATGAGCATGTCATGCTCGCTCAAACGTCTTTGCTTACGGCGGCGTCGTTGATCGGGTCGCCACTTTCCCGATCACATGGTTGAGAGAGGCGATGGCTGAGATACGCGTCATACTCGTGAACGGGTGCTGTTTGTGGGGTCCGGTCTGTTCACGTTTGCAAGGACTTGTTGTTCAATTTATTATCCAAGTTATATGGCTTTTGACGTAGAGACCTCGTTGTGTTGTTCTCATAGTCATTATTTTATTTTAAGGTTTATTGACCTTACATTTGTAAAAAAATATTTTTGCTTGTTTTAAGAATTTATTGTTTATTACTTTATTACCTTAATATTACTTAATGTAACTTACTTTTAAGTATAATTATGTTTTTATGATTGAAAAAATGACCTTCTGCTGGAGTTTCTTGCGGCGCTTCTTCTCCGCAATGATGGTCTTGTCCGAAGCGCTGGTAGATTCACTGTACATTTCCGACGTGTAAAAGAGCCCGCATGTGGCCAATTTACTGAATAAATATTTTGAATTTTGAATTTGAATTTCAATATACCTGACCGTGAATATCACTGTCCCCTTCTCCATGGTTATCATTATCACTATTACTATGACTCGCAATCACAATCACTAATAATAAAAAGAAAAATATTACTGAAGGTGAGTATCACAACACAATCACCATCACAAAAGGGATCACCATAACCACGACTCACCATCACAATCACTAACATTACCGATAAAAATGTACCTTACCATCACTACCTACCTTATTACCATCATCACTATACTGTGGCTGTAAGATGTGGAAGTAAGAAACCTAATCCAATGACTAGCATCCACCTAGCATCTTATTCCTCATTGTTGGCAATTTATTTACTGCACTGGTATTTCAGATCGCATGTATTCGGTGGTCTGTGTGCTTGGGTGCCTTCACTATGCCATACAAAAGCCAGTTGAGTTCTTTCTTCTTTTCGTGTAAAGGTGATCCAAGTTCCTGTGCTTTATTTTCCCAATATTTAGCCACTACTACTCTGCGGCGTGTAGCTCCTATGTTATGGTTAATTACGTCAATTGCATATGACGTGTACTTAAATATACATTTTATCAATCTATTTGTCTATGGTGTTACAGGTAAACAAACGACTACCCGCGTTATTAGAAAAAAACGCGATGCGTGTCCACCTGGACGCGAATGGCAACGAGGGCTCCTGGTTCTACGTCATGCCCTTCTATAAGTTACGATCTACCGGTAAATTGGTTATATTTCTCGATTCTTTTGATAGATAGGTCTTAGGTCTGTATAATACTGCCCTTCTAAGCAAGCAGTATCCCGAAATCAATAACCAAAGTAGTTTTAGTTCTCTTCTCCTAGTAATAAGGTTGATATTGCTACAGGAGTTTTATCTGACTTACTACGTATTAGCTTAGGAGGGCAGAATAACTGGTGTTGAGTGTCTTTCTCATCAAAAAGGACACTTTTGTCATCAATTACATTTGTTTTCTGACGTCGCTTGAGACTGGTATCTCAGTCAAGCTCAGTCTCACTGTACGACCCTTAAATATTATTAATAGTCACGTCTTGTCTAAGATGCCCGTCACAAGATGCATCAGAAATACCTTGTACGTGTCGTTGTAACTTGTATGTGTCCAACCCTATGCATTGTCCTAACTCATTAACTTCAGGGTTAGCTGAAAGAGATCCCATTTAGGGATAAGTTCGCCTTTGTACATTACTTTAATATTTATATTGTAATATTTATATTTTTGTGCAATAAAGAGTTTACATACATACATACATACCTTGAAGTGTTTTTCAAATGCTTTTGACGTTTCTTTTGACGGGCATCTCAGCCAAGGTGAGTTTGTTAATACGGCTCTTTGTTCTTGGCTATGTATCTACAATTTTTTCCATTATTTAGGTAATTCTTGCCCATGATAGACTGTTTCTGAATCCTTTATAATTTGCATGCGACATAGGTGTGGGTTGTGACCTTGTGACATTTTTACAGTTGGCTTTGGATAGGACAAGAGGCCGGTTTTAAAACTAGAAACTTTCTTTAAAAAAATATTTATTTTTATTTTTGTGTTTTGCTGCGGGGAAAAGACAACCGGTGATATTGCTAGCATAGAGTCATTTCATCTTAGTCCACAGGGTTGGAAACGTAATTGCAGTCTTAAGATTGTGGTCTTGAGAATGCAAATGTCTACAGTACCCTTACCATGAGTTACAATTACCGTAATCGCTAGTGTCGCATGCTCTGTCCCTCGCACTCTATAACACTACTGCGAGGTCTGCAAGGGACAGCGCGACGCGCTAGCGAATACGGTAATTTTAACTCATGGTAAGGGTTACAGGTCACATATCTTACTTATCATCAAGTGGCCTTTGCGGTCGCCTGATTTGTCACAAAAAACACGGTTATAAAATTTTCAAAAGTTCTCCAAAAAAAAAAACACTTTATCATTTTATTCGTCACACTAAAGTAAAGTTGTCTCTCCAGGCGACAACGTCGTGGTCGGCGACAAAGTGATAATGAACCCTGTCAGCGCTGGCCAGCAAGTGCTGCACGTGTCGTCCAACCACGAGCTGCCCGACAACGCCGGCTCTATGGAGGTAACGACACCATGTCCTTAGACAAGATGCGCAACGCTGACGTAAACGGTTTTCGAATATGTAATTGACATAAGCGCAACGCGCGTTTACTTGTGGGAGGACCTTGTGCAAGGTCCGTCCGGGGTACCACCTACCGCCAAGCAGCAGTGTTCGCATTGTTGTGTTCCGGTTTGGGGATAAGATAGCTGGTGAAATGACTAGCATAGAGGCATTCCATCTTAGTCCTCAGGGTTGGCAGTGCATTTGCAGTTTTAGGATTGCAGTCTTGTGAATGCGAATGTCTATGGGTCACAGTTTCACTTACCATCAGGTGGTCTATGTGCTGTGAAATAATTTAAAAAAAAGCGCTCCATGCGACCGTCTGGCTGCTTACGTCAATCCTAAACATTTTCCATAACGATATCTATCTCGTAATGCATCTTGTCTAAAGCAGGGACCGGAAAACCCCTTTATTCGACTAAGTCTATCGATCGGGTAACTACATCATATGCTCTCCCAAACGTTAGCGTATCCCTATCGTTAGGCTTACCCTAATGAATGATTAACCATTGAGGTTACCAGTTTCGTAAGGGTTTCGGATTTAAGCACTTAGCATTACGTTAGTGTTACCCTATTAATTCCCCCTCTCCGTTGACTCTGTTTCGCAGATTCGTGTGATTGGTTGGTTCAAGCCTGTGTGTGGATAGCCAATCAATTGCTAAGTAGTGCAAAAATAATTTGTATGGACTGCGCGTAGAGATTAAAATAGCTTGAAGCCGTTCAATAAACACTTCATAGGGAAAGCCTAACGAGGGTTTTAAGGAATTGGTAAGCGCTTAGTCGAATTAATTGTATCGTATGGGATAGCTCTTCATTGGGGTAAGTCGAAGATATGCTTATCGCATCGTTAGGGTTTGTAAAAACCAGTCAATTATATACCCTAACGAAAACCTTTTAAAGGGTAAGCGGTTCCGGTCCCTGGTCTAAAGGCACTATGCGGCCGGGACCGTTCGGTACAAGTCTGCAATGTAGATTTATTTAACAGCTGGATAAAAAATACAATGAAAGTAAATGAAGTTTCGCATTTTTTTTTATCTTAGACAGTGTTGACGGAGTTGTGCTCCTATTTCTGGGAAGTTTGGCCCTCCGGGCCTGCTGCAAAACTAACATAACCTAAACCTGCCTAGGGCTGATCTGGCTAACGGGAAAAAAACCGAAATGGAAAGAGCTGGAACAGCGTCTTGTATACTCCGTTTATGTACACACAGCAACACATCTAGCTATACACTTCAGAAATCTGAAATATTGCATGAAAGAGAGTCGCACTAGAATGCATAGAAGTTTACATAATACACATATATACATCTCTTTCTTTTTCTCTCTGCTCTGTCTTTAATGGTTAGTTAGGTGTGATGTTGTGTGTATGTATATTGAGGTGTGTCACATTTGTATGGAAAAAATAAATGTCCTATTTTTTGCAGACTTCGCTTACGCCCTAAGCGAGCCCTCTTTCTTTGGTAAAAATGAAAATGTCTAGTTTCAAAGTGAATGGGCAATATTTAGAGGTTGCACAAATTGACCCCTTGGCAGGAGCAGATTTTCAATGTTTATTGTTACTGTCCACTTATGTCAAACACTAATGATATCGACAATCATCACCATTTTTTCCGCCTGTTGCGGATTTGGAGCATTGCATAATCATGAAAATTTACTTAAAAAATTAGTGTGCAATCCCTAAATACCAACGAATTGTATTATAATTTTGAATACTGGCCTTTTAGGTAAGTAGGACCAAGAATTTGATTGAATTCATTGAAAATTGAAATGTGCCAAAAATGAAACACCCTCTGCATCTAAACAGAGGAAGTTGTAGTATGATTAACTAGCAAGTCAATTTCGTCCAAACTGTTGGTGGTTTGTGACAAGAAAACTAAAACATTACAAACCACGACAGTACGTTTGAAACAATTTAATAAATTGGTCACTCCATAACAGCTGCTATCAGAAGCTCCAATTAAACACAAATCTACCATTTTCATTTTCAGGTGAACGTAGTAAACTCCTCAACATCCTGGAAGGTGACTCTCTTCCTGGAGCACAAGGAGAACCAGGAGGAGATCCTGAAGGGCGGTGACGTGGTGCGACTGTTCCACGCGGAGCAGGAGAAGTTCCTCACCATGGACGAGTACCAGAAGAGGCAGCACGTGTTCCTGCGCACCACGGGCCGGTCCAGCGCCACCGCCGCCACCAGCAGCAAGGCGCTGTGGGAGATCGAGGTCAGCGCTCTGCCCTCCTCAGCAAAAACGCAATAACTACATTTTATAGCCACAGCAGTTTCAACTCTGTTCTGTTTGAAACTAGGTGGCAATTTCTACAGGTGTTTTGTCTGAGATATCGCCTTTAACCTTTTGAACGCCACAGTCGGCTCTGGCCGACAACTGAAAGTCGTGCCACTGACGCCACCGTCGGCCACAGCCGACACAAGTTAGAGATTAAAATATACTTTGTTTCGTATGGATTAAGTTGTAATTTGCGTAGCATAGCAAACATGTTTGGCGTGTGAGTGACGCATTTTGTATTTGACGTACGGCGTTCAAAAGGTTAAGCTTATAAGGGCAGTGCTAGTGTTGCCAGACGTACCGATTTACAGAGGTCTCTGGGCACGTCCTGATTTACCGTTCATCGGGATTGGATCAAAAACGGTTTGACACAATTCGCACGATTTATTGCACGATTTGTCCGATGGACTAAATCTGACAATAGTGGTCGAAGTCGTTCACTGTGTTCCGAGACGGAGCGTCGCGTTGTGGTTTTTGTGTGACCTGGCGCATGTGGCTATAATTTGTTTTAGTTCATTTATAGAAAACAAAAGAGACGAAATGACAAAATGGTGGCGGCGTTGCCTTACCCTCGCCTCCCTCACCTACCCTCCCCTTTACCTCAATTACAGCAATAAAACGATTTGTACTTTTCAGGAAAAACTGTGTTACGTTTCAAAGACATAAATAAATAAACTATCGATTTGTCGATAGCATCGATAATAATAAGCGGTGGTCTCTCCCTACAACTTGTCAAAAGCCACCCTCAAAATTCCGGGCCCTAGGAAATATCGACTCCATGGAATGTAGAACCACGGTTTGCCACCCAAAGTCCTAACCCTACTGCTATTGTATACTGTGATGGTAACGAGCGCGGTGGTGTTGCAGGTGGTGCAGCACGACCCGTGCCGCGGCGGCGCGGGCCATTGGAACTCCATCTTCCGGTTCAAGCACCTCGCCACCGGGCACTACCTCGCCGCGGAGGCCTGCGTACGACTCCCGTGAGTATCACCATCATCATCATGTAGGCCGAAAGACGTCCCCTGCTGGACATAGGCCTCCCCCAAGGCTCTCCACTCAGACCGGTTTTGTGCTTTTCGCATCCACCGCGTTCCCGGGATCCTTACAAGGTCGTCACTCCATCTTGTTGGAGGCCTACCTTCAGCTCGTCTCCCGGTACGCGGACGCCACTCGAGGATCTTCTGGCCCCATCGGCCATCAGTCCTGCGAGCGATGTGCCCCGCCCACTGCCACTTAATTTTAGCTATTCTTCGGGCTATGTCGGTAACCTTAGTTCTACTGGGGATATCATCATTTCTGATTATATCACGCAGAGAAACCACGAGCATAGCCCTCTCCATAGCCCATAGATTTTAATTGATAAGTCGCTATAGAGCTTACGTTATCTTATTCATACTCGTTCTTCATTCATTCACTCATAATGTAGAGCTTGCAATAACCAAAGCAGTTTTAGTTCTCTTTTGTTAGTAATAAGGTTGATATTGCTACAGGAGTTTTATCTGACTTACTGCGCATTAGCTTAGGAGGGCAGAATGTAAACAGTAGGTCATTTCTACTTCCTCATCAACAGGGATCGGAATTTCAGATCATGCCAGCCGAAACAGATTCACTGTTAAACAGGCCTTTTCCAAAAATCTCCACAATGATTCAGATTCAGATTTAATTACTCAATATAACACAGTATAAATTACATGGCATGTCAAATTATATGCAGTCACATTGAGGTCGTCAGAAATATAATTTAATGATAATAGTAAAAGTCAACACAAATACAGAGTACATTAAAAAAAATTAAGTCAATCTTATTTATAAGTCAAGTTCCATATACTCATGCACCGAATAGACTGGGTTATCCAACAAAAGATTCCTAAGCCGGCGCCTAAATATTTCGTCAGATGGTTCGTGTTTGAGTCCGGCGGGCAGACGCTCGTAGGTGGGACCGATGACGCGGGTACCTGCAAGTGCCATGCGACGAGCAACAGTTCTCAAACGCCTTGTGTGGCGGAGTTGTTGGCCGACGACGTTTACTATCATAATCTATCTAAAGTATCACCAAGTATGATGGGACCAGTTCTCATAAAGCTGTTTCTCGCGATCCTTATCTATTATTTCGTTAAAGTAATAGGCACTCTGTCCTTCTCTATCTTCATGTGGCAAAACAAGATCCCCATATACTGCTGGCTCTACATTGCAGAAAATGTCGCCCATTTAAAACCCTGGCATGTCACATTTGCAGCGACGCGCCCCTGGACACGGGCGAGCCGGCGTACCAGCTGGTGTCGGTGGCGCACTCGTCGGAGATCGCGACGCTGTTCGAGCTGGACCCCACCACCATGACCCACTCCGACACGCCGGTGCCACAGAGCAGCTACGTCAGGTATAAAATAGTACATTATTGCCTAGGCAGTGAAGCAGGCAAGCTCGTCCGTTTAAACCAATACTCGGCCCGCAATTGCCGTTCCTGCCGAGGCATATATAGTGCTTTTCTCAAAAATCGCAAGTTACAAATCGCATATAGCATCACTCTTTACCGCCTTTATGTTTATGACAAGGAGAAACGCAAGCTTTTTTTAGAAAAAAAAACTCAAGCTATTCCAGACAGATAAAAAAGTTACGTTTCGAATAAAATATGGATGGTATCTATGGTTTTTGACCTGTTATGGTATTGTTTTGACATCAGCCGCCATTACTGTCAAGTAAATAAGAACTATCGGAACAGTGACAATACGATAACAGCCCAAACACGATGTGGTTTTTTTCCTGTTGAATAGAGGCCCAGGAGGTCTATATTCTCGTTTCCCTTCTCCAAGCCATACAATAGTATTTTTCTCAAAAATGACCGGAAAGTTGACATTACTAACTCCATACTGAGACGCGAAGTACATAGTGGAGCATTCCGTGGAGCACCGTGACCTGCCTATTGTGGGAACGGTTCCGCCAACTCTATGTGATGAAGCCGTTAAGTTGCAGAAACCGAAGAAAGGTCGTGAGCCAAAGAAAAGCCGGATCAATGAAGGAGCTCGTGAAGAGGAGAAACCTGTTGCGGTTCGCTCGGAGGTTTGGGTCTATGAAACAGGGCCCGACTTGGATATTTCAGCCATTGGGATGGCCCCCCACCAGGAGGAAAGGTCGAGCAACGGTCAACGGCCTGGTCATTGTGATGCCAAAGCACAAGCTGCTGAGCATGATCGCCTTGCTGAGGAGGGATTTCAGCTTGTCCAAACAAAGAAACACAGACGTTCCACATCCATGCGTGGTACAGCGGGCCCAAATATTACTTCTCTCAAGGCGGTGGAGGACCGTAAGTACATCCATCTATGGAATATGGTGTCGAATGCCGATGAAGTTCAGTTGTACTTACAGAGTTTAAATTTGGGAGGTACGTGCACGGTGGAAGAGCTTAAACCTAAAGGCAACTACAAGTCCTATAAATTAGGTGTGCCTGCTGCTTCCTTTGATAAATGTATGTCTGCGGATCTTTGGCCCAATAATGCAAGGATCAAAATGTGGTTATTTCGGAGCCAAAGCAATAAACGCCAATAAGCTCGAACAAGAAACTCTGTCACACCGAGATACGGGCACCTGTTTAAATGTGGATTACCAAAATGTCAGAGGGCTGAATACTAAGCTAAAAACTTTTAGACAAGTAGTCTTAGCTTTGCAAAGCGATATTATTGGTGTCGCTGAAACCTGGCTCTCTCCATCTGTTGAGGACGCTGAACTACTGGGAGGCGATTGGAGAGTACAACGCCGAGATCGCACCACTGGGCGACAGGGGGGAGGCGTTTTGGTGGCTGCGCGACCTGGTATTGCCCTGAGACGAAGAACTGAGTTCGAGACATCAGATGGTGAAGATCTTTGGACATCGTTTTTTGTGCAACGTTCTCTCTTTCACATGTGTGTGGTTTATATTCCGCCTAATGCTGCAGACGATGTGTACATTAACTTTTTTCAAAAAGTGGAATCTTTCATTGACACCCTGAATGGGGTTGTCTTAATTGTGGGTGACTTAAACATGAATCCCAAGTACACGTCTGTTAGTATTTTAGGATACTTTAATTATTTTACTACGGTTTGCAATTTGAAAGAGGTGAATGGAGTTCTGAATGCGTTTGGTGGTAAACTGGATGTGGTGCTAGTGCGTGAGCGAACTGGCAGGGTGACGGTTGCTGAGGTGGAGGGTGATGGTTTAGTTCCTCACCGTGATATTTATCACCCTCCACTTGAGATCACTGTGCCACTCACTAACACTAGAGAGGGTGCCGTGCTGATTGAGCCCAGCAATCTAGATTTCAGGTGTGATTGGAATTTTTGTAAGGGTAATTTTGAACTACTGTACCAATTACTTTCTGAATGGTCTTGGACGGAAGTGCTGGAATCTCGTGATGTCAACGTGACTGTAGAACTGTTTTACCAACTCGTCTACGGGCTATTTGATACGTGTTTCCCAAAGAAAATTCGAAGTAACAAGCCCTGCAGACGTTATCCGGTGTGGTTTTCAGCTGATTTAATCAGGGATATTGCGCGGAAAACCAGTCTTCATCGTCAGTGGAAACGTTCTGATGATCATGACGTTTATGCCGAATTCGCTAAGTTAAGGGTGGATGTCAAATCACGAACCAGTCTTGCTTATGACAATTATATTAAGCATACTCAAGCCAAGGTCACTAGCAATCCGCGCGCTTTTTGGCGTCACGTCAGTGGTCTCAAAACTAAGGGAGGCTTTGAGTCTAGAGTTGCCTTCGGTGGAGAGCGGTATGAGGGTCGCGATGCGGCTCAGGCATTTGCGAACTTTTTCTCTAGTGTCTTCCTGCCGAGCGAGCCTCGTCTTGACCCTCTCAATACTGCTCGTGAGGACCTTACTGGAAATGCCAATTACATTCATATTAATAAAATAACACCTCTTGACGTGAGGCGTGGCATAGCTAGTCTCAAACCTCTAAGTTCTCCTGGTCCCGACGGAATTCCATCCTATATCTTGAAAGGATGTCAGGAGTGGTTGATATCACCGTTAACTCACATCTTTAACCTAGTTCTGCATACTGGGGAGTATCCTTCTCGATGGAAAGTCAGTCGTGTGACGCCTATTCCCAAGACAGATGATACGGTCAACGTGGAAAATCACCGTCCCATTGCCAATCTCTCCGCAGTCCCCAAGTTGTTTGAGATAATTTTGAACAGTATTATTGCTCCGCAATTGAAACCTTTTCTTTGTGACGCTCAACACGGTTTCAGGCCCCGGCGTTCTGTTGAATCGAACCTTTTAACCTTGTTTGATTCTGTTACGGATTATTTGGATATGGGAATGCAAGTAGACGTGCTGTACTTCGACTTTAAAAAAGCTTTTGATCGAGTAGATAATGACGTACTCTTAAGCAAACTATGCAGCATTGGTTTTTCACCAAAACTGCTTCGCCTCTTTGCTAATTATCTGCGCGACAGACAGCAATATGTGCAGCACGGATGCTTTATATCGGGTACCTATCCCACTCGTTCCGGAGTTAGTCAGGGTTCTATTTTAGGTCCTTTACTCTTTGGCGTCATGGTTAATGACCTGGCCACTGTTCCTAAGCATGCGCAATGCCTGCTCTATGCCGATGACCTGAAGCTGATTTACAGGGTGAAGGGAATCACTGACTCGGAGTCTTTGCAGAGGGACATAGATTTGGTTTACGAATGGAGTCTTAATAATAAACTTGTGTTTAATGCTGACAAGTGTGCCGTTATTACCTTCAGTAGAGCGCGTAGTCCCCTGTGTAGACCATATCTGTTGGGTTCGGAACCCATCACCCGTGTCACATCGATACGAGACCTGGGGGTTGTACTAGACTCCCACCTTAATTTTCATGAGCACATGACAATGCTTGCAGCAAATTGTTACCGCAGACTTGGGTTTGTTGTCCGCAACGCCAGGGAGTTTGATGATCCCAGGGCCATAAAGCTTCTCTACACCGCTCTCGTGAGAAGTAAGCTGGAGACAGCCTCAGCTGTTTGGAATCCCCATGAAGCGTCATACATCTTACTGCTGGAAAAAGTTCAGAAATCATTTTTGCGCTTCCTGTACAAAAAAGTGTACGGGTACTACCCATTCTTGTACCCAACAAAATTCCTTTTGGGAACCTTGGGCTTCTTCTCCCTGGAAGTAAGGCGAAGCTTCGTGCTTATATCTATGGCTTGCGGTATCTTGAGGGGGGACTCAGATTGTCCGGTTTTAGTATCCCAACTGGTGCGTCTGCAAGTTCCCCCTGTGACGAAATACGCTTATCGGAAACGCAAGTACCCTTTACTGGCGGTGCCGGCAGCACGGACCATGTTCCGCCGCAAATCGCCGCTAGTCCGTGCTCTGCAACTCCTGAATGTGTTTTTGGATGGGGCTCCTAATGTCGATGTGTTTGCGAGTAGATGGGCGATGGTGCGTGATGAATGTCTGAGGTTTTGTGTGAAGATGGATGCACGGCCTTCAACTGTCTCCTAACTTATTAATGTTATATTATTTTTATTGTTTACTGTTTTGTCACTCTGTTAATACTATTTTTGTTTTCTTCTAAAATTCACAGTGCTTTAGTCTTTACTGTAATGCTGTGTAATTTCTTTGAATAAATAAATAAATAAAATAGTTTCCAGACAGTTCCCAAATAAATAAAAAATTACATTGCGGGCTTGTGTAGCGAGCACGCAAACAAATTTCATTGTTATCTAGTTTGTAACTTTTTAAAAAGTGAAAACGGCCATAATAAAATGAGGGCGCAAGTGTTATTCATCCATATTTTATTCGAAACGTAACTTTTTTATCTGTGTCTGGAATAGCTTGAGTTATTTTTTCTAAAAAAAGCTTGCGTTTCTCCTTGTCATAAAAATAATGGCGGTAAAGAGTGAGGTTATTTCACGTGAAGTTTGTGTTTATATGCGATTTTTATCTTGCGATTTTTGAGAAAAGCACTATATATGCCTCGGCAGGAATCGCAATTGCGGGCCTCGTATTTTTAAACGGACTCGCAAGCTCGTCCGTTTAAACCAATTCTCGGCCCGCAATTGCCTGCTTCACTGCCTAGGCAATAATGTACTATTATGCACATAATTGTAAATGAAAATCGTCAATAGATTTTAAAAAAATACCGCCACACGGTAGGTATTATTATATTCCAATTCGATTTCGATTTCGAATCAGCGCAAGCTCAACTCGATTTGTTCTTTATAATCAAACCAAATTTCACTAAGATTTTACCGTTTTTTGAAAAAACAAAATTAAAAGCACGTTGAAAATAACGTTTCTTGTAACCCCGCTTAATATTACACTTAAATTAAAAAAAAAAAATGTAAATCCTCCGCATTAACACGTATTCTGACAAATTCATCTATTACGGTTCAAATATATCTCTTTAAGGTTACGACGGACCGATGAACAGCGTAGGTATATTAATAGGCCCCCGTTGGGCTCCCTTCGAGTACGGAATCATAAAAAATATCTACCAAGAAACAATTCCACTTACAGCAGTCGTCTTATATAATGTAGTCATGAATGTTATAATTGTATTTATCTACACATATATCATAAGTCCTCTATGATGCGTTCAGAATCCGTAGACAATGACCATCATTACAAGATACAATTTTACTATGATACTTTTTCTTATCTGTAGCTGTAATGAAAAGTTAAAATTACGATACAACTTCTGATAAAGTAATGTTGTTTAAATTTGGAACATCTTCCAAAACCAACACAATTCAAACAGGGGGTCAATTCTAGTAGTATCTATTAAACGTCGACTCGGTATATTTTAAGTAAAGTGTCGTACGCTGTTTTGATGTCGAATGACATTAAAATAGGGACTTTGTTAGTTTGTCTATGATTTAAAAAAAACATTCATATTCGTGACACAGGTTAGCTTTGCCGCCATTTGTTTGTTCTGCCGCCTGTTTTTAAAATCCGGAAAGAGTACTTATAATATACATACATACATAAACTCACGCCTTCATTCCCAGAGTGGGGTAGGCAGAGCTACAGAATTACCAACCACTCTAAAAATTTGTTGATAATTCTGTAACCACATTTTGCACAAATTAGGCTAAGATGTTTACCAGTGTATTAGTGACAGGTTGCAAGCCCATCGCCTAACAGTACTGCAAGCCTTATATTCCCTTAGTCGCCTCTTACGACATCCACGGGAAGACATGGAGTGGTAGTATTCTAACCCGGCTACCACACGGGAATATGTGTGTAGATAAAGTAATGTATGCAACTGTACATAATTAGGCCTTAAAAACTCGTGTGATGTTATTATGAAACTCGCCTTCGGCTCGTTTCACAAAACCACACTCGTGTTTTAAGGACCCTCTTTATGTACCAGTTACATAAAATACTATTTATCCTTAGACATATCGTCGGTGAAACTGCAAAACCGAGAAGGTAACATTTTTAAAAAGGAGTAAAATGCACCGTGTTACTAAGGCAGTAAGATTTATTTTGCTGCATCATAAAATTGTCAGTTACGCGGTTTAGCAGTATCACCGACGATATCCATGAGTAAACAGTTTATTTAATGATGCCTGCTGATTGCTGAAATATGATCAACGTTTTGTTTCAGATTACAACACCTTTGCACTCACACATGGGTTCACTCCACATCCATCCCTATTGACAAGGATGAGGAGAAACCCGTCATGTCTAAGGTAAGCTTTGCGACTTGTCGCTATCTCACGGAATCTGGTAGAATTTAGGGGATAATAAATACTGTGTCCTTCTCCGGGTATTATAATGACGGTACTTTTTAAACTATGAAAATCCAGTTGCAATATTGATACGAAATTCCTCGAAAATATTTCATGTTTTGTTTTTAAAGATAATGGATTTAAACCCTGATTTTTAATTGCGTAGAATTCTGACAGCCATCTGACAGCTATCAAATTCTGACGTTTCAGGAGTGACAAACATTTTTTTAATTGTTGACGTTTTTGGCCTTCATTTAAATTTGTTGCTATTCCACATACATAAGGTAGAGTTTGTAAACAAATCGGTATCCCGACTTATGACCAAATCATCATTTGACAAACTATATCGTTTTACAAACTTTCATTTCGCAAAAATGTATTTGTGCTTAAACCGTTACATATTACATTAGTTGCATAGGCTATTAAATAAGTTAGGTTAAGTTGGACTTTTGACCACAAAAAAATATAAAATTATCCGGCGGGAAGTACCTGTTCGCGAAATTAAAGTTTGTAAAACGATATAGTTTGTCAAATGATTATATTTTGGTAAAACATTAGTGAACCAAACAAATCATTAGCCTACGTGTCTAAGATAAGAATATTAAAAACTTTGAGAAGTAACTATGCAAAATTATATTGTTAAGATTTAAGACAATACGCCAAAAATAAATTTGGGACTTCTAAATAAGTTGAAATCTTTACAAGTCACAGTGTTATTAGTTACTGGAGGAAATAAATAAAACATGACTTATGAAAACACTTTATTTTATTCAGTATCTTCAGAATCTTCTTCAGGCATACTGCTGACGACAACTGTCATTTTAAAGTCTATTTTTTCCAAAATAAAAACACAAAACAAAAATGATTAAATATAATAATATAATTTAATTCCAAAGGTTTGTAATACATGACAATGATCTGAATGATACCAACAACTATTATCTTTTTCCTTTGAAATTTGTTTAACAAAATATTATGTATGATTTGTGCGATTTTAAAATAAAATTACTTTGTATTAATTAACTTTTTATTATTTCATTTTAAATTCCAATATGTAAATCATATAAGTAATATTCTAAAGATTTTTTTTTTACTTTTTTGCACCCCACGTTCAAGGAATATTTTGTAGTCTGGCAAGACCAAGAAACGTCAGAATTCTACGCAATTAAAAATCAGGGTTTAGGTGCTAAATATAATAAGTTTAACAATAGTTTATGCCTCGTACCTAAAACTTAAGCGCAATGCTGTCATGATTACGACAAATTGAATCAAAACTCCCCATCCATCCTGTCTTAGTTCGCCATATAACCAAAGATATTCTATATTAAGATACGTCATCTGAGCGCAAAAGCGTTCCTCAAAAAGGAAGGTAATTTACCTTACTATTGTGTAGTTGCGCTGCGGTCGCTGACACGCTCGCATCAAAGACAATAAAAATTTACTAGCGAAAAGTAACATATTCATAATTGGTTGAACCGTTGGGGGAAAAAATCCAAAACATCTCGACAATTCGCGTGATGATAGGTATCAGATGATAACAGTGACTATTGTTCTTCAAGGAGTATTAGCGGATTAAAATACAACAAATTAAATACTTTAATCATGGAAAATGGCTTTTTATTATTATGCGTTATTTCTTAAACAAACTTTTTTTAAATACACTTGACTTGACTGATTTTAATACGGAAAATTGAGTTTTTACAACACTATTTGTCAGGTATTAAAAGTGCCATCACTTGGTGCCGCTACTTTAGTGTGTTTCGAGGAATGGGCCCCTTGTAACATATTCATATTCAATTAACATCTGTTTGACCGCAAGGCCAGCCAGTTCGGAGCAGACCCTTACAGATTCTGAACTCTTGGTAATACGATAACCAAACCACCCTGAATGATGATATGATAACCTGTATGATATTAGACTGGCACAGAAAACCAGCTCACTCTGACGGTTATCTCCAGGTGGGCTGCTCCGTGGTGAAGGAGGACAAGGAGGCGTTCGCGCTGATCTCGGTGTCCCCCAGTGAGGTGCGCGACCTGGACTTCGCCAACGACGCCTGCAAGGTGCTGTCGGCGCTGTCCGCGCGCCTGCACTCCGGGCAGATCGAGCACAACGAGAGGAAGTGAGTCGACTCAATACATACATACATACATACATAAACTCACGCTTTCATTCCCAAAGTGGGGTAGGCAGAGCTAAAGAATTACCAACAATTTTTAAAACGTGTAGATAATTCTGTAACCACACTTTGCACAATTAGGCTTAGATGTTTACCAGCGTATTATTATAATAAAATAAATAAATAAATAAATACATGCATACATACCTTCACGCCTTCATTCCCAGAGTGGGGTAGCCAGAGCTACAGAATTACCAACAACTCTAAAAACTTGTTGATAACTCTGTAACCACAATTTGCACAATTAGGCTAAGATGTAAAATAAATTCAATAAATAGTAAATATTAAGGGACGATCTCACACAAATTAACCTAGTCCCAAACTAAGCTCTAGGCTTGTGCCATGGGTACTTGGCAACGATTTAAATACTGATATAGAGAAATACAGGGTGTTTGGTAGCTAGGTGCAAAGCTTTAAGGGGGTGATAGAGCAGCTCATAAGCTATCGATTTAACCCCCTATTTATGTTCAGTAATTGTTATTAGTTTCCAAGATATTCCATTTTTATATTTGTTACGAAAAACCCCTGAATTCATGTATTAATTTAAAAAAAAACCTGTGTTTTCTTACATGATTAGAATCACTATGAACTAAGGAAGTTTTAAAGATACATGACCAGTTTTTTTATTACAACTTTTTGAGCAAACGCACAGTTACTTTCTCAATACTGAGAGAACCCCGCGTTTGTTTTTCACCTAGTATGGAAAAACAAACTTTGTGCGTTTACTCAAAAAGATGTCATGAAATGAAATTTTGCATGTAGCCCGTTATAACCTATAACCTGAACTGTTTGATCTCCATCTCGCGTTTTACGCGCGGTAGCACAGAACGCCATCCCTTTTGCTTGTTATATATTAAGAGAAGCTAATATCTGGTTTGGGGTAAGGCAGCTGACATACAAACTATATTTGTGTTACAAAAAAGGGCCATTCGTTCTACTCCTTAAGAGATCTTTTTAAGGAAATTAATATCTTAACTGTAGCGTCACAATTTATTTATGAGAATATTATTTATGTTATAAAAAATTTGGATTCTTTCACAAAAAAATCTGATATACATAATTTAAATACTAGAAAAAAAAATAGCTATTCGTAAATTCCGCGTCCGTAAAGTACATAAATCATTTGTTGGTCAATGCATTCATTTCTATAATAAATTACCTGAGGTAGTATTAAAGTTACCCTTTCCAGCACTCAAAAATTACTTGAAAAAGTCGTTAATGTCTAAAGCGTATTATAGGATCGAGGACTATATAATAGACAAAAATGCTTGGCCTAAACCCGAAAATTAATCTTTTTTTTTTTTCCAATTCAAAAGCTTTATCTTGTCTGGGAGACACCGTTGATGCAGGAAAGCATATCAATCTTATGTGGTCATCTTGCATCATCATCTTGTTCTTTTTCCTTTTCTCTCTTTCCCTCTTAAAATTTTGGTGTTTTCCTGCGGAAACTACGCAGGATATTTGAAATATTTTTTAATTTGCTATTTATAGATTTATATAATGCTAGACTAAGTCGTACCATTGTAATATTAAATATATTTAAAAAAATGACTGACTGCTGAGTTTCTTGCGGCGCTTCTTCTCAGCAGTGGTCGCCTCTTGTGAAGCGCTGGTAGATTCTTGACGTGTAAAAGTGCCCGTGCGGCCTACTTACTGAATAAATGTCTTTATCTTTATCTTAGTATATAACAAAGTCGCTTCCCGCCGTCGGTCCCTCTGTATGTACGCTTAAATCTTTCAAACTACGCAACTGATTTTAATGCTGGTTTCATTATTAGATAGAGCAATTCAAGAGGGAGGTTTTTATGTATAATAATTATAATAAATTCTGATTTATTTCCGGTGTTACAGAATTCACACAAACCGAAATGAATCACGGGTGGGTCCTTTTTTTTAATGGTACAGGAAGGCAAACGAGCACACAGGCCACCTGATGGTAAGTGGAAACTGTGACCCATAGACATTCGCATTCACAAGACTGCAAATGCACTGCCAACCCTGAGGACTAAGACGGAATGCCTCTATGCTAGTCATTTCACCGGCTGTCTTATCCCCAAACCGGAACACAACAATGCATTGAAGATAGGTCATGTGAATGTCGGTTTTCTTTGCTTGCTCCATGTCATGTCATTCAAGTAAGGCTAAGGGACTGTTGCTCTTTCAGCCATCTAAGGACGGGCATGTTTTTGCGAAACACAGAGCTTTGTTTTTATTTTTTATTTTTCTTCTCGTTTTGTGTTCATTTAATTATGTGTGTGTAACCTTCCGTGGTTTCACCTGATGGTTCCAACGGAAGACTAGCGCTGACTTTAATGCCAGCATTACGCTGAGTTGGGACCATTTCGTGGCTACTTTCTTCTTGTATTTGTTAATTCTGTTCTTTATTATGCATGTCACGAATAAATGATTTTCTTTCTTTCTTTCTTTCAAACACGGCTGCTTGGCGTTAGGTTAATGGTGGTACCAACCCGGACGGATCCTGCACAAGGTCCTCCCACAAGTAAACTAAATTTCGAGTTAGGTCTCTATGACTGTAATTTATAATGTTGTTTCAGAGCTCTGACCTGCCTGCTGCAAGACATCGTGTACTTCATAGCGGGCTTCGAGAACGAGCCGAACAAGTCCGAGGCGCTGGAGCTGATCGTGGAGAACCCGAACAGGGACCGGCAGAAGCTGCTGAGGGAGCAGTACATACTGAGGCAGCTGTTCCGTATCCTGCAGGTAAGAAAAAGCAGGCTTTAATAACTCCACGGTATTTTTTGATATTGCAAAGTCGGCTTATTTAAACCGTGCAAAGAAAACTATTTGGACTATGCATAATAAAATAATCCTTAATATATCGTCATTACTTTAAAAAAATCTCGTATGTCATATTTCGTGACTTACGATTTTAGACTCAAGCGTGAAGAGAATTCAAGTTCACAAAAGTTCAAGCTCATACATCTCGAAATAACAGATACGAGTTGTTTTCTAAAGTAGTAACGATATGTAACATTTATATGCGTAATTATTAATCGTGTTTTACGGTTTTTTTTTTCTACAGTTGTCATTTTGAGGTTATTTCCACGCCCTACAAACGGCCCATACAAAATTTCTGAAAAGGCGATAATCCTCCATTCACAAACACCGTAATTGGCTGTTTAGGGGATTCCAAAGTAAATTAACAAAAAAATACTTTAATCTCTAGGGTTTGGTAAGGAGCTTTAGTCCCCATGTGCAGACTAAAGAAACATTTTAAGAGCATGAGAAGTATAAATATAAAAATATAATTTAAATCTATTATTGTGTTTTGTATTAAAGTCACCTTTGGTTTACTCGTGGCAATGACTTCAAGAGCTGCAATTACTGACCTATCTCACCCACCAGCATTAACCCACTTAGCCCGACTAGGTGTTATAACACCGCTCAAATTGATTAAACCCTCTTAGCCCGACTAGGTGTCGTAGCCCGAATAGGTAATCAATTTGAGCGGTGTTATAACACCTAGTCGGGCTAAGTGGGTTAAGTGTTTCATCTTGTTTCG
Source organism: Acleris emargana (assembly GCA_927399475.2). NCBI lineage: Eukaryota > Metazoa > Arthropoda > Insecta > Lepidoptera > Tortricidae > Acleris > Acleris emargana. The sequence continues at coordinate 10,809,128 of OV656860.1, forward strand.
GGGTACACTCGTTAAACTTGACACCTCTGTTTTTTTCCGAAGGGTTAAAAACCGATGGTCACCTTTGGACATTGACGACGCGGTAGCCTAGTCGGTAGTGACCCTGCCTACGAAGCTAGCGGTCCCGGGTTGGATCCCCGGTATGGACAAATATTTGTGTGATGAGCGCGAGTATTTGATCCTGAGTCTTGGGTGTTTTCTATGTATTTATCTATATAAGTAAGTTTATCGTTACCTAATACACATAGTACAAGCCTAGAGCTTAGTTTGGTACTAGGTCAATTTGTGTGAGATTGTCCCCTGGTATTATTATTATTTACATGTGGCAATGACTTGAGCAACTATAATTCCTGACCTGTCTCACCCACCAGCATAAGTGTTTCATCTTGTTCCAGGGTCCCTTCCAGGAGTCTGATGAGGGAGAAGCCTTCCTCAAGATAGAGGAGCTGTACGACCCGCGCAACGCGCCGTACAAGTACATCTTCCGCCTCTGCTACCGGATCCTGAGGCTCAGCCAGCAGGACTACAGGAAGAACCAGGTACAGAGCTCAGGTTTGGGGTTCCAATGTGCAATCGGGTCCTATTAGGACTACCAATTGATAATAGTACATACATACATTAAATCACACCTGTTTCCCAGAGGGGTAGACGGAGACCACTTGATAATAGTAATTAGGACGAAATAGTGATTGCAATACTGTTACCAATAATAATTAGTTGAAAACGGTTGAATATGTGTATATTCTTTATCATCAATATCATCATATGCCGATAATGGTAATTTCAATTTGAAGGTACTTTTCGGCGTATAAGACTATTACTTGTGGGAGGACCTTCTGCAGGGTCCGTCCGGGTTGGTACCAGTATCTTATCCATTAACCAACCGCCATAGGTTACCGACATAGCCCGAAGAATAGCTAAACTGAAGTGGTAGTGGGCGGGGCACATCGCTCGCAGGACTGATGGCCGATGGGGTCAGAAGGTTCTTGAGTGGCGTCCGCGGACCGGGACACGAGCTGTGGGTATGCCTCCAACAAGATGGAGTGACGACCTTGTAAGGATCGCGGGAAAGCGGTCGATGCGAAAAGCACAAGACCGGTCTGAGTGGAGAGCCTTGGGGGAGGCCTATGTCCAGCAGTGGACGTCTTTCGGCTGACATGATGAACCTACCGCCAAGCAGCAGTGTTTGCACTGTTGTGTTCCGGTTTGGGGATAAGAAAGCCGGTGAAATGACTAGCATAGAGGCATTCCAACTTAATCCTTAGGGTTGGCAACGCATTTGCAGGCTTAGGATTGCGGTCTTGTGAATGCGAATGTCTATGGGTCAAAGTTTCCACTTACCATCAGGTGGCCTGTGTGCTCGTTTGCCTTCCTATGCCATGTTCCCAAAGAGTCATCTGACGGACGCCATAATAACACGCTAATTATTTTTTGTTTTTATCTGATAAGTGGAAACCAAGCCACAATGTGAAGACAAGAAGATAGTAGGACGAACTAGATCAGGATTCAATGGGTTGGTTATTGTAGAGAGGCCTTAAGGAGGCTTTTGCCCAGTAGAGAGAAACAGCTAGATAAAAGAAGGTTAAGCTTTGTATCCTAAGAGATATACAGATCGAAAGTGTGTGGAAGGGTCGGAAGGGGCCGCCCTAGGCGTACTTTTTCGAATCAAATCGGAGAAATACTGGAAAAGGGCCGAATCTTAAGTACCCGAAACCGACGTGCGTGCATGACTCGATGTATGAATGTTGAAGAACCGAAGGAAATTTGTCAGGATCGTAGCAAGTGGAAAGAAGTGGTCTCTGCCTACCCCTCTGGGAAACAGGCGTGATTGTATGTATGTATGTATGTAAGCTTTGTATCCCTGTCACAATTTTGAAACGTTCGTCTGTTCCGCAGGAGTACATAGCGAAGCACTTCGGCTTCATGCAGAAGCAGATCGGCTACGACATCCTGGCCGAGGACACCATCACCGCGCTGCTGCACAACAACCGCAAGTTGCTCGAGAAGCACATCACGGCCTCCGAGATCGAGACGTTCGTCGGTGAGTCAGCTGGTGTTGCAATTGTAGCAGACCACACCGCGACGGAAGCAGATCGGCTACATGACAGAGGACACCATCACGAGTAGATCGTTATTTATGACATCAAAAGTTGCTGGTTGTTATCACTATTATCGTCAATATATTAAAGACATCCATGCACTATTTCGGACTAACAATGCGTTAGCATTATAGAATAAGCATACATCGTTATCGCGGGAGTAAAAACGATTTGACAGTACTGAAAGATTATGTCAAATAGGCAATGACAGAAGTGACACTCGTATCGAGAATTGTTTATACCTACGAGTTCAAAATGTATAAATTTTCTTTCTTCTCCGTACTTGACTTGATTAGTAGTACATATTTAAAGAGATTAGCTACGCAATCCTAACGTCAACCTCTACAGTCACTTTTCCTGCTAGTTAATTTTTAGTTAACCCCTCAGGTGTCCTACGCACAACATGTGTGCGTAGATTTTTTGACATTACGTGACTTATTCATTTGACATAAAGTTTAATTTTGATGTACATCAATTTTGACATATCGCTCGACGGGTTAATAGAAGCTTTTACTCAATGTAAGACGAGTTTCATTGATCGTTTCCAGCGAAAACTTCGTGCCAGATATGAAGAACTTCTCAGAGGCTTAGAATGTATAGGCAGAATATTATTATTATATAGCGATAACGACGTATGAGTATAAGACATACTAGGTCAGACGGGGCTTTTCCGACTGAGGCGGATTCGTCATTTTTTTTTCAAAGGAATACAACGATTTAGAACTATATTTGCGCCCTTATATAGTATTTCAAGTACCTACATTTCTAGTAAAGGAAGCTAAAATAGTTTTGGAACATTTTAATCCATTGAAATACTGAAATGACACACTTACCTCCTCCATCGGAAAAGGCCCGCCCGATCTTGCTAAATAAAACTCTATCTCCACAATTGGATTTTCAATATCCCATTAAATTATTATCAGGGCTCGTCCGCAAGAACATGAAGACGTGGCAGTCCCGGTTCCTGGACTACCTAAGTGACCTGTGCATCTCCAACAAGAAGGCCATCGCGGTCACCCAAGAGCTGATCTGCAAGAGCGTGCTGTGTGCCAACAACTCGGACATACTTATTGAAACCAGGTGAGAAACTCTGTGACGACTCACTCACCAATACCAGGCTTCAGAGTTTGGAGCATCGGCGTAAAGTCTCCCGGTATTTTACAAGGTGTATTATGTAGGGATGGCAGTCTGGTCGCATAACAACTATTGTCATAATTTCGATTGTCATAACATAACACATTAGTCATTACGCATAAAGTTAACGCTCATTTTTTTTTGGCTTAAATTCTACCTATACACACATACATAAACTCACGCCTTCTTTCCCAGAGTGGGGTAGGCAGAGCTAAAAAATTACCATTATAAAGTAGGGTTAAACAATTTTATGCGCGTTACACAATATGTCCTTGAACATTATGATTAAAAACGTTATGCGCATAAATGTATGTATATTTACAGTTATGCGTAATGATAAGTATGACCAATCCACGTATGCCTATCAAAAATATGACTTCATGCAACCCGACCCCTACCCATTATGTAGAGTGTGCTCAGGAACTACATGACCTCATCCCACCCTCCACTTTCTGGAACTGGTTCTCACCGGAATACCCAATGGTTCGTTTCTTATTCGCACTGCCATATGCCAAGGAGTGGAACGCTCTCCCTGCGTCTGTATTCCCGGAATCATTAACCTTGGTGTTTCCAAGGCAAGACTGAATAGGCATTTTCTGGATAAGCGTGTACGACCTTCGACCTCGTCGTCAGTTCGTCACTTAACATCAGGCGAGACTGAAGTCAAATGCAAACCCAATATTTATAATAAAAATAAATAAATAAAACAAGTCAATTTATACCTACCAAAAAATAATCTGTTGATAAAAAATTTAGTTTATAAATACCTTGCTTTAGTCTAGTAGTTTTATATAATAAAGACATATTTAAATTTACAAAGTACAGTTGATTCAGATATTTATTATGACAGTTTTTCTCAAATCCCATTTTAAAATGGCATATTGATGATACCGTCAAGTGTCGACAGGCTGGTTGCGACGAAATACGAGAAGAGAAGCGGCTCGCCGCTCACCGACGACGAGATCACCCAGCACTCGGTGGAGGACGAAGTTATATTACTATGGAATAACAGAAAGGTAATCATTTACTTTATATGTATATTAATAGAAACATTGACCAAAGTATACTTTATTTATTTAGGAATGTACTAACCTAACCTAGTGCCTCAGTTAAACAGTCAATCAAAACTGTTTTGTCCAACTATATGTATCAGTATAACCTCATACGGAGAAAAGGCCTAAGTGCAATTAATTCATAGTAGCATATTAAGCTCTCAATAGTTACAATAAGGTTGGAAGTGTTATACAATTCATATAGTAGATGTGCCTTTTTTCCGTAGGAGGGAGGGCGTCCAGCTTCTATTGGCCGACGAAATATATCATGTGTTGTTTACCTAAAGTTAATTATTTAAACAAATGAAGTATAGGACGTCCTCTATCTGTCTACATTACGTGTCATGTGGTGGGTGAAAAATATATTTTTCTCAAAAATGACCGGAAAAGTTTACATTACTAACTCCATACTGAGACGCGAAGTAGGTACATAGTTTACAGAGAGTTCCCAAATAAAAAAAAATTACATTGCGGGCTCGCTACACAAGCCCGCAATGTTGCATACAAATTTCATTGTTATCTAGTTTGTAACATTTTAAAAAGTGAAAACGGCCATAATAAAATGAGGGCACAAGTCTTAGACATCCATATTTTATTCGAAACGTATCTTTTTTATCTGTGTCTGGAATAGCTTGAGTTTTTTTTTCTAAAAAAGCTTGCGTTTCTCTTTGTCATAAACATAAAGGCGGTAAAGAGTGATGTTATTTCACGTGAAGTTTCTGTTTATATGCGATTTGTATCTTGCGATTTTTGAGAAAAGCACTATATATGCCTCGGCAGGGACGGCAATTGCCTGCTTCACTGCCTAGGCAATAATGTACTATAAAAAAATCATTAAATGAAGTGTGAGAAAATGACACACCCCATAAAATGTGAATTTTCGTTAGGAACATCGGCTGCTATCGGAGCTGGCGGCGGAGGCGCGGCTGGACGGCACGGGGACGTCGGCGGCCATCTTGGACTACTACCGGCACCAGCTCGACCTGTTCTCCAACATGTGCCTCAACCGGCAGTACCTCGCGCTCAACACGCTGTCGCAGCAGCTGCACATACAGCTCATACTGAAGTGAGTACATCATCATCATGTCAGCCGAAAGACGTCCACTGCTGGATATGTCCTCCCCCAAGGCTCTCCAGTCAGACTGGTCTCGTGCTTTTCGCACGAAGTGAGTATGGCCTGGTAATATTACATTGTTTAGGGGTAGTAGGTTGTGCAGGGTCCGTCCATTGCATTTCCAAACACATAAAGTTTGTGCATTATATTGAAGAGTACGTTACGTCAAGCCATATAGATAGCCATTGCAACAGATGTGTGTAAGTCCACAATAAGCCAGGACGATGTGCCAATTTTGACGCTATCTTCAACAACAAGGTCCTTGCCAAGACTTTGTGTTTGTTCAGCACATATAGGTACATACATACATAAACTCACGCCTTCATTCCCAGAGTGGAGTAGGCAGAGCTACAGAATTACCAACAACTCTTAAAAAATCGGTATTCTGTAACCACATGTTGCGCAATCAGGCTGACCATCGATTTTAACAAACTGGAATAAGACTTACTCCGAGATTTGTCTATACAAATTCGGCGTTTAATTTAGGTATAAGACCTTATTCTCATTTGGTCGAATCCATATGTTTATTACCGGCGTGTTAGTGACAGGTTGCAAACCCATCGCCTAAGTCCACTACAAGCCTTTATTCCCCTTTTTTTTTCAAGGTTACGTCAAGCCTTGTGGTTAGTTAACTATTCTTGATTATCTTTGGTACTGTTGTTTCATTTGCAACAGATGTGTGAGAGTCAGCATTAGGCTAGGGCGAGCTGCCAATTTTGACGCTTGGCATAGTGTTGACAACAGCAAGTTCCTTGCCAAGACGTTGTTTGTTGGGTACAATATTATGCGCTTATTTCCAAAATATCAGAATTTCAAAATATCAAACTGCTCTTTTTACCAGATTTCCAAAACACCAGAAATTTGAATTTGAATATTTGAAATATTGGGTAAGGATATTAAACAATACCTTAATTTGAATGTTTAGTTGGTATTTGAAAATTATGGTATTTCGGTTATGAGTGAATATTTGTTTTGATGGAATGCAATAGATTAGAAATAGAAAGAATGCAAAAGACTAGTAGATTCACCATATATTTAGTGACGTTAAAAAGAGCCCTCGTGTGGCCAATTTACTGAATAAATATTTTGAATTATGAATTTGATTACCTATTACGTCGTTATTTAATAGCTGCAAGTTGTTCTAACTTGTTTAGCAATTTGGTTATCTTTTATTCCCCAGATGCATGTCGAACAATGCGCTCTCGCACGAGCTGCGGGCGTCGTTCTGCCGGCTGATGCTGCACCTGCACGTGGACCGTGACCCGCAGGAGCCCGTCACGCCCGTCAAGTACGCGCGCCTCTGGAAAGAGGTGCCCGACCACATACACATACGCGAGTGAGTACACGGACACGGAATACTCATGTCTTTTATTACAGCTTAAAAGCCGATTCACGTAACAAACAGTTGAGAAAATTAATTGCATAGCTATAATAATAATCAAGATATAAGCCTACAAAGACTCGTTCCTATCTTTTTCTAGCAAAACAGAATTTAACATGGAGTTTATAAATAAATAAATAAATAAATATCAGGAGAAAATGTCACACCTATTGACCTAGTCCCAAACTAAGCTCTAGGCTTGACCATACTATGGGTACTAGACAACGACATACATACATACATACATACCTTCACGCCTGTAATCCCAGAGTGGGTTAGGCAGAGCTACAGAATTACCTACAACTTTAAAAACTTGTTGATAATTCTGTAACCACAATTTGCACAAATAGGCTAAGATGTTTACCAGCGTATTAGTGACAGGTTGCAAGCCCGTCGCCTAACAGTACTACAAGCCTTTAATCCCTTAGTCGTCTCTTACGACATCCACGGGATGACATGGAGTGGCACTATTCTAACCCGGCGACTATTATGGGACAATGTCACACCAATTGACCTAGTCCCAAACTAAGCTCTAGGCTTGTACTATGGGTACTAGACAACGATATAAATACTTATATAGAGAAATATATACTTAAATACATAGAAAACATCCAACACTCAGAAATAAATAGTCGCGCTCATCACACAAATATGTGCCCTTACCGGGATTTGAACCCAGGACCGCTAGCTTCGTAGGCTGGGCAGGCACTACCAACTAGGTCAGCGCGTCGTCGAAGGAGTTTTTTTTTTTTAATGGCTGACCTGTTACATGATGGCACAGTGCATATCGTTTCTCGCTGTCTAATTAGCAGTTTCAAATGCTTGTATTACCCGTATTTCTTGGCCGATTTAAATTGAAATACCATTTTAAATGATATTTTTTTGGTATTTTGAAATTTTGTTGAGAAATGCGATTTAAAAAAATCTCGATAAAAAACTTTTCTAAGCGATCACGCGCAATATTTGGTGATTAATTCCTAATGACTTCCGTCCGCAGCTACCAATGCGTCAAAGGCGGTCCCGACGCCAACCGCGAGAAGGTGAAGCAGCAGTTCGCGCACACCATCCGCTTCGTCGAGAACTACCTGTGCAACGTGGTCACGCGCACCTGGTACTTCAGCGACCACGACCAGAACAAGCTGACCTTCGAGGTGGTGAAGCTGGCGAGGGAGCTCATCTACTTCGGCTTCTACAGGTAAGTGTCACGGTTTAATGGTTTTCTAAGGAAGAAGATGGAAGGAAGTAGATAGCTGGTGGCCCTTGGGCCGCAATGGTTCTAGGCGACTGTGTAGTGTTGGACGCCTCCCACAAGGTGGACCGACTGAAGGGCGCCGATTAATTTTATTCTGACACTAAAATTATTTTTACATTCGACTTCAAAGTTGAATAATTGTTTTTATTTTGTATGCAGACAAACCTTCGATTTTCAAAATGAAAACGTTTGCGATTGCGAGTGCGTCAGGCAATAGCCCCTGCGACCTCTATTTGCACAAATTTTTAGTCAATTTTAAAACGTATGAAATAAAAAATTACTAACTTCCGCTGTCCCGATCATTTCCTTTCCATACTGTGAAATATTCCTTACGTGAAACTGAGTCGGCATTATTTTTTTTTTGTTTATTATTTTGTAAAACTGTTGCCACAAAAAAGAACCTAAGGTTTACTGAGACAGTTTCCCTGTATCTCCAATAATTTCCCTATCCCCAATTGTTTCAGTTAAAAAAAACACTATGTATAATAAGTGGCTGAATATGTTATACATCTTTATTAATACATCTTGGAAACATCATTATCATTATTTTGCAGCTTTAGCGACCTTCTACGTTTGACCAAAACCCTACTCAGCATTCTGGACTGCGTGACTGCGATGGACCTGCTCAATGAGACAAACGCATTATCAGGAGAAGTTGAATGTAAGTCCCACTGACAGCAGGTTTTACTCGGAATAAATTTTTGTATAGGTCCTTGACGAAACGTTACCTTACCTAGTCGGTTACTAAGTTCTGTTACTGAGATTAATTACAATAAAAAAAAAAATTAAAGCAGTTTTGCATAAACCTGTATATTAATCAAAACTTTGATTTATATAGAATAATAATAAAAATAATGTATTCTAAACTAATGCAATTATTTGATGTACGAGCTTGAAGTATTCCCATTTCGGACGATAAAATCATAGTTAAAATCACGCACGACGATGATACTGATAACGGCCCCAACTTTTGTAAGAGTTCCTGTAGAGAGTTCAAATTTGCGTGACATATTGAACAGACTTCTAGCTTTAAATTCTGATACGAATGTATTCAAAGCAACTAAAGATCCGCTCAGACACCGGTCAATCTTGATGACTCATTAAATCGACTTTAAGATTTCACATGATTTTGCAGAAATACGAAAACACACCAAATCTCTTGCTTCATAAGTTGGAATTACGTCATTTTGAGAAATATAATTTTGGGCTCTAAACATAAACAGAGATAGGATTTTTTATAATATTATACAAAAAAAGTTCTTTGGTAAACAAAGACTAACCTTTAAGCGATTTCAAAAAATGAAATTTACAGAAAAGTCATGCGTAATTTCATCGATGCCGGCTGTGAATGTTAAAAGATCGTATCGGGAATTGCGGAAACTAAGAAAAATGATTAATTGTTTTTCAAAATGTATATTAATTAAGCTTTTAATTTTTATACATATTGAAATTAAAAAATAAACATAAGTTAGTTTTATTTGCATCAACCTTAGTAACAGAACTTAGTAACCAACTAGGTAGTTAGTAGTGACCCTGCCTACAAATCCAGCGGTCCCGGGCTCGATTCCCAGTATGGGCAAATATGTGTGTGATGAGCACGTGTATTTCGTCGGTGATACTGCAAAACGGCGTAACTAACAAAGGGTCTAGCAGGCTAAGCTAAGAAGAATGGCCCCCACGAGGGATTGTGTTCTACTTTTAGGTGGAGTAGTGGCAGGATCTAAGAACACTGTATGCCTGATATCAGCCTCCGATCTTCTTTTGTTTCAGATTTATTCACGAAAATGTTAAAAAGTCAAGGTAATTTTTAAACTGTAATTATAGTTAAACCTAGCCAGCGAGGGTAACCAAATAAAATCAGAATTGTGGAGGATATAATGGGGTTACTAATACATATTTTTACAGACCTTCATGTCCTTAAACTTAGATGAAAAAAAATATTGTTTTTTTTTTCGATTAATTTTTTTGCCACTTCTCGCGGAGACACAACTACCAAAAAAATTACGTGACAAGCCACAATTGTCAACTACGTATACATTCAAAAACATTTTCAAATATCATGGTGCGTCATGACAACAAAAATAAATAAACGAACGTATATTTTGTCGTCAGCTGCAAATCAAATGTATTAGCTATGGTACTATTATTCTAAATGTGTTTTTTTTTCTTTCTTATTCTACACAAATAAGGAAAGTCAAAAATAATAAGTAATAAGAATTTATTGTAGGCTCATTGACAGAAGAAAATGTTAGTACCTACCATTTCATATCGATAAATAACTCAGAAGAGCAAACAGAACAATACAATTCTTGCATATTTACACAATCATACTCTTCATCGTCCCATGTATAACTAAATTCGATGCTACAATAGTTACAAATTTTCGTTAGGGCAATATTTTCGTCCGAAAGAGAAATCTCAACGTTTGGTAAGGATCTTAAAAAGAGCTCCTTGGACATTTGTACTGGTATGTGGAGCCCAAATACTTTCGACTTTATTATCCTCATCTGAAACAATATAATATATTGAGTTTATTCTACATTTTTATTTATACTTCGTATTTACAAAGGCACAAAAACATACTTTTGCAATCATTGTCAATTCGGACTCCTCTTCTAAATAGTACTCAACATACCGCCAACAAACTGTCCTCAGTTTGGCGGAATATAAATATGTACATACCATTTAAGTTTTTTGAGATAAATAAATTAAAAAAAAAAAAAAAAAAAAAAACTTATCCAAGCAATCGCTTAGTTTTTTAAGTGCACAATTATACAAACTTAACTATATGTCATTGAATTATTTTATAATGAACGAAAGAGGATGTTATACCTACTTACATACTCATTTGCTATTACTACTCTATTAATATGACATGATATAGTAAATATACGTTCGTTTATTTATTTTTGTTGACATGACGCACCATGATATTTGAAAATGTTTTTGAATGTATACGTAGTTGACAATTATGGCTTGTCACGTAATTTTTTTGGTAGTTGTGTCTCCGCGAGAAGTGGCAAAAAAATTAATCGAAAAAAAATAGTAGATTGTACAACAAGTGCATAAAACGTACCATTTTACCCGAGACGTGCATATAGCCACCCGAGCCGGTACGGCGAGGGTGGATGGTCACGTCGAGGGTAAAATGGGTTTTATGCTCGAGTTTTACACTCTGCTTTTCACTTCGATTGCAAGGAAATTAAACAACGATTAAGCACATGAAAATTTAATTAATTTTTATAATGTAATTAATATGTTCTATCACGCATAAAATGTAATTTCTTCGACAGTTCGTCAAATTAGCTTAAAAAAACACACTCCGCAAACGTGTTTACACTTTTTTGGTTCCTCCAAATCATAAAACTTTCGTATGTGCTGAGATAGATTTTCTTCGATTTAGGCGGCAATATCTGCTCAATTACATTTTTCGCACTTCTGTCCATTAAAGTCTCAGGCGAAATCATTTTTTGATCGTCACTATCACTACTTGAAGACATTGTTCAATTACTTACGAATAATTTATTGAATTTTCAACCGCAACACAACAAATTTAGTTAATTTTTAATTTTGTTTGACGAATAATTAGCTTCCCGCTACACATTTTTTTTTTTTTTTTTTTAATTTTCATCTATAGATGTGACGTTTGACTATGGACACTATGGTTTGAGCCTTAATGCCAAGTTATTATAAATATTTGCGTTACTTATATTTTTTTTACGTAAATGCACGCCCGTATTAATCTTAAAGTATTTAGATAGTATTACATATGTCGTAATTAAAATAAGATATAACCTAAATCTCATAAAAATATATCAATTAAATGAAGGTGTATTGTGTGGTTCACTAATGTTAGACCAAAAAATTATTGACAAATGGTCATTTGACAAACAACGTTTCACCAAATGATCATTTGGCAAACGAGACATTTGACAAAAGTATCATCTTACAAAAACTCACTTAGCAATTGATCATTTAGCAATTAGTTTACCTATTTCTGGGCAGAAAAAAAAACAACCTCGAAGGCCAAGGCGGGAGCCAAGCTCCCGCCTTTGCCTTCTAACCTAACCTATCCGAGTCGGTTATGACCTGATTCGTCTTACTCGTAAAATGTAAAATTAACTGTTGATCATTTGGAAAAGTAAGTCATTTGTAAAATGACTAGTAGTAAAATGATCAATTGACTTAACATTTTTTTGCAAGACGTTGTTTGTCAAGTGTAATTTTTCCAAATGACTTTTGGTCAAACGGCAGGACACCGTATTGTGTATGTGGCTGTAAGGCCTTATTGCCTTAGTCTTAAAAGAAGAAATTACTTTATGCACTACAGCATAAAATGCGATTTTATGCAGCCTATGCCCAGCATAAAGAAAGACTTTACGAGCATGAGAAGTGAAAAACACTTTTTTTTTTCATCTAAGTTTAAGGACATGAAGGTCTGTAAAAATATGTATTAGTAACCCCATTATATCCTCCACAATTCTGATTTTATTTGGTTACCCTCGCTGGCTAGGTTTAGCTATAATTACAGTTTAAAAATTACCTTGACTTTTTAACATTTTCGTGAATAAATCTGAAACAAAAGAAGATCGGAGGCTGATATCAGGCATACAGTGTTCTTAGATCCTGCCACTACTCCACCTAAAAGTAGAACACAATCCCTCGTGGGGGCCATTCTTCTTAGCTTAGCCTGCTAGACCCTTTGTGATAGAGCAAAATAAACCTTACTGTCTTATTAAAAAGGTCTATTTTTCTCCTTATTAAAAATGTTACTTACGCGGTTATGCTGTTTCACAGACAATTTGTTTCTGAGTCTTGTATATTTTCGATCTATTTAAGTATTTATTTCTCTATGTAATTATTTAGCTATTTGGACCACTGGATGCGTTCTGCGGTCTGCGGTCCGATCGATTGACTTGTGGGAGGACCTTGTGCAGGGTCCGTCCGGGTTGGTACCACCATCTTATCCATTAACCTACCGCCAAGCAGCAGTGTTCGCATTGTTGTGTTCCGGTTTGGGGATAAGACAGCCGGTGAAATGACTAGCATAGAGGCATTCCATCTTCGGCCTCAGGGTTGGCAACGCATTTGCAGTCTTAGGATTGCGGTCTTGTGAATGCGAATGTCTATGGGTCACAGTTTCCACTTACCATCAGGTGGCCTGTGTGCTCGTTTGCCTTCCTATGATATAAAAAAAAAAAAAAAAAACATCTTTTGCAACTATCAGTTAACTAAATTATGACAGAGATACAAGATACTTACCCGACCGCAGGGGTATTCTAGGCGGTAAAAACGATATCGTAGCTAACCTGTTATGGTATTCTGTCAAGCGAATGGTAGCTGTCAAAACGGTGACAATACGATAACAGCTCAAACACGATATGGTTTATACCGTGTTGAATGGAGGCCCAGACCGCAGAACGCATCCGGTGTGCCAAATCCCTTATATCTTTGTTGAGAACCCATAGTGCAAGCTTAGAGCTTAGTTTGGGACAAGGTCAATTAGTGTGAGATTGATGTTATATATAACTATAAACGCATTTATAACAAACCCAGCTGGCTTGAAATAATGTAAAGAATGGACAGTTTTTTGTATTTAATTTAGATAATAAAAATGTGTCAACTAATGAAAATTTTACGATTTTAAGTAAACTGTAACTAATGTTCTCGTCATTTGATAATTATTAATAAAAATGGTCGTCATTGCATGCAGCACAGGAAAAGGAGGTTAAAAATCGTAAGTACATACCTTAAAATACGATATATAGGGGATATCCCATAACTCAACGATAACTTGGTTCCGGGAGAAAAGGCAAGTTATACCAAAAATATACACATTTTTTTTTCAGTACTAGGTTATCGTTGAGTTTTGGGACTTCCTGTATGTACAATTTATTGATAAAAATCTTCCCTCTTATTCATAAAAGCGCAATAGCTAAAGTGTGCTTAAAAACTCTGTCCTTATCTGTCATTATGACATTTGATTTTGACAGTAAAGGAGGTAAGACACGGCTACTTTTTGTAGTGATGCAGACGTGCGTTCGATATCGTTGTCACTTTCACACATTAGAGAGCAAAATCAACAGCGATACAAAACGCGCGACTGCATCGCTTCTTTTTAAGGAAATTAATATCTTAACTGTAGCGTCACAATTTATTTATGAGAATATTATTTATGTTATAAAAAATTTGGATTCTTTCACAAAAAATTCTGATATACATAATTTAAATACTAGAAATAAAAATAAAATAGCTATTCGAAAATTCCGCGTCCGTAAAGTACATAAATCATTTGTTGGTCAATGCATTCATTTCTATAATAAATTACCTGAGGTAGTATTAAAGTTACCCTTTCCAGCACTCAAAAATTACTTGAAATAGTCGTTAATGTCTAAAGCGTATTATAGGATCGAGGACTATTTAATAGACAAACATGCTTGGCCTAAACCCGAAACTTAATCAATAATATATTTTTTATTTGTTTTTTTTCAAATTCAAAATCTTTATCTTGTCTGGGGGACACCGTTGATGTAGGAAAACATATCAATCTTATGTGGTCATCTTGCACCGTCTTATATACACATACGTAGGAGTTCTTTTTTTCCTTTTCTCTCTTTCTATCTTAAGATTTTGGTGTGTTTTCCTGCGGAAACTACGCAGGATATTTGAAATATTTTTTAATTTGCTATTTATAGATTTATATAATGCTAGACTAAGTAGTACCATTGTAATATTAAATATATTTAAAAAAATGACTGACTGCTGAGTTTCTTGCGGCGCTTCTTCTCAGCAGTGGTCTCCTCTTGTGAAGCGCTGGTAGATTCTTGACGTGTAAAAGTGCCCGTGCGGCCTACTTACTGAATAAAATGTCTTTATCTTTATCTTTATCTTTACCTCCTTTACGGACAAATACCTAATACTTTAGCTAAAACAGGTTTGCTGTGCGATTATGATTAAAGGAGCTTGTTTTTCCCGGCTGCGGCAAAGCCCAAAAGGACGGTTATGTGTTTGACCTGGGCTTCTATTCAACACGGTATAAACGATATCGTAATTAAACTGTTATGGTATTGTTATGACGTCAGCAGCCATTACTGTCAAGTAAATAAGAGCTGTCAAAACGGCGACGATACGATAACAGCTCAAACACGATATGGTTTTTACCGTGTTGAATAGAGGCCCTGTATGTATGTCCGACTCTATGTTCCCTCGTAAATACTAAGCGGCTTAACCGATTTTAATAAATTATACGTGGTTAGATTCGTCTACAACGTAAACACTAGTGTTATATTAAAATTATTGGAAATAAAAATGGCGGATTTTTTTAAAAGTGTATATTAAACGTTAATATCAAAAAATACCGTCCGGGTTTTAAAGCTTGCATTTTATTAGGCTTGTTGATAAAGTTTATCGAATATTGTTATCAGCTGAAGGCGGAGTCCTGCGCAGCATAGGAGACATGGGCGCCGTCATGACGTCCATCACCCTCGGGTCTGTCACCAGAAACGTAAGGACAGCTATCCTGCCGTACCAAACAAGGAGCTAGAGCTGCATAGTAGTATTTTGAATTTAATTTGGTTGTTAATAGAGTATAGAATGCTTTGACTTATCTGCTGATGGTGGCAAATTGATAGAAAAAGGGCGTATGTCCCATAGAATTATGAATGTATTAGAGCCCTTAACACTTAATACAGTGGGTTCAATTTGCTTTGACTACCAAAATGCGCATGCGTCCTTTATATTTAGAAGGGCAGTACTACATTGCAGTTAGACACGTTTTGTATTACGTCAGTGTTTTCTCTTCTGCAGCATTATATTTAAATGCCCACCGTTGGGTATATGCCTCCAAGCATTTTCCGATTTGCCCACAATATCATCTATAACAACGAGTAAAACTATGATACCATTTTGTAATATGAAATCTTGTAATAAAAAAAATCTTTCATGTTGAGTAATATGAAAATATTTACAGTAGTATGAATTAATGAATGAATATGGTTTGTTGGAATTGAAATATATAATACAAAACTAAACTCTTTGTTGTACAGTACACCAAACAAAAATATAACGGAGGAACAGCACAATTAAAAATAAACATATCTGTATGTATGTAAACACTATTGTACAAACCAGAAACAAAAACAATACATGAAGATGAAAAAAGAGATAATGTACAAAGGCGAATTTATCTTGAGAGATTGCGAAATATGTTTATGAGAAGTGTGAATGTTATTCCTGAGTCTTGGATGTTATCTATGTATTTAAATATGTGTTTCTCTATATAAGTATCTTTATCGTTGTCTAGTAGATAGTACAAGCCTAGAGCTTAGTTTGGGCTAGGATATGGACTCTAGACTAGGTAAATTTGTGTGAGTTTGACTATATCGCACCTTAAGAACGATAGTGACCTAATTCAAAATTTCAGCTTTCAAACTTTAAGTCATAAATTGATTACGATAGAGCCCTAACTCGAAATCCAAAATTTCTGAATTATGTCGCTATTCTTCTGAAGGTGCCATAATAGGGAATATGCATGTTTTTTTTTACAGCTTCAATTGAAGCTGATTCATGTAACAAACAGATCACAAAAATCATTTTTTGAATAACTATAAAAATAACCAAGATATAAGCCAACAAAGATTTGTTCCTATCTCTTTCTAGAAAAACGGAATTTTACATGGAGTTTATATGGCCGCAGTGCACAATGACGTCACGGTGCACATCGGATCTCTCTGTCTAATTAGAAGTTTGAAATGCTTATAACTTCCGTATTTCTTGACCGATTTTAATTTTAATTTCCGTTTTGGTGATCTCTTTTACGGTATTTTCATATTTTGATGAGAAATGCGATTTTTAAAATCCATGCATATTCCCTATTATGTGTCCCTATGGCCGCAGGCGGGCGGCGCGGGCGGCGCGGGCGGGCAGCGCGGCGCGAGCGCGGCGCTGGCGCGGGAGCACCCGCTCGTGATGGACACCAAGCTCAAGATCATCGAGATCCTGCAGGTAGCGCCCCTTGTTCACACCAGGATGCCTGAGGAAATCGAGACGAGAAAGACCACCTTTTACCTTTCGTATGCCGGAGGGGCTTGCATACTTATACCCGTCGTCTGCCGGACTATGACGTCATCGGTGTCACGTGACCTAGTTTAATAGCTCCTTGCTCGAAAGTGATTTGGCGTTTCGAGCAACTGAATGATATCTATGGAAGTTTTTTTTTTAGTTTTTTTACAGACAATTTAGAACCCTATCATTAAGCTACTAGAATCCAATTTCAAATAACCCAATTAAGCCCCTTAGTGACGGATACGGAACAAGGCATAGGACCAGGGTCGGTACGGATCCGGATTTAGGCATACGAAAGGTTAAGACTCCTGCTACGCACTCGTCGAATGGCATGGAAAGGAAGCAGAGACGTAGCGTGGCCACGTTACTCGTCATGCCGCTTGTCTTGCTCGTCATGCCCACCGCTCCCTGTTTAGTCACGATCCAAATCACATGTTTGGGAACGGGGCAAAAGACCTAGTGCGAAGCGTCACGAATAATTACGTGAGTAGAGCAGTGTGAGGGCAGGGAGGCATCGCGGCCGAGGAGCAGAGTGGCAGGGGTATAACATAGGGGGCTGGTGGCCTGTGTGCTCGTTAACTTTCGCTGTCGTAAAAGCAACCTTAAGTGGTGTCCGAATCACCATGTTTGATCAGCGTATTTCCTTTGCTGGGTGCCACGCCCCCTACTGTAAAGCGGCCACTTAATTGTAAGATGTTGGCAAGCTTCCCCCTTTTTTTACACCTGGGCCCCGGGCCACCAACCGAGAGTTGCAGGAGTACTCACTAAAACCCAGCGATTCTCACACCGTTGTTGGCGAGGGCCGCAAGTTCTGCTTGCGCATTCGACTACGACCCTCACCGGCAGGCCCACTTAGCGCGGGCTCCTAAACTGCTCCGATATTGAAAGAGCGCTTTGAATTTTCCCGAAGCGCGCTTTCCATGTCGTAACACGTTACCACTAGGGAATGCAATTTAACCGGTTATTAACCGTTTTTGTATAAAAATTTACCGGTTAAAACCGGTTTATCCCGGTTATTTGCATTCCCTAGTTACCACCCTATGACCTTGACCTTGTGCAAGGTCCGCCCGGATCGCTACCGCCCAGAGAATGCAATTTAACAGGTTATTAAAGGTGTTTGTATGAAAATAACCGGTTAAAACCGGTTATAACCTGTCAAGGTCTGAATCCAACTCGTTCCCCAGTTTATCCTGGACGTCCGGCTGGACTATCGCATCAGCTGCCTGCTCTCCATTTTCAAGAAGGAGTTCGAGAAGGCCGGGGACCGCGCAGACGTCGAGGCCATCGGGCTGCAGGCTGAAGGAATCTTCAGCTGCAGGTCAGTTCAGGGTCCGGAGACAGAGTTAGGGTTCAGAGGATCCTGGGATGTGTGAACGCACCGAACGTTGCGGGGCGTTAACTTGGATGCCGAGTTTTGTCTTTAAATAAATAATAATAAAGATAATTCTTTTCTGAATCATATTTATTTGTTTAAGCCCCTAATTTTTCATTTGTCTGTCTGTGTAACATGACCCAAATTGGATGGAAATGTATAAAAAATATATTACCAAAGGCGTGGCGGAACGCGCTGTTTTTTGCCGTCTTCGCAGCTGCAACATTATATTAACTATTTAATAAAAAATCTAACTCTAAATTGAACGTTTCGAAAGTTAGATTTAAAAAATGTCTTTCAGGAATTTTGCTAGGTAGTTATATTTAAACTCTGAATAGATATCATTATTTCATAATAGAATGCCTTGTAAATTAGTTACATAGTGACTAACGCATGCAGGTGGCGGGTTTGATTCTTGGTTCATAGCATTTTTAATTCAATCAGCGATTATTTACGAATTCATACTGGTTTATTCCTATACTCCAATTGTTTAGTTACTTAACTAAATGTAAACAAACCAAACCACGCCAAGTAAACAGCCAATCAGAACTGTTTCGCCGAGCTCCGACGTATCAGTGTTCTGTTTCTATTGGCTGACGAACTATATCACGTGGTGTTGTTTACATTTACTTATACCTAATAAAATGAAGTATAGATTTGGTTTTTGTTCACTTCTGCTGTTGTATATATCATTACTATTTGGTAAAGACATTGTTTTTACAAGCAATAAATACTTCAACTTTCTGTTTTATAATTTTGACATGTCTGATTTTTTAGACATGTTTGTTCTTTTTTTAACATCAATCTAGATTTTATATATTCTTCTAAAGTGATTTGCGTGCTTGGTATCTTCTCTCGTAGATAACTTCAATGATGTGATTCTTTCAGAGCCATACAAACTGTGCCCGACGGCTGTCTTCCAAAAAATGTAGATTTGTTAGTAAGATGAATCGTACATCGCATGGTTTGCCGCCTCTGTCCACAACGCTCTATACTCTTTGGAGAACTATTAAAATAATTGGAAGCATGTCAATTGTATAATAGAGTAGCTGTCCAAAAGAAAAAGGCAGTGTAAGAGTATCAGAACCGCATGTATAATATGTGCATAACATGACTTATTGGTGGTAGGACCTTGTGCAAGGTCCAGGGAATGCAATGTAACCGGCTATTAACCGTGCTTGTTTGAAAATAACCGGTTAAAACCGGTCATAACCGGTTATTTGCATTCCTTTAAATCTTGTCCTTTAAGACTGTGCCGAGCGTATGCCGGATGTATAGTGGCGCCCTTTCCTATTTTTGTTTTTTTTTTTTTAATAAATTAAAGTATTTTCTTGAAATCGGACGGTGTTTTATTGCACTACAAACGAAAACATCTTATAGGGTTATTAACTTATCTTCGAGTTATCAACTTATCGGAAAAAAGATGTCACTGTTCCTGTTAAACTGACTACTCAAAGGGGAATTGTTATTAAAGTCTGTTACGTATCCCATAAATTCTTTTTCTACTCTCGTACTATAATCCGCTTATATTGATATCGTTGATAGTGTCAGAATACCACCTATAGCGTAACCGAAGCTTGAAAACCATTCTATAATGAGCGTTGTCATGATAACAACAGTTCTATAATAATTATTATAGCATTGTTATTACCATGGTTACGGTTATTCTGGCTCAGTCTTCGCTTTTTGTGAACACTTGACGTCCTTATTTGTATAATAAACTGTTAAAAATATTTGAATACCAATTACAAAAACAAAATTAATTTTGAGCCTAATTTTGTTTTTTTTTATAGAATTACTATCCATCTATTTGTTATTTGGATACCATGGTAACGTTCAATATGCATTCCAACTGTTATAATAAATTGTTAGAACTGTTTCTAGTAATTACAATTTGCATGAAAGTTAATATTTAACAATAAAATTCACAAACTATTACCTAACGCCAATCGAACTACTTATTTGAAATGACTTGCTGATATGTAATTTGATAGCAGAAAAATCGAGAAAGTATTCAAGAAAAAATAGCTATTGTTTATTTTTGTCCCGCCCGCAAGCTGGCGCTCTAACCGCGGCACTCATACCTTAAGACGCTTCATTATGTAACAGTTACATAAATAACAATTTTATTTGCGCTACATAAAAGCATCGTTCGATTCCAATTCAATTCGTTAGTTAATTAGAAAACACATAAACTCGACGTTTGCTCAATGCAGTCTTTACCACCAACCAGCATTCTCATTGTTGGCATCGCATTAGCAATCTTGTGATTATAGCCTTGAGAATGCAAGTGTCTATGGTCACAGATCCCACTTACCACCAGGCGCTTGTGTGCCTTCTCCGTAACATGAATAAATACTGCCTTTTCGGTTCGGATGGCAGTTTTAGAGCGGTTCACTGTTGAATCACATAATTTTTTTACTCATAATTTATCTTTACGCATAAAATAGTTTGACCGAAAACGGTTTTTACAGTAGAAACGGTTTTATTTTAATTATTATAAAAAATCAACCCGCCCTCCGTGTGGTTGCCGGGTTAGAATAGTGCCACTCCATGTCTTCCCGTGGATGTCGTAAGAGGTGACTAAGGGAATAAAGGCTTGTAGTACTGTTAGGCGATGGGCTTGCCACCTGTCACTAATACACTGGTAAACATTTTAGCCTACTTGTGCAAAATGTGGGTACAGAATTATCAAGAAGTTTTAAGACTTGTTGGTAATTCTTTAGCTCTGCCTACCCCACTCTGGGAATGAAGGCGTGAGTTTATGTATGTGTACTAACCCGCCCTAATCTACACAACGAAAAGCAAGGTTTAAAAATACCCAATTGCTGTTTAGATAATGTCGTCAAAGTAATGTTACTTATCATGTTAATATTTTTAATTTCGCCAATTTCACATTTAAATAATTTTAATATAGCCTATGACACTAGTGGTTAAGGCGAATCTAACCACTATAACTTATTAAAATCGGTAGAGCCGTTTAGTTGTTACGACCGGACATAGAGTCGGGCATATAATACAGGTCAAACACATAAACCTCCTTTCGGGCTTTGCCGTAGTCTAAAAGGGTGTTGTGCGAAGAGATTTTATGCGAAAAGAGAAATAAGCGTAAAAAAAATATGCGTTCTAAAGGGATCCCTTTTAGAGCATATTGTTACTAACCTTGTGTGACCCTGCCCTAAAAGCACTAATCTATACGGACATCGCGCCAAACATATGTCATCATAGACCTTATTATCAGTGGCATAGGGGCGTGAATGTATTTTTGACGCCTTGGGAACGTATTGTATATTTATGAATTTGATGCTTGTTTTTTTTAACAAAACACTAGACTAAGGTGCTGGCATGTCTAATCCTGCTGGGATTGAATCTTGGTTGAAGCATGCATCCAGAATCCAGATTAGTTAAAAGGGTAACCCATCCCGAGTACTTTGGAAGTATCGAACCTTTGTGGAAGTCGTGTTATTAGCGTAGGAGAGGGGTCATTTTGACGTATCTGTGCTGTTTATTCTACGGCGAGCGTAAAGGACACAGCTATAGCAGTTATATAGCTCTGCCCTTTTCTCTCAGTGTAAAGTGAACTGCATTGCTATGTTATAATAACCACCCCCCAGTCGAGAAATTTTATTGTTTAACAGTTTGATAGAAATGTTATTTTCGTCTGTAAGAACTTTGAAGGTGCTTCGTGTTTGTACTTCTCTCTCACTCGCTCTTAATAAGAGCTTATGAGAGCGAGGTGGGGTTCAAGTACAAACCCGAAGCACTTTTAAGTGCACACAGACTAATTTACATGACAACATAAAATAAAATTCATACAATACATTTTTTGTAATACTGATAAGACTGTATGTTGCATAAATAAATTTTAAAAATTAACTTTTTTCCGTATACATATTCACTTGTTTTTCATTTTTCCGAATGCCAATTAATAGAGCCATTGTTAGAGCTATTTTACATTAAATGCTTAATTAAATTGCTTTGTTAGGATAATATGTTTGATTTGTAAGCGATATCAAAAATTAAGAGGTTTTTCATGAAAAATTGCACTCTATTCACAATTGAGACTCTTCGGAATGATGTAGTGTTCATAGTGTACCCAATTTACATATTAGTCAAACTGCTAAACGACAAATTTTCTTGATCACACCCCTCTGTGTTTTATTTTACGTCTTAAAAACAATAAATATTGAGCATAAACATTGTTATTGGAAATATTATGCATGTGAAAATAGCTTAAACTATAACCGCCTGAAACACGTAACGTGTAGTGTGCCACCGTCTACTTGAAACGTCAGCATGTTAACCCCGTCTATACCAAACAGAAGCTCACCACTTAAGTCCCGCATAGACCAAAGTGTTTCTAGTCCACCATCCAGCGAGGTAACTTACCTACTCTTTGGGCCGTATTTATACAATCTTGAGTGATATGCCTGGCTTAAGCCATTTTGAATTCTAAAATAAATAAATAAACTATCGATAAACAGCGGTGTTCTCTCCCTACAACTTGTCAAAAGCCGCCCCCAAAATTCCGGGCCGTATTAAAATGAATAACAGTATTAAAGTTTAAGGCGTTTTAGAATTAGGTTATTTTGGATCTTGGGCGTTTTGGGATAAAGGGGTTAAGAATTTCACAACAAGAAAAAAAATCTGGTGTTTTTTTTTTATTGGGAACTGGTTATTATGAAATTAAGTCGTAATGAAATCTACTGCTTTCTATGTCTTTACATTTATTTTAACATGTTTATTGGCATCGCTCTTAAAACCATATAAATACGGCCTATAGTCACAAAAGACGCATGCTTCGACCATCCACAAGCTACCCTACTAAGAAGCCTGTCATTCCAGGGATGGTCTAGACCTGGACGAGTGCGGGGGCCGAATGGTCCTCCGAGTGCTCCTGCAGCTGTGCTCGCAGGGTGCCTCCGCGGCGCTGGTCTCTGGAGCGCTGGCGCTGCTGTTCCGACACTTCAGTCAGCGGCAGGAGGTGCTAGCAGCCTTTAAACAGGTATGTTTTAGAAGTGAGCTCTTCTTCAAGCGTCTCCAACAAGTGATGGTCGGTTACCTGATCCTGGAATCTGTCTCTGTCTTGTACAAGGCGGAAGAGTTCGGATGCGCTGGCCATCTCTGTCCATCCGCCTCTTGCCCATCACAAGCAGTGGGTATTAGTTCACTTGGGAAAAATTCTAAATCATTTTAGCCTATCTACTCTTACGTCAACACCTAATTCTGCCCTCCTAAGCTAATACGCAGTAAGTCAAATAAAACTCCTGTAGCAATATCAACCTTATTACTAAGAGAAGATAACTAAAACTGCTTTGTTGATTGATTTTGCGATACTGCTTATTTGCTTAGGAGGGCAGAATTGGTACTTTTCATTTTTCTTGGGCGTTTTCTATGTATTTAAGTTGTAATTCTGTAGCTCTGCCTACCCCATTCTGGGATTACAGGCGTGAAGGTATGTATGTATGTATGTATTTCTCTATGAACGAGTAAGTATGTGTATCGTTGTCCATTACTGATAGTACAATACAGTAAATTCGTGTGAGATTTATCATCAGCATCATCATCATGTCAGCCGAAAGACGTCCACTGCTGGACATAGGCCTCCCCCAAGGCTCTCCACTCAGACCGGTCTTGTGCTTTTCGCATCCACCGCGTTCCCGCGATCCTTACAAGGTCGTCACTCCATCTTGTTGGAGGCCTACCTACAGCTCGTCTCCCGGTCCGCGGACGCCACTCAAGAACCTTCTGTTCCCATCGGCCATCAGTCCTGCGAGCGATGTCGATGCGTGTGAGATTATCTCGTGATATTTATTTATATAAATTTTATTTACCATTAAGACTGCGCCGAGCGTACGCCGGATGTACAGTGGCGCCCTCATTACTATTATTGAGATTTCTAATAAACTAAAGTATTTTCTTGAATTCGGACGATGCATTTTTGTACTACAAATAAAAACAACTTATACGATAAATCCCATAGTTTACTAACAATTGACCTTCGAGTTATCAACTTAACGGAAAAAAGTGGCCACCTTTTCCCGTTAAGCTGACTACTCAAAGGGTAACTATTATCAAAGTTTTTTACGTATCCCATAAATTGTGTTTTTACTTGCGCTACAAAAAAGCATCGTCCAATTCCATGGAAATTCTTTCGTTTATCAGAAAACACAATAATAGTATTGAGGGCGCCACTGGACGCTCGACGTTTGCTCGGTGCAGTCTTACCAATCGTATTGTTGACCTATACGAGCTACAAGTGGAATCAATTTGGCTAAACTCGGAGCAGGTGTGCCAACAGTCAACCAGCCTCGTTCTGATTGCACTCAATAAACTTGACGACAATATTAATTTTAATATTAATTTCTTGACAAAATATAAAAAGCCGGTAATCTTTACCAAAATCGGCCAAGAAATACGGATTACACTAGCATTTTAAACTGCTAATTAGACAGCCATTAGACAGAGAGATCCGATAGGAACAAATCTTTGTTGGCTTATATCTTGGTTATTTTTATAGTATCAAAAAAGGTGTCCTGCCGTTTGACCAAAAGTCATTTGGCAAAATTACACTTGACAAACAACGTTTTGCAAAAAAATGTTAAGTCAATTGATCATTTTACTACTAGTCATTTTACAAATGACTTACCTACTTTTCCAAATGATCAACAGTTAAATTTACATTTTACGAGGAAGTTTGGCTCCCGCCTTGGCCTTCGAGGTTGTTTTTTTTTTCTGCCCAGAATTAGGTAAACTACTTAATTGCTAAGTGATCAATTGCTAAGTGAGTTTTTGTAAGATGATACTTTTGTTAAATGTCTCGTTTGCCAAATGATCATTTGGTGAAACGTTGTTTGTCAAATGACCATTTGTCAATAATATTTTTGGTCAAACATTAGTGAACCATCCAAAAAAATATTTTTCTCAAGTGTTTGTTAGCTGTGGAAAAAGTCATGAATATTCCCTCTTGATCAGGTCCAACTGCTGGTATCAGAACCCGACGTAGAGTCCTACAAGCAGATCAAGGCAGACCTGGACCTGCTGCGGCAGAGCGTCGAGAAGTCCGAGCTCTGGGTGTTTAACAAGGGCCGCGCCGGCGTCATGGACGACCACGGTGAGTGCAGCTATATACATATAGGGTTCTTGGAGGTCAAGTAGCTATGAGCAGGGTTCGGAGTTCTCATAGCACGGTAAGACGAAAAAGAGCTGTGGAGTCTATATTAACATTAAAAGTCAACTGTCAGTCATACTCATACTATTTTTTAATATAATAGGAATAAAGGCTTGTACTGTTAGGCGATGGGCCTGCAACTTGTCACTAATATACACTGTTAAACATCTTAGCCTAATTGTGCAAATGGTGGTTACAGAGTTATCAACAAGTTTTTAGAGTTGTTGGTATTTCTGTAGCTCTGCCTACCCCACTCTGGGAATGAAGGCGTGAAGGTATGTATGTATGTTTTATACAAACTACTATTACTTCGGTATGTTTGTCATATAATATATTTTTTATTTTGTTCATTAAAATTGTAATCTTTCATTACTTAGTGTAGCAGCTTTACAGCTACTTTCAAAGCATTTTGTATGAATAAGAGTTGACTTTTAATGCTAATGTCGACTCCACAGCTCTCTTTCGTCTTACCGTTCTATGAAAACTCCGAAGCCTGCTCATGAGGATCACCAGCAATACTTTTTCATTTTCATTTCTTCTGTTTGGAAAGACGGAAAGTAAAGATTTTCATATCGCCATGAAAGTGTTTTTAAAGCAATTGGTACATAAAACACATAAGGGCCGGTACAGAGGGACAGCATTTGAATTGCAACCCAGCTGCAAAATGGCAGTTCGACTGCAGTTCTGATGCAGTTGAAGTAACTGCATCAAAACGTACGAAATTTTGCAGTCCGTCTGTACCACCCCTGCGCTGCGCGTCCACTTGGTCGGAATCGGTTTAGTCGAAGCGGACAGATTGTTACTTTGTATTGATTTCTTTGCTGTAGCATGCACTGTATATATATATATAGAAATCAATACAAAACAATTAATCCGTCCGCTTCGTACAAACCGCTTCCGACCCAGTGGAGCCTCAGCTGTGTAGGCGTACAACTAAATTGACAACCGGGGTAAGCATGCGGTGCGGGGGTGAGGTACGACAAAGCTCGTCTAGTGGCCATTGCCGTCTCCCCGCACCTCATGTTAACCCCGGCTCTCAATTCTAAGACCTACCATACAACGAAATCAATGGAATGTAAACCTTGTTTGAATGAAATAAAGTCAATTTCCAAATTTGATCATAAGTCATAAAAACATAAGAAATTCTACTTTATTTCCTTTGCACTAAGTCTGTATTTCAATGGCCGTTAATTATTTGTACAAGCGGCCTCAGGCTATAGCTATTTCAGTATTCTGTACAGGTACAGTTGGTCCGGGAGGAGCGATACTTGAACGAAACGCATCGATGGACAACGTTCTAGATACTTCTAGAACGGCCAAACACGACAACAACGAATACGAGAAAATCAAACATGTAAGTGAACACATTGAAAACAACGTATTGAACATTCTGGAATAGACTCCAGTAGCGAAGCGTCCATACAACCCGATTCCCAGCGGCTTCCCTAAAAATTCCTATGCATAGAGTAGGTACCTACTAGGTATACAAACAACAAAACGTAAAACCGAAAGTAACCCGGTGTACTATAGCTTTACCTTGCTTCATAATACGATGAATGAACACGCACTAACGCCGCAATTCAAATTTATTTATTTACCAAGCCGAAATCTATCACTCGCTCGCACCCATTCACTAACCTATATTACTAGAAAGAAACAAGAACAATATTTTCGTATACACGCACACATGCTCAGTTACCTTTCACTACGCGCGCTCGAACTTACACCCACAATTAAAACCGCCATACAAGCCGGTGACTCGGCGCCGGACCTCACTAACAAATTCAAACCAAATCGTAATACAGGGTGGGCCATAATTTTTTGCAAATAGCAACACTGATTTTTTCGGACTCTGTCAGAGTGAGCGGCGGGAAATTGGTCGGAAACTATAGGTCACTTCGTGTAATTTTATTTATAAAGGAGTGTTTCACGGGAAAGCAACGGGGTTTTTGTATTAAACAGTTTTATAAAAACAACTATTTGTATCTTTCTGTACGACGCCTACTTAGAATTGAATAAGGATAACGCCAAGTGAGTGAGTGTCCAAGTGTTAGTTTAATTAAATCTTAGGTCAAAAACTTCAAGCAAACTGGTTCGACACTGAATATCAAACAAACAGGGCGTCCACGTTTAACAAGAAATGATGAGAACATACGGCAGGTTAAAGTTTTTGTAGAGAACGATCCAGAATTATCTACGCGTAAACGTTCAGCAGCTCTAGCAATACCAAGAACTAGTCTACGGCGAATTTTACATCTAGATCTGAAACTGCACCCACTGCATGAATTTGAAGGTGACCAGAACATGGATGCAACAAGATGGAACAACATGCCATACGTCAAACATGAGTTTACCGGTGGTGAAAGAAATGTTTCCGAAAAAGTTGATTTCTCGCAGAGGTGACATCCCAATTCCCATGGCTGCCAAGGAGCCCGGACCTAACACCTTGCGATGTTTTCAAGTGGAGATATTTAAAGAGTCGAGTGTACCTTAATAATCCGATGACAATACCCCAGTTAAAACAAAACATTCAGAATGAGATAGCTGCGATCCCTCGCAGCATGCGTCAGCGAGTTTTCCAAAGTGTTTGTGTAGTCGACTGCAGGAGTGCAACGACGAGACGGAGGACATCTGGATGACGTTATTTTTCAAAAATAAATTGCATTTATCTGTTACTAGGTTAAATAAATAAAATATAAAAAAACATGAAAAGTTAAATTTTTATCGATGTTTTAAAAGTGCAAAAATTTTTGGCCCACCCTGTATTATAGCGCTACATTAGCTTTAAACTCGCACACAGACACAGCGGCACCTGTGTGAGCACGCAAGAGGGAGAAGCACGCAAGTCCGGCCGACGAACTACGGCTTATTGCATCCAATTTTGAACTTAAAGTGCATGCGTTAACTTTCTTTTCCCAAGGACACTCAACTCAACAACCGTCTCTCTCCCCCCTGGCCTCACGACCTTCAACTACTTTTTTGATTTTCATTACGCCATTACTTTCGCGTCCTCGCGCTAATACGCGGTGTTTTGTTTTGATTTATAGTTAAATTTGTGTTATTACTTAACTTATTGTGTTTTATGAGACTCAACTAGTGAAATTTAGCTTGTTTAGTGTTCTGTGAATGTTTTTCTGTTTGGATTGTGTTATTTGCAGATTCGTGGCGACAACGGAGGTTTGTTTATATTTCGTTAAGTACCTAAATATTGTTATTTTTGCTTCGATCTATTTTAGGTTATATTCGTGGTTTAGTTTTTAAATATTTTTGCCTGTACTCAAAGTACAAACGGCCGCATTGGTGCAAATTGAGTGTTATCTTACAGATTACCTACTTAATGAACAAACATGTTTTTCAAAGTTATCCTTTGGAAATAAGAAACATGTCATTAAGTTAGGATTAGGACGCGCTCGCCCAGACATAAAAATTGATTATAGGCGTAGAGATGGATTCTTCAAACATTTCCACAGCGAATTACAAATACAATTGGCTGACTGGCAGCTGCAAATTAAACAAATTATTTTGCTATTCATCTTTGCTGTTTTCCGATTCTAGCAGTGTTTGGAATCGAACAGGTTTTGCAGATATTCACAATTTATATAATTCAGTTAGGGGACGCAGGACTTATAAAAAATTTCGCCAAAATTGTATCATTATGACACCTAATTTAAATGATTTTATCGTATAGAACACGTTGAAATAAGCATGTTTTACTTGAAAAACTTTTCTCTAAAATCAAAATTGGCCGAGTTATAGGGGTTCAAATGTTGGTCATTTTCAAGGCGTCAGGGACTTGGAAATTATGTCAATATAAGGTCTATTTATGATGATTTAATTGTTTAGAATATACTAAAACAAGCATATTTTTTTAAACAAACTTTTCTCTAAAATCAATTATTACTGAAACATTACGGTTTGAATTAAAGTACGTAAAAAAAATAGGTTATGTTAGGTTAGTTTTTATATATTCCCGAAGGGCAAACCGCCCAGAAATAGGGAAATAAATTTGTATTTTTTCTAAGATTTAATCTTAATAAGCACGAAAAAGGCAAGAAAAAAAAACTTATTCTATTTTCTATAAGTAATTCAGCTAGAAAACATGCTCAAAGCGAGAAACATATACGGAGTTGTATATTATTACATGAGTTTGGTAACAGTAGAATTTAAACTTTTTTTGGTAATAATTTTGAGGCCCACAATCGTAAGTGGAACGTAATCGAAATTTATTGAAACGTTTAATTGATACGGTAGTACTACTTGGAAAGCAAGAATTGCCTTTCCGCGCACTTTTAACGCACGCGACACTTCAGCACTGCTTTTTGAGAACTAGAAAGACGACATCCATTTTTTAAGGTATGTTTTTTTTATGTCACGGAAGGGGCAAACAAGCACACACGCCATACACCTTTTTTTTGCTCCGGCTTGCCTATTTATTTACGTGACGCTTCGCCACTGATATACTCTAAAGATAATAAAGACTTTTTCTTGTATCAAGTGAGTAACCTTAACGCAAAATGTCTATAGTGATTGGAATCAACGCCCCGTGTTCGTATTTCTAAAATTTCTTTCGCTACGCTTTCGTACTCTGCCCTCTCTGCTACTCTGCCCTTATTTGCTTAGGCAAATAAACAGTATCCCCAAATCAATAACCAAAGCAGTTTTGGTTCTCTTCTCTTAGTAATAAAGTTGAAATTACTACAGGATTTTTATCTGACATATGCGTATTAGCTTAGGAGGGCAGTACTGTTAACGAGTAGCGAAGGTGAAGTACTTATACGCAAAATAATGTTAGGAAACGTGAATCTGTTTTAGGGGTTCGGCGCTACGGATGTTTTCGATATTTATGTGTGTATGTATGATTATTTACCCAGCAAGGTGTCTTTAGATTCGTCACTGGGTATTTTAAATTACAAAAAAATGGGTTACTAAGCAACCAACTCGTAACTAACATACATACTCGTAGTTAACATTATCAAAGCATGCCGTCGGTTTTTTGAAAACTTTCTTCTTGTTGGACTTTTATAGTGGATTTTGATATAATTCCTTTTGTGAACAGATTCTACAAAGGATGATAAAGTACTCTACGCACGGCAACAGCGGCGGCGGCGGCGGCGGCAAGCCGCGGCGCCACGAGCAGCGCCTGCTGCGCAACATCGGCGTGCACAACATCGTACTGGATCTATTACAAGTATGTACACTAGTTAGACCTTTAAAAGGCTTTCGATAAGGTTCATCAATCATCCTTATTTTAAAATTTGAAAATAACGACGTTACAACATTCTAAAAATACATGGTCTCATCGTTATATAATGTTGTACTAAAAGGAACCAAACACAAGTTGTGCTTTTAGATATTTTATTTAAATTTCATCAGGCGTGCCTCAGGGCTCATATTTCATATTTCATATTTATTCATTGCTTTACACGGGTATATAGTACAGGGAGTTCTTATCCTAATAAAAAGTTCAGCCATGTAACCCTGCAGGGCACCGCAGTATTGTTACTTACATACTAAAATTAAATTATACATTAAACGAGCAAGTTAAAAAATACGGTTGTACGTTATTTTACAGACTGAAGTTGTTTAGAATTTCATTTCATAGAAATTTTTTCTCGTTTGATCATTTCATAGAATAATCAATATGTAGAATAATTACTTTGAAGACATTTAAATCATCGTTTTTTATATCAAATAAAATTCAATGTTTCTTTTTTCATATCATAGAATAGCAAATTAAATATTCTTTGTTCTCATATTATTTGTTTAAAATATAACTTAATAACAATAAAATCAACTTATAGAGTAGGGTGCAGTTTGTGAAGATGTGTGAAATGAAAATGATGTGTAAGTTCATCTTACGTATAATATAAACGCATACAACGATTTTAATTTACAATCAAATTATATCGCATAGCTTATTCAATGGATATAAAAAAAAATAACCTCGAAGGCTAAGGCGGGAGCTTGCTTCGCTTCGCTCCCACCATAGCCTTCTAACCTAACCTATTCAAGTCGGTTCTGCCCAGAGAGGTCTTGCTCACTCACTCATATTTATAGGTTGTACGTTGTTTTACAGACAGAAGTTTTATAGAATGTATAATTCGTAGAATTTTCATTTCTTAGACAGCGAATTTCTGCTAACCTTGGTCACAGGTCTAACCTAACCTACGTAACTCATGCTTAAGATAATCTAAAAATTGATTAGCTTTCTAAGAAATGAAAATTCTGCGAAGTGATACATTCTATGAAATGAGTTTCTAATGAGTTTTGAGTGAGTATGAAAAAATACACTGACCAAACAATATTCGTTGAAAAATAATTATATTGTTTGATAAGTTTGTGTAATGAAAAAATAAAATTACAAAATTCATTGAATTGATTTTCTGTCAAATTTGTTTCTTTCAAGTAAATAGTTAAAAAAAATATATATACGAAGCAAAAATACAAGGATCAAATAGTATATGAAACATTTTCTGTGAAACAAAATTCTGTAATTTTTCAGTCTGTAAAACAAGGGGACACCAAAAAATACAACATAAAATAATGTAATACATTTTATCAACTAGGTATTAGGTTGAGAATTAAATTAAATTAAACTTAAACATTTGCCTACAACTAATAGGTCGCAAATATTTTAAACAATTTAGTCTCTGTCATCAAAAAATTCTTGCAACGTATAAAAGCTTTTACGGACCAAGTAAGCAGTAATTTTTTTATTGAAAGTGTTGTTAATAACCTCGTCTTTTATGTTTTTCTGGATATTATTATAAACTTTTATGCTCATAGCATAAGGGCCAGCACTATGCATTTTTAATTTTGACGTCGGTAGAGGTATTTTATGTCTGGGACGTAGATTGCTTGGTGGTGGTTCATTTGGAAATAGATGTCGGTATTTTCTTATAAATTTACAAATCTCTAAAATGTAAATGGACGGCAGTGTGAGTATATTTAAGGTCCGGAAATGTGTTTTGCAGTTTTCAGTTTGTTTGATGTTAGCTAGTATTCTTATTCATTTTTTTTGGCATACAAATAAGTCGTTTACGTCGGTACTATTTCCCCATAATATTACCCCGTAGCGGAGCCATGCGTCAGCATACGCGTAGTATGCACTCAGAGCAGTTTTGAGGTCAGTACTTTTTTTAATTCCAGAAGGGCATAGGTGAAGCTACATAATTTAGAACATGTTTTTTGGATGTGTGTCTTCCAATTTATGTTGGTGTCGATTTCAAGGCCGAGTAGTTTGGACGTCTGAATGCATTCGAGGGCTGTGTTGTTGTAAGAGAAATCGATACTGAGACTACGTTTTTGGTGAGGTCTGAATTGCATTAGTTTGGTTTTTTCAATATTTAATTCTAAGTTATGAAGTTTAAGCCAGTTTGTTACTTTATTAAGAATGTTGTTGAGCAGAATACTTAAAGATTTTTCATCTTCAAGAGGGAATACAATTGAGATGTCATCTGCAAAAAGGACGCAGGGTACATCGAGTACTTTAGGCATATCGTTTATGTAGATGAGAAATAATAAACAACCAAGCGCACTACCCTGAGGGATGGAACCCGACATCGATGTTCTGTTAGATTTTACATTTTGTATCAATCTTGTATGGGGATTATGGAATTCTATCTGGACATATTGTTCGCGGTCAGATAGGTATGATTGAAACCATTTATATGCCATACCCCTGACTCCTATACCATATAATTTTGATAATAATATCTTGTAGGACATTTTGTCGTAGGCCTTACTCATGTCAAGTAAAATTCCGATCGCGTAGTTTTTATTATTGATTATATTGTTTCGTTGATGTATTTGAATAAAGCTAAGGCTGTTGATTTATTCTTCCTAAAGCCATTTTGACTTTCGCTAAATATATTGAACTTTTCACAAAAGGAATACAGTTTATTTGAGACAGTAATTTCGATTATTTTTGCAATGGTGGGTAATAGGGCTATAGGTCGGTATTGGTTAGGGTTATTTGTGCTACCTTTCTTGTGGATGGGTTTAATGCTCGATATTTTTAGTGAGTCTGGCACTATGCCTTCGTTAAAAGATTGGTTGATTAATAAAGTAAGGGGTGCAGTTAATTCCTTTACGCACATCTTTATAAGGAAAGGTGGAAGCTGATCATGTCCAAAGCTTTTCTTGTTTTTCAAACTTTGTATAGTTTTATGTACTTCTCGCTCGCTAACAGGGCTCAAAAAGATTGAGTTTATAGGGCGATCGATGACAGGTTCACCAAGAGCTTGGCTATTATTTTCCCCGAAGGATCTAAAATGATTGTTAAAAATGTTTGCTACAATTTTGGGTTCTTCTACCTTTTTATTATTAAAATTGAGAGATATGTTTTTAAATAATCGTTTTGGTAATTTATTGGTGTTTTCTTTTATTACTTGTAAATTCTAGTTAATTTATATTACACGGAGAGTGATGTATAAGTAATACAAACTAACCTCTTTAAGTCTATTTCGTGATTACAGATGTGTGTATGTAACTTGACAGAAGTTCTGTCCACACTTGGTGTTGGGCCGTGGCTGATTGACTTATTGAGGGTCGAGGATTCTTGAGCTAGTTCAAGATGAAAACAACTTACAACAGTATTAATGCACACAAAATTTGGTGCAGTAATTTAAAGAGTTAAGAAAGAAAAGGGCGCCATCTGTTTTAATCTAAACCAACAGAAAGATGGAGATAGTGTGCCAAATGCAACTGTAAATTATAGTTAAGTAGAGAAGAATGTAAAGTAAACAAAGAAACAGAGTTTATTTTCCGTTACTATAATAAAAAGTAAAATACCTCTTATCAGTTAAGATTTATGAGACGTCATTTAGACAGATACCACTGCACATTTACAGGGTTATTAAAATCATACCTCTCTACGGTATGTCATGCGTTCCTTACACACTAAAGCGCTGTGACTGTGACAGTGCACTTAAATCATACTTCCCTAAACAAGCGTTGTTCCTTACATACTAAAGCGCTGTGACTGTGACAGTACATTTAAATCATACTTCCCTACGTTTATCGAGCGTTGTTCCTTACACACTAAAGCGCTGTAACAGTGACAGTGCACTTACATCATACTTCCCTAATCGAGCGTTGTTCCTTGCGTAAAGTGAAGGTGTAAGTAGTATGAAACGAGTTCACCTGAAGATAAATATGAAGATGAAGATGAAGAAGCACACCGCGCAATCACCAGGCAGCGTGGCAAGAACACCCAGTAGAAGCAGGCAGGTGCAGACACGTGCACGGAGACGGACAGACACGTGCTCAGAGCAGACAGACAGTCACGCAGTCAGAGAGCATGGCATGATAGGGGGCCCAGAGAGCACAGACATCCATACACCCAGAGAGCAGAGAGCACAGCAGAGCACAGAGCAGAGCATAGCATAGCATAGCATAGCACCGGCTGTTTTGGCTGCAAAGATTGTTGGCATTAGAATTATTGCATAAACACCCGTTTTATACCTGCGAATAGGAAGTTTAAGCAAACGAGAGACACAAAGTAATCGACACGCTTCGTAAAACAAGACGTAGGGCTCCTAGATAGGCAAAGCACAATTACCCGGTTATAGAAGTTTTAAGGCTGCGGCGACTTTACCATGCGTTAAACGATGTTCGCCTTAAGTTTAGTAAACGTCCCCTCTTAGATTTCACATGTTCCTTCTACAACAAGGAAAAACCATAAATCACAAAAATAAAAGCACCTGACGACAATGTAGACCAAGTCTTAGCACTCACGAAATACTCACATGAAAAATCACCAGATATCACAAGGATGCATTGCGCATTAAGAAGCTAAGTTAAAAGATGGCCATACGGCCGTAGCGTGACTCCCACACACAGAGTAAGTTCTACGTGCTTACATATCTGTAGCGGTTGCGAGAGTGACAAGCTAAATCCAAGTCGCTCCTACCATAGACATGCGTCCATAACCAAACCTAGAGTTAAACATATCGACTGATGATTCGATCAGATGTTTAGATTAATTTAAAATAAGAAGAAACAGATTTTAACAATATCTAATTATAAATAATATCGCTAGAAACGATTTCCTAAAGATATAACAGACATTTAATTAAATGCAGAAGAAATAGTTTACTAAATCGTTTGCGAGAAGTCGAAGTGTTACCTCCTGTTGTTCAAAGATGTCGCCACTGGTACTAAAATAACAGTATTAGAAATTAATCTGTAACACCACATTGTCTTGACTATGTTGTGAGATTGTTTTATTCTGTGTATAAATTGTAACTTTTT
Source organism: Acleris emargana (assembly GCA_927399475.2). Classification (NCBI taxonomy): domain Eukaryota; kingdom Metazoa; phylum Arthropoda; class Insecta; order Lepidoptera; family Tortricidae; genus Acleris; species Acleris emargana. Next base: position 10,845,020 of record OV656860.1, read on the forward strand.
TGATTTATTTACTAGACGTTTTAATAACTTTTCATATTTTTTGTAGTAGTTAATTAGTGTTATGTTATCGGTCTGAGAAATAAGTATTTTTAATTGACGTTTATGTTTACAAAATTTTCTCAAACCTGTAGTAAGCCAAGATTTTTTCGTGTTATATTTGTATTTTTTTACGGTTAAAGGTATGGTTTTATCAAGTAGATCTGCAAGGGTTTTTGAGAATTTGTTATAGTTTTCATTTACTTTTTTGTCCGATGAGATTATAGTACTCCAATCGATGTGCTGAAGTTTTGACTGAAATTTTGACTGACCGGCTCTGATATGGGGCCAAGTCGTGAACCTAATATAGAGCATTTGACGAGTAGAATTGATACCTACAATTAAATCCCTGAGCACATATTCTCATTGTACACCTAATATACCTTTATGTACAGTTGCGGTCAATTAATAAAATGTGTAATTAGTATTAGCACTTCCTAATGCAATGTGTATTAAGGTTAGATAAGATTATTGTCTAAACTAGTAGTTACGTACGAAGTTGGGTGAGTGAGTGCGCCAACTAAATTATTTTTACACCTATTGACGATTCCAATGTTAATAAAGCGTGGTATTTCCCCAGGTGCCTCACGACGAAGACGACGCCGCCATGGACGAGCTGCTTGCGCTCGCGCACGAGTTCCTGCAGCACTTCTGCCACGGCAACCAGCAGAACCAGGTGCTGCTGCACAAGCACCTCGACCTGTTCCTCAATGCGGGGGTAAGGACGACTTGTTACGAATCGGCTTCTATAAAAGCAACAAACCAATTCTTACAGATTTGAAAACCTGTTAAAACTCCGCGAAGGCGGTGTGGCGGGTTTCCAGGCTAAAAGTTATTAGTATGGAAACTGGCCGCACCGTGACGTTTGGGGCTTAAAAACCGAAACGGTACCGCAAATCTAAACCGAGGGTTAGTTTCTTCCGTGCTGAAAGACATCAAGCAAAATCTTTCAAGATCTCTTTACATTTTGTAGCTGCATACCGTGCCAAAAGTTGGACTTTTCGCACTTGTGTTTTTTTACTTTTCCTTTTTTTACCTTAATTGCTCTAATTGCACTCTGAATTTTTATCACTCTAAGAATTAAATGAAATTGTAGTTTACTTAAATACTGTTTTGTTTTAATTCAAACGACGTTTGGTACTCGTGCGGAATTGTCGTTATCACATGTCCCGGGATACGTGTGAAATGAAATACTCTCCACACTTGCATCAAAATGTACTATAAATTTCACACCTTAACTTCTCCTTTCAGATCCGCGAAGCCCAAACCGTGTGCGCCATATTCAAAGACAACACTGCGCTTTGCAGCCACGAGGGCAATGAGAAGGTGGTCGCCCACTTCGTGCACTGCATCGAGACGAGGGGTCGGCGGCCTGCATACCTTCACTTCCTGAGGACCATAGTGCATGCGGACTCGCAGTATATTAGACGGAGTCAGGACTTGGTTATGCAGGAGGTGAGTAGCTGCTTTTTATGATGACAATAATTTTGCCATCCTAAGCAAATAGCAGTATTTGCAGTTTTAGTTCTCTTCTCTTAGTAATAAGGTTGATATTGCTACAGAAACTTTATCTGACATACTGCGTATTAGCTTAGAAGGGCAGAATTGTTTGTAGGATTTTATCATTCATTGAGATTTGATAGCAACAACGCCTCTTCGCTAATCGACTATGAGAATGTTATTTAAGTGGCCGAGATTTATGATTTGACAAGCTTTTATTTCTCATGTGTACATATATTTCAAATGTGTGTATGTTAGAGTTTTGAACCATTTCTGTTATTGGAGAGGGTTAGAATATTATATACATTTGGAAAGGCGATGACAACGCAATATTACATACATACATAAACTCACGCCTTTATTCCCAGAGTGGGGTAGGCAGAGCTAAAGAATTACCAACAAGTCTTAAAACTTCTTCATAATTCTGTAACCACATTTTGCACAAGTAGGCTAAGATGTTTCCAGTGTATTAGTGACAATCCCATCGCCTAACAGTACTACAAGCCTTTATTCCCTTAGTCGCCTCTTACGACATCCACGGGAAGACATGGAGTGGCACTATTCTAACCCGGCAACCACACGGCAAACAAAACGTCTCGTCGTCTGTCAGAAACCGATCTGTATTTGAGCGGCATCAAACAAATCGCGAATCGCGAGCTTTTATCTCATCAACAGACGTCATTCCACGTTAAGAAAACTTTTCTCATTGCTTTGGTCTCATGTTGACTAGATGGTGAACGCCGGCGAAGACGTGCTGGTGTTCTACAACGACCGCGTCTCGTTCAACTACTTCATTCAGATGATGCGTCAGTTCAAGCAGACCAACGAAATGCCCGAGGCTTTGAGGTAGTTTCTTTTGTAATGCTATTGACGCAAAACACCGTAAGTGACATTTTAAATAAGGAGCAAAATTTACCTTTTCACTAAGACAGTAAGGTTTATTTTGCTCTATCATAAATTTGTTAGTTACGCGGTTTTGCAGAATCACCGACGATATATCATATAGGGTAAAGACACCAGTGGTCAGCCAGAGACCTGAAGTCGGCCTCTGCCTATACTTTGTATGAGTGGGAAGAGTACGAAAGATATATTTTCCACTCTTTGCTCTCATATGAGGTCGACTACTGGTCTCTGGCTGACCACTGGTGTCTTTATACTATATATATATCGTGGTCCTGGTTTGCTCAGCGTACACTATTGAAGTGTCCCCGATCCAACTTTATCTCAATTAACTTCGTTCCCATACATATCACAGGATAACTTCTACGCTTAGTTTGAAGCTTCTTTTACACGGCGCGCAACTCAAATTCGAACTTATAACATTTATTCGACAAATAAACACTGCAACACAACAGACAGTAGAAACAAAACAAGATATAATGAGAGCATATTTAGAAACGTTGCACTGTAGAATTCAGCTCAGCATGTGCGCCGTTGACCTATTCATAAATGAACGCGAACGCGTGTCCAGAGAAAAGACAAATGCGCTCTTTAATTATTATTATTTGGTCGTAATTGGATACACATGGGTCCACAGATAAGTTTGCAAGCCTTTTTTATTTTAATATTCTGTGCCATCCTTTATAATCATATTTTTCTCATCAAATATTTGAGCAACTTAATCCTTTCAGATATCACATCCAGCTCGTAAAGCTGCTGACCTGCTGCACGATGGGCAAGAACGTGTACACGGAGATCAAGTGCCACAGCCTCCTGCCGCTCGACGACATCGTGTCCATGATAACGCACACTGACTGCATCCCGGAGGTAACTGTTGCATTTCAAAAGATGCACTTTTTTTTGGCTTCATATCTAGTTACAATCGAAATAATTACAGAATTTTAATACTGTGGTAAATATATTGGAACTATGGCTATGGTTATCTGATGAAGATTTGGAGCGTTGGCTGTGTTAGTAAAAAGTGGGAAATCATGTTATGGTAGTTTGTAAAAATAGTGATTAATTTTTTTTATACAAAGATGCATGAATCTCTTTGTTTATTATCTATGCTTGATTGCTTTGAAAGGTTTTTCTTAAACAGGTTGACCTAGATGTTTATGTATGTTAGTCTTTTATATAAATACCTTGCACTCCAATTTGTCGGCTATTTCTTCAAGTGTTTTAGTTTAAAAAAGTATTTTGAGAGGTGATATATGATAAAATATTTATTTCTGTTACAATGTTCACATCAATATTTTATATATCTTGTACCCTAGGTAAAAGAAGCGTACGTCGGCTTTTTAAACCACTGCTACATCGACACTGAGGTGGAGATGAAGGAGATCTACTCCAGCAACTACATGTGGGACCTGTTCGAGCGGTCCTTTCTGCAGGACATGCTGGCCATCGTGCAGGGTGACCCGGCTGCTGGTGAGTGGAGGCTGTAGCCTTTGGAACATTTATATTTGACAGGACGGTGCAGTTTAAGCGTCGGCAACAGGCGCAAGCGGCAGAAACAAATATACAGGGTGTAAGGGACGGCTCACCGAAAACTGAAACCATAGCTTCAGACCATTGTACTGAACTGAAATCCAGTGGAAATTTTGCCGGGAAAACGAAAAATTTCTCGTTTCTTTTTTCATGATTTTCCATATAAACCGATCTAGGACAACATATTAGGACATACTGAAGCTCATTATGTAAAAAAAACTGTGAAATCGGCATTTTCACGTAAAAAACGAGAAAATTTTCGTTTTCCCGGGAAAATTTCCACTGGATTTCAGATCAGTACAATGGTCTGAAGCTATGGTTTCAGTTTACGGTGAGCCGTCCCTTACACCCTGTATAAAATTAGGTTTTTATCACTATTCCCTCTAAAACTGTACCAATTATCTGGGGGTTAAAAAGGAGCCTATGTTCTATTCCAGACTATAGTGTATCTCTGTGCCAAATTTCATCTTGATCCGGTCAGCCGTTCTCATTCAGTAAGGACCTTCCAAACTTTTGCATTTTTGCTCCTCGCTTGTTCCCTACATCTCATCATTTGTTTATTGATGCTCACCACAGTGACCAAAGTCGTCATCGCGCAATCTCGTGGCTAGACGGTTAAAGTTGTTATCGAGAAAAACTTATTATATGATTTTTATGACATAGTCGCCGGATCATCGCAAGAAAGTGCTGCCGGCTCGCAGCAAGCGTGGGTCAACTACGTGACGGACGTGCTCGTGCAGACTATATGCACCTTCTTCAACTCGCCGTTCAGCGACCAGAGCACCACTGTGCAGGTGAGGCCCTGCAGCAGGACCCTAGTCTGGTCACTTTGTCGGTTTGCAGCGACCGAGAGTCAACGCTGATCGACACAGAGCACCGTAGTAGGAAAAGCCCCTTAAAAGTCAATGAGACACATAGCGCGAAAGGCTAAATTAGGATTGTGAGTTCAACTTGTGGGAGGACCTTGTGCAGAGTACGTCCGGGTGGGTACAACCATCTTATCCATTAACCTACCGCCAAGCAGCAGTGTTTGCATTGTTGTGTTCCGGTTTGGGGATAAGACAGCCGGTGAAATAACTAGCATAGAGGCATTCCATCTTAGTCCTCAGGGTTGGCAGTGCATTTGCAGTCTTGTGAATGCGAATGTCAAGGGGTCACAGTTTCCACTTACCATCAGGCGGCCTGTGTGCTCGTTTGCCTTCCCTATGACATAAAAAAAAAATACATCATCTTACATTTGGAAATACATACTTAGTTAATGAGCATGTCAAGTTTAACTACAAACTATAAAAAGTTTTTTCTTCATGCCTCTTGGGATATTTACGGTAAGTTCGTACCTGATATAAAAATTGGTTCTTTATACTCGTTTATTTTTTTCTCACGAGAAATGACAAATACATTTTTGCACCCAAAATTAATTAAATACCTTTTAGGATTTATGATTATTAGTTCCTTTTAAAACTAGATTCTTCCTACAACTTCGCACTGCCTTCAGGAAATGCTTTGTCCTTTTTGTGAAAGAGCAAAAAACGGATGAATTTAGAGATGCTATTGTAGATGTATTTGATCCCCAGACGCGGCAGTCCATCTTCGTAAAACTGCTGCAGACCACGTTCCGCATCTACCAGTGTCCGTGGCTCACGCCGCCTCAGAAACTCAACGTAGAGAAGTGCATACGAACGCTCAGCGAAGTCGGTAAGAACTGCTGAATTAGTACATACATAACATACATAAGTATCTTTACATACTATTAAAAATTAAGAGGAAAAATCGAGCAGAAATGTAATGCAAAATTGAATTTTTACCCTATTTTGAGATATCAATTGTTAACTTGCTACCAATACATTGCGTGCCGAATTAATTTGCATGATAAAAATACATACATACATACATAAACTCACGCCTTCATTCCCACAGTGGGGTAGGCAGAGCTTAAGAATTACCAACAAGTCTTAAAACTTCTTGATAATTCTGTAACCACATTCTTCAGAAACACAAATTTTCGTTGTAAGGCCAAATATGATACCAAAAATGTGATACGGGGCATTTTAAACTGTTTAACTATAGAATCATTTATAAACTTATGATAATTTATTAGGATTCAAAAGAGTCATATAATCATGCTGGATCAGGATAAAAATGCTGAGACCATGCACTGGTATTCTGCCAGAAACTTCAAATTAGTAATGCTAGCAATGTTATGAAGTAAAAATTGTGCATGTGCGGGCCGCATCCTCGCAAGTGTCGATATTATCTTATTAGATCCATCCATTGTTTTGTTAACGATGAGCAAAGTTATACGCTGAGCCATTACCCTTTTGCCCTGCTGCAGCGCACACATTCTTTAGGCAATTTGTGTGTAATGTTAGTATCACTTTGCTTATTTTTTTTAAATGTTTTATTTTTGTCAATTGTGTGTGTGTTTTGTGGTACGCAAATAAACGTTTTATCTATCTATCTATCTTGATCAATTTTAATACACATATACGACGTCAAAAACGTGTGTCATGGGCAGGGATCGGAATTTAAAAGAAAAGAAAAAAACGACGTACAGTCGAACATAGAACCTCCTCCTTTTTTGAGTCGGTTAGAAATAAGGATAATAACCACCAGTTGGCTTTCAATTTTAACTGTTTATTTGTTTCTAGAATTAAACCGCACTCTTCCACTATCCCTTGTTCCAGCAAAATCCCGCACCATAGCGATCCCACATGAGCTGGAAGCCAAGATCCTGACGGTGTTCGAGAAGGCGGCTGCGCTGTCCAGGCAGACCAGCAAGTGGCTGCTCAACTCCAAGTCTTCCAAACTGGACAGGATGGTTTCACAGGTAATCATATTTATCCAAAAGGTAAGTCCAATTTTCGACTGGGACGGAAATCGGGATAACGTGGAAAATGTTGACTTGCAAGTATATCGCACTAGATCAGCACCGCCTCAGCTCAAAGTGAAACATTGAAAAGTGAGCTTTTATTAGTATAATTTTAGTTTATGCATTGCATAACAAAATGTTCAAAATTAAATTAAGATCGTCAACATAAATAATATTTAACAAAGAATTCAGAAATAAAGATATTTAAAGAGACATTTATTACATTAAATAGATTCAAAAGGAACTACAAACAGAGAAATTGTTGCGAAACGGACCCAAGTCAGCATTCGCTAGCCGTACAGCCAGCGCTGGTCTTACGTTGGAACCGCTCGGTGAAGAGACGGAACGTGACCCACTTAACACTAAACATACGTTAAAAGAAAAACAACATGGATTAAATTAAGATCATTCGTTCGAGATTATCTCGAACGACCATAAAATTTGCAACCAGTTATAGCTGGCAACATCAAGGAAACAAAAAACAAAAACTCTACTTACATATACTTATATAAACTACATATAAATACACGCATACATAAAGTAAATGAGTTAATAAATACATACTAAATACACACTAAATACATATTATTATAAATCTTTATAATATATACATAGATAAACGTAACAGTTTGGCGAGTAATATTAGAATATGCTACTTTAATCTTTATTATATTAAATACATTAAAAAAAAAAGATAAATTCTAGAAATCAGCCAAACAAACATAACACACGGGGTCATAGGATAGTAAAAATTAAAGTAAAGGAAATCATAGAAAAACTTTGGAAGCGATAGATATAATCGTATGCTTGAGACTGCCCGATTTATTATTTATTTATTTAATACGACCATACCGCAAATGGTCTCTTATTTTCGTTTTTATTGTAATTTTACCGTTATCTTTATTTTTTTCTAGCAGACAGACGAGGTAATAATATTTCTCTTGTCCCTCTCAGTTCCCATCATTTGCTTTATCATCAATAATTGCTGTAATCAATAGTTTTATTTGCCAATAGGTCTGCCCTTGACTCTAAGATGACAATATGGTGGTAGCGACGGACCCTGCACTAAGTCCTACCACCAGCTTGTTACCAAAAACGTTTAAAATGTGGTGTATTGTAATTTTGGACTATTTACCCCCTACCAAGAAAGGAAGGAACCTCCTCAGTAGATGCTGCAGGGGTGGTCAGGTTCCCAAAGCTGGTTTTCTTGTTGCACTTATTTTCACCTAACGAAACTAGGATTTCAAATTTTCCGCACTGACATCATAATGTAATTTTATTTGGATGATTATTATACTTTGTATAGGTTTTCTTTTGACAGTACCTTATTTTTTGTTTAGCAAACGGAGGAGGTAAAGAAATCCCCAAACCATTCTTCTAAGCCTACTTATTTCGTTTAAGACTAGAGGAGTCCTGCGACTTCGTACGCATAGTATTAGTTCCCCGCTACTCCCGCTATTTATTCCTGTTGGGGATCGATTTCCGGAAAATCCTTTCGTAGTATACCTATAGGATATCCAAGAAATACTCCCTCCAAATTTGAAGTCCCTAAGTCCAGCGGTTCAGGCTTTGCTTTATATGTCAGTCTGACTGTACTGCTGGACTGTTTTGTTTTTTTTTGTTTGAATGGGTATGCTTCCCTGGTGGTCCCATTGTCACCAGGTCAGAATCTGATGATGGGATTCTGCCGAAATGAACTAATCAAATATTATAGGCACAACTATAGTGTTTAAAACATCTTATAATGTGGTAATACCCGCTTCTCTTGATTGAGTGGAAAAGTACGTACATAATGCCCTGCTATATTACAGTCGTCTTAACTTCCTTGTCCTTAATATCTCACATGTTCTGTTCAGCTTTCTTTATCTACGTGTAGCACTGCTAGATCAAGACTGTATCAACTCAAAATCATTGTTAGTTTTTGAAACATAGGCGTTGTATTAAAGTTGATTTTAAAATACAGTTGTATTTTGAGTTACTACACTTTTGATCTGGCAGTGCGATGTGTTAATTAAAGTATATACTCGTAGTGCTATACCAACATGCTTCTTACAGTCAAACCTCCAGAACGACCGCTCAGTGATGGAGGGTCTTCAGGAGATAGTGGCGTTACTGGAGGAACAGCTGCGGCCGCTGTTGCAAGCCGAGCTGTCTCTCCTCGTGGACATACTGTACAAGCCGCACCTGCTGTTCACTAGTCCGGGGGAGGTCACCCAGGCCGACACCAGCGGGATATTCATATCCAGGTGAGGTTGGTGGCAGTTCTGGAGGAACAGCTGCGGCCGCTGCTGCAAGCCGAGCTGTCTCTCCTCGTGGACATACTGTACAAGCCGCACCTGCTGTTCACTAGTCCGGGGGAGGTCACCCAGGCCGACACCAGCGGGATATTCATATCCAGGTGAGGTTGGTGGCAGTTCTGGAGGAACAGCTGCGGCCGCTGCTGCAAGCCGAGCTGTCTCTCCTCGTGGACATACTGTACAAGCCGCACCTGCTGTTCACTAGTCCGGGGGAGGTCACCCAGGCCGACACCAGCGGGATATTCATATCCAGGTGAGGTTGGTGGCAGTTCTGGAGGAACAGCTGCGGCCGCTGCTGCAAGCCGAGCTGTCTCCTCGTGGACATACTGTACAAGCCGCACCTGCTGTTCACTAGTCCGGGGGAGGTCACCCAGGCCGACACCAGCGGGATATTCATATCCAGGTGAGGTTGGTGGCAGTTCTGGAGGAACAGCTGCGGCCGCTGCTGCAAGCCGAGCTGTCTCTCCTCGTGGACATACTGTACAAGCCGCACCTGCTGTTCACTAGTCCGGGGGAGGTCACCCAGGCCGACACCAGCGGGATATTCATATCCAGGTGAGGTTGGTGGCAGTTCTGGAGGAACAGCTGCGGCCGCTGCTGCAAGCCGAGCTGTCTCTCCTCGTGGACATACTGTACAAGCCGCACCTGCTGTTCACTAGTCCGGGGGAGGTCACCCAGGCCGACACCAGCGGGATATTCATATCCAGGTGAGGTTGGTGGCAGTTCTGGAGGAACAGCTGCGGCCGCTGCTGCAAGCCGAGCTGTCTCTCCTCGTGGACATACTGTACAAGCCGCACCTGCTGTTCACTAGTCCGGGGGAGGTCACCCAGGCCGACACCAGCGGGATATTCATATCCAGGTGAGGTTGGTGGCAGTTCTGGAGGAACAGCTGCGGCCGGTGCTGCAAGCCGAGCTGTCTCTCCTCGTGGACATACTGTACAAGCCGCACCTGCTGTTCACTAGTCCGGGGGAGGTCACCCAGGCCGACACCAGCGGGATATTCATATCCAGGTGAGGTTGGTGGCAGTGCTGGAGGAAACCGCTGCAAACCGAGCTGTCTGTTTGTTCATCCTAATCCAGGATGCATTTTTACGGCGAAGAAAGATTAGCTTAGGATTTTGGATTCTCAAAATCAACTCATTTTGCTGTGTTTCTATGGGTCTTAGATCATCCTTACCATCAGCTTGCGCTGGTTAAGTATAAATAATCTGTTTCCAGACTCATCCGCCACACAGAGAAGCTTCTAGAGGAGAAGGAAGAGAAGCTATGCGTCAAAGTTCTGCGCACGCTCCGGGAGATGATGGCCGTCGATCCCGAGTACGGAGACAAGGTAACAAGTCACATTAAGCTAGTAATTGTAGGGCCATTACCAACTGAGAGATGCAACACAACGCTGCTTCGACACGCATGCCTTACCCATAAGCCCCACGAGTGCGAGCGAGAGAATCCGATGAAAATGATTTATTTTCACGACGCTCAGTTGGTAATGGCACTACAAGTTTTTCTGTGAGTACCTTGTGGTAACTTAATGTAAAAAAAAATATTGTACTTGTATTCATGTATATTATTTATTTTTCTACTTAGTCACCTTTTAACTCTGTACACTTGTTCCAGCGGCAGTCTAGCTTTAATAAGACATCTAAGAAATAGATTTCGGAAATCGTCGAAATAGGCCTCTGTGGCAGCGAGAATCTCTTCATTTGACGAGCCGGAAAAACGATAAAATAAACATATCTCTATTTATTTCTGTGAAACTTATTTATTTAAAACTTTTTAATATCCTAGGGCAACCAGCTGCGGAATAAGCTGCTCTCACAGTACTTCGTAAACCGCAAGTCGGAGCCCAAGATCAGCGCTCCCCTCGGCTCCGTGGTTGTCATGCACGGGCCCGGCGGTGAGCGGACACACAAACATACATACACGCACACATTATACGTTACACCTATTTGTGTCCGAGTTTCCGCTGCGCAATTTCATTTGTCATACTGTTAGAAGTTACAAATGTGTTTACAAGCTTCGTTCTGCCTTAAAAATGACAGCTCCAGCTGGCCTATAAACAACACTTACAATTATGACACAATCGCTAGATAAAAAAAGGCTACCAAATTCGAATATAAGTCAACGCATGTAAAAAGTTAGCTAGGTTTCTATAAAATCAATGGCTATAATTACACTTTCTCTAAATTAATTTTCTATAATCAATCACATGCTATACCTACATTCAAATGCTATAACAGTTCGTTTCTATAATTTTCACTAACTCTAAGTTTTAGATGGTCTAAAATTATTTGCCAAATTAAATAATATTCAATACTCAATATATTTATTGCATTCTACATTTTACAGATGTTGTTGTAATCATAGGTATATACATGTTCATGGTATATGGACCCTGTTGGGCACAGCAACAGAAACAGTAATTAACGCTAATAATTATTAGGCATAAGCTTAAAATTACATAAAAAAGACGTATCAGGGCAGAACCGACTCGAATAGGTAAGGTTAGAAGGTCAAGCTTGCGAAATAAATATGATAAAGGACAATTTGATGTTTTGCAAGATTAACATTAGACATTTTACACGCTATAGAAAATGTTTATTATAGCAAAATAATGATTATAGCAAGTGATTTTATGGGAAATGAATTTATAGCATCTAATTTTATGACATTTGATTTTATAAGAAATATGGTAGACAAAAAAAAAGTGCTCCAGGCGATTTATACCTACGCAGTGAGCGAAATACGGTCCAAATTGGCGGTGTGCGGTGCGGTACGGAGAAGTGAGCGACGGACCATTGCGCGCGCCATAGGTTTGTAGGACCAAGTGTCGGGGCAAGAAATCATTTTTAGCGGGCTCTCGCTCGCATTCGTGTCTTATGGCGTGCGTAAGGGATACAAGACACCGCTGCTACTAAACGCATTCCTTAGGGTCTCTCCAAACTAGTCGACGCCGTTTCGGCGAATCGTGTACGGAAAAAGCTTTATGTCAACGCAATAAGAGCGAATAAGACGTCAATCGGCTCGGCCGGCGCGAAACGACGTCTTTCGATGGGAAAACGGCGTTTTGCCGTAAAGCTGTTCGCATCTGTACGACGCTGTTAGCAGCCTACAGCACACGTTCGCATTCATAAATCTCCGAGAACCACCGTTCGGTGCCGGCAAGAGTTGAACAGCTACGATCACGGCCGAGTACCTACGATAAGGACCGGTCAGAGCTGGCGGAAGCCAAAAATGAGATTTACGATTGCCGATCACCCGCTGTTGCCTACATCTGTTCATCCGACTCAACGGCTGTACGCATGCTGTCTGACGTCTCGACGGCAGTACGGAGCACGGAGAGCCGACCGTCGCTTTACAACTGTTGCGATAGCAAATCGCAGGCGATCGGGCGTCTCTACGGCCGCAAGGAGGATGAGACTGCTGAACGCGGGTGTCCAACCGCGGAGACGGCCGATCGGCTATATGCGAATAGTGTGGTGTAAAACACTCGGCGAAAGCCGACTCCGCGTCGACTGGTTTGGGGAGACCCTTACGCTCGCAATAAGCCCCACGAGTGCGAGCGAGAGTCAAATAAAAATGATTAATTGCCCCGACGCTCAATTGGTAATGGCCCTACAATAGTTGACATCTTGCATCCACGCAAGTACCCTATTCGTTCGGTCAAGTTGAGACATGCGCAAACGTCCACTAGCCGTCCGGAGCTCTTTGTACGCTTATGCAGAAAAAAACCCATAAACTTTAGCAACCTCCGACAAAGGCTCTGCCAATATAGGATTGTAAAGTGAATAACCTTACCTATAGGTTCTATAGGTGATCTTTATAATTCTTTAAATGTTAGCAGTTTTGCAAAATAAATGCATTTGTAACTTACGAAAGTTTGGCAAATGCAACAGTTGGGAGCGAAACTTCGAACTTACAATGGGTTTACGTATAAAGGTTAATGATGAGGAAAACTGGAAGTGGCGTGGAAGTTGGATAGGTGGACCAGAATAAAACATGAGAGTCTTACCGCCGCACTCAGAGACGTCGATTAAATTTAATGCTTGATTAAAGTTGCTGCTGTCACTTTGTCTTCTATAGAAATAGAATAAGATAAAACGTCACTAATCACGTCTCTGAGTGCGGCAGTAAATCTATGTAATAGACTTTCTTATTTATTTCCATTGTATGGGTACAATAAATTCGTAGTTTAAATTAGTGTTGTGGGGGCATTGAATCTAGAACCAACTAGAAACTTCTACACCACTTTCGGTTAGGTTTTTTTAAATTAATATTGATTCAAGTTGTTTACAAGTTACTTTAGAAAACAGTTCACATAGACTTAGATTAGCACAAATACTAACTAATGTATAAATTTTGTATTAGAAAATGTATCAAACTAATTTCAAATTTAGTTTATTGTGAGATATTTTTATCCTCCAATGCCTTTCTTTTAATGCTATTTTTTTTTTTTTTTTTTTATAAATAGTGTTAATAAAATTAAATAAATACCGATAAAAATATCTTACAAACATACTTGAAATAAATTTCGTCTTTTAGCAGCAATAGCATTCAAATTCAATTGTTCACCATACTTTTCTTGTTTAACCTAACATGATCTAAAAATAATTCTCAAATTTAAATCTATCGTTCTGTCTCCCTCACTTTCATAAGGGTGAGGTAGACAGGGCATCATAATGGCATCATAGTGAAGTGGACTTTCTTTATTTCTCCACGCATGCGCCGCAGAATCTCATCTCAACCCGCAGAAACCAGGTGGGTCAGTGCACCGGCTTTGTGTGATAGCACGCGAGTGTGGCACAGTTTTGCGTGGGACATTCTGCCCTTGTAAGCCAAACAGTAACTCTGATTCAATTGCCAAAGAGGATTAAATTCTATCCTCTTAGTAATGAGCTAATGAGGTTGTGATTGCTATTTGAAATGGTGCTATTTGGCTTGACAGAGCAGTATTTATTTTTGAGGACTTTGTCGTTTGGGCGAAATACTTTTGACCGAATGTATCATTTGCCAAAAAGTTATTTTCCATCGCAGCTGTTTTTTTTACTCACAACCTAACCTTGTTGTGTTCCGGTCTGTGGATAAGACGACCGGTGAAATTACTACCATAGAGGCATTCCATCTCAGTCCTCAGGGTTGGCAACGCAATTGCAGTCGTAGGACTGCAATCTTTTGGTTTTAGCTTTGAGAATGCATGTTATATTAGATAGAGAAACAATCCGAACGTGTAAAACTGTGCAACATGTACAGTACATAATGCCATATGTTTATTTAAAACGTATATATGTAATGTGCATGTGTGTTACGTATTACAGGTGTTATAAACTTTTCTAGTGTTCACATCACTGTTTTTTTTGTCAAATATTTTTGTTTTTGTTGCAAGTTTCGATTTCAGTGCCGTTGGTTTGATTCACAATTTTCGCGTGTCAATTAGCTTTGTCTTAATTGTCTAAATATGATCAATTTTGTTCTAGCATCTCAATCCTGCAACGTGTTGGTAAATTTGCAGTTTTGAGATTTTAGCCTTAAGATTGCAGTTTTGATATTGCAATCTTAAAATTTCTAGTGTATATGGGTCTCAACTTTACTTACTATCAGTTTGCCCATGTGATCTAAACGCTTTTCATAATATAAAAAAAATAACATCGAAAATGTTTTGGATGAAGCTAAGGTCCTGATGCGTACGGGACAGACCCTGGCGCAAGTACAGGCGCACCTGGACAAGGAAGGCGCCTCCGACCTGGTGGTGGACCTGGTCATCCGCAGCACCAACCGGCCTGCCATCTTCCTCGAGGCCATTCAGTTAGGTAAGATGGAACACGTAGATGTGTGCGTATAGCCCAGGCCCTGATGCGTACGGAACAGTTCCTGGACAAGCAAAGCGCCTCCAACCTTGTGGTGGACCTGGTCATCCGCAGCACCAACCAGCCTGCCATCTTCCTCGAAGCCATTCAGCTAGGTAAGATGGAACACGTAGATGTGTGCGTATAGCACAGGCCCTGATGCGTACGGAACAGCTCCTGGACAAGCGAAGCGCCTCCAACCTTGTGGTGGACCTGGTCATCCGCAGCACCAACCGGCCTGCCACCTTCCTCGAGGCGATTCAGCTAGGTAAGATGGAACACGTACATGCGTGCGTACAGCCCAAGTCCTGATGCGTACGGAACCTTGTTGCCTCCAATCTGGTTTAGGAACTAGTCATCCGTAGCACCAACCGTCCAGCAATCTTCCTCGAGGCCATACATCTTCCTAAAGGTTCATCATATCGATTTTACTTTGGTTTACGTTCTGAACGACAGAATGGTCAAGCAAAAGTTGTTCTTTATGTCAATTAATGTTTAAAAATGAGCCTTTTCTCTGCAATTATAGACTTGTTTGAAGGAGTAGTAGATTCACTTCATTTTGCCGGCGTGCAAAAGAGTTCTTAAGTGTCCAATTTACTTAATAAGTGTTTTGAATCAGCCTGGTCAAAGAGCTACCCAAGGCTCGCGGCAATTAATAACTGCGCTGCACTTTTACATTCACGATCACTTGAAATAATGCAAGGACATTTTCTATACATAGGCATCTTTGATGTGTGTCCATAAAACACCAAACTGATTCATTTCCCAAAAATATCATGTTGAAAAACGCTTTTTTTCCGGAACTGTAAACATTTCAGGAATTTTATAAAACTAACCTAACCTAACCTATAGAGTTGTACAAGATAGTCCTGAAATAAATCCTGAACGAAAGGCTCTCCTATATTACATTATAATGTAGTGTGCTTATTTCCAGGTATCGCTTTGTTAGAGGGAGGCAACCCGATCATCCAAGCGAGTATATTCGCTAAATTACAAAACGGAGAGATCTCACAGGCTTTCCTTAAGGTATTTACATTTATTCAGACCGCTAGAAAAAAAAACATCCTTGACCGCTTTTCATATACATTGCGTATCTTCCATACGAACATAAATTCTAACTAACGATAGTGTTTAGTACTATTAAAAATTAAGAGGAAAAATCGAGCAGAAATGTAATGCAAAATTGAATTTTTACCCTATTTTGTGATATCAATTGTTAACTTGTTACCAATACATTGCGTGCCGAATTAATTTGCATGATAAAAATACATACATACATACACTCACGCCTTCATTCCCAGAGTGGGGTAGGCAGAGCTACAGAATTACCAACAACCCTATAAACTTGTTGATAATTCTATAACCACATTTTGCACAATCAGGCTGAGATGTTTACCATGTGTATATTAGTGACAGGTTGCAAGCCCATCGCCTAATAATACTACAAGCCTTTATTCCCTTAGTCGCCTCTTACGACTTCCACGGGAAAACATGGAGTGGCACAATTCTAAGCCGGCAACCACACGACACTCATGATGCATGATAAAAATACTAACAAAATATATCAAATTATGTTCATTACGGATTGTTCTTTCAGCCCTTAAAATAATAATATATTCGTATGGAAGATACACGCTGTACATCCAATAAAAATGTCGAGTATACTAAGCACCTTGTCATTGCCATTATAATGCTTGGTGATTGATATTAAGTTCAATACGACATGGTACTAAAGCACATGCGTATTTGTCAGGTATTCTACGATAAGATGCGAGAGGCCCAGCAAGAGATCAAGTCGCTGGCGGCGAGCAGCACCGCGGCGGCCACCAGCGACAAGCAGCGGCAGGCCCACGCGGAGAAGCACAAGCAGCCGATCACTGACGGTAAACCATAGATATAAATAGGGAGAGGGGCGGGGGATAGAGAGAGAGAGAGGAGGGGGCAATCGTTTTAGTATGAAAACTACTTACTTCTTACTTGTGGGAGGACCTTGTGCAGGCTCCGTCCGGGTTGGTACCACCATCTTATCCATTAACCTACCGCCAAGCAGCAGTGTTCGCATTGTTGTGTTCCGGTTTGGGGATACGACAGCCGGTGAAATGAATAGCATAGAGGCATTCCATCTTAGTCCTCAGGGTTGGCAACGCATTAGCAGTCTTGTGAATGCGAATGTCTATGGGTCACAGTTTCCACTTACCATCTGGTGGCCTGTGTGCTCGTTCGCCTTCCCATGCCATAAAAAAAAAAAAAAACTCAATGCGCGGCTAGAATATCCTGAGGTGGCAACATACCGGGCACGACGACTCGTAATAGAGCCGAGGTCACTACTAGAAGCCGTCGGAAACTTTCAAGGGTCTGTTAGGCTTCCTGCGGGGTAATTATGACGTAGCTATCCCGTTCAGTTTACGCTGAGAGAAAAGGACAGAGAATTTTGTAGGCAAACGTGGAGCTATCAACCCACTACGCAAAATAGGAGTTGCCGTCACCTATGCATAGATAATACCACCGTCTAATTTTTTAATCTGCAGCCAAACAGCACTGTTCGCATTGTGTATTCCGCTGCGGGGGTAGGAGGCATTCCATCTAAGCCTCTAGGGTTTACAATGAATTTGCAGTCTTTGTAGGGCTGGTTTAATAAAGCAGTAGATAGTAAACCAGTGGTTTGTTCCAGGCAAGGCGGCCACCGGCCCGCTGGTGGTAGGAGAGGAGATGGATGAGGAGGTCACCACCGCCTGCGGCTCCGCCGTGCACGCCTACTCGGATATACACACCATGTCACATGGTCAGTGATTATGTCAGCTGTAGGTACTGAAAAAATAGATGTGCTTAGTCCTTTACCTTTGTTTTTGCGAAATATTATGTTTCCCAAGTGTATTGTTTGTCAACTTTTCATTTGACAACCCGCTTTGTTTTCTGTAACCGAAAATATTTCAGGATTTTACAAAAACTAAACTGACCTAACCTACACCATGGTACTATATTGCCAAACGGCACACTCCCGGTTAGTCTATAGTCCGGGCGATATCGGCATGATGATCGGTAATGATAGAACATACTACGAACAGATAACAGAGATAATTTTTAAAAACGTTGCGCTATAGTATTACTACTAAGATACTCAGCTCAGCATGTGTGTGCCAGAGCCACGGCGCTAGTTTTTGTCGTAAATCCACCCTAAATCGATCAATGACAAATTGAGCATAGCACATCGATTTGGTGTAGGTAATAGGAACGTTCAATCGACGTTGAATCATCTCATGCTACCAACGATGAACGAATTCGATGTACCTTTGTACTATTTAACCTTTAACTGACGTTGTATACGTCTCACAGACGTCATGATTACTATTTTGAACTTTGTTGCTATGGCCTAAGTGCTACTTTGAGAATGCTCTGAAACCACCTCGTCAATTAAAGGTTAAATTTGTACCAGCACAACTACAGCTAACACTCTAAACGCCGTCCGGTGACCCTTGACCTTCGGACCCACAGGCACCACAGTCCTCGAAGAGATAATGGCGGAGAAGAAGCGTGAGACCGGCAGCGTGGACGTGCTGCCCGCCAAGGTCTCCGTGATGAAGCCAATTCTACGATTCCTGCAGTTGCTGTGCGAGAACCACAACCCTGACCTGCAGGTAGAGTCTTGGAAGCTGAAGTGGGTGTCGATAACCCTCATAGTTTTGGATAAAGAGAGGATATCATCATCATCATCATGTCAGCCGAAAGACGTCCACTGCTGGACATAGGCCTCCCCCAAGGCTCACCACTCAGTCCGGTCTTGTGCTTTTCGCATCCACCGCGTTCCCGCGATCCTTACAAGGTCGTCACTACCCTCATAGCTTTGAGTAAAGAGAAGATATCCTAACATGAAATAAAGGAGGTACTTGGTTTTAAATAATTTTCACTTGATTAGAGTAGGTAAGGGATGAACACCCGGTCCACCTGCCTGCTGGGGTTGCCTGCTAGGTATGTTACTGGGGTTACCAGTCATTATACTGGCCACGCTCCAACCTGCCTCTGGTACAGTCACCACACGGGATTGTTGAGCCACTTGCCACTGTTCATAATTTAGCCATGTAATGCAAATCGGGCATACTCGTGTGACATCGTCGTGAACGACTGATAACGAATGATGACATTTATGTCTATATTCGTGTAACAGAAAGATTATTCTATCTTTGTTATTAGGTATTTCCATCAAATCAACTCTCAAAAATAATCTGACACACCATCGGTAATTTATCAAATTATTAGACTCATAAACAACGTTCGGATAAACTCATGGGTCCGAGTTTTCCAGATGTCGTATGACCAATCATGATTTTTCAGTTGATATCGTTACGTTATAACCAGAGATCGGAATAGGCAGAGCTAATTTGCCTAAACTTGAAGCATTTTCATTCATTCGTGAGTGAGATGGGGATACTTTATTGAATGAACATGCGTCAAGTTTAGGCAAATTAGCTCTGCCTATTCCGATCTCTGGTTATAACAATTGCCGCTAGTTTACTGTTTCTAGACCTGTAATTGGTTGGCTTTGGGTGTAATCAATGTCAGGTTGGCAGGCTTAGTCTTCAGGTTAGCCAACAGTTAAATGGACGCTGTTACGCAATAATGTGTCCATCCACAAGTATTTAGCAATAAAGTATCAACCCTCAGTACTATCGCTATGGGTTGACATTTTATTGCTAAATAATTGTGGGATGACACATTTTTGCGTAACAGCGTCCATTAATAGCATGAAATATAACATTAATCAAGTTATTCTAACCTAAATGGCACTTCTCGCCTATCAAATATGATGACAAAGATGGTATACTTTCCTGCGACTTTCCTTGTCTGTGTTCCACGGAAGTAACCGACTAAACCCGATTTGTATTACACGGCCAAAATACGTACAGTGGTAAGTGGCTCAAAAATCCCATTTTGTGACTGTACGTTGTTTTTCATAAACAAATTTGTTGTAGAATCTACTGCGCAACCAAAACAACAAGTCCAACTACAACCTTGTGTCGGAGACGCTAATGTTTCTGGACTGCATCTGCGGGTCCACCACCGGCGGCCTGGGGCTGCTGGGACTTTACATCAACGAGGGCAACGTGGCGCTCATCAACCAGACCCTGGAGGCGCTCACTGAGTACTGCCAGGGTTAGTCACCACTACACTAGATAGCCAAGGATTCCGCATAAGGCTAGACAGCATTGGCTTGTTAGATCTAGATTAGAAAAGGATATGGTGCTGATATGAGGTGGACCTTCGAGTTTTCAGAGTATTACTGGGTCATGAGAAAACCCATTTTATGATCCCTGTTAGTTTTATTGACCCACATTTTAAATGACAGAGTTTTCAATGAAAAAAAACGTACAAAAATCATCTTAGAATTTTGCGAAATATTTACTTTTCATCAGACATTGAAATATCATGAATGACAAACGTTTCCTAAACTAATTTATTTCAAAAGACCGTCCAGAACTAGAGCTCATTTTTATATCCCTATACTCGTAGATTGGTCTTTATTTAAATTTTAACGAGTAATCTATCAAAAGCACCACTTGCATAAAGTGATTGATGAATGTAGAGAAAGCGAAAGTTGTGTATTTAGACCGGTGCACCTGGCGTTCCATTGTATTGGGAGACAGGTGTGAAGGCATGTTTGTCTCACAACAATACATTTTTAATCTCTTTTCTCCAGGTCCATGCCACGACAACCAAAACTGTATAGCGACTCACGAGAGCAACGGCCTGGACATCATCACGGCCCTGATTCTCAACGACATCAACCCGCTCGGCAAGACACGCATGGAGCTGGTGCTGGAGTTGAAGAACAACGCCAGCAAGCTGCTGCTCGCCATTATGGAGTCCAGGAACGACTCTGAGAACAACGCCGAGAGGATCCTCTACAACATGAACCCTCGTCAGCTGGTGAGTGTAGCCACAGGACACCACGCACGTGGAGCTGGTGCTGCAGCCGACGAACAACGCCAGCAAGCTGCTGCTCGCCATCATGGAGTCCAGGAACGACTCCGAGAACAACACCGAGGGGATCCTCTACAACATGAACCCTCGTCAGCTGGTGAGTGTAGCGACAGGACACCACGCGCGTGGAGCTGGTGCTGCAGCCGAAGAACAACGCTAGCAAGCTGCTGCTCGCCATCATGGAGTTCAGGAACGACTCCGAGAACAACGCCGAGGGGATCCTCTACAACATGAACCCTCGTCAGCTGGTGAGTGTCGCCACAGGACACCACGCGCGTGGAGCTGGTGCTGGAGTTGAAAAACAACGCCAGCCAGCTGCTGTTCGCCATCACGGAGTCCAGGAACAACTCCGAGAACAACGCCGAGAGGATCCTCTGCAACATGAGCCCTCGTCAGCTGGTGAGTTTCGCCACAGGACACAACGCGCGTGAAGCTGGTGCTGGAGTTGAAAAACAACGCCAGCAAGCTGCTGATCGCCATCAAGGAGTCCAAGAACTACTCCCAGAACAACGCTGAGAGGATCTTCTGCAACATGAACCCTCGTCAGCTGGTGAGTGTCGCCACAGGACACCACGCGCGTGGAGCTGGTGCTGGAGTTGAAAAACAACGCCAGCCAGCTGCTGTGCCGAGAGCATCCTCTACAACATGGACCCTCGTCAGCTGGTGAGTGTAGCCACAGCACAAACCTTAGGTGCACAGGAAGATTCAAACTGTTTTTATTTAACCATACGGATTAAAAATATTTACTTTCTGCTTCTCCTTAATAGTAAATAGAAGCCTTGGCCCGTATTACGGTTACCTTAATCGCGGTGTATAAAGCATCCTTACCTCTCGCACTTATAACTGGTCAGAAAGTGACAGATGTATTATTCACATCGGTAAACACGACCATAATACGCCCGTATTTACTAAGAGACACGACTGTGACATGTTCATTATCCGCAGGTAGATGTTGCGTGCTCAGCGTTCCACCAAGAACACGCGCCGGAGCCTGACTCCGACTCTGAGGACGACGCGCCCGTGCAGGGCGTCTCGCCCAAGGAGGTCAGTTGTGGGGGAACAGAGCTTGCGACCCGTTTGTGAGGTGCTTAGGACTACCAAAGTATAGTTCTACTGAGAGCCGGGGGAGTGAGAGAGAGGATAACGATGGCCAGATGAGCTTTATCCTACCTTGCCCCCGCATCTCATGTTTACCCCGGCGCTCCTTTAGCTTCGTACAACCAGCTAAATAAGTGGTCTTCATTTATTTATATCAACTTTGCAATAAAGTAAAATGTAGTAATAGGCCAAACAGAATCAATTTAAGGTTGGTACTGAGCACAGATTACTACTCTAAAGATACTTACTCGCGAATCGAAAATGGGTGCCGTCTTAAAGTCTATCTGTGGACTACAGGCTGATGTATCTAACCTATTCCCAATCGGTTCTTTGTTTGCTGTTTCCTCAGCACTACGACATATCCTCCTTTAAACGCGGCTTAAAAAGAGTACTACTGAAAGGCAACAACTTCACTGTGCCTGTCTATGTATGTGTGTATGTAAATACTTTGTTGTACAAACGGGACAATAACAAACAACAAAATAAATAGAAACATAAAAGATACGTGCAACGTGAAAGGGACCAGATGTTTCATAATTAAGTTAATATTAAATAACCAATTTAACCTCGTAAACCCTGGTGTGCGAGACGATGAAATCAAGGAAAATCAGTAGTAGACCATTAGTAGTAGACCATTTTGCACTATGTCATAGTGACGTTATCAATCAAAACGTAAGAGACTTGTTATGATTTATTTACAGTGTCACTTTGACATAATTCGAAATTGTCTACGAATCAATTTACTTGACTGTACATAGCCAACTTAATTCAATTTGAACTGTATCGCAATAAATATCGGAATAAAGTTTATTTTATTATGTTTATGATCTGAAAATGGCATTATCGAACAAACGTAATGGAACTTTATTGCTTTGCTAATACACTTGGGAGCAAAGAAATCGAGCCACCGTTGCAATTTTTACTTCGCTGCTGATTGTACAAAGGTCGTAAGTGTTATCATGGAAATTCGAATGCCATATGATGTGTAATTTCGTCTTCTATCGAATGACACAATTTTTAGTGGTGGGGATGGGTATTTCCCGTCATTATGGGCAATAACAATACCCCCCTCTAATTAGTTCATTAGTGCACATACTGATTGTGCCACATCATTAAGTATAAAACCATTTTGTTTAATTGTTTTTACATCGTTTGTTTATGATACGACATCCTGAACACATCTCTTCTCGATTCTACTGGAAAACCTTGAAGAAACATGGATACTACCCCGTCTGAAGCTGCCCAAGCAGTTGCTCTGTTGCAAACAGGGTTGGGTCAACGTGAAGTGGCCCGACAACTGACCCTGACACGATCATCTATCCAACGTGTGTTCCAGAGGGTCCATGCGACTGGTGCTTTCTCCAGAAGACCTGGCACTGGCCAGGTACGCTCTACCTCGGAGCAAGATGACCGCTTCGGAATCGACGACTCAATGCTGTTCAGCTTCAGCGGAAGCTACGAGAGACCCGGAATGTGTCCATCAGCCGATGGACGGTTAGAGTTAGAAGGAGACTTGCAGAGAAGAATTTAACTTCACACAAGGCTGCGAATGGCCCTAAACTCACCCCGAGTCACCGTCAAGCACGTCTTCGCTTTGCTCAGGAACATGAAAACTGGACCCTTGAGCAATGGAGGACAGTACTCTTCTCTGACGAGTGCAGGATTTGTCTTTTTGGCAATGACGGCAGGGAGAGGGTCTACCGAAGGCCTGGAGAGCGATTTTCGCAATGCTGCATCGAAGAACGAGTCGCGTATGGAGGCGGTTCATGCATGGTCTGGGCCGGCATTTCTTTGGAAGCGAAGACAGACATTGTGTTCGTCACCGAGCCAGGTGTCGGGCCAAATTCAAGAGGATTGACTGCTCATCGGTACATTGAAGAGGACCTCGCTGAACATGTGGTCCCATTTGCTGGCTAAATCGGTGACAACTTCATGCTGATGCAAGATAACGCCGGACCACATAAAACTCGGATCACTCAGGAGTACCTAAGAGAGGTCAATATCCCTACCATGGATTGGCCAGCACGAAGCCCGGACTTGAACCCGATAGAGCACGTCTGGGACAAGCTCAAGAGGCGAATCCGGGCCAGGGATTCCGCTCCTGAGACCCTGCACCAGCTCAAGACAGCGATCGAGGAAGAATGGGCGGACATACCTCAAGAATTTCATCAAAAACTCGTGCGTTCGATGAAAAATCGCATTCGTGCATGTCGATTGGCTAGAGGAGGGAATACACGTTATTAAAAACCGATAATTTGTTTTAATTTTCATAAAACTCTTTAATTATTCCCTTGTATTCTTCTGTTCTAAAGTATGCATTTTGAGAGCCTTGCGGTTTTTGGCCCTGAAATGCATTGAAAAATCCACCCCTACCATTACAAATTATGTCATTTGATAGAAGACAAAATTACCTATCATATGGCATTCGAATTTTCATGATAACACTTACGACCTTTATACAATTAGAATCGATTTCATTGCTCCCAAGTGTAGATTCAAAGTCCCACTCACAAAAAACGGCCTTACGACTTTAAAGTACTAAGATTAAATAAATAAATAAAGCTGATGTTTATGGGCGACGGTGACTGCTTACCATCAGGCCCGTCTGCTCGTTTGCCTTTTACGGCTATAAAAATACCCCGTTGTTCCAGGTGGGCCACAACATCTACATCCTGTGCCACCAGCTGTCCACCCACAACAAGGAGCTCGCGGCGCTCGTGCGCGCCACGCCGCCGCCCGGCGCCGCGCACGCGCACGCACTGCAGTACTACCGTACTCACACGGCGCAGATAGAGGTCTTCTAGTATTTTATACCTAGTAGTTATATAGATTTATACTTGGAATTTGAGTATTTATACTTGATATGAAAGTATTTTACTTGGTTTTAGCAAATATTTCTAATGTTAGTTGGAAAGTTCGTTATAAATCTCAATCTTGCGTCAGTGATTTCAATGGAATTTCAAATTATAAATCTTTCGTCGGCTGTTCTTAGGAAAGTATGAATATAATGTTTTCTTTAAATTGCACAAGAATATAATAATAATAAAAAAACAGTTAAATGTATATACATAGGCCAGAGTCACTCTGAGAATGACCTCGTAGCAAACAGGACTACAAACTACAACATACCGACAGCGTTTTACGTGTTATTGGGTGATACACGTGTCACTTTACATACAGGAAGTATTGTTGTGTAATCGTAAAAATACATGTTGACAACGAGTCCCATAAAATAGACATTATTTTATAAAACACCAAGCATGAGACTCCACCAACAATAATTAAACTTTTCCCGTACAGATAGTCCGTACTGATCGAAGTATGGAGCAGATCGTGTTCCCGATCCCGGAGATCTGCGAGTATCTGCCGGCCGACAGTAAGCACCGCGTGCTGCAGACCGCGGAGCGCGACGACCAGGGCAGCAAGGTGGCCGACTTCTTCGCGCGCCTCGACAACCTCTTCCACGAGATGAAGTGGCAAAAGAAGCTGCGCGGTAAGGAACGGGGATACATACTTGGGTACTAGGTATCCTCGTAAGGCCTCGTTAAGGCAAAATAACAGTTTTTTGTAACTGAGACTTTGAATCTACAATCAAGGGAATAAAGTTCAAGAACACAGTCAAAGTCAAAGTGGAGCCCTCATTACTGTTATTGAGTTTTTTAATAAACTAAAGTATTTTCTTGAAATCGGACGGTGCTTTTTTGTACTCCAAATGAAAACACAACTTATAAGATATATCGCATAGTTTACTAACAATTGACCTTCGAGTTATCAACTTAACGGAAAAAATTGGCCACCTTTTCCCGTTAAGCTGATTTCTCAAAGGGTAACTGTTATTAAAGTTTGTTACGTTTTCCATAAACTGTGTTTTTACTTGCGCTACAAAAAAGCTTCGTCCGATTCCAAGGCAATAGGGAATATGCATGTTTTTTTTTTACAGCTTCAATTGAAGCTGATTCATGTAACAAACAGATCACAAAAATCATTTTTTGAATAACTATAAAAATAACCAAGATATAAGCCAACAAAGATTTGTTCCTATCTCTTTCTAGAAAAACGGAATTTTACATGAGTTTATATGGCCGCAGTGCACAATGACGTCACGGTGCACATCGGATCTCTCTGTCTAATTAGAAGTTTGAAATGCTTATAACTTCCGTATTTCTTGACCGATTTTAATTTTAATTTCCGTTTTGGTGATCTCTTTTACGGTATTTTCATATTTTGATGAGAAATGCGATTTTTAAAATCCATGCATATTCCCTATTGTTTAGTTAATTAGAAAACATAATAATAGTAATGAACGCGCCACTGGAGGCTCGACGCTTGCTCAGTCCATTCTCAAATCTAATCTGTGTAAACATTGTCCGCAGGTCAACCCTTCCTGTTCTGGGTGTCATCATACATGTCTCTATGGAGTAACATCCTCTTCAACTTTGCTGTTCTGATCAACGTCATTGTTGCTTTCTTCTATCCCTTCCAAGAGGAAACACCCCGTGAGTACACTGTCAGTGTTTTTTTATTCAGCTGTGTATTTTGTATGGAAAAGCAAAGCACACAGATCGTCGGTGAAACTGCAAAACCGCGTAAGTAATATTTTTAATAAGGAGTAAAATGCACCTTTTTGATAACAGAGTAAGGTTTATTTCGCTCTATCATAAATTAGTTAGATACCCGGTTTAGAGGTATCACCGACGATATAGACAATCATAATCAAATATGTTTAATCGAATTTTGTACGACTTGTTGTTCTAGTTGTTAGTGACCTACAAGGTTCAAATCCCGGCAGATATTTGTGTGATGAGCGCGAATATTTGTTCCTGCTTATTGAACGTGTTCTATCTATTTAAGTATGTATTTATCTATATCAGTAAGGTCATCGTTGTCTAGTACCTATAGTACAGTCATCTACAAAGAGAGGTATCCACTTTTTCACCTTGTAGTCTATACAAGCTGTTAACGCACGGCATATGTGTGACACGCACACACATGCACACGCAGCGAGCCAGCAACGGACCTCGGATGACGTAGCGGCGACCCCTCCACACATTCTTACCTGCTCTCGGCTTAGACACCCGCATTCATGTTTCTTAAAATATAATGCATTAAAATTTGTTAAAATCATAAGGACTTCTTCTTTACTCTCCACCGTTCACCAAGCTGAAAGACGCACCTGTTCTTCATTTTGTTCCTACGACCGGATTTTACATTTTTGGATACCAACGAACCTGCCACGAACAAAGGAAAGCGCAAGCACGGCGGACCGTTATGTGGATGATAGAAGAGAAGCTACAAGTCATCCCGATTGCCGACGTAATAACACTTTGGAAGTCAAGAATCACGCCTACTTCGACTGGAATTTATTGTGATGAGTACCTGAGAGAGTAGCGTTATCGTGAGTTCGTTCCAATTACCTATCCGTTAAGCTTAACCACATATTCCTATAAAAAATCGAACTTATTTATTTTCGCACTTTAAAAGCGAACAAACTTACCTGTTATACATAATTTCTGTCTTTCCGATCCCTATTTCACACTTTAAAAGTGAATATACTTAATCTTAAATACATTTCTTATCTTCTAGTAGCAAAGTCCCGCTTATATCCTAGTACTTTCTAAATTTCTAGTGCTTATTCTTCTAAAGTTTGAAGTTCACGGTCCAACATTCTGTGCCTTAACGTATTTATTAAGTGTTAACTTAAGTGTTCGGTGCATATTACAGCTGATTGCATTGTATGCGCTTAGTCGCGTGACCGTGACCTTGGGCGCTTCCTCGCTTGGCGACCGGTGGCCGGCCGGCTAGGCTCAGCGCTGCTGACCTTGGACCTTATCTTACTGCATTCTCGCTGCGACCCGCAAAATAAATTTAAGTATGTATTGCCTTACCTTTCTTATTTTAATTACTACATTATTGGTTTAACAAATCATTATATTTACAGCTTAATTATTTGTGAGTGAGTACATACATAAATTACGTAATACAAAATGGATTTCAAAAATCTTAGTAAACAACGCGCAACCTTTAAAACTAAAATGACACTCTTCGAAAGTTATTTAAATACGTTGAATAGTTGTCCGCGTTTAGGTAATTTACAGTCCAGTGAGCTTAATATTCGCTTAATAAAAATCGAAGAGATGTATTCAGATTACGATACCGTGCAAAGTGACTTAGAAAGTATTTGTGAAATTCCAGAGGATCAGTTCCAAGACCGAAAAGATTTCGAGTCCCGGTACTTCGGTGCGATCGCGCTCGCGCGGGACGTGCTGGCGCGGAGCCAGCTCCCTGCGGGCGCCGGCGCAGCCGACGTGGACTTCAGGTCGGTCTCAGGCTCTTGTGTGCACCAAGGTAGGCCAAACTTAAAGCTTCCTACTATACACTTACCTAGCTTTTCGGGTCAATATCATAACTGGCTAGAATTTCATGACACCTTTAGCTCGTTGATTCATTTAGACGAGTCTATACCAAAAATAAACAAGTTTCACTACTTGCGCGCAGCGTTAAAGGATAGTGCCGCTTTGATAGTGCGCTCGCTTGACTTCTCGGCTGAAAATTATGACATTGCTTGGGAGCTGCTTTGTGACAGGTTCAACAATAAAAGGCTTCTGGTCAACAATCACTTACAGGCTATTTTTAACATAGAATCATTACATAAAGAGTCGTCAAAGTCGTTGCGCAACATCATAGACACTATAAATAGAAACTTACGTGCTTTGAAAACTCTTAAGCTGCCCACTGAGCACTGGGATATTCTTATCATATACATTGTATCAAGTAAATTGGATTCAACGACTATTTGTGAATGGGAGACTCATCGTAACTCGCTACAGGATTTACCTACATTAGAAATATTTTTAAACTTCATAAAAAACCGTTCTGATCTCTTAGAAACTATGGAGGATATTCGCATAAAACGCCGCCATAGTGACGTCACGCACAGTCACCATAAATCGCTAGTCGTCAACTCTTATTCTCCCCCCGCAGACAAACAATTTGTTTGTCCGTTGTGCAAAAATAACCATGCTATTTATCGTTGCATGAAATTCAGATCCTACATGTTAGATGTTAGAATGCAAAAGGCTAAATCGTTAAAGTTATGCCTAAACTGCTTGCGTCAAGGTCATCATGCTAACGCTTGTCGAATTGGACCATGTCGTTTATGCAACCAATTGCTGAACAGTCTCCTACATTCCCACGACACGTCCGCTGCTGACGCGGCGCCGCCTGCAACGCGCACCAGCGTGGCACTCTGCGCGGCGCCCCCTTTGCCGTTAGAACCCCATGCAGCATCTGAAACAAAATCTCCTTCAGAGAGTACATCACAACATAACGTAGTTTTATCAGCTGTTCATAGTAACTGCGTGCTCTTGTCTACAGCTTTAATTCAAGTACAAGATCACAAAGGACAAAAGCACACAGTACGCGCCTTACTGGATAACGGAAGTACGTCTTGCTTTATAACTGAAAAAACATTTAATAAACTTAACTTACCTTACTCGCCGACCTCGTCATTAGTCGAAGGGTTAAACTCCCAAACTTCCCGCTTTACCAAGCAATGCGGTGTCACTTTATCATCGCTTATAGATCCTTACGAAGCTAATGCGACGTGCTTTGTTGTTCCGCGCATCACGCAGCCGTTACCTTCGGTGCGCATAGATTACGCGTTACTTAACATTCCACCTAACATTGCCCTAGCCGATCCAACCTTTAACGTTCCGTCTGAGGTAGACATGCTCCTCGGAGCAGATATTTTCTGGAGCGTGTTAGGTTCCTATAATATTTCATTAGGTAACAATATGCCAACTTTAAGCAAAACCAAATTAGGCTGGTTGATTTCCGGCCTAGTTCAAACAAATACTTACCCAACTACAGTCCACTGCAACCATGCTATCCTATCATCAGAAAATCCTAGAAATGTCCGATCCAGTTACTTGGCGCTGCGTGCCCACTGCCTTAAACCCAGCCGACATAGGCTCAAGCGGTGCTAGTGCCGCAAGCTTAGACAATTGTTCGTTATGGTGGGCGGGTCCTCCATACTTGTTACAGGATGAAGGAACATGGCCCAAACCACCTAACTGTCCTAAAGATACTGAACTGCCAGAATTTAAAGTTCATTATAATTTAAATACAAACCAAACAGACCACTTTACTTATATTTCAGATTTCATAAAACGATATTCCGATTGGAATAAATTACAACGTATTTTGGCTTATGTCTTACGCTTTTTACATAATTATTTCTACCAAAATAACAAGCGTACTGGGTACTTACGCATTAATGAATTAAATTCAGCACTGATTTCGCTATGTAGGTTTGCTCAACGCGAAACGTTTTTAACAGAGTACAAAATCTTAAAATCAAAAAACACTTTGCCTGTTAAAAATCAACTTAATAAACTAAATCCATTTTTTAACACTAGAGACGCCTTAATACGAGTAGGGGGGAGACTATCAAACTCGTACTATGATTACGATACAAAGCACCCCATACTGCTCCATTCATCACATCACATTGCTATGCTCTTGTTCAGACAATATCATATTCTACTCATGCATGCTGGACCGCAATTGCTTCTCGCTTCTTCGCGTCATAAGTTTTGGGTTGTTGGTGGCAGGAGCCTGTCCAGAAAAACGGTACACAAGTGTATCAAATGTTGCCGTTTCTCGGGAAAGGTTACTCAACCGATAATGGGTAACTTGCCCAAACAACGACTTCATACTGATTTCCCTTTCTCAAGTACAGCTGTTGACTATGCCGGCCCAGTGATGATATTGAACCGAAAGGGTAGAGGTAGTAAATTGATGAAATCCTACCTCTGTATATTTGTTTGTATGGCCGTTAAGGCTGTACACATCGAGCTTGTGACCGATCTGAGTAGTGACACCTTTATATCTGCATTACACAGATTTACCGCCCGCAGGGGAAAGCCCGCCAACATTTTCTCGGATAACGGGAGGTGCTTTTTAGGCGCGTGCAACGACCTTTCAAATTTTTTAAAACTAAATTCTAATAACATTAGTGAACATGCCTCAAACATGTCAATAAACTTTCACTTTTCGCCAGCTTACAGTCCTCATTTCAACGGTTTGGCAGAGAGTGCAGTAAGATCCGTCAAACATCATCTTAAGCGTACTGTAGCCTCTGCTAACTTAACTTACGAAGAGCTAAATACGGTTTTGGTACAGATTGAAGGAATCTTTAACTCAAGACCTCTCACTCCCTTATCTTCAGATCCTTTGGATCTTGCAGCTCTGACTCCTTCTCACTTCCTAATTGGACGAACGGTAGCAACACTCCCATCTCCTCAGGTCAAAGAAACAGCTGCTCCCCATACACTCTCACGATACATGAGAACGCAGCAACTAAAAAACCATTTTTGGAAAAGGTTCTACACAGAGTACGTTGCAGAACTCCAAACTCGTCAGAAGTGGAACAAGGATGGAGGACAACTCAACTTAGGCGAAATGGTGCTTGTGAAGGATGACCGGCTGCCTCCCAACCAATGGATGCTGGGGCGCGTGACTCGCCTCTACCCCGGCTCCGACGGCGTGACCCGCGTCGCCGACGTACTCACCACGTCAGGAACCGTCCGACGTGCCTTCAACAGATTATGTCCACTCCCAGTCGAACACCAGGACTGCAGCCCTGGGGGGCCAACATGTTAACGCACGGCATATGTGTGACACGCACACACATGCACACGCAGCGAGCCAGCAACGGACCTCGGATGACGTAGCGGCGACCCCTCCACACATTCTTACCTGCTCTCGGCTTAGACACCCGCATTCATGTTTCTTAAAATATAATGCATTAAAATTTGTTAAAATCATAAGGACTTCTTCTTTACTCTCCACCGTTCACCAAGCTGAAAGACGCACCTGTTCTTCACAAGCCTAGAGCTTAGTTTGGGACCGGGTTAAATTTGTGTGACATTGCACCTTGATATTTATTTATTAATCTCAAAATTGCAATCTTGCCATGCGTTGCCAACCCTGAGGAGACTTATTTGGAATGATTTTGTGCTAGTCATACTGCTATTATTCCAGGGATAGGTTGTCTTTTGGATTGATTAAACTTATTAAAAGCTCTATTGTTAGTTTATATTGATGAATTACGGGCTCGTTAACCTTTTGAACGCCGTACGTCAAATACAAAATGCGTCACTCACACGCCAAACATGTTTGCTATGCTAAGCAAATTACAACTTAATCCATACGAAACAAAGTCTCTTTTAATCTCGTAACTTGTGTCGGCTGTGGCCGTCGGTGGCGTCAGTGGCACGACTTTCAGTTGTCGGCCAGAGCCGACTGTGGCGTTCAATAGGTTAATATTTTATTGTTTGTCTAACGAAACACCTGTTGATTTTTTTTTTATCCTAGAGCTGGGCCAGCACCTGTCCCTGGTAGTGTGGTGCGTGTCGTGCACCGCGGCGGCGCTCGTGACGTGGCTGCCGCGCTCGTCCGGCGTGCGCGCGCTGCTGGCCAGCGGCATCGTGCGGCTCATCTTCAGCGCCGGGCCCGAGCCCACGCTCTGGACGCTCGGCATGCTCACCGTGAGTCCCCAGCATCACAGCATCGTCCAGCACCTGGGAACGCAATTTAACCGGTTATTGGCCATTTTTGTATGAAAATAACGGGTTAAAACCGGTTATAACCGGTTATAACCGGTTATTTGCATTCCCTACCTGGCACAGCGTTGCTGGCGGTCGAAGTTCAAACCCCGTCAGTTGACACGTCTACGCATCTATCACTTCTATGCCCCTCACAGCACAGAATCATGAGGTCATAAAATCAAACTTCCAAAGTGCATTTGTTAGTGTAATTATAAAATTATTATCTATGAACCTAATGCCGTGAATGCGCGTGTTTGTTTCGCCAACAGATACAAAACCATTAACCCCTCGTATGCTTAGGTGCGTATTTCATAAACTGCGTAAGCACGTATCCTTCCCAATCCCCAGCGTGCCTATCTTGTTTAAAATCGATTGTAGGTTAACCCAATAAAGTATTGAATTTTACAAAAAAATCGCTCTTTTCTAAAAAAAAACAATATGGCCGCCATTCACGTCGATTTGATGTTCTGAAACGGCTCCTGCATACGAGGGGTTAACTTGAAAAGTTACATGTGTTGAAGAGTGACAGGTTTTTGCACTCATGCCGGTAATATTCCCTATACCCTAGACTTAAGGCACGCCAAATTAATCCGCAAAGTATTTCAACAAACAAAAACTATCAAATTATACGAAGATGCATCGTTTAATGTATTCCAGATAGTGGTGAAGGGGGTCCACTTGGTGTCCATAATGGGCAACCAGGGCACGCTGTCGAAGGCGCCGGGGCGCGTGCTGCGCGACCCCGAGCTGCTCTACCACGGCGCGTACCTGGTCTGCTGCTTCCTCGGCATCTGCTGCCATCCCTTTTTCTTCTCGGTGCTGGTGAGTGACGGTATAAGGTTCCACAGGGTAGTGGTGTAGCTTCAGGGTTTCTGCTGTCAGACTTGTAGGTGGAATATAAGCTCCAGGTACTCCGTCTATTATTATCTGTGCTGGTGAGTCCTAAATCCCACAGGATTTTCTTGTATTCCATAGTACTAAGAACTTCCTCGGTATATTTTAAGATATGATTTCAAAGAAGGGATGGTTTTCGCTCTTTCTGAGGTATTTTTGTAAATTAACAAATTCTGTTTTGTTGCAGCTTCTAGATATTGTGTACCGCGAAGAGACCCTACTGAACGTGATGCGATCTGTCACCCGCAACGGCCGGTCCATCTTGCTGACGGCCGTGCTGGCGCTAGTGCTGGTCTACATGTTCTCCATCGTCGGCTACATGTTCTTCCGCGACCACTTCCTGCTGCCCGTCGATCAGCTGGACGGTACGTGACGCGGTCAGTGACCCCGCGGCCGGTCCATCTTGCTGACGGCCGTGCTGGCGCTAGGGCTGGTCTACATGTTCTCCATCGTCGGCTACATGTTCTTCCGCGACCACTTCCTGCTACCCGTCGATCAGCTCGACGGTACGTGACGCGGTCAGCGACCCCGCGGCCGGTCCATCTTGCTGACGGCCGTGCTGGCGCTAGTGCTGGTCTACATGTTCTCCATCGTCGGCTACATGTTCTTCCGCGACCACTTCCTGCTGCCCGTCGATCAGCTGGATGGTACGTAACGCAGTCAGCGACCCCGCGGCCGGTCCATCTTGCTGACGGCCGAGCTGGCGCTAGTGCTGGTCTACATGTTCTCCATCGTCGGCTACATGTTCTTCCGCGACCACTTCCTGCTGCCCGTCGATCAGCTGGACGGTACGTGACGCGATCAGTGACCCCGCGGCCGGTTAATTTTGCTGACGGCCGTGCTGGCGCTAGGGCTGGTCTACATGTTGTCCATTGTCGGCTACATGTTCTTCCGCGACCACTTCCTGCTGCCCGTCGATCAGCTGGACGGTACGTAACGCGGTCGGTGACCCAATGTCTGGTCCATCTTGCTGACGGCCATGCTGCATCCAATGAACTTTGGTCCCGAGGCATTACATCTGCCCGGAAAGAAGTCTTGGTATTCCTTAGTTTTCCTATAGTGTAATATGAATATTGAATTTAAATGTAAATTATGCCCCACAGACGACGAAGACCCTATGGCAAAATGCACGGATGACCCGTCGAACAAGTACCTCGCCGAGTCGCCGCAGTGCACCCGCGGGCGGTTCGTGAGCGTGGGCGGCGCGATGCGCGAGCGCAGCTGCGACTCGCTCATCATGTGCATCGTCACCACGCTCAACCAGGGGCTGCGCAACGGCGGCGGCATCGGCGACGTGCTGCGCGCGCCGGCCTCCATAGTGAGTGTTCACATCAGTGTCCACACCGCGCAGTGCGGCTGCGACTCATTTAATGCAAATAAAAAGAGTCCAGTAGAGAAAGGAGTTTCAAACTTACCTTGCCGGGCTTGGTCGGGAAGAGGACGTGAAAATGGTAAGTGGTAAGTTTAATCTTTTGAGTAGCGCGAACCATAAATGAGAACTGTATCCTTTTTTTGTATATTAGTTGCCTCCTTTTTTTTTTTCGAGATTACAATATTGTAATCGGTGTGTTTCGTCCTCAGGAACCGCTGTTCGTGGCCCGCGTGGTGTACGACCTGCTGTTCTTCTTCGTGGTCATCATCATAGTGCTGAACCTGATCTTCGGTGTCATCATCGACACCTTCGCCGACCTCAGGAGCGAGAAGCAGCAAAAGGAGCTCATACTCAAGAACCATTGCTTCATTTGCGGTAAGACTGTTTGGAGGACTAAGGTGCTCACGACTTCGACTGCCCGGCCCTTAAAAAAGGGGTGGGACCCCTCCTGTTGTGTTGAAAGCTGGCACTGGTGTTGGGGGGTCCCGACTCCTAACACTTCTCTTCATTCTTCCCGAATAGAGAATGATTATTTTAGGCAACGTGGTCGTCAGATCTGTAGTTGGTACTCTTACCACGCCACGTAGGATTTAAAATTCACCTATTAACGCGGCATCAACCACTCGACCCTCAGATAAATAAGTTAGGACTCGATCAGTTGGCCTTTATAAGTGGCTGCAAAATGTTGTACCTTGTCGCTTTAACGCCTTTGACATTAAAACGACGTTAAAGTGACAGCACTAAACTGTGCAGGCTATATAATATACTACCTACTACATCGTCCCTCTTCCCTTCGAGTATAATACTTGGTGCCTACTAAATTTAATTTTGTACATTTTGTTCCAGGCTTGAATAGGTCCGCGTTTGACAACAAGACGGTCTCGTTCGAGGAACACATTAAAAGCGAACACAACATGTGGCACTACCTCTACTTCATGGTGCTGGTGCGGGTCAAGGACCCCACCGAGTACACCGGGCCCGAGAGCTACGTGCACTCCATGATCAAGGTCAGTATTAGAGGACTCACTCATATTGACCTAGCCCCAAGCTTTAGGCTTATGCGGGAAATATATAACTAAACTAAGGACACAGTTTACAAATACAGCCTAGCTAATATATTTTTCCCCCCAGTCCAACAATCTGGAGTGGTTCCCGCGGCTGCGCGCGCTGTCCCTCATGGGCGGCGGCGAGGGCGAGGGCGGCGAGCTGGAGCTGCGCAACCTGCAGGCGCAGCTCGACCGCGCGCAGCGAGCAGTGCACACGCTCACCGACCTGCTCACCGAGCTGCGGGACCAGGTAACACTGACCCGCGGGTCTGTATAGTGGACAACAACCTGCAGGCGCAGCTCGACCGCGCGCAGCGAGCAGTGCACACGCTCACCGACCTGCTCACCGAGCTGCGGGACCAGGTAACACTGACCCGCGGGTCTGTATAGTGGACAACAACCTGCAGGCGCAGCTCGACCGCGCGCAGCGAGCAGTGCACACGCTCACCGACCTGCTCACCGAGCTGCGGGACCAGGTAACACTGACCCGCGGGTCTGTATAGTGGACAACAACCTGCAGGCGCAGCTCGACCGCGCGCAGCGAGCAGTGCACACGCTCACCGACCTGCTCACCGAGCTGCGGGACCAGGTAACACTGACCCGCGGGTCTGTATAGTGGACAACAACCTGCAGGCGCAGCTCGACCGCGCGCAGCGAGCAGTGCACACGCTCACCGACCTGCTCACCGAGCTGCGGGACCAGGTAACACTGACCCGCGGGTCTGTATAGTGGACAACAACCTGCAGGCGCAGCTCGACCGCGCGCAGCGAGCAGTGCACACGCTCACCGACCTGCTCACCGAGCTGCGGGACCAGGTAACACTGACCCGCGGGTCTGTATAGTGGACAACAACCTGCAGGCGCAGCTCGACCGCGCGCAGCGAGCAGTGCACACGCTCACCGACCTGCTCACCGAGCTGCGGGACCAGGTAACACTGACCCGCGGGTCTGTATAGTGGACAACAACCTGCAGGCGCAGCTCGACCGCGCGCAGCGAGCAGTGCACACGCTCACCGACCTGCTCACCGAGCTGCGGGACCAGGTAACACTGACCCGCGGGTCTGTATAGTGGACAACAACCTGCAGGCGCAGCTCGACGAGAATAGTGACGGATGTCAGAGAGAATGTTGCACTGTACTTTTCTTTAGAATAGCATACATGTGCCCAATAGTAAGGTTCAAATGTACCTACAAACTCGTATCTCTCAACAGATGACAGAGCAGAGGAAGCAGAAACAACGGATAGGTCTGCTCAACTCAACATCGGCGTACCTCCAGAACATGCAGATGAATCTGCCACCGTGAGCGACATGCCTCGTGCCTCACACACACCCGACTAACACCGGATAGGACAGAGACAGGTATACAGTACCGTCACAGACAGCCAAAACTCACCACCATATATGTTATGATAGATAAAGTCTGTGATAGTACTAAGGAAGGCGTTAGAAGAATTTATTGTTGATATAGACTAGAAAGTCAGTAACGCCTCTTGACAGAATAGAAATTTGTTATAATGTTGTAGTAGAATGTATCTTTTACTGCCGTCAGGGGACTTACAGACATGACGTGAAACTGTGGTCCTAGTGATACAAGTCCACTAAGCTCGTAGTAAAAATGGGTTTTAATCATGTACAAAGTATACTAGACCTAGACCGTTTTTCCCTTGAATTTTGATCGACTTGTACCCTTTTTACTAGGGCCACAGTAAAGTGGGAATCGTTGATGACAAGTTTTAAATGTCAGTTTTGCAATATTTTATTATTAGTTAATTTGTAATGTAATAAATAACTCACCATCATTATTAGATTTACTCCCTTAAGTTTCAAGTTAGTGCCTTAAGGTTATTGAGATTTTATTGAGACATCGTTTATTGTCCTAATTATTTTTTAATAGTTTCGTTTTTTTTGTATTTTAGCAAACTGATTTTTAGCCAACAGTCGAGGTTTTTTTGCCAAAAGCTGGGCTAAGGTTCCCATTTATTCAAAAAGTATAGTCCCTAAATTATTAGTACAAATTATTATTATATGTTTTACTTGGTTCCTCCTATCCGGTTGACGGTTACCTTTAATTTACGTAATATCGTACGTACGTTGTTGCAGCAAGAAAATATATACCTTACGTCGCTAACGCTAAGAATACATTTCCTATTCGCTCTTATGATCTTGGAATAATGTAATGTAAGGTACTGAATCATTAGACTATTATAGCTATACTATTTGACCTCAATGCCGTATAAACGCACTTAAATAGTATAAAGAACAGTTTCTTCCAAACTAGTGTTGTGCTCACGGAATATCGATAGTCACAAACTATAAATATGTCCAATCTGTTTGTTTTTCAAAATATCATCTAACGTTAGTTAGTTTTGGTTTTTATCCCCAAAGACGCGCTCCACCATTTATATTGACGTTGCTTAAACTCTGGACATAATATTTTTTGTGATATCCAATTGTCTAATGACTCAGTTCAAATGATAGATTAATTACGCTCAATCTTAAAAAGCAATATTTATTATAAAATATAAGGTAACTCGTTGAAATATAAATTCTGGTGTGTCAAACAACATCCAACCTCTACACTACTCGCACAATCGAATATAGACTTTAAGTCCAAGTAGGAAGATTTCGATTAGAATTAACAACATGATTCCGATGTACGTATATTATAATTGACGATTTCAAAAAATATATATGAATAATATAAAAAAAATGTAAACTAAGAAAATATATCATAGAGATATGAAATATAGCGACGTACTTTAATCAACTCTACAAAAATTATAGTAGATGCATGGGAGCCCAATCAGAGTAAATCTCTGGATATTTCTGGGTGGGATCGATGTTTATAGTTATCTTATATTAGATAAAGGAATTGGGAAACGATGGATTTACACCGTAAATATATTAAGAAAAGAGAGAAAATATTTATATTTCTTAATATCTTGTGCACGATTATAAATAAACAAACTTGGGAATTCTCGGTCACGAATGCTACAGTGCTGAAGCTAAATGTTTTTTTCGAGAAAAATAATAATATCGATACACACTGTCAAGTTATTATTTGTTTCTTAAAAACAATCAGTTATAATATAACAATTATTATTTTTTGAAGTGGTCCGTCACTTTTTGACACTTATGTAAGTACACATTTTATGACGCGAAAAACATATCCCAGGTTTGTTAATGAAATAAAATAAAAATATCAACTTTAACTCAAATCAATCTTATGAGGTATATAGTTCGAATCAGGCTTTTTTTAAAGTGGGATATCGTTATATCTTTATCAAATCGTTCTTATGCCGAAGTTAACTATTCATATTAAGATAGTTGGTGTAGGACCGTAGTGGACATATCGTCGATCAATGATATTCAATAGCTCGTAATAATAATAGCATATACGACTAGTTAAAAAAAACTATCATTAAAAAACCAAATGACAATGAAAAATTACAAAAAAAGGATTCGAAAAATTTAATCGAAAGTAAAACTTCAAACTTTCTATAAGCGAAAGTTGATTTAATTATCTGACAAAATAATTTTAAATTTTATCAAATTTACTATTTTTGTTTCTTTGCCGGAACGTCCAAAGCATTACCCGTGTGCGAAGTCGTAGCAAGTTATAATACTGAATAATGTAAAAATAACTTTATTAACGTAGTGTCTTAAAGCGAGGCTTTGCGGCAGTCAAATTGCTACCTTATCACATAAACAAATTTACGCCGTGACAAGGTAAACAACACTAATAAAAACCAGGCAAGTTCAATGTAAAAAAAAAAGAAAAACAAAAGTGTCATAGAGTACTAATATCTCATTATTATATCTGCTTCCTTTAACCTCATAAAGACTAGGACTGACTACATAGGATGTTTGTTAGAATACCCATCTATTCCAAAGATGGAATTGCTGTTGTCTTCATGACCTAGGTACAACGTACCGTGACGTGAGAAAGCCTATTCTACGTAAAATTAGAGGCGACAGAGATGGATAGTCACATGGGTAGCTAACCACCCAAGACTCCACAGTGGTAGAGTACCACCGCTTCTAAAACATTTATAACAATCCTCACATATCACTAACTAGGTCATCACAAAGATGCGGCGCCTGATTTTCATTTAGTGTTGCTAGCGTTTTGACTGTCTCACACCTCTTATTAGAACAAATTTGATAATTGTTCTGACCTTCGGCTTGGTGATAGAAAAGCTGTTGATTCTGTTATTTCAATCCTAAACGTAGATAGTCTTTAACTTGTGTAATTAGATCTTAAGAGTATTGTGAAGCTAAAATCCATACAAAACTCGATAACGTTTATTTTCCCTTAAACCCAGTCCGATTTTTTCATATCGTCGGTGACACTGCAAAACCGCGTAACTAAAAAAAATATGATAGAGCAAAATAAACTTTACCGTCTTAATTAAAAGGTGCATTTTGCTTCTTATTTAAAGTGTTACTTACGCGGTTTTGCAGTTTCACCGACGATATGTTATAGATGTTATGAATAACTAGGTCTGTACGTTTTCTTTTCCAAGAATTAAACATAACGCACAAGCCTAGTTTTTCATAACAACCACATCATATTCAAACATACATACAAACCAGTCGTTAAGATTGTACTTACGGATATATTTTTGACAGCTTCGCGGTTTAAACGTCGGTTCACAATCCTCTATAACATTTATTAATCTTGTATTTTCTGTATAAACTCTTCTATCACAAGTGCGGTTAGTGTTCAAAGAATAGAGTATAATTGTTATTGGGGGAGCTTTCGTTATTTCTCCGGGCCGGCTAGCGCAGTGCTAGTAGCACCAGTAACGCTAGTAGCACTAGTACTAGCGCTACAGCGCAGCCCATAGTTATAGTGTTGATTATTACGTATGATATTACCGAGGGCCAACTAGCGAGATTCTACTCTAGGATTATTGCCGATTATGTTTGAAATGTCATGTTAATAAAGTATAGTTGTTAGAGTTATACAGCCATCAAAAGAGCCCATGTGTTAGGTCCTCATGAGATATCGTAGAGAGAAACTGACCTAAAACTAGTTCACATCACTATTGTCTTTTCCTTTAACTATTCTGACTCGAAAGTAAATTTAGGGCAATGCTATTGAAATGCAGTAGCGCCCTTTAAGATCAGGATATTAATATTCGAAGTGATATTGAAACTACCCACGACTCTTAACCTGTAATTTAACAAGTATATACAGATGATACAGCGTCAATGCAGCCCCGCTTTGCGGAGCTCTTATTCTGTATAATTTAACCGGATGCAAAGTTACGTAAACAATTGTCACTGTTAAAGATGTTGTTTAGTCAGAATTACTCTAATCAAAAAAACGTATATTTCTACTAGTTTTAAGTCGGTTGCAATATAAGTGATTAACCTAAGTGCATGGTCTTTTAAGGCCCTTATTACCTGTTAATATAATGGTTTCGATATTTAACGTTGACTGTACTTGTTACGTTTCGTTTTCAAAAGCTCCCCTGCTAGTTTCGAATGTGCAATATGTAATAGCTCAAAATCTGTTACCTATTTACAGTAGTTAGAAGAAAATCGAATTTTATTCAATCTTTTAAAGATCTGAATCTTCTCTATATCGTGTGGCTAGAGTGTATTTTTGTTATATTTACTTTATTTTATCTTAATATACTATATGGGTATAGTTTGTTGAGAGCGACATGCTCGGGATTTCTTTTATAATGAATTAAATAGTATCATGTTAGGAAGTTGTTTATAGGTTTAGCACTAGACCTAGAATATATAGGTAATAAGTACACTAAATTGAAGTGCACATTTCAACAACATTGATCGCTTGAAAAAGGTGATTGATTATCAAACATCTCATTTCTATGAATTATATTTCCCTATTGATTAAACAAAGATTATTAAAGCTAGTCATATTCTTTCTTTACCAATACTTGTTCTCAACGTTAACTTTGCATATAAAGTGTTTATTTTTAACCTAAAAAAATCTGCCCTTTTCAGCTAATACGCAGTAAGTCAGATAAAACCCCCGTAGCAATATCAACCTTATTACTAAGAGGAGAGAAATAAATCTGCTTTGGTTTGGAGGGCACAGTTGTTATACAATGTTTTTATCAACTTGTATGTAAGGGTCTAGTGCTAAACACATAGCGACACACAGTTAGTTTAAGCGTATGTTTTCGACGAAACAAGTGGTTGTCCAGTAAATGACAAATATGTATGACCACGATGATTTAACATAGGATAATTAGTTGGTAAGCTGTTCCTCAGTGGTCACTGTTTTGGTCAGAACTATTTTACATTCAACTTATGTTTATGTTGTAAAATATCGTCGGTGAAACTGCAAAACCGCGTAAGTAACATTTTTAATAACGAGCAAAATGCACCTTTTTAATAACACTGTAAGGTTTATTTTGCTCTATCATAAATTTGTTAGTTACGTGGTTTTGCAGTATCACCGACGAAATAAAATATAGGAGAAAAAAAATATCAGAATGTATATTATAGCGGTTTTTAAGTATATATGTTAACAAAATAGTGGCCACCAATCAAAACCAGTGCCATCTCTCGTGCCGCAACGCAATTCCAAACATATATATGCCAAATAACGTTCCGTTCCTCACACTTGTGTACTTAATTCTATTTTCATATTGTTAAATGTATTTTAAATATTTTAGTCAAACGGCTATGATATATTTTATCGGTGTGACTGTTTGTAGGATATTTCTTGTTGATTGTTTACCTCTGAGATATCTTCCATTATACTTTTTTTATCTAAGTTTTCTAGGTCTTGGCTAGCATTTGTCTTTATTAATCACTACTGACGACAGAACCACACAAAACATAAAGTATAAATATCTCTCTCGCACTTACGTGTCTTTATGGACAGGCGAAGAGATAAGCAATAAATATAGCCTTTTATAAAAAGGTCACTCAATGTAGTAATTGATATTGTCTTGTTATGCTAGCAACACTTAGGAAAAAATTTTTTTTTAGTTATACTACATTCCCAGTTATATGTTTACTTCTCTTTTGTATTTTTATCGATCTGTTACCGGTGATTCTTCTAGATCTCTACTCGAACCACGTGAATCTTTATACATAGCAAAACTTTTTATAACTTTTTTATCATATTTATTGCACATATACATTCCTAGTGTATTTTTTATATAATTTATTCTATCTAAACGTGTTGATCTGTATTTTGAAATCTAGAATCTAAATGAACTTTATATTTATACTAACGTAGGCGTGGGGTGCGGCGGGCCCGACACGAGTCCGACACGACTCGTGTCGTCGTGTCGTGTCCGTAACACTTTGCTATGTTTTCTTGTGATGGCCGTTGTGATGTATGCAATAAAACGTTTTGTTTTACTGAAAAATAAAGATATGGCACAAGTCCTTGTTTTATTATTATCCTTAATTACTTCAGCAGAAAGCCATTAGTTCTACGAGCAATGTGCCGCCCACTTTACAACCTCAAGTAAAGTTTCTGTTACCTATTGCCGCTCGGGCGCTGGGGTTGCGCCGATGCGCGTCGCTCGATACTATGCACGCAACCAAAGACGGCGACGGCGCGGTTCGACTAAACCGGCTTGTGAGTTTGCTTGGTCGCACACATGTAAGTCTGTTTGTTACATGACAAGCTACTGTTTTCAGCAGGGATTGTAACCGGTTACAAATAAACCGGTATTTATTTAGGTTAAACCGGTTAATTAATTAGGTTACGTCCGAACGAATTTGGGAACGTTATTTCGAAGCGCTCCCTAAACGGTTACTCCGTGTTTAGATACGGGATGAATGACCGCGTCTTTTTTGCGGCGGGGGTTAAGAAAAAATAAATCGAATCTAGTACCATAATAGCAAACCAATCCTGTATTCTTAAGCGAGCGGTCATTCACTCCCCGTTTTCTCGTGGTCCTACTGAT
This sequence comes from Acleris emargana, assembly GCA_927399475.2. NCBI lineage: Eukaryota > Metazoa > Arthropoda > Insecta > Lepidoptera > Tortricidae > Acleris > Acleris emargana. Next base: position 10,888,898 of record OV656860.1, read on the forward strand.
TTGTCCTATTAGTAGGACCACGAGGGAACCCTATTTCTGTCTGTCCTACTTCAGTTTTTACCCCTAATTTCAAATCAATAACAGTGTCGACGGAGCTCCGCTACCGCGGAGCTCCTATTTCTGGGTGGTTTGGCCTTCCGGGCCTGCTGCAGAGCTAACATAACCTAAACCTACCTACGTATACTATTATAAAGGACGAACATTTTCACAAGCATACATACTAATAGGACTACGAGAAATAGGTCTCCCTCGTGGTCCTACTAATAGGACAAATCAGTAGGGCCACGAGAAAACGCCTCATTCACTCTAGTCTCCGCTCACACAGAGGAACCGCTCTCTAACCGGTAAATTGATTTCGTTCCCGGTTTACGCTCCGAGATAAGAGATACCGGGTAGAACGATGTTCTTGGGAGCGTAACCTTTACTATGACTTCTCAAAATGTGGCTCTAACCGCTACGGATAATAAACCGGTTTTCAATTCCTGCTTTTCAGTGTGCCTCGGGCAGGTACATTGCTAAAGTTACAGACATATGGTACTCTTTAGTTTTCCTCCGGATGTACTCATAGTGTCTGTCGAAGCCCACTTAACGGATTTATTGACAAATTAAACTTCCTCAAAGTTGAATAAAACAAGAAATATAGTTAAATCAAATACAAAACATATATTTACATAATTATCTAACATTGAAATAACACTTATTATAATTTGTTGCCAACAACCGTACTGACTAGGAAAGAGAGCAGCAATATGCACGCACTGGTGTGTCCGAGAGAGGGCGCCGCTGTGTTTCGCGTAACCTGTAGATACAAGCAAAATTGAATTTTATCGCCAATGCAAAGGTCTTAAAGATCTATGGAGAAATCTCGAACATATTCATAGAAAAAATTAAAGTCACAAATAAAAAATGTTAAAATTAGCACAAATAAAATAACAAATGTAACGTCTATTGACCATAAATTGAAAATAATAACTGGAGAACGAGACAAAGGAAAAGTGTTGTTTCAAGAAAGAGTAGCCCAGCACCCTCCGACTCTTGGCCTACAACCCTGCGCAAAATTACGTCGATCTTCGCTTCGTTGCAGGCTAACGGCCAAACCCTATATTCAATCCGCGGACAGATAGGCTTACATCGGATTAAAATTTGACACATTTTGTATGGGCAAATGTCAAATTTTATCCCGAGGTAAGCCTTATCTATCCTCGGATTGAATATAGGGTTCGGCCGTAAAACGACTCGAAAGACAATCTGAACACACGACACACGTTGGCCTAGTTGGTAGTAATCCTGCCTATGAAGCTAGCGGTCCTTGGTTAAAATCCCGGTACGGGATATTTGTGTGATGAGCGCGAATATTTGTTTCTGAGTCGTGGAGGTGTGTGTATGTATTTAACTATATATTTCTCTATATAAGTATTTATATTGTTGCCTAGTACCCATAGCACAAGCCCATAGACAAAGAATATCCATAATCATAATATCACATAATATTAAACTAATAACTAAATTACATAATAGCAAAACATCGTAAGTAAAATTTTAAATAAGGAGCAAAATGCACTTTTTTAATAATAGAGTAAGGTTTATTTTGCTCTATCATAAATTTGTTAGTTACGCGGTTTGGCAGTATCCCCGACGCTATGGAACACGTCTCCTCCGCTCTCTGCGCTAATCAGTTAGTCGTCTATTAAAAACATATTTGCGGTGTACTCTAAGTACTGACCGTGGTGTTGATCCAGTTGGTGTACGCGGAGACGCGGGCGTTGACCCCGGGGTAGATGGGGTGCGCGCAGCCCTCCCCCCAGGACGTCACGCCCACCACGATCCCCGCGTAGATCACCGGGCCGCCGCTGTCGCCCTGGCACGCGTCTCTGCCTGGAGTCACCAAACATAGTCTCCTTTTTTATGGTTCTGTACCGAAAGGAGCCCAAAGGCTTTTAAAATGCCTACGGTGTTCGTCCGTGCTAACGGAGCTGTAGCTTTTGAACCGTAATAGAAAGAAGGGTTAAGAAGAAGTATAAAGTTGAAATGAATATCAAATTTATACAGCTATCCTTCAGTCCTTTGGGGCTGTGAAAAAAACCAACTTCTAAGTCAACGCAATCAAAAGATACTACGGCAGTTTAGGCTGCTTATTTTGACAATCGCAAGGGAACGTACTTCCCGTTGAACTAAAATCATGAAATTTAGCTAGAAGTATGAAAAAGTAAGCACTAGCAGAGAAAAAATGCGGAAACCGTTAATTAAAGGTTAAGTTTTTTTTTTAATGCTATTTTTTGTTGATGCTCGGAGACAATGGTTTTCCAAAGTTAAATTTGTCCCTCAATACTTTTCATCACAGCAAAGTTCGGTACTTTCATAGACGAACTATTTACTCACATAAGTACCTACAAGTTCACTCCAACTCTGACTTGGCCGGTTTTTGTGGAAACCTTATGCCATGGCCTCCCAACTCGAACAACGTATAATTATTACTTTAATAAACTCATAGATGGCGTCACAGGTATCGAGCGAAACATTTGAATCAGTAATCGCGAAGATTTTATGATTTTTGCACCTTAATAAATTCAACGTACCTTAATTACATCAAAAACATCCTTCTCTACATAAAGTAGGGTATATTTTACAAGTTTAATAAATGCAATAAATTTTATATTAACTCCATCTAACTCATAAAAAACTTATAAGCTTTCAAGCTTGCTACGCCTTATTAGGTACTGTCACTAGATGGTGCCATCACGGATCGCGAAACTACTATCACAGTATATAAATAAACCAGTAAAGAAACTAGGCCTACTTTTCAAGATAAATACCTACGCTCCAATTGACAACATTTCATTTTGGTGACACCTGCAAATTACTATACGAATCGAAAGGGTTTTGCCTCCTGAACACGGCAAAACATTTATTTAGATTTATTTTTCTTTATTGACAAAATTACAAGTAAGTAAAAAAAAAATTGAGTTTTACCAATACTATGCCTGAATAGATATAATACCATTGCCTTTTTCACGAGAAAAAAAGCTGTCATACTTCAAGTTTGACATTTATACTATTGACAGATGGATAGATACTACTTGAGATCGCTTGACCGCCATTATTAAAAAGAAAAACTTTTTTTTTAATACAGATTGGACTAACGTAATATGTCCATTGCGTCGTAGAAATGAAGTTACGCCCTTTTAGAATAAGAACATCTTAATAAATTAATAATAAAATAATTATACATCCTAGGAAAAAAATAAAACTATTAGTGTCTTCCTCCTTCCAAACAGTATCTATAAAACGAATAAAATTAAAGTCTTGAAAATATGAAATCTTGTCAATTGAGCGTTTAAGGGTTGTCCATTAACATTTTGTAAAATTGAAAAAAAATCTTGTTTATTGTATCTCAGCTAGTTAGTGCAAAATCGATACGTGTGATCTGCGACAACAAATCCGTTGCAGATTGAGAAAAAGTAGCCGCCATCTTGAACTTTTTAGTTATTCAACCGATTGCTTCCAAAATCGATAATTGAGAAAAAGTAGAGGCCATATTTATTTATTTATTTATTCAACCGATTGCTTCCAAAATCGATATCTGGGGATGTGCGTGGTCTCCGACAAAGAATTTGTTGGCAGAATGAGAAAAAGTAGCCGCCATCTTGAACTTTTTTATTATTCGACAGGCTAATTCAAGTGTCAATTTCGAGAGTTAGGACCACACAGATCTCCAGATATCGATTTTGAAAGCAGCCTGTCGAATAATAAAAAAAATCAAGATGGCGGCTACTTTTTCTCATTCCGCCAACAGATTAGTTGTCGGAGACCATACACATCCCCAGATATCGATTTTGGAAGCAATCGGTTGAATAACTAAAGAGTTCAAGATGGCGGCTACTTTTTCTCATGCTGCCAACAAAATCATTGTCAGAGACCACACAGATCCCGGATCCCCAGATTTCGATTTTGGAAGGAATAGGTAGAACAACACAAAGTGTAACAAGGCGGCGGTTTCTTTTTTTTCTAAATTCGAGAGGAAGTATGCTTATTTGACATATTTCATAACCTAATAAACAAAATGTCAGACGTGTTGCAAAAGTTCCCGATTTATCGGGAAATCTACCGATTTCGGCTCTTCCCTCCCGATATCACGATTTAGCGACCCCGTTTCCCGAATTTCTACATTTCGAACCAAAGTAACAAATTCAAACAGTATTTTTAAGACGACAACACCAATGGTAGACACTCAAAGAAGGACCTATCCACGGTCGAGAAAAATATTTAAAAAAAAACACTCAATGTTCAAATATTGTAGAGATGTTTATTATTTTATATCGTTTAATAATTTAATAGTTTGTAAATTAAAGTAATTAGTGTAAAATACAGTTGTTTTATTTCGACTAAAATCTCCCGAGTTCTCTTGAATTTTCGCTGGGAAATTAAACGATTTTTATAATTTTACTTTTGCAACACGTCATCGTATTATAAAAAGCATTTTTATTTTAATATTTTATTTATTCTTACCTTTCAACACCAGCAGAGAGTTTAAAAAATGAAAGTTCCGGGTTTGAAGAAGCCGAATTCAAACAACCTTATCCTCCTGAGGTTCCTTGTACTAATATTAGTACATAATACGACCATTGAAATAAAGATCTAGTGCAAAGGAAGTAAGGTGGTATTTCTTTTGTTTCAATGATTAATGATCAATTCAGAAAATTTACTTTATGATCATCCATAATAGATTCATATTCCATTGACAAATTTCATTGTATGGTGGGTCTTAGGAGGGTATATACCACGCAATACTTTTGTGGCATCTTTCTCAAGAACGAACGTAAAATGCGAAGGAGCCCATTCGTCTAGACGCGACACACGCGGCTGATAGCACCGCCAAATCCTCTTAGCGGTCTCGTAGAGGCGTGCGTCTGTGTGAGTGCGTCGTTTCGAGCGTTTGTTCGTAGCTTCTTTACTGGTTTATTTATTATACTGTGCTACTATGCACTCACAGACCCCAAGCGTTTCGTTTGTACAAATTCTTGTTTGATGCGTAAAATCAATACTCAAAATACTTCTTTTATATTCAAAACAAAAAAACAATAGAGAAAATAATGTCTTGACGAATATAAATGAATATTACAAAATACTGTTTTGGCGGTTTCGGTGTATTAAAATGTTAGTACAAACACGGAACGAACAACGTGCTATCTTTAACCATTGAAGTATCAAAACGCGCTGACAGTTTGTGTACAAACATTTAAACTACACTCGGCGTCAAAAAAATCGCACCTTTTGAAAATTTGACTTCAAGCGAATAAAGCTCTTAACTTATTTATTGTACCCTACCAAATATTAGTATCATATGAAAGCACAGTTAATAAACTTTAAAATCGGGCAAAACCGACCTTGTGTGCGTCTCCCGCACTGGAGGTGGACGTGGCCAGGGGTCCCTGACTGCTCATCGGTACATCACAGAGATCCTGGAGGACCACGTGGTCCCGTATGCTGGTTTTGTCGGACCTGAATTCACATTCATGCACGACAACGACCGCTCTCATACGGCGTTGATTATTCGGGACAATCTGGATCAGGTTGGGATCCCCGTGATGCAGTGGCCAGCGAGAAGTCCTGACCTGAACCCCATAGAGCACATTTGGGATGATCTGAAACGCCGGGTGCGGTCTCGTGATACTGCCCCTGCCACCCTTGAACAGCTTCGGGACGCCGTCGTCAAGGAGTGGAGTGACATTCCTCAAGAACGCATTGTGACTTTGGTGAGGTCAATGAAGGGTCGCATGGAGGCTGTAATTAGGGCTAGGGGAGGTAAGCCTAGGTTTTAAGTTTCGTTTTAAGAATTTGTTTTACTGTATTTTTTAATTTTGTTATGTTTTTAGATTGTGTAATTTTGGCGTGAATAAATGTTTTTCCTCTTTTCATGAAAAACGTTTTTTTTTAAGCTTAGTAATCATTATCACATTTTTATTAATAAAAGGAAAAAATGAGGCCCCACACTCATACCTTATCTTAGATTAAATAGGGTTTATAGCTGCTTGAAGTCAACATACCAAAAGGTGCGATTTTTTTGAGGCCGAGTGTATAACTTTGTTTCGTTGGATTCGGATAAAGTTGAAGTTGAAGGCGATATTTCCTTTTTATGTAAATACGCACGCTTAAATACGCTCACCAAACTATTTTTAACTTATTCTTAATTCTCATTGTAAGTGAATTGTAAAATTCTTATGAGAAAATAAATTCTTTAAACCTAATAAACCAGTTATTTTTACCTATTGCTTTTATTTATTGTCAGCAAAAAACTTCCCAAACATGTCATTAAAACATTCCTATTTGTCCTGGACATCATTAATCAGGGCAGATGTTCCTATGAATTAATAAAACGCTAACACAATGTCACCGGTAGGATTATACCCATTACATATTATTTTTAAGTCAACAATTTTCTTGACGTCTCATTCTTGAAGTCAATGCCATCTGGTGATACGTTACTAAAACTATTAGGTAGGCTGCCAGCATCCAGTGGTGGCTCAGATACGGCATCTACTGGTGTAACTACGGGACTAAAATTGCCTACCGAATTGCCTACATTAGGACGGCACGCTTTTGCTGTATGAGATTGGGTATCTGTACTTGTATTCTGTTATCTGTGCTTATGCATACTGTGGTGTTAATCATTACGTAGATACAGATGTAGTGCATAATTGTTTTCCATCGTATTTTGTCGGAAACGTTCGTATCTGTCATGCTTCTTCAGTCAACCTCAGTACTTTTGTACTGTGACCAACTGAAATAGCAAGACACGTTCGTACGTTTCCGTGAAAATACGAAGGAAAACAATTATGCTACCCCATGTATGCTAAGCTGTTGATGATTACCTCCAACGTCGAGGATCCCGGAGCACATCATGTTATCGGTGACGGGGAAGGGCTCGTTCTTGAGCTGCTCCAGGAACTGGTAGCGAGCGGCGCAGACGCCGGTGTCGATGGCGTACACCCCCACGTGGTTCAGCACCGGCGACGCTTGGTTCACGTTCGCCTGGAACACCACAAGTATCACGTTTACTACGGCATCCAGTCGAATAAGATCTATATTAGCATAGTTCTTCGGCTCTTTAGGAGTTCCTGATACCTTTTGCCGCTCGGGTGCTAGAGTTCCAGGGGGCTATACTATCCGCAAAATTAAGTGGCGAGTATGGTCATAAATCATCGGAATCATGCTATCTCTTTCGCACCTGCACGGCCTTATGGAGCGGGCCGTGCAACAATAGTGCAGGTAGCGGTAGGCACAAAAAGGAAGGTAACTGACGTTTCCCCGACTCACCACTTGCACTGAATTTTGCGAATAGTATAAGTATAATTTTTGTTAATAACAACCAATGGATCTGAGGGATCTGATAATAAATAAATTCATTTTTTTTTTTATTTATTTACTAAAAATGGGTTGGAATTCACGTTTTTTTTATTTTTGCGTTATTAAGGGTTAAATTGGCAACATGATCCAATTTCATCCCTGCAGCCGACACTCCAAAAAGATTTCCAGGTACATACGTTAGTGGTCCCCCAGCCGATGACGACGAGCCCCGAGTTGTGGGGCACCCGGCTGCCTTGCGCGGGGATGGTGGCGAGCGCGACTCGCGCGCTGAGGGTCACGGCCGAGGAGAGGAGCAGGATGGAGATGTCGTTGTCACGCGCCGTGACAACGTTGTAGAATTCGTGGTTGATAATCCGAGACACGCTGTGCGTTGAACCGCCTAGGAGAAAAACAATATTTATATCAAAAAACATACATACATACATACATAAACTCACGCCTTCATTCCCAGAGTGGGGTAGACAGAGCTAAAGAATTACCAACAAGTCTTAAAACTTCTTGATAATTCCGTAACCACATTTTGCACAAGTAGGCTAAGATGTTTCCCAGTGTTTTAGTGACAGGTGGCAAGCCCATCGCCTAACAGTACTACAAGCCTTTATTCCCTTAGTCGCCTCTTACGACATCCACCGGAAGAATCCTCCTGCAGTCAAACTGTTGTAACAGTTTTGCAGGGCGTTTAATATTATTGTACTGTGTTGTTTGTTTTTAATAAATAAATAAAATAATAATAGACATAGAGTGGCACTATTCTAACCCGGCAACCACACGGAAAAAACAATCTCACGTAAATCGACCGAGTCCCATACTAAGCTATAAGTCTATACTGTATCATGGCCTTACAATTAAAGTTTTGTCGTTTTGACGTCATGTTAGAACAGCTATACTAATCTGTCAAAGGCGTTGAAGAGACAGTAGGGTACTAAAGTATGCAGCTACTTATAAAAGTGACTGGTAAGTACTAGGTACGATATACATACTCTATTATAAAGAGTAATTCATACTTAAATACATTGAAAACATCCAAAAGACGACGCGCTGGGCTAGTTGGTAGTGACCCTGCCTACGAAGCTAGCGGTCCTGGGTTAAAATCCCGATAAGGGCATATATTTGTGTGATGAGCGCGAATATTTGTTCCTGAGTCATGGATTTTTTCTATATAAGTATATATTTCTCTATATAAGTATTTATATCGTTGTCTAGTACCCATAGTACAGTCAGCATCATAAATATAGTGGCAGTCAATCGTTCCAAATATACCGCACCATCCAAAATATTCATAAATACGTACTCATTCCAAGTGATCAAATTGTTCAGGCCATCCACTGTATACAAATATACCGGAGCATCCACAACGCCATATACTTGGTAACATTTAACCCGCCGTTAGTACAGCAACGTCCAGAACGCCGAAGGTTTCTAAGCATCCAAAGTAGCCAAAAATACGGGACACATAAGAAAATTGAACCTTATTTACCAGTGAGTACGGTTGAATATTCAATCAAATCATTTTAATAGGTTAGCCAGTAAGCAATTTGACAAACCACGAAAACAGTACCATACTGTCATGGCATATATCTGTCTCACGTTTTAATTGGACACATTATTGCTTGGACTGCGTGGTTTTAAAAGGTTTTGCAATATTGAAGCTGCCAACTTAAACGCATCAATACGTTTCAATATTTCGCCTAGTTAGCCGTTAGTTACGATGGACCAGTGGTATAGTAGTAACGCTATGGAGTCATGTGTTCTGAGTTCTAATCCCCGTATTAGGTGCTATTTGCATTTTTATTTTATATTTTTGAAAATTGAATCATATTTTGAATGCAATAGAGCTCAAACAAAATGTACAACTACTCATTTTCAAAGCTTTTGAGTAGATACCCATTAAAAGCAAAGAGGTTAATGCCCATTTTGCTTAAATTAAAAAATATAAATTCAATGTAATTTATTTGTTTTGTAGTGAGTTTCGTCTACGTAAACAAGTAATAAAGGAATACGGCCTTTTATGTAATAGTAGTTATTACAAATTAAAATAAAACAACGACTTTAAAAATATAAAATAAAAATGCAAATAGCACCTATCACGGGGATTAGAACCCAGAACACATGACTCGATAGCGTTACTACTAATCCACTGGTCCATCGTACTAACGGCTAACTAGGCGAAATATTGAAACGTATTGATGCGTTTAAGTTGGCTGCTTCAATATTGCAAAACTTTTTAAAACCACGCAGTTCACGCAATAATGTGTCAAATTAAAACGTGAGACAGATATATGCCATGACAGTATGTTACTGTTTTCGTGGTTTGTCAAATTGCTTACTGGCTAACCTATTAAAATGATTTGACTGAATATTCAACCGTACTCACTGGTAAATAAGGTTCAATTTTCTTATGTGTCCCGTATTTTTGGCTACTTTGGATGCTTAGAAACCTTCGGCGTTCTGGACGTTGCTGTACTAACGGCGGGTTGAATGTTATCATATCAAGTATATGGCGTTGTGGATGCTCCGGTATATTTGTATACAGTGGATGGCCTGAACAATTTGATCACTTGGAATGAGTACGTATTTATGGATATTTTGGATGGTGCGGTATATTTGGAACTATTGACTGCCACTATATTTATGATGCTGACTGTACAAGCCTAGAGATTAGTTTGGGACTAGGTTAATTGGTGTGACATTGTCCCCTGATATTTATTCGCCATTTGAACCAAACAGGGGGTTTTTACAAAACCGAATGTTGCAGAAATCACGCGACTCATAACTCGAAAAATTACGCTCGTCGGCTTTACCCATTGTCACGTAAAAGCATATATTTACTTCGATTTAAAGTAAATCGTCGGTGTAACTGTAACTGTGTAAAAGCGCATAAGTAACATTTTAAATAAAGAGCAAAATGTACCTTATTAATAAGACAGTAAGGTTTATTTTGCTCTATCATAAATTTGTTAGTTACGCGGTTTGGCAGTATCACCGACGAAATACGTGTCGATCGTGAGTCTGCTCATTACCAATGTCGTCGAGTTCGTCACAACGTCGTGAATATGTTTGTTGAATTATTGTATAATTTGGATCGCTTACCGCTGTTGAGGGTAGCAGTGCCCGCACGGATGGAGAACCGCGACGCAGCTAAGAGAACGCCTCGACTGAAAAATAATATAAATCAATTATAAAAACGCCATTGTAAATTTCATCTAAGTCAACAATATAGCATTATCTTTAACTTTATTCCAATTTGTTGCCCATCTTGAGCTTTTATTGACAAACTACTAAATAAAAGCTATCCTTTTTCGCAAAGGATTATGAGCATTGTTTCTTAGGCCTTAAAGCTTAGCCATTTTGTAGTGAATCTTACCTCGCTGTAACACAGTTTCGACTAACAAGGGAGGTAAAGAACTTTTCTACGGAATACCGCCGCTATATTTAATGCACCAAATTGTTATTAGTTGTAAGTATTTGCTTCAAGATTTAAATTTGTTACATTATAAAGGGGAACAACACCCAAATACTCCGAAATATTTAATTCCGAATTTACTAATTCCGATTTTTAAAACCCCGAATTTCATAATTCCTAAGGAATAAAATTTCGATTACTAAAAAACACGAAATTTATTTAACCGAATTTCCAAATTCCGATTGTATATTTTTCCGATTTTTATAACTCCAAATAATAAAAAGCCCGAAGTGTCATTGGCCCGAAAAACAAAATTCCGATTATTAATTTTCCGAAACTTTATTACTAATTCGGAAATTTGATATTCGGGATAATGAAATTCGTGTTTTCAATAATCGGAATTTTATTTATTAGGAATTATGTTTTATAAATCGGAATTAGTAAATTCGGAATAAAATATTTCGGAGTATTTGGGTGTTCCCATTGGTCTACAGGTAACAAAACCGAATTGGAGCACCCCAAAATCCACGTGGTCTTGTCTGTCTTACCCCTAGAGTGTATATAAAAAGCCGGAGACGCGGAGGGAGAGCAGCCCTCGCCCGCTGTGACAAAGGACGGGAGCGGAGCACGGCGACCGTCCTTTGTCACGCGAGGGCGAAATGGCTGCTCTCCCCGCAGCGCCGGAGCTAAGGCGGAATCTTAAATTGTCACTATCCAGTCGCCCCTGTCACGGAAGTTACCATTTTTTTCATAGTAAGCAAGTTAAGTAGTATAGTATAGCAATTCGTTATTCTGATGGTTCGTACTTTTGATTAGTCGGGTTTATTATTAGTCGGTGTAGTGATATTCGGAGTTTTGAAGATCGGTATTTTAATAATCGGAATTCGTATTTTTGATATTTCTGATTATTATTCATTCGGACTTATTATTGTTCGGTGTATTGAAATTCAGAATTTTGCAAATCGTAATTGTTAACGTTAGACATTTTGAAATTTCGGATTTATAAATATCGGAAAAATGAAAAATCGGAATACTTATATTCGGAGTTTTAAAACATTCGGAATTATAATAATCGGCATTATGAAATTCGTGATTCCTATACTCGGAATTTAGTTTTTCGTATTTATGTAGTGTACCATACTACCCATTATAAAGGTCTCGATGATGTGACAAGCAAATACCCATTAAAACAATATTAAAAGATTTGTCGTAGAACAGTGAAATCATGTATTGTTACTTACCTATATTAGTTTTTAAAGTAAGCATTAGTTAACCTTGTGTTTTGGTTATGGTAAATAAATTTCATTTCATTTCATCCTAAGCGTTTAAGTGATGCCGAGTGATGATGCGGGTGCCGGTGTGCCGTGTGGGTGCCGGTCGAGAATAGCACCACCCCATCTCTTCCCGTGGGTGTCGTAAGAGGCGACTAAGGGATAAACCGGAGGATGGGCAGCAGCGTCCTCCGCGGACTACGTGGTATAACTGCGGCCGCCAACCCGCCTGCCAAGCGTGGCGACTACGGCATTTTTTTCCCCCCATTTGGGGGAGGCCACGGGGAGGCCTATGTCCAGCAGTGGACGTCTTTCGGCTGACATGACGATGATGATGTTTAAGTGATGTATTATTATTCCCGTGACGGACTCGCACGACCGATTTTTTGTCTAACGAGCCCCAGCATCAACAAAATCTATCATGATGGATACTTTGCACTTATAACTATGATGGATACATTATATAAAATACTCTATGCTTTGCACGATAGTGCGTAGGGCCTGATGGTCGGGTGCTGCTGTCCTGTGGATAGTGCGTAGAGGGCTACCGAGGTACTACGAGCACTCACTTGTCGACGAAGCAGTGAGCGGCGGAGAGCACGTGGCGCCGCGTGAGCAGCGTACCGCCGCACGACAGCTGGCTGCTGTGCAGCACCTGGGGGGCGAGCTCGGGATAGAATGTAAATAAATATCAGGGGACAGTGGACCGGATTCTACGTGTACATCGCTTAAATAGCCTAAAACTAAATTGTCTAATTTTTAGACATAGATTAGACGGCAGATTTAACCAGTGCTATTCCAGAATGTCAAGCAAGCATGTATAAGAAAGACCGCATAATGTATAAAATAAAAAGCGTCACATTCAAATTAGCGCTGTCATGGCGCTGTCATTTGAATATGACAGCTGCTCATAGAATAGCAAAGTGTTTTAGCGACACCTAAATAAAATTAGGAAGCTTAGAGGCCACTGTAGAATCGGGTCCAATGTCACACAAATTGACCAGTTCTAATCCAAGCTTTAGGTTGGCATTAAGAGGGCTCGTCAGAGCATATAATTTACGTGTAAAGTTCCTACGTGTCTTGCATCTTCGTTGAGCTACATACGACTATGACATCTATAATTCAAGACAAGCAAAGAATTCATATGGGATTGAGAAGAGTAATTTCATACATTTTGGTAGATTTAGATTTACAACCGCTGAAAGCTCAAGGTCACTCAGAGGTCAATGGAAAAGAGAGGACTATGCTCGGAATTTCTTTTCGTACCAAAAATGAGACATTCGCGTGAGAACCTATGTCACCGACATAGCCCTCAGAACTGCTAGACTTCAACTGCCGATAGGTCGAAGACTTCTCGAATGGCGTCCGCGTACGGGAAGACGCAGTCTGGGTAAGCCTCCAACAAGGTGGACCGACGATGTGGCTAATTTCGCGGGAAGCCGATGGATTCAAGCGGGGCGTAGGACCGGTCTTATGAGGGAGGCCTAAGCTATGTCCGGCAGGGGATGACTTTCGGCTGAAATGATGATGATGGTGTTGGTGATGATTATGATGATGATGATGACGTTGATGATGATAATGTTTGTGATGATGATGATGATAATGATAATGATGATGATGATGACAATGATGAAGATGGTGATAATGATGATGGTGATGACGGTGATGATGATGATATTTTGTTGAATGCATCTTGGCTCTTCTCACAGGCCTAAATCAGCCGCAGACATACCTGGACGGCGTAGGGATAGCTCTCAATGGTGGCGGGCGAGCCGCCGATGATGCGCCCGCCTGCCCCCGTCGCCCCCTCCTCCCCCGCCGGGACCACCGCGGGCGTCGCGGGCGCCGCCGGCAGCTCGGCGACCGTCACGTTGAACTGCTCGCCGGACGCTGCGCACAGGAAGTACAGTGAAAGACTTCAATTTGTGTCCCACCTTTGGTGCAAAGTGAATCTGACACATTTTACATTGAAATTTAAATTATTAATTGACATTTCTATAAGTACAAATGACTTAGCATCTTTAATTGTATTAACGACGCGTAGTTAGTTAGTTTCCCGCGCGTTTCTTCCCGTTGGGGGTCGCTTTTCGGAAAATCCTTTCTTAGTGCCGGCTGGTCAGTGGTTTCGGCCGTGCGTTGATATACATATAAGTCAGTGAGTCATGTTTGCCTTTTATATATATAGAAGATGTGATGTCAAGCACATTTTATTAAATGGGTCCTTAATTTACGTTCTTGATGTCTTCGTGACCGTACAGTAGGCACATTGAAAGTTTGGCGAGGCATGTGGTTCACCACAGCTACACAGCGAGGCATGTGGTGAACGCTTTACGTCAAATGAAAAATGTGTCACTCACACGCTAAAGATGTTTGCTATGATATGCAAATTACAACTTAATTTATACGAAACAAAGTAACGTTTAATTTTCGTCCTGTGTTGGCTTTGGCCGACTGTGGCGATGCCTTTTTAGGGCAGAGCGGCTATTGTCTAACGCACTAGCTTGAAAATTTGTCTGCATAAAAAATGAAAAGAAATTGTTCCACATTCAAGCCGATTTCGATTCCGAGTGCGTTACGCTATAGCGACACAGAGGGGCTATTGTCTAACGCACTCGCAATCGCAATTGTTTTCATTTTGAAAATCGAAGGCTTGTCTGCTTACAGAATGAAAACAATTGCTCCACTTTGAAGCCGGTTCTACTGTCAGGTCCAGATGAGGCATTTTACACGCTAGCGGACTTGCTTTATTTGTTGGACCGGCCAGATTTAAAATAAGACGATCTCTACTTTGGTGATTTTGTAAATAATTGTTTGAGAAATCTTTATTAAAATTAGATTACGTAAAAGTCAGTTAGATCTCTACAATATACGCGGTTTAGGAAATAGGAAAAATAATAATCCTAGATAGCAGTTAATTATCGACATAAAAGTACTGTTTCTTTATTGTTGTTTATCTACGCTTGTTTTACGCGTTGTTATCCTATGAGTTTATCTGCGATATGTGATTACTGATTAGGTGCTGAAAATTAAAAACAAATAAAGGAAGGTTTTATGTTCCTTCGACGATGACTCATTGATAATTCACGGAAATCTAAATCTATTAACAAGGTTATAAATATAAGTAGGTAGTATGTTCTATAGGAAAAAAAATGTGTCGATAAATTAATTATGTGCTGTCATTCAAAATAACGGTGTCAATTAAATTCGCTGTGGGTCTGAGCTGCCTATAAAACGGATATTTATTTAACATGTCGGTTCAATTTTGGGACGTCAATAAAAAAAAAACGATACGCTAAGTTGCCTAACTAATCTATCTAACTGATCTAATGAACAAATCTATGATTTTTGTTTAATTATGATTCATATTTCATTTATTTTCGAAAAAATATTGCTTTTTAATGCCAAGATGTCAAGTTACATGGGCTACTAGTTAGTGTTCAAATCCACGACGGCGCACTCCATTCAAAAAGACGTTGCACAGTTTCATCAATGTACGTTAAAGTAGGTAATGTCACAGATTAAATAGTTTTGGTAGTAGTGGATTTAAAACATTAATAACATAGTAAAAATAAGATCCTTTTCTGCGTTTAAAGGCAAATATATCCGTTAATTAGCTCCATGTACTCAGACAATAACCTTAAATATATGGCAGGTTGTTAAACATACTTACAGTGACAACTCCCGACAACCAACAATATTAGCACTTGCCACATTTTTGTAATGAACCCACACACGGACGGACGCGATCAGACGGGCGCCGGCGCGGCGGGGGCTGATATACTGACCTTATCAGATATCAATTACTATCAGCTATCATTCGAAGCACCATCATAAGATTATTGTGCTAATTTTGTTTGATGTAGAACGTATTCAATCTTTGTCAACTATTATAAACTAATTAGGTTGGTACTTACCATCGACGGAACGCGGTGGATGCAAAAAGCACAAGACCGATCTGAGTGGAGAGCCTTGGGGGAGGCCTATGTCCAGCAGTGGAAGTCTTTCGGTAGACATGATGATGATGATGATGATTACCATCGACATCGTATAGTAACAGAGTGTACCGTCTTACTCGGTAATCTGGCGTTAAGCAGCAGTCATCACGCTGTTGTGTTTCAGTGATGTTGAGGGTCAGACACTCCGTAAAATGACTAGCAGTAGCGTTCTATCTCATTCCTCAAGGCTAGTTCGGTCACTCGTACATTAGTCATTTAGACGAGTAGCAAGTATTTTAGTCACGAAATGTTGTGTCTGAACAACGAAAATTCAGTCAAGTAGATTAGTCAATTATTTAGTAGAGTAGATAATTTATTTTGAAATACTTGCTACTTGAATAATTTACTAATGTATTGCGAACCAGCCTTCAGGGTCAGCAATGCGTTTGCGTATGCTAATATGGTAATGGTAATAGGCCTTACTCCTTAGAGTCTACTATCACTATCACCAACCAATCCTGAATATTCCTCTTGCAATATAATAACTTAGTGATTTGTAAAATATATATATAATGTACTGATAAACTCGCAGTCTCTTAGAATTAGGATCACGACCCGAAAATCATCATGCATCATGCAATCATTCATGCTCATTCTTGAAGAGCAATCAGTTTTAAGCAAGGTCCGTCCAGATGGCTACCGCCATCTTATCCTTTTAACCCGCCGCCAAGCACCAGTGTCGGGCTATGTTCGGGTGTGAGGATAAGACAACCGGTGAGATTACTAGAATAGAGCATTCCAGATTAGTCCTCAGGGTTGGCAACGCATTTGCTTGTTGGCAAGATTGTGGTCAGCAAAATGTCTTAGTCACAGATCCCACTTACCATCCGATAGTCTGTGTGCTCGGTCGTATTCCCCAAACCATTAAAAAACGCAACTACCAATAGATGTCACTGGTAAAAGAGAGTTCATAGCCTGGAGACGAACAAAGTGCTTTTTATCCCGGAAAATCAAACAGTTTCCGGAGAAATACGGGCAGATTTGCTGGTGAATCTAGTGGGTTATTCCCACCTGTTACCCCAATTTGTTACAACTGGTAACAGCTGGGTTTTTTTTCCCATCTGTTACCTTGTAACTACTGGGAATAAAAATTCCCAGCTGCTACCACCAAATGTTTTAAGTGTAGTTATCACGAAATATTTTAGTGGTAACAAATCGGAAAATATTCCCACATGTTACCACCGAGTACTTTAGTGGTAACAGTTGGGGAAAAAAATCCCAGCTGTTACCAGTGGTAACAAATTGGTGGTAACAGGTGCGAATAACCCAATCTAGTTAGTTAATAACAATAGTCATAATTTTGCCAATGACGCAGTGTCTCGTATCTCTTGCTTAGCTTATTGATAAGATAATACCAGGAATTACTGAGAAGGCGCATCCAAATCTCAATCTGTCATTCCATATTCAAGTCTGTTTATCTATCGGATGTGCAATATTGGAAGACTATATTTATATTTATCTTTGATAAAAGTGCTTTGACCTATTTATATCTTGTCTACGTATTATGGCGAGTAACCACGCAGATCCTATTGCGTTGTTTATATTCAATCCAATTCTTCTACTAAGTAAATGTCTTTATTAGTAATTTATTCCTTTTCCACTTACCATTTGAAACATGACCTTTTTATTGTACTTTTTTACTTACCTAGTTTACTGTATCAAACATGTTGTATCAGTTTGCGACCGTCCCGTTTATAGGGACCAGTCTGAAAACCAGCGCCGGGCATCCCTGCCTAGCACATGCTGAGATTGGGACCCATTGTTCAACCTAGTTTCTTAGTTACCATAAGTTTTTTTTTTTCATAAATTACCTATTATTATTTTTTTGTGTGTTTGCAAAATTTAAGGTTGTGGCAGTAAAGATAATTCTTATTCTTATTCTATTATTACTAAAATTAAATTCCATAATTGGCTAAAGTTCTGTTATCGTAAAACTTGTATGTTACACTGTAAATTGTATTGTAATAACTAATAATTCTCTAACACGTTTGTCGCGGTCCCCACGGTATTAATTCCACTTGATTTTAGCTTGTGTTTTGTTTTTAACTTACTCCATTTTGGAAATCCACTGTGCGTTTTTCGCGAGCCGTTTTGCCACGTACCTATGTGAAATCAGCTCCCGGCGTCTGTACGATACGAGCCTACTCTTTTCTCAAAGGCCGGCATCGCAATTGAGATTCCACTGGTGCGGTGTTTGAGGGTTGCGGTGATCAACTGATCGCTACCATCAGGTGACGTTTAATGTTTACCCACTAACTACATCAGGGGCAATATTCTAATCGGTTAAACCTCGAAACCTCGGTTATACGATAACAATGTCAAAGACAATATGTTTTTACCCAGTAAAATAGAGAATTTTGGAGGATAGACGTTTTAGGTCCACATACACCATACCACCCATACCCCCATACCCATAGTACAAGCCTAGAGCTTAGTTTAAGACTACGTCAATTGGTGTGACATAGTCCCCTGACATTTATTTATTTATCTCGTTAGGACTAGGTAGTAACTACGACCAGATCGCTTTGCGACTACATCGCTTTGTGCCTAGATTTCAAAAACCCTGTGTCGCAAAATGACCTAGAGGGCTACTACAAAAGATCAGCAATGGTCGACGTGGTACACAAGGCCCATCTCAACCCCCCCAATAATAACAATAACTTCGAATGCCCGAAGGGTAAATTGCCCGGCTGTTCCCAGTTGTCCACGCCCCCCTTTTGTCCGCACTGCGGACAACTGGAAAAAAATCCCAGTTGTTCACACTCCGGACAACTGGGAAAAAAATCAGAGTTGTTCGCAGTGCAGTGCACAAAGGGGTGCCGACAACTGCGAATGGCCCAAATTGCCCAGGAATTAAAAGCAGGAAAAGAACCAGAAAAAAACAACACGAAGTAATTTTAGCCTATGGAATAATAATAAATTCCTTTTTTAATAGTTTGGTACGGAACCCTAAAAGCATGCTTAAGGCGCGACGAAGGCGTCTTCAGTATGGAAACACGCCACCTCCGCTGTGAGTGCGTTTGTCGCTTTAATTCGGATGAAAATCAAATAAAACATGTAGTCTAGATATCACATATGAATATTTAATTTACGAGTAATGATATAGATATAGTATATGGTACAGCGCAATAAATATAAGGTACAAGGTGATCTACACGCGTCATGACGGGCCCGGCCGCAGGGCCAGCACCACCACTTGCCGGTACAACGCTGGAACAAACATACATAACACATTAGCATTTAATAATTCCAGTATATTTAGCAGCTGGGACAGGAGCTTGATGAACTGGGTGCCTCTCTTTTCGTATAACTATACTCCTAATTTTCGATTGTCATAATCAGAGATCGGACAAGTTGGCGTCATTACAAGTAATGATGTGGACATGACTACAAAGATTTTTATTAAACAGATTAAATTAAATTAATTGATTCCTTAGTTACAGATTAAACGAGTACTAGAATGTATAGAAAAAGGTGTCCTGCCGTTTGACCAAAAGTCATTTGGCAAAATTACACTTGACAAACAACGTTTTGCAAAAAAACATTAAGTCAATTTATCATTTTACCACTAGTCATTTTACAAATGACTTACTTTTCCAAATGATCAACAGTTAAATTTACATTTTACGAGGAAGACGAATCAGGGCATAACCGACTCGGATAGGTTAGGTTAGAAGGCAAAGGCGGGAGCTTGGCTCCCGCCTTGGCCTTCGAGGTTGTTTTTTTTTCTGCCCAGAAATAGGTAAACTAATTGCTAAATTATCAATTGCTAAGTGAGTTTTTGTAAGATGATACTTTTGTCAAATGTCTCGTTTGCCAAATGATCATTTGGTGAAACGTTGTTTGTCAAATGACCATTTGTCAATAATTTTTTGGTCAAACATTAGTGAACCATAGAAAAAAAGTCAGCTGTTGCAGTTTTGTTCATGGATATGAGCAAAGCATTTGATTTTGTTTGTCACAAGAGGCTATTATCTAAACTGTCTAGGTGCGGCATACGAGGTCCTGCACTAAACTGGATCGAGACATGTCTAAATAACAGGACTCAATGCGTTGAAACTTCAAGATATTGCCCAATAAGTAAAACTATGGTATCGTACCGGTCGCCATTTATATCAAATAATTATGGAGTACCCCAGGGTAGCATACTTGGCCCCTTACTCTTTTTAATTTACATTAATGACTTACCGAACTCCCTTTGTCATAATTGTATATTAATTGCGGATGACACAACAATAATTATTGAAGAAAAAGATAAGTGGACATTTAATAATGACATTAATACAGCTTTAGCTCAGACTGTTGGATGGTTGACCATGAATAATTTAAAAGTTAATATTAGTAAAACTAAATTCATCCAATTTCGTAGCGCTCAAAGTCAACCTGTAAAAGTAAGCATTAGTTATCTTGGTCAAACCATAGAGGAAGTCTGTTTGGCCAAATTCTTGGGAATTAACATAGATTGCTTCTGTAAATGGAAAGAACATGTAATGTCTGTCTGTTCGCGAGTTAATAAATTTATCTTTGCATTGAGAAGAGTAAGCCAAGTTGTATCGATTGAAGCAGCTATAACGGCATACAATGGTTACGTGGATTCCATATTCCGCTATGGCATCGTTATTTGGGGAAATGCTGTTAATAATAAAAAGGTATTATTAATACAAAAACGATGTATTAGAAATATTTTTGGCCTACGTCAAACTGACTCATGCCGTCCCTATTTTATAAAATATAGAATACTAACTTGCCTTGTCTATATATACTGGAGGTCTGTGTTTTTGTTTTTAAGAACAAGAACTTGTTTAAACAGAAGCAAGATGTATCTGCTCGAGCATTAAGGTCTCGACATAAGAATAAGATCCACAAGCCATTTGCCAGACTTAAACTCTCTTCAAGCAATACTTATCTGATGTGTGTCTATACATATCTAATAAACTGCCGGACGCATTTAAAGAGAAGAACCTCAAGCAATTTAGTGATTTGACCAAAAAATTGTTGATAAATAAGTGTTATTACAGGGTGAGAGACTTTCTTTGTGATAATTTATAAGATAGAATTATAATATTGTTTTATTTTTTATTGACATGTTTAGAAAAAAATAATGCTAATATACATAATCAAATAATAATAATATAACACAATATAAATAGTTACAAAAGTTCCAGTTAGATATTAAAATCGTAGGGTGACGGCACCAATGATGGACACTTTTAGCTGACAGGCACCAGTAATGGACACTTCACTCTTAATTCAAATTTCATACGGTCCTAAATTGATTGTTGCAAAACAAATGAATAACCCTTATCCTCTGTAAAATAAGAATCAAGTGTCCATTAGTGGTGCCTCGTCCATTACTGGTTCCATCACCCTATGTGGTTTAAATGTATAATTTAATGTTATTTGATTTATGTTTAATTGTTTGTTATAGTTTTAATTTTTGTAAGGCGTGTACACCTGTAAGGGTAGGGTTAAGTGAAACATAATTATTAGCGAATGTACCTGCAAACTGTAACCTTAATCTATACGCAATAAATAAATAAATAAATAAATTAGGGTGGGTTTAGGCCAAACGAGCGAATGCTCTAGAACATGTTTTGTCTTCATTTTTACAAAGAAAACGTAAGAGATAATGCCATAGAATTATTTTTCGTTCGCTTGGTCTAAACCCTTCCCAGAAAAATAATTTTGAACCTTTGCAAAACAGTAATAAAAATAAATAAATAAATATTACAACTGTTTTATCGAACTTTTACGTTCTGTTTCTACTGCGTGACGAATTATAACACGTAGTTTTGTTTGTTAACATAAAGCTACTGCAAAACTGCGTAACTAAAAAAAATATTATAAACAAAATAAACCTCACCGTTTTATTAAAAAGGTGCATTTTGCTCCTTATTTAAAATGTTACTTACGCGGTTTACCGACGAAATACCTAAACAAGTGAAGTATAGGCGAGAGAGCAAGGCAAGAGAAATAGTTGTAGCAGCTGACCTCTGTCGGTGAGCGTCTCGTCCACCAGCAGGTCCGCGACCAGGTCCCCGCGGCGCGCCGAGTGCCGCGCCGCCCCGCGCCGCGCGCGCGCCGCGCATGCGCCCGCCGGCGCCGCGCCGCCCTCGCGCCACTCCGCGTCTGCGCACACGCCGCAACCGTATAGCCAGGGGTGAGCGGTCAAGATGATGATGATGCGAGTTATGACGATGTTCAACAAAGTTGAATACAAAATGCGTTTAGTTTTGGGGCCCAACGGAAATCACGTCAGATATAGTCGTTAAAAAAATTAAATGTATTTATTACGAATAAAAAACCAAAAATCTACAGTTAGACTGGAAAAAACCACTACAGGAACTGTCTGATTTATAAATGACTTCAAAAAGGAGAAGGGTCTCAATTCGTCTGTATTTTTTACTAACTTTAATTTGGTACCCGCCTTAGGTCCAACGTCAATCTGACATTCTACAATAACAAGGTTGAATTTCCGGTTACTTTTTTTTTTTTTTTTTGCCCCCGCGGCGACTTGAACAGCTACTACCGCAGGGATATGGCTTCCACGTGAAGTGATTTCGCCAGTGTCAAGGTTTATATGAGTATAAAACACAATCCAATCTTCTCTAGGAAGATTGGGGGCAACGTTGTACGGTGATTTGTAGGTCAGAGGTCAAGATAGTTTTAACCTCTGCACCACTGCGAGTCCACTTGAAACGAGAAGAAAGATGCCAGATACACGAAATAAGTCCAAGTCTTCAATCACTGTGCGACACTAAGGCATAAAAAGTACAAATCACTATCAGAAAAGAACTTTGAACACCTAATTACCCAAAAATTAAAGTCTAAAACAAATTACACGTCCGCCATCTTTTAACGTTGCAAATGGCCTCCTTCCGGTTACTTAAAATGACTTAGAATCTTTAATGACATTGACAACTTCAAGCATATTATTGACAAACGTCGTTATCGCCGGAGCAAAAACGATTTGACAGTACTGAAAGATTATTACAAATAGTCAATAACAGAAGCGACACTCGTATCGAGAAACATTTATACGTACGAGTTCAAAATGTATCAATTTTATTTCTAATATCTTACCTCTGTTCTTGATTGGTAGTACATATTTAAAAAGATTAGCTAGGCAATTCTAACGTCAAGACAGTCATTTTTCCTGTTTTGATTGATTTGACATGTACAAAAAACAAAAAAATATATCTAAATTAAATTTGAGTGCAAATGAAAAACATATATTTAGGAGTTAAAACTAGTTTTGGAGAAAAATACTGGATTTGACATATTTTTTTATTTTTATTTAATTTGACACTTTGACTTATAGGTAAGCGTTTACTCAGTGTAAGACAAGTTTGATTGACCTTTTCCAGAAAAAACTTCGTGATAGGTATGAAGAACTTCTAAGAGGCTTTTAATGTATAGGCAGAATATTCCGTTTATAATAAACAGACATTCTGTTGACTTCTTTCATAGATTTGTTTTTGCTCCCGCGATAACGAGGTATGATTATTGATTACTGATTAGATGGATCACAAATTAACATTCGTGACAGTACGAGCTGCACCCGGCGTGTGATGCAACATAAAGTAAAATAAAAAAACCGATCAAGGACGAGTCGGATTAGCGTCCTAGTTTTCTTATTTAACCCTTTCAGCCCGGATGGCGAGATAACTCGTCTTGTGCAACGTGCTCTCAGATCCGGTAGACGAGTATACTCGTTTAAAAAAAATGGTCATTACGTCCTGGATTAGGGCAATCAATAGTCACTTGCACACACGTTGCGTCCTGTACTCTTGGCCTTGAGCCATATCTATTTGCAGTTATTGTGATGTTACCAACTAGTGAATACACTTATTACCCCAAGAATATTCGTTACGCATTTGTGTCTAAATAGTTTCGTTTTGCATAAACAACATGGAGAAAAATAACTTTAAGTACTAAAATTTCGACAATATTAGCTAACGAGTTATCTCGTCTACCGGCTCTGAAAAGCGTTTTACGTAGCCGAGTTAAGTCGTCTTTCGGACGTAAGAGCATCATTTCTGTTAACGAGTTAACTCGCCCACAGGACTGAGGAGCAGGTATCATTTCACTGGATCTGGAAAACTGGGTAGATTTTGTGTATGACTGCCGGAACGAAAGGGTTAAAATAATATAGCTGTTACCCGCGACTTCATTCTGGACAAAACACAATAAAACAAAGTTAGGTTCGAGAAAATACCTATACATATTGATATGAGCTTTATACTTCTTGCAATAAGGTCTATTTTGACTAGCCTAAATATCAATACAAATTTTGAACGTTTTTTAATTTTTTTATAGAACTGTTGAATTTATAGTTAGAACAGAGTATAACGCTATAATACTGACCGATGTCGAGGGCCTGCCACTTGGCCAGCTCCTGGCTGGCGGAGCGCGCGGCGGGCGGGGCGGCGGGCGCGCGCGCGGGCTCCGCGAAGGGCGCGAAGGCCGGGTCCTCCAGCAGCGGCAGGCCCGCCAGCACGGCCGCCGTCAGCGCGCGCGCCCAGTCCAGCACCAGGTAGCTGCCGCCCGGCGCCGCCGCCGCCGGACCCGGCGGGCCCTGGGGCGAAAACATCAACTGTTAGGCTTAGCCCGCCCTGCGATTTTCGAAATCGTGAAAACACAAACCGCTCGCTCAGTACTCAAGTAAATTACATATTTTTATTATTTAAAAGCTCATATCGTCGGTGAAACTGCAAAACCGCGTAAGTAACATTTTAAATAAAAAGCAAAATGCACCTTTTAACTAAGATCGTAAAGTATATTTTGCTCAATCATAAATTTGTTAGTTACGCGATTTTGAAGTATCACCGACGATATACATGTTTATTATTAATTCCGCATTAAAATTAAATAATCATGCTATGCACTAAATAAACAATACTTATCATTGAACCATTAGTATGTTATCTATATTTTATCAAAAATGATATGAGTAGAATGTTTCTAAAAAAGTCACGACAATTACATAAGGTTCATACTCTCTTCGCAATGGAGTGCTGGCCCCTACTCCGACGTATTGTAGTAAATTTTGGGTGTGGCAGGTCAAGCATGAAAATCGTATAAATGCAGTTGGAATGCGCTCTTTGCGTAATATGTGTGGTGTGTGACTGATTGATGAAGTAAGGAACGAAAAAGTCAGAGAGAAATGTGGATTAAAAGAAGATGTTAGTGACTAAGATTAAAAAGTGCAAGCGAAGCTGGTTCGGTCATTTGAGAAGGATGGATGAAAGAAGATTTACTAAAGAGAAATACAGATCGAAAGTGAGTGGAAGGGTCGGAAGGGGTCGACCTAAACGTACTTTTTCGATTCAAATCGGAGAAATACTGGAAAATCCCCGGATTAAGTACCCGAAACCGACGTGCGTGCATGACTCGATGTATGTGGAAGAAATTTGTCAGGATCGTAGCAGGTGGAAAGAAGTTATCTTTGCCTACCCCTCTGGGAGACAGGCGTGATTTAATGTTACTCCTAAGTACTAGAATATACCTGCTGGCTGGGGTCGATGACGGTGACGGTGACGCCGAGCGCGTCGTCGACCCGGTGCGCGCGCGCACGCGGCCCGCCCGTCAGCACGTACGTGTCGGGCTCGTCGCCGGAGCCCTCGGGCTCGCCCGCCGGCTCCGAGCACGACGATTGGTTGTCGGGGTCCTCACCGCTCACGAACTCTTGCGAGACTAACTCGTCTTTGGCTGGAACATTTCAATTAAAATAACATTTGATATTTGTTTGCATCGATTTATAATTTCTTTATAAAAAGTAAGTAAATTCGCCGTAATAGTACCATATATTACGGCTCAAAAGATAGAGAGATAAAGTTAAGAACGAACGGAGAGCGGAAGCATATTAATGGGGTCAGGTTGGGCTCCCTTCGGGCCCGGAGCCCTAGGAGGCCGTGTCCGCGGCACTCACCGTGCAGCAGGCGGCACATGTGGTAGGGGCGGCAGGGCTGCGCGCGCGCCGCCCGCCCGCGCGCCCAGGCGCCCTCCGCGGCGCCCAGCGCGCTCTCCGTTTGACCAGACTCTGCAACCACATACAACACATGAGCGCCAACTCATCACACGTTAGATGACACGGTACGTTAATTGTATAACTATGAAAGTCAAAATAATGTCAAACGATATCCTTAACATGGATATGACTAAACAATTCATTTAAAAAAGACAGAACATCATTGCAGAAAAGTTATAGAATTTTATTGTTAAAGTAATTTTTTTTTTCTTTATGAGGCATATATTCCATTCCTTTTATAGTTAACGACTACAGTATTCTCTTATACAAAATATATATTTTCATACATAAATAGTACTCGAAATTTAATGTCTTATCCATCTTATGCTTAAATAAATAATAATAATAATAAAATTTATTTATTCAAAGGTAAAAGTAATAAATCAAACCGATTATCCGTTGGTCCCACACTAGGCCATGCCTGTCACGTGGTAACCGGATTCGGAGTTACACTTTAAAATAGAGTACAGTCTACATATGACAATTGGAAACTTAAGGACTAACTTAAAGTAATGTAACAAATTCTTAAGCCCAAATATGGCACAACTATAATTCTATGAAAATTGGAAACTTAAAGACTAACTTAAAGTAGGTAATATAACAATTTTTAAACCCAAATATGGCACAACTATAATTCTATAATATTAAATTACTACAATACTAAAATATTTGAGGAATGAGTTGTGCGTGGGTGTGCGTGGGTGTGAGTGTGTGTGTGTGTGTGTGTGTGTGTGTGTGTGTGTGTGTGTGTGTGTGTGTGTGTGTGTGTGTGTGTGTGTGTGTGTGTGTGTGTGTGTGTGTGTGTGTGTGTGTGTGTGTTGTGTGTGTGTTGTGTGTGTGTGTTGTGTGTGTGTGTGTGTGTGTTGTGTGTGTGTGTGTGTGTGTGTGTGTGTGTGTGTGTGTGTTGTGTGTGTGTGTGTGAGTGTGTGTGTGTGTGTGAGTGTGTACATGTTTCTGTTCTCGTGCGTGAGTTGGTGGAGGTTTACGAGTTCTCAAGTGATGGCCTTCAGCAATTTATCAGTCTCACTATAGCCAAGAGTTTTTAACCAACTGAGGATTCTTAGACTTGCTTCACGAGGGGAAGATTTTGAAATATCACACGAATTAGCAATTTTGTTGTAGATGTAGGGATGAAGAAAATCCGGGAACCGTCTTGCAAATGAGGTCTTTACGAGTGGGGTAGGTATTCTGAACAAACGCTTGCGTAACAAGTCAGCGTAATGCTGTGAACGAATGGTTTCACAGTGAACCCGCATTGTGACACGTAGCATCATTAGTTGCCGCACACTCAGAACGTCAGCCTCCCTATAGAGGTCCGCAGTGGGAAACATCCGTGGCTTTCTGAGCATGACCTTTAGAACGAAACGTTGGGCCCTTTCGAGAGGTAAAAGAGCAGATCCAGAAGCACCGCCCCACACACTTATACAGTATGAAAGAATCGATTCACAGAGTGAGGTGTAGACGAGCTTTAAGATGTCCCTACCTGCACAGTTTCTCAACAACTTCATAATGTACACAATATGTCTAACTCTACCGGTGATCCATTGTAGGTGATCTTTAAAGGTTAGTTTTTCATCCAAAGTAATACCCAGATATTTTATAGTAGAGGAGTTGCCAATTAATTCGTTATCATTTATAACTCGATATCGATCATGCGTAGAGACAGGATGGAGTTTGAGAAATGGACGTGAATATGGAGCAGACGCCACTGTCTTATGGAAGCATAGATATTTAGTTTTAGAAACATTTAACGTTAGCAAGTTGTCAGCAAGCCATTTGGCAATGACTGATAAACCCTTCTCAGCGGTCTCGAAGCACTTATCCCAAGTCGCTTCGTGGAAAATATGAGCGGTATCATCCGCATAACATATTATTTCGGCCTTATTGATGGGTAAAGTTAACATGTCATTCAGATACAAAATAAACAAGGTGGGGCCCAGAATACTGCCCTGAGGAACGCTTTCGTCACCATATTGCATCAGTCAGCCTCCCTTTAGTCATTAAGCATGTTACACACAGCCGCCAATCCGATCTAAAATCTCATCATGCAATTTCAACGCTTGAGCGTGTTTAAAAATAAAATAAAGATATCTCATTTTAAATTCCCAAAACAAAAAAAGGGGCCCTTGTGTCTGTCTGTGGAATCATAAGATCATAAGTCATAACTCATGGACACCCATTTATGTATATACACATATTTTTCTTTTTAGGGGTTATTTACTAGATGTGGTCTTGGTTACGCCCTCCCCCCACCCCCCAACCACCCACACTCACCGCCGTAGCCCGCGGCCGCCAGCAGCGCGTGCGCCGCGCCGGCGTGCTCCAGCTCGTCCTGCGACCAACACAACGTTCAAACACCATAGTACTCATTATTTACTTACTTTTGTAGAGCTGTCAAAACGATAGCCAGTAAAGACTTTAGCAAAACCTAAGGCCTGCCATACAACGAAATTTGCCAAGGGACTATAAACCTATTCACATACCAATAAAGTCGATTTTCCAATTTAATTACCATTGAAATAAAGGAAATTCTACTTTATCTCTTTTAATATCTTTATTGCAATTATCGTATTATGTAAAAAAATAAGCGGGCCTTACAAGGCTAAAATATCGAGGCGTAACGTCACGCCGTGCTACTGACAATCTCCGTTCTTTTTATAGTTTTTGGTAATTTAAAACTCGTAAGAATTGAAAAGTTTTGGTCCCTCTGGGAGAGGTATATTTCGCAATTTCTCACATTCAATTAAACACAAATCAATATAAATAAATTAATTCATTAATTTTTTCACATCCCTATCATATTCTCGTAACACCCACCACAGTACAAATGGAGATTTTTGTAAGCAGGAATTCGAATCTATAAACAACGAAAATATACTCCATTTACCTTTGCTCTTAAATGCCATTTTCAACTTTGAAACAAATAAAAATGAACTTTATACTACGTCAGGAATTCGTGTAGCTTTGTGGATTTTGTAATGTGTACCTTGGGCGGTGGCTGCTTGTAGTGCAGCGAGATCTTGCTGAGCTCGTGGTCCAGCTCGGCCAGCGCCGCCACGTGCCGCTGCTTGTGCGCCTCCGCGCCCGCGCCCGCGCCCGCCTCCGCCTGTGCATTCCGCCGAGTTAAAGCAAAACGTTTCAACGATGTAAGAGGTGAGTGAGTTCTTTTAACTCTTTATTTTTTTTTATTTTTTTTTATTCGGAAAACCAACAGCTTTTGATGACAATATTAGGTAAAATACAATATTTAACAGCATAGCTAATTAATCTTTGAACGCCTTTGACTTGATACAAACGTCGTCCTCACACGCCAATTACAGCTGAAAACCACAGCTAATGTCAACCTTACTGTGACCACTAACTATGTGGGCCGATGGTGTCAAAGGCACGACAGTACACGACGACTTTAGTGGTTCTTGGCGTTCAAAGGGTTAACTGCAATAATGTCAACATTCAAATTTTTCTTCGTAATTTAGTGTCACTGTTGAATTTACCGTGCAGTTCGGTACTGTTCCGAGATTTAAATCTCAATAACCATAAGGCATATCAATCCAGGACCTGATGGCAGTCACATGGGAAAGTTACTACCTACTTCATAAAATGTATGACATTATTTATATTTAACCTTATTTGGATACATTTTAACTTGCTCGTTTAATGTGTAATATAATTTTAGTATGTAAGTAAAAATACTGCGGTGCCCTGCAGGGTTACATGGCTGAACTTTTTATTAGGATAAGAACTCCCTGTACTATTTACCCGTGTAAAGCAATGAATAAATATGAATATGAATATGAAAAGTTAGCTTAATTAGTTTTTTTTTCAGGGAAATTCGGCAATAATATTTTCTGACTTGCTTCCATTACGTTAGAGATGAGGATATACAAGTGGCCGAAATGTAATGATTAGGCATCGGAGTTTTTGTCGCACGGTAAGACTAATAGCAAGCTATGGAGTCGTCATTTGCCATAAATCTAAACTCTTATTCATATTCATACTCATTTTTTTAATTTATCTTAAAATGCGTCTATAGCGGTCGGTCATGTATAATTTTATCTTAGTCAAGTTATATAAAAAAAAAACTATTAGATTATAAATACACAACTTGAACTATTTTAACATACAATTCGCCACTAGTGTGGACTAAAACATTCCCTTCTGCCGTGTTTTAATGTATATTTTGTTAGTTTATTAATTTTCGTAATTAAATTAGTATAAAAATGGTGATTATTTTTTATTGTAATATTTATTTTCCAAATATAACATTAAATAATTGTTTCTGAACTCGTCAACGTTGTTGTCCTTGATTATAAAAAAAAACCTAAATAATTAAATAAATAAATGAGTTTATGGCAAATGACTACTCCATAGCTTGCTATTAGTCTTACCGTGCGACAAAAACTCCGACGCCTAGTAATGATGCTGTATATTTTTGGAACCGGCTCATAGAGCCTTTTCATTTGATACTCCACTCGAAACTTTTCAATGATTATTATTTTTCAAACAAAAAAATTAGCTAACTAATATAATAAATGAGAACGTTTGTATGTTTAGATGTTTGTAACTCAATCACGCTTCAACCCCGGAACGGATGGCACATATTGTTATGTCCTGAAATAGGACATGGCTACTTTTTATCCCAGAAAATTAATAGTTCCTGAGGAAATATCGATAACCGACTTGTACGTGTAAATAAAAACTCTCCGCGAACTTTCCCACAGGATTACAGTCAGGTCCGAGACTATATGCGATTGGCTCTCTGTAAATGACGAGTGTAGCTTTAGGTACATATAATAATTATGTAAGAGCGGTAAGTACCTTGTGTGTCTGCGGCATGCGGTGCGTGGGCGACAGCGCGGGGCTGTACTCCACCGGGGACTGCGGGGACAGCGGACCCTGGAATAAAAGTAAGTAAGTAAGTAAAATATTTATTCCCAACAATAACACTCAACAAAAAATAAAAGTAGCAATAAAAAAGAAGAAAATGTGACAAGAGAACAGATGTGCTAATGCTGCGAAACGGTCTGCTGTGCTGGCTGTGAAGCCAACGCTGGTCTTCCGTTAGGGCCGCTCGGTGGAATACATACAACAAATACTTCAAACTATGAACTTTCTGTATTTCTTCACAAAGTACAAAACAAGTCACTCCCTCTGCTCTCATAAGCAAATAAACAGAATCCCAAAATCAATTACCAAAGAATTTTTAGTTCTCTTGTCTTAGTAATAAGGTTGAAATTGCTACAGGAATTTTATCTGACATACTGCGTATTAGCTTAGGAGGGCAGCCCCGCCGTCGGTCCCTCTGTATGTACGCTTAGATCTTTCAAACTAAGCAACGGATTTTAACCCTTTTCCAAGTATAGTACATTTCATCGACCACATACATGTCGCTCAAAATTAAACTTAAGTACGTAAATTTTATGACACCAATTTAATTGACATACATACATACATAAACTCACGCCCTCATTCCCAGAGTGGGATAGGCAGAGCTACAGAATTACCAATAACTCCAAAAACTTGCTGATAACTCTGTTACCACATTTTGCACAATTAGGCTAAGATGTTTACCAGCGTATTAGTGACAGGTTGCAAGCCCATCGCAAATTTAATTGAATTTTCCTGAAATATGATTTCATGGATCAGTATCCTTCTGGAAGTTACGAATTCGTGGCTCTATTCCATTTCTTGTGTCCTTACTTTAGCAAGGCCTGGGAAAGGGTTAAAGCGGTTTTCATGAATAGATGAGGAAACGAACCGAGGGCGGGTCGGGTCACTACAACATACAACAACAACAACAACAACATACAAAAACTCACGCCTTCATTCCCAGAGTGGGGTAGGCAGAGCTAAAGAATTACCAACAAGTCTTAAAACTTTTTGATAATTCTGTAACCACATTTTGCAGAAGTAGGCTAAGATGTTTCCCAGTGTATATTAGTGACAGGTGGCAAGCCCATCGCCTAACAGTACTACAAGCCTTTATTCCCTTAGTCGCCTCTTACGACATCCACGGGAAGACATGGAGTGGCACTATTCTAACCTGGCAACCACACGGCAAACAAATTATAAATTCAAAAGTTTGTTCAATTCAGTTGTTTAGTTGTTTCGTTTTTAGTCACGCACGACTGACTTGACTGAATATATCGCACCATCAGAACAATAGGGTCATTATTTGGGCGTTTCAACCGCCTCACTTTCGTGGTCACATTTTTGTAGAAGTGACTTCAGATTACGATTTTGTTTCTGGTTAGGTATCTAAGTTTACCGGACATCTATCACATATCCAAAAACGCTATCAAAATATACGCCCAATTCTTCAAAAACATGTCCACGAAAGTGAGGCGGTTGAAACGCTCGAATAATGACCCAATAGTGACTTAATTAAGAAATTTTAATTTTCGAGATAAATAAATAAATGCATGATTTGAAGTTTGAAAGCTGACATTTTGAATTAGGTCACTATTGCTCTGAAGGTGCTTTATCCGGGACACAGATTCTCATGTCCTTTAAGATGATTGTTTTTTTTCTTGAAAACTTAAATTGTAAGTATGTATTCTACAAAATAAAAGTAAAATAAATGTTTCGGTTAGTCACATCTTTATCCTGTCATCTTTTTTTTTCTTCACTTTTGTTACTTGCTGACTTCTAATTTATATAGGTACAATATATTGTTAAATTTGCACCGTGCAGTGAGAAACGCCCATAAATTGACACATTGATACAACAATTAATAATTAATTGATACATTGTGACGTTTTCGCAGATGAGTGGC
This sequence comes from Acleris emargana, assembly GCA_927399475.2. Lineage (NCBI taxonomy): Eukaryota > Metazoa > Arthropoda > Insecta > Lepidoptera > Tortricidae > Acleris > Acleris emargana. Next base: position 10,921,737 of record OV656860.1, read on the forward strand.
GGATAGTTATATGGCATGCTTAAGTTTTTGTGAGGTAGTTGAATAAATGTTGTTGTTTTTTGACATGAATTTATAAGAGTTCGTTTTAATCTATTCATTAAATTAGTGTAAGTGGTTTGTAACCGTACTAGTTAATGAAATAAATAAATAAATAATAAATAAATAACAGTTTAATTCGAAGCTGTTATGACAAAATTATACAACATAACACAGACACTCACGCTGTTGGAGATGGAGGCGAGCTTGTGCTGCAGGCTCAGCATGTACTCGCTGTAGGAGTGGGCCTTGTTGGGCGTGCTGGGCACCGAGGAGCCCTGCGACCCGGCCGACAGACCTGCCAGACCATACAATACCAATACAAATACTCGTTATTGAATACAAAGAACAAGTGTAAAAGTAAGCTTTAGAAAACCAGTCTGTTATTGCCAACCAGCTTTAAGTCGTTATAAATCCTTAAATAATGATTTAAGAAACATGAAAATGATTTTTAAATACCTATTCAATAATACCCCGCTTGTCATAGTTCACCTATTTCATTTGTTGTATTTATTACTGACTGTCATATCTTTAGTGACACTCACAAATTTAAGATAAATTGATTGACATAAGAATCATAATCGGTCCACGCGTTTAGGTTCTAGAGCGCCACAAAAGGAACAAACATACATACAAACATATATAGGGTGATAAACACATTACCCTCCTTCGGCAGTCGGGTTAAAACAAAACACGGCACAGTTCAAGACCACAACAGTACACTGTTATACCATAATAGCCGTCAGCTAAGCACTGCTGTCGCTATTACCACTCTCATTAGATAGAATATTGAATAATAATATCTTTATAACTAGGCATCGGAGTTTTTGTCGCACGGTAAGACTAATAGCAGGCTATGGAGTCGTCATTTGCCATAAATCTAAACTCTTATTCATATTCATACTCATTTTTTTAATTTATCTTAAAAAGGCCTCTATAGCGGCCGGTCGTGTATAATTTTATCTTAGTCAAGTTTTATAAAAAAAAAAACTATTAAATTATAAATACATAACTTGAACTATTTTAACATACAATTCGCCACTAGTGTGGACTAAAACATTCCCTTCTGCCGTGTTTTAATGTATCTTTTGTTAGTTTATTAATTTTCGTAATTAAATTAGTATAAAATGGTGATTATTTTTTATTGTAATAAGTATTTATTTAGTATTTATTTTCCAAATATAACATTAAATAATTGGTTCTGAACTCGTCAACGTTGTTGTCCTTGATTATAAAAAAAAACCTAAATAATTAAATAAATAAATGAGTATGAATATGAATAAGAGTTTAGATTTATGGCAAATGACGACTCCATAGCTTGCTATTAGTCTTACCGTGCGACAAAAACTCCGATGCCTATTTATAACCCACTGCCTACCCCACTCTGGGAATGAAAGCGTGAAGGTATGTATGTATGTATGTAATATCTTTATAACCTTACTTCACTAAGGTCACTGTCAAAGTAACATTTCAGGGGATCTCAAAGTTTGGACCAGCAAGAAATATAATATTGAGTTATCATTCCGCTCAAAACGTGATATAAAAATTAAATTCGAGAAATAATTGAATTTAAAATCGCACAAATGAATCACTGGAAAGCGATTACGATACGGGAGCACGAATTGTGAAGCAAAGCGAGTGAAGTGACGTCTCACAGTCTCATCAATCAAGCGGCCCTCAACTTGTTGACACAGGTGTATCAAGTCAGTGATACCAGTGCAATAAATAAATTATGCGTACAAAAACAGTTTTCTTGTTTTAAATTAATACAACAAAGAGTTTATATCAAAATAAAGTTTGCCATCAACAAATTAAATTCTTCAATCTTGATAACAATATATAGTTTTTTTTATAGAAAATCAATTTCTTACAACTGAAAATTATAAATATTAAGAATTCTGCAAATGTATTTCGTTAATGGCAACACCTTTGTTTACATTTTTTCTGTGGGAATAAAAATCCGACCTTAAATACCGTATCGCCAAGTACAGTCGCGGACCGGGATTGTTGAGCCACTTTACCCATGTTTATAATTTGACTATGTAATGGAAATCGAATATCTGTCAGCCAGTCGTTGACATCGGTTATTGAATACACGGCTAAATTACGAATCATGTCAAGCGGCTCAACAATCCCGGTTCGTGACTGTACATACTATTCTGCAAACTTTAACAATTGCAGAAGTCAAATGATACACACAGGCCATCCAGCTCTGTTTCACCATCCTAACAGTGATAGGTTATTGGTGACATTTCAGTGTGAAGTCGACTATGAAGAGATGTATCAACTTTTGCACCTTATTACAATGAAACTTCATTTTTGGGACTTGATTTTGCTGCCAACTATACTTTTTTTCTACTGAGACTTCATTTTGTTATCGATAGGAAACTATCGAGCCTGCGGCGTGCAGTGGCGGTGCGTGTACTGACCGGCCATGTCGTCGCGCACGCGGCGCTGCGCCTGATGCGCGAGCGCGCGCGAGGCGGCGAGGTGCCCCAGGTTGGGCGCCACCAGCGCCAGCCCCGGCGCGCCCAGCCCCGCCCCGCCCAGCCCCGGCGCGCCCATCAGGTTCTGGCCCGCGAGGCCTAGGTTCTGACCGGCTAAACCTGATAAATATTTATACAGGGTGTAAGGGACGGCTCACCGAAAACTGAAACCATAGCGCAAACCGTTTAAAAAAATACTTACTGCGCAGCTACATCGTTTTGTAACTTATATTAGTGGTACAATCAGAAAAGTATTACGTACGATTTGTGTAATTATTGTGCCTTGATATATATCAAGGCACAATTAATTACACAAATCGATCTATACCATATTCTAACTAAAAAGGATTTTTTGTGAAAAAAAAAAAAAGATTAAATAACAAAGTAAAAATACTTTTCTGATTGTACCGCAGTAAGTATTTTTTTAAACGGTTTGCGCGGGTAAAATCGTCGATGGCCATTGTTCAAATGTTTGGCAGCCATTACAGGGACGCCATTGACCGCCATTTTATTTAGCGGCGCGTCAGTTGTCATATAGGGTCAGCTGTCATTGCATATTCTTACTCGTAACACAACAAGGTCAGTATTGAATTGATTCGTTTATATTCGGCATTAGTCAGCACAAAAATTGCCAAAGTAACCTATATTTGTGATTTAACTGTAGTGTGGAGTTAAAAATTATTTCAGAGACACGAATTAGATAAGATGAGTGTAAGTACAGCGTACGACTGACCTCTGTTCTGCGCGAGGTTCTGGTTGAGGCCGAGGCCGGGCGCGGCGAGCGCCAGCGGCGGCAGCAGCGGCGGCGCCAGCGCCAGCCCCAGGCCCAGCGCCGGCGCGCCCAGGGCCTGCCCGCCTGCCGCCGACAATCATACATCATCAAGGATTCTATACCATGTCTTACGATTATTCTTCGACCGTTATTTACAGTGTTCGTCACAGTGAGCATAGCTTTATTTTATGTTTTCTTCTGTTGCTAATTTTAATGGTGATTCAAAATAAAAAAGAATTTCAATGCACGACCTGTTTTTGTTTTTTTTTTCCTATGTCAAATGAAGGATTAATTAATAAAACTTTGTTAGGAGACAATCTGAAATCTCTGGCTCGTATCATACTATAGGTACTAGACACCGATAAACATACAGTCAAAGTCACAAATATATACGTACCCAAGGCGACAAAAATATCTACCCGTCCGTATGCTACTCATAATAAGGTCCTAAACATATTTGGCGCGTTGGCCGTATAGCTATTAGTGCTTTTGACTGTATTTTTAACGACATTTCAAAAAGGCTAATAGAAAAAACCGGAGGCCACAGAGCTGGCAGCTTCCTCGGGCAGCGCATTAGCATTGCTATTCAACGAGGAAATGCTGCCAGCATCTGTGGTACTTTGCCACGGGGGCACTCTCCTTTTTAGTTTTAATTTAGTCTTCATTTAATCTTATTTAGTATAGTTATAATTAGTTTTACTTTTAATAATTTAGTTTATATTTACGTGACAATGTTTTTAATTTCGTTTTATTGTAATTGTATTAATAAACAAATTTACTTTATGATTTATGATAAATAAAGTATCTATGAGGAGATGACTGAGTGCGTGATAAATATAAATGGTGAATTAGTAGAACAAGTGAGCGAATTTGTGTACCTGGGAAGTATGTTTACAAGAGATGGTAAGTGTGAGAAGGATATCGAGAGGAGGGTGAATGCGGGGAATCAAATTAATGGGGCCCTGCACTCCTTTGTGAGCAGACAGGGCGTTTCACAAAAAGCCCGGCTGGCTGTTCACAATGGAGTGCTAGCCCCTACCCTGATGTATGGTAGTGAATGTTGGGTGTGGCAGGACAAGCATGTTAGTCGTGTAAATGCAGTTGAAATGCGTTCTTTGCGTAGTATGTGTGGTGTGAAACTGATTGATAGAGTTAGAAATGAAAAAATCAGAGAGAAATGTGGAATGAAAGAAGACGTAGTGACTAAGATTGAAAAGGGCATGCTTCGATGGTTCGGTCATTTGGAAAGGATGGATGAAAGTAGATTGACGAAAGAGATATACAGATCGAAAGTGAGTGGAAGGGTCGGAAGGGGCCGCCCTAGGCGTACTTTTTCGAATCAAATCGGAGAAATACTGGGAAAGGGCCGAATCTTAAGTACCCGAAACCGACGTGCGTGCATGACTCGATGTATGAATGTTGAAGAAGCGAAAGAAATTTGTCAAGATCGTAGCAAGTGGAAAGAAGTGGTCTCTGCCTACCCCTCTGGGAAACAGGCGTGATTTAATGTAATGTAATGTAAAGTATCTATATTTGACAACAACTAGAAAAAAACATAAAGTAGCTCAAAAATGTAAAACGACTGCACACAATCAATTCATTACCATCTTCAATATTTAGGTACAATAAATAAATTCGTAAACAAACTTAAATAACAATGTTAAACGTCTACACAATATAAAAAAACATCAACACAATCGCAGGAGCTAGTAAGGTCCAAGGACACTAGGGTACTATTGGGGTACTCACCGTAGAGGTCGTTGGCGGTGGCCAGCATCGGCTGGTAGTACTGCTGGTGCGCCAGCCGCCCGCCCAGCGCCGCTGCACACACCGTTAGTCACACACACACACGGGCACTGTGGCTACTAACACGATGGACGCGACAAGGGAACATGCTTGCGATTCGATTGTAAAAAAAACAATCAAATTTTAATAGTTTTTTTATGGTTTAAATAGAAACGATTTCAATCCATGACGACGCGCCCACTATTTTAACCTTTGACAACTGAAAGACGAGCCACTGACTCCACGACGCGACGGCTCCAGCCGACACGAGTCGAAGATTAAGAGACTGTTTCGTATGAATTATGTTGTAATTTGCATAGCTTAGCAAACATGTTTGGAGTATGAGTGATTTCAGGTAGGTCGAACCGTCGTGAATCGAAAACTCAGCTATTTTTCTATTTATATATATACCGTCATTTAAGACTCAATTTAGAGCACTTTCAGAAGATCAAGGCAACGATTCTAGATAAGACTACGAAAGAATCGCAAGCGTGTTGTATTGTCTATGAGCTAACAAGGTATTCAAAAACTATTTGGAGAAGGTTTACTGATCCACATTCAATTGTAAGAATTTTAAAGCGTGATTTTTTCGAGAAGTAATTTGTATTTTGGTTGTTACTGATGACACCTTGTATGCTCAATTAAAATAATGACTTTAGTTTTTCAATATGTATTTGTAACATAGATAGACGGCATTAAACAACGCAAAAAATTTACGTATTTTAAAAAAAACTGCTCAAAATCATTAGTTTGTTGTTTTGCCGTATATTATGTTAGGATCATGGTTCCATTTAAAGGTGCTGATAGACTTGAGCATTGCCTGAGATGACCGGTCGGTATAGAAGCTTTAGGTCCACATCTCGTTACCACTAGGTAGCAATTCGTTACTACTTTAGAAAAAACTCGTATCTGATATTTCGAGATGTATGTTTTTGGACTTTATTATCTTCAGGTTTAAATTTAAAATTGTAAATCACGAAATATGAGATACGAGGTTTATTCAAAGTAATGACGAAATACAAGCAGATCGTTTTGGGACTACATCTCAAAAAGTCAGACTCACAAAATTACCATATCGTTTGCGTTACTAGGTAGATTAGGTTCATTATGGGGAACGTCAGTTGAAGTCCTCCATCATGTCATAGATATAATTGCACCTCACTCAGCTTTAATTTACAATAATTGCATTTAAGAGGGGGTCTTTCCAAATCTTATGGAATAAAGTAAAGTCAAACCACTTTTTAAATCGGGCGATATGAGTGATTTAACGAATTTCCTTCCCATTTATATTTTACCTGTTTTAAGTAAAGTTTTTGAGAAGTTAATGTTAAAAGTTATGTTAGGTCACTTCAATAGAAATAAACTGCTTAACAGTAATCAGTTTGGCTTCACCAGAGGGCGACCCACAACTGATGCAGCATCTGTACTCATTAAATATATTATACAATATTTGGGAGAAATCTTGTGATGCAATAGGAATTTTTTGTGAGCGTTCGATTGCGCAGATCATGCGAGTCTTATATTAAAATTGGAACATTATGGTCTGTCAAATAATTCCTTAAATCATGTCTTCATATCTAAGTGATAGAACACAAACGGTTGTTGTAAACCAAACAAAGTATATTGGAGCAGCTGTTAAATAAGGTGTGTTTCAGGGCTCTATATTAGGTCCTTTCTTATTTTTGGTTTATATTAATGACCTACCACCCACGGTAGATAACCTTTGTGATATTGTGCTATTTGCCTCCCCGCCATGCGAGGCTCCTTAGACACTGCTAAGATGAAAAAATCAATGTCGTAATTTAGCGACAGACTTTTTGAGATATAGTTGTACAGTGATCTAGTCGTATTGCGATCTAGATCTAGATCGAGATGTAGTCACGAAGTGATCAGGTCTTATTAGCTAGCTGCCTAGTCATATCGAGACGGGATGGAAAGCTTATACCCCGACCGCTCCGGTTAGTTATTCGAAATGAACAACGAATCGGAATGCTCCTTTCGGGCAAGCATTCTAGCGAATGTGCTTAAGTCTATCTTCACCATTACATGCTGTCACAAACGGTGTTACATGCTTAACTAATAAACCTATGGACTGTGTGTAGATTCATAAGTATTGCAGTGGCCTCAGAGAATAAATAAATTATTATAACCAGAGTATTTTTACTAATTTTGTATATTTTACTACGTTTCAGTCTATTAAGTGTTTATTAGTCACAGTACGCTGTCCCAAAGAGCCTGACTGGCTCCCCTGAAAAACCAGCCCGGTTGTCATCCCCATGCCAACCATTTTGCTGAGTGGAGTGGAGACCATTTCGGCACACATCAACCTCATTGTACTTTTGAATGTAATGGTGTCGCTTAGAAGTGATTGTATTACGTTATTGTATCTTTTCTATGATGTACCCCTGTGTTGACGTGTTTGTTGAATAAACGTTTTTCTACTCTATTCTATTTCATACTCTCCGCGCCTCGCAAAGGTTTATGCTAAGTTACTTTATCTCACGAAGGCGAGTGGGCTGTACTTGTGTGTGTAGATGCACGTACACGTTGTCGCTGTGTGTAGCGGCGGTCGCCAAGCGTCGCCGTAGTGTGCGTGTCTATACGTGTTACAACTACAAGTATGGCGAACACGCTTTCGTGTGTTATTTGTGGCAAATAGTGTCAGCTGCGAGTGCAAGCGTGATAGCGATAGCGACCCGAGCGCTATTAAGAAGCTGGGAGTATATGTATGCAGCGTAAAGTTCAACATTCAAAAATGGCTGTCATCAGTCTGTTCTATGGACACTAACGCAAGAATAAGACTGCCTTTGCGCTGAGCCGGAAGTGCAGGAATCAACCAATCATATTGGTTGAAATCGCCATCTCGTTTCCGCTCGGATTTAACCTTTAGTATGCCGAAAGGGCTATGACGTCACCGGTGTCACGTGACTGAGTTTAATTGCTCCTAGCTCGAGTCACGTTTCGAGTGCAGTTAGTTTAAAACTCGGCCTATAAGCTATAATGCTATGGAAGATTGTTTTTTTTACAGACAAATAAGAACCCTATCCTTAAGCCAGTAGAACCTAATTTCAAATGACACGACACGATAGTTCTTTAGTAACGTATACGGCACACGGCATAGGACCGGGGTCGGGACGGATCCGGGACACGGCATAGCACGGATGAGCGAAGCGCGTCAGTAGAAAGGCAGCCTAGCGACGCAGCGGAGCGGTGTGAGAGGAAAAAATACAAACAATAGGATTACAACGATTCAACAGGAAACGGTTGTTGTTCTGGTGTTGCCACACAAATTTTCAATTGGTCTTTGTTAAGATTTTCAAGTGTGTATTTATATAGTTTTCATTTCAATCAAACCGACTTTTTAAAAAAAGGAGGAGGTTCTCAATTCGTCTTAAGATTGTTATTTTTGGTCCGGTTCCAAGGACGTCACGTCGGGGTCACCAATGTAGAACGAGAGGATAATAGAGAGATCTCTCTCCAGGCGGGTGTTACGCCTGGAGACCGAAGTCCACTGGGATGAAGTTGGAAGTGGCTGTAGAAACTTCGTTAGCGCGATGTAGAACACTTAGTTCCGCTGTCTGACGCTGGTGGCTCTGGCGAGTTGGTTGATAAAGTTGCTGTTAGATGTCGCTAGGTCGCCACAAAAGTGTAGCTGTATAAAATGCGCCCTTTTCAATAATTATTTCGATTTTCTCCACTTACATAGGAGACACGATCCGGTCAGCTTGGTGCCCGGTGGAGGATGATAAATTATTGCCAGTATAATTAAATTACATCTATTTTGTGTGTTGCCAACATGGTTGCCTGTTTATTATTTAATTTAGGTAAGTTTTTCTCCACTTACATAGGAGACACGATCCGGTCAGCTTGGTGCCCGGTGGAGGATGATAAATTATTGCCAGTATAATTAAATTACATCTATTTTGTGTGTTGCCAACATGGTTGCCTGTTTATTATTTAATTTAGGTAAGTTTTTCTCCACTTACATAGGAGACACGATCCGGTCAGCTTGATGCCCGGTGGAGGATGATAAATTATTGCCAGTATAATTAAATTACATCTATTTTGTGTGTTGCCAACATGATTGCCTGTTTATTATTTAATTTAGGTAAGTTTTTCTCCACTTACATAGGAGACACGATCCGGTCAGCTTGGTGCCCGGTGGAGGATGATAAATTATTGCCAGTATAATTAAATTACATCTATTTTGTGTGTTGCCAACATGGTTGCCTGTTTATTATTTAATTTAGGTAAGTTTTTCTCCACTTACATAGGAGACACGATCCGGTCAGCTTGGTGCCCGGTGGAGGATGATAAATTATTGCCAGTATAATTAAATTACATCTATTTTGTGTGTTGCCAACATGGTTGCCTGTTTATTATTTAATTTAGGTAAGTTTTTCTCCACTTACATAGGAGACACGATCCGGTCAGCTTGATGCCCGGTGGAGGATGATAAATTATTGCCAGTATAATTAAATTACATCTATTTTGTGTGTTGCCAACATGATTGCCTGTTTATTATTTAATTTAGGTAAGTTTTTCTCCACTTACATAGGAGACACGATCCGGTCAGCTTGGTGCCCGGTGGAGGATGATAAATTATTGCCAGTATAATTAAATTACATCTATTTTGTGTGTTGCCAACATGGTTGCCTGTTTATTGTTTAATTTAGGTAAGTATTAAGTCAGCGCCGCAGTTTCACTATGGCACAATGCAGAAAGGGATCCTATTCAACGTAATACCGTTCAAGTGGCGCCCTCTGGTTTTCTTTTTGAACTTATGTAGCGGTAACCAGTTTCCATCAGGTGGAAATCAGCTTGTTTGCCTTCTTTTAAAGGTAAATTCTGGGAAAGAGGCAAGAAACTATTTTGTGGGAAAATGTTCTGCTATCTCCTTTTTACATTATACTTTTATTTCTTTCAGTGAGCGTTGAATAAATATTTTCTATGCTATTCAATTCTAATTTTCCTGGCGTCGCTCAGCGCAGCTCTCCTATTGGTCGTTTTTTTCCTCGCACTAGATACTCCCCCTAACGCTACTGTGATGCATGTGTTGCATGTGTTGCATGTGTAGTGTATGCAGTATGTATGTATGCGATGTGTGCGCGTTACCTGGCGGCGTGTTGTTGAGCAGCATGAGCTCTTGCGCCGGGAACTGCGGCTGGTTCAGCAGCCCCAGCAGGTTGGGGCCCGACAGGTTCTGCTGCTGACTGGGGAGAGACAAGCCACTAGAGTGATTTCAATTCAAGTCGTATCCCACTTCTGAAGTTTTTGATGGAATTACACAAGAGATGCCATAGGGTCGAAGTGTGTATAAGGACCCCGCAGATAATATTTAGATCCAACTTCTGAAGTTTACTTTGAATTTATAATAATATAAAGCTTTCGTTTTTTAGAGGGTTTTTTTACATCGTTATGACATAGAATGTTTCCATAAAATAAATAAGGTTAACAAGGGTTTAACGACACCAAAGTAACAAATTTCATCTCGGTAGGTTTACAGTATGTCGGAGATCCTAATGCTTTCACACACATCAATCTATGGTATACACGTTTCAGGCTATTTCAATAAAGGGAACTGGTTAAAAATCTATTTGGGCGATTTGAACTAAGTACTGATCATCGTATCATGTAAAGATCACACAACAAACTCACTTCATAATATTCTGCTTCAACAGCATCCTCTGTATATTCTCGGCGTTGGGAAAGCTGTCCTGCAACCCAGGAGTTGGAGTAAGCGTCTGCGGCACCAGCGGCGGCCGCGCCAGCCCCGCGTCGGGCGCCAGTCCCAGCCCCAGGTCCGCACCCATCGGGGTCCCGACCTGACTCAGCAGCAGGGGGCTATCCGTGGCTATCTGCAGCGGCGTTGTTAGATTCTGTTGCAGATTATTTAGCAGCGGGTTCATATTTTGAAACATTGGTTGAGGTGCCGCTTGTATGTTCGTTGGAATAGGGGTCGGTATCGCTTGCTGCGGCGTTATCGTGCTAGGTATGCTAGGGACCCCATTCATTTCCGCTGGTCGGTGGTCGGTTAGAGTCTGCGGGGCGTGCGCTTGCGGGATAGAGTATTGATGTGTCGGGATGAACTCCTGAGGTATTTGTTGTTCTATTTCTGGAAGACCGTTGATTTCCTTCTCCTTCGGTTCTCTGGCGACTTCGGAGTATAGTTTGGGCTCCGGCTTGTCCTCTATGGCGTCGGCGCGCGCGACCACGGGGCTGACCACGAAGCGGGAGATCTTGCGCGCGGGGGGCTTCTTCTCGCCGTTCTGAGATTCTGTGCTGCCGGAGCGGTCGGGCGCCAGCGACCCGCCGTCCGATTGATTTGAACCTGGAATAATTAGTTAGTTGAGCGGTGATTTTTATTAGTTTTGACGCTAAAATAATGTGTTCAAGTTAGGTCTGTAAAATTTTGTAGCAATCAATTCTGTAGTCAGCTTTATTTAAAACAAAGGGTGAGGTGAGAGTTGTAACTTAGTGTTCTAATAACAAAGTAAGTAAGTATATTATCAACAATAACACACAATAAAAAAAGTAGCAATAAAAATGAAGAAAATGAGACAAGAGAATAGAGATGTGCTAATGTTGCAAAACGGTCCCAACTCCGCATGTGCTGGCTGTGAAGCCAACGCTGGTCTTCCGTTGGGGCCGCTCGGTGAAAACCGGAAGGTGATACAGACATTATAAATATTAAATTAATACAAACAAAACGAAACAAAAGCAAAATAAAAACAAAAAACAATAGTAATTAGAACAGGCAGCGCTCAGGTGGCCATCAGAGGAACTAGCTTATTAGCTTAACCACACTTTTGTGCCAACTGCCATGCGCGTGTAACAGGCAGAGCACCTTAAAAGGTCATTATCTACTGTTGCATACGTATTTAAAGTTAGTTCTGACGACGTACAATAAAAAATGTGATGTGATCGATTGAAAACTATAAGTAAGTTCTACTATACTCATAATAAGTGTAACAACTGTAGCGACATGATTATTATACAAGTTTTATTACCATGGCAACGCTTATAATAGTATTGTTAGCACCATGACAACGTAGAGGGTCAGTATGATTCACATAAATAGAAGAAAACATCATCACCTATGGAAGACGCCGTGCTAATTTTCCTAGTGATGTTATCGGGCGGGGCGTGGGGCGGAGCGGGAGCGGGAGCGGGAGCGGGAGCGGGAGCAGGAGCAGGCGCGGGCGCGGGCGGGTCGGGCGGGTCGAGCGCCAGGTCGGCGAGCGCGAGGTGGTCGTGGCTGGCCGTCGGCGTGGTGCACTCCGAGTTGTCCTGGTTGGAGTCCGTCAGGTTCTCCTCGCGCTCCGTCGTCTCGCTGTCGTAGTCAGTCTGAACACAATACTCATTATTTTATATATATCTACCTAAGAAATAACATAGTGTCAAAATAGGAATAACCTAGAGAAGAATAAACAAAACAAGTTATGATATTTACAGTCTGTCACGTACGAATAAGTAGAGCAAACTGAACTCTACCGTAAAAAACAAATTAAAATATTTTTCAGGCATATATCAAGCTTATTTTGAAAAAACTGGGTTCCGATCCCAGCTGCAATAGTCCTTTTTAAGATATCTCGAATTTTTGTTTCTAGTACCCATAGTACTTTTTCTGTGAATTGAAGATTTTACTATTGTCTACACATAAACTTAAAATCATCTAAATCTAACCACAGGTTTTCGAAAAAAAAACAATCCTTACCAGGACGGGGGGTATCCTTTTCTCTGCAGCTGACTGTACAAGCCTAGAGCTTAATTTGGGTTTAAGTCAATTTGTGTGAGATTGTTTCCTCCTCTTATTATTAGATCTTACACTATCAATTACAGCAAGAACATTGTGCTTTTTCGAAAAAAGTGTGTTGGTACACTTAAAAGTTTTTTCATTTTCCAAAATCGAGGCTTTATTTATTTAATCGTATGGCATTTTGACAACGTATCTTTAAGATTTATATTTTGCAAATTCTCCATACTGACCCATTTAGATTGATCAATTTTTATTTTACAGTACATAAAATACTGTCTACATATAAGTATTTGTATCATAGATGTAGAGTTTGTAATTGATTTCACGGAACCCTGATGATTTTACCCCAAGACCCTTGTTCCGCAGAACGGCACGCTGGCTCGGGAAAGCGTAACGTCGGAGCGACGCGAGCGGAGCTAGCGTCGCTCCGACCGCGTCCCTTGGGTTTTAATCTCAAGTGGAACATTATTTTTGCCATGTGGTGGTCAGCTTAGAACAGTTCCACTACGTGTCTTCCCGTGGAAGTCGTAAGAGGCGACTACGGGAATAAAGGCTTGTAGTATTGATAGGCGATGAGCTTGCACCCTGTCACAATATACACTTGGTAAACATTTTAGCCTGTTTGTGCAAAATATGGTTACAGAATTAAAATCTGTCAGGTACACGTTGAGTTAACAAAAGGTTTTTCGCAAAAGTTACCGGAAAAGTTGACATTACTAACTTCCATAATGAGACGCGAAGTACATAGTTTACAGAGTTCCCAAATTAAAAAAAATATACATTGCGTGCTCGCTACACAAGCCCGCAATGTTGCATACAAATTTCATTGTTATCGAGTTTGTAACTTTAGTGAAAACGGCCATAATAAAACGAGGGCACAAGTCTTATACATCCATATTTTATTTGAAACGTAACGTTTTTATCTGTGTCTGGGGAATAGCTTTAGTTTTTTTTTTCTAAAAAAGCTTGCGTTTCTCCTTGTCATAAACATAAAGGCGGTAAAGAGTGATGTTATTTCACGTGAAGATTCTGTTTATATGCGATTTTTGAGAAAAGCCTGCTTCACTGCCTAGGCAATAAAGTACTATTTAGAGTTGTTGGTAATGCTGTAGCTCTGCCTACCCCACACCGGGAATAAAGGCGTGAAGGTATGTAAGGTATGTATGTATGTATGTGGTACGGTCACGAACGTAAATTGTTATGCCACTTGCCACTGTTCGTATTTTAGCGGTGTAATACAAATCGGGTTCAGTCGGTTTTACTCGTATATCGAGATAAGGAAATTCGCACGTCTTCGTATAATAGAAGAACAAAATGACATGCAACATTAACGATTGGCTAACCTGAGACCCAAGTCTACCAATAAGACCACAGAGTGAATTCACCCAAAGTCAAATTGCATGTCTAGTTGCTATGGTTATACATTTAAACAACAGCTACTATTGGAGATATTACAACGCCCAATCAGCTATTCTACTGAACACAATCGTTTTTCTCGTTTGATAGGGTTGCTATTCTTCTTCTTCTTCAAGTGCCTCTCCAACTAGTGAAGGTTGGCTATGGCCACGTTTAAACAACGGCTACTATTGGTGATATATAATTAAAAATTTGTTCCATGACAATGTGATAACTGTTGCAAATATCTGAATATAAATAACACGTCAAACCCCGCCATCTTGAAAAGAATTGATTAGTCAGCGTGTAAGTCGAAAGACTAATCGTGGCAATAAATAGTCAAACTTTAAAAAATATTTATTCTAGTGTATAGATCAAATTTATAAATTATTAAATATTCTAGTTCTTTTAGTCTCTTTCTGCATAACTATGGCTGATTGAAGCATTACAGTCAAGGACTTTAATTGTTATGCCACTGTAGAACCCTGTCATAATGACAGCGTCAAACCACATGAAAGAAATTACGCCAAAATTAATGATTAACGTTATGCGACAGGGTTCCATAGTGGCATAACAATTAAAGTCCTTGACTGCCTCACAAGTAGCGTAAAATATAATAAAATAAAAACGTAAAATACATTACATAATGTTTTAATCGGTCAATAAATTATAAAATACAGGTTTAGTGTATATTCCGCAGATTTTTGAGAAGAAGCAGCATGAAAGAAATCCAGCAATGCGTTTGCACGGTTTTGTCAGATTTTTGCGTCGGGCTGTTAACGACCACCTTTTTATAAATGTTAAACCGCAACAAACAAATATAGAAGTAACCAACCCACCGATATTAACAACTGTCTTGCTATTGCTCGCAAACTTAGCCCTTCTTGGTGCAAAGTCACAATCATGTGACGAGTTTCCGTAGAAATTGCTGGTGGCATCTTCTTCTTCTTTCTTTGCCCCCGCGGCGACTTGAACAGCTACTACCGCGGGGATATGGCGTTTCCACGTGAAGTGATTTCGCCAGTGTCAAGTATACATAAGTACAAATCAATATAGCAATAAAACACAATCCAATCTTCTCTAGGAAGATTGGGGGCTACGTTGTACGGTGATTTGTAGGTCAGAGGTCAAGATAGTTTTAACCTCTGCACCACTGCGAGACCACTTGAAACGAGAAGAAAGATGCCAGATACACGAAATAAGTCCAAGTCTTCAATCACTGTGCGACACAAAGGCATAAAAAGTACAAATCACTATCAGAAAAGAACTTTGAACACCTAATTAACCAAAAATTAAAGTCTAAAACTAATTACACGTCCGCCATCTTTTAACGTTGTAAATGGACCCCCTGGTGGCATCTTATTTTCTTAAAATTTGCTTATTTATAATAATGACGTCTTAACTTGATCTGTATGTCATTATGACAACGATCCTGCAATATTTCTAAAATGCCAGGTGTCAATATTTTAATCACGTTTAACCTATAACCTCCTCGTGATTCGAACTAATCAATCTATTTATCCGTCATCTTATTATGTAGTTCCCGCGGTGTCATGTATTCGTGATAAATCGTGTAATCTCGTAAATGCTCGTGGATGCCATACTGCAAATTTAAATAACTTCACAATGGCATAACAATTAAAATCCGTGACTGTACCTTATCGAGCTGCAGCCGGAGCGCAGCGTGGTGGGGGTTGAGCACGGGCGCGGCGCCGGGGTCGGCCACGAGCTGCTGCACGATGTCCTTGATCAGCTCGATGAACGTCGCGCTCTGCCACTCCGGGAGCAGGTTGTTCGATACCTAGACAGACAACTTACGATTAGCGCCTGCACGAGCACAATAGGACATATTCATAATTTTTTACAGCTTAATAAAAGCTGAGTGGGCGGAGCACGTCGCTCGCAGGACTGATGGCCGATGGGGCCAGAAGGTTCTTGAGTGGCGTCCGCGGACCGGGAGACGAGCTGTAAGTAGGCCTCCAACAAGATGGAGTGACGACCTTGTAAAGATCGCGGGAACGCAGTGGATGCGAAAAGCACAAGACCGGTCTGAGTGAAGAGCCTTGGGGGAGGCCTATGTCCAGCAGTGGACGTCTTTCGGCTGACATGATGAAAAGCTGATTCACTGCATCAAACACCAAGACGTGGGAAGCCAACAAATATTTGTTTATATCTCTTTCTAGCAAACCAGAATTCACCAAGGAGTTTATATGACCGACGTGATCATGACGTTACCGTCTAATTTACCAGTAATGCTTGTATCATCCGTAAGTCTCGGACGATTTTAATTTTAATTTGTTTTAGTAATCCCTTTCACGGTATCTTCATGCCATGCAAGGTTTTTCTGTACACCTGGATCGCCGAATACATCATTCATTAAATATTAAAGTATTTATGCAAGCTATTTAAATATTAGCGAGAAGCATAGTGCCTCGCCAATGTGCAACGTAATGTTTTCATGGAAGGCTTTATTTTTCGATCACGCTTATAAATCAAACCGAACCTAACCTATGTACCCAATATAATAATAATAACAATAGAAAAAAAAGGTTCACCATTATGTAGCTTTGGGAAAAATGAAAATTCGGACAAATATTCATATCAAAGTACTGACCAGGTTGCTGGCGATCTCCTCCGGGTTGACATCGGTGACGTCGAACTTGAAGGTGACCGTCTTCGACTTGGACTCGAGCTGGCACTCCACGACGGTGGCGGTGGCGTTCACCTCCAGCACCGACAGCTTGGGCAGCTTGCTCTCGCGAGACCGCTTCTTGGAGCCGCGGGACTTCTTCTCAGACGCGATCGGAGATGGGATGGCCGTGCCAGCTGCAAGTTATGTGTGGGACACTAAGTGATTGAAGACTGCGCCGAGAATACAGTTGTGATTAGGGAGTGCAATTTAACCGGTTATTAACAGTTTTTGCATTCCCTAGTTGTGATGCCTTAATTAGAGGGTGTCCATTAATTAGGTGAGAATCTCATGTCATACTTTGGGGAAAATGGGGGTTTCAGCGACTATCAAGTAATTTTTTTTCAACAAAAACAGAGTATAATTGCGAAAACAATTGGTTAAATTAAGTGAAACATGTTCCTTCAGTAAATATGGCCAAATTTTACACAATAATATTTGTATTGTGGTAATTCGTCATTACTTTGAAAAAACCTCGTATCTCATATTTCGTGACGAACAATTTTAAACTTAAACCTGAAGATGATAAAATCCAAACACATACATCTCGAAATATCAGATACGAGTTTTTGTAGTAACGAATTGCGAATGCCGCAAAGTTGCACAGTAGCCCGTAGTGTATTTACGCGCCAAAGGGCAGCTTAACGCGCGACTCGACGGACGTTACAGCTTTTAAGAATAAATCCAACACACGTTTTGAAAAATCTCACGTGAGATTGGGGGATGAGGGAGAGAATGGACGTCCCCTTACTATTCTTTTTCGTGGCGATTTCAGTCAATTGTTTTTAAGTTATATCCTATACCCTATAAATTGTTTATTCGTATGTACTATAGTTTATTAGTAAACCGAATAATAGTAATGAGGGCGCCTGGACGACTGGAGGGTCGGCGATTGTTCAGTAATTAATTAATATTTTTTAATAATAAGGAGGGAAAATCGAACAAAAATTCTCCGTTATCCCAAATATCAGCACTAGGCTTCTACTATGGGTACCAGACAACGAGAGACATATGCTGTAACATTATATTAAGCGATAGAGAATGTAATCTAATCTATTTATTTATTATAGTATACGAAAAAAAAAGTATATACAAGATATTACAACCTCAGAAAACATGAGAAACCAAAATCTAGGAAATATTTGATGCCTAGATACTGGGAGTTCACTTGGTTAGAATGATTATAGAAGCGTCGCAAACAAACTCACCTTCCTGGTCCTGCTTCTCATCCACCGACGTCAGATCAGGCGGCCGCAACGCCGCATCATGCGTGGCTCCCGACGGAAACTCCGTCAACGGAGTCAGGAACTGCTCCTTGCCTCCGTTGACAACACCCTCGTTCTGCTCAAGATTCAGCTGCTGAGTCACCGGCACCTCCTGAGTTACTGGAGCCATTGGCATCTGAACTGGCATGAGCGTCTCCTGAGTCACAGGCACCATATGCGGCTCTTGAGACACTTGAACTGGCCTGATCTCCTGCGGTAAAGAGTTTGGTATCAACGGCATCTCTTGTGGCATCGTATTTGGTATGGTTTGCATAGGCATCAGCGGGACCTCTGTCGAGGGTATAGGTTCTACGGTCTGATAGTGCATCATGTTCTGGACGGGCTGCGACTGGGCCGGCTGGTACATCTGCAGCGGGTTCGTGGCGTAATTCTGCACCGGGGTGCCTTCATGACTAGATATCTGCCTGTCGCCCGCTATTGAAAAATTCATCATGTTGTGAGGAAGAGACTGGCCCTGCATTTGGTGCATCGGGGGATGGTAGCTGTGATCTTCAGGGACCGATATTTGTTTCTGCATCTGTATTTCGACGTATTGATTTTGGTATTGATCCATAGACATTTGCGGTTGGAGCTGAGGTTTCTGGTACTCTTGGGTGACTAGATCGTGTTCGGTGCTGACGTGGCTCTGTTCGGAGCCCTGCCGCTGGTACATGGGGCGCTGGGCGCGGAGTATTTCCTCGACCTTCTGCTGCTGCTGCCCCATGATCTGCTGTTTCTGGGCGAGGAGGGCGAGGTTCTGCTGGTCGATGAGATTCTGCTGGTTCTGGAGCTGGAGCTCCTGCTGCGCTAGGTATTGCTGATGCTGCAGGTTGCGGATGTGCTGCGGGGAGAGGGTCTGACCAGCGGCCTGCAAAGGATACAATCACATTTTTTTGTCACGATTTTTTTTTCGATTGACAACAAGACCTTTAAAAAAAGAAAACATTTTTATAGACTATAAGATCACCCTTTTTATAAAGTTCCTGTTGTCAGTACAGAGGTTTATCTCAAAAGCATACTATTTTTGTTTGATTCTTTATTTTCTTTGTAACCGCTTTACGTAGCACTGTGACGTAGAAAAGACCATGTGGAGTTCAAGCTCTTTTAGCCATATTGAACAAAAAAATGAACAATATCATGCTTAAAGAGGTTGGACTCAAAAACCTACTTCTCTTTTGAGTCAAACCTCTTAAAGCATGAAAAAGTTACGAGAACACTTCGTAAGTCAGCTAAGATAGTTGGTCACTGTTATTACAACAGAAGCGTAAGATGTTCAGAACTTTTCTGTTACCTGCATGTGTTGGTGGGAGATCATCTGCTGCTGCAGCGCCCGCTGTTGCTGCGCCAGCACGTGCTTGTGCACGTTGAGCTGGTGCTGCGCGTGCGCTACGTGCTGCTGGGCGTGCGCCACGTGCTGGGTCTGAGCCAGGATGGTAGGGTCCTGAAGGATGCTCTGCTGGATGTACTGGTTTTGCTGGTATATATGGTTCTGCTGCATCTGCATCATCTGCTCTTGTTGTTGCTGGAACAAACAATATATATATCCATTGGAGTCCTGCATCATCAGTGGCTGGGTTTCGACAAAGATACTAGAAAAATATTTTTGTAATTTCTCTTTAATCGATCTGCAGGTTGAGGCAGGCTGCCCGGCCGCTGAATGATCTGCAACAGCACGTTCTGCAGCGTCGGCAGCGACGGGTCCAGCGGGTCCAGCACTCTCGCTGGTTGCACTATACCTGCCGGTCGTGGTCTGGCGGCGGCTGGTCTGACTCCCGAGACCTTGCGCGGCGGCAGGCTGTCCAGCCGCTGGACGATCTGCGACAGCACGTTCTGCAGCGTCTGCAGCGACGGTTCCAGCTGGTCCAGCACTCTAGCTAGTTGAACTATACCTGCTGGTCGGACTCCGAGTCCTTGTGCGGCGGCAGGCTGTCCGGACACTGGATGATCTGCGACAGCACGTTTTGCAGTGTCTGCAGCGACGGCTCCAGCTGGTCCAGCACTCTAGCTAGTTGAACTATACCTGCTGGTCGTGGTCGGGCGGCGGCTGGTCGGACTCTGAGTCCTTTCGCGGCGGCAGGCTGTCCGGCCGCTGGATGATCTGCGACAGCACGTTCTGCAGCGTCTGCAGCGACGGGTCTAGCTGGTGCTGCGCGACCGGCGCCTGCACCGCGTAGCTGTCCTGGGTTAGCTGTTCTTCTAATTGCTTCTGCTGTATCGCTACTGCCTAAAATGTAAATTCTATTACTATCCTGATCAACATTATCAGTAGCATCGTCATTGCCAACACCAGCAAAGTTGTCAACGTCATGGATATCTTTGCCGCCATCATTATCATCTGCTTGCAGGTGACATTAACAGTTACCTGCTGCGCGATGATGTTCTGCTGCTGCTGTATGATTTGCTGCTGCAGCGCCTGGTGCTGGTTGCTGATCTCGTTGGCGATGCACTGCTGACTGAACAGCGCTGAGCTCTGCAGCTGCGTCTGAGAGCTAGGCTCCATTGGCGCCGGTTCCAGCTGACCCTGGGTCTGCTCCATCATCTGCTGCTGGTTGCGGAGGTTCTGCTCCATGATTACTTGCTGTTTGATGTTTTGTTCCAGCAGGACCTGGGTAACACCAGAAAATAATTAAAACTAAGTTCTTTGTTAATGCAGATGATCTACCAACAGCTGCTGTTACTGTGCAAGAGACATCATTATTATTTTTTTAATTTATGATAGAAATATTTGAGAAATGACTGATGATGATGATGAGAAACTCTTTGGTGTTAAACATGCATGCAAAACGATTAAATTTACCTGTTGCTTGTGTAACTGTTCCTTATAGGAAGCGTGCATAAAAAATAAGTATGATCCATAAGATAATTAAATTTGATTTGAATAATAAATGGGAAGGCAATAATATAAATAAGCCACACACAGACTATTTTTATTAAGATTCAAGGTGTCAAAGCCGCAATCGCACTGTGAACGGACGCGGCGCGTTTCTATACTTAAAAACTACAAAAATGTTCCCAAGTGGCGGAGTTGTTTTTAGTATGGAACCGCACCGCAACATGCTGCCTCCGCTGTCAGTGCATTTGCAGTTTATTGCAAGAGTAACAGTTACACGATACCTCCAATCCAAGCTCATTTAATAGAATCAGACTTTTCTTTGAAACATGAATGCTATTTCCTTTATCCCAATTCCTATTTTAGTTACCCCCTTCTTATTTATATTTTTTTATTTACGTTCTATAATTTACGGTGTTTCAGGACAATAGCTTATTATGTCTGTACGTAACATTTTCATTAAATCCCTTGTATATATTGTAATGTATATACCTATTCGTAAGTCACAGTACACTGTCCCAAACATCCCGCCTGGTTCCCCTGTTAGCCAGCCCGGTTGTCATCCCCATGCCAACCATTTTGCTGAGTGGAGATCATTTCGGCACACATCAACCTCATTGTACTTTTTAATTTACATACATACATACATACCTTCACGCCTTCATTCCCAGAGTGGGGTAGGCAGAGCTACAGAATTACCAACAACCCTAAAAACTTGTTGATAACTCTGTAACCACAATGATTTTTTAATTTAATGGTGTCTTATAAGGGGATAAGAAGTGATTGTATTACGTTATTGTATCTTTTCTATGATGTACCCGTGTGTTGATGTGTTTGTTGAATAAACGTTTTTCTATTCTATTCTATTCTATTATATTCTATTCTATACTTGGAATCCATATAACCAGCGTTTATTTCTCCAATCTGACAATGACAGGTCACACATGTCATTGCAGTGTACCTTGGTGGGAGGACCTTGTGCAGGGTCCGCCCGGGTTGGTACCACCATCTTATCCATTAACCTACCGCCAAGCAGCAGTGTTCACATTGTTGTGTTCCAGTTTGGGGATAAGACAGCCGGTGAAATGACTAGCATAGAGGCATTCCATCTTCGGCCTCAGGGTTGGCAACGCATTTGCAGTCTTAGGATTGCGGTCTTATGAATGCGAATGTCTATGGGTCACAGTTTCCACTTACCATCAGGTGGCCTGTGTGCTCGTTTGCCTTCCTGATATATAAAAAAAAAAAAAAAAAAACATGCCTGTCAGGGTGGAGAAATAGGGGCCTGTTGGTACAGCTGGAACTGTTTTGGGGCTTGCAATTGAGACTGCTGGTCAAGTGCAGGTGTCAGTACCCATACCATTACTTACAATTACCGTAGTCGCTAGCGAGTCGAATGCTCTGTTCCACTATGGAAGGTGTCATCACTAGTTGAAGGCACACTATAAGAATACTGTGAGGGACAGAGCATTCAACTCGCTAGCGAGCACGGTAATTGTAACTCATTGTAAGGGTACAGCTTATAATCCAGCATGTAGCCTACCTGCTGGTGCTGCAAGAGCTGGTGCGGCGCCGGCGCAGGCGGAGGCGCAGCGGCCGGCGACAGCCTGGCCTGCTGCCGCAGGTTATGCTGCAACAACTGCATGGCTTCCTCACTTTGCAGGTGCTGTTGGAACTGCTGCTGGAAGAGCTGTTGCTGGGCTTGCAGGAGTTGCGACTGCTGATCCAGTCTGCCAAGGAATAGTAAAGGTTTGAAGTGGATATGGCACTATGATTTAGTGATGATGAGTACAACTATGTATACTTTGTACTATACTCACGAGCAACAAAAAGGCTATTGGCTGTTATGGTAAACTGACCCGTTTTATGGCTCGCCATAGTACACCCCCTTGCAAAAAAACTGGCACTTTGGATTTTGTCAAATAGTCTAAATATACTGTAAGGAAATGCGATTTTATGCTACAATGTGAAGAAGGTATTAATTATATACAAAATATATATTACATGCCGTATGCCGTTCCGTGTGGTTGCCGGGTTAGAATAGTACCACTCCATTTCTTCCCGTGGATGTCGTAAGAGGCGACTAAGATAATAAAGGCTTGTAGTATGCAAACATCTTAGCCTAATTGTGCAAAGTGTGGTTATAGAATGATCAACAAATTTTAAAAGTTGTTGGTAATTCTTTAGCTCTGTCTACTCCACTTTGGGAATGAAGGCGTGAGTTTATGTATGTATGTATATATTACATAAATAATGGTAACCCATTGTCTTGTGGAATTTCACTTCATAGCACACTATTTCCGCTGTTTATCTTTCTTTCCTGATGTTATCAAGATATTTTATCCATTAACCCGACGTTTACCTGACAGATTTTAATTGAAGCATTAAAATTCGAAATTTTAATCTTTTTTCAATAAAATTTTAATTCAAAATCTTAATTATAATGGCTGACGTACAGGTGGGTCAACGTCGAAGGACAGGTAAAGCCTTCAAACGTCACGTCATATACATTATGTAACGAAATACCAATCTTAGGCCAGCAATAATACATTCCAAATTCAAATAATCCTTAAATGCAAACGTAGTATTTAGGACACTCGACGGGTTAATAACGTAGGTTAGTTTAGACACGAGATTACAAAAAAAAAAAACTCGTGAGGCAAGAAATGCCTGCTATAAAATTAAAATTTCGTTGGAAGGTATTTTAATGAATAATATTTTAATGTTGTTGCATAAAATCAAATTTTCACCTATATCAAAACTCCTCGAAATATTCGTAAGAGGCAGTTTTCTTTGCAAGGGTTTTCATTATAAGCAAGACTTACTGAACACCTTGGGAGACGACGCCATTGAGCAGCCCCGTGTTCACTTCCACGGGAACCACCTGCTGGTTCTGGATCATTTTCACCTGGAACACCAAAAGTATAATATAAAGTAGTAGTAGTAGTAGTCATTTATTTCATATTGGAAATTACATTATTATGTGTCGCATATTTATAATAAATTCACAATAAGATCGTCAGTGTACATTTTTTTTTATAAATAAATAGAAAGAAAGAAAGGAAAAAAATACATTTATTTGTGACAAACAGACATACACACGGAACAGAATACTGACATAGACAAAAGAACTGTTGTCACGAAACGTTCTCAACTCAGCAATAGGTTTTCATTTGTATAGGTCGATTTACAAGAGCTGCTACAAATGGAACGAAATAAACTTATGTCACCTGTGATTAAGCTTGGTCATGAAAAACATAGTTGGAATTTAAAAAACGAAATGAAATTATCCTCGCGAGGCCCACCATACAACAAACAGAGACTTTATTGTGAGTGCGAATTTGATTTTTAAAACAAGGAAATAAGTTATAATAAATATTTAATTAATTAAATATAATATAGGACATATAGGTACTACAATTAAAGAGTAAAAGATAAAACTAATAATAAATAATAATATATAATATTAAGAAAATAGCACTGTATAAATAGTTAAGCTGAACTGATCGCAGGGGGCATGCCCCTCCACACTCCTTAGCTAAGCAAAATCGAAAAAATGTAAAGATTACTTTAGCTAAGAAAAAGTTTTGCACCCAATTATTCTTTCTGAAAAATAAACAGATTCATTTTTTTTTAGTTGGTTTTCATATGCTCAAAAATATTTTAAATGTTGGAACATGAAAATAAACGTCATCCACTTTACAATATAGTACCTGGAAGACTGAGCGCCACTCTGGTTTAAAATGAATTTCCCTTGATTGGGTCCTACGAGGTTAAAGTATACTTTTATTTAACAATACAACACGAATTGCATTTGTCACTGGTAGTTCAATGCGTCTCCATCGTTACAGAGTAGTTAAAACGGGAGATCCGAGCGACAAACAAGTCGCAGACAAGATATTGTGTTGCCCTTCAGAAAACTATATTTTTCACCAAAGAAATACTAAATAATTCCTACCGAGATTTACTACTTCTCAGATAGGTTTGCTCGTAAAAAAACATATTAAGTGATACATACATACATACATAAACTCCAAGCCTTTATTCCCAGAGAGGGGAAGGCAGGCGGGGCTACAGAATTACCAACAACTCTAGAACTTGTTGATAATTCTTGTTACTAAAAAACTTGTTAATAAAATAATTTTAAAAAAAAAAAAAAAAATTTGGAATAAACCGGAAAACATGGGCACCAATTATAAATATTTTATTAGTAGCACAAAAATTAAGCATTATACCCAACAAAAAAAAACCGATTCAAATATCTAAAAATACAAAAAGATGCGCCCCCGGGTGGACTCGAACCACCAACCTTTCGGTTAACAGCCGAACGCGCTAACCAATTGCGCCACGAAGGCCTTGAGTGACCTGGCGAATCTTTTTATCGGGTTATAAAACGATGCGTCTGTCTTACAGACTACTTATCTAAGTAGCGATTGTGCGAGTTTTTGTCTTGTAAACATGATATCTTGTTAAATTGAACATGTTTTAATTTATTGTAAGATATTTTTTTTTGTGTGAAATAGGAATTTATAAAAAAAAATATTTTTTGCAAATGATTTGTCAAATTTTTATCGTCCTTTTTTTATATTACGTAGGCAGAATGTAAATATAGATATTTTTGTTGTAATTTTTACTTGTAAATATTTTTTTTAAGTTTAAAATCACCCTATGGATTTAAATTAACTTAATTTTTGAAAAGATAATTCTAGTAGAACAACGATACGCCTACAATATTCAATATTGTTTTATGTGAGGTATTGGTTACTTTAACCTATTAACAAGAAACCCTTCGGAGCATAATGTACAAAAGATTTTGCTTTTTTTATTTTTGAACATTTTCCGTGTAGTACATTTTGCGTAATGTACATTAAGAGAATGTACTTTTTGCTTTTGCACATTTTGCGTGTTTCATGCAATGTATACATTTTGCGTATTGTACATTACGTTCAGGGGTAGGGACAAAAAATAAGTATTTAAGTGTGTAAGGCCTTTAAAAAAAACTACCGTGATACAGTAAATCCAGAGTATTCATCGTACTCGGCACCGCTGTGCCGCTGCCTCTGATATCTGACGGTATATTGTAATCGCGTAACTCGTGAAATTCAATTCAGGAAAAGTTTTGAGAATTCTAAGTTTTTATTTTTGCTGTGGAACCAGTAATGGACACGGCACCAATAATGGACACTTGATTCCTATTTTACAGAAGATAAGAAAATCTTTTTTTTTTTTTTTTTATATCATAGGAAGGCAAACGAGCCCACAGGCCACCTGATGGTAAGTGGAAACTGTGACCCATAGACATTCGCATTCACAAGACCGCTTTGTAATAATCAATTTAAGAACGTATGATATTTGAATTAAGAGTAAAGTGTCCATTACCGTTGCCGTTACCCTAGTGAGCGACTTTAAAATAAAATGTAGTTTAAGACGGTGCTTTGGGTATTTAGTAATATTCAGTTTTACGTAATGTATAAAGAATTAAAGCTTGGACAAGGCCTATTCAGGTGAGATGAACTAAGTGAACCAGGTGGCCCGTGTGCTCACCTGCCTGAGCTGCTGCTCCAGCAACAGCTGCTGCTGCCGGTTCTGCTCGTTGATCAGCTCCTGGTTGAACAGCATCTGCGCCTTCTTCTCGCTCCTCTCTCTACGGGCAAAACAGGGACAAAATTATATATATTAGAATATAATAACTATTTCAGGCAAATGCGAAGAAATCGTCGAAATATGACCACCTCCGTCAGAATTCCTCCTTTAAAAACGTCGACGAATCTTTGGTCCTTCCCCAGTCACCCTAGGGGGTAACTACGGTCTTAACTCGTACATACTCTACGAGCTCCTTCGCCTCCGTAGAGTAATGTAAATATAATGTAGTGTAGCTAGGGCAAGGCTGGGCAAGGTTGCCGGTAAACGGCGAGTTGGTCGGAGAAAGAAGTCGTGGCTCCGCAACATCCGAGAGTGGACTGGAATAGCGAGCGCATCTGAACTGTTTCGACTCACTAAGGTCAGACAACAATTCCAGAAGTTAGTAGCCAACCTTCACTAGTTGGAGAGGCACTTGAAGAAGAAGTAGCTAGGTACTGGAGCGCTAGACGGTGCCATTCATTGAGGCCTCAAGCACAGAGGGCGAGGGAGAGAGAAAAGTGCTTCCACCTTCGAAATCTATACAACTAGCAATATTTTTTCTCACCAGGGCCTTTGGTTACCTAGCCTCTGCATTGAGAGTATTAAAAAAAATGTGTGACATCTTCAGATTGCAACTCCAAGGCCACAAATGCGCTGCCAACCCTGAGGGGGCTTAGATGTAATTAAGTAACTATTGCGCGGTAGAGGTCGCACAATTTCACCAACGTTGCTCCACATTATAATAACCATCAATAAATAGCCATTAACAACCGTTATCGGTGAAACACACGAGTAATAACAAAGCTAAGACCCTATTTATACTTTCCGCACGCAAGGTCAGCGGTAAACAAAGATGTTATCAGCCGACAACGATCGGTGAGCAATAACCGATCTTAACTTGCAGTTTTTACTGTTGTTATTAGTTTGTGAGGAAACGGAGCTGCGGTTGCTCTGGCAACCGTTTTCATGTTGGTATGAAATCATGGAGAAATCTACGTTCTGTCTGGTATAACGGTAACTAGCTGTCTGACATTGGAAGTTGATTTGTGTATGATACTAGTACAGTAACCAGACTAATAGTAATATATTATCCAACACTGCGCTTAAAAATACGCTTATACCTCTAGCAATAAAGACGTGTCAGATATGTTTGAGCGCAATGTTGGATAATATATTAATGCGGATCCATATGGCTCATATAAAAATTTGTAATCCGCATGTATTGTTACTCATAATCTTAAGCTGTTTCTATAATCATCGCAAGTCAACGTGTTTTTTTCTGAAACGGTTTTTATTTCAAAGTTTTTATAAAACTAACCTAACCAAACCTCATTTATCAGTAATTAAAAACACTTTATGACTTGCGATGATAATGAGTAACTGGGTCAAAATCTTTTTCGTTGCATTGAAATTTGTCCCCGGAAAATGTGACAGAGTTGTGGTTTTTGTATGAAGTAATCTTTTATTTTGTTTGACAATGTTTGACAATACTTTAAATGATTCAAATAAAAACAATTTATTTAGTTTAAAAAGATATTACTTTTCAAAGAAAAAAATTACAACCGTGACAGAGTGGAAAATTTCAGTGCATAGAAAAAGATTTTAACCCAACTATACATTCGGACTACACATTTTTATACGAAACAAAGCGCTACTATTATTGCTGATGACTGTTCTAGGACCTTACTCTATATTGTTTTAACCCCTACCAAAAGAAAGGGGGGTGTATAAGTAGAACGTATTTGTGTTACTGAGGTTAATGTTCATGTTAGACTCGTTTGATTCGTCTTAGACTGGGTTATGGCTAGAGTTAGGACTTTTGGTGGCATATCGTGGTTCTAGAATCCATGGAGTCGCTATTTCCTATTTATTGTAATACATACCACTTTGATTTTGACCTTCAGTATTTTAATAATTTAAAATTCATTTATTCATTAAACCTCTATAAACCAATTTAAATGAATTTTAGTATGGAGGATATCTCTGCTGTGAAAGTGTTACAAACAAGCAAATATGAGTAGGTATTGAATAACCGAACCAAAAATGTATATAGTTCATTTTGAAACATGACTAAACTGAAGGTCAAAATCAAAGTGTCATGTATAATAATAATTAGGAAATAGCGACTCCATGGATTCTAGAACTACGGTATGCCACTAAAAGTCCTAACACTAGTTATGGCCTTTGTTACTGTGACGTGCCCTTTTTCGGGCACCCTGTATGTGTGATGATGTACAGTTACCCAGTAAAAATGATGAGTATACTTAGAACCTCGTCATTGTGACTGACATTGTTCAAGTGAAACAATATTTAAAGCATACTTTATATAATACTAAGTTAATGAATAAGAGAAAACATCTTGGAAACCCGACTGCAAGTATTTTGATATTATGGATGGATGCAACTATAATTCTTGTTTAAATCCCTTTAGATATCAACATATTTCAAGCGATAAAATCTAACAATTACTTTTCAGAAACTCGTCGCTCAATCTAAAAAATTACTACCCTGATTGTAAATAAACGTGAATCCACTTAATCTTTTTTATTATCTAGACATTACTACTTCATTGAGCCAGATAAAATTTTGAATGGAATCAGCTTATAGATACCCTGGTTGAACACAAAGGCTACTTTTCGTCGTACGTACTTACTTTTCGATAATCGTAATCTATACGCACTATGTTGCGAGCAGAAGGTAGTGTACACTAATTTAATAAAGAGGAAAAGTTGTATTTTTCTGTGTGTGTGTATGTTTGTAAAGAATAAACTCAAAGAATACTGGTCCGAATTCAAAAATTCTTTCACCATTAGTATGCTACATTTACCCTGAGTAACATAAGCTATGTTTTTTTTGCTCCGCGGACGATATCGCTGCCGACAGCTAGTATTTGATAAAGGTAATAATTCCGGCACTGCGCTTTTTTCACAAGGCGATGCCAATTTTATCTCCAAATCAATACAATTTCACAGCGAATTGATTCATTTAGGCTATCGCTATCGCCCGATGAGCTTTCAACGTCAGATGCAAATCTAATCTCAAGTATTTCTAAATAGTTATATTAAATATTTCAAAATGAAACGTTTGGGAAACCATACAATTTGAACAAACATATTCTTTCCAACTGCGGATATCATCATTTCTGATTCTATTACGCAGAGAAACCCCGAGCATGGCTCTCTCCATAGCAGACGAGCTGTAGGTAGGCCTCCAACAAAATGGAGTGACGACCTTGTAAGGATCGCGGGAACGCGGTGGATGCGAAAAGCACAAGACCGGTCTGAGTGGAGAGCCTTGGGGGAGCAGTATGTGCAGCAGTGGACGTCTTTCGGCTGACATGATGATGATGATGATTCTTTCCAAAAGGCAGAGAACCGATGGTATTGTCATGGTTATGACAGCTCTTATTTACTTCGGCCGGAACAGCGGCCGTGTTAAAAACAATAGGTACATGTCAAAAGGAATATGGTTTTACCGAGTAGAAAAGAACCCCTGCGCTAATCGCGTCCATTGTTTTCCCACCGTTTTACGGATGTCGTACACCCTTTGAGCAGAGAAATAAATACATTTAAAAACAACCCTTATTTGTAAACACTTCGTCTCACAGAAACCTTTTCAGATTCAGCGCAACTATAATCGACATTATAATATTTTCATAGACGAAAAAAAAAGTATATAATCGTATCTTTTCCAGGACATGGACTGTGTGGAGCCGTTAAAGACGGGCATCGAAAAAAATGTTAATTCAGTAAGGCGCTTCCCGAGAGTGGACTACTGCTGAGAAGAAGCGCCGCAAGAAACTCAATAGCCATTCACAAAAACTTTCACTTTTATAATAATTCTAAATAGTTGTAATAGGAAAACACAAACGAAAGGAAACAAAATGAAACAGGGCGATAGTCATTAATTACTTTTACTGTGACCTGCAAAACTCATAGTGTCTGCTCAACTCCAACAGGGAAAAACCATCGCTGATAAATGATAACGAACGGGCATAATACCGGTTTATTTATGTATAATACTGCGGGGAAAATACTGGTGTCGTTATCCTTTCCTAGCAACAAAGGTGGCTACATAAGTTACTACAAATAAATATAAAGTGGAAAATCTCACACAAACTAAGCTCTAGAGGTCTCCATATCAGAACGCCTATAATAAGCAGATTATATTAGTTTAGGTTAGGTTTGTTTTATAACAATACTGAACCGGTACGGTTTCAGAAAAAAAACATTAGGTACTTTGAAACTTTTAGGGATTATGATCAAACCCCGGGAGCAAAAATGTACCTGCGCTAGTGATTAATTAAATATCGACTAGGTTTTATCGGCATTGTTAAAAAGCTATTTCAATAATTTGTAAGCCTCTTTCATTTATTTATACTTATCGCAGCTGGTAGATTCACTGTACATTACCGACGTGTAAAAGGGCCCGCATGTGGCCAATTTACTGAATAAATATTTTAATTTTGATTCCGTAGTCAAACAAAAGTTTTTTTTTCAAGATTTTATTTTACCACTTGGTCGGCGTGACTAATATGTATATCATAACAGCTTTCTAGAACTAAGTGTCTCTGTCCTAAGCTGCGGACGGACGGACGGACGGACGGACGGGCAAGGCGAAACTATAAGGGTTCCTAGTTTGACTACGGAACCCTAAAGATAAGGAGGTTCTCTATTCGTCAGAAAGCTAAGGAATATTTTTGCACTGAATTATTTGTTTATCAATGTAATTTCAATGGTTGTTAAAATTTTTGAGCCGACTCAATGTCAGATATCGGTTGTTTATATTTGCGATAAGTATTAATAAAAGAGGTTTACAAATTATTACAACTTGGCCATTCATTATGATGATATAGCGGTAAAAATCTTAGTCGATATTTAATTTATCATTAGCATTGGTACATTTTTGCCCCCGTCAATCCAGGGTTTGGTTTGATACATTAGACTTATTTATTTTAGGCTTTTTACATGTAACCCTGATAATAAGGTCTAAGTTTACGTATATTTGGCACGATGACCGTATGTATATAAGTGTTTTTGACTGAACGATAAACACGCATATAAAACAGCCAAGACTTAGAAAAAAATACACGCGCTTTCCACAAAAATATTTGCACTACCAATTTAGCTAACCGCGTTGTCTAGATACGTCAGCACAATACATGCAAGATGCAAGAAGCTTGCAAATCTTAAGGGTTTTTTGTAATTAATTAATTTGACTAAAACCATGTGAAGCTACTGAATAATTTATCAAACTGCTAAACGGTTTTAAATAAAATTTAAACCCGAATATCGAAAAGCGAGCTTGTAAGAGAGGCGGGATGAGGATATTTATTTATTACTTGAATTTGCAACGGCCAAAACTTTACC
This sequence comes from Acleris emargana, assembly GCA_927399475.2. Classification (NCBI taxonomy): domain Eukaryota; kingdom Metazoa; phylum Arthropoda; class Insecta; order Lepidoptera; family Tortricidae; genus Acleris; species Acleris emargana. The sequence continues at coordinate 10,953,745 of OV656860.1, forward strand.
TGTATCTATTGTTTCCAAGCGAAGTAGCGAACAAAGAAGGTATTTTTAAGTATTTCAGTTAAATGTATACTCATATTAGTAAGTACACAATTGCAAAAAACATATTGCCCGTGCCATATTTTTCTAGAAAATTATATAACAGCATTAGCAATTAATTCATGAGCGATTAAAAAAAGAAAATTAAGTGTAGATTTTATAGTCTTCAACTACAACATTAAAAACCTTACGCTAATAAAACTCAAACAAACCTTACCAGTTCAAAATCAATCCAAAAAATAATCCCAAAATGCTATCACTTCACATTTCACGGAATCAACTAGGTATAGACATATCGGAATGCAACCTCGGCACGCATGTTGGCACGACCACTATGTCCCGCGCGCGGCGACAGACTGGCATATAGCATGTAATTATGTACCTACAAAAGGTTTGTTGTACATTGAGCCGTACGATTACAAGATAGTTGTAAATGTTATAAGGCGCGAATTAATGAACCGTGGGTCATGCAGGTCGGTTAACTTGAGTAGGCGCGTCCATTCACGTAATGCTGTAATGGTATAACACAAAGTCGTTATCCGAGTCTGTCTTTGTTTAGCCGCTTACTGCGTTTTAACTAGGCAACGATTGATGCAGTTTTCAGTATAGGTTAGAGAATTTCTTTCGAAAGGTTCTAAATGTATAATATTTTTACTACGATATTTGTTGTGATTTTATTAGTGCTAGTTTAAATGATTATTTTTTACTACTTAATTACTTGGTAATGTATGCTGTCCTGCGCAGGACAGTGCTAAGATAAGAGAATATAAATTTCCGAAAGAAGGCTCTGCCAGTGTAAAAAAATAATCCTATTGATTCCGGATTTATTTAGCAACCGAGACCTCCTGAGTCCTGTATCGAGGATTTAAGGGATTATAATTAAATGACCAGTATACGTGTCACGCGCGTTTATTACTCGGTTACAGACTGGCAGCTATCCCGATGACAGTTCATAACACATTTTTGTATGTACCCACATATACTACAATCCCTCCACCACTAAATTACAAAATAATTATGAATAATAAACTAATAAAAGTCTTTGTAGCGAACATTTCTGTTTCGCGTGGAACGGACCGGCTTCCTTTGATGCCCTTCTGTATCAGTTGTGGATGCGTCGATAGGTGGCAACCCTGCAGGCGACTGGACGCGTTCAGTCTCGGAGGCAACGGTACTCTCCACCGGCGGCTCAACCCTCGGCGACACCTGCGGAACCGGGGCCGGAGGAACAGTCATGTCATCAATATTCTCCTCCTCATGACGTATTTCTTCAGTAGCAGCTTCAGCTGTGTTGCCGCCTTCCAAGTGATCATGAGGCTGTGATGAAAACAATTCTGGTAATGAACAAAAAGAGTCGTCTTGGTCATCGGTTTCCTCCGTTTGTTGATGTTGCTCCGACCACCGTGGCTGGATGGTTGGCGAGGACTCAATGTCGGCCTGTAATCTATCCGATGAGGAATCACCGACATCCTCACTCGGCAAAATATAATCGTAACCACTTGACTCGTCTTCTACGAGCAGTCTGTCCGTCCCTTTATACAACAATACATGATCCATATGTTTTCTTGTACTTAAATCTAGTTCTGGTATATAAACATTTAACATTCTAGAACCAATAATGTCCTTTATATAACCCACTTTCCAAATGTATTTTGTACCGTTATTGTAAAAATGTTTTACAAGGACTTTTTGAGCAATCTTAAAAACTGCGTTTCGTTTTCCACCATAACGGTTACTCTGTAAGATCTGTTTTCCAACAACATTACTTTTAGCTGCGGAAGACGTCTCGTTAATGACCGACGATGAGTCATCGTTGTTTACCTGCAGCAGGTCGAGTCGACAGCGCAGGCGCCGGCCTAGCAACAGCTGAGCGGGAGAAAATCCCGTTGTACAATGAATCGTGTTCCTATAACTAAATAAAAATTTATTTAGCCTCCTAAATAAGTCCCGTTGTGGCAAGTTTTCTGCTATGATTAATTTTAAACCTCTTTTGACCGTCTTGACAGAATTTTCCGCTTGACCATTAGACGCGGGGTGGTATGGAGCGCTTGTTACATGACGGATACCATTTGACATGCAATAGTTTTCAATTTGTGTTGAACAAAAATTAGGACCATTATCTGTGACAAGGGTGCAAACCAAACCGTATCTGCTGAATAGTTCGTCCAATTTATCAATTATTGACCCAGAATCTGTACGAGGCATGTAAAAACAATCTACCCACTTTGAGAACGCATCGACTGCAATCAAAAACTGTTTATTTTGTAACGTAAACATATCTAGGTGTAGCCGTTCCCACGCCCGCGCCGGGTACCGCCACGGCGCCAGCGGGCTGTGTCCCGGCGCGTGCCTGTGCTGGTTACACACCGAGCAAGAACCTACTTTTTCCTCAATGTGCCTGTCGATATTAGGCCACCACATGCGCGCTCTAGCGTCTGACTTCATTTTGACTACGCCAAAATGCGACTCGTGTAACTCGTTCAAAATCTGCTCCCTATAAATGCTAGGTATAACTAATTTATGGCCGCGCAAAATACAACCTTTCTCGACACTTATTTCGTGCCTGTTTAAAAAAAAAGGTTTGATATCAGAACACGACACTTTCGACGGCCAACCATTGTTTACATAATAAGCTACCTTACGTAACGTCTCATCTCGATCTGTTTCCCGCTTAATATCGCTCAAGGTCAACGGCTTTAGCAATGAATCAGTAACGTAATTAATGAATTGATTTACTTCTTCGACCTTTTGCTGCTCATTACTTTTCGCACAAGGCACGGCCCGCGATAGAAAATCGGCAACGTTGTTTTCACTCCTTATATATTCGATGTCGAATTTATATGCAGTTAAAAATAAAGCGTATCGCTGCAATCTATTTGCCGCCATTTCCGGAACACCTTTCTTTGTACCAAAAATAGACAACAAGGGCTTGTGGTCTGTCCGCAGTATAAACGGAGTCGCCCGTCCATATAAATAATGATGGAATTTTTTAACCGCGAATACGATGGACGTAGCTTCTTTTTGGATTTGCGCATAATTTAGTTCTGGCTTGGTTAGTGAACGCGAGGCGTACGCGACTACTCGTTCCTTGCCGTCGGGTTGTCGTTGAGCTAGAATAGCACCAAGACCTCGAGGACCTGCATCAGCTGTAACAACCGTCGGCAACGACGGGTCAAAATGTGCCAACACGCGCTCACTAGCCAACTCATCCTTAACGCGCTCAAAAGCCCTGGCTTGCTCTTGACCCCAAATCCATTTTTCACTCTTGCGGAGCAATGAATGTAATGGTGCTATAAGACTGGAGATGTTTGGAATAAAACATCTATAATAATTAATCATTCCTAAAAATGATTTTAATTCTTTTTCGTTCTGGGGAGCATTACTATTTAATATTGCATCCACCTTTGCATTTGTTTTGCGTAAACCCGTTTTATCAATAACAAACCCCAGATATTCTACGGAATCTTTAAATAATTCACACTTATCACCCCTTAAGCGGAACCCTGCATCCTGCAAGCGACTTAGTACATTTTTTAGGCGCGCTAAATGAATGGTTGTAGACGGACCTGTCACTAATATGTCATCAAGGAAAATACATATTCCTTCAATTCCCGCCAACAATTGTTCTATGGTTCTCTGGAAAAGACTTGGGGCGCAGGAAAGACCGAATACTAGTCTATTATAGCAGAAAAGACCTTTATGTGTATTGATACATGTAAGTTTTTTCGTGTCATCTAATACTAATTGATTGTACGCTCGGGACAAATCTAACTTGCTAAATTGCAGGCCGCCGTGCAACCGAGCAAACAAATCTTCATATCGCGGCAGCGGGTAGGAGTCAACGTACAGCGCCTTGTTGAGCGTGACGGAGTAGTCGCCGCAGATGCGGACGCCGCCGTCGCGTCGCAGCACTGGCACTATCGGCGTTGCTACTTCGGCGTGCTCCACTCGTTCAAGAATTCCTAAACTCAATAATCTATCTAATTCACTTTCGACCCTTTCTCTGAGCGCTAATGGAACAGTTCTTGGCTTAAAAAACTTTAATGGTACATCCGGTTTGACCTTCAACGTGACCTTGTACTTGTTAAACTGACCTAATTCGTTCGCAAACAATTGCGAATACGTACTTTTCAACTCCTCAGTTAAACTATCTGATTGTAAATTATTACAATTGACTGTACAAAATTGCATGCTAAATAAGCTTATAAAATCGCGTCCAAGTAATGTGGGTTGTTTACCGCCTGTCTTATTAATAACATAAAACGTTAACGACTTGGTTTGGCCCTCGAACGTCACAGGCAATGCTATACTTCCTAATGGAAACATTTTAGTACCATTGTAACAGTTTAAAACTACATTGCATGGTTTTAATTCGCAGTTATCTTTAAATCTTGACTCGTAAACATCACCTGGCAAGACAGAGACAGCACTACCACTATCTACTTCACACAAAACCGGATCGCGCGCTATCGACACGAACTGCTGCATAGGTTTACCGTCAACACATTTTATATTGTATAAGCCATAATTACCTTCATAATGCAAAAACTCGTCATCCGCAGCTATAAAGTTGTTGTTTTTAACATTCATGGTGCACATTCTTTTAAGGTGTCCCTTTTTAAAACACTTTTTACACGCGAAATTTACAAATCTACACTGTTCTTTGTCATGGCTACTATAACCGCACACACTACAACACTTTTTAGCCGGGGCCCGACGATCTTTTCCCGCACTGGGACCGGTGCGCATAGCAAACACCGGCTGCGCCGGCGCGGCAGTGCTAGCCTCCGTGCGCGACCCTTGCAGCGCCATGCGAGCACATCGAACATCTTGCGTGATCCCCAAGGCTCTTTCAAACGTTAACGTCTCGATGCTTTCTGAAAACAACCTCTCCTTCTCCTTAACATTCTCGAGCCCGAGAATGAACCGGTCCCGCAGCGCTGTCCCGAGCTCCGCTTTGAACTCGCAATACAGCGCGAGACTCCGCACTCGCGCCGCCCACTCCGCTAAATCTTCGCCCGGGCGCTGCTCGGCCTTGTAAAATTTGTACCTCTCAGCAAATGAACTTCTCTTCGTAATAAAATGTTGGTTCAGCTGGTCCACAAGCTCCTTGTACTCCAAGGTCTCGAGTTCTTTCGGGTGTAAAAGATCTCTGACGACGCGGTAAGTATCCTCGACCAGAGCAGACAATAACAGGGCACGACGTTTAACTCCCGATTTATCCTTTTCATCGGTAATGTCGTTCGCCACGCAGTACTGCGTAAAACGACTTAAGAAAATCTTCCACTCCTGTACGTGATGGTCGAAGGTGAGACTGCTTCCTAATAATCCGTGACTGGCCATCTTAAAGGTAGTTTCCCTTTTATTACACTTGTAAACAAACAATTACGTGGGGAAATAACTCGTCGCCAGTTGTCCTGTATCGAGGATTTAAGGGATTATAATTAAATGACCAGTATACGTGTCACGCGCGTTTATTACTCGGTTACAGACTGGCAGCTATCCCGATGACAGTTCATAACACATTTTTGTATGTACCCACATATACTACAATATTAAGAGTGTTTTTCCTAAAAACCAAGTAGGTACCTGATCCAGCTACGAGAAAAAAACTAAAATATTTCCCAATAGGATGTGTTCGTCGAAAAAACTAATACGGCCGCCGTTACGATACCGTAAATAATACTTTTTTGTGATGTTGCTTGTTTCCAGTGATAAAGACATTGATAAATTCGACGCGTATCATGCTCATAAATTATGCAATAAAAAAGTAAAAAGTGACAATACATTTAGTGTAGTATGCTAAAGAATAATCCGACCGGATGAAAATATATCAAAACCTAAACAAATGATTTATTTTCATAAGTATAACATACCTTTCTCTAAACTCAAACAAAAAAATACCAGAAAATAAGCTGGACGTTTCGTACACTTGTGTAAGTCAAGGGCCGATCACTCGACGGGTTAGGCCTACTTATACGTAAATGTTAACCCTAGGTTAACCTCAGGTTAACAGTTAGTTAAATTGTCAGTTGTCATATTAATCTGACATTCTTTAACTATTTAAACTGGCGTTAACCAAGGGTATAAATTTACGTGCAAGCGGTCCCTAAAGAAGATATTTAAATTGTAATTTATAAAGGTATCAATCCCTGGTTTGAAATGCGCATAATCGGTTTATTAAAACGTACCCGTGTGGTTGCCGGGGTAGAATAGTGCCACGCCATGTCTTCCCGTGGATGTCGTAAGAGGCGACTAAGGGAATAAGGCTTGTAGTACTGTTAGGCGATGGGCTTGCCACCCGTCACTAATACGCTGGTAAACATCTTAGCCTATTTGTGCAAAATGTAGTTACAGAACTATCAACAAGTTTTTAAAGTTCTAGGTAATTCTGTAGCTCTGCCTACCCCTCTCTGGGATTACAGGCGTGAAGTTATGTATGTATGTAAAACGAGTGTTAAAAAACCTTCACATTTCAATCTCAAGCAAGGTTGCGAATGAGTCGCCAACCTTGAGTACAAAGATGAAATGCCTCTATCTATCTCATTCCTCTGACCGTCTCGTCTTCGCACACAAAGCCATGCGAACCCCGCTGCTTGACGGCAGGTAGTACCTGCGTATTATGGTGGTAGCGATCTGCAGGCTTATTGCCTAAAGTACAAAATATTAACTCTGACTTGTATTTATATTCTAGAAATTTGTTTATTTGCTAAATAAAATAATGACTGTTTTATAAAAAAAGTGACCTTAAGAATAACCTAAGATCTGTAAGATCTCAATGCAAAAATAAAATAATACATTAAAAAAAACACTTATGATAATGGAATCAGAATATTTAATAAATTGCCAGAATATATTAACAGGAATGGTTGCTGAGCAAAAGTTTTTATGACCTAAATGAATATTTCTTTGTAACTTTGTTAAAATATTTAAAACTATTATATTGTACGTCCGAAATGCATAAACTGTTGGAACTAAAAAACAAAAACGCCCGAAGGCGAGTTTGCTTTCAAAATGAAAACAATTGTTCCACTTTGAAGTCAAATGCAATTGCCAGTGCGTTAGGCAATAGGCCAGCCGGACGGACCCTGCACAAGATCCTTCTACTATCAGCTCTCGAATTATTGCGGTGGTCGTCGCCGCCACCCTCTCTTTGTAGCCTCGGGGGGTTGCCGAACTCGTCGCGAAAGGAACTCGCCGACCGACAAAGCGATTGAAATGTTGAATGCCCTCTCGTCTGGGATTCAAGATACTGACGTATTTGCTGAAAGTTGACAGTCGCCGCTTAAAATCAATGTTTATTTTTGGGTTTAATGATAGTTATAAACGACGCACGTTTCATCCACACGAGACTTATGTATGAGTTATGTTAGGAGTTGTTTATTTTGTAAGTATATTTACAAGGTATTACAGTAGGTAGACTAATGCAGCATGAAACAACATTAAAAAAATTAAGCTAAGTAAAAAATATTCACACGAGTGCCTAGCACCCTTAACCTCACAAAGTTTGATGCATTCATAATCACACTACCATCATCCGCCTGCAAGCAGGTCGCACTCCAGCGCAGATGCTAAGAGCTCATTGAGCACTATCCTGGGCACATCTGGAACACGCATTCTCATGAGGAGCCACCATCTCAGGGCGATCCGATTCGCTGCGCAGAACGCGGCAAGCCGAAACCAACAAGCTATAATTGCGAGAATTATTATAAATCGAGAGAATTACATCCGAGTCCCGAGAAGATATGAAGGGTCCACGGAAAGAACATGTCTAGTCACATTAGTAACTTTTTGAGATATCGCGATTTGAAAGTTAGGAACCATGTCATTTTGTTCAGAGGTTTTTTTAAGAGTGAAAAGATACAAGTTATATGAGGATTTATATCTGAATCTGAGTGGTAGGTAATAGTTCATTTCGTCCTCTACATTTTGAGATTCAAAACTCATTTTCAAAAAAAAGTGACTAGACATGTTCTTTCCGTGGACCCTTCATATATAGTGGGATATAAAAACGGATAACACCCGGACTTTTTTTTATAAAAAGCGTTAGAAAGGCCTTTCATGTGATTTAACATAATAGGTGGCTTAGAACTTACTGATAACCTGTTATTTTGAATTTTAAATAAATAAGATTACAAAGAGACATTCCAGACATTCAGTACGTAACGGTTGACTAACCATTCGTTTGATGATGTAATAACAAATGCTAATTAACTTGAACAGCTGCACGCACCAGCGACATTACGTGAAATTTTGGCAAACGTACAATAAAAAAATACCTACTAATTGTGGGATGGAATCTGCAATGTTTATTCTGTATTAAATTAACTCACGAACGTGATTAAATCAGCTGTTTTAAACAGCCAACTGTTGTTGGTGAAACCGCAAAACCGCGTAAGTAACATTTTAAATAAGGAGCAAAATGCACCTTTTTAATGAGACGATAAGGTTTATTTTGCTCTATCATAAATTTGTTAGTTACGCGGTTTTGCAGTATCACCGACGATATGCATAGTTTTTGTTTCGCCAATTTCACCTTTAAATAAAAAAAGTACCCAGTGGCACCCGCGACGCTAACACGAATCTAATTAGCTTTATTAAGGCTCTGTCATCCCGGCTCATAGACTCCTCCGGAGATCCTAGAGCTGGTGCTTACCTCTCCCAAAGAATGGGCTAGCTATCCAGAGAGGTAATGCAGCCAGTGTCATAGGGACCATGCCGCGAGCGGACCTGCTAGAGGGGGTGTTGTTTTTATAGTGGTGATTATTATTAACATCTTTAATATTTGAGTAGCTTAGTTTTATTTTAATTTTAATAAGTTTCGTTTTAACTTTTAATTGTATTACACATTGTTCGTCGAAATAATAATATAAATCCATTCAGACGAGACGTAATAGACGAGGATATAAATATTTACATGGAAAAATATGGACTTAAATATATCGTAGCAGATGGAAAAAAGTGGTCTCTACCTACCCATCTGGGAAACAAGCGTGATTTAATGTATGTATGTATTTATGTAAATACATAGAAATCTTCGCTTCGTTCGCTTACCGGGATTTGAACTTAGAACCGCTAGATTCGTAGGCAGGGTCACTACCAACTAGGCCAGCGCGTTTTCGTCGTATAAGTTATATGCTAGTAAAGTTATCTCAGCCTACTATATAAAACCAGACATCAGTAAGCGACACGGTAAGGCTGCGCGTGCGCTCATCGCGCGCAATCAACCGTCTTAATTGGAATTCGAATTAGTTTCGCCAGTGAGGTAACCGGCGGTACATAATCGTGGATGATTTCATATTTTAAACGAAATCGTACTTAAATATCGACGTGAAATCGTTAACGACTTGCATATTAGGTAAATTTTTCGCTAAAAGATAAAGACATACTAAACGTTTAAGCAAAAAGTTAGCCACACACTATTATAGTCTTTATTATTTGAACTTAGCTGATCTTCTACACAAAGGCCATTGTTTGTGTACAATACTATTATCTTTCTTTGTGTCCGTAACAGCAAGCCGATTACATACAAAAAAGTGAGAACTACATTGAATGTACATTGAATTATCAACCCTATCCTCTTAGTCAGTAGGTTTAAAATATAAAGTGTCAGGATACAGATATAAGTCTTGTGTAGAGAATAAGCTCAGTTCAAATAATAAAGACTTATATCTGTATCCTGACACTTTACATTTTAAACCTACTGACTAAGAGGATAGGGTTGATAATTCAATGCACATTCAATGTAGTTCTAACTTTTTTGTGTGTAATCGGCTTGCGGTTACGGACACAAAGAAAGATAATAGTATTGTACACAAACAATGGCCTTTGTGTAGAAGATCAGCTCAGTTCAAATAATAAAGACTATACACGATAATGCCACCAATTTAAAAAAGAAGAGCACTGCTGAGACTAAGGGCAGCAATAAACTCAATAGTCAGTTATTCTTTAACCTAGGCAACTAGTATTTAGTCTTACTTTAGCTATTGTCGTTGAGCGCCCTCAATTTATTTTTAGCCAAAAGCTACAATTTTTTCCTATCTCAGTAACTATTAATTCCGAGGATGTCTAAAGCAGCCGCAAGTTAGGGCTGCCACGTGTTTGATTTTTTTTAACATGTCCGGACATTTGGCCGTGTCAAGAATGAAGAGAGAATTTTAAGGCGTCCGAATGTGTTACAATACTTACAAATCGCCTATCATGTAAATAATTGTTACAGAATATTATACAGATACACAAAGGATTACAGACTTTTTTTGTTTACCTCTACTTACCGTTCGAAACCCGATTATATGGCGAAAAAAACAAAATGGTTTAGTGTCTTAAGACAGAAATCAAGAATATTTGAGCACTGGCTCCCTTGGCCGTCGCCGGGTACCAAAAGATTTGATTTTCTATTTCTGTATTGTGTTTATCGATATATTATTATGTTTAACGGAAGTCAATAAACGAGTTAAGCAGTGTATAAGTTATGATATGAGCATGTAAATTAGCTATAAGTGGGTAGAACACAAGAGGATAATGAGCGCTTTATCCGCCAACAAACTGTCCTCAGTTTGGCGGAATATAAATATGTACATACGATTTAAGTTTTTTGTGATAAATAAATAAAAAAAAAAAAACTAGCGTTATTGAAAAGTGCCACGAGAATTCTTGCCTCTGATTAGAACATAGGCTACTTTTTATTCAGAAGAAACACTTTACGCGGAGTATGCGAACGAAGCCGCGGGCAATTGCTAGTGATTTGTATTCAAGTATGTTTTTAAATCTATTTGGATTTTTCAAGTAACCCTACCCCAAGGACTAAGTTAAATGGAGCATCTGCTAAAGGTCGCGGTTTAGCATATCGCGTGACCAACTTACTATTGGTAAAGTACAGTGAGCAAGATAAGCAAGGCATTGTCAACTTTAACGTAACCGGGTAGAGTGGGAACTTGGAAAAGCTCTTGTGTATTCGTTTGCGGAATCGATGTAGTATTTCATTGAACTGATTTTCTGCGACAGCCTTTTTGGTAATACCAATATGTCAAACTGACTTATTTAGGCGACCAGACTAATATTATAAATGTGAAAGTGTGTATGTTTGTCCGTCTTTCACGCTTCAACCACCGAACGGATTGAGATGAAACTTGGCACACATATTGGTTAGGTTAGGTTTTTATCCCGGAAAATTGAACAGTTAACAGTCGCGCTCATAACACAAATACCTGCCCTTACCGGGATTTGAACCCGGGACCGCTAGCTTCGTAGGCAGGGCCACTACCGACTAGTCCAACATGTCGTCAAAGTTCTTTATTATACAGTTTTTACTCGCTTAGCCGTAAACCCGTAAGTAAGTCAGAGTAAAGAACCGTTGAAGCGAGCTGCATTTAAATGCACGGCTTATTACCGCGCCCCGCACGCAACGCAATGCAATTAGAAATGCTAAGTCAGGGTCGATGCCGTGCAATAATGGCTGGCAATTGGTGTTCAAATATTAGACTAGGTCATACATACATACATTAACTCACGCCTTCATTCCCAGAGTGGGGTAGGCAGAGCTAAAGAATTACCAACAACTCTTAAAACTAATTGATAATCCTGTCACCACATTTTGCACAAGTAGACTAAGATGTTTCCCAGTGTATTAGTGACAGGTGGCAAGCCCATCGCCTAACAGTACTACAAGCCTTTATTCCCTTAGTCGCCTCTTACGACATCCACGGGAAGACAGCGAGTGGCACTATTCTAACCCGGCAACCACACGACAAAGGACAATAGACTAGGTCAATTTGTGTTTAATTTTCCCCAGTGGGCCTAGTATGGTTGCGATTATAGCGTCACAAAATGGGGATATAGCATCCGTCACTCTCGTATTTACGTATGTAAGTACGAGAATGACGTGTCAGAAAGTGACAGATGATTTATCCACATTTCACGCGATACGCAGCCATTCTAAGCCCAATGCATGGGTGAAAATTTAAATTAAATTATTTATGCTACACTAGCGATCCGTCTTCGCTTCTATTATAAACATACATCGGATTGACGGGGGCAAAAATGTACCAGTGCTAGTGATTCATTAAATATCGACTTAGTTTACCGACAACTTTTGTCGTGACATATGGTTATTACATTTCTTGCAAAAGTAAGTCGTACCTTTATCTTCTAAAGTCGAGTCCGGAATTAGGCGAACTAACTTGACAGTTCATTGTACACTAATGTTGCCACAGTTTGGCTAGTGCTGTTAATATCGATATTTAAAAAGTCTAGTTTATCATTATTATTGTGTTTGAAATCTAACTAATAATTTGGAAGCCACCTAAATGGATCACAATGGCCTGTTGTAATGTCAGCATTATTTTTGTATTTTATTCCTAATTTGAGGAGTAAGTATCGTAAATATCCGCTTGAAACCGTACATCCTTCAGATCATATTATATCGTAAAAATTGCTGTAGTTTTTCCCTATTTGGCAAGTATGTACGAGTGTGAAAGTTTCGATGACAATTACTTGATAAAATATAAATATAATCAGATTTATAGAAGGCACAAGGTTATATCGACATATTTGTGTCGACATAAACCTATCACTATTTATTTTTTCCTATGTCTGGCAACATTTTCGGCTGTCAAGTTAGTTCGCCTAATTCCGGACTCGACTATAAATCTGAATGATCAGCTTTCCATGAATATAAACGACCCTTTTTCTTTCGATTCATTACTAACCGACTTCAAAAACAAAATGGTTCTCAATTCATCGGAATGCTAAAGAATATTGTAGTACATAATAAATTTGTTATTCAATGTTATTTCAATGGTTGTCAAAAGTGACTCGAGTCCAAAGTCAATGTCAGATACCGGTTGTTTATAGTTGCGATAATTAGAATTAAAAGAGGTTTACAAATAATGAAAAGGTATTCAAACTTAGCCATTACTTATGATAATTATTATTAAAAATTGGTTTTTATCGATGTCGATAAACTTAGTCGACATTTAATGAATCACTAGCATTGTTACAATTTTGCCCCCATCAATCCGGTGTTTGATTATAAAAGCGAAAGTTTGTGTGTGAGTTTGTTTGTTACTCCTTCACGCTGCTACGGGTGGACGGATTTGAATGGACAATATAAAAGTTCCCAAAGGAATAACGATAGCATAAATCTAAGCAGACGAAGTTGCAGGCAGAAGCTAGTTATACATAAAAACGTACAGCGAAAAATTATCTAACTGATGGTGAAAACTGCATCAAAATCCGTTACGTGGTTTAGAAGTTACGATACAGAGAGACAGACAGAGAGACAGAAGCGTAAAGCGACTTTTTTATAATGCAAAGATAAAGATTTTATGCTGTTTGGTTGCCGGCCGCCTAGAATAGTGCCACTCCATGTCTTCCCGTGGAAGTCGTAAGAGGCGACTAAGGGATTAAAGGCTTGTAGTATTGTTAGGCGATGGGCATGCAACCTGTCACTAATAATAATATACTCATCGTAAACATGTTAGCCTGTTTGAGCAAAATGTGGTTATAGAATTAACAATAAATTGTTACAGTTCTATAATAATTCTGTAGCTCTGCCTACCCCACTCTGGGATGAAGGCGTGATGGTATGCATGCATGCAGATAAAGATATAGACGCAGGTAACCCTGGGCTGAGATTCTACATGGCACAACCTTAGTTTTTCAATAATAGGTTTCTACATAAATGTGATGAAACGTCATTAGTGGGTGCAAACGTAGTAATTTGCATGCAGGTTAGTATTTATAGACTCCCAATACATAGCTCGCTTTTAGCTGGTAAGTATTTATTGGTCTTACCGAGATTTAGAGAAATAAGTTTTCTTTTTTGTGGCGTAGGAAGGCAAACGAGCACGCATGCCACCAGACGGTAAGTGGAAACTGTGACCCATCGACATTCACATTCGCAAGACTGCAAATGCACTGCCAACCCTGAGGACTAAGATGGAATGCCTCTATGCAATGAAAACACTGCTGCTTGGCGGTAGGTTAATTGATAAGATGGAAGTAGCATACACATTGGTTTATTCGTTCGTGCCCTTCGAGAGAGAAACTACATCAAACGCATTAACCCCTCTGTTTGGGACGGGGTTTACTAAACAAATACTGTGTAGCCTCATCCTGTTTTACGTTATATAGCCCCAAACTTGTGGGAGGACCTTGTGCAGGGTCCGTCCGGGTTGGTACCAACATCTTATCCATTAACGTACCTCCAAGCAGCAGTGTTCGCATTGTTGTGTTCCGGTTTGGGGATAAGTCAGCCGGTGAAATAACTAGCATAGAGGCATTCGATCTTAGTCCTCAGGGTTGGCAGTGCATTTGCAGTCTTGTGAATGCGAATGTCTATGGGTCACAGTTCCCACTTACCATCAGGTGGCCTGTGTGCTCGTTTGCCTTCCTAGGCCATATAAAAAAAATGATGAAAGTAAGAGATGGAGCATTCGAAGTTTCAAGTATTTGACGTGTTATGGTGCTTTCAACTCTGCCGCCATTACTGTCAAGTAAGAATGCGGAAACAATAGACTTTGGGTAGTCCACTGTCCGTAATCTACATAGGCGAACCACGGGCAATGCCCTCTGATAAGTTCTTGGACCTACATTGATTAGTGAAACTCTAAACGTTAGTCTGTGTATATTTATGTATGTCAATATACTAAGATCCGATATGACCAAATTGGAATAAGTACATATCTTGCTGTAGGGCGTATCCATCGAAATCCTTAGGAGCTTCGTGTATGAGCTGCCTCCTAATAAAAACTCAGTGACGTCATACCTCAGACTGGTCTTGAGCTTTTCGCATCCACCGCGTTCCCGCGATCCTTACAAGGTCGTCACTCCACCTTGTTGGAGGTCTACCTACAGCTCGTCTCCCGGTCCGCGAACGCCACTCAAGAACATTCTGACCCCATGGGCCAACAGTCCTGCGAGCGATGTACCCCGCCCACTGCCACTTAAGTTTAGCTATTCTTCGGGCTATGTCGGTAACCTTAGTTCTACCTTGGGGGAGGCCTATGTCCAGCAGTGGACGTCTTTCGGCTGACATGATGAAGATGATGATGACGTCATAACTATGAAACTGTTACTCTGGTTTCTAAATTCTAGGGTATTAGTGAAAAACGGTACAAGTCGAATTAACTCGTAATAACATACATAAACTCACGCCTTTATTCCCGTGGGGTAGGCAGGGCTAAAGAATTACCTACAACTTTAAAAACTGGTTGATAATTCAGTAACTCGTAATAAAAAAGGGTATATACATGAATGGACTATACTAGACTTAAAATCACTTGATCTTCAGAAGACTTATACCCTTTTCCACTAGAACCCCAGAAATTGTAATCTCCAATGGCAGCTGGTCACTATAAATTGAATGCTTACAATAATACAGGATCGGTAACATCATTTAAAAAATACTCAATGCCTATTGGATCTGAATAGCTGCCTGGAAACTCAGCGGCTTAGGATGATGAGCTGCGACTTCAGCAGCTTGTACACGTGCTGCGCATCCTCCATGATCAGAACAGCCTTGGCCATGCATGTCGATCGCAACGCCTTAGAGATGATTCTACATAGGTAGCTGCCTGGACACTCACCGGTACAGGCTGGTGAGGTGCGACTAGAGCAGCTTGTACACGAGCCACGCGTCTTCCTCCATGATCAATATGATCAGTCCGACCTAAGGTCGGATTTTTATTCCCACAGAAAAAATGTAAACAAAGGTGTTACCGCTAACCAAAAACATTTGCAGTATTCAAAATATTTATATTGTCCACAATTTATAAGAAATCGAGTCTCTATAAAAAAACTACATATTGTAATCAAGATTGACGAATTTAATTTGTTGATGGCAATTTAAAACGAGAAAACTGTTTTTGTATGCATAATTTATTTATTGCACTGGTATCACTGACTTGATACACCTGCGTCAACAAGTTGAGGGCCGCTTGATTGATGTGAAACTGTGAGACGTCAATTCACTCGCTTCGCTCCACAATTCGTGCTCCCGTATCGTAATCGCTTTCCAGTGATTCATTTATGCGATTTTAAATTCAATACATACATACATTTAATCACGCCTGTTTCCCAGAGGGGTAGGCAGAGACCACTTCTTTCCACTTGCTACGATCTTGACAAATTTATTTCGCTTCTCATACATCGAGTCATGCACGCACGTCGGTTTCGGGTACTTAAGATTCGGCCCTTTACCAGTACTTCTCCGATTTGATTCGAAAAAGTACGCCTAGGGCGGCCCCTTCCGACCCTTCCACTCACTTTCGATCTGTATATCTCTTTCGTCAATCTTCTTTCATTCAATTATTTCTCGAATTTAATTTTTATATCACGTTTTGAGCGAAATGATAACTCAATATTATATTTCTTGCTGGTCCAAACTCTGAGATCACCTGAAATGTCACTTTGACAGTGACGTAACTTTGTTTACATTTTTTTCTGTGGGAATAAAAATCCAACTCAAGATGGTTCTATACAGCTGCCTAGAAACTCACCGGTTCAGGCTGATGAGCTGCGACTTGAGCAGCTTGTACACGAGCCGCGCGTCCTCCTCCATGATCAGGCCGGCTTTGGCCATGTCGTTGGCGACCTCCTGGCAGTCGTCGCGCTCGACGTCGAATTCAAACTGAATCGCTTCGTTTTCTTTGTGCGTGTATGAGCTGTGGAGAAACGAAATGGTTTAGTTTGAATCTCAATAAATATATCACATAAATTGGCCTAGTCTCAAGCTCAAGGCTTGTACAGACACAGTCTCCAGATGTAGTGTAGGTGTAGTAGTTCCCAAGATGTCAAAAATATCTACACGCTTCTATACCACAGACAATAAGGTCCATGTACAGATAAATTTGACGCAATAGCTGTATAGATATTTATGCTTTCGACTTAACTATGCGTACTAGAAAACGGTAAACGTACTTATAGAGAAATCCATACGAAAATACGCAGAAAAAAATCGTTTTTTTCTTTGTTTGTTATACCATGTTTTAAGCAAATAAATAATAATTATTATTATGTATGTCTTTACCGATCACGGGACTATTGAGTCTCGGACCTTTGGAAGGCGTGCATGGACACATAGTAAAGTGAAGTGGACGCCAACCGGCGATTGTCCCTGAGTTCCAACTATAGAAGTATGCTCACGGACAACCACCGGTTAGTGTAGGACTATTTAAGAAGTATGGGAACATTAAAAATAGGCTCTATGAATTAACTGATATGGATTGGTGAACTAGGCTATTGATAAAACTACGGCGCCTGCCTGGCCAATGCTAATTACTTTGGATGAAATGGCAGGCGGTGACTCACCAACACGATGGAATGGGCCTCCCAAAATAGCCACATACATAGCAGCATTATTATTATTAACAAACCGTTTCTTGGGGTCTATGATCTTGAGGCGGAACTGTATCTTGTTGATGTCGGAGCTGGTGACCAGGTCCCTCGCCACTATCTCCAGCCGCAGCCCGATGTCCTCGCCGAAGAACTCGTGGTTCAGCAGGTCTTTCACCATCGGCCTGTACCAGAACCACATTATTTACAAACATCGAATAATTATGCGTGCACGCATCTCACTTGTTTTTTTACGTAAGCTTGAGCTCAAAGAATTATTGGATAGGAAAAGTTACAGAAATATTTATATAATTATCTTCAGCCCTTGCTGCATAATCATTTCCTTAATAAAGAGGAATGTAATAAACAACTTGCCTATCCCCTTTATCCGGCCGGATACACGATTCGATGATGTCTTTCACTTCCGGAATCGTCACTTTTTCTAAACTTTGAGGTTTTACTCCCTGCAACAAAACATAGACATCAAACTCTGAATATCGGCCATTAGAAATCCCAATGATTTCAGCTAAACGTGATCTTGAAATCTTCTAAAAATGGCAGATTTTGGGATTCAAGAAGGGGGACATGAATTTTTAAAAATCTCTTCTTTGTACTAATTTTCTAAGTTCTCCGGGATGCCTATACTAAACCCATTCAAGAGTTGAATCAATTTACTTCTGTTTATTTAAGAAATAATTAACTAGCAATTTATGGTTTACCATTGCACTTGTGATTTTAGAAGCCTCGCTTTGTGTATTAATACGCTTCTTTTTGCTTGGTGCAACAATCAACTAATATGTTTTTCTACTCGCGTAACCGTCGCGTATTAACCGCTAATATTGATATCGTTATTGGTAATATAATACCACGTATTGCGTAGCCGAGGAGTGAAAACAATTCTATAATTAGCGCTTAAGGTGCTCGTGCCTTAAGAAGCTTCATTAGTTAGATAATAGTAGTTTATGAAATTGTTGCATAAAGAGGGGTATTAAAACACGAGTGTGTGTTTAAGAACCGAGCTGCTAGGCGAGGTTTTTAATAGTATCACACGAGTGTTTTAATACCTAGTTATGTGCAGTTTCATACACTACTTTATCTACTCTCATACTCATACTCATTTATTCATATTTTTCGATAAAATTACACGTCAAAGGTTACATTATTTTATAGATTAATTAGATGTAGGTACATAATAGAAATATATATCAATTTACATTTCAATTAAAATTACTAATTACAATACATTATGAATTATAGTAGTCGTCAAGTGAATAAAATGCTTGTATAGTAAGCCATTTTTTCAATTTGTTATAAAATAAATCATTGCAATCAGTATTTTTTATTTCGTCGGGTAGTTTATTATAGATATTAGGCCCAGCAATACTTATTGTTTTAGTAGACTTAGCCAGTCTGCAACTCGTTGTGGCCAGTATGTTCTTATTTTTTAGAGCGATCCGTACACTTTTTGGCATTTTTTTTGGAAAAAATTCTAAATTACTTCTGACGTACTTTATAATGTAAAATATGTATTGTACAGTTAGTGTCATAATGCTGAGATTTCTGAATAGTTGCTGGGCGGGGGTACCTGGTGGGGCGTGTGAAATAATTCTAACAGCTCGTTTTTGAAGAATTAATACCCGCTGCCATTCTGCAGCAGTTCCCCAGAGTTCGAGCCCATAACACATGACTGAGTGAAAAAGAGCGAAGTAACTAGACCTAAGCTGGTGGTGGGGCAAAATCCGTGCCAATCTGCCCAGAGCAAAGCATGCACCTGACAATTTGCCACAAACTACATCAATGTGTGAGTCCCACTTTAGTGCAGCATCCAACATGACGCCCAGAAATTTTGTTGATTTTACTTGGGACAGTACCTCGCCATTAACACTGATAGCAAGGGGACGCGGTGGACGTCATCCGAGATTAAAGTGCATTACTTGTGTCTTCTGCAAGTTCAAGACTAAGCCGTTTGCGTGAAACCAACTTTGTAATTTTATTATTTCGGAGGCGATTTGACTCTCCAGGGTGTCAATTGTTTGTGCTGTAATTATATCGCACGCATGGTCTGCAAAGATGTACATGTCACCATCAACAATTTCAGGTAAGTAGTTTACTTGAATAAGAAAACACAAATTCGCTAAGGAAGATCTTTGTGGTACGCCGATGTCAATTTTACCGCTATCTGACATGATTTGGCCACTGTTCAAGGCAACGCTTTGCTGTCGTTGTTGTAAAAAATCCGGTGTCCTGCCGTTTGACCAAAAGTCATTTGTCAAAATTACACTTGACAAACAACGTTTTGCAAAAAAATGTTAAGTCAATTGATCATTTTATTACTAATCATGTTACAAATGATTTACTTTTCCAAATGATCAACATTTAAATTTACATTTTACGAGGAAGACGAACCAGGGCATAACCGACTCGGATAGGTTAGGTTAGAAGGCAAAGGCGGGAGCTTGGCTCCCGCCTTGGCCTTCGAGGTTGTTTTTTTTTCTGCCCAGAAATAGGTAAACTAATTGCTAAATGATCAATTGCTAAGTGAGTTTTTGTAAGATGATACTTTTGTCAAATGTCTCGTTTGCCAAATGATCATTTGGTGAAACGTTGTTTGTCAAATGATCATTTGTCAATAATTTTTTGGTCAAACATTAGTGAACCAAAAAATCCATCATTATTTTTAGTGCGGGGCCGCGGATCCCGATATGCTGAAATTTAGTCTCAAGGACACTATGATTGCAAAGGTCAAAGGCTCGTGTCATATCACACAAAAGGATTGCGACATGTGATTGTTTTTCTTTCGCATCCAATATATTTTTTATAGTTTCGCGAATAACGGATATACAAGATTTGTTTTTCCTATACGCGTATTGTTTATTGTTAAGTAGGTTAAAAAGTTCTAAAAACTCTCTTAACCTTTTAGCTAGGCCGTATTCGAAGACCTTAGCTATAGCCGGGATGATGCTAATTGGTCTATAACTTTGGAGGTTATCTTTGCCCCCTTTGCCCTTGTAGACGGGTACAACTTTGACATTTTTTAGGATACAGGGGTATGTTGCAGTTTTGATCAAGCAGTTAAAGATATCCACTAACTGGGACAATAGCATGGGCAAGCCAACTTTAAGTAAGTTTGTTGAAATGTTGTAGATGTCGCAAGTATTCTTGCACGCAACTCCTTTAGTGACTATGTCATACAACTCCTTTTCCGTAAATGGTTTTAATCTAATCGATACATCACTAGGATGAGTTGACTGGCATAGAAACAGGTTAGCGGTAGTAGGGCAGGCGGTGGGGGCATGCACGGTGTCGGCTGCGCTTAGAAAAAACTTGTTTATGTCATTAGCTAGGCGCTGGCTCGAGTTATATAATGCACCGGTATTATCTTTCAATAATTCGACACTCTGTTGGTATCTTGATGATTTTCTACCAGTATACTCGTTAACAATTTGCCAAAGTGTCTTCTGTTGATTTAACGAATGTGCTAGGGTATTGCCGTACATTGCGATTCAACCTACTAAATAAAAGATCAAAGTTAATAAAGTAACTACAGCAAAACGAATTCAATGAATGGCGCCAAAACCTAGCACATCACCGCGCATGCGTTAAAGCGGGCGCTGTCACAGACAAGTAAAAATTGGAAAGAAAACTTTTTGTAATGCTGTAAAAATGACGCGAACCGTATGTGCGTTCCATTATAAAAAAAAAGATATGGAACCTCTTTGGTAATATTAACTTTTTGGATTAACTTGTATCGTAATGGTAAAAAAAATAAGTTATAACATTATTTTGTTAGAGTACCTAATAATGTTAGTGTTTTTTTTTTAATTTCGGTATTGTGTTTATAAAGTATGCCAATATAAATTCGTTTTGAAGTTTATAATTCGAACTTTACGATATGAGAGTAGATAAACTACTATTATTTAACTAGTTACATTGTGGTTGTAAAGAGCACGAGTGTACTTAGAAGACAGGCGTGTTATAGGGTCCACAATACTGCCCTATTAAGCTTAATGGCGATAGCTCAGCAAAACACGTATAGAAATTGCAACCTAGTCACAAACAGAACAGAGTTGAATCTCCTTTGGTTATTGAATTTATAGTATATTTCTATGGATCTTGCTAACTATGTAAACAAAAGACTTAACTTTGTTTTGTAACTTTTTCTCCTTGAATTTTCATACCACCTCATCAAACACCATTGAAACCATAAACTATTGAAACGGTCGTTACTGTAAAATACAAAATCACCAAATATATAACTCTATCTTGGATATTTCATTAAAAGTTTAAATGGTTTCATAAGTTAGGTTATTAGGACCTGATGGAATGACGTTTTTGTTTCTTTTAAATTCTACAATTGTCTATGATGGGTAGTGTTGTGGCTAAAGTTGGCGATATAATTAAGGCCCCTACACATTACCTAACTCACGCTGATCACACTCACAGATGATATAACGGCACCTTTTGTAATAAATACTGGTGATATATCATCTTCAAGTACCGATTTTTCTTCAGATCGTGGTTAAACAAATTAGAAATAAGTAACTACTTGTTTTTTACTTTCGGTATTTTATTATTTGATATGGTTTGACATAAGTAGGAGTATTGCCCATCACTAGTAAATTCATCATTCAGAGACAATTTCAATATGGCGGTTTGTTTACATAGTTAGGAAGTTCCATAGAATTAGACTTTAGTTATTGCATTTTTGCTTAGGAGGGCCGAATAGTCCACATACCGAGACGACCTTCTTGTAGATCTGCGCGGGCCCGCTGCACTCGCTGTAGGGGTACTCGCCCGTGGCCATCTCCAGCATGCACATGCCGAACGCGTACACGTCCACGGACTCGTCGTAGTGCTCCTCGTACATCTCGGGCGCCATGAACTCGGGGGTGCCTGGGGGCAATGGACACGGACGCGATCAACAAAACTTCTAAAAGGAAAAGTGACAATTCGTTTTTTTTTATTGGATGGGAAGGCAAACGAGCACACAGGCCACCTGATGGTAAGTGGAAACTGTGACCCATAGACATTCGCATTCACAAGACCGCAATCCTAAGACTGCAAATGCGTTGCCAACCCTGAGGAGTAAGATGGAATGCCTCTATGCTAGTCATTTCACCGGCTGTCTTATCCCCAAACCGGAACACAACAATGAAAACACTGCTGGTTGGCGGTAGGTTAATGGATAAGATGGTGGTACCAACCCGGACGGACCCTGCACAAGGTCCTCCCACAAGTAAATTATACGTCAAACTGGAAAAATAACAACTTGAATTGCATCGACAGGCAAAATTGTAACCTGAATAACGTCTAAATCATGTCCTATTGTAAATTTGCAAATTTGATCTAAGAAGGTCGAAAGAAATATTAAAATAAATAAATATCGGGAGACAACCTCATACCTATTGACCTAGAACTAAGCTCTAGGCTTGTACTAGATAACGATGTAAATACTTAAATACCTAGAAAAAATCCAACAGGAACAAATATTCGCGCTCATCACATGTCAATTTGTTTTTTTTTTATGGCATAGGAAAGCAACCGAGCACACAGGCCACCTGATGGTAAGTGGAAACTGTGATCCATAGACATTCGCATTCACAAGACTGCAAATGCACTGCCAACCCTGAGGACTAAGAATGGCTGACTGGAATGCCTATGCTAGTCATATATATTTACGTATACTTCGAAATATGACCAATCGTAAATACGTTCGACCTGAAATATGCTTTATCATAAAAACGGTGCTTTGAACCTACATATACTTTGATTTTAATTAATTCATATTATACTACATTCAATTTGTGCTTAATTAAATTTGCGCCTAATTTATATTTATAATGGACAAAAGTCCAATAGGGCAAAATTAATTTATTACTTTTGATGCATTCCAAGTAGACGAAGTTCCTTTTAGTCAAATGAAAGTGAATCCCCACAGACAGCTTTACCACTATGCAAGAAGAGGGCGAAGGATTTGGTGCCGCGACCAGGATTATGTTTTCCACATCCAAATAGTATTGTAAACCCAAAATAAAGGGAGGTTCTAATTGGTGCCGTGACCAGGATTATGTTTCATGATGATTATTTTAAAAATAGTGAGTAATGATTCTACCACATCAAAATAGTATTATTAACATTGAATAAAGGGAGGTTCTATTTAGTGCCGTGACCAGGATTAGGTTTTGAGAACAATTTTATGAATAACAAGTAATTATTTTACTACGTTCAAATTAATAAAATATTACATACATTAATTTAAATTGTAGCTCTAAAACAAATCAAGATCAAGTTAAAATTGTAAATATTCTTATTTAACAAACTTATACAAAACAAGAATATAATAATAAAATAAATATAATATTGAAAGGCAACGCTATGATCCATCCGATAGAGAATGGTCTTCTAGCTAACCTGATGATGGCAATGACTCACCGATGACAGACTTGGCGAAGCTCCGGTTCTTTAGGGTCGCGAGGCCGAGGTCACCGATCTTGACGCTGCCTGTCGTGCCAGTTATGAAGATATTATCGCATTTCAGATCTCTGCACAGAAAGCACATTAGTTCACACGCGATAATAAAGTGTGGGAATCGAACCTGGACCTTGTACGATGCTTCCATAATACCATTACCATATGACAGTTACTCTCTTTGGGCAATAAAAGTTCCAGTGATTCATGTAAAGTTCATATTATTTAAAGCTTTTAAACGAAAAATGTCCTCATCGGTAAAAAAATATATGACAAGACTGATACTTTTTCAGTATAAAAATCATGTTCCAATCGCTAGTGTCTGATGGCCGTCGGTGTTGAAGTAGAATCGATACCGACGGAGTTCAACCCAACAGTGAACATTTACTTATACCAATGAGATTTTCTAACTTAAGTACAGTACCTAATGCTCTTACGTTAATGGAAATCCGAACATTTAAGAGAGGTAATAACCAGACCTAGGAATATAAGGGGAAAAATTAAATGACAGCTAGGGATTGCCTATATCGATAAACTCAACCATCGATGCTTATCCCATTTACTAGTGATCGCTCCACGTTTTGTTTGTAAGAATACTTTTTTATTGAATGTATGAAAATAAAACAAAAGCAACATAATTCTGGTTATTTTGGATTTTTGGACCTTCACTCATAATCATCATATTTTTTTTCTTCATTGAGTATTTCAGAATTACTGTCCCATTTACTATTGTTAAAGTATAGTAAGGCGTTAATTTTCTCCGTCACGACTGATGAATCCATTTCAGATTGCTAAAATACTTTTCAATTTCTGTGAAAGTGGTAGGTGCAAAACAAAATGAAAAAATACACACTTAAACACAATGCTTGGGGCGATCACTAGTTTATGGGAACAGCATCGATAATTGAGTTTATCGATAACAGCAATCCCTAGCTGTCATTTAATTTTGCCCCGTATATTCCTAGGACTGGTAATAGCATATCTCCTACAGAGTCGTAGTCTAAGGGCCCATCTGTACCAAACGTCAGATAGTTTCTTATTCTCCTTACTAAAGAATCCAAATAAACCTCAGAAGTCATGGCAGATCAGGTAGACAGCGTAATCGTACCTATGAATGATAGGCGGGGTCCGAGAGTGGAGAAAGTTGAGCCCCTTTAGTATCTGCCGGCACCACGACTTGAGCACTTTCGGGTTGATCCTCTTAAACCTCCGGAGGTAACTGGAAAGATAAAAGATTTCATTTATTATCTATACTTTTTAGCATTACAAGTACGCGGATGGCCTTGATAACTTCACGTTAAAAAATACGTATCGTCGAGTTGCTTTGTTGAGTTGAGTAGTAGGTCTAGGCAAGATGCAAATGCTGCTATTTTTTTTGTTTTTGACTTCGTTTCTGTGGTGTTGTCTTGTCTGAGTTGACTAAGCGGTGGACAAGATCTGTCATCAGCTTGCGTCAATCCTAATTAGTGGTTAATTTTTACGAGGAGTAAAAGTATGTAGACTACGACGTTAGTCATTAGTGTCACTACTATAATTATGTTGATGATATGGTAATGCTGATGGTGATGACTGTTGATGGTGATAATCTTAATAAAATTGATGATAAAAATAACGGTGGTAGCGGTAATTAACTAAATAATGTTGATGATGGCAATGGCTGTGGTGAAAATGATAATTTGTATGACGATGATGATAGCGGTGACGGTGGTAATGATCTTGATCACAGAGATGGTGTTGGTGACGATGAAGATAATCATCATTTGTGTGAGGAATAACGGTGCGGTGTTATATCTGTATAAGACAAAAACCGCAGAGGTCACCAGAAAGAAAGTTGGAACGGATCAATGGAAAGGTGGGGCAAGGTAATTTTGACCAGCAGTGGTTTTTTATCGAAATTTAGACTGCAATAAAAGTAAGTAGGCCGCAAGGGCACTTTTACACGTCAAGAATCTACCAGCGCTTCACAAGAGGAGACCACTGCTGAGAAGAAAGAAAGTGCTGTTGATAATGACGGGTAGTAGTATTGGCGGTGATTATGATCTTGATGATGATGTTGGTGATGAAATGATGTGGCGGTACTTACGCCTTGAGCGTGCCCGAGAGCATGAGCTCGGTGATGAGTACGATGTTCTTTTTCTTGGCGACCACGCCCTCCCAGTAGTTATAGAACCGCACGATGTTGGGGTGCTGTAGCTTCTTCAACATGTCCGCCTCCTCGCGAAACCTGAGACGCTCCGTTTTGTTTAGCTTTTTTTCCTGTAAAAAGAGAACAGTTAAGATTAGGCTGCGAAAGGGGACTAGAATAATGCTCCGATATCCTCCAGAAAAGATGCTAATATACTTTAATAGTTAAAATATGTTTTAATAATTGCGATGTAAACACTCACACACATGTAAATACACTGGTAAACATCTTAGCCTAATTGTGCAAAATGTGGTTACCAACAACTTTTTAGAATTATTTGTAATTCTGTAGCTCTACCAACCCCACTCTGGGAATGTGAGTTTATGTATGTGTATGTGTAGTTGCGAAGATCTACGCAAGGTGGCTGGCAAGAGCTTGGATGAGAGTGGCCGCAGATCGTGCTCGGTGGCGTGCAATGGGAGAGGCCTACGTCCAGCAGTGGACTAGTATAGATAGGCTGATGATGATGATGATGATGAGTTGTAAAAATTGTATTGTAACCTAAATAGTCATATTTGAAAATATTAGGGCAAAACTTCTTTGATTTTAAGTTAAAAAAACCGTGGTTGTTGCAGTATGCGGTAAGACAACAGTTGAAATTACTAGCATAGAGGCATTACATCTTGGTCCTCAGTCCTTGGGGAGCCTGTTGTTCGCAGGACATTAGCTATCGGTAACCATGGTTCTGGCCCCACGAGACAGGCGTCGCCTAGTGTGGTGGTCATAAGCAATGTTTTTTAGCGTGCTTAGCGGTTATGAGTGCGTCAACAGAGTGCAATAAGATGTACATAATCAAGGCAATTTAATCAGATCTGTGTTTCAATAAGAATTAGGTTTATTTTCCTATCTTCATAAACTGAAAATGGCGTTATCGAACAAACGTAATTGAACTTTATTGCCTTAATGGTAGATTCAAAGTCCCACTTACAAAAAAATCCCTGTTTGTTACTACAAAAGTAGTAGAGTAAAGTAGTAGTAAAGTAGGCCTTATGAGGTTAAGCATGACTAGAAGGACTCACCAGCAATTCGCACCAGGCGACGGCGACGCCGGTCTGCGTGTCCAGCCCGTGGTACACTGTCTTGAACGAGCCGCGCCCCACCTCTTTATCGTACTTGAAGAACCTGTAAGGTAACCACTATATTAAACAACAACAAAAAACATCCCCCGTGTGGTTGCCGGGTTAGAATAGTACCACTCCAAGTCTTCCCGTGGATGTCGTAAGATGCGACTAAGGGAATAAAGGCTTGTAGTACTGTTAGGTGATGGGCTTGCAACTTGACACTAATACGCTGGTAAACATCTTAGTCTAATTGTGCTAAGTGTGGTTATAGAATTATCAACAAGTTTTAAAAGTTGATGGTAATTCTTTGGCTCTGTCTACCCCACTTTGGGAATGAAGCCGTGAGTGTATGTATGTATGTATGTATGTATGTAAAAAACATCGACGAGTTTAGAACCTTCTCTTTTTTTAAACTTATTTATTTATTTGAAAATATTCTCAATAGACTACCGTGTCAGTTCTGTTTGCTACAATCATCGTAGCCGCTGGAGCTAAGCAACAGTATCCGCACTGTTATGATTCGCTGTGGGTACAAGGCTGCGGCTCCACTGAGGCGGAGCTGTGCCAATATTAACCAATAGAGGGCGCATGCGGTCACGTCGAAAGCGTCTTGCGCACGTTAGTTTAGATTCTATTGGTTGATATTAGCACAGCTCCCCTCCGCTCCGCTCATCTGGCGGGCCGCAGCTTGAGGCATCTGGTGATATGACAAGCATAGAGCCAACACAATTTAGCAATCGTAATATAAAACCTCATTTGCTCTTTGGAAAGAACATATACAATTACATGGATGTCATACAAAAAAATCCTATCCAATGTAGAGTTTTAGCAAGGTGTACAATTTCAATGCTTAAACCTTGAAATCCAAAAAGAAAACAAAAGGGAGAGGTTCTCAACCAGACGCATTTATAATTTGTTTCTCCACAGAAACAATATTTATTTTCAATTCGTGTCACTGCCTCCCAGCGCAATGAAACTGAAAAATCGGTTGTCACTTATTTTCAGAGGCCGGAATTTTCGTGGCACATTTGGGCTTTATTTGGGTCGTAGTGACTTATAGTTCATTTATTTTAGGATGAGAAAAAAAAAGAAAAAGAACCAGTAGTCGTCAACTCTAATACTCGCTGACAGAATTAATAAGAATCTATGCACTCAATATATTGTATCTGTGCATGTGTCATAATGTTTTTGTGTTGGACAAAACATTGGGTCTCGATATTATACAAAAAATTAACTATAAAACTATTTGAATATGTATATATTGGTTTCTAACTGCTATACTTAATTGATTTACCTAATTTAAGACTGACTATTCCGGATGAAGTGTCATCGTTTCTCCGCTAAAGAGTTACCGAGTAGGGTAGAGATTAGAGATGTAGACTAAACGAGCAGCTGCCAACTTTAACAAGGAAATTAACAACAAACAACTCACAACAAAAACAAACTATGGAACAATATCAACTCTCACGCTCTCGAACTCGGGAGAAAATGACAAAACATAACATGAGCCATATCACATAAGGGCATTGTGACGTTCAATCTGTCAAAAAATGCAAACTGTGGCGTTATTAATGATCAATTTAAAATTCACTAGGTTAGCTATATTTGACGGGTGACAGGATAGTATTTGATTTACTCGAGTTATATGCTTAGACGTTTCGTTATTTTGTTAACACAGGTTTGTAACCCCTGCTTCTTTAGGTCTTTTATAGACCACGTTTCTAATTGAAGTAAATTGAATCAATACAAATAAAAAACGCAATGTTAATATTAACGAATATGACTTAAAGTACTACTGCAATAGATTATAACGTTCATTTAATATTTACTGTGAAATAACAGCAGTCAAAAAAGACGTTTTGGAGCAATATTTTTGTATAACTATTATGTTGCGTGTAACGTGCCCAATAAAATACCTTTATTTCTTTCTGTATCATGCTAAAATAAATGAACTATAACATTTATCGACTTTCAATTCGGTATATATCGATATATTAAACTTTTAAATAGACTTCTCATAAACCAATATTTAATTTTATAAAACAGTTTAAGTAGCACATTAACATTAATTGAAAAAGCTGCAATAGCTTAGATGTAGGTAGCCGCATTTGGGAACTTATTAATTATAAAATACTTACAAGATACTTTTAAATTTAATTGCATTATGTAAATTTCGAATTTTTACCTACTCAAAAGGTTTTCTGGACCTCCTGTTTTTTATCGCTAGTTTAAAAAAACAAAACCTTGTGCTGTATTGTATCGATATATTATTATGTATAACGGTGGTCGATAAATGAGAAGTCACTAGCGTTATTGAGAAATGCCACGAAAATTCCGGGCTCTGGTTATTTAATTGCACATACCTGCCGCATGGCGAGACTCCGATGGGCTCCTCTTCGTCTTCCTCAGGCTTTCGCTTATCTTTCTCCAGCTCCAGTTTATCCAGCTCTAGGTTGCCGTACACCATGCCTGAAACCCGGGTGATAATAATAAGGAATTCGGCCCGCCTTAACGGGTGACGGACGACTAGGTTGCCGAGATTGTCTTTCGTTAGGCTTTATATTACATATGTAATGTATATTAAAATTGAAGCCTGTTTGTGTGATGATGAGGTTACTTGAAAATCAAAAGGCTCTGGTGTACAAGCAACAATTTGAATGCAATTTATAGTCGGTGTGTTGCTACAGTGCACCCTTTTTCAACGTTCTTGAATTCGTAACCGAAGTTTGAATTGTCATTGGTTTCAAAAACGTTTCATTGCTTTTCTTTTTTTTACTTACCTACTTGGTGGTGGTAATGGTAACCCACAGGTTGAAAAACCGCTCATTAAACATGTTGTCAATGTTACGATAGTCCCTATTCACCAACAATACCATAACAGATCAAAAGCAATATTGGTTTTATAGAGCCTCTGAAGCAACGGCAACCGAGCAATAATCGCAGATAAACTTGTAATTTTTGCTGACTTGTTCATGTGTAAAGTAGGATAAGGAAGTCCCCAGACCTATCGACGCGGAATCGGTTTGAACCGGTAAGAAAATGTTTTATGTCCATG
This sequence comes from Acleris emargana, assembly GCA_927399475.2. Classification (NCBI taxonomy): domain Eukaryota; kingdom Metazoa; phylum Arthropoda; class Insecta; order Lepidoptera; family Tortricidae; genus Acleris; species Acleris emargana. Next base: position 10,983,884 of record OV656860.1, read on the forward strand.
CAATAAGAGCGAAAATGATGTCGCTCTGTTCGCAACACCGAATCGAGCTACCGAACCTAAAACTTATTCTTACCGGCTCTATCCGATTCCGCGTCGATAGGGCTGGGGAGACCCTAAGGGAGTGATGAATAGGCTCTATTCTAATCTGTAAAACCATATAGCTTTTGTTGTGGTATTGTTTTGTGAACGTTACGATAACTGTTATTTACTTGAGAGTAATGGTGGCAGAGTTAAAAACAATTCCAAAACACGTCAAAGGCAATGTCGTTTTACCCTGCAGAGTAGAGGTTCAGTTAAGTTTCACTCTCTATGACCAGTGGCCATTTCCAGCAGTGGATGTCTGACGTGATAATATTCGATATGATAATAAAAAGCACCCGAAACCGACGTACGTGCATGAAGAGATTGATGAATGTAGAGGAAGCGAAAGTTGTATGTTTAGATCGCTGCACCTGGCGTTCCATAGTCTCTGCCTACCCCATTGGGAGACAGGCGTGAAGTTATGTATGTATGTATATGATAATATCGATAACAATCTAACTTACCGTTGGCAGGTTCCACAGGGTCTGCTCCATCCTCCTCCGGATCCGCCCTGGGCAACACGTCGGAAGCTTTTTGAATATTTTCTTCCTGAAATAACATAAAGCAGTTTGTTACATTGGCGCATAAATTGCTTCTATACAGGAAGCTGATATTAATCCGCAGTTTTAGTAAGGAAAGGAATGTTGCGACTTTGAATTCATTATAAACGTAAAACAAAGTAAAGGTATGATAAGATGTCATAGATCGATATGGAAGTAAGATTGGTATCTGCTAGATACCAATCGATAGTTTTTGATGGTGATTGAATCGGAAAGATATTACTCTAGGTATTACTCTGTCGTTACCCGACCCGATGCTTTACCTGTAGGCCTATTGGCTCTATAATACCAGGTGACTTATGTGCTCGTTTGCCTTCTCCATGCCATAACCCTTTCCGCCAGCGTCTGCTGCACTCTCCAGATCCTGCTCGGAGATGAAGGCGTCGTCCTCGAGCCGCGCCACCAGCTTGTTACCCGAGTCGTCCAGCTCGGGCCGCACACCGCGCCCTGTCTTGGAGTAGTCGGGAGCCTCCGTCAGTAACTTCACTCACCAGGTCCTGCTCGGAGAAGGCGGCGTCCTCGAGCCGCACCACCAGCTTGTTGCCCGAGTCGTCCAGCTCGGGCCGCACACCACGCCCTATCTTAGAGTTTTCGGGAGCCTCAGGCAGTCACTTCACTCACCAGGTCCTGCTCGGAGATGAAGGCGTCGTCCTCGAGCCGCGCCACCAGCTTGTTGCCCGAGTCATCCAGCTCGGGGTCGCACAGCGCGCCCTGGCCCGAGCTGCGTCGCCGGTACCCGCCCACGCTCACTCCAACCACTGGCTGACTTGCCTGAAACACCAAACATTAGTTGTTTACCAACATGTCCAAAACTGTCATGCAAGACGTCAACTGCATCTTGTACAGTCGATCATACAAGTAGCTGCGAACTTTGAATAAAACCTTTGTAACTTGTTGATTTATCGCTTTTGAGAGATTAGTGCAGCAGTTGAACATGACCTTAAAGTGACATAGCGCCAAATTGTGCAGCTAATCATAAGATCTTGGTGGTAAAACTGGTCCGCTTAATACCGCCTAATTGATACCATATTATACATGCAATGCCTTCATTCCCAGAGTGGGGTAGGCATAGCTAGAGAAATACCAACAATTCTAAATTTGTTGATAATTCTGTAACCACATTTTGCACAATTAGACCATATTATCGTTATGTTATACGAGCAATACTCACTGCTTGGAACTTGTCAGATGTTGATGTGTAGTATAGCCTCAGGTCAGAGGTGAAGATGAAGGCAAAGATGCAAATAGATAGTCTGGGCTCGGGTTAACACAGGTTACAAAAGCAGGTGGACAACATAGAGCTAAATCACCAGCTAGCCAGCAGAATACACGATAGCTTTAAAAACAACCTTCGTGTTTGTACTTCTCTCCTACTCCCTCTCATACGCGCTTCTGAGTCTACCCGAGTCCACCCAAACCCGAACGACTTTAAAGCTATTGCAATGTTTTTAGTTGTGCCCTTTGACACTGGCTACGCTCTGATGACGTAGCCTTCTCTACCGGCTCCTCATCCGCCTAAAAAAGGATCGAGATGCTACTGTGGTGGTACTCACGACGCTGGTGGTGAGCGAGTTGAGCATGTCGAAGGTGTTGCTCTGCTGTGTGTGGATGATGGCCAGGGCGTTGTACGGCCGCGGGCCCAGCGCCGGCTTCAGCACGCCCACTTCCCCCGGGACCACCACCTGGACATATCACAAGTGGGTCAACGCCGAGCTGCGATTGGCTCGCTGGTCTGTACTCACAGGGGTCAGCCAATCGGAGCTCCGCAAGCTTTACCGGACAAAAACAGACGCTACAAATATTTCGCAACAATAAACAACTGCGTCACCTCAACTTTGTATATGTAACTTCAGACTGAAGTAGTTCCACTTACGTAAGAGAATGTGTTATATGGAAAAGCAGATGAACAGTTCCCTTTTTCCACACATAGCACAAAAAACTATCCTGGCCGGGGTCCACTGGTACAACAAAACCATGCGGAAGCGCGTAGCGTCCCTGGTGCGTCGCGTGTGGACCAGCCCCAATTATCATCCTTAGCACGATTGGAAAGCAGGGTAGATTACCCCTGCATACGTCATCGTTGCAATTAGTGTATTAAGAGTACTATTGTAACTAACAATTAGATTCTTAATCCACAGAGCTCTTCAGTAGTCTTTAATCCTGTTTTGAACCACTACCTCACCATAAAGCAACAATTTATGGTGTTACCTTGAAGGTCTTCTCCTTGCCGTGCACGGTCTTCTCCTTGGGCAGCACGGTAGAGTCCAGGTGGTGCGCCGGCGCCGGGATCTGGTGCCCGTGCCCGTGCAGCCCCGGCGTCATCTGGACAACATTACAACGATATAGCCACTTGATAGTCCAGCTTGATAGGAGTGCAAATTATTTATGAATACTGTCAATAACGAATCTGTTTAGATTTTCGATACCATGATGTAGCCTTGACCCTAGGCTTAGCTCAATAACTTATAAAGTACCTACCTACCTGTATATCTTAAATCAAATTACTAACAAAATCCGTCAGAGCCCCGCGCGGGGTTTCGATCCGTGGGCAGTTTGCCCTTCGCGCAAAAATAAGCTTGATTTTTTAAGAAGGTAGTTACAGTATTTTTCACTAGTATACCAAAAAGTAGCCTATATGGTGAAAGTTGTCAAAAGGCCATTATTATGTAACATTATCAAACAATTGCAACATTACACGATTAATCTGCGACTTCATCAAGAGTTCGTTTCACCTAAACTTGGAAACCTAATTAGATTCCAATATACGTCAAAAAAACTACCAAAGATGGCGAAATGTCACAGTTACACGTGTCATCATCATTGTGACGTTTCAGGAAAAACCAACCTTTTGGTACAATAATTATGTTAAAATGAAACAATATAAGTTATTTCCACAATATGATAAATGTCAAAATAATAACGAAATGAAACAACAAAAACTTAACGGAAAACAAAAACTTAACAATGGAAATCACCACGGGGCGAATAGGTACAGAAAACATTCGAGCTATCCAAACGTCAGATGTCGAATAGACATAGATGACAATAGATATTATGGCCGCCACAGAACCACCATGTCCACCATAAAGGTTACCACACATGATCAACTGATAATTTTTTAAAGACTTGAAGATTTTTTAAAGATTTCGGTCAAGTTTTGAAGACGTACGTAAAAATATGTTTTTTTTTTCCTAAAAATGTAATCGCCCATAATGAGAATAATAATTGGTACCAAATGTTATTAATCCCTGAGTTATTGCCATTGTTACTTAAACTTTTCTCCTATAAAACAATTTAATTAAATATCTTTTTTTGCGACGAGTATTTAAATAAGATTGTTTATTTAAGAAGGAAAATTAAATGTTGCCTTTAATATTATAAATAAAATAAACAGCTACCTATAACATTTACAGAAGTGAAAATTTACCGATCCACCTAATATGTCATTTTAATGGCAACACTTTTTTGACGTATGTTGGAATCTAATTAGGTTTTTTAGTTTAGTTGGATTCACCTTGCAAGGTCGAAATCAGAGTTAATTAGATAAAAGAATCCCCGCGTCACAGCGAGTTGTACTAAATTGGGTACAATAGTATTTGGAGATCAATACATTTGATCTCTACAAAAACCTTACGCTGCCAATTAATGTAATTGGTAAAAGGTATACTATATAATGCATATGTTCTTGTAGTATCTACTGAAGGCACAATAAAGAGATAGGGATTACATTTAAGGTTCAACTGGGAAAAGCCGCTTTTAATAAACTCGAATTAATCTTAAAGGAAAACTCCAGCAATGACTAATAACCGTTTATGACTCCTGACGTCCTCGCGTTTGGATCGGAAACATGGACGCTCACAAATGCAAGTATTCACCAAATTAAAGTTGCACAAAGAGCTATGCACCGGTCCATGTTGGGAATTTCAATTCTGGATCAAGTACCGAATGTTGAGATTAGGGGCAGGACTAAAGCTGCAGATGGCGGTGAAACGGTAACGCAACTGAAGTGAAGATGAGCCGGAGGGTTCACTAATGTTTTACCAAATAATCATTTGACAAACTATATCGTTATACAAACTTTCATTTCGCAAATGGGGACTTCCCGCCGCATTATTTAACTAACCTAACGTAACTTATTTAACAAGCCCATGTAAAGCAATGGAATATGTAATGGTTTGAGCACAAACACGTTTTTGCGAAATAAAATTTTGTAAAATTATATAGTTCGTCAAATGACAATTCGGTAAAGTCAGGATACTGGGCGGGACACTTAACTGGTCGAAAGCGGTTACTGAGTGGTGGTCATAGATCGGTGGGCAGACCATCAGCTCGTTGGTCTGACAGTAGGAAAAAGATGGATGGCGTTAGCACAACCAGACTGGGCAAAGCGGCGTGAAAATGAAGAGGCCTTTACCTCAGTGGGTGGATGAGGGCTGAAATTATGAATGATGACGATGATGATGAGGTGGATATAAGGCGCCCAACATCAGCAAAGGCAACAAGATGGAGAAGAAAACCCGGTTACATTCGATCACCAAAGACGGTCTTTGGTAACAGCATTCAGATGCTGCAAAGTTTTTGATGCCTTCACGTTGAAGCAAATTGGAGAGAGGAAATAAGGCACATGGAAGCACCAGGTGGGACTAATCAATGCCAAGAAAATATACAGAGACAGGATTATATGAAGTAGGTATCTGGAGCAAAATTTGCCTTAATTTACTGTTTAGCTTATATTTTTAACGTGTAAGTATTTACAGTTAGTTCAAGGGGATATTGCAGTTATATATTTATTTTATCAAATAGTAAGTACGGAATTAACCACTACGATTCAAACGAGCGATATGAAGTGGACGCTTTTCCTAACCTAAACTAACATAACTCCCGTCTAGGTTATTCTTAGACTTATCATTAAAATTATAATAGAAACTGCAACATTGCAACAGCCAACAATAACAAACAATTAAATGCTCTCTTGGCTGATGCAACAAACTTAAAGCAATGATTTCACTTTCCTAATTTTGAAATCTAAACCTAAAGTAATGACTTACACCCTCGACCTGACACGCAAATGACAATACCAAGTTTGAGGGACATAGTTTTACGGAGTTCTCAATAAGAGAGACAGGAAGATATTTATTTTTGTCTTTGTCATAGACACGCTGTCATTTCACATTGTTTTCGTGCATGTGTCATAAGCAAATATTTTTTTTAAATATCGGCTGTAAATGCCGCAGTGAGCGAAAATCGAAGAACGTAACTTTTCATAATTAAGTACAGTATTTATCCTTTTCTCAAAGTATTTTAAAAACGCTGCCGCCGTGCTTTTGGAACGCTTTTTAGAATGTGAACATACCGCACCGCGCAGCCTCCAAGGCTGTCTTAAACTATGCTGTGGCTCCAAGGGCCTAACGAATTGGGGGACCTTTTGGAAATTAAAGAAAGCTAATTATCCCTCTGCGACTGACGTGACGTCTAAAAGACGTCGCCGAAAAAAAATCGCCGTATAGCGTGATATAGCTCTTCATCGCTCAGTACTTTCATCTAACAACTCGCGGCATGTAAGTTAACCTTTGTGAAAAATACCAGATTTTTTTGCCTTACATAAGTGAAACATATTTTTATACATACATACATACCTTCACGCCTGTAATCCCAGAGTGGGGTAGGCAGAGCTACAGAATTACCAACAGCTTTAAAAACTTGGTGATAATTCTGTCACTACATTTTGCACAAATAGGCTAAGATGTTTTTCCAGCGTATTAGTGATAGGTTGCAAGCCCATCGCCTAACAGTACTACAAGCCTTTATTCCCTTAGTCGCCTCTTACGACATCCACGGGATGACATGGAGTGGCTCTATTCTAACCCGGCATGTTTATGTATTATTGTATATGTTTATTATTAACTAGCGACCCGCCCGCGGCTTCGCCCGCGTGGAATGTATTATACATATAAACCTTCCTTAAGAATCACTCTATCTATTAAAAAAAACCGCATCAAAATCCGTTGCGTAGTTTTAAAGATTTAAGCATACATAGGGACAGACAGCGCAAGCGACTTTGTTTTATACTATGTAGTGATTCCGCATTCAAATTAAATAATCATGGTATGCACTAAATAAACAATACAATATCATTGAACCATTAATATTTTTTCTATATTTTATCAAACATGACGTCTGACAGACTCCACTTCTAAAAAAGTCACCACAGTTGCAGAGGGTTATACTAACATTTTTGTACTATAATCTCATGCAAGAAACTGTCTGTCCTTCAGGAAACGGCCCTGGGCACGGGACCCTTGTGCCCTTATGGTAAAGACGGTGTTAGGCTCCGCTCTAGTGTGTTAGCGGCTTTGCAACGAGTATAAAATACGCAATGTAAACACTGGGCGCACACGCGCACTCCCTATCAGTCGTCATTACACCACGATAAGCAACCAGGTTACAGAGATTTACGATTTTCTACACTTCAGCGAGCAACCCGGAAGGGGCCACACGGTGCAATCACCAGGAATAATTATATTATACAAATCTAGCTACTGCCCGCGACTCTGTCCGTGTAGAAGTCGTTTAAGTAACGCTAGATGATCAGGGAATCCTGAAACTGTAAAATTTACAAGCTGATCATATATCTGTCATACTAAATACTATCGAAATGTGTGTGGCGATTTAACTGTTAAAGCGTAAGGAACAAACCATACATAGTAACTATAGATGGATTCCAAAAATATCTGGTGCGCTATCATCATCATGTCAGCCGAAAGACGTCCACTGCTGGACATAGGCCTCCCCCAAGGCTCTCCACTCAGAGACAGGGCTTGTGCTTTTCGCATCCACCGCGGTCCCGCGATCCTTACAAGGTCATCACTCCATCTTGTTGGAGGCCTACCTGGTGCGCTATGCCGCAAATATTTAATCGACACGTGTCACAAGGTTCAAACTAAACTATACCTTGTACAGTTAACGTCTGTGTAAACACTTTTGTGCCTATTACCGATTTTAATTGCATTTCTTTTATTTTCAGTTGCCCCGTGTGGTTGCCGGGTTAGAATAGTGCCACTCCATGTCTTCCCGTGGATGTCGTAAGAGGCGACTAAGGGAATATAGGCTTGTAGTACTGTTAGGCGATGGGCTTGCCACCTGTCACTAATACACTGGGAAAAATCTTAGCCTACTTGTGCAAAATGTGGTTACAGAATTGTCAAGAAGTTTTAAGACTTGTTGGTAATTCGTTAGCTCTGCCTACCCCACTCTGGGAATGAAGGCGTGAGTTTACGTATGTATGTATGTGTTCTTTAATTTTCCCGGTATTCACAAACCATAGCGGTTTAGCTAAGTGCAAAATGTCCGTGACTAACATACCTGTTATCAAATACTACCGGTAATATCTGCCAGTATTTCATTTTCCGTTTAATAAATTAATTGAGGCACCGAATACAGGAATTCAAAATTGAAAATTAAATATGTATAGCGTTATAAAAACAATAGCTAACTATAACTATATGCATTTACTTTATGCCCGAAATATATTGTCATGCGGCAGACATGCCCAGCCCAGGCCCACTTCAGTTGGCCGGTATTTTTGTGGGTCTCCCAGGACGACTACAGACAAGGTAGACCCAGGCGAAGATGGCGAGACGACTTGGACGATGTCCTAAAAGATTAAATGGAGGTTGCAATGGTCGTGGAGTTTTGAAAATCCAAAGAGGAGGCCTTTCCCCAGCAGGGAGACAAAATGATAGGCTAATATTATTACCAAAGAGCGGAATTCTTCATAGCAAAAATCAAACTGTCAGAGGGATTGACCTAACTGTTTTATCGACTTATGATGTTACGGAATAATATCGCATTAGGTATCCATAATCAACTTAAAAGATTATTCTGTAACATTTGACCTCTTTGATAAGTAAACCTAGATATTTTTCTAGCACGAACGATAAGTTTGAAGGGAAGATGAAGAAAACATATTTAGTACAGATTTAGATTTCGACTTTGTTATTTTGAATGAAGATTAGTTACCTACTCTTAGCAATATTTGTTTTTAATTTTTAATGATAAGTTTCATATAGAAAATTAAAAAAAAACGTATTTTCTGTTTTATTCTTTACTATTATGCTAAAATACAGTGGCGGTCAGCTAATTAGGGACACCGTTAATTTGTTTGTATGTATATCCAAAAGCCTGATTTCATTACTTTAACTTTGTTTCGTTAAGTGACAAATATTTATCGATAAGTCGATAAAACAGTTAGGTCAATCCCTCTGACAGTTTGATTTTTGCTATGAAGAATTCCGCTCTTTGATTATTACTATAATACATTGTCTGCTTATATTAAGACTGCGGCGAGCGTACGCCGGATGTACAGTGGCGCCCTCATTATTATTATTGAGTTTCCTAATAAACTAATGTATTTTCTTGAAATCGGACGGTGCACTTTTGTACTATTAATGAATTAACAACTTATAGGATATATCACATAGTTTAATAACAATTGACGTTCGAGTTATCAATTTAACGGAAAAAAGTGGCCACCTTTTCCCGTTAAGCTGACTTCTCAAAGGGTAACTGTTAATAAAGTTGGTATCGTATCCCATAAATTGTGTTTTAACTTGCACTACAAAAAAGCATCGTCCGATTTCATGGAAATTCTACAGTTTATCAGAAAACACAATAATAATATTGAGGGCGCCACTGGACGCTCGACAAACAGAACGTTGCAGTTCCTGGTTTGAACTGCCATACAAGAGAAAGAGAAGATATGAAAGTGATCATCTGCCTTTGACATTTAAAACGGAAAACTCTTCAGGCAAGTGCTTTGAACTTTTAAATCTGAAATTCGCAATTTTGAAGGACAATTCACTCACCTGACACTATCTTACTTGGCGTTCCAACATGAAGTTTTTTTTTTTTTTTGCCCCCGCGGCGACTTGAACAGCTACTACCGCAGGGATATGGCGTTTCCACGTGAAGTGATTTCGCCAGTGTCAAGGTTTATATGAGTATAAATCAATATAGCAATAAAACACAATCCAATCTTCTCTAGGAAGATTGGGGGCAACGTTGTACGGTGATTTGTAGGTCAGAGGTCAAGATAGTTTTAACCTCTGCACCACTGCGAGTCCACTTGAAACGAGAAGAAAGATGCCAGATACACGAAATAAGTCCAAGTCTTCAATCACTGTGCGACACAAAGGCATAAAAAGTACAAATCACTATCAGAAAAGAACTTTGAACACCTAATTACCCAAAAATTAAAGTCTAAAACAAATTACACGTCCGCCATCTTTTAACGTTGCAAATGGCCCCCTAACGTAACTTTAAACTTCGATTTTACCACATCCTTAAACAACTGTCAAATTCTTCACTAACTGTCTAAGGAAAAGTTCACTTGAAAAATACACATTTGTGTGTACTTTAAAAAATCAAAACGTATCCCCGCTTGAATGCTCAAGCGATACCAGAACACATGCCTCTAGCAACTGGTGTCACAATCGTGTAATATAAATCGCACTTGAATCATTACAGTACCGTGGTACAGATTAACAAGAGTACAATCATCCGGTCGCGTTCGAAAATAAACACCAACTGATAAAGCTTCATTCACAATAAAAACGGGCCAAGTGCGAGTTGAACTCGTGTGGAGACGGTTCCGTACATACTTAATTTGTTTAATTTTATTGTTGATATAATTCTTATTTTGTATTTTTTTCAGAATTTTAGGCTCAATCGCTTCGGAGATCAGTGTAGGAAAGGAAAATTTTCGTCCTCTTTCATGAATAAAATCAAAACTATTTATTTAACTATAACAACAAAAATATATTTGGGATTCTCATAACGAGCCCTTTCATTTGATATATGGGTAAGTACCAAAAAGTTGGCCACGCTAACTCACTCAATTACATTTTCTATAAAACTTTTCCGTTGTGACACGAAAATTAGGCATACAATTGTAATGATAATTTTCGTCGCACAACAGAACTTTTCGACTTCGATGTTTGCATGGTTAACTACGCTAAACCCTTATTAAAAACAAAACATATTTACTTTGCAAATCTGTGTTTGGATCATAGGATTACACAATCCTACCAAATATCACATGATTTGGTGGTTGTGACAGACAGACGCAAGAGTGATGCTAAAAGAGATTTTCATGTTTTGTTCGGAACCCTAAAAACCGTCATGATTGTTTACAAACCGATAACCTTAGCTCTAAACTTCAATAATCACACCCTAGCTCTTACGTAGATGTGTTAAAGTTCAATTCCCTTTAACTCTGCAACATCTGACAGCAAATTAAATTTGTACAAAATATAAACTAGCTCAAACCCTAATACAAACCCTAGAACTTACATAAACGTAATAAAGTCTAATTCTCGTTTGTTATTATCAGATCTGATTGTTTTTTGTACGGTGACGATGAGTTGGTACGAGGAAGAGCGATAAACGTCACAGTAATCGGCGCGTTATCGCGCGTGATGTAACACATTCCACGCTGACGGCTAAAAATGTTTTTGTTTACTCTAGTATGGTGATAAAACAGATATTTGCGCATAGGTAAAGAGGTGCCAGGGTTAAGGGAATATATTAATTCTTTTTTACATAAAAACCTTTTTGAACCACTTTTAAGCGAACATACGGACATGGGTGGATCAACTTTTTGTTGTTGTTATTCTGTCCCGTAAGCCAGAAGACAACAGTGATAGAGTTTCTTAGAAATAATGTTATAACATATACTTCCAGCACCCTCAGGAGAAAGGCCACAAAAGAATGGGTGTGTAATTGCCAATAAAACAGTTTTTTAGTGGACTTATATCCTTTGAAATCATAGTTTTAAAGAGTGACCCAGGAGACGTCACCATGGCAACGAGCTACAAAGAAAAGTTGATTGACCCACATACATTTAGGGATTTAGAGTTGTTGGTAATTGTGTAGCTCTGCCTACCCCACTCTGGGAATGAAGGCGTGAAGGTACGTATGTATGTATGTATGTATGTATGTACATAGGGACAGACGGCGGAAAGCTAATTTGTTAGTTAAGTTCGATGGCTCTTAAAATGTTCTACGGACCGGTATAATGGTGTCACAGTAGAATTATAAAACAATTTGTTTGACACTTCTTATGACTTGAATCATAACGTCACTGTGACATAGTTCTATGGTGGGTCGGGGTTCCAATGGGCTGATAGTACATCTCCCTCCGTTTTTATTTATTCTAGGACCTTGTGTAACCAGCTAAATTCGCATTGTGTTCCGATATGGGGATAAAAACCTATGAAATTACAAGCACAGAGGCATCTCATCTCAGTCCTCAGGGTTGGCAACGCGTTTGCGGTCCTAGGATTGCAGTTTTTAGATTGTAGTCTTAAGAATGCAGATGTTAATCACAGCAAGGTTAGCACAAGTTGACCGCAACTTGGTTGTCAATCGGATCTCCCTTTCTATCTAGTCAGTAACGATAGAGACGCACTGAGCGACAAGCGAGACAATACAACCTGTGCTGCCCGTGCAGATCGGTTCAGCCGTTAAACCGTGAAGAAAGACATAAACAAACACACTTTCTGATTTATAACATACATACATACATTAAATCACGCCTGTTTCCCAGAGGGGTAGGCAAAGACCACTTCTTTCCACTTGCTACCATCTTGACAAATTTCTTTCGCTTTTTCCACATTCATACATCGAGTCCTGCACGCACGTCCGTTTCGGGTACTTAAGATTCGGCCCTTTTCCAGTATTTCTCCGATTTGATTCGAAAAAGTACGCCTAGGGCGGCCCCTTCCGACCCTTCCTCCACTCACTTTCGATCTGTATATCTCTTTCGTCAATCTTCTTTTATCCATGCTTTCCCAAATGACCGAACTATCGAAGCATAAACTTTTCATAACATTAGTAAGGATAATGAGACATTATGCAATAATTACCGCATTAAAATCCAAACGCGAACACGACCACGAACTAAAAAACTCAAAAGCACACGAGAAAATACTATTCATGTTAGGTAAGTAAAAGGTAACCTACTACATCTGTATTTTTACAAATCCTTAATCACTCACAAATAAAACTTGACAAAAAAATAATTACAATTCAAAAATAATTAATGTCGGAAGTGCATCACACACAAAAGGTTGACTAATACTGTTGATCATTTTTTCCGCCTCAAAATATATAGGTAATAAAAGTACAGACCATAGTTCCGAGAATGCAAATATCTCCGAAGGTAGGTACTATTCCAATAACAGGCTTACATGACCGACGTCAAGTATCGGGTACAATAAACACAAAAGAAAACAAATAAAATAAAATAAATCATGGTGCATTCGGTTGTTTTATGTTATAATTATACGTTATAAACAAAACAGAGGAAGCATTGCACTAAGTACCAATTTCTCCAAAAGATGATAAAATTGATCAATGTTAATCGATTGTTAGTTAATACATTTTGAAAAATTACACAGTTTCCAGGAAAACTCTATGGCAAATACGCAAATAAAGTAAATTTTAAAACACGGTAAATGCCAAAAAGCGCCTTTTTTTATAGCCGTATAAGGCAAACGAGCGGACGGGCCACCTGATGGTAAGCAGTCACCGTCGCCCATAAACATCAGCAACGCCAGGGGCACAGCGAAGTTGTTGCCTTTCAGTGAATACTCTTTTTAAGCCGCGTTTAAAGGAGAACATGTCGTAGTGCTGAGGGAACACCGCGGAGGGGAGTTCATTCCATAGTTTTAAGGTGCGAGGAAGAAAGCATCTTTGGAAACGGACTGTAGTCGATTTTAATGGTTCCAGGTGGCGAGTGGCCCTATAATAGAATGGTGCTGTAGGTACTAAGCTAAACAATTCGTCAGAGCACTCCCCGTTAAAGACCCAATACGCAAAGAGACCCAAAGTCCCTTCGCAGCTGCAAAGGCTCCAACCTTTCCGTAATATGCCTGCGACTGATGGTCAACTAAAAACACATCAACCCACTGCTGCGCTACGGGGTTCTCCGTTTCAGCCCATAATATTCGTGTCTGGTATTATTAAGACCTATGGCGAGCGAGAGAGAGCGAGTGAAGATGTCGGCAGGGGCGCCCTAGGCGCACACACAGTGATCAGATTCACGATCTCCTAAAGCACGTCTTATAAGCATGACTTATGGGTAAAAGAGTTGGCCTCGCTAAATCACTCAATTAAATTTTCTATGAAACTTTTCCGCTGTGACACGAAAATTAGCCATACAATTGTAGGGATACTTTTCGTCGCACAACGGAACTTTTTCCGACTTCGTTGTTCTTTTTTTTTTATTATTCCATAGAAAGACAAACGAGCACACACGCCACCTGATGGTAAGTGGAAACTGTGACCCATAGACATTCGCATTCACAAGACCGCAATCCTAAGACTGCAAATGCGTTGCCAACCCTGAGGACTAACTTGGAATGCCTCTATGCTAGTCATTTCACTGGCTGTCTTATCCCCAAACCGGAACACAACAATGAAAACACTGCTGCATGGCGGTAGGTTAATGGATAAGATGGTGGTACCAACCCGGACGGACCCTGCACAAGGTCCTCCCACAAGTAAACCAGTATGGTTTACTGCGCTCCACTATGGTCCAACTTTTTGGTCCTTACCCTTACACCGCAGTGACAGACGGTCAGATCGATGTACCCATACTTTTTCACTAGTCTAGTATTTGTATAAACAATATTTGTAATCGATTTGCCAGACAGTGGACAAACAAAACTGTTTGATCACGGAATTCGCAGAAGTTCGCACAACTATGACGTGTGAAACACAATTACATTTAAAAACATCGGAATCGCTTTGTTTTTCTCAACGTGTGTGCTCGCCGAGTCAACACAAGTCGCCCGGGGCTAGAAGCTTGAAAGAGGACCACATAAGTTAGTAAAACCATGACGGAACACGGTTAGTTTTATAGTTTTTTTTTTCGAACCGTGTTTCTATAGCAGATTAAGCCATTGACAGAGCGCTATAAAATACAAAGTGCTCGCCACACAATGCGCTAATGGTCTTTATTGCGGTTTAACAACCGATTTTTATTGGAGGACTACAAAGTAAGAGTCGTAAATCCGTTAGCAGAATGGCATACTTGTTGACAGACATACATGTCGACGGTGATGTACCATGGACTCCTAACTGACATTTTGACGATAGTTACAGTTTTATATACAAGGTGTTACAAAAATTATAAATATTTTAAACGAAGAAACCTAAACTAACACTTACTTTTTCGTAATGAACGTCAAATTTATAGGAACGGCTCAAAGTGAGCTCCGCCTTGCTCAATGCACAACCTCCGATACAGTTCGCGAGAACGATTTAAATTTGCTATTTTCATGGCCTACGCATAACATCATATCGTAATAATTATTCTGAGTTAGAAAACATCGTGATTTTGGAAAAAAATATGGAAAAACACGGAACAACTGTAGAATATCGATAAGAAAATTTGAAATTGACAACATATTTTTTTTCCGTGTTGACGTTTTTTGAAGCCAGTACTTTAAGCATAATGATATCATAGTATTGAACCTTTGTGGATGAAAAACAGAAAAACCATTAAAGTTGACACATTATTACAATTGGTAGGTGGCCTCTCTGTTAAATAATCTATGCTAACTCCGGTTCCCTGACATGACAGCTTACTAGGGTTGACAATCTTTTTGGCTTCGATTATTTATTATATTTTTTACGGGGTATTTTGTAACACGTTGTAGATTCACTTTGAATTTAATTTGGCATCATTACTGAAGACATTAAAAAAAAAGAAATTAAATGAGTATGAAACCAGTGTCTTCAGTAATAATGCCAGATTATGTTTGAAGTGTATCTACATAAAAATGTAACTATCGTCAAAATGTCAGTTAGGAGTTCATGGTACATCACCGTCGATGTGCTACTCGTACCTACTTACTATACTTTAATTAATTTAAAAAAAAAAACAATTTGTGTTTGTTTCGACGACGCGCTGGCTTAGTTGATAGTGACCCTGCCTACGAAGTCCTGGGTTCAAATCCCGCTAAAGGCAGATATTTTGTGTGATGAGCGCGAATATTTGTTCCTGAGTCATGGATGTTTTCTATGTATTTAAGTATATATTTCTCTATACAATTATTTATATCGATGTCTAGTATTCATAGTACAAGCCTAGAGCATACTTTGGGACAAGGTCAATTGGTGTGACATTGTACCTTGAAATTATTGTTTAGGAGATGTCACATCGGTATTCTATACGCCGGGAGAGCTTCCATCCACATGTAGTAGAATACCCAATGGTTCGCACGCAGCGGTTTGCTGCGTCGTTTCTTATTCGCACTGCTAGGGAGTGAAACGCTCTCCCTGCGTCTGTATTCCCGGAATCATATAACCTTGGTGTTTTCAAGGCAAGAGTGAATAGGCATTTTCTGGGTAAGCGTGTACCAACTTCGACCTCGTCGTCCCTTAACATCAGGTGAGACTGAGGTCAAACGCAAACCCATTATTGATTTAAAAACAAGATGTCAGCGGAAGCGCGTCAGCGAATAGCGTCGCCAACATACGCCGCATAGCCAACATTACAATAGATTGCTGATGCAGAAACGTGCCGTACGTACGCTGGTCGGGGCATTTTCACAACGCACCGCATAATGACGCACTATTCACTTTACATATTCGAAATTGTTGTTTGTCCGATCAAATATTTCTTCGTTTGCAACAGTAAACGTCGTCGGCAAACAACTCCGCCACACAGGGCGTTTGAGAACGGTTCCTCGTCGCATGGCGCTTGCAGGTAAGAACCCGCGCGTCATCGGTCCCACCTACTACGAGCGTCTACCCGCCGAACTCAAACGTGAACCATCTGACGAAATGTTTAGGCGCCGGCTTAAGAATCTTTTGTTGGATAACCCAGTCTATTCTGTGAATGAGTATATGGAACTTGACTTATAAATAAGATTGACTTTTAAATTATTATTTTTTACTTTATTCTGTATTTGTGTTGACTTTTAATATTATCATTTAATTTTATTTCTGACGACCTCAATGTAACTGCATATAATTTGACATGCCATGTAATTTATACTGTGTATATTGAGTAATAAAATCTGGATCTGAATCTGAATCTGATTGGCTGAGGTAGTAAGGACGCGAGGAATCTCCTGAACACAGCTCCTGAATTCTACACTTAATTTAACCCTTTTCCAGGCATAGTACATTTCATCGACCACATTCATGTCGCTCAAAATTGAACTTAACTACCGACATTTTATGACACAAATTTAATTGAACTTTCCTGAAATATGAATTCATGGATCCGTGTCCTTCAGGAAGTTACGAATTCGTGGTCTATTCCATATCTTGCTTGTATCCTTACTTTAGCAAGGCCTGGAAAAGGGTCAGAATCCCTGGGGCTCTTTGACTGAGGAAAGGCAGTCACTGACAAGCAGATTCGGTATTATTTAGGTTATTCGGTATTTAAAAGCCGGTATTTTTACATCCTACTCCACTTCTGCTTTCTGTCAGTGAATGCCTTTCCTAAATTTTAGAGGCAACGCACCTCGCAGGTTATAGGAAAGCTTGGTACTTTTTTTTATGGCACAGGGAAGGCATACGAGCGCACAGGCCATCTGATGGTAAGTGGAAACTGTGACCTAATGACGTTGGCAGTGCATTTGCAATCCTAAAACTGCAAATGCACTGCCAACCCTGAGGATCAAGATGGAATGCCTCTATGCTAGTCATTCGTTATTGTTGTTTCAGGCAGTGAAAGCTTTCCCGCTTCTCAGATTTCTTCTTTAATACATGGTTTTTCGTGTGAAGCCATGAACGTAGGTAAATAAAAAATACCTGCAGTAAGTAGTCAGCATAGTCATAGTGGAGACATTAAAAGTGATAACGTAATATTCTTTAAAATAAAAATAGAAATAATGAAATGGTGTAGTAATTACTATGATAGTGTATTTTAGTAGTGTAATACTCCAATGAAACAATGCTTTGTAGTAAGCCTACCCTTGTAAACATTGTATATAAATAGCGTCTCGTAAGTTAACTCAAATTAAATGGTAACACACTCACACAGACACACACACACACACAAATTCATTTCTGTATATAAAACTTGTTGTTATGAAGGAGCGGGGCTTCCTGATACAGGTATTGCATACTTAATAGGAAGTCTCCACCTCAGTATAATTTACACTAAGTTTTATCGAAATAAATATTTTTCATTTTTCATTTTTTCAATTTTTTTCAAGTGGTAGGGAGGCAGATCCCATAACCACATGGAATTAATAAGTTCCAAGGAGAGGGAGCGGAGCGAAAAAAAACTTAGTGCTAACTCCTTTACTCTCTAGCGACGGCTCAACTCAATTTGCCAGAAGACCTGGTAAACGTAACTTTGTACTTTTCAATAAAGTCATCAGGAAACGTAGATGGGCTGTCAGAGAGCTCTTACTCCCCTGACAATAGAATCGTGTATAGATAAGTTTGACCAACTTTTGCTGAAGACTGTACTCTATTTCACCATCCTAACAATGAAAGGAAACAAGTGACATTTTAGTGTACAGTCAGCTGCAGAGAAAAGGATACCCCCCCCCTCCTGGTAAGGATTGTTTATTTTCAAAAACCTGTGGTTAGATTTAAATGATTTTGCGTTTATGTATAGACAATAGTAAAATCTTCAAGTCACCGAAAAATCATATAAATTTAAACACAGGTTTTTGAAAAAAATTATCCTTACCAGGAGGGGGGGTATCCTTTTCTCTGCAGCTGACTGTACATTTGTCACCTATCATTCTGCCCTCCTAAGCAAATAAGCATTATCCCAAAATCAATAACCAAAGCAGTTTAAGTTCTCTTCTCTTAGTAATAAGGTTGATATTACTACAGGAGTTTTATCTGACTTACTGCGTATTAGCTTAGGTGGGAAGCATTGTTAAGATGGTAAAATAGGGGGTAGACCGGCTGATCGTTACAGACCATAAAACGTCTTACCTGTCATCAAAACTTAACACAACACAACATTGCAATTGAAACCAACAGAAAACAGCTCAAAGGCGCACCAAACTTAAAATGCCAAATCACATGACCACCGATACCGTGGTCCAGCAATTGAGTGTTGGCGCGTACCTAGACGTGGCCTAATTGACCTGGGACGCCCACGGTGCGTCATCTACTGCGTGACTCAAAACCTTGCGAAACGTCTTTTAAGATGCAAGTGATTGACTTTCTATGTACCTCCGGCGCATTAGTTACTCAAACAGCAATAAAGATCTAAATTATGCTTCTTAAAAGCAAATACTTTTAAAAATATGCCGGTTGTGTAATATACGGTGTGGGGTGTGGTTGCCGGGTTAGAATATAGTGCCACTCCATGTCTTCCCGTGGATGTCGTAAGAGGCGACTAAGGGAATATAGGCTTGCAGTACTGTTAGGCGATGGGCTTGCAACCTGTCACTAATACGCTGGTAAATATCTTAGCCTATTTTTGCAAAATGTGGTTACTGAATTATCAACAAGTATTTAAAGTTGTTGGTAATTCTGTAGCTCTGCCTAGCCCACTCTGGGATTACAGGCGTGAAGGTATGTATGTGTATGTATATTATTTGGAAAATAAGCAAGAATTCTCAGCACACGAGCAATGCCCTCCTTTTTACCCGACTGCCTAAAAAGGGGGATAATGTGTTTATCAGCGTATATGTTTGTTCCTTTGTGGTGCTCTAGAAACCAAACGCCGTGGACCGATTTTTTTTTGATGATTGTTATGTCAATCGATTTGTCTTAATCTTGTGTCACTAAAGATATGACAATAATCAAAATTCAAAATAGCGGCGACCCGACGACAATTGTTAAAAAGAAGAGAAAAAAAACAGCGAACTATGCCATGTGGGGTATCATTAAAAAGATATTTAAAAATCATCTTTAGGTTTCATTAATCATTTATCATTTAGAATTTATAACGATATCCGTTATTATTGGCAAAATCGTTGTAGAAATCTAATATTTTAGATATTAGATCAAGTAAGACCACCAAACACGCACAAGACGGACAGCAAAATTATGGCAACGTCAGACATAATTATGTCATTACGTTATTTTTTAAGTAGAACCTAGCCTAACGTAATGTGTCTATTGTGTCGTAAAATTGGAGGTACGCCCTTTTAGAACAAGTACATCTTAATAAATTAATAATAAATTAACTATTCGACCTAGGAAAAAAATAAAACACTTGGTTTTTTCCCTTTTTTTATGGCATAGGAAGGCAATCGAGCACACAGGCCACCTGATGGTAAGTGGAAACTGTGACCCATAGGCAAGACTGCAAAACTGCAAATGCACTGCCAATACCCTGAGGACTAAGATGGAATGCCTCTATGCTAGTCATTTCACCGGCTGTCTTATCCCCAAACCGGAACACAACAATGCGAACACTGCTGCTTTAGCTTAGGTAGGTTAATCGATAAGATGGTGGTACCAACCCGGACGGACCCTGCACAAGGTCGTCCCACAAGTAATCCCTCTTCCAAATAGTATACAGGGAACTAATAAAATTACAGTCTTAAAAATATGAAATCTTGTTAATTGGCCCTAGTGGGTTGTAGACTTGTAGTGCAGACCATAAATATGCCTCTTCGGGCAGAGGTTTACGATACGATGCGATGGCCGGTGATTGCGCGGGGTGGGGCTGCCAGTGCTGGCAGCGCGCCAGACTCAGTTTGGCTCGCAAACGGACGGTACTTTACATAAGTTACAAAATTTCAGGAAAAGGCAATTCTTTCACTACTAATAGCCTAAGTAGTAGTACTATACCTACACCATAAGCAGAGGGCGGAATTTTCATGGAAAAACCCAAACGTAATTAGAGTTGGAATGTTACATTTTATAGACTTTTCCATCTATCGATAAGTTTAATGTCCTATATTACTGACTTTTAATATTATCTATTTTGATGAGTGAGTTGCATCGCCAGTAAAAGTAAATCGCATGGCAGTTAACTGGTATTTCTGCCACTAGTCGTTTTGCCACTAATTCACGTATGTGGAAAATGGTTAATCCAAGACGGAAAACCAGAAATAAATGGACAAAGAAGTATCCTTTTCATACTTACAACGAAAATAATTCAAAAATATACTACTCTACATGTAAGGTTGATTTAAAGCGACTTAGAAAATATTGCGTTGAAATTTACATAACAAGTAAAAGACATTCACGTGAGTTTAAAGCGGTTAAGGACGGTAATAGTTTTTATCTAGATTTGATTATATTTCTAGTATATTGCAACATCCCATGGAAAATAATTAACAATCTACAATTCCGTATTTTTTTGTTAAATATATTTGTCGTTCCTATTCATCATCATTTGAGGTCTAGATACGCTTCGTAAATATGTCGATAAAATTCAAAGATCAAACTCTATTGATGTTTGATTTTTGCCATCAAAAATACAACCAATGCTGCATTGACGCGTATTTTGAAATTAAATCACTCACCTGGCCATATCGTGAGGATGCTAAATGCACATTCCGGTTCTTCAGGGCGAAGTCAGGCCTCTTATTCAAGCCATAGCTGCTCTTGTTCTGCGAGATGTACTTCTTGGGTCGGTCCAGGCGCTCCATAGAGCCTTCCGCCTCGTCCTCCCGCTTGGAGGAGGAGGGGACGGCTCTGTATGCCCCTCTCGTCCCCCGGATACTCTTCTCCGGACTCTTGTCCTGTTTCCGGGTGATCAAGTTGTCTTTCCTCTGCTTCCGCAGAGAAACATTTGAAGCCATATTGTCCATCTTGGTCCATCAAATTGAATATCCGTTTCCTTCTCTATTTCGTTTTAGTCTTCAAAATATATTCGTGACATTTCATTATTTCGTTATCATATAATACAACTAAAATAAATAGATTTCTCATCAAATCTCGATGCCTGTAGATATTTCTGGAGTAAATTTGATTTATAGAGCTATGATCACTAGAAGCGTTAACTAGAGGGATTATTTTTAACAATAATTATTACTAATAAAATAAATAACTAATTCCGTCTTTTGATTCTCTCTCTGTGTTGGCATCCTCAACTCTGCACCTTCACACAAGCCCTTGTTGCTACAGGAAACTAAACTTTAAAAACAGTCTTTAGGAAGATTTTGGAAAGTAGTATTGCTTAAAAGGGTTGTTAAAATTGTTATCTGAAACAAAGAAAAGTTAAGTTAATCAATGAAATTTAAAGAAACCACATAATTGAAATGTTTAAAAAGTAAGTGATTGACGATAAATATGAGTCATAGGGTTCTATCCCATGATAGAACCATAAAACAAATGAGAAGGAATATGTAATCTACAATAATATTATAAAGAGGAAAGATTTGATTGTTAGTTTGCATTGAATAGACCGCTTTGAAAAAATATGATGATGAAGATAGGCTATGTTTTATAATTCTGCGCGGACGGAGTCGCAGGCGCAGCTAATAAAAAATATCCTTATTATAATTTTGCTAAGTGAAACCTCAAACTGCAATGCATTATTATTATCCTTCCCATCTGAAGAAGTTAGGTCACTAATACATTCGAGGTTCTATGAGACGTACATCCTTTTTTCTAGGGAGGGCAGGATGACTTCTTATTACATTATTATTAATTAAATTTACTTCTATTATTAGGTTAAATTTACTTTGGTTATCAAATTGCACATGCATCCTCTTTATATAGGAGGGCAGCATAAGATCATAATGTTATTTTTCAATTTTATAATTGTATCTGATATTTATAACCAACACTTGCAATAGTTCACCGCTATTAACCTTAAATATCAGTTACACTAGATTAATTACATGTTTACTGGAAATTCTATTTTAATGCTATGTTTTCAATTAACTTGATAACACAAGTAATGAAGTATCATACGGTGTCAATAAATCTGTTAAATAAAAAATAGTAATATAAATTTCAACAAAATGGAGCCGGGAACGAGAGTTCTACATATCTTTATGCTTTTACGTTTTAAAGAAACCTCCAAAAAGGAATAACATTTAACATTGGGGTGCTACAGCTCATTTTCGATATCAGAAATGTAAAATACCAGATTCCCGGAAGCTCATTAAAATTCAAATAAGTGATTGTTTAATTTATTTATTTATTTATTTATTTATTCAGGTTACAAACAATATTTATACTATGAGGCAGTACCTATTCTGGGATTATTAAATTGTTGGGACATTCCATTTCGTTTTGGTGCAATAAAGCAACGTTGTTGTTGGATTAAAATTAAAAAACCGATTCAATTAGTTTACGTCATAATCTCATAATAGTATCTAAAAGCCACCTAACTATGTTAGTAATGTCTAAAATTAAAAATATGGCGCACAGGCTGTCATGCATGAGCTGACACATAAGATAAAATTGCTTGATTAGAAGTTTAGCCTCATCCAAGTCCTTATCAGTGCAATCTGACATGTCTAACGGATCTGTTTATATTTTAAGCTAGATCTATTTGAACATTACCCAAATGTAAACTAAATTTTCCTACAAAATAGGTACCGAATGAATACTAAAAATAGTGTTGTTGTGTGTGCATTTTAATATGCAGAACTGTCTTCAAATGATAACAGCTTTTAGTTCCAAGGTGTGTTTAGAGCAAACAAGATTGTGCCAGCCATAATGGACACAAAGATGCTATAAACAAATGCGAACCCGAGCACACACGTCGCATTGTTTATCGCCGCGCGTTGATTACATGATTGAACATTTAATTTGATAACTCACGACCGTCGCGACGACCTGCGTATCGTCAACAAAAGCTACGTCCACGGCACTCCAGGGTCTCAACTGACGTCCGACGCGCACTGAACCAGCGAAACCGAATATCAAAACACTTTTTAAACCACTATACGAGCCGGCACTGCAGAAAAATGTATCGTGAAAAAACACGAAAGCGGGTGTCACTAACTGAAAAACTAAGATCATGAATCACGAGCCCCGGGGCACCTTGCACTCCCGCCGCGGTCCCCACGGCTTTATTTAAAGACGTTCTAAAACCTGCAGGCATATACCATTCTATTTAATGCAGTAAGAATGGCGTACAGTAAAATTAAATAGAGTAAAAATTGTAAATGACAGTACGTCAGATCACAAAGCAAAATTGCAATGCACAGTATGTGATTTTTACCTCTTGTTCAACATCGCCGAGTTCATTTAACTGTTTTATCGCTTCGGGACTGTTACTTTAGCTAAACTGATATTTGATTCTATAAATACTTACAAATAAAAATCTGGAATCACACCTTTGTAAAGATGCGCGATGTGAATACCTACTATCTATCTATACTAATAATGAAATCTTGCGATTCGATTTCGAAAATGTCATGATAATCGGTGTCGTATGAACCGATTGTGATTCGATTCTCAAACACAAAATAAGCTGAATCGATTTAAAGACTACATGCTTCTTCTATGCGAAATGAAGACTATGTTCGGTTTTAATGGAATTAAAAGGCTTAGGCTTTTGGTAAGAAGATAACAATTAACTTAAATCTATGCAAAATAAATGGTTTAAAAAAATCCAAGTTCACGTAGGTAGGAACTTGTCACTTTTACCACTGTCAGATAAATATATTTCATACATATTGGCTGATGCCCACGACTTTGTAAGCCGCGACTCATATAAGTCGTTTGTCGCTATTCCCTCGGGCACTGTCATATTTTCCGGATAAAAAGTATTCTATTTTCTTCCCGGGACTCAAAAGCTTACCACGTCATATCACCGCAATCGGTTAAACGGTATAGCAGCGCATAGAATATGAAAAACAAACAAACATTCATATATACGTGTCACGCGATAAACGCAGCCATATTAGGCCCCCTACTCATCTTTTTAAGCTTTTATTAAAACGGCTAATGTTAAGTATCGAACAATCGATTATTAATCGATTGTATGGTAAACGACTATGTTAATGTTACCTTTTGATAAATAGAAGACAGTTCAGTAGATTCTGACGAGTTGAGATTCTACCTTTTAATAATCTCGGTAATGGAAATAATTGCAAAGTTTAATTTTCACTACCTCTGGTAAATTTATTTAGTACCTATGTGATTTACAAATTTAACTCGGGAACAATTGATGATTCTTAGTTTAAGTTTCTGTTAGACATGGCAATACCGCAATTTTTGACAATAAAAATACGTTCTACGCAAAAGTGTACATCTAAAATTTACTACAGTCAGTATCATAAATATAGTGGCAGTCAATAGTTCCAAATATACCGCACCATCCAAAATATCCATAAATACGTACTCATTCCAAGTGAATGAGTACGTATTTATGGATATTTTTATTTTATTTAAGGTATATTTGGAACTATTGACTGCCACTATATTTATGATGCTGATTGTACAAAAGATAGTGATTTATACTTTTTAATTTTTTATTAGATAGTTTTGAATAATTTTTAGTTTTTGAAATTAAGAATTTATGGGTGTTTTAGAATTTATGTGATTACGAATATAAAAAGAATTACAAGAACACTTGACAAATAAGACTTCGTAAAAAGGATCGTATAAGCCGATTGCGTTCGAAAACTATATTTCTAACCTTGTGACATTTCTACCCAAAAAATTACAAATAAATAGTCCTATATATATTTATTGATCTTTTGATGCAGTTTTTCCTTAAAAAAGAGTTTAAGGATATTAGTTGTTTTAATACTTATACAATAATAAGCCCAAAGACAAATTATACTACTACACTAAAAATGGAGACGATGGGTTTTTGAACATACAATTATGATGTGATGTCGATTGTGTACATGGCATATTTTCAATTTCTGTAATTTTTAATTAAAACATGAAGTGATAATTAGATTATAATAACTAATTTGAGAATGGCATTCGTTAGTGCAGTTACCGGCGATGATTTCACCAAAAAGTTCATGGAAGTCCTGCAAAGTGACTTCAAAACACTTAGTTTCGAAACGAAGAAAAAATATCCCCAGATAAGAGAGGTATTAAGCTTATTACTCCTTTAATTCCTATTCAACATGTTACTTAGATGTGCTTTCTTTCATGTAAATATTTTACTATCCGAACTTAAACATACTACGCCTAATATTTTACAAGATTTCCGCCTATGCATTTACATGTCTTATTATCTCTTATCATCACTCTTACTCTGTATATAGCATTAACCAAGAGTCTAAAGAAATAAAAAATATCTCTGAACTTAATACAGATAAGATAAAGTCATATTTAACCATATGGCATATTATTATGTGTTTATGCTAAAAAAAATATATCAACCACTTATCATTCAACTAAACATTTCTGGCAGTGGCAGGAAATGACATCATTAGCACAAAGGCATTCCGTATTAGTTGTTGCAAGACAGATTGAATGTCTATGGACTTCAGGGACTTAACCCCTCATATGCTTAGTAGCAGATCTGCTCCATATACATAAACTGCTAGAAAGCAGATCTGCCCCAAATGCTTTTCGTGCCTACCTTAATTTAATTCGACCCTTATTGTAAAGCTTCTTAGGGTTTAACTTTATTGTAGGTTAGCCAATAAAGTAATCAAATTTTCTGATAATTGCTCCTTACATAAAAAACGTTCAATATAGCCGATATTTCAGTGGGTTTTGTGTCTAGTAACTGCGTCACCGCACTGAGCCGTCAACAAATTTTCAGCCTACCGCATACGAGAGGTTAACCTTCAGATGGGTATCCCCTTGTTTCAGCAACAGTAATTTCATATAAAGTATCACGTCGCAGAATTTTTGTTTCATAGAAAGCTATTTCCTGCTGAACCCGTGTTGATTTCAGGTTATCTTAAATATTGGTTAGGTTAGGTTAGACTCGTAACCATCACAAAATAACCTGAAATCAACACCAATTCAATGGAAAACAGTTTTCTATGAAACAAAAATTCTGAAAAGTGAAACATTCTAAGAACTGAGTGTCTTAAAACATCGGTAAACCCTTCAGATGGCCCATTACTCATTCCCCTGTTTAGTGCCAGCAAAAAAACCTTCAAGTCACACTTTTTTCAGGCATGTGATGAGGCTATAGAAAAGCTGGCCCTTGCAGCCAACAACCCCCAGGCCTCTCTGTTTGGGGTGGTCAACCAAATACTGTACCCGCTGGTCCAGGGCTGTGAGTCCAAAGACCTGAAGATCATCAAGGTTTGTATGTTTATTTAACTCTTAATTGATGACCTGTATACCTTACATGATGACCTGTATTATACCTTACATGTATTCTGCTGTCCTACTGATGAAGGAGGCTAACTGCAATGTAGTAGTCAAATCATTCTATACTCTATCGGTAACCACATTAAATTAAAAATGCTTTTACAAATTACCATGCAGTTTTTCGGTAGGACAACAGTATTTCCAGTAGGGATGTTGACTTATGTTGATATTTTATTCTATTCGAATTCGAATAGTAGTGAATGATAATGCCTATGTCCAGCAGTGGACGTCTTTCGGCTGACATGATGAATAGTAGTGCCAATAGTGCCTTTAAATTAACAATGTATTAGCAGTAACTATGTACTTAAACTCGGTTTTTCATGACCAAAATTACAAATTACTTGTTTTTACCGTAGGTACAGAGTTTACAGATTTGTGATGTCATAATTCAGTATCAATTTGATTGGGGAGTTCTCAACGCTTATAGAAATGTCAAGCTTTGCCACCCATTTCTGACTTTTGCAGACTCAGATTGCATTTGGACCCATAACATACATTACATCCTTATAAAAACGGAATTGAACGGCATAGTATTTTTTTCTCAAGTAGCCTCTATTTATTTTAGTTATTATGTAATTAAAAATAGTGCTTTAACCATGCTCTAAACAAAATACTTTTTATCTGCTTCCAGTTCTGCCTCGGGACAATCCAGCGGCTGATAGCTCAGCAGGGCATTGATGCTAAAGGTGCCCGCCATGTTGTGGATTGCCTGTACACCCTCGGTCAAGCTGGGCTGCTGGAACTAAAGCTGCTGCAAACGGCTGCATTGCTCATGACCACCTCTGACTTGGTGCATGGAGATACATTAGCTAGGGTAAAGTTTATATTTAAGAAAGATGGATTATTATTGCAATTGTTTTTACGGTTAAATATCAATATGGAAGGTAAAGATGGTAGGTAATCGCCTAAAATAACTGTAGATTGTTTAATTTAAATAACGAAAAAATATTTGATTTGTGATCAAAAATTTGATTTTTGAATCATTTCTGCGGTTACAAAAACTTACCGCACCCATATTTGTAGTTTGTACAATCGCCCACACAGCTGAGTGACCAATGAAGATAAACAGAAAGAAACTGTCTCTGTCGTGCTCATGAGATTTGAAAAAAATTTTTTTTTTTTGAATATTTAAAAAAAATAAAATTAAAATTATTTATTTCGATAAAACTTAGTGTAAATTATACTAAGGTGGGGACTTCCTATTAAGTATGCAATACCTGTCTGTATCAGGAAGCCCCGCTCCTTCATAACAACAAGTTTTATATACAGAAATGAATTTGTGTGTGTGTGTGTGTGTGTGTGTGTGAGTGTGTTACCATTTAATTTGAGTTAACTTACGAGACGCTGTTCATATACAATGTCCACTAGGGTAGGCTTACTACAAAGCATTGTTTCATTGGAGTATTACACTACTAAATTACACTATCATAGTAATTACTCCATTTCATTATTTCTATTTTTATTTTAAAGAAAATTACGTTATCACTTTTAATGTCTCCACTATGACTATACTATGAGCCATCATAACAGTCCTTCAGTTTCGTTATAACTAAGTGTTTTGAGCCATTCAGATATACATTTTTTGCATTTATACAATTGCAATTGGTATACACAGATTACAGATTCTTATGTAAAATTTATATTCATCTCTTTCTACATTTTCTCACTTCTGTCTTTAATGGGCAGTTAAGTGTGTGGCTGTTTGTACTTCAGTGAAATTATTCATGTCATGTGAGTGCCAGCTAATTAATTTGTTGGATCATTATCTGGAAATGTTTATGATGACACATTTCACGCTCATTTGCATTTATGATTACTTTGGTCATCTTCATTCATTTTAACCTATGCCGAGCCTTATCTTTGACACACTGATACGGTATGACACACCCTTTTTGTTCTACATTATCAGTTTTTTCTATGTTTCTGGTCACCATTTCAGCAAACCCTTTTGAGCGAAGCAATAGACAATGATTTCTTAGTACTGGCAAAAAAAAACGATTCGAAATTTTTATTAACGGGGCGTTACACTCAATCTTGACCAACAAGGTCATATCGAGCATAGCTCGCCATGCTATTGTTCAGGAAGTATTGACCCCAACATTAATGTATGGTAGTGAATCTTGGGTATGGCAGAAGAAGAACGCAAGCCGGATTAATGCAGTTGAAATGAGAGCTCTAAGAAGTATGTGTGGAGTTAGGATGATAGATACAGAAAGAAATAGCGAGATCCGAGAACGATGTGGATCGAAAGAACATGTAGTGACGAAAATCGAAAAGGGTAGCTAAGATGGTTTGGTCATTTAGAAAGGATGGATGAAAGAAGGGTTACGAAAGATATATGGTGAGCGAGAGTGAGCGGAGATGTCAGTAGGGGACGTCCTAGACGGACGTACAGTGATCAGATTCGCGGTGTACTGAATAAGGGTCAAATAAAAAGCACCCGAAACCGACGAACGTCCATGAAGAGATTGATGAATGTAGACGAAGCGAAAGTTGTATGTTTAGATCGGTGCACCTGGCGTTCCATAGTCTCTGCCTACCCCATTGGGAGACAGGTGTGAAGTTATGTATGTATGTAAATTTTCGGTAACTCAATATTTATTATTTTATTGTAATTTCCAGACAATGGTGATGTGCATGCGCATGGTGGTCCCGAGCGAGACGCGTGACGTCAGCACGGGCCACGCCGCCGCCGCCACCGTGCGGCAGCTGGTGGCGCTGGTGTTCGAGCGGGCGCTGGCCGAGGCCAATGGTGAGGATAGGGCTCCTCGATCGCTTGCTTTTTTGTCATAAACAGGATGCCATCAACCCAGCACTGAAATATCACGCATACACACAAGTTAGCCCACTCTAAGCTATGTCTATAACTAGGGTATCCATGGAGTCGCTATTTCCTAATTATTATTAAATTGTCATATCAAACATTAGGTATTTTTTTGTTAAAACATTGTTGGCATAATTATTTTCGGTTAAGAGTGAATTGTCCGTAAAACTAATAAACTCAGTTTCCTGTAAGGATCATATCATTTTACTGAAAGAGACAAATTGGAACTGCAGAAGCTGGTCAAATTAGAAAAAAAATACTTACAAATCGTATGAAATAACATAATTAGTAAATTTAACCAACTTCTGTTCTAATTTCGTTCTTTCCATCACTATTAACCAAAAAAAAATTTAAAAAAATGTTGTTACAAAGAAGCCCTAATGATTGCTGTAGACATCCCACCTTGATTTTGACCTTCAGGTTTGACATATTTCAAAATTCTTTCGTTAATTAAACCGCTGAAACAATTTAAATGATTTTTTTGTATGGAGAAATATATGTAGATATGGTTAAACTGAACCAAAAATGTCTTGATTTGTACAACAAAAAAACATTCTTCAATTTCAGTGCAATCAAATTATTTTTTTTGGGCCATTATGTTGTCTGATTTTTAATAATAAATAAAAAATGCAATACACATACGCATGCCTTCATTCCCAGTGGGGTAGACATAGCTACAGGATTACGAACAACTCTAAAAACTTATTAATTCTGTAACCACAACTTGCACAAACAGGCCACTGGACGATCGGCATCCTCTTAACCCCGTAAGGCCCCCCATACTGAAAAATGGCAGTTTTTTGTAACTGGGACTTTAAATCTACAGTCAAGGGAATAAAGTTCAATTGCGATTGTTCGAGAATGCCATTTTCAGTTTATGAACATAGGAAAAGAAACCTTATTCTTATTGAAACAGAGTTCAAAATAAATTGCCTTGATTATGTACATCCTATTCTATTGCACACTGGGCCTTACGACGTTAAGACTGCGCCGAGCGTACGCCGGATGTCCAGTGGCGCCCTCATTACTATTATTGAGATTTCTAATAAACTAAAGTATTTTCTTGAATTCGGACGGTGCATTTTTGTACTACAAATGAAAACACAACTTATAAGATAAATCACATAGTTTACTAACAATTGACCTTCGAGTTATCAACTTAACAGAATAAAGTGGCCACCTTTTCCCGTTAAGCTGACTACTCAAAGGGTAACTGTTATCAAAGTTTGTTACGTATAAAAAAGCATCGTCAAATTCCATGGAAATTCTTTCGTTTATCAGAAAACACAATAATAGTATTGAGGACTGGACGCTCGACGTTTGCTCGGTGCAGTGTTACCAAAAACTATGTATTTTTGTAGGTACCCTCAAAGTGAATCCAGCAGATGTGAGACCTCAGACGAACAGCAAGGCGCCTAAGGACATGAAGCCTTGTGCTGTAGATGCTTACCTCATTTTACAAGTAAGTTTATTTACCTACTTCGACTATTGAAATTATGAGAATACTAGCGGTCCGTCCCGACTTCACTCGGTTTTTTGTTGTTGTAATGTAGTGTCACTGTTGGGTGTGGCAGGACAAGCATGTAAGTCGTGTAAATGCAGTTGAAATGCGCTCTTTGCGTAGTATGTGTGGTGTGAAACTCATTGATAGAGTAAGAATGAAAAAATCAGAGAGAAATGTGGAATAAAAGAAGATAGTGACTAAGATTGTAAAGGGCATGCTTCGATGGTTCGGTCACTTGGAAAGGATGGATGAAAGAAGATTGACGAAAGAGATATACAGATCGAAAGTGAGTGGAAGGGTCGGAAGGGGCCGCCCTAGGCGTACTTTTTCGAATCAAATCGGAGAAATACTGGACAAGGGCCGAATCTTAAGTACCCGAAACCGACGTGCGTGCATGACTCGATGTATGCATGTGGAAGAAGCGAAAGAAATTTGTCAAGATCGTAGCAAGTGGAAGAAGTGGTCTCTGCCTACCCCTCTGGGAAACAGGCGCGATTTAATGTATGTATGTAGTGTCACTGTTGGCGTGCGAGCTGGTTAGAAATAGTTTTTGGGAAAAAACTTGAGCGTCCTCAGCAAATGGCCGGAAGAGGCACCTATTAGGGACTCATGGAGGGAGGGGATTTGCCCAGCAGCGGGACTCTCATAAAAGCTAGAAAAAAAAACTTGAGCGTATTTGTCTTTATTTCAGGATATAATCCAGCTAGTAAACGGCGACGCAGCGCACTGGCTGGTCGGTATTTCAGATGTGCCAAAGACGTTCGGATTGGAGCTATTAGACACCGTTTTGACTGACTTTTCACCAGTATTTTTTATGGTAAGGAATATAACTACTTATGGGCACCACTGGCTCACAGTTACCCTCCAATCTTGGATCTGACTGTCAGAAATCTCTGGTTAATGTGTCATTCCGCAGTCGACAGCAGACGGCAACGGCAGGCGTCGCTAAGGTCCGACGGCAGACCCAGTAGTGACTCCAACGTCCGACGTCTGCTACTGCCGTCTGCTGCGTGCGGTTGGGGGTGACCGCAGACGGCAACGGCAGGCGTCGCTAACGCTAACGCAGAGACACTGCCCACCTAATTCAATAGGCAGTATCTCAGGCAAAACTCCTGTAGCAATATCAACGTTATTACTAACAGATGAGAATTAAAACTGCTTTGGTTCTTGTATTCGAGATACTGCGTATTAGTTTCGGAGGGCAGCACATCAGTTACGTCGACGTCCGACGTCCGACGCTTGCAGTTGCTGTCGTCTGCTGGGTGCGGAATCACGACCGCAGACGAGAATGGCAGACGACAGCAGCAGGCGTCGGATACCTGCCCCTGCCGGCTGCCCTTTAGAATGTGTACTTATGAAATACTGACTTATGTTTTCGTCTTTACAGATAGAAGAATTCAGATTCTTACTAAAAGAACATGTGTGTGCCTTAATTATAAGGCTTTTCTCGCCTAACGTGAAATACAGGTTAGTGTTACCAGTTTTACATTACGCTGTCACAAGTATCACTACTTAGAACTGTTGTCTGTTAAACCCCGACATAATACTCCTGTTATATTAAATGTAAATGCCTCCCTTTTTTCATTGTACTGCTACCTAGCATAATGTCACTACCGATACAGTGCCACAAGTACCGGTATTAAGAACTTTTACGCCGGGACATGTACCGGTTATATTAAAATGTGATTGGTAGCCTACTTTATTTATTGTACTGCTACCTGTCATATAACTACTGATACGCTACCACAAGTACCGTTAGTAATAACTTTTACGCCGGGACATGT
This sequence comes from Acleris emargana, assembly GCA_927399475.2. Classification (NCBI taxonomy): domain Eukaryota; kingdom Metazoa; phylum Arthropoda; class Insecta; order Lepidoptera; family Tortricidae; genus Acleris; species Acleris emargana. The sequence continues at coordinate 11,016,842 of OV656860.1, forward strand.
ACCGGTTTTATTAAATGTGATTGATAGCCTACTTTGTTTGATTGTACCGACACCTGTCATATAACTACCGATACGCTGCCACAAGTACCGATAGTAAGGACTGATATATCGGGAAATGTACCAGTTATATCAAGTGCATATTGTGTGGTAGTGTTTCTTTTCTCGGCTGAATGAAGCGCGGTCTTACGGTCTTAGATTCAACTGAGTTGGCCGTCCATTATTTAATGTTTTTTGATTTGACGATAACTTGAATTTGGTAGATCCGATCCTTATGGCTCATTATATATGATATTTTTTCAGGGCTCAGTTCACGGCCCTCCATATCCCGGGGGCTCCAGCGGGCGCGCAGGCGAGCCCGGGCGGGCCGGAGCGGCCACACTACCCCGTCACCATGCGCCTGCTGCGCCTGGTCTCCGTGCTGGTGCACCAGTACCACGGGCTTCTGGTGAGTGGGGTCGCTACCTCATCGGCTCTGTGATGATGCTCAGGGCTCCGGTCACGTCCTAGGGGCAGGCGCGCCCCACGGTTTTCCATCGAATTTTTCATCGAACATGCCCGTATTGCCATATCTGCAAAGTTACAACCTATATAGTACTCGCAATACTTGCTAAACACTGTAAAGCGCGAATTAGACAGGATTCGTTTTTTAATTTAACTTTTAAAAAAAAAACTTTAGTGGTAGTAAGAAGCAATATTTTGTCGTCTTATACTTACTCTAAAGTTACAGTAAGACAGCAGTCAACCTCTACAAAATGTTTTGCCCATCTAAAGCACGCTTTAGAGTATAGAATATTCATCAAAAAAGTAAGACACAAATGGTTTTTCGTTATATTGTACTAAATCACTGCTCTACGGTTATAAACTAGAGACTAAACCACGAGAGTGTTTGAATGGCGTCTGATCATTCCACTAATTGATATGTAAAATGTAATACCGGTACCAATCGAAGGTCGTTACCGGCTTCTTAAAAACCGGTACTTTTAACCACTATTTAAAATTAGCCCCGCTAATATATTTTTAACGCGAGATTTTATTACAGGTGACAGAGTGCGAGATATTCATGTCGTTGACCATCAAATTCTTGGATCCCGACAAACCGCTGTGGCAGAGGGCGCTGGCGTTGGAAGTGCTACACAAGATGACCATACAACCGAGTACGTGGAATTTGTTATGTATTTCGGTTAAAACCCTAAATGATTTCTCCATATTTCTTGTTAATCTGCCGACGAGCAGCAGTGTACGCATTGTTGGGTTCCGGTGTGGGCAGCATACAGGGATTCCACCTTAGTCCAAGGATGGCAACGAATTGAAATTTCCAATGGGCTTTAACGGGATCTATGACCCATAGACATTTGCATTCTCAAAACTACAATCTCAAGACTTCAATCCTTAGAATAATAACGCGGTGCCAAACCTGAGGACTATGTTGGAATGCTCCTTTGCTATAATCCATTTGTTGAGGTACTTAACTCACAAAAAAATCACGTGACATACTTGGTCAGCCAATAGGAACATAATTTCATGCACATTTTAATAGTTACTAAATACAGTTCTGACAATTTATAACAAAAGTTGGATAGCCAAATGGAACACCATTTTGATTATATCCATATTGAACGTAACCATGGTAACCAAATAACAAATCGATGGATATTAACCATCTATTTTTAGTAATTTACAAAAAAAAATTATATACATATAATTAGTCTCAAAATAAATTTTGTTTTTAATGTACGTAATTGCAATTGGTATTAAAATACTTTCAAGGCTTTATTATACAAATTAGCACCTCAAGTGTTCACTAAACGCCAAGACTGATATCCACCACCACGGTAATAACAATGCTATAATAATTATTATATAACTGTTATTACCATGGCAACGCTCATTATATAATTGTGTTCTCGCTTCGGTTACGGCTTTCGGTATTTGATACTGTTAACGATATTAATATTCGCGTTTCATAGTACGCGAGTAGAAAAACATGATTAAAATATCGTACCGTTATTCAACTAATTATATACAGTGTCGTTAATAAATTCATCGTAAATATAGAACGACCGCTCAAAAACTAGGCATGCTCGGTATCGTTACTGGCTTTAGCAACTTATTGGGCCCATCATATGGAATAGTATCCTCGATCACGGAACCTTACCTGGCTTATGGTTGACGCAGCCATAACCGCTCGGAACCGGATCGGCTCAAAGTGAGATATTGAAAAATGTGCTTTGAATTGTAGTACGATAGAATTGTTTTCACTTTAACTATAACACAGTCTCATTCAAGATGAGCTAACCATCGCGACTGTCTCTCCAACCGTTGCCCATGTCTTGTCGTCAGAACTGCTGGTGTCGTTCTGCTCATGCTACGACCTCCGGCCGCACGCGACCAACATATTCCAAGACATCGTGAACGCGCTGGGGGCCTACGTGCAGAGCCTCTTCGTGGCGTCGCAGGTCAACACGCCCTCTGGTGAGTGCAGTCGTAAGAATAATAATCCCATGAACATGACGTGAACCAATATTGCAGTTACCGCGTAGGTACACTTGAGCAAATCAATGCGGTCGCTATGGTAACGCCTACCTGTGACACCTAAACGTCGACTTTTCGTCGGTTCATGTTACGATACTACTGCGCGACAGTAGATGTTATTATGTTCCGATTTATATACTTCATGCTTTCTAAAATACTGATTTGTGTAAAGATATATATAGCTATGTGCACTTTGATGTTTACTGTATAAATGTTCTACATAGGCATAGGAATCAATTAGATATGGGTCGGAACATGATATCTAAAAATAAAAAATAAATCATAAGGAAACTCCATAGAACCTCAAACTGACTCTGCTAAGTGCTAAGTTTGTAAATACTTTCCAACTACGGTTTCGTAGGTGGCCAAAGAAAATGTGACAATTACTTGATCGAAACTAATTACGTACAAGTAAAAAAAAATACTTGATCAAAGCCAGTTGCGTACAAGTACTACAAAAGCCTCGATCGAAGCCAGTTTCGAAACTCCGGTTTTGTAGACGGCTGAAGGGATCGGAACATAATAACATCTACTGCGTGACGGTAGATGTTATTACGAGTATGTTCCGTTTGATATACTTCATGCTTTCGAAAATACTGATTTGTGTATAATAACTATAATTAGGTAGCAATAAAATTAAAAAGTATTAGTTATAGAGAGGATTTTATTAAAAAGTAGTAATTATTATTAGTTAAAATATCAAGTAACACTAAACAATCCTTTTTAATACTAATGCCTGTTGGTTCCTGAGTCTTGGTTGTACTTTAGTATTTATTTATAAACGTTAACACAAGTTAGTTTTGGATTAGGACGCTTTGCGTTAGATTGTCCCCTGTTTATCTACTTATTCGACTCAAAGGTTCCTTCCCCAGCCGTTATAGGGCTCCGCGGGGTAGAACTCCACCGGATCCGGAAGATTAATATGACGTGATTGATGGACGAGCCCTTTGGAGTATCGTGGACTAGGGGACCCCTACAAACGATCTAATATACTAATTCGTGTTATTAGTTAATAACATTAAAAAATATTAGTTAAAACGAGGATTTTCTTAAAAGAAATAGTTTAAATATTAATTAATTAACTGTAAACACCGCCCTCCTAATTTAAAACGCAGTATGTCAGATGAAACTCCTGTAGCAATATCAATCTTATTACTAAGAGAAGAGAACTAAAACTGCTTTGGTTATTGATTTTGGGATACTGCTTATTTGCTTAGGAGGGCAGAACAATCCTTTTTTATTCCTAAGTTATGGATGTCCTTAAGTGTCCGATAGAAATTGTCCCCAGTTTATCTATTTATTTGACTCAAAGGTGCCTGCCCCAGCCGTCATAGGGCTCCGCGGGCTCAGTGCCCAGGTCCCCGTAGAAGTCCACCGGAGCACCCATCATCGGCAGCTCTGGTTGTTCCTCATTGTCCGTGTAGTCGTCCAGCTCGTCCTCGTTCTCGATGTCCATCTCATTCCGGCGTAGGGTATCTGAAAATGTTATAGGGTTAGGACTTCTGGTGGCATCATCGTGATCCTAGAATGCATGGAGTCGCTATTTCCTCATTATTATCATTTGGATTTTGGCCTTCAGTATTGTCATATTTCATGCATACATCAATACATACCATCACGCCTTCATCCCAGAGTGGGGTAGGCAGAGCTACAGAATTACCAACAACTCTAACAATTTGTTGTTAATTCTATATGATGATGTGGTTATTTATTATTTATTTTGAAATATGACTACTAAATATGGCGACTAAGGGATTAAAGGCTCGTAGTATTATTAGGCGATGGGCTTGCAGCCTGTCAGCTTGTCACTAATATACACATCGTAAACATCTTAGCCTGTTTGTGCAAAATGTGGCTACTGAATTATCAACAAGTTATTAAAGTTGTTGGTAATTCTGTAGCTCTGCCTACCCCACTCTGGGATTGCAGGCGTCATCATCATGTCAGCCGAAAGACGTCCACTGCTGGACATAGGCCTCCCGCAAGGCTCTCCATTCAGACCGGTCTTGTGCTTTTCGCATCCACCGCGTTCCCGCGATCCTTACAAGGTCGTCACTCCATCTTGTTGGAGGCCTACCTACGGCTCGTCTCCCGGTCCGCGGACGCTACTCAAGAACCTTCTGGCCCCATCGGCCATCAGTCCTGCGAGCGATGTGCCTCGCCCACTGCCACTTCAGTTTAGCTATTCTTCGGGCTATGTCGGTTTTTGATTCTATCACGTAGAGAAACCCCGAGCATAGCCCTCTCCATAGCCCTCTGAGTGACTTTGAGCTTCCTTATGAGGACCATATGTAACTATGAACTTATGTAACTGTACCCGTGTGGTTGCCGGGTTAGAATAGTGCCACTCCATGTCTTCCCGTGGAAGTCGTAAGAGGCGACTAAGGGAATAAAGGCTGGTAGTACTGTTAGGCGATGGGCTTGCAACCTGTCACTAATACGCTGGTAAACACCTTAGCCTATTTGTGCAAAATGCGGTTACAGAATTATCACCAAGGTTTTAAAGTTGTAGGTAATTCTGTAGCTCTGCCTACCCCACTCTGGGATTACAGGCGTGAAGTTATGTATGGGTATGTATGGAAGTATTATGTAGGTTCCTCACCATAACCGCCCCGCAAGGACTTGACGGTCTGCGTCCGGTTGTTGAACGGCGTTTGCAGCATGATGTACAGATCCTGCAGCCGCTGGCAGTGCCGCATGCACCTCTTCCGCGTGGGGAACCGGTTCGATACCGTCGCCTTCTTGCAGCCCAACCGTTGCCTGCCGAAAGACATCATTGTGCTATCAAGAAGCCCACACAAGAAGAATGATGTCTTCTGCGCGAAAAACGTCAGATGGAGATAGTCTGCGCGCGCCTTGCGAATTTCGTAATTGCTCTGTTATCAGGGTAGAGGATAAGACAGCCGGTGAAATTACTAGCATAGAGGCATTTCATCTTAGTCCTCAGGGTTGGCAGTGCATTTGCTGTCTTGTGAATGCGAATGTGTATGGGTCACAGTTTACACTTACCATCAGGTGGCCTGTGTGCACGTTTGCCTTCCTATGCCATAAAAAAAAGACAGCCGGTGAAATTACTAGCATAGAGGCATTCCATCTTAGTCCTCAGTGTTGGCAGTGGATTTGCAGTCTTTGGATTGCGGTCTTGTGAGTGCGAATGTCTATGTGTCACAGTTTCCACTTACCATCAGGTGGCTTGTGTGCTCGTTTGCCTTCTCTATGCCATAAATAAAATGTAATATCGTGTTATAATCCAATATGGGTAATATTGTTGTGGTTTTCTTCGGAGAAATACTGGAAAAGGGCCGAATCTTAAGTACCCGAAACCGACGAGCGTGCATGACTCTATGTATGAATGTGGAAGAAGCGAAAGAAATTTGTCAAGATCGTAGCAAATGGTAAGAAGTGGTCTCTGCCTACCCCTCTGGCAAACAGGCGAGATTTAATGTATGTATGTGTTTTTTTTTTCAACTCTTTATGACCCCGAGAATCTTCACCTTCTGTTACTTTTGACGAGCAAACCTAACACTAAAATTAACAATAAAAAAACGCACGTAACAAGACTAATGTGACGGAGTACTATACCGTACAGTAGAACACAATTTATATGGCGTGTCGTGAATCTTCGTTCGCGCCGATCCGAACGATTCCGATGGTTTCCGAAAGCACTTTAAAACCCACGATCAGACTTGTACGTAACAGTTATAAGGTGCAAATTAAATTGCATCTATTTTTCCCATCTCACTCTCGGCTGACTGAATGACACGCGGGCGCGCTTCAACATGGCGTCACTAATAAAATAACCAATAATAGCACAGAATACAGACGCGCAACGCGTGGATCGCGCTGATTGGTTCCCGCGCTTAGAAAATTCGTCATCTGCGCAGGTACATCGGTAAGCCATATCAGTTGTGTTTTACCGCACTAAGCTGTCGTCGCTGGGCTACTCACGTGCAGTTCTGTAAGTGCGGCACGTAGCTCCACACCGGCGCGATGGGCCCCCCGCACGTGCCCACCGCGTAGCGCCGCGTGCACCGGATCCGGTCCAAGTAGTCTTTCTGGTGCGCTGCGGGTTGTACAGGGTGACTGGATATTCGATACAAAACTTTTAAGGAGGCATAGTAGAGCTCATTTGGAGCCAATAAGGTCATGTCAGCGATTTATTGTAATGAAATTACACAAAAAATAAACATATGAAAATACATTAAAGAGCATTATTAACAAATGGCATATTTTTTTTCGAGCTTCGTTCCGCAAATTCGAAAAAAAACTTTAATCTCAAATATCTCAGAAACGAATAATTTTCGGCCAGGGTACTACATGACCTTATTGGCTCCAAATGAGCTCTACTATGCCTCCTTAAAAGTTTTGTATCGAATATCCAGTCACCCTGTATTATTGGCTGTAGAAGGCAAACGAGCACACAGGCCTGTAGCGAGTGGGCTTTGGAGCCCATTGACATTTGCAATGTTAAAATTTTAATCTCAAGACGGCAATTACGTTGGCAAGCTTAAGGACGTATTACACTCACCGGCCAATACCCGCCCACCAGTCTTTTGTTCATAAAATTACTTCTTAAAACAAAGAGTAACTTAAAAAATACTCAACTAATTTCGACGTAGCTTGTAGTGCTTTGTTAGAATCAAAAGTTTAAAAAAATACTTATAATGTATTTGTATCATTTCCTCGCATTGTTTGAGAGAAGCATTATATATGCCTCGGCGGCGACGAGGATTTCCTGACTCGTATTTTAGCAGGCCTCGCTATTGCTCCGCTCGGCTAAGCTCAACAAGATCTTATTGAAGAGCAAGTTGCTGATGGATGATCCTGGCTACGTGGTTATGTCTAAGCAAGTACTCGCCGTTAGCCAAACGCGAAAAATCGGAAATGATACATACATACATACCTTCACGCCTTCATTCCCAGAGTGGGGTAGGCAGAGCTACAGGATTACCAACAACACTAAAAACTTGTTGATAACTCTGTAACCACAATTTGCACAATTAGGCTAAAATGTTTAACAGTGGAAATGATATATCTTATAATTACTATTATGCATATTATGATGATTAAAATAAGTGTTACTAACTGTCCTTGGCGCAGGTTGTCATCAAATTACACCAACCCAGGAAAACCGCAACTAGCAGAACGTATCTCATTGTAATTTTTAATGTTATATCTTTTGACAACTCATGACCTATGAGATTCACAGACATTTCTTATGCTCGGAATTAATTAAGGAATGCTTGTACAGGCTGAATATAAAATATTGTAGCGCGGATATCGGAAGAACAGTTTTGTTACCTTTGAGTAAAAATTACTAATACGGTAACATACGACGGATACATAAGGTAACAACTATCGAAAAAGCAGCGACTCCGCGCCCCCTTAGAATAAAATAAAATAAAGTAATTACATGTGAAAGGTACTAACGAATAATATGTTTACATCTTCATTTGTGACTTAACACGCCCTGCTTGCACAGATCTTTTTGACATAAGTTAGCTGACACAATCCTGCGGGAACCGGAAGATGTACACACTAATTAGGTAATAAACAATTTCTCTCTCTCTCTCTCTCTCTCTCTCTCTCTCTCGAAAATGAGCGGGGCGCGGGAAAGTCTGATCTTCCGCGACTCTCGAATGTTCTCGCTCGCCTGCGCGTCTCCCTTAAGCGTTTAGGTAATACATCTCGGTTGGCGCTGAAAGCGAACTCACACGCTATAATATCTTATTTTGTGACAAAAAAATGTTACTTTCACCGCCGAGGGGGATAAAACTTTCACGATTAATAGACTTGATTAGTTCTTGAGGTAAGGGCGGCTAAAGCCCTGTCCCCACTACGCCGGACCGGCAATTTTGCCGGAACCATTTGTACCCAGCCGGGTCCGGCATAATGTGAACAGCTTTATATAAATTCGGCAGCCGGCAAATCCGCCGGTCCGGCATAGTGGGAACAGGGCCTAAAGGTTTATAGCTACTAGATATCATCTAAATAGAAAATTAGTTCGCACTTGTTTTTTGTTGTAATAGTTTTGTGTGTTTGTAGTAACGGCAATGGATAGCTTACCTGTTTTATATAGTAGTAATCAAATGTTTAGTTGTTGGTAATTCTGTACCCCTGCCCACCCCACTCTGGGAATGAAGGCGTGAGTTTATGTATGTATTGTGTAGTATTTATAACAATAAAATTAAAGAGAATAAGGGCCGGTTTCACAATCGGCAAGTAAATTTATCTGCCTTTTAAAGTTGGCTCTCCTTGCCTAATTCCATGTGCGAGAAAGAGAAAGGGCTCACCAAGGGGTCATATACCTTGTTCCAGGTGCGTCCGGGGTCCCGCAGCAGTACGGGTTCTACTGGAAGGGCGTGTGGCTCCCGCTCTGCGTCACATTCGAGCCGGGCACCGCCAAGTCTGTGTAGTAAGTGATACCTTAGAACAGTATTCGTATACTGACGAGTGTGAGGACACGTCAACTGTCATTTTTAGAGTTCCGTAGTCAAATAAGTTATTTATTTGGTTCGCATACTGATACGATATCATTAAATTAATTTTAAAATTACATGGGGAAGGGAGACAGGGTTTTTACCCAATTACACGCTTACTCAGCTTTCGTAAAACAATTACTTTCGTGTCGATGCAGCTTAATAACAATAATAACACATTTAATGGCGCTCAGGGCCGTATTTCACGAATCTACAAGTCTACGGATTTACTTGTTACCAGTCACCAGTGTCACAATTACAAGTTCTAGTAAATCCTGTTTCACTATTACCTCTTATTAGACTTGTGGAATCCTGTTTCTCAAAAGCTATCAGACTAGTATTACTATTCTATGGACTATTATTTTTCACTAGCTTGTAAGATTACGTTTCAAAAATTACAATATTAATCTACCAGTTACTAGTCCCCAACTAGTAAATACTGGCTAATTTCACCATGGTAAACTGCTTTTTGTTTCACGTAAGTTAAAAATAATAAATACACTTGTTAATTACAAGCCTAAACCTACCAAGGTCGGAAGCTTTGTAAAAATTACAAGTTGAATTTACTCTTGTCAAAAATATTGATTTTATTGTGAAAATTGTTGTGTCTTGTCGATTTTAAGTGTATTGTGAAGTTTTTAAAGCAATGTGGACTGATTCCGACAGCAGCGATGAAGAAATCGTTATTATCCGTCGGCGTCGAGTATTTCTTCCAAGAAATCAGTTTAGGGGCCTGACGACTTCTTTCGAATTCAATCAAAGATTTCGGCTTACAAGATTAAAACTTGAAGAACTGGCGACTTCAATAGGACCCAGATTGGCCAGAGTGACCGAAAGAAGCCAAGCTTTGCCATTAAACATTGTAATTCAAGTCGCACTACATTGGATCCGGCACCTCAAAATAATATGTGCTCGACTCTCACTTGACTGATTCTTTGAATAAAAAATTTAGGTACCTAATTCAGCCTTGATAATAGCGTAAACAGCCATTCGGTAACTAGTATTTTTATTCTGTGCACCGCTACTAGCTACAAGTCTTGTAAAAAAAGTAATGAAACGTGATTTACCAAGACTTGTACATATTAACTAGTTACTACTAACTAGTAAAGCCGTATATTTGTAGATTCGAGAAACGTACACTAGTAATCCTTGTATTTACAATTTTACAAAGAAGTAACTAGTAACTTACAATTGTAGCTTGTTGAAACCCACAATTGTAAACTTGTACAAAATATTAGTCCATGGACGGGTATTACTAGACTAGTACCTTTTGTGAAATAGGGCCCTGGTCTAGTTGGTAGTGACCCTGCCTACGAAGCTAGCGGTCCTGGGTTCAAATCCCGGTAAGGGCAGATATTTGTATGGTGAGCGCGAATATTTGTTCCTGAGTCATAGATGTTTTCTATGTATTTAAGTATATATTTCTCTATGTAATTTTTATATCGTTGCCTATTACCCATAGTACAAGCCTAGAGTTTAGTTTGGGACTAGGTCAATTGGTGTGACATTGTCCCCTGTTTTTTTATATATTTTTTTATTTAAATTAATGCTACATCTAAGTACTAAAAACAGGTTAAAAAAGGAACTCGGGTTTTTTCGACCAGGGGCCCTACTTTGAAAATCAAAGATCGAAGTAACGTTACCTTCCTTACTCTCGATATAGTTTAGTATGACGAGTGAAAGGGATGAGATAACAGAAGTTTCGAATTTAGTGGTTGGTAGCCATTCATTTTATTAGTTGCTCTCTAACTTAAAGTGAGTCAAAAAGAACTTCTCAAAGTACAATAAAATAGAGTTTATTTTTTGAAAAGTGAAGATGCTAGTGGTTTAAGTCTTTGATTTTATAAGACAAAAAAGAAAGAAAAAACATTTTTTGACACAAACATGGCACGGTTTAAAGTAAACAAATAATTGATTTATTTATTTATTAAATTAGACACACCAACAGTAGCACAAACAAATACAAATTGAGCCAGGTAACGTCTTTTCATATGTGCCGTTGCGTCAATAAAGGGATATGAGGGATAGATGTAACCCTATATACGTAAAAAAATGGTTCGAAGGTAATAATAGACAGCGTTTTATTCACTGTTTTATGGGATGAAGAAGGCAAATGAGGAAACAGGCCACGAGGTACTTTATTTTTAAATTTATTAAAGAAACACATAGTCTTACAGTTGTAAGTAATACATAAACCTTCGCTTAAATAGAGGACAGTTTCATAACAATATTATTACGAATCAAAATATAGAAAAAATATAATAAAAGTTGTTTTTGTGCATGACAACTTAAAAATAAAGCCACATATTTTTTTGATATTACAAATCAAACAAACAAAATTATAAATCTACGTACAACTAACAAACGTACATACACCCATAATTTAAACACAAATGAATACTTATTTTGATTATACCGGTACTTTGGATTACTCCTAACCGGTACATTCTACATAATACCGGTACATCTAGTTTGTTTTCGAGTTTGTTGTTTCTTCAGTTAATTATGATATTATTACAAGGGACTGTTCCTGTTACTGACACGTATGCTTGTTAGAAACCTGCCTGCTCGAGGCTCGAAAAAAAAAACATTGTAATTTTTTTCCAACAGTCTAGAAATGCTGGACCGCAACGAAGCCCCTACGATACAGGACGGCTACGGCATCTCCGTCGCATACGCATGTCTAATGGAGATCATCCGGTCTATCGCCATCACTGTCGAGGGCAGGGAGTATTTCCGGTGAGTAACAGGTACAGACGCAGGTAACGAAAGCAGAAATTAAATGTAGAGAGAATTTTCAGGTTTTTTTTAAATGTAAAGATATAAAAAAATGGGAAAGCAAGGTAGAAAGTTTTTACGCTGCAGTGTGTGGTTACATTTTATCTTGATTTTATATCTTTTAACCTCAAACTTGGCACCTCGATAACCATATGTTCGCTTTTAGGTTACAAGAAATGTACGCAGATACGCAAAATGAAAGCGAAGATAAAGAAATTAATTCTAATAAAAACGGCAATCACGAAAAAGGTTAGTGAAACACTATTTTTTTATAAATGTACGAGTAAAGAAAAGTTTTCAGAATAAAGGGAGTCCTTATACAAGAAACTTTTTCTCCACGTATTTTTGTTGTATCATAAATACGGTAAAACATACTAGCGTCAGGTATGATTATAGTCATAGTTCAATCTTTGAAAAAAAACCGATCAAGTGTACTTTGCGCTCGCGCATATTTTTTATTCATTCAAATCAAAATATAATAATATCTACTCTGTGGTGTTACAGAACCCTCGGTATGGGAGTCTGGCTCGAGCTTGACTGGTTTTTGCCATTTGCCTACGAAAGGCTTACTTTAAATTTAAAACAAATATTGCAGCCCTTCGTCTCCTCTTGGAAAGCGCTCGTAGACTTGGACATGTAATGACTAGCATAGAGGCATTCCATCTTAGTCCTCAGGGTTGGCAGTGCATTTGTAGTCTTAGGATTGCGGTCTTGTGAATGCGATGGCCGATGGGGTCAGAAGGTTCTTGAGTGGCGTCCGCGGACCGGGAGACGAGCTGTAGGTAGGCCTCCAACAAGATGTAGTGACGACCTTGTAAGGATCGCGGGAACGCGGTGGATGCGAAAAGCACTAGACAGGTCTGAGTGGAGAGCCCTGGGGGAGGCCTATGTACAGCAGTGGACGTCTTTCGGCTGACATGATGAATGCGAATGTCTATGGGTCACAGTTTCTACTTATCATCAGGTGGCCTGTGTGCTCCTTTGCCTTCCATATGCCATAATTTTTTTTATTAAAAAAATGTATAAGTGCTCCTGCATTTTGTGTTCCAGAAACAAAGACTGAAAGCAAAGAGGTGAATAACGTTCATAGTGAGAACTCGGATCAGAACTCCAACGTGGTAGAGAAAATAATTGAGGACGACGAGGAAAAGGAGAGACAACTACAGCTACAGGTAACTAGCGGTAGTCTTCATTTTTTACATAGTAGTTGAGGCTCTGGGGGCCTATTTTTGACTTTCGAGCGCTCGAATGTTTCACTCGAAAGTGACAAAAAACAATGAAATGGTATTTTTGACTTGCGAGCGATAGAAAATATGAATACGAGTGGTCCGTGGCATTCGTTTTGAATTATATCAATAGAATGTACCATTTGACATCTTTCAAACCTGTTTGGGTATGTATGCCGGGAAGTACACGCGTATTTCTTGTCCGATTTTAATTTTAATTTCACTTTTGGTCATCTCTTTTACGGTATTATCTATTATATTTTATTCTCGTCTCGACTCGCCTCGCCAGTGGATAAACAGCTTTATTTCTAGACAAAAACTTGCTACCATCTTCTACATACACGTAAAATGAACCTTATCGAGTGTTTGGTTCCAGCTGCTCAAGTCGTCATGGTGCGGCCTGGTCTGGGGGCTATCCGTCCTGGCGGAGGCCAGCATCGGTGAGCTGGAGAACATCCTGCGTGCCATCCAGACCCTCGCCAGGGTCAGCGGGAAGGTCAGTTAATAAGTTACTTGACAGTCCTTAGAAAAGGTTTTAAGCTGGAGGCAAATATGGAAGCAGGGCACGTGATGAAGTAATTATTGCTGTTCGTGTACATATCAAAGGGTTTTATTTATTATTATTTATTTATACTTTATTGCACAATACACACAGTAAGTACAACACGAGCGAAGAGGGAGGGAGGGTAGGTCTTCCTTTTATTTATGTATCTATGTTATTTAGCAAAAAAATATCCTTATGGTGAAGCCTTTCGATCGGTATGATAAAGTTACAGGGTTATTATTTTTCTGGTGTAACGGGTTCGATTCCCGGTTCAACCATGTTATTATTTAAATATCTATGAATGCAGTTTAAATTGTTTTTAAATTCAAATACTTAATGTCTTCTTTCATTAAATTGTTCCATCCACAATATCCAAGGTACTTTCCTTCCATGTGGCATAGCCGTGGGACGCCCTGTATCGTCGTGCGCTGTTCTAAAAGACCCAATTGTCAACGCAGTACAAAATATAACCTAAAACAAACATTTTGTACTGAGTTGACAGCTATCAAATGGGGCCTTTTAGAACGGCGCGAGTATACCTGTACTTTTTTTTCATAGGGAAGGCCCTATGCCTTCTTACTCTTACTTATGCGTAAGTTTAGATGTTTGTGACTCAATTATGTCAGAACGGCTGAATGGATCTGAACGAAATTTGGCAAATAGATAGATTATTGTCTAAAATAGCACATAGGCTCGTTTTTACCCCGGAAAATTTAAGTTTCCAAGCCAAAGAGACGAAAAAAATGCGGACGGAGTCGCGCGCAAAAGCTAGTAAATAACTCGGAGTTCAGAGTCGTGTTGTTCCCGCCAGGTGGGGCACACGGTGGGGCGCGACGCGTGCATCAGCGCGCTGTGCCGCGCGGCGCTGCCGGCGCAGTACTGCGTGCCGGCGCTGGGCGCGCTGCCGTGCCCCTGGCGCCGCGACGCCGCGGCCGCGCCGGAGCCGCCCGACCACCGCCACCAGGTCGTGTGGGTGGGCACGCCGCTGCCCGCCGCGCAGCCCGCCGGTACCTACACCCTGCACCACCAACGCGCGGACTGCCTTATCTACACAGAATAACAGCTCCATCAACCTTCTCTTAAAGTTAACATTTTTAGTTGCCCTTAGTTAGTACCATAACCCCTACCGAATTAGGATGGAAATCATATCGTCGGTGGCACTGCTAAATCCGCGTAACTAAAAAAATTATGATAGAGCAAAATAAACCTTAATGTCTTATTAAAAAGGTGTATTTTGCTCCTTACTTAAAATGTTACGCGGTTTTACAGTTTCACCGACGATATGCCATGCTATATTTAGGGGAAACGAGGACAACCGGTAAAATAACTTTCATAGATATTCCATCTTAGTCCTCAGGGTTGGCAGCGCACTTGCGGTCTTACGATTACACTCTGAAGACTGCAGTCTTGATGTCTATTGGTGACAGATCCCACCCTTTTGCCAACGTGTGGCCTGTGCGCTGGTTTTTTAACTTCAGACTGCGTAGTTTTTACAAAAATCACGCCTTTAAGGGCTCTGTACCTCAAAAGAAAAAAACGGGAACTCTTGTAGGATCACTTTTTTGTCCGTCTGTCAAGACTCTTTATCTCAGGAACGCGTAGAGGTATCGAGTAGAAATTAAAGCCATATATTCAGGTATACAGTCCCTTGAAGCTGTGAATAAATCAAACTTCTAAGTTGACGTAAAAAAAGATACGGCCGTTTATGCCGCAAATAACGTATATTTCGACACTCTCAAGGGTATCAAAATTTATAGGGTATTTTCGGTTAACCTACAACTATGATATTTGTCAAGTAATACCGTCTTATACTACCAATATAGGGAAATATTGGCTTTCTATTTATTATTCCTACACATTTTGTTAATTAAAAATATGTTCTTTTGTACACTTATTTTCATTTTCACTAACGTATGTCCGGTTAAATTTGAGTTTTGTTGAGCAAGCAGTGGCATCATATTAATTAATTAAAAAATAATACCTATTTCTAAAATGCGCCAGTATAAGTAATTAATTAAATTTGACTATAGTCAACATCCCTCCTCTGCCCTGCTAAAACAAATCGCGGTATCTCAGACTCCTATAGCAAATGCAAACTTATTACCAACAGGAGAGGATCGAATCTGCTTTGGCTGTTTAATTTTGAGATACCACCTCTTGGCTTGTGAGGGCAATTCTGGACATATACTTTCCCCCAGGCCAACAGCAGTCGTTCGTGATGGTGACATCCCGGCACGTGACCGCCATGAAAGCGCTGCTGTTTGCAGCACAACGGGACGGCGACACCATCCAGCAGGCCTGGCTGCCCGTGCTCACCACCCTGCAGCACCTGGTAAGGACTGGCGAGTCCAGTGACGTCACGTCGACAGCTGATCTTTGAATTGTGATATTCGTGTAGACGAGACTTGATATACATAAATATCATCATCATCATCATGTCAGAAGACGTCCACTGCTGGACATAGGCCTCCCCAAAGGCTCTGCCTTGTTGGTGACGGCCGAGAATACCACCCCATCTCTTCCCGTGGGTGTCGTAAGAGGCGACTAAGGGATAAACCGGAGGATGGGCAGTAGCGTCCTCCGCGGACTACATAGTATAACTGCGGTCGTCAACTCGCCTGCGAATACGGCATTTCCCCCCCCCCCCAACGGTTCTATACATAAATATACCCCCTGATAACTGTAGCCCGTGCTTCTAGGTGTGGATTCTAGGCCTAAAGCCTTCTACAGGCGGAAGTATGAAGGCGTCCCGCGCCAGCGCAGACGCTAACGCCGTCATGAGCACTTCCGCTGTCATGGCCGACCTGCCCGGTAAGTACTCATCTCCTATTGTTTTTTTTATAAATACTGATACTGTTTCTTTTTATAATAAACCACTTGTCCCAATGCCTTTGGGAACTATTTTCTCGCCCAAGAAAGTAACAACGGACAACAAAATGACAACGAAATTTATATCTTTTATGAAATAAAATAAAGTTTAAATTCGTTTACCATATATCAAGGAGATATCCGACTTTGAAGTAAAGCGACTCATAGACACGTTATTGTCACGTATTATACTTATTAATAGTTGATCGCTGCCGGCTGTTCACTCTTTCCAATAGTTTGTTGAAAGAAAAAATATAGATCCTGCGTCAATTAAAGAGAACGTGTCTCTTTTATTGACGCTAGCTATTTCTAGAGCCTCCTCTATTAACAGTTGAATTAATAACAAACACGCTCATCGCCCCACCTGAAATTTTCGCTAATTGCGTCAAAGCGTTTTCGCATCGCGTCAGAGAAAATTCCCAGTAAGAATTCTGTATTCGTGATCACAATTTGGGAATGCAATTTAACCTGTTATTAACAGATTTTGTATGAAAATAACCGGCTATAACCGGTTAAAACCGGTTATAGCCGGTTATTTGCATTCCTCAATCACAATGGCCTTAGTGGAGTTGTATTACGCCGGTGAAACTGCAAAACCGCGTAAGTAACATTTTAAATAAGGAGCAAAATGCACCTTTTAAATAAGTCAGTAAGGTTTATTTTGCTCTATCATAAATTTGTTAGTTATGCGGTTTTGCAGTTGATTAGTTGTTTTGTAGATGATCCTTGATTTCGGAGTGGCATCTTACTTTACAAAATTTCCTCCGTATCTTCCTAGTTTTAGTGTCCTACGAGACCCTATTTACCAAGCCTCTGTCTGTTCGTCCGCCTGTTAGCGGGCTACTCTCATGAACTAGGTAGCCAATTGAAATTTTCGATGTGTATTTTAATGCCGCTAAATATATTAACAAAAAAAAATTCAACGGGGCCAAGAATGTTTCGAAAGCCTTCGTGAGTGAATCCGACTCGCACTTGGCCAGTTTTTTTTATTCTTCGTTATTCTGTGTGATTAAGAAATCCTTGTAAAAAAACAGTATCAGACTCTTTTTAATAACGTTGTTAGACTAGATTGCGTGTTTATTTTTTTATTTGCGGCTTAGCTCGCTGTGATTTTGGAAGTAGCAGTCTTTCTTAAACTCTTTCTTAATATGTATTTGTAACTTAGTTTAAAAATTTCTATATTTCTTTGAGATCTCTTTTTTTTTAAACTGCTAAAATCATTCATATCAGAAATATAAGTAAAACAGGTGTTTTGTTTATTTTATTTGTCATTAACAAGTAAATGGGTGGATCAACTTTATTTTGTTGTTATTCTGTCCCGTAAGCCAGGAGACAACAGTGATAGAGTTTCTTAGAAAAAATGTTATAATATATACTTCCAGCACACTCAGGAGAAAGGCCATAAAATAATGGGTGCGTTATTGCCAATAAAACAGTTTTTTAGTGGACTTATATCCTTTGAAATCATAGTTTTAAAGAGTGACTCAGGAGACGTCACCATGGCAACGAGCTACTAAGAAAAGTTGATTGACCCAATTACTAAAACTGATATTATGTTTTACTAACATCCTATATTTTTTTTAAATGTTGATGTATGTATGTCTGTAAGTTTGCATTGACGACGTTTTACAGGTCATCAGGTACCAGTAGCCGAGTCACTCGGAGTCATGAGTGGTACAGACATATATTATTACTTTATATGTATCCATTTGAAACAAACACGCACATCCCGCCATTTTTTATCGAAGAACGATGCATTGTTAATAAATTACTATTATACCCTTTTTTAGGTACTTAACTGTAAAGAACAAAAACGAATTCAAATTCAAATAAATTCATTTCGTCGGTGATACTGCAAAACCGCGTAACTAACAAATTTATGATAGAGCAAAATAAACCTTACTGTCTTATTAAAAAGGTGCATTTTGCTATTTATTTAAAATGTTACTTACGCGTTTTTGCAGTTTCACTAACGATTTGTAAAACAAGTGCGTACGACTACGCCGAGCGATAAGCTAAAGTATTGTCTTGAAATCGAAGGATGGTTTGTAATCGTACAAATGAATATACAATATAGCATATATGAGAAAGTTGAATGACCTTTATTCTTCGTGTAGTCAACTTAATGGAAAAATGTCATATAATATTCCCTATAAATTGTGTATTCATTTGTACAACAATAAAACATCCTTCAATTTCAAGACAATACTTTACTTTATTAAAAAACATAAATATAGTAACGAGGGCATCCTGATACGTCAAAACTAAATCGACAAAGTTAAGTTGGTTTACATTTGGTTAAGTAACTTAAAAAATGGAGTATACACAAAGTTTTTGTTTTTTTTCTTAAAATAATATTTTAACCTTAGCGCCATATTTCGTTCTAGTTTAAACTATGATATTTAAACATGTTTTGAATGGATGCATAGTTGAAGGTTTATTGGCTTGTGCTCGTCACACGCACTGGGGAGCTTGTCGGCCATTTTGTTTTTGTTTCTTATTCTCACGTAATTTAAACCAATTGTCAGCTTTAGATTCCTTCATCACGACAGCAGCGGCGTGTCTTGCAAGCTTTAGATATCTAGCATTATATTTTTTTCAATTATTTATTAGTATGTGTGGTATGAAACTGAATGGTGGAGTAATTGGAGAGAAATGTGAACTAAAAGAAGATATAGTGAGTGACTAAGATTGAAAAGGGCATGCTTCGATGGGTCGATCATTTGGAAAGGATGGATGAGAGATTGACGAAAGAGATATTCAGAGCGAAAGTGAATGGAAAGGTCGGAAGGGGTCGCCCTAGACGTTCTTTTTCGAATCATATCGGAGGAATACTGGCAAAGGGCCGAATCTAAAGTACCCCAAACCGACGTGCATGTATAACTCGATATGAATGTTTAAAAACCGAAAGAAATTTGTCTGAATCGTTGGATATGGAAAGAAGTGGTCTCTGCCTACCTCTCTGGGAACCAGGCGTGATTCAATATATGTATGTACGTAATAAGAAAATGAAGACACGTTTGTTTCGTTGGTAATGTAGTGACCCTGCCTACGAAGCTAGCGGTCCTGGCTTCAAATCCCGGCTAGAGCAGATATTTGTGTCAAGACCGCGAGTATTTGCTCCGTAGTTTTGGATGTATTCTATGTATTTATGTATGTATTTCTCTATATAAGTATGTTTATCCTTGTCTAGTACCTATAATGCAAGCCTAGAACTTAGTTTATGATTGGGATTGTCACCTATTGCAGCTGTTTTTTTTGTTTGTATTGTATATTCAACGCAGACATGCTGTAAAGGTTTTTGGTATTATCATGCGGTATGCTTTATTTTGTAAAATTTTCTACTTGTGATGTTTATAAGGCAAGACCAGGGTTCAGTTGGCTGAGTTTATCGAGGAAAAGGGAACTCTAATCTCTATCCATCAGGGTTGAGATTCTACAGGGTAAGGGATTTGGCACACTGGATGCGGTCTGCGGATCTTTTGCCTCTATCAGTTTACTAAATTATGACAGAGATACAAGATACTTGACCGCAGACCGCAGAACGCATCAAGTGTGTCAAATCCCTAAAAGCTTATCGCTTTTGACGTGTTCCCGTTTTGTCAATGTTTTTATAGCTCTTATTTACTTGACAGTAATGGCGGCAGAATTAAAAGCAATATCGTCGGTGAAACTGCAAAACCGCGTAAGTAACATTTTAAATAAGGAGCAAAATGCACCTTTTTAATAAGATAGTAAGGTTTATTTTGGTCTATCATAAATTTGTTAGTTACGCGGTTTTGCAGTATCACCGACGATATGTTTTACTGAGCGGTTACCTACCACAAGTTGGAGTTTTCATTCTCAACTGTCGTTATGCTGATTTTTCTTTAGCTAGAAATACATAATTGTTATAAAACAATAATAACCCAACTTAAACGTTCTATTGGTTCTTTATGTCTTTAAATGTTTAATAATTCACACAATTAAAATCGTGTAGAAAACGCGGACTTAATGCTACTAAATAAAATGTCAATCTTTTCCGTTTTATTAAATGTATAAACACCAGCCTGCTGAAACTGAAGGTTTTTTACTCCACCCTGACCAAAAACTGCCAGGAAAAAGAGCTATATTACTGCTATAACCATTCCTTCACTGCCTGCATCTCAGCAGGATTTTATAGTTCATAATTTCTGTGATGTCTCCAGCCCTGTCAGCCATGCTGTCAGGAGTGTTCGAGTCCTCGCAGAACCTGGACGACGTGGCGCTCCACCACCTCATCGACGCGCTCTGCAAGCTGTCCAACGAGGCCATGGAGCTGGCTTACTCCAACAGGGTGAGGTTTAGTCGGACCTGATATCTCCAGCACTGTCGGGAGTGATCGAGTCTTCACACAACCTAGTTCTTTAACCTGTTTTAGTTAAAGAACAGTTAGGAAGTTGTTTTTAAACAAAAAGTCAAAGCAATCTTTCCTATTCTGCCCTCCAGCCAATAAGCATTATCTCAGATTAAAAAACCAAATCAGTTTTAACCCTCGTATTTTAGTGTTAAGGTTGATATTTGTACAGAAGTTTTATCTGAGATACTGCCTTTTGGTTTAGGAGGGCAGTATTGTGCGTTTATGTCCACGTCCAATTGCAAGAGCTTTCAAAACCATTCCAGCAATGGACACAAAAGGAGACGAGCATAAAATGGAGAAGATCTAGGCCCTGAAACTTTCTGGGGAACTCTATGAGATCTGGCAATTTTACGAGATGAGAAAT
Organism: Acleris emargana; assembly: GCA_927399475.2. NCBI lineage: Eukaryota > Metazoa > Arthropoda > Insecta > Lepidoptera > Tortricidae > Acleris > Acleris emargana. Next base: position 11,038,011 of record OV656860.1, read on the forward strand.
GTAGTACAGACAGTACAGCGGATGCTATTTAACATTGTATAAATCCCTCAGAATTCTTATATAAATTGGTCGAAAACTAAGCAGTACAGGGGTGAATCAACTTTTAAGGTACTCCCTATTTATTGACATGTTTCACTAATTATATGTTTTTAGAAAAACTATATATTTGCTAATGAGGCGGCTTACACGCTTATTGAATCAGACAAATATTTAAGCTCATATTTGAAATTATTTGATTTGAAATAGTACAGTTTTAAATAATAATATAGTAGGTAACTCAGCGGACAATGTTGTCCCTAGGTTTTGTATGGAAAAGGCATTTTCCTCCGACTTACCAGGTTTTTTTGAGGGTTCAAAAATATTTGAGGTCTTCAACGTGTAAGGTCTGTGGTGGTCTGATTTTAATATTCATACATTTTTATTAACCATAAGCCACCAATACAGTTTTAACACCGCAAAAGAAAAGGAGTACCTTAAAAGTTGATTCACCCACAGACCTATTTCAAGATAATAATACTATAATAATAATAATACTCCTGTTGCATAAGTGGTGAGTGGGCACCTTATGGTCGTTTAAAGTCCAGAAGCACCTCTCCACCCTTAGCCCCTCTGGAACTGTTACCTCCCTGCTGCTATATATATGCGGCTATTTCGGGAGGCCCATTCTTGAGTTGGCGAGTCACCGCCTGCCATTTCAACCAAAGTAATTAGCATTGGCCAGGCAGGCGCCGTAGTTTCATCAATAGCCTAGTTCACCAATCCATATCTGTTCATTCATAGAGCCTATTGTTAATACTTCCATCCTTCTTAAATAGTCCTACACTAACCGTTGGTTGTCCGTGGGAGCATACTTTTATAGTTTGAACTCAGGGACAATCGCCGGTTGGTGTCCCATCACTTTACTAAAATAAACTTGTCTAAAGGGCCTCTGCGTGTTGGCTTCGGCTCCATGTACGCCTTCCAAAGGTCCGGGACTCCCATAGTCCCGTGAATGGTAAAGACATACAAATAATGAATAATAAATATCAGGGGACAATATCACACCAATTGACTAAAAATAGTACATAATACGGCCATTGAAATAAAGATCTAGTGCATAGAAAGTAAAGTGGAATTTCTTTTGTTTTTGTTAGTACTGATCAAATGAGAAAATTGACTTTATTTCATTCACAATAGATTCATATTCCATTGACTAATTTCGTTGTTTGGTGGGCCTTAGGAAGAATGAAATGTTACAGAGACAAGGTATAAAGTAAAGAGGTATGTCTTTTTCAGGAACCATCTCTGTTTGCGGTGGCGAAGCTGCTTGAGACGGGGCTCGCCAACATGCACCGGATAGAGGTCATGTGGAGGCCCATCACCAACCATCTTCTAGAAGTACGTAATACTGCATGGGAAACAAGTTCACGACAGTCTTTAATAAGCAACGATTGGGAGCTTGTGTAGCATTAGAAGATAAAGGTCACCTGTAGCAGAGGTGGGCGTTATTCGAATAAAAAATTATTCGTAATATTTTTATTCGCGAATAATTCATTCGTTGAATAAATTATCCACGAATTAATCATTAGACTACATTCCGAATAACGAATAATTTATTCGTTATTTTATTCGGGTCAATTCACGAAAAATATTTGACAATTAGAAATAAAGTGACTCGTTTATAAGTAGGTGCTGCATATGTCAACACCTTAAAGATTGACAATAAGGTAACGGGATAAACCCAGGTAGTAAAATTAACAAAGGATTTCTTGGCAATGAATAAGAATAATCATTCGAGAATTTCAGTTGTTATTCTTATTCGTTAACAACAATACAATACAAAACAAATACTCGATATTGAACACTACAACAAAACATGGAACAGTACATCTCATCACCAACGTGTGTTACCAGGTGTGCCAGCACCCCCATATACGCATGCGTGAGTGGGGCGTCGAGGCCATCACGTACCTGGTGCAGGCCGCCTTCCAGTACCACCACAACCACCCCGGGCTCATCACCGAGGTTAGTACCATTGCTACTCACCACCCACTAACGGTGTTCCACCTTATCCTCGTATAAGGCCCAAGTCAAATTTCGTTACTTCGTAAAAGAATCTTGTGTCGGTCAACTAAAGTCAAAAGTCACTTTGACAAATGTCCTAAATTTAGGACGTTGGGCCTTACGAGGTTATGAACGCCACAGTCGGCTCTGGCCGGCTGGCTCAGCTTGAAGATTAAAAGAAACTTTGTTTCGTGTGAATTAAGTTGTTATTTGTTTGTAAGGCACTCAAAAGGTAGTAAGGAATAGGTAGTGTTTATTTACCCTAGTTTCATTTTAATAACGTGTTCCTTCTTATTATTAATGCATGAATGAACATACGTCAAGTTTAATTCAGTTTGTCGAGTAACTATGTATTGTATACTCAAGGAAATGGATTTCTTAGCTATTTGACATCATACGTAAATTAGCTGTATTCATTTCCCGGTGACACGACTAGTGACACCTGGAAAATGTATAACCTGGCAAATTTACTTCATTCATTCATGTCAGCGGTAATCAATAGGGTCTAGCACGCTAGGGGAGAAAGGTATTCAAAGACTGTTCTTGATGCAACAAACGTTTAATAGTACATTATTGCCTAGGCAGTGAAGCAGGCAATTGCGGGCCGAGTATTGGTTTAAACGGACGAGCTTGCGAGTGTTGTGCTTTTCTCAAAAATCGCAAGATACAAATCGCATATAAACAGAAACTTCAGGTGAAATAACATCACTCTTTACCGCCTTTATGTTTATGACAAGAAGAAACGCATGCTTTTTTAGAAAAAAAAACTCAAGCTATTCCAGACACAGATAAAAAAGTTACGTTTCGAATAAAATATGGATGTATAAGACTTGTGCCCTCATTTTATTATGGCCGTTTTCACTTTTTAAAAAGTTACAAATTAGATAACAATGAAATTTGTATGCAACATTGCGGGCTTGTGTAGCGAGCACGCAATGAATTTTTTTTTTAATGTGGGAACTGTCTGTAAAGTATGTACTTCGCGTCTCAGTATGGAGTTAGTAATGTCAACTTTTCCGGTCATTTTTGAAAAAAAATGTATTGTTCAGGCCCGACAACGCACCCTGCTGGAGCCCCTGTCCGAGCTATGCGCCGTGCGGCATTGCGACGTGCGAGCGAGACAGCTGGAGTGCGCGGCGCGGCTGCTGCACTCGCGCGGGGAACAGCTGGGCGCCGCCTGGCCGCTCATGATGGAGATCATCTCCGCTATCTCCTCGCAGCACAGGTGAGGGCGGCCATTGTGTGGGAGGTCCACTCATTCTGCCCTCCTACGGAGAAAAGGCGTAACTACTTTATGAATTGTATTGAACATCCAACCTTATTATAACCCTTGAGAGTTGAATATGCTTCTATCAATTAATTGCACATGCGCCTTTTCTTCGTAGGAGGGAAACATTGTATTTCTGATGTGTTCTTTGGGCAAAGTGCTTACGCGATAAGTGCAAGTATCAAGTTTTGCAAAAACATCTAGAGTACTCTATAGCTAGTCCATTTAGTAAGGAGGCTTAAATCTAGGCTGTCTTCGTCATCATCATCATATATTTTTTTCAGCAGATATACGTAAGCCTGGGAGGCTCACGCAAGGTTTACTACGATGATCGGTGAAGCAGTAGCGAAGCGTCCATACAACCCGATTCCCAGCGGCTTCCCTAAAAATTCCTATGCATAGAGTAGGTACCTACTAGGTATACAAACAACAAAACGTAAAACCGAAAGTAACCCGGTGTACTATAGCTTTACCTTGCTTCATAATACGATGAATGAACACGCACTAACGCCGCAATTCAAATTTATTTATTTACCAAGCCGAAATCTATCACTCGCTCGCACCCATTCACTAACCTATATTACTAGAAAGAAACAAGAACAATATTTTCGTATACACGCACACATGCTCAGTTACCTTTCACTACGCGCGCTCGAACTTACACCCACAATTAAAACCGCCATACAAGCCGGTGACTCGGCGCCGGACCTCAGTAACAAATTCAAACCAAATGGTATAATATTATAGCGCTACATTAGCTTTAAACTCGCACACAGACACAGCGGCACCTGTGTGAGCACGCAAGAGGGAGAAGCACGCAAGTCCGGCCGACGAACTACGGCTTATTGCATCCAATTTTGAACTTAAAGTGCATGCGTTAACTTTCTTTTCCCAAGGACACTCAACTCAACAACCGTCTCTCTCCCCCCTGGCCTCACGACCTTCAACTACTTTTTAGTTTTTTCATTACGCCATTACTTTCGCGTCCTCGCGCTAATAGGTACGCGGTGTTTTGTTTTGATTTATAGTTAAATTTGTGTTATTACTTAACTTATTGTGTTTTATGAGACTCAACTAGTGAAATTTAGCTTGTTTAGTGTTCTGTGAATGTTTTTCTGTTTGGATTGTGTTATTTGCAGATTCGTGGCGACAACGGAGGTTTGTTTATATTTCGTTAAGTACCTAAATATTGTTATTTTTGCTTCGATCTATTTTAGGTTATATTCGTGGTTTGGTTTTTAAATATTTTTGCCTGTACTCAAAGTACAAACGGCCGCATTGGTGCAAATTGAGTGTTATCTTACAGATTACCTACTTAATGAACAAACATGTTTTTCAAAGTTATCCTTTGGAAATAAGAAACATGTCATTAAGTTAGGATTAGGACGCGCTCGCCCAGACATAAAAATTGATTATAGGCGTAGAGATGGATTCTTCAAACATTTCCACAGCGAATTACAAATACAATTGGCTGACTGGCAGCTGCAAATTAAACAAATTATTTTGCTATTCATCTTTGCTGTTTTCCAATTCTAGCAGTGTTTGGAATCGAACAGGTTTTGCAGATATTCACAATTTATATAATTCAGTTAGGGGACGCAGGACTTATAAAAAATTTCGCCAAAATTGTATCATTATGACACCTAATTTAAATGATTTTATCGTATAGAACACGTTAAAATAAGCATGTTTTACTTGAAAAACTTTTCTCTAAAATCAAAATTGGCCGAGTTATAGGGGTTCAAATGGTGGTCATTTTCAAGGCGTCAGGGACTTAGAAAATTTTGATGCTTGAAAATTATGTCAATATAAGGTCTATTTATGATGATTTAATTGTTTAGAATATACTAAAACAAGCATATTTTTTAAACAAACTTTTCTCTAAAATCAATTATTACTGAAACATTACGGTTTGAATTAAAGTACGTAAAAAAATAGGTTATGTTAGGTTAGTTTTTATTATATTCCCGAAGGGCAAACCGCCCAGAAATAGGGAAATAAATTTGTATTTTTTCTAAGATTTAATCTTAATAAGCACGAAAAAGGCAAGAAAAAAAAACTTATTCTATTTTCTATAAGTAATTCAGCTAGAAAACATGCTCAAAGCGAGAAACATATACGGAGTTGTATATTATTACATGAGTTTGGTAACAGTAGAATTTAAACTTTTTTTGGTAATCATTTTGAGGCCCACAATCGTAAGTGGAACGTAATCGAAATTTATTGAAACGTTTAATTGATACGGTAGTACTACTTGGAAAGCAAGAATTGCCTTTCCGCGCACTTTTAATGCACGCGACACTTCAGCACTGCTTTTTGAGAACTAGAAAGACGACATCCATTTTTTAAGGTATGTTTTTTTTAAGTCACGGAAGGGGCAAACAAGCACACACGCCATACACCTTTTTTTTGCTCCGGCTTGCCTATTTATTTACGTGACGCTTCGCCACTGCGGTGAAGTTAGGTCATAATAAGAGACCCATCGTTTTATAAATCTAATATTCAGCTGAAGTGATAGACATTTCCGGAGATTAAGTATTATTTAAGACTCTTGTAAATATCACGAAGTTAAAAAATACGGACACGTTAGCAAAATGTTGTTCTCATTTGCGTATCAACACATCTATCCACCAAGCAGGGCATTCCATTTTAGTTAATAATGTCTATAGGCCAACCATATCGCACATTCAGAACAATAGTGACCTCATTCAAAATGCTTTCGTACTTCAAGTCCTGAATTTATTATTATAGAGACCTAACTCGAAATTTCAAATTGACTGAATTAGGTCACTATTGTTTTGAAGGTGCGATATATTTTTTCGTTTCTTTTTTCCAGCGAACAGCTGATCCGCTCAGCGTTCCAGTGCGCCCAGGTGGTGGCCGGCGACCTGCTGGGCTGCGCCGGGCCGCGCTGCCTGCGCCGCGTGCTCACCGCCGCCGCGGCCTTCGCGCACCAGACCCGCGACCTCAACATCAGCCTCACCGCCGTCGGGCTCATGGTCAGTGCCCGAGTGCCGCTCCCAACCCAACGGTGCTAGCGTCTGGTGTTATACAGGCCGTCTCAAAAATAACACGTAATAGTGACACCGGAGATTCCCCGGCCTAAGACAAACCATACCAGCCTAACATGACCTCAGTAAAAGTAGCACCGTTTTCAAGTTATGCCAATCAAAGTTATTTCTTATATTTCACCTCTTTTGACATTGTAAGTGCCCGCATTTAATTTAGAATTTAGTTTATATAAGTATGTAAGTCCAGTACCCAGTTCAAGCCTAGGTTTAATTTGCGACTAAACCAATATATGTAAGATTGTCTCCTGATATTTATTATGGTCACCAGTGGAACATATCGGACTACTTGTACCACAACCGGGACAAGCTGACGAGTGCGTTGGCGAGCGACGCGGCCGTGTGTCCGGAAGTGCCCAATCACGCGGAACTTCCGCCGCTTGACAAACTGTGGATGTGTCTATACATTCGGCTCAGTGAGTACAACACGACACAATACTGCACCATGGCATAGCGTAGTAATGTAGGTACAATCGCCCACTCAGCTGAGTGACCAATGAAGATAAACAGAGAGAAACTGTCTCTGTCGTGCAGATGAGATTCTTATTTAAAATCTATATTTATTTCTTTCTACACTTCTGTCTTTAATGGGCAGTTAAGTGTGTGGCTGTTTGTACGTTCACGAACGTAAATTAAGGAAATATTAAAAAAAAATGCTTGAAGTTGTCAATGTCATTAGAGATGCCAAGTCGTTTGTAAATCATAGGAAACTGAACCTTATTGCTGTAGAATGTCAGATTGCCTTTGGACCTAAGGTGGGTCACAATTTTAAGTCTTCGACTGTACAAATGTAATACATACATTAAGGCTACGCCGAGCGTCCAGTGGCGCCCTCATTACTATTGCCGTGTTTTGTAATAAATTAAAGTAATTAATACAATTTTTTGTGTATAACTTAATAACAATTAAAGTATGAGTGAGTAACTTAACGGAAAAAAGTGGCCACAGTGGAATAATCCTCATATACCTACATTTCACACGTCACCAGGGTCTCTATTCAACACGGTAAAAACCATATCGAGTTTGAGCTGTTATCGTATTGTCACCGTTTTGATAGCTCTTATTTACTTGACAGTAATGGCGGCTGACGTCATAACAATACCATAACAGATTAACTACGATATCGTTTTTACCGCCTAGAATACTGGCCAAGCACTACTGGCGCCAAACAATGAATGAATAAATTATATTTTATTTTCCAAATTAATTCATAGTATTCATCGCATGTAATATCAAAGTACGACAAACTAAACCTTACCTTTGAGTTATAATCAAAGAGCGGAATTCTTCATAGCAAAAATCAAACTGTCAGAGGGATTGACCTAACTGTTTTATCGACTTATCGATAAATATTTGTCACTTAACGAAACAAAGCTAAAGTAATGAAATCAGGCTTTTGGATATACATTCAAACAAATTAACGGTGTCCCTAATTAGCTGACCGCTTCTGTATTTTAGTATAATAGTAAAGAATAAAACAGAAAATACTTTTTTTTTTATTTTCTATATGAAACTTATCATTAAAAATTAAAAACAAATATTGCTAAGAGTAGGTAACTAATCTTCATTCAAAATAACAAAGTTGAAATCTAAATCTGTACTAAATATGTTTTCTTCATCTTCCCTTCAAACTTATCGTTCGTGCTAGAAAAATATCCAGGTTTACTTATCAAAGAGGTCAAATGTTACAGAATAATCTTTTAAGTTGATTATGGATACCTAATGCGATATTATTCCGTAACATCGATAAGTCGATAAAACAGTTAGGTCAATCCCTCTGACAGTTTGATTTTTGCTATGAAGAATTCCGCTCTTTGGTTATAATGCTTTCTTCAACATAACAAGATCATAATAGTACATTATTGCCTAGGCAGTGAAGCAGGCAATTGCGGGTTGAGTATTGGTTTAAACGGACGAGCTTGCGAGTCCGTTTAAAAATACGAAGCCCACAATTGCCGTTCCTGCCGAGGCATATATAGTGCTTTTCTCAAAAATCGCAAGAAAACAATTGTGTTTTTGATTGCAAAAAAACAAAATCTTCACGTGAAATAACATCACTCTTTGCCGCCTTTATGTTTATGAAAAGGAGAAACGCAAGCTTTTTTAGAAAAAAAAACTCAAGCTATTCCAGACACAGATAAAAAAGTTACGTTTCGAATAAAATATGGATGTATAAGACTTGACCCTCATTTTATTATGACCGTTTTCACTTTTTAAAAAGTTACAAACTAGATAACAATGAAATTTGTATGCAACATTGCGGGCTTGTGTAGCGAGCACGCAAAGTATTTTTTTTTTAATTTGGATTGTGTCTGTAAACTATGTACTTCGCGTCTCAGTATGAAGTTAGTAATGTCAACTTTTCCGGTAATTTTTGAGAAAAACAAATTTCATCATGACTATCTTTTGCCGAGCGTATCAACGAGACCAATTTCACATTTCAATACTCAATACTCAATACTCAATCATTTATTGCATTCCACAATATTAACTTACAGGATATTAGGTTAACTTAAGTTTTAGTTGTTATATATAATAAAACTTAATTGTGGACCCTGATGGGCACCGCAAAATTGGTGAGGAGAGGACGACTTGAATACGTATATTTTGTACAGCAATATTTCTTAAATTCTTAAAATTTGCATGCATTATAACAATTTATAACATTTTATATAAACATCTATTCAGTTTAGATTATTTACCTACTGATGAATTGCACATATAGTGTTTTTGTTCGTTTTAAAAAGGAACTTATCTTGTATTTTTATATTATATTATATTAAATAAGTGTATGATGGAATTTAATATATGTTTTTATTGTTGTTTTTCATTTAAGTATTCTCTTAGTGTATAATAGCTTTTATTAATAAGGAATTCTTTTAACAGTTTTATGAATGTATAGTGTTTTTTCTCAGATTTTATTCTATCTGGCAGTTTATTGTATACTTTTATGGACATGGCATAGGTTGCATCAGAATGCATTTTAAGTTTTGAAGAAGGTAACATGAGTTTTTCTTTATATCGAAGCTGATGAGATGTGGGTATGTCTTCGCGTTTCTTGTAGTATTCAGGGTAATTGCGAACGAACTTACAAATTTCTAAGATATATAATCCAGTTAGCGTTAGTATTTTTTGCTCCAGGAAATGGGGTTTACAACTGTCTGTATTGTCAATATTTACTAATATTCGAATAAGTTTTTTTTGTAACGTAAATAGAGATGATATATCAGTGCTATTTCCCCATAGGATTATGCCGTAGCTGAACCATGCATTAGCATAAGCGTAATAGGTGGCGAGTGCAGTCTTTAAGTCAGTTGATTTTTTTATTTCGCGGAGTGCATATGCAAACGATGATATTTTGGATTTTATGTTTTTAATGTGTTTTTTCCAGTTTACATGTGTTTCTATAATTAACCCGAGTAATGAGAACTCATTTACTACCTCTAACTTTTTATTTTTATAGCAGAAATCTATTTCCAAAGATGTTTTTTGGTATGGGTGGAATACCATAATTTTAGTTTTTGAAAAGTTTATTTCCAGGTTCTGATCATTAAGCCAGTTGTTAGTTTTATCAAGTATTGATTCTAATTTGTTATTTAGGTTTATATTGTTTTCACATGTTGTTAGTATGGAGATGTCGTCAGCGAACAGCACACATGGCTCATCCATCGTTTTGGGGAGGTCGTTTATATATAACACAAATAAGAGGCATCCGAGCACGCTCCCCTGCGGGATGGACGCTGCAGTCGTCCTGCTCTCCGAGCGAATCTTCATTATTTGGCCAGTAATATGATCGAAATGTTCCATTTCTACGCACTGCTGCCGATCCGTAAGGTATGACGTAAACCATTTATGTGCTGTACCGCGGATTCCTAATTTATACAGTTTATTCAGTAGGATATCGTATTGTACTTTATCATAAGCTTTTGACATATCCAATAATATTCCTATAGCGTACTTTTTATTATTGAGAGTGTTTAGGACTTCTTGGATGTATTTATAGACTGCTAGAGTGGTGGACCGCTTCTTTCGAAAGCCATGCTGGCTGTCATCTAAGATTTTAAATTTTTCACAGAAAGCGTAAACGCGGTCGCACATGGCCTTTTCAAAGATTTTTGAAGCTGTTGGTAGCAGAGCTATGGGGCGGTAATTGTTTGGGTTAGTTTTAGGGCCTTTTTTATGTATAGGTTTAACTATTGCTTTTTTCAATAGGTCTGGGAATACTCCTTCGTTAAATGATTGATTTATTAAAATAGTAAATGGTAGTGCCAACTAATCCGCACATTTTCTTATCAACGATGGGGGAAGCTCGTCTGCTCCACAACTATTTTTATTTTTTAGATTTTTTATATATTTATGTATTTCCCAGTAGTCCACAGGGCTCAGAAATATGGAGTTAGGTATTTGGTTTTGCACAGGATGGCTATAGGGCTTGTTACCCTGCCCGTTGCCCGTACAGTCGATCTTTTGACCTACAGAAGCGAAGAAGTCATTAAAGTAATTAACAACTTTCTCTGGATCAGAAGAGAGTGAGTTGTTTATTTGCAGTTTAATGTTATTTTTCTCTCTTTTTTGTTTTTTGTTACTTAGCTCTTTAATGATATTCCACATAGCTTTAATTTTATTGTTAGATTTTTTTATTTTGTTGATGAACTGTATCTTTTTTGCAGTAGTTACGACTTTTTTTAGCATTTTTTCGTATTTTCTATAATATTCACAAAGTATAAGGTTATTTGATTTTAATGATATTATTTTTAGCTGTCGTTTGTTTTTACATGAGAGCTTAATACCAGTTGTCAGCCATTTTTTCTTATATTTTGTTTTTAACTTAATTTTTTTCTTTGGTATACATTGTTCTAGGTTTCTATTTAATATTTCATTGAAAGCTTTATAATTATCATTTACATTTTTATCTAGGGAAATGATGTCCTGCCAATTTATGTTATTCAAAAGCGATTGGAATGTTTCGATATTGGTAGGGTTAAAGATCCGTGTCTCTGTGTTCCATGCGTGTTTATTTTGTTCTAGCTGCGGTAATTTTAAAGTTATAAGCGTGCCAGCATGGTCTGAAAAACCTAATTCCATTGTGTCTGTATGTATTTGTTGGTTATTAAAATTGGTAAATATGACGTCTAAACATGATGAGGAATTTTGAGTGATATGGGTTGGTTTTTTTATGTGTTGAGTGAAATTATGTTCCAACATAAGGTCTAATAAATTGCTTGTTTTTGTATTACTAATAAGAACGTTTGTGTTTAGGTCTCCACCAATTATTATCCTATATTTATGGTATTTAATGTTAACGTAATTTAAAATATTTTGTAGCTGTCTATAAAATAAGTCTTCCTCTCTTCTATTCCAGTACATTACAATTAATATTATATTTAGCTGAGGTAGTTCTGTAGCACAAACTTCAATAACGTATTCGATAGACATGTCTGTAATATCACTTTTCCCTAAGAACTCGACGTGGTCCTGCAGCAGGATGGCTACTCCTCCTCCACCTCGCGCTTGTCTGCAGAAAGATGCTGCAAACTTGTATCCATTAAAGTGTATCATTTTTATTTTTTCATTTGATAGCCAGGATTCCGTGATATATATTGCGTGGTATTTTTCATTTTGGTCAAGGAAAGCCTCTACCAGGTGTTTCTTATTATATATACTTTGAAAGTTTTGAAATAATACTGTGAATTCATGATATTTAGCTTCGAAATGTGCGGTTAGAGTTATTCTTAGAGTTATTTTGTAGGTCTTCGTAGTTGTCGGGCTGCTTATTTTCTATTGTTGCATTTGAATTTCGGTGTAGGGGAGAGTGGGTAACAGTGGATCACTTTTTTTTTAAGCTCCACAAATCCCAAGTTTATGCCTAAATAATTAATCTATGATAATTAACCACAAGATACGTCCTTAATCTACAAAAACAAGTGCAATTATTGGCAAAAACGGCACAAACTTACAAGTTATAATATAAGTTTCCTTCCCCCCGGACCACCGCGAGGTGCAGACGAGCCTACAATCTGTTATTCTTTATTACTTAAATTTAATTAAAATTTGGTACAATTTTAATGTGCGAGAAAAATAGGAGTGCATAACATTCGAAGAGGTGTCATCGAAGCCGCTGCTCCTGGTACTTCATCGTGTACGCGTGAGTCATCCCTTGCAGCGCTTACGCATCGAGCTTATCTCCATCCACTCAGGGTGCGACTCGTTGACCAATGAGCGGACGCAGCTAAGACGCCATCTGCGATTTAACTACGTAGAACACGCCCACTCTGCCAATCAGCGTACCCCATTCAAGAGCCATATTTGCGCCTACTGTGTTTGTGTCGACTAAGGAACTCTGGTGTCCTAGTACCCTAAAATCAAAATGCAAGACGAGACGAACATGTCAGTGTGCGAAGGTGGCGAACAGAGTGAGATTGAGGGGTATCAGGGTGTACATTCCTCCCCCGATTACGTCACCACACGACCACAAGCTAGAAGCGCAGAGGTACATAATTTCAGCGACAATGCAAGTGGCTCGTTCGAGGATTTCAGGTTGGAGATGCGGCAGCTGATTAGCTTCTACACAAACCAACAGACGGTGGAACTGCGGGAAATAAAAAACACCATGCAGGAGATAAAACAAACAAACGTCAGCATAGAGGCATCCATCACGGACCTGGGCAGGCAGAATGATGAAATAACGAAGAGACTGGACCTTATAGAAAAGCAAATTAAGGACGACGGGGACTACATCCTGTTCCTGGAAAACAAACTGGAAGACATGCAGGTTGGGACCCGCAAGTCCAATATTGAACTCAGAAACGTACCTAAGAAAAACAACGAAACCAAGCAGGACCTCCTCGGCATGGTCATGTGTCTCTCCGAGAGCCTGCAGTGTAAGGTAAATAAATCTGACATTAGGGACATTTACAGGGTGCGAGGAAAAAAACAGGACCAGCATAGTACGCCTATAATAGTTGAAACGAATTCTGCTCTACTTAAGCTAGATCTAATCAAAGCAGCTAAAACTTTCAACGGCAAACATGCGCCGAAACTATGTGCTAGGCATTTAGGCTTTACTACAAGCCAGGAAACACTAGTTTACATCTCCGAGCATCTGACTTCAAAGGGCTCTCGCCTACACTTCCTCGCACGAGACCTGAAGAAATCCAAAAATTATAAATACTGCTGGACGTCCTACGGCAAGGTTTATGTAAGAAAGACCGATGAGTCACCCATTATACAAATAAACTCTGAAAATCAAGTGCACCGCCTGCTGCAGGACTGACTAGTCATATGTGACCTTTGTTTATGTTGCCTTTGCTGCGATTTATCTCTATACCTACCTCACATAATGTTCTTAGTACTCTTTTTGTTCCATTTTATAATTATTCTGTGCCTACACTTACTACATTTACACTCACACATACACTTACACTTACACAAACTGGTCACATACCTATACACACAAATTGTATCAATAATTATAAATCCTTTGACTCTTTGTCTTCTATACGACTCGACACATGCCATCTATATATCAGTTTCTAATAACAGTTTACTTATCTTTCATTTTTCACTAAGATGACATACAAAATGCATATCGTCTTCCTAATAACTACGTGTTTCATCTATCTTAACAACAATGTGTAGCACTTTACAAGCCATAACAGAGATAGATGACATTGAGATAGCGCGAGTTATTGAGTGTGACTGCATAGATGAGTTTATGCGACGGGTACAAGTAAAAAAGAACGACCTCACAATAATATCGCAAAACATACGGAGCATTTATTGCAACTTTGACGACTTCACACTTACTCTAACTGGCCTTAGTTTCAAACCTGACATAATTATTCTTACCGAATGTCGATTAAATCCTGACAAACCCCTACCTCATCTCACTGACTACGACTCATATTTCACTACCTGCCAATTAAACCAAAATGATGGTGTCGTTGTTTATATTAAAAATACATTAAAACATAGAGTGAAAGAGATACACATAAAGCATGCATCATGTCTTCAGCTAGACGTATTAAATAATACGGTGTTTTGTATATATCGATCTCCCGCTATAACTAACGCCGAAATGTTTATAGACTCATTAAAAACGCACTTAGAGACTGTTAACAACGGAAATAGTATTATAATTGCAGGTGATATTAACATCAACATCAAACCAAAAATGCTAGAACCTTCGCATGAGTTCAAAAACAGAACCAACTATCTAAATACCCTATCGATCTTTGGATTACTAGCCGGACATACTAAGCCTACGAGAGAAAAAAACTGCCTGGACCATTTTATGCTTAAGGTAAATTAAATTAAATTCTCCCCCACTATTGCTATCTTAAAAACTACCATAACAGACCACTTTACTACATTTCTCTCATTATCTAAAATCATGAAATCATTACCTGCTTGTAAAACTAAAACCACAATAAATTTTAAAAATGCTCTGAAATATCTTCAAGAGAAAAATATATCTGAACTTATGTTCTATAATGACCCCAACACTATAACGGACCGTTTGATTGACATGCTAAGCGAATCTATAAAGGAAAATACTACAACTATCACGATACCTAGTATGAAGCGCATTATAAAACCATGGATATCTCCCGGGATATTGCGTTGTATACGAAACCGTAACAACTTGCAAAAAAAAATACGTAGTAACCCTGATGATCTAATTATTAAAATAACATACTCTCGCTATAGAAACTATTGTAATAACCTTCTAAAAAAACTAAAAAGAAAGTATGAAAGAGAACTCCTGATTAAATCTGTTAATGATAATAAACTACTCTGGAAAAATATAAAAAACCTAACATATACTAACCGGTGTAATAAAGTTAATAAAGAGTTATTAAATGTTAAAAACACTCCTACTGAATCAACCAACTACATAAATAAATACTTTGCTAATATCGGAAAAGAGCTCGCCCAACAAATTACTGCAAACCCTCAAGACGATCTGAACCTGTTCCTCGAACGCCTCCCTACACAATCTAACTCATTTGTATTATTACCTACCACGCTAGACGAAGTCTATAATACTCTAACAAATCTTAAAACTAGCAGCGCCCCTGGCTGGGATAACATATCTAGCGGTTTTCTAAAATATATATCTAAGGAAATAATCCCTATCATAACGCATTTGATAAACCTTAGCTTCAGCCAAGGTATTTTCCCAAAATCTCTTAAGCAGTCCCTAATCACCCCAGTGTATAAGAGTGGGGACAAGGAAGACATCTGTAATTATAGACCGATCTCAGTCCTACCCGCAATTTCTAAGATTGTGGAAAAGCTTCTCAATACCCGACTATTAAGCTTCTTAAATAAATACAACCTGCTATCGGCTGCTCAATTTGGATTCAGGCGTGGTATGTCCACGGATGACGCAATAACTGCTCTCACATCTCATGTAGTTGAAAACCTGGATACGCAAAATAAGTCCCTAGCTGTCTTTCTGGACCTGAAAAAAGCCTTCGACACCGTCTCCATTCCGATCCTCTTAAACAAACTTCAGAAAATTGGTGTTAGGGGAAAACCACTCTCCTTGTTTAGAAACTATCTAACAGAAAGGAAGCAGCGGGTAAAACTCTCACAACACACCAGTGATGAAGAGGAAGTCTCTTACGGTGTACCACAGGGAAGCGTTTTGGGTCCTACGTTATTCCTGGTTTACATTAACGACCTATGTAACATGACTATCCCTAGTGCAAAACTGTTCTCTTATGCTGATGATACAGCGATTGTCTTCACAGGTGGTTCATGGGACGATGTCAAAATCAGCGCTGAACTTGGAATGGGTGATATATCGAAATGGTTAAGAATGAATCTATTAACGCTTAATACCAGTAAAACTAAATTTATGTGCTTTAGTATAACAAGTTGTACACAACTCACTGGGAATATGGGTCTGAAAATACACGAATCTCAACCTTGTGATATGTCTCATTGTGTCTGCCCATCTATTGAAAAGATAGCCCAAATGAAGTACCTGGGAGTTCAATTAGATGAGCATTTAAATTGGTACTCACATATTGATCAGGTCGTCGGTAGAATTAGGAAGCTGCTCTGGATATTTAGGACACTAAGACACGTTGTACCAAGGACAATAACAACAACACAAACGAAGTCTCGCAATATACTCAACGAAATATATACATCTCTGGCGCAGTATGTCTTGGTGTACTGCATATCCGCTTGGGGAGGTGCAGCTAAAAGCCGTTTCATAGATTTAGAACGAGCACAAAGGGCATTAGTTAAAGTCATGTATTTTAAAAAGATCACATTTCCTACTGATCTATTGTACCAAATCAGTGGACTTTTGTCAGTTCGGAAACTATATATTTTACAAACAACCTTAAAAAAGCACAAGATCCTGCCATACAACCCGAACTATAAAAAAAAGAGACTAATAGCGAACATAGCTAAGCTATCTAAAACTAGAACCAAATTTGCTAGCTCTCAATACCAGATAAAATCCTCAAATCTCTATAATAAAATAAACAAACTATTAGATATTCACTCAATGCCACATCATGAGTGTAAAAAGCTCATAATAAAGTGGCTAAAAACAAAAACTTACGATGAGACAGAGAATGTAATTAGGTAATCATTCACACACACACGCACACACACACACGCGCACACACGCACGCACACACACACACCCACACACACATACACACACACACACACACACACACACACACACGCACGCACGCAAGCACATAGAATATTTCTAGGCACTTTATTCATATTAAGGAAATCTCTTACTATAGTTAGTTTAGTTAGTATAGTTCTGTATTGTTATCTGTTTTAATTGTCCTTAAATACTTTTATACCTATAAATAATAATCTTGTATATATACCTAAATGCTGCTACTGTACTTACCTCAAGTTACCTAAGGAAGAGCGGTGTCTCCCAACACAGGCATTTATTTTGCTTACAGGGAGGCTCCATCCCTTAGATCATACTTTACGTGTTTTTGTTGAATAAAGATTTTAGAATTTTTAGAATTTTGAAGTTTAAAAAAAAAATGGGAAATGATTCACTGTGACCCGTGGATGGGTCACACTGGATCTATTAAAAAAAAGTTCAATAAAATACTACTTTTCTACATAATTATTTATTTATTTATATTCTAAGACAGCCTTCTATCACAGTCTTATAAAAAATTAACAAAAGTCTTACAAATTATGCTGGTATAAAGAGACCTAAACTAATCAACATTTTGTATAAATAAACAACAGTTTTTCTCTTTTAATTTCCATAAAGCTCTCTTCTCTATTCAAATAAACATATTTACTTCTTCAGTAATCATTAACAAACATTTTAATAAGAACATTGTTGATGCTAACTCAACTACTTATTAAACACAAATATATTTACTCCTCAGTCCACTGTGACCCAAATGAAAATTATTCACTGTGACCCATAAGCCGTCACGACAGAAAAAAAAATATCAAAAAATAACTACTTATACCCAAGCCAAAATTACATTACCCACAACGGATTTAACAAATAACAAGTTCAAAACTTACAACTACCATTTATATTTATTAAAGGGCTGGGAATACGACAAATTTCTAAATAACGTAAAAAAATACTTTCGTACTTACCTACTGGCCTGCGTGTGACAGCACGTGATTCCGCTCGGCGAGCGCGGGGGCGACTGGCGCGTGAGAGGGAGGTATCGACGAGCAGTAGCCACGCTTTTGCTTGTGTGCGTGAAGCATCACACGTAAGAATTATAGCGAATAATCCACTGTGACCCGTGATCCACTGTTACCCACTCTCCCCTATACTATAATTTTCTTCCTTTTTGCCCACCACTTTTCCCTCTATTACTAGTTGGTTGTTGCGTATTACAGCATGTAAGCCTTTTTCACGCGCGAGAAACATTTCCTGTAACATATTTTTCCTTTCTTTTTGTGCATTTTTATTGAGGTACTCCGAGATGGAAATCCCGGTTCCTCGCAGACTGTGATTATTTTCTAATAGGTATTTAACCATCCTCTTACTGATTAGTTCTACAACTAGTGGCCGGTTTTGGGTGTTTCGTCGACCAATCCTATATGTTTCCTCGATATATCCCGTCAGATCAGTATTTAGGAGATCTCTGAACATTTCTATGAGTCTGTCGTGAAGATTATTTTCAGGTTCCCTTAAGTATTCGACTAAGCCAAAGATAACAATTTTTTTCTTCTAGTTTTCGGGTATATATTGTCCATTTCCATTTCCATTTTCACTTGTGATTTTCTCTTCTAATTTTTTCATTTCCATTTTTAATTTTTCGTTTTCTCTTTTCAGCTCTTCCATCTCACGGTTTATATTACTCAACTCCTCTTTTCTTAGGTTATTCTGCACAAATAAGGCTGTAGTTTCAACCTTTATTTCGTTTCTTAAGCTGGTAATTGTTTTATTAATTTATGTTTGAATTGTAGTTTTAAGCTCGGATATAATAGATTTATTATTTTCCTTAAGGTGCGAAGTTATTAATTTGCTCAAAGTTGTTAAGTTTAGTTCCGATGCCTCAGTCTCTTCCAGGTGTATGGTTTCCCCGAGAATGCTCAGGTTTTCAGAAATTATGGTGTCGTTGTGCGAGTGTGTTTTCCTTGTCCGCCTGCATGTTACGTTGTCTATTTCGGAATCAGACTGACTACCAGGTTTTTGTTCGGGTTGAACCCTTTCTATTGGGTCTCGCAAACGTACTGGGGTGTTTAAGTTTCCTTTCTTGTTAATTTTGCTTTCACAATCGGGGCATTGCCAATTAAGTTTCTGTTTTATTGTCATTACTAGGTTGAAACGCTCGCTACTGACATTAGCGCATTCCAAATCGTAGGTATTTTTACACAATTTGCAGCGTAATTTTGCTCCATTTGGAGGTTCTTGTTTACATCGTGCACATACTTTGTCATTCTGTTGGTGACGCCCCCTGTTGGCATTTTTTGAGTTTCGTTCAAGAGTTTCGATAAATAGTTGATGATATATTCCGTAGAGGCAAGCTTACGCAGTTCGTAGTTCTGCGGGGATGTGGTAGATGGCGTTGTTCCCAGGGTACAATGTTTGACAAATTATTCGAGGTTAAGGTGACAAACAATTTTCCAAAATAAGTTATAGGTTATATAATGTAATATTTTCGCTAATATTACCTTTACAGTCTTAGCTTATTTCCCCGGTGCGTTGTGTTCGATGTTCATGTATTTGTGTCCCGTGAAATTTTCGCAAAACACTGTTTTAGTTGAGTTAACAGCCGTGTAATGCTTAGTTTATTTTACACTTTTCTGCTTTATATTCTCGTTAAATTTTAAACACTTCAAGTTTATTCACTTTGTCACTTATTATTCTATCTGACAATGTAGATTTTTTCACAGGAACTTCATGGAATCATTTTTATTTTATGTAAATAACACGGAGCCGATGTTTATTGTCGCTCAGTAGCGCCCTCTCTGCGCTCTCTCTCTCTTTAAATTACAAACTGAACATACTCACACACAAACGAACATGTGGAGTAAATAAAAGCTTGCAACCAGGCGAGCTGTGCACGGAGCCGCGCGCGCCGGTCCGCCGCGCCGCCAGCCAGACCCTCTTCAGCTGCATCGGCGCCCACGGCACCCTGCTGAGTAAGCCGGCCTGGCGCGCACTGCTGGCCGTCCTGTTCCCCATGCTGGAGCAGGTCAGAACAACTTTACTTGATTCTCTTGACCCTTCTATTTATTTGTTTATAGAATCTTTTATAAATTGTAACAACATTAAAATATGATTTTACTCTTTCTTCCTACACTTTTCTACATGTAATCTATTTATTCTGTTATAAAATATAACCAACTACTGTACTGATCCATAGTTCCTTATTCTTTCCGTTTTTTAGTACTATTCCGCGTTAGTTTCCCTATTTTTTGTTAATAATAAAGAAATACAATTAAAAAAGAAAGCGCCAGAAAATACTTGACTAATGGCTAAGCATGCGTGCGAGTCCAGGGAAAAAAAAAACTTTACTTGGCAAACATAATATTACTAGGGGTCGCCAGAGCCTTCGTACGCATGTTTCACACTCCTGATAGGGGGCTATTTCTTCCAGTTGGGGGTAGATTTTCAAAACATCCTTCTCAGTGCACCCCTAGTGTACCCACGAAATATTCCCCTCAAAGTTCTTATAGCTGAAAATCGGGGTATTGGCCCACTTCTTTGGCATCCTTTTGATGCGTTTAACTTTGGTTACAGGTCCAAAAGCAATCCAACATCGCTAGCTCAGAGAAAGTGGACACAGGGGAACACATCTTGATACATCACACGAGAAACACGGCGCAAAAGCAATGGGCTGAGACACAGGTAATTTGTTGTGTTGCCTTTTGAATATAGGTGATTTTGTGTTCGGTCAAATCAGCTACTTTCTCAGGCAGCTAGCTGACATCTAAGTTTTACGACAGTTGTTGTCTTTTAATTGGATTTTTTGTCTTTTAATGGTTAAATTAAGACATGGGTGTCAACATTTATATTTTAAGTTATTTCAAGACTTTCAACGCTGGTAATTGTTAGTAGGTTTCTCAATTTTTTGTTTATATTTGAAATAACAGTACCTAAAATATTTAATCATGTACTGCTTTGACTTCAATTCTTATAAAATGTTATTCTTCTCAGTACAAAAAACAAGCAGATTTTTGTTAAATATCGATAATTTTAATCAGTTGTAATGTGCGACCGCCCTAAAAGTTGACGTTTGTGTAGGTGCTGACGCTATCCGGCGTGTCCAGGGTGTTCCACTCGCGTTTCCAGCTGCTGACGACGGTGGGCGACTTCGGCCGGTCGTGGGCGGCGCTGCTCGACTACATCAGCGACTTCGCGCTGCGCAGGAGTCACGAGGTCAGTGATACTAAAATCAGGGCAGGGGTTTCAGAGGGAAATGTATTTACTTAGCTTGATTCTTGTACCCAGATAAATTTTTATACATTTTAACTGTAGTCTTAAACTAGATTTATCTATTGTTTTTAAGTAGTCATGATCGGATTGAACGTTTTTTTTTTTTGTTATGCAAGTAGCCCAGTCATTTAGTATTTTTACCTGGAAAGTTTTCCGGGAGTTTTGAAATTTGGCAATTTTATAGATTTTGGGATGCTCTTGCCAAATTTCAACTTTGCCACCTCGTATGGCTGCCGCTCGCGCCGCCATATTGAAAAAATGGCGCCGAAAAGCAGTTTTTTGATAATAACTCCTTTCTGGCGCATTTTACAGGAAAAACATATTTATACAAAATAAAAGTAGAGAAAATTTCCTACAATTTATGTCTTAATCTTTTCTTTCCTAAAATCAATAGTTTCGGCGTACGAGCACCGTAAACCATTATACATCCACGCCAACGTGTAATATTTACTTTAAACTGTTCATATTGTGATTTGTAAATTATAAAAATTATTCGAACGTTAAATATTGTTCCATAGAATGAAAACCTACCTAACTACTAGTCTACCATGTCTAGCTAGTCTGTTATGTCTCCGCAGGTATAAAGGAATGCGTCCCTTTTGTGTCAGGCCCCCTTCTTTCCCTTCTAAGAAACATCTGGCCCCAGCTGAGCTCAATAGAAATATTTTTAAATTGACCTAAATACTTAAATAGTGAGTCAGATGTGGATTAGACCTACTGGGGATACCACGATAAAAAAAATGCGCCGATTTCTCTACCTCATGGTGGTGTGGAAACGAGTATTTCTGCGGAAACGTGTATTGAATTACACTTTACGGCGCTCCTACGCCGAAACTATTGATTTTAGGAAAGAAAAGGTTAAGACATAAATTGTAGGAAATTTTCTCTACTTTTATTTTGTATAAATATGTTTTTCCTGTAAAATGCGCCAGAAAGGAGTTATTATCAAAAAACTGCTTTTCGGCGCCATTTTTTCAATATGGCGGCGCGAGCGGCAGCCATACGAGGTGGCAAAGTTGAAATTTGGCAAGAGCATCCCAAAATCTATAAAATTGCCAAATTTCAAAACTCCCGGAAAACTTTCCAGGTAACCTCTATTTTTTCGACCAAATGACTGTACTAAAGCTCTTTAATTACAATTAAGTTTTGTAGTCATTTTTATTAGGTCATCCTACAGGCAGCGCCAATTAAGCTTTTTAATATGCTTATCTGTCTATTTGTATGTGGTATTGTGGCTCCCCTATGGATAGATAGGGCTGCTTAAAAGTGGACTGAAAGGAGTAATTATAGAGGTATCGTGGGGTTTTATAGTAGGGAAGGCCAAGACGAACGTTCCACGTTCAGATCGGGGACGTAATAAGGCCTGTATTAATATACTCACTTGGCTGAGATGCCCGTCACAAGAAACGTCAAAGTAAACGTCAAGCCATAGAAAACTGACCTTTGTGACGTTTTTACGACGAGTATTGCTGAGATCAGTTTTTTAATACGGCCCTAAGAGAGGGCCAGGTCAGGAGATTCTAAACCGACGCATGTGTGTGAAGAGACTTATAAGCAGACCTAGGAATATACGGGGCAAAATTAAATGACAGCTAGGGATTGCCTATATCGATAAACACAACTATCGATGCTATTCCTATATTACTAGTGATCACTCCAAGTTTTGTTTGTAGAAATATTTCTTGAAAGTATTAAAAGAAAACAAAATAGCAACATAATTCTGGTTATTCTATATTTTAAAAGGATTTTTGAACCTTCACTCATAATCATCATGTTTTTATTCTCATTGTATATTTCAGAATTACTGTCCAAGTCCATTTACTACTGTTTTTTAAAAAGTAAACGATCATAATTTATTCCAAATTTTCGGGCGTTCATTTTCTCCGTCTCGAATGATGAATGCATTTCAAGTGGCTAAAAGATTTCAATTTCTGTGGAAGTGGTAGGGGGGGGGGGGGGGGGGGGGAATAAAAAATACACACAATGCTGGCGATCAGTAGTATATCGGAAAAGCATCGATAATTGAGTTTATCGATGTAGGCAATTCCTAGCTGTCATTTAATTTTGCCCCGTATATTCCTAGATCTGCTTATAGGTTTGGAGGAAGTGAGAGAAGTTTGTTTGAATCGTAGCTAGTGGAAAGAAGCGATCTCTGCCTACCGCTACAGGAAAGAGGCGTGCCTGTATTTATTTGTATGTATGTATGTTTTATGTTTTGAACAGTTCCGTGATCAATATTTAGTGAATACATTCTGGTTGTCGCCAGGTGTCGGTGGCAGCTCTGAAGTCGTTCCAAGAGGTGGTGTCCGCGGCGGGGCGCGTGTGGGAGGGCGCGGGGGAGGCGGCGCCGGCGCGGCGCGGCTGGGCGGCGGCGTGGGCGGCGTGGGCGCGCGTCGCCGGCGCGCAGGCGCCCACAGGTCAGCCGCACAACACATTTTCCAAAGGGGCATAGGCAAAATTCTCCCTTTAAGCTCTCGTGTAAAATTTGACAGCTCAGTGCGGCCACGTGGTACGTCAGAATACCTACATGACAAAAAAATAAATATTAGCAGTACCTCTACTACGTTTCGTCTGGCCAAGTGCGAGTGCCGGTGGCCCAATTCCTGGTCTCCCTCTTTTATATTCCCAAATACCCCTTTTATTTTGAAAAAAAATTATGATTTATTGTCACAAAAAAGATAACATTGACAGTTTAAATGTGAACACTTTACGGTAAGGATATACGAGAGGCGTTCAATAAATTCTCGGTATGAGAAGGAAAACAAAAGCATACGATTAGTGTTTTATTTTTATTTTTCTATATATTCCCCCCCTATGCTTATACACTTATAAGATCTGTCAATTTTTTTTTTTAACCCTTCATAAAAATATTTTTTGTCTTTGGTGTCAAAATGCTCCACCACCGCTGCCTTCAACGCTTCATCTTTAGAAAATCGATGTCCACGAAGATCTTTTTTAAGGTTGGGAAACAAAAAGTAGTCGCTGGGGGCCAAGTCTGGACTGTACGGCGGGTGAGTAATTGTTTCGAACCCAGATTCAAGAACAGCAGCCTTGGCAACATGAGCAGTATGCACAGGGGCATTGTCATGAAGAAGCAGCACTCCTCTGGTCAATTTTCCCCTCCTATTCTCTTTGATTGCTTCCCGTAATTGGCGTAAAACGTTAGCGTAGTACTCTCCTGTAATATTTAAACCCTTTTCTTTATAATCTATTGATAATATTCCTTCACAATCCCAGAATATTGTCGCCATGATCTTGCCAGCTGAAGGGACGACTTTGAATTTCTTGGGATGAGGTGTTCCTTTAACGTGCCACTGCATCGACTCTTGTTTGCTCTCAGGGTCATAATGATGAACCCAAGTTTCATCTCCGGTAACAATTTTTTGGAGCAAACCATCAGGGTTTTCACCACACAGCTCAATGAAGTCGGAACAACAAGCAACACGCGTATGCTTCTGAAACGGTGTCAACATTCGTGGTACCCATCTCGCACTAACTTTGGACATGTTAAGATGATCGTGGATAATATCATGTATTGTACCAATATAAATATTGGTTTTTTGTGCTATAGACCTAACCTTCACTCGACCATCTTCCAGTATAATTTTCTCCACTTTTTGAATGTTTTCTGGTGAAGTAGCTTCAACAGGCCGACCAGGTCTAGGGTCATCTTCTATGCTCTCCCTCCCACGCTTAAATTCATTTGACCACTTTTGGACAGTAGATAATGAAGGAGCGGACTCACGGTAAACTAAATCCATTTCTTCTTTAATACACTTTTGATTTTTTCCCTGTTTAGTCAAGAATTTTATCACGGCTCGATGCTCCAATTTAATTATCATTGTAAAATCGCTCATGGTGGTCACGTTTGTTCAGCAGTAGCAGAAAAACAAAAGAACGTGTGGGCTTCAAATTTATTTTTTTTACTGTCGATGAATGACTCTTAGCGGCCAGTATTAAGAAGTTTACTAAAAAGGTTTGCAAGATACCAATACGGAGAATTTATTGAACGCCCCTCGTACATTTTTGTGACAACAGGCTCAGGTCTCAGCATATGCTGCGAGCTGGGTTAGCTGCACAGCGCTGGTTTTCAGCCTGTACCTAGCTCTCGGCTACATTTTAGCAAGTTACAAGGGAACATGACGCTACGCTGTAACTACCTTTATCTAATAAAGAGCGAACAAATACAATACAATAAGACGTAACTATAATATGTTCTATCAATAATATGGTTGGTCCAATCGTGCAGCAGAGCATTCTGCGGGTGAGGGTTTCTATTATCATATATTTTGATATATTTTGGGTTTCAGAGTCAGAAGAAAACAAGCCAGTGGACAGTTACGCGCCATCTCTGAACTTCCTGACGACGCTGGTGCAGATATTCCCACTAATCTTTCAACATATAAGAACTACGTAAGTACCAAATAATGAGGAATCATCTGCTTCATAATGCCGAAAGACGTCCACTGCTGGACATAGGCCTCCCCCAAGGCTCTCCACTCAGACCGGTCTCGTGCTTTTCGCATCCACCGCGTTCCCGCGATGTTCACAAGGTCGTCACTCCATCTTGTTGGAGGCCTACCTAAAGCTCGTCTCCCGCGGACGCCACTCAAGAACCTTCTGACCCCATCGGCCATCAGTCCTGCGAGCGATGTGCCCCGCCCTCTGCCACTTCAGTTTAGCTATTCTTCGGGCTATGTCGGTAACTTTAGTTCTACTGCGGATATCATCATTTCTGATTCTATCACGCAGAGAAACCCCGAGCATATAGCCCTCTCCATAGCCCTCTGGAGTAACTTCTGTGTGAATGATCTGCTTATTGAGATCAAATTAACGAATCGAAATTTGGTGGGTCAATACTAAGTATGTAGCCGTATTTCCATTCGCATTTTACCGCGAAATAAGTTTTTACCGCTGACTCGTTTGTTCCTGTCGCATTAGTAAGGTAAACTTAATTTATTCACACTTTGGACACAATGGAGGGCTGGTCCCTACCCTGATGTATGGTAGTGAATGTTGGGTGTGGCAGGACAAGCATGTAACTCGTGTAAATGCAGTTGCAATGCGCTCTTTGCGTAGCATGTGTGGTGTGAAACTAATTGATAGAGGAAGTAATAAAAAAAATTAAGAGAAATGTGGAATAAATGAAGATGTAGTGACTAATATTGAAAAGGGCATGCTTCGATGGTTCGGTCATTTGGAAAGGATGGATGAAAGATTGACGAAAGAGATATTCAGAGCGAAAGTGAGTGGAAAGGTCGGAAGGGGCTGCCCTATGCGTACTTTTTCGAATGAAATCGGAGAAATACTGAAAAGGGGGGAATCTTAAGTACCCGAAACCGACATGCATGCATGACTCGATGTATGAATATTGAAGAAGCGAAAGAAATTTGTCAAGATAGTAGCAAGTGGAAAGAAGTGGTCTCTGCCTACCCCTCCGGGAAACAGGCGTGATTTAATGTATGTATGTATGTAGTTAATTTATAACGTGTGTTCAATCCCCGCAGCTTCACCCCCTTGGACGTGGAGCGGCTGGGCGCGTGCCTGGGCCGCATCTGCGCCGTGCAGCCCGCCGTGTGCGCGCTGGACTCGCTGCCCGCGCCCGCCGCCGCGCCCGTCAGCCTGCACGCGCTGCACGCGCTCGACATCGTGCACTCGGTGCGGACCGTGCACTGTTCACTTGCACATTATGCCCCAGATTACATTTGTTACAGATAAAATGCAAACAAGTAGTACTCGTAGGCTGAACAGATGCATTTCAATGTAGTTTCTAGAAAGCCCCACGTAACTATTTAATTCCACGTACAATCGAAAGCAATAATATATCTATACGGCCATAATCAATCCAATAGACGTAGACCTTATTATCAGTGGCATAGGGGAATAAATATTTCTGATGAATTGGGAACGTAAATATATTTATTACTTTAACAATACAGAAAGCGAATAATTAAGAAGACTGATGAAGAGATGATTAACAATACGACAACAATCAAAATACAATAAAAATCTAAATGCCAGGGTTCTAATTATGCTTAGCATTTTTAACCTTGACGCAACCGTGCAACGCCAATTTCTGAGGCGGAACGCACTTTCTTAACTGCCATGTTTGACAGGAGGCTTTATCCCGTCACGAGCTGCTCCCGGCGCTGTTCGCGGCGCTGACGTCCCTGGCGGAAGCGAGCGCGGGCGGCGCGCGCACGCGCAGCCTGGCCGCCGCCGCGCAGCTCTACCAGTGCGCGCCGAACGCCGCCGCCGCCGCCGCGCCGCACTTACTGCAGGTACGCTAGTGGGCTAGACAATCCGTTAGTGAATCAATCCGTTAGTGAGTGAATCGGTCATCAGTCCGTCAGTGAGTTAATCGGTCATCAACCTCAATGGTTGTAGTTAACTAGTTCGAAGCAGTTTCCATATCAATAGGATAAGCCTATCGATAGGAATACGCTAACGTTTGGGAGAGTATATGATTTAGTTCCCCGATCGATAGACTTAATCAAATAAAGGGGTTTTCCAGTCCCTGGCTACAGGTAGATCTAGTTTCAGGCGATCAATCAATCGTTCAATAAATCCGTCAAACCAAGCGGTTAATCGGTCAATCAATTCGACAATGTTTTATACATTAACATTCACTACGCCAGACGCTTTCAAATTAAAAATTGACTTTATCATTAGATCAGTCAATCGATGAGTTAATAAATCGATTGGGTAATTACTCAAGTCATACATACATACATACCTTCACGCCTTCATTCCCAGAGTGGGGTAGGCAGAGCTACAGAATTACCAACAACTCAAAAAACTTGTTGATAACTCTGTAACCACAATTTGCACAATTACGCTAAGATGTTTAACAGTGTATATTAGTGACAGGTAGCAAGACCATCGCCTAACAGTACTACAAGCCTTTATTCCCTTAGTCGCCTCTTACGACTTCCACGGGAAGACATGGAGTGGCACAATTCTAAGCTGGCTACCACACGGCTATCAGCACTCAAGTCAATCGATCTTCAAATATCACACCTTTAGAACAATAGTGACCTAATTCAAAATTTCAGCTTTCGAACTTTTAGTCATAAATTTATTATAATAGAGACAGACAACAATTCCAGAAGTTAGTAGCCAACTTTTACTAGTTAAAGAGGCACTTGAAGAAGAAGAAGGGACCTAATTTGAAATTTCTGAATTAGATCACTATTGTTCTGAGATTGCGATATATTAATCGGATAAAAATCAATCAGGGAGTCTTGTGGTCTTCCTATACACCGTGTTTTTCTTGATTTACGATAACTTCGGCATATTACTAGGTACATCCGTAGAAACTACATGGTAGATAAAAAAATAAAAAAAATGTTTTCTGTTTAGAACAAAGTAATTAAATTTTGTATCTTTGGTCATTCTAAAAGGACCTTTGGAGTTAACTAATAGATAATCAGTGTCAAATATGTCAATGTTGGCGTGACATACTTGAACACACACCATTAAGAGCCTTTTACACCAGTTCAACGTGATTAACTGATTAAATTTTAAAATGAAATATCTTTAAAACCGTAAGAGTTATCATTTGTCTGCATCAGGGACCGGAAAACCCCTTCTTTTGATTAACCCTATCAACAGGCTTAGCCTATCATTCGGTTAGCCAATCGATGGGCTTAGCTATGATTGAGTCACCTTAACGTTAGGGCGAACCCCTTTGAAGTAATTAACCGCATCCAAAGAGCTTACCCGGTTCATTAGGGTTTCGGTAGTTTAATATTTAAGCGCTTAGCATTGACTGGGTATTACCCCATCGATCGCCTCTCTCTTTTTTGCGCATTCGGGCGAACTCTAGCCGTCTCGCTTAAGCGGCTACTGCCTGCCGCCACCCTATCAATTGTTAGGTAATTCAATAATACGTCTAAACTCTTGCGCATAGAGGTTAAACCAGCTTGAAACCGTTCGAATAAGCTTGAATAAGGTGACAGACAATAGGGTATTGCAATAGGCTTAGCGCTTAGTCGAATTTACCGTATCGTTTGGTTGCCCTTTCTTAGAGCTAAGTCGACGATAAGCTAAGCGCATCCTTGGGGTTTGTAACAACAAGTCTATGAAAAAGCATATCAAAAACCCCTTTCGCGCTAAGCGGTTCCGGTCCCTGGTCTGTCTTCGGGAAATTAACTTTATTTGACCTAAAGAACGTTCCCTTAAAGTTATCGTAAATCAAAAAAAAACACGGTTTATTGTATTGTTTTGACAGGCGCTACATTCGGCCGTGAAAAAGTCAACGGCAGACAAGAAACGACAACTGGACGTGCCGGACGACACGGCGCAGATATGTGCACTACTGTTACAGGTAAGCTTCATTTCAAAGTGGTGCTCACTAGCGTCCGACCGAAGTCTCGGTTTCGGCAGGTTACGGGATACAGAGCAAGTTTCGGCTCGGATTATAAAAGTGCCGAAAATTTCGGTTGTGCCGAAACTTTCCTTCTTCATAATTGACTTTATTTTTAATGTTTAATGTTTATTTGGGCACAAACGGTACAAGTAAAGGAAAAATATTACTACAAAACTTACATAACACATTGACCAGTGAAGTTGCCACGATTAACTAATACAGTACAGAGTAACACGTCAAAAATGTGTGCTTACATAATATTAAATTCAAGTACAAGTATTAAATTCAAATTACTAAATATATCTAAGTGAGAAAATGTGCTATTATATAAATGTGTTATTATATTTTATTTATTTGACAAATAAATAAAAGAAGGACAATGACTTATAATTATAAGTTATGATTAGTATTTTGAGGCTTGCTGATTGTCATTTGTTAAAATTTAAACTCGGAATACATCCGGTATAGTATATGAAACTTAAACGACCTCTTGCATGTAGTTGGAACACATCTGTATAGACCGTACGACATTCTATGTTTGAAATTTGACATAAATTCCATATTAGTTTTTTACACCACTACATGCAAGAGGTAATTTACTTGAGTTTATTACCTGTACCTACCCATGTTATACAAATAAACGATCTTTATCTTTACCTTTTTTTAATTTTTATAATTTTACTTGTTTCATTTTATACTAGGACTTACAACTGGTTTATTGTTAACATGTCGAGAAATAACGGTCCACTGATATTTTTATTCATATTATTCAACGATTTTAACATATCTATGAAAGTTTCGGTTTTGGTTTCGGCAAAAAAACATGTTTCGGTCGGACACTAGTGCTCACGTGCTAACTTGTGCGTAAACATCGACATATTTGTAGAAGTTGAAGTATTCGTCTTGATTATCATCATGCGATGGCCTGATTGTGACAAACAAGGTGTTCGGATTTGTCTTATCGCGAATATAGACAGTGCTCAACTTCTGTGTTTTTCTTTATTACATGGTTTCAAAATAATCTGGATTGTATGCAGGTGCTGGCAACAGGGTTGCCGCTGGCGAGAGAACAGCCTGATGTCTACGAGGAGTTCTGGGAAACATTACCTGGAGTTCTGGAGACTTTCATGTTCGAAGCCCCGTGAGTAGCAAGCTATGCGTGTCTTATTTGTTGTTTTTCTTTATTCAAATACTTGAATCAATATTTAGCGTATTGCTTATTGTAATGTCAGGCGGCTTGAGTTGGAAATGTCACAGATTTTGTTGATTGCTGTTTTTTTTTAGGGTTTCGTACAAAAAAATTTAAAAACGGAACCCTTATCACTCGTGCGTCTGTCTGTCACAGCCAATTTGGTAGAAATGAAAGGGCTCGTTATGAGAATCTCAAACATATGTTTGTTATTATTGTAAAATAAATAGTTATGAATTTCATTCATGAATGAAGACGAAATTCGACCATTCCCCCCCCCCCCCCCTGATCTCCGAAACTATTGAACCAAATTTAAAAAAAAAATATATCTATAACAAACGTATCAAAAAAATATAAATTACCTATGCTCGTAACCCTTTCCAGGCGAACTCAACTCGCACTTGGCCGGTGTTTAATTTAGATGTAAGGCTGATTGTTTCTTAAATACATTTAGGTAGGCACAATCGAAAAATTTAACTCTGTCCCACCATACAACTGCGTAACAGCGAGATTTTAAGCGAATCTGAAAAAACCTGGTTTAGAACTATAATTAACCAGTTTTTTTCGCACCGTACCCGAGCCCTGTTTCTCAATACAGCAAATAAATAAAAAAATTATACGAGCTGTGAAATTGTGGTTCTTTGTGACATGGCATTTGTTGCAGGTACTGCGGGTCGGAGGGCTGCGCGCGCGCACTGGTGGGCGTGATCCGCGACGAGGTGCTGCGCGGCGCGCCCCGCGTGCCCGCCCGCCACGTGCGCGCCGCGCTGGCGCTCGTGCGCGCCGGCTCGCTGCACGCGCAGCCGCCGCCGCCACGTGAGCACAGCCCTGATACACTACATTTACTTTAGCAACCTAGTATAGCCTTCTCTCACTCGCACAATCACATACAAAAGACAAGGACAAGAGATACTCGTTCCCAATGGTATTTGAAAATAAAAGATTGAAGAAACATCGATCGGTTCCACCAGCCAAATTACAAGAAACAAAAAAACATTAAGTTGCAAGAAGAGAAAACAATCGCGTCCTCACCGAACATATGTAAGAACCGTTTGATTACCTGCTCCATTGTGAGTGCGACTTTAACGGATTCTCATTAGCCAATCACGTGCAACTGCACTTCTCCAGTACAAGGTCATTAAAGTAAATGGAGTATACCTTACTAAATACTCAAATCAGTTATCGCCGGCCCTTGAACCGTTGGAACGCTTGAGAGGAGAGCACATGCGCGCCAGACTTACCTCCCTCCTCCGGGCTGACGTCATCGTAGTCTCCTTACCGAGGTTAAACGCTCCTAGCTCTCAAGTAGATGCGCGTTTCAAAAAACAAAATTTTACCTATGGAGGTTTTTAATTTTTACAATCGAATTAGAACCCTATCTTTTACGTAGTTAAGTTCAACTTTAAATAACAAGAATGAAAACTAAATTTATATGGTTTTTTTTTGACAGCTACCCGATTTAAGCGTCGCCTCGCAATCTTCTTAAGTTAAGAGTTTCTGTTACCTATTACCTCTAGGGCGATAAGGTTGCGTCGATGCGTGTCGCTCTATACTTGATACGTACATAACCAAACGCAGCATAGGCGCGACCCTTAGTAAACCCTTCCAGATTACATTAAAAAAAAAAAAAAAAACTAATTCAATCCAACATTTTTATTTCAAATAACGAAATCCATAAGTGTTAGTAACATGTCTTAAAGTTAGCGTTAGTGTTACATTAGACCTACAAATTTTCCTAGCACGAACGACGTGTTGTTATTGACACAATAAAAACATCAACAATCCTGTTATCGATAAGTACCACTTCAACGATATTGAGGAAATAATTGTACATCATTATATAGGGTAAATACACCAGTGGACAGCCAGAAACCAGTAGTCGACGCTATATGAGTGCGAAGAGTGGGAAATATATCTTTCATACTCTTCCCACTCATACAAAGTATAGGCAGAGGCCGACTAACAGGTCTCTGGCTGACCACTGGTGACTTCACCCTAGTTATTAAGAAAATAGCGAAATCATTTCATCAAGGAAAAAAATTACAACCATATGATTCATAAAACAATGTGGAGTGGTTAAAAATTAAAATACGAATAATAAGTTACTAACAAAACTAAACTAAAAAAAATATTAACATTTTACATGCTTCAGTGAAACTCGCTCTATGACGTTGAAGTAGTACTTATCGATAACAGAATTGTCGATGTTTTTATTGTGTCAAGCACTTACAACACGTCATTAGTGCTAGGAAAATCTCTATGTGCAGTTATCATAATTATAATTACCATTCACACACGCTAGGCAAAGTCGAAAAACTATAATAATTAACATGAAATTCATTTACACACACACAAGAGCTACAGAATTACCTTGCAACTCTAAAAGCTTGTTGATAAATCTGTAACCATATTTTTTATAGAAAACGAATTGCAATTACGAGAAAGAGAAGAATTCGCGCGCGCCTGCTTCGAAACTCTCCTACAGTTCTCTATGCTCGAGGACGTCTCGCTCGCGGGCGCCGAAGGTAACAACACAAATTTAAAAGTACATTTACTTTATACCTTATTTTATTCTTAGTTTACGTTTATGCGTGCTCCTAGCTAGTACTGTGTATACCTTGGCTATCATTAAATCATACACCGCAATCAGTGTTTCTCTCAAGAATCTATCAAATATCAACTATAAAATCATTACTGATGTACATCATATGGTCCTTCGAATCGGATTTTTGTAATTCGTGTGTGATAGCAAATCGGTCTAATCGGCCTCCCACAAGCGGGTCTCACCGTGCAGATCGATAATAGCAATCACTCACGCGTTCAAAGAAAGTTGGTAACAATCAAGTATCAGTGACAACATCATCAAATAAACTATCAAGAAAACTCTTCCATCAAATCAACAAAATTTAGAAACGTCTAAATTTTTGACGATCATCGTCATCACTTTTTGACTATCAAATATCAACTATCAAATCATTACTGATGTACTGACCGTACACACTCCTTATTTCAAAAACATTCCATGGCGATCGCAGCGCAAAATCTCCCGAACGTAGTTTCGGTTTCGGCCAGATTGCAGCTTCGGCCGAAACTCGTTTTTTTTGGCCGAAACCGAAACTAAAAGTTCGGACGGATACTAATATTTTGTTTGATTGTAGGTGATCCGGACCCACTAGCCATTGTAGCCCTACTAGACAGGTTTCAAGAAGTAATATCGAAGTACGCGAAAGACGAGGATAGCACGGAACCGTTACCAAGGTAACTGACACAATTACATAGTTTTTGGGGTTAAAGGCGTTTAGTTACCTATTGTAGAAATAGACTTCTCTTCAAATGCCTGTTCGAAGATATAATATCAGGAAATTTCCAACTTTCCGGGATAAAACGTACCATGTTTCCGATTCATTACCGCGAGGTCACGCACTCTGTGATATACCTGTGGCATATTATTAGTTTTTTATTTATTTATGTCTATTTGTGTGTTTTCTGTGTCTTCTTCCCTGGGTTTTAAGCTATTTCCCTATCAAATTGAATTAAAATCTGTGTAGTTTTAGCTGTGAACGTGTAAAAAACAAACAAACAAACAAGATAATCTCTTGCATATGATTATTGATGTATTAATTTTAATAAAAAACCATCGTTGTCGATGTATTTTTTATTTATTTGAAAACAATAATAGTAAAGCCTATAGGGTATTTCCAAGGTACACTTGCACTCTATTAAAAAACTAGTAATACTATAAACTTAGTTCCGTTTTAAACTACAAGGTGCATAAGTTATCATTAGGGAAAGGATCGTGGTTCTAGAATCCATAGAGTCGCTATATCCTAATTTTGAACTTCAGTATTATCATATTTTAAAATTAATTAAATTAGTGTTTGTATGGAGGATATCATACGATGTGAAAGCGTAACAAACATATTTTAGTAAGTATAGACAAACCGAACTAAAAATGTGTTTAGTTTGAATTGAAGGTCAAAATCAAATTGGTATGTGTTATAATAATTAGGATATAGCGACTTCATGGATTCTCCACGGTATGCCACCACAAAACCCTGAGCCTAGTCAAAATTCAAAATATTTATTCAGTAAATTGGCCACATGAGGGCTCTTTTACACGTCGGTAACATGGAGTGAATCTACTAGCTCTACTATAGTGATCGTGGCCATGCTCATGACGAATGTACACACCAACCTTGTTTCAGGCACGAGCTATCGGAAGTCTCTTTCGTTTTAAAAGCGGTTGCCACGCTAGCGGACTCTATGCAGCAGGCGCCGCGCTCCAAGGTCGACGCGCAGGCGTGGCACAAACTCATCGGTGAGTCGCTTAGATATCATCTTCATCATCATCATTATCAGCGCGTATTAGGCCACTGCTGGACAAAGGCATCTCAATGCACGCCACTGCTCCCGATCTCCAGCTTCTCTCATCCAACCTATACCGGCCCATCTGCGCATATCATCGCTCCATCTTGCCCCAGGGCGTCCTACACGAATTACTTTTATTTATTACTTACTGAACACTGAATAAACATCTTTTATATAAAAAAAAAACACGACGACTCCACGGTCGTTTGTTCTGCTTAGATATACTGCCCTCCTAAACCTATGTTGGTATACTATCGCATTGGGTGTCCTGTAATGATAGTGTAATGTGTTAATAAATAAATAAATAAATAAATAAATAAAATAATAAATATACGGCATCTCAGATTCAATTGCCAAAGTAACGGTGCTGCTCGCCAGTTCTGTTACTTGAACTTGGCTTGATTTAATGTATGTATGTATGTATGTGTTACCATTAATATGAAAAAGTTTTGCATTGGTAAAGTTTTAACATTTCGTAATTTATTTATATATAATTGTAAAGTTAAAATTAAATACAACCGCACAAATAAATAATTTAATGTAAATATTAATTTCACCTACATATATTTAGTTGAAACTGTTTTGTAGAAGAAAAGTTCATATTACAGTGGTAATACTTAAGGGATTAACAACCTTTGGATACTATTTTAAACTTATAATTTGCGTATATACTATTCATAAATATTTTTGGTATGCACATAAAAATATTGATAACAAATCACGTATGGCAAACTTTATGGTGGCCACAGGATCACCATGACATGACATCTGCACAATTCATTCGGCATCTGACTTTTGGATTGATTGAATGGTCTCTATATTCGTGGTAATTTTCGTTGTTGAGTTTTTGTTTGCTGTTATTTTTTCTGTTAAGTTTTTGTTATTGTGTTTTGTTCGTGGCTTTTGCGTTTACATGTCTGGTATTTCACGACATTTATTGTGTGTAACCTAATTAACGCGACCGAACTCGCTAGCAAAAGTTAATACTTGGGTACGTAATTAAGTATTTGAGCTGGTATATAGAAAACATCAAAAACTTGGGATAATCTTGACACTTAAATAACAACAAAATATTATATGACTACCAATTTTTTATAAATGTGCATGGTTTGGTTACATCTGGAACGTCACAATGACAATGACACTTGTGAATGTGACGTTTGGCTGTCTTTGGTAACTTTTTTGGAATCTATATACGGCGTTGAGTATAGATAGTGATTGTGGGTGTTGTAGGTCTGTACCCGTCGCTGGTGGCGCTGGCGTGCGGCGGGCGCGCGTGCGCGGCGCGCGCGGCGCTGCAGCAGGCGCTGGCGCAGTTCGCCGCGCTGCTCGCCGCGCCGCCCTAGCGCCGGACCGTCTACACCATACACATCTAGGTACTGCCAGCTACTAGTGGCGCTGCTCGCCGCGCCGCCCTAGCGCCGGACCGTCTACACCATACACATCTAGGTACTGCCAGCTACTAGTGGCGCTGCTCGCCGCGCCGCCCTAGCGCCGGACCGTCTACACCATACACATCTAGGTACTGCCAGCTACTAGTGGCGCTGCTCGCCGCGCCGCCCTAGCGCCGGACCGTCTACACCATACACATCTAGGTACTGCCAGCTACTAGTGGCGCTGCTCGCCGCGCCGCCCTAGCGCCGGACCGTCTACACCATACACATCTAGGTACTGCCAGCTACTAGTGGCGCTGCTCGCCGCGCCGCCCTAGCGCCGGACCGTCTACACCATACACATCTAGGTACTGCCAGCTACTAGTGGCGCTGCTCGCCGCGCCGCCCTAGCGCCGGACCGTCTACACCATACACATCTAGGTACTGCCAGCTACTAGTGGCGCTGCTCGCCGCGCCGCCCTAGCGCCGGACCGTCTACACCATACACATCTAGGTACTGCCAGCTACTAGTGGCGCTGCTCGCCGCGCCGCCCTAGCGCCGGACCGTCTACACCATACACATCTAGGTACTGCCAGCTACTAGTGGCGCTGCTCGCCGCGCCGCCCTAGCGCCGGACCGTCTACACCATACACATCTAGGTACTGCCAGCTACTAGTGGCGCTGCTCGCCGCGCCGCCCTAGCGCCGGACCGTCTACACCATACACATCTAGGTACTGCCAGCTACTAGTGGCGCTGCTCGCCGCGCCGCCCTAGCGCCGGACCGTCTACACCATACACATCTAGGTACTGCCAGCTACTAGTGGCGCTGCTCGCCGCGCCGCCCTAGCGCCGGACCGTCTACACCATACACATCTAGGTACTGCCAGCTACTAGTGGCGCTGCTCGCCGCGCCGCCCTAGCGCCGGACCGTCTACACCATACACATCTAGGTACTGCCAGCTACTAGTGGCGCTGCTCGCCGCGCCGCCCTAGCGCCGGACCGTCTACACCATACACATCTAGGTACTGCCAGCTACTAGTGGCGCTGCTCGCCGCGCCGCCCTAGCGCCGGACCGTCTACACCATACACATCTAGGTACTGCCAGCTACTAGTGGCGCTGCTCGCCGCGCCGCCCTAGCGCCGGACCGTCTACACCATACACATCTAGGTACTGCCAGCTACTAGTGGCGCTGCTCGCCGCGCCGCCCTAGCGCCGGACCGTCTACACCATACACATCTAGGTACTGCCAGCTACTAGTGGCGCTGCTCGCCGCGCCGCCCTAGCGCCGGACCGTCTACACCATACACATCTAGGTACTGCCAGCTACTAGTGGCGCTGCTCGCCGCGCCGCCCTAGCGCCGGACCGTCTACACCATACACATCTAGGTACTGCCAGCTACTAGTGGCGCTGCTCGCCGCGCCGCCCTAGCGCCGGACCGTCTACACCATACACATCTAGGTACTGCCAGCTACTAGTGGCGCTGCTCGCCGCGCCGCCCTAGCGCCGGACCGTCTACACCATACACATCTAGGTACTGCCAGCTACTAGTGGCGCTGCTCGCCGCGCCGCCCTAGCGCCGGACCGTCTACACCATACACATCTAGGTACTGCCAGCTACTAGTGGCGCTGCTCGCCGCGCCGCCCTAGCGCCGGACCGTCTACACCATACACATCTAGGTACTGCCAGCTACTAGTGGCGCTGCTCGCCGCGCCGCCCTAGCGCCGGACCGTCTACACCATACACATCTAGGTACTGCCAGCTACTAGTGGCGCTGCTCGCCGCGCCGCCCTAGCGCCGGACCGTCTACACCATACACATCTAGGTACTGCCAGCTACTAGTGGCGCTGCTCGCCGCGCCGCCCTAGCGCCGGACCGTCTACACCATACACATCTAGGTACTGCCAGCTACTAGTGGCGCTGCTCGCCGCGCCGCCCTAGCGCCGGACCGTCTACACCATACACATCTAGGTACTGCCAGCTACTAGTGGCGCTGCTCGCCGCGCCGCCCTAGCGCCGGACCGTCTACACCATACACATCTAGGTACTGCCAGCTACTAGTGGCGCTGCTCGCCGCGCCGCCCTAGCGCCGGACCGTCTACACCATACACATCTAGGTACTGCCAGCTACTAGTGGCGCTGCTCGCCGCGCCGCCCTAGCGCCGGACCGTCTACACCATACACATCTAGGTACTGCCAGCTACTAGTGGCGCTGCTCGCCGCGCCGCCCTAGCGCCGGACCGTCTACACCATACACATCTAGGTACTGCCAGCTACTAGTGGCGCTGCTCGCCGCGCCGCCCTAGCGCCGGACCGTCTACACCATACACATCTAGGTACTGCCAGCTACTAGTGGCGCTGCTCGCCGCGCCGCCCTAGCGCCGGACCGTCTACACCATACACATCTAGGTACTGCCAGCTACTAGTGGCGCTGCTCGCCGCGCCGCCCTAGCGCCGGACCGTCTACACCATACACATCTAGGTACTGCCAGCTACTAGTGGCGCTGCTCGCCGCGCCGCCCTAGCGCCGGACCGTCTACACCATACACATCTAGGTACTGCCAGCTACTAGTGGCGCTGCTCGCCGCGCCGCCCTAGCGCCGGACCGTCTACACCATACACATCTAGGTACTGCCAGCTACTAGTGGCGCTGCTCGCCGCGCCGCCCTAGCGCCGGACCGTCTACACCATACACATCTAGGTACTGCCAGCTACTAGTGGCGCTGCTCGCCGCGCCGCCCTAGCGCCGGACCGTCTACACCATACACATCTAGGTACTGCCAGCTACTAGTGGCGCTGCTCGCCGCGCCGCCCTAGCGCCGGACCGTCTACACCATACACATCTAGGTACTGCCAGCTACTAGTGGCGCTGCTCGCCGCGCCGCCCTAGCGCCGGACCGTCTACACCATACACATCTAGGTACTGCCAGCTACTAGTGGCGCTGCTCGCCGCGCCGCCCTAGCGCCGGACCGTCTACACCATACACATCTAGGTACTGCCAGCTACTAGTGGCGCTGCTCGCCGCGCCGCCCTAGCGCCGGACCGTCTACACCATACACATCTAGGTACTGCCAGCTACTAGTGGCGCTGCTCGCCGCGCCGCCCTAGCGCCGGACCGTCTACACCATACACATCTAGGTACTGCCAGCTACTAGTGGCGCTGCTCGCCGCGCCGCCCTAGCGCCGGACCGTCTACACCATACACATCTAGGTACTGCCAGCTACTAGTGGCGCTGCTCGCCGCGCCGCCCTAGCGCCGGACCGTCTACACCATACACATCTAGGTACTGCCAGCTACTAGTGGCGCTGCTCGCCGCGCCGCCCTAGCGCCGGACCGTCTACACCATACACATCTAGGTACTGCCAGCTACTAGTGGCGCTGCTCGCCGCGCCGCCCTAGCGCCGGACCGTCTACACCATACACATCTAGGTACTGCCAGCTACTAGTGGCGCTGCTCGCCGCGCCGCCCTAGCGCCGGACCGTCTACACCATACACATCTAGGTACTGCCAGCTACTAGTGGCGCTGCTCGCCGCGCCGCCCTAGCGCCGGACCGTCTACACCATACACATCTAGGTACTGCCAGCTACTAGTGGCGCTGCTCGCCGCGCCGCCCTAGCGCCGGACCGTCTACACCATACACATCTAGGTACTGCCAGCTACTAGTGGCGCTGCTCGCCGCGCCGCCCTAGCGCCGGACCGTCTACACCATACACATCTAGGTACTGCCAGCTACTAGTGGCGCTGCTCGCCGCGCCGCCCTAGCGCCGGACCGTCTACACCATACACATCTAGGTACTGCCAGCTACTAGTGGCGCTGCTCGCCGCGCCGCCCTAGCGCCGGACCGTCTACACCATACACATCTAGGTACTGCCAGCTACTAGCTCTGATGTAGATCAATGACGCCATGGGATAAGGCCGGCTGAACATACGATTGCATAGACATATTATTTATCTACACACATATCATAAGTCCTCTATAATGCGTTCAGAATCCGTAGACAATGACCATCATTACAAGATACAATTTTACTATGATATTTTTATATTTTTTCTTTTTCTTTTCCTACCCCTCTGGGAAACAGGCGTGATTTAATGTATGTATGTATGTATCTGTAGCTGTAATGAAAAGTTAAAATTACGATACAACTTTTGATAAAGTAATGTTGTTCAAATTTGGAACATCTTCCAAAACCAACACAATTCAAACAGGGGGTCAATTCTAGTACCTATTAAACGTCGACTCGGTATATTTTAAGTAAAGTGTCGTACGCCGTTTTGATGTCGAATGACATTAGAATAGGAACTTTGTTAGTTTGTCTATGATTTAAAAAAAACATTCATATTTAGCTTTGCCGCCATTTGTTTGTTTGTTAATTAAACATTTCAAATTGCACTAATGTTAATGTTTACAATTATTATAATAAATAAATACTTCTTTTATCTGATTTGATTTATTTCTTATTTCAGTTCATACATTAGCTTAACACCTATATATATATTTCAGGTAGCAGTAGCACTGGTAGCTATGAAGGTTATTTGCCTTCGGCTACTGAACGCATCTTAGAGTACTTATAATGTGTGTGTAGATAAAGTAATGTATGCAACTGTACATAATTAGGCCTTAAAAAAACTCGTGTGATGTTATTATGAAAATCGCCTTCGGCTCGTTTCACAAAACCACACTCATGTTTTAAGGACCCTCTTTATGTACCAGTTACATAAAATACTATTTCTCAAAAATGACTGGAAAAGTTGACATTACTAACTCTATAGTGAGACGCGAAGTACATAGATTACAGACTGTACGGTATGAACCGAACAGTAATTAAGTAAGCTAAGCTAAGGGTAGCTGCTAAGGGTTAGCTAGGATGACTAAAACGCTCGAATGCTGTAAGTACACTAACTTTATTGTTTCCACAATGTCAAAGGTAAATTATTGCAAAGTAATACATTATTGCAACATACTAATAATATTGCTAGCTGCGCAAGATCATGCGCTAAATAGAATTAATTGTACATGTGTGCGTTAGCTCGTACATCTTGCCAACCCGAAAATAAGGGCAGCCTTATTATAAATGGTACATAAATTACAATTAAAACATAATTATACGAAAGCGTTAAGTTTTAACTAAAGAAGTAGGTTGCTATTTATTACTTAATTATAATGACATGGAAACAATGCTACTGCTTATAGATTGCATTTACTTTAATATTTTATGTCTTGCCTATAATTATCAATTACACTTCATTGTCTCGTAAATAATTACTGTCAATAAACTAAATGTCTCCGGTGGGTTCAACTGTTTCACTGAAAAACTCACAAGGTATAGGGATCGACACTGAACGGGGGGGTTTAGGAGGCGCTGTGCCTTTATTTATACTTAGATTGACCATGTTCACAGATTTACACATTTCACTACACTGTCGGCACTCTGGCGGGCCGGCTCCAGCTTACCACGTCTTCTCTTTGCTCGAAGACCGGCTGCTATGATTACGATTAATATCAGTACGGCAAGCATACCATACGAGATAGAATATTGATGTATGTCGTGAACGCTCAGATCTGATGTTGACTGCTGTTTCAGGTTATTAATCTCGTTCATAACCTGGCGATATGATTGATCGTGATTTTCCGTAGTGAAGTTGTAGCTGGCTCCAGATGTCTTGATGACGCTGTTCAAAATGGATACCTCTGGGGCTTCGATAGAAGGTTGAACATTTACCTTTCGCAAGAAACTGTTATGAGAGTGGATAGTAAATGAATCAGCCTTAAGGATGCAACCTTGACCTATATTGATAAGGCCATTACCTGCTAAAGTGCTCATAGCTAGCTCACCTGTGCACAATGTGCGAATATTGCATTGATTGCAACATGAGTAAAGGTAAGAGTTCTGTTGATGTAATTTGATCCATCTATTTACACATTGTGAATGCTCGTATACACAGGGCGATGTGATTTCGCTTGTTGTGATTAAAGTTAAATTGCAAATATTTTGATGAAGATTTAAGTCATAAGTAGGTTGGTCTAAGTTACACAATATCTTTTCTTCTGATGCATGTAGGCACGCTTGAAGATCGTGTTCTGATAGAAAAATAACTGC
Source organism: Acleris emargana (assembly GCA_927399475.2). Taxonomy (NCBI): domain Eukaryota; kingdom Metazoa; phylum Arthropoda; class Insecta; order Lepidoptera; family Tortricidae; genus Acleris; species Acleris emargana. The sequence continues at coordinate 11,080,722 of OV656860.1, forward strand.
GTCTTTATGTAAGTTAAAGGCTAAGTATGGGTAAGTAGGTATAGTCAGGTAAGAATATTTGCCGATATTCTGAGGGATGCTAATTATTTTATCAAGCTCGTGCATTTCATTGCTGACAAGTGGTACTTTAATTTCAATAATAAGATAATCTTTATAGACCTTTGCTGAAACCTTCAATAGTTTATACAAGTCTCGTATGTTTCCCATTTCTAAGGGGACCTTAAGATCGCCCTGTAGTTGTCCTGATATGAAATTAATTTGTTCTTCCAGTTGCTTGCTAGTTAACAAATGTGCATCGATGCGGCCGTGACTAATATCAGTCACAGTGTCTACGAGTGCAGTTTGCATGCGTCTCAGGTTCTCGAGGATAATGCTAGCTGCTAAGCTTGATGACGTAATGTATAAGCCGTTGTTGACGTCAGACCGCACTTTATTTACGTCTGCCGCTACGCTACGAAGATTTTCGTTGATTAGGGAAAATTGTTTATTCATTATCTGTTCGTTACGTTGTATGATATTCAATTCTGCTTCAATTATGACAGTTTGATTTTTAATAAGCTTTTTGAGATGGTTTTCATTGTATGCGATTTTTTCAATATCCTTGGCATATTGATGGGCAAAGTTATCATCCAAAACTCCAAATAAATAGTTTGCTACGCTCCCGACACCATTTACTAGTCCTCTTTTCTGTCGTTTTTTGTTTGAGCTCTGTAAAAGTCTGTTGTAATGTTCTATTTCCGTTAATTCGTGTGTCAGCTGATTGGTAATTTGCTGGTATTGCGTAGTAGAATTCTTAGTAGTATCTTTAAGATGGTTTACGTAAGCCTCTATGTTAGTAATTGCTTGCCAGTAGCTAGTCAAATTATAATAAACCACAAGCTTCCACTCATCTCGAATAATTTGTAAGTTCGATATTCTGTCGAAGTAAAGTGCTTTTGTGTCGTTAAGCGCTGAAGTGCTGACATGCGATACCTCATGCGGCGTAGTTGGAGATATCAACATAGAAAAGAACATAAGAGCTAATGTGAGGTAACTTTTGAAAGTGTTGCGCTTTTTCTTACGTCCTCCTTTCGAGTTTACAGGTGGTGCTTGCTGGTCTGTATGCTTCGCTGAGATGTTGACATTATTGTCAGCTGTTTCAATTGGTAGTAATATAACCTTCGTTACAGGCCGCTTGCAGATTTTATTTTCTGTCTTAAGAGACACAACCCTAACGCATCCATCACTTCCAGGGTGAAGGTCTACTACTCGGCCGAGGGCCCACTTGCCTGGAGGTAAATTATCATCCTTAATTAACACTATTTGAGATATTTCCAGGTTTTTGCAGGGTGTCCTCCATTTCGATCGTATTTGAAGATGCTGAAGATAGTCCGATGACCATAGTTTCCAAAATTGCTTGTTCATGGCTTGTACAAGTTGCCAACGAGCTGGTAAGTTAATATTAGCTGGGTCAGATTGAGGTCGAGATAACAAAGAGTCTCCTATTAAGAAGTGTCCGGGGGTGAGATAGCCGTCCTCAGGGTTCTCCGTTAGCGGGAACAGAGGCCGTGAATTAAGGCATGCTTCGATCTGCTGAAGTAGAGTACTGAACTCTTCATACGTAAGCTTTTGCTCGCCTAAGACTTTTTACGGCGGCTTCCCATAAGCCTCCTGCACTTGGCCACGCTGGAGCATTAAATGACCATTCTACGTTCATTTCGCTAATTTTACTGAAGAAGTCTTGGTTTATCGTGTCTAAAATTTTACTGTATTCGTTGTCCAATGCTCGTTTAGCTCCGATGAAGTTCGCACCGTTATCACTGTACATTCGGCCGGGAGTCCCTCTCCGAGCACAGAAACGGCGGAAAGCTGCTAAAAATGCTGGGGTGCTCAAATCAGATACTAACTCTAGGTGAACGGCCTTTGTCGCTAGGCAGACGAACACAGCCACGTAGCCCTTGTTTGTCTTCACTCCCCGACCCTTGTTCGCTTTAATATCTACGTGTCCTGTAAAGTCCACGCCAGTATGGGTGAACGGCCGGGAGGGCGTGACTCTGGGTCGTGGTAGATCAGCCATCAATTGGTGCTGTTTCTCAGTGCTGAAACGACGGCACTTAATACATTGTCGTAGCTGTTTTTTAACTGTTCTCATTCCGCTTAAAATCCAATACCCTTCTCGTAAATAAGATAGAGTGAGTCGGGGTCCGCCATGTAGGGTAGTAATGTGCGATTGACTGATAATTAACTCCGTAAAACGGCTGTGACTAGGCAATATGATTGGATGTTTTGCTGAGCTATTTATTGTTGAATTGCTAAGGCGGTCTCCCACTCTTAAAATCCCATTTTCATCTATGTACGGGCAGAGATTAGCTAACTTGCTGTTGGTTTGGACATGACCCTTGACTTTAATATTTTCCAAGTCGCTTTCAAATTCTTCAGCTTGCACGTGCTTAGCAATAAGTTCATACGCTTTGTTTATTTCTGTTGTTGATAAGATAGCATCACGTGTGTTATGTTTATGTTGCAACGCCGCTTTGTAACGCGACACCCATGCCACTACCTTGACGGCGCGCGTAATTGAGCTGTTATTATTTAATATTTCATTTATTAATGATGTGCTTACTTGTTGCAAAGCTGAGTTTACACTAACCTTTTTCGTTTCTAATGAAGGGGGCTCATAAGCTTTGTTTTTTATGTAGCTGGGTTCGAAACTGGTTAACCATTCTGGGCCATTCCACCAAAGCGTATTATCTTTCAGTTTTGCTACTGATAATCCTCTAGTGGCACAGTCAGCGGCATTCTCCTCAGAACGGACATGGTTCCAATTTGAAGCTGGTATAGTTTCAGTTATCTCTCGAGCTCGGTTTGCGACGAACTGTTTCCATCGAAATACGTCGCCATGAAGCCAACCCAGAACTACAGTGGAATCCGTCCAGGCGTAAACTTCAAAAATATGATTGGTTAAAGAAGCAATTATAATCTTCATAAGCTGAGCTAAAAGCAAGGCACCGCACAGTTCTAGGCGCGGTAACGAAACCTTCTTCTTTAATGGCGCTAATTTAGTTTTCGCTGCGACGAGTCGTGATGTGTACACGCCCTTATGATCGTACGCTACCAGGTACACAGTGCAGGCGTAAGCTTTCTCTGACGCGTCGCTAAAACCATGTAATTGAAAGGCTTTCTGTATATTGCCTAAATATCTAGGGATCGAAAATTCGCTAACGTTTTGAAGATCGTTTCGTAGCTGGACCCATTCTTTACGAATTTGTTCCGGGATAGGGTCATCCCATCCTATACAGGAAGACCATGTGGTTTGAAACAAACATTTTGCTCGAATCGTTAGTGGTGAGAGCCAGCCTAACGGATCAAATATCTTTGATATTTCTGAAAGTAACTGGCGTTTCGTATTACAATGCTCGGCGTGCTCTATTTTGTTTGTAAACATAAATGAGTCTAACGATGGTGTCCATTTAAGACCTAATGTTTTTCGAGACTCTGAACACTTAAAGTCAAAGGGCTTGTCGAGCTGATCCGACGACAAGTCGTTTAACAGCTCGGGGTCGTTTGCTGACCATTTTCTCAAATTCATCCCTGCGCCTTTTAATATCTCTATTAGCTGATGTTGTAATTCTTTTGTAGCTTCGATAGTATTTTCACCGCTTAGTAAATCGTCCATATAAAAATGGTTTTCTAATGCTGTTGCAGCAAGAGGGAATTTTAAGGCATCATCCTTAGCTAATTGACGTAGAGTGCGCATCGCTAAGTAAGGAGCAGCTTTGGTTCCGTACGTTACAGTTGTAAGTAGGTGCTCCTGAAGTGGCTCATGCGGAGATTCTCTCCAAATAATACACTGAAGATGCTGATCGCTGTCTCTGATTAAAATTTGACGAAACATTTTCTCTATGTCCGCTGTGATAACATATTTATACTGTCTCCAATTTAGAATCAGTGTTGTCAAGTCGTGCTGCAAATTCGTGCCACATTCCATGACGTCATTAAGACTAAGCCCCGAGTTAGTTTTAGATGAGGCGTTAAATACTACTCGCATGCTAGAAGTAGTAGATTCGGGCTTTAGGACACCGTGATGTGGCATATGATAGTTAGTATGGTCACCCTGGTTTGCTAGCTTCATATGGCCCAGTTGTTGATACTCTTGAATAAATTGTTTGTAGCTATCAGAATACGCTTGATTTTTTGCCATTTTATTTTCTAGCTGTATAAATTGTGCTGTTGCTTTGGCTTTAGAAGACCCTAACCTTTCTTCGTAATAAGGCTTCATTGGTAGGGCTACCTCGTACCTACCGTCCTCGAGTCTTTTTGTAGTAGCTATGTAGTGCTCTTCGCAGTATTGCTCTTCATTAGTGAGGTCCGGCTGTGTATTGGGTATTTCCTCTAGTTCCCAATACTTAGCTATTTCGTCTAAGTTGTTAACTACAACGCTGCAGTTGAAGGTCTTGACGTTCCCAGACAAGATCCAACCTAACTTAGTTTGCTGAGCTATGGGTGCGTTATGAGAACCTTTGACTAGACCATTCATTATAACGTCAGAGTAAACGCTGGCGTCTAGTAAGATATCAACTGACTTGGACACGTTGTATTCAGGATCTGCTAGTTTCATATGCTGGATGTGAGGCCATGTTTGCTTCGAAAAAGTTGCATTCGGAAGGTCACCAATTACTCGATGAATAATGCATGCATCTGTATTGAAGTTATAATCGTTGTAAATAGATGAGCATTGTAAAGAAACTAATTGTTTGCTTTGTTAAGGCACGATTCCTACGCCAGATACAGAGGCGCTAAATTTCTGGCGTGGCAACCCTAACAGCTGCGCGGCATTCTCTGATATTAATGTAATCTGAGAGCCTTGGTCGAGTAATGCTCGTAATGTGACGTAATTGCCACCGATCGCTTTAATTTGTAATAAAACTGTTGCTAGTAAAACTTCTTCATCTTCAGCGGCAACGTGGCTTGCTGTGTGCTGTTTGTTGCTAAACGGTTTGGTTGAGGTTGGCGCTGTTGTTGCTAAAGTCGGTTTTTGGTCACTAGTAGGCACTGCCGTAAATCTCTGTGACCCGATATACGCGTCATGCAATTTTGTATGATGATCGTTATTGCATTCTTTGCATCTTTTTATTGATGTGCATTTATTACTTGCATGCTTAAATAAACAATTTACACATAGTTGAAGTTTCGCAACTGTCCTCAATTTCGTTTCCGCTGGCATGTTAGTGAACCTTTGGCACCGGTATAGCTCGTGATCTAAATTGCATAGAGGACACTTACACGTGGATGTAGAAGCTGCTAAATACCTCGAAGGGTGCTTGTTGGTATAGTGGTTTGGCTTATAATTTGACTTAGTTTGATAGAATGGAGCTGGTTTAGCTAAAGCTGTGGTTTCTCTCTCTCTTTTATGAGTTGGTTCGAGAGCGATGAACTTACTCTCTAGAAAAGTCATGAGTTCATTCAGTTTAGGTAATTCTCTAGGAGACTTACGTGATTCCTTATAAGAGTTGTAGGTTTCACTATCTAATTTTTTCGTTAATAAGTGGACTAAAATCGGATCCCAAGTATTAGTATTCACACCTAAGTTGTGAATAGCATGAATACATTCAGTAGTGGTGTCGTAGAGACGTTTGATTTCGAATGACGTTTGTTTGCTGATGTTTGGCTGATTTAGGAACGTTTCAATTTGGGTAGTAAATAATACTTGCGGATTATTGTAGCGATGAGTGAGTATCTCCCAAGCTATATCGTAGTTTTCAGCCGAGATATTTAAATGCTGGATAAGGCGCTCTGCTTCCCCCTTTACTTTTCCTTTTAAGTGTTGCATTTTCTGCGCTTTAGATAAAAAGTTATTGTTGTGTATAGATTCGGAAAATAAGTCGAAAAATGTAGGCCAATAAGTGTATTTGCCTGTAAAAGTAGGTATTTCTAGTAAAGGGGTAGCTTGCTGAATGTGAGAAGTAGCTGACAGTTTTTGATTAAGTGCTTTTTTCGCTTGTTTAAATGACATTTCGTGCAATGTAAATGAACCTTGATACACTTCATCCTCGCCTTCAAGAATGTTGTCTATTTCGAGATGTAGCTTGTCGATAGCGTTCCATCTAGATTGGATGCTGCGTAGCTCGTCTTCTAATTCCCACTTTTCGCTGATTTCACTCACCTTGATGCTCGATACTAGTCGTTTGAATGCTCGAAAGTTAGTCCTTTGTAAGGACAGAAGCTCGTCAACCCTTGCAGTAGACGCAGTGTCAGTAATTTCACCCGGACCAATGCCTGAGCCTGTAGCCTTTTCTACCGTATAGGGCTCGTAAGCTGCTATTTTCGCACGTGTGTCACGATAGTACTTTTTCGTACGAGGATAAATAGTTTCTGTAAAGTATCGTTGCGATTTATCTGCTAATGTTATAAGAGTTGTGTTGTTAAGTTCGAACTCTCCCCAGAGGTTATCTAAAGCGTCTAACCTTAATTTAAGATACTCCGAGGTCTTCCGATGAGCTGAATCCTTGTCGAAGTTAGCGCCAATGCGCTGAAGCTCGCTGACGATCTCTCCTTGGCGGTTGAAGAGCTCTTCATAGTTCGACATGGTAACTGGTTAAAGCAAGTAAAATATGAACGATCTTACTTGAATGCTGCTGCTAGGCGAGTCTCCTGACTCACGCTAAGAAGTGTTGGTGTTGTTTTGCGAGTCTTCTGACCCACAGATGCTGCTGAACAATTCTTGTGACCCGCTATTACGCTGTTGTGAGGATGGTGACGCACGGCAATCACTCACGAATAGTCTTAACGCGCTAATTTTTCGATATACTAAGAGTGCACTGAGTCAAGTACGCGGAACCACGGAAAGATTGCTTCACTCCCGTATGATCCCACTTAGATGAAAGTTCGAAGGACCAAAATGTACGGTATCCGGTTCGAAGGACCAAAATGTACGGTATGAACCGAACAGTAATTAAGTAAGCTAAGCTAAGGGTAGCTGCTAAGGGTTAGCTAGGATGACTAAAACGCTCGAATGCTGTAAGTACACTAACTTTATTGTTTCCACAATGTCAAAGGTAAATTATTGCAAAGTAATACATTATTGCAACATACTAATAATATTGCTAGCTGCGCAAGATCATGCGCTAAATAGAATTAATTGTACATGTGTGCGTTAGCTCGTACACAGACAGTTCCCAAATTGAAAAAAAAATACATTGCGTGCTCGCTACACAAGCCCGCAATGTTGCATACAAATTTCATTGTTATCTAGTTTGTAACTTTTAAAAAAGTGAAAACGGCCATAATAAAATGAGGGCACAAGTCTTATACATCCATATTTTATTCGAAACGTAACTTGTTTATCTGTGTCTGGAATAGCTTGAGTTTTTTTTTTCTAAAATAGCTTGCGTTTCTTTTCTCCTTGTCATAAACATAAAGGCGGTAAAGAGTGATGTTATTTCAGGTGAAGTTTCGGTTTAGATGCGATTTGTATCTTGCGATTTTTGAGAAAAGCACTATGTATGCCGCGGCAGGAACGGCAATTGCGGACCTCGTATTTTTAAACGGACTCGCAAGCTCGTCCGTTTAAACCAATACTCGCCCCGCAATTGCCTGCTTCACTGCCTAGGCAATAATGTACTATTATAGTATTTGGATAAAAGTGCGAAAAGTATGTAATTGCGCTGTGGGGGGCGACAAGTCGGAGCCTCGTTTTCCGCTGTAAGCATGTCTACATTCTCATGCGACGTATATTTAACATGCGTGGCTCGATCGTGCGCCACAGTAGGCTCCCGAATTCACCTTATATTAAGCCGTCTAACTTTTCCCGTAAGCAATAAAGATAAAGATCAAGATAAAGACATTTATTCAGTTAGTAGGCCGCACGGGCACATTTACACATCAAGAATCTACCAGCGCTTAACAAGAGGAGACCGCTGCTGAGAAAAAACGCCGGAAGAAACTCAGCAGTCGGTCATTTTTTAAATATATTTAATATTACAATGATACTACTTAGTCTAAATATAAATCTATGAATAGTTCATTAAAAATATACATCAAATAACCTGCGTAGTTTCTGCAGGAAAACACACCAAAATCTTAAGAGAGAGATAGAGAGACAAAAGTAAAAAAGAACACCTACTTATGTGTATATAAGACGGTGCAAGACGACCACATAAGATTGATATGTTTTCCTACATCAACGGTGACCCCTAGACAAGATAAAGCTTTTGAATTTTCAATTGACGTGTTAACTGATTATTTAAATGTTTGCCAACAGAGACCTCATGGACCTTAGAAAATACGGACTAGACCACGGTCATCATCGGCCGAGCGGTCGATGGTCGAGACATTCCGGATTAGACTTAAAATATTTGACGACTGTCACTGAATAAATACGTCCTACCTAAGCCACGCCTAAAGCAGCTGATAGATTTGAGCATTCCGAATGCTCGCCGAAATAAGCTAATTGGGTGGTCAGAATGAACAACCAATCGGTTATTTCACTGAAAATTCTAGCGCATATGGTCTTTTATCTATCAGTCAGGCATGTAACGCGGGGGGAAAGGGAACAGAGGCCATTGCTTGAGCTTCACTTGGTATATTTCCCCCTCCCCCTAAGTTACCAAAAAAGAAGGCAACTAAACGAACAGTCGAATACAAAAATAAGGTATTAAAAAAAGTTATTAAAAATATACACGCCTGGAGACCGTGTCATATTTTTACAACTTTGGTTGTTGCTATATTATTTCCTTGTACTAGAAAGTGTTTACTCAAATGGGTGCCTATGTTATAGGTTGTTTGGTTTGTAATTTATATACTTGTGAACTAGTGGAAACATTAGACATTGTAGATAGTCGATGTAGGGTAAAAGATCCAAATTTTATGAGCTTTATGTCGATGATATCCCGTTTTTGGATTATGGTTTGGATCGTAAAACTAGGAGATTGGTTAATTGTTTGTACATAGTTAATTAATGCACTGTTAACATCATTAACTTGCACCGAGTACGCTAGACTATTCATTTTTCATTTTTAAATTTAAAGTTGAATAACTATTCTCTACTTGATTAGGTACTTAAATAAATGTAAACTAAGTGAACCACGTGACTGATGACAGCCAATCGATTTATTTTAAACTTTTGTCTACATCTCTACAATAACTTCCCTACAATATGTTCAGAAACGATAAGCAAATGGCCTATATTAAATAACCTATATCTGTGTAGTAATTCAATGTTAACATTAAAGTATTGCATGTCTTTAAGTATCGTTTATCAATGTGTATAAAGATACAAGGCAACCACAGATACAGGTTTCTCACATATTGTAGAAAACTTATGATATCTATGTATTTAGATACAGTTATGTATGCGGCATTAAAACACTCCTGTGATATTATGAAATTCGCCTTTCGGCTCGTTTCACCACACCCGTGTATGTATATGCCTCTCATTATGCACCAGTCACATATTTAAACTACTATAACTTATCTGTGTTCTTCTGTTAGCTGATTCACGTGGTTTTGTTTATTTACAATTAGTTGAATACCTAAGCAAAACTATCTAAAAATTAAATCCATCAACTAATCACTGTGTAATATACGTATATGTTATGTATAGAGTTAGGACTTTCGGTGGCAAATCGTGGTTCTAGAATCCATGTAGTCGCTGTTTCTTATTTATTTAAATACATACCACTTTGATTTTGACCTTCAGTATTTTAATATTTCAAAATTCATATAATCATTAAACCGCTATACCAATTTAAATGAATTTTGTAATGGAGGATATCTCTGTTGTGATAGCGTTAAAAACAAGCAAATATTAGTGGGTATGGAATAACCGAACTAAAAATGTATCTAGTTAATTTTTAAATATGACCATACTGAAGGTCAAAATCAAAGTGTCATGTATTATAATAATTAGGAAATAGCGACTCCATGGATTCCAAAACCACGATATGCCACCAAAATCCTAACCCTAGTTATGTATGACTCTTAAACTTTTCAACGCCGTTACCAGATGTATCCGCTCCACGGAAAAATAGTCCTCAGCGTCTATGAGACAAGGTTGACATTCGGCATGTGATTGACGTCTTTTGTATGTACATAGCGTTGAAGGGGTAAAACCGCACAGCATAATTCTAAAATATTTCCAAACTTCCCATCTGACCGTATTTCATTATATACTTATAATGTTAACCATAGTGGTACGACAAATAAATATAGTTAGAATATATCAAATGTAGTTTTACAATACGAGTAGAGGTTTTGTATGAATTAGACGTTTGCAAGTAACTACGACTAGTACTGACATTGTAATTCATTCGAAACATGTAAAATTACTTACTTTCTGATTATTTAAAAAGTTGTTTCTCCTGACGACTGTACTTTTTTACAAAGTCGGTTTATCCAGTTCAAAGTCCGGGGATCCTGTTGGCCACCTTCCTACTCGATTATTAATTGGATCTACTCTTATTATTTATTTATTATTATTATAATTACAATCATAGGCTTACAGTATGGACCAAAGCGCCTACAATGTTATAGATTTACACATAATAATATAGAGACATTTACAATATTAGGTTTATAGAGAACAACAGAAGCAGTGAATTTTACATAACAAATACGCCATTATACGCCATTGTATTGTGTTATCGCGTTTCCATGTGTTTCAAGTTTCAGCTGATTCCAATTACAGGAACTGATTAAAAATTGACTTGCTCTCAGCATATCGCTTTAGATACTGTGAAGTGATACACGAAAGTCGAAAACGATTAATATAGACCAAGAGCAATTATTATTGAAGTACCTGTTGTTGCCATCTAATAGGCTAGATGACAGTGAGGTTCATTTTTACGAAGTGTCAAAGCTGGAATGGAGTTTGATATCAAATACTCAACCGTAACATCACGCTTTGGTATCTTTAAATCTCCCGTTTTTATTTTTTGTTGATTTAATCGTAACAATTGCTACAATGTGGCCAGTTATTACTTTATTTGTCTATTAGATATTAACATTAACTTAATTTTCGTGTAAAAGTAAAGTAATGTATCTTGAGTATAGTCACCTCTATTTAGCCGTGTTACCGTCTCAAGTGGACAAACGGAACCTCCAGTGTATTGCCGGAGCTCACAATTGGACAAACACCCTTATCTATAATTCGATCAATTTATGGACCTTGTGACAGGCGTATTTCGTAATATCAAACACTACGACGAGTTTAGCCCAGTAGGTAATGATCATGCCCACTAATATTTGTTCCTGAGTTGTGGATGGTTTGTATTGATTTTAGTATTAATTTCTCTATATACTTAAGTATGTTTATTGTTATCTAACCCAGCTTAGTTTGGGACTATATCAATTTGTGTTATTGTCCCTGATATTTTATTTAGTTTATTTGCTCGCAAGCATGGTATGTAAATAGGTGATTAATCATTTAAATGATATAAACTTTTCGGTGTAGTATTTATTTAAAGTCAAAGAAACATGTGTTATTAGTATCATTTATTAATTTGTGATAATGAGCTGTCACCTGCCCCCTATTTCACCATCTTGACAATGATAGGTGACAAAGTAAAACTTCGATGTACATTGCAAAGTTAACAAGGTTTCTCATCATTGAGATTCATTGAAGCTGCACCAAAATGTCACCTGGCAGGGCTCGATCGCCACAACTACGATGAACTGATGGTATCTCAATATAGCGAGTAGGCAGCTGCGTGCATTATACTTATATTATATGTTATCCTATGTACTGAGTATTAATTTTCCAAAAATGTAACTTCCATTATGGACTGTGAGTTAAGAAATTAATAATAAATTATGTGTTATATTTTAAAGGTTATGTTGTGTATTGTATTTTGTAAATATTATGTGAAGTTGTGTGATGGCATCTTATGAATATTGACGATAAAAAACGATCCACGAAGACGCGCCCCGCCCCTCATATTGACTGCGCGGTTACGTAGATGTATCTAAAAAATAAGAGTGGGGCGCCACTTTGTGGATTTAATATCACATCGCTTTATATTTTATTATTTTCGTCAAAGTGGTCATCAGGTTTTCTTACAAAACGTAACAAGTATTTATCACTATTTTTGCTCAACAAAGTGTTAGATACATGGTGTATAATTATTGAGCGTTTGATAACCAACCCCCCCCCCCCCCCCCGTGTGGTTGCCGGGTTAGAATAGTGCCACTCCATGTCTTCCCGTGGATGTCGTAAGAGGCGACTAAGGGAATAAAGGCTTGTAGTACTGTTAGGCGATGGGCTTGCAACCTGTCACTAATGCGCTGGTAAACATCTTAGCCTTATTGTGCAAAATGTGGTTATAGAATTATCAACAAGTTTTAAAAGTTGTTGGTAATTCTTTAGCTCTGCCACAGAATAATAACTAGTAACTAGCGTTACAGAAGCTTTACTTCACAACGGTTTTCAAAGAAATATGTACTCAATCTGATAGACAATATGATTTAATTTAGCTCGCGTTCCAGTCGAGCACGTGTTCATTTACATACCTTCTAATTTTTTTTGAGGAAATATGGGCCTTAATTCACTGTACTACGGTTCATAATAAGTTAGTCGTGGTTATACGTGGTTATACGTGTGTCGTCTTTCGCTTGCGGCAGCCTACTAGATTGGCCCTTCCGCCGTGGCCGGCGCCTGGAGGTATGTTTTTAATACCTACACGCGGAGTGACACAGGCCTGGCTCTGCCTACCCCACTTTGGGAATGAAGCCGTGAGTTTATGTATGTATGTATGTATGATAACCAAACATTTTAGAATATTTATTTGTTGTTTTATAACTTATAAAGGTGAAAAACGTTCTCTTATTATAAAAAGAGATATTCGATGATATTCCGAGCCTTTAACATATTAATTTACAAATCTGTGTTCAATTAACAGTGAGAATTAACGACTTCCATCTTTTAATTAAACTTCGATGAAATATTTAATTTGAGTTAGGGCTGTGGTTTTATGATCTCACAGAACTTGTGTTATGCCTGACATTAGCTATATTGTAAATAGCAAATAACCACAGCGCGTTTATGTTGTAAAGTTAATAATAATCTGATTTTTATACAAATATTTTTATTGATAGTTTAAAGCCATAGTAAAGCTTTATAAAATATGACCGGGGTCACCTTGAGTATTTTTTAACCATTTGATTTTTGGCACCCATAGTCTGCGGTCTTTGATTCCTAACTGTCTCAGGGCCGTTTTAATAAACGGATCTTGTCTGAGATACGTCAGAAATCACTTGACATTTAATTTGAAGTGACTTAAAACGGTGTTATTACTGAGAGAGTTGTTAAGGAATTACGGGCCTATAGACGGTTTACCTTTGAAATATCGAAACTCATTTCGTGGAACGTTGCACTTCGCCGAATTTTCATTTCATCGACAGGCATTTCCACGTGCAGGAGCTTTATTTTTAATGACAAGTCTAACCTAACCTAACTTACGTAACGGATGCTTAAGATAACCGGAAAACTATAAGGTGAAACCAGGATTTCACTTTCAATGAAATTCAATTCGATGAAATGTTTGTCAATATTTCAAGGTGATTCCGTCTCAGACACTGGCTTAATAAGTAAGTCTAAATTGAGACTTTTTTCCATATTAAATGCGATGACGTTTCGCTAGCCTTAGACCTAGTACGATTTTGAAGATTTTTGAATAATATGTTGTAGATATTATGAATAAACTAGTTGTAGGTATGTACGTTTTCCTTTCAAAGAAAATAGTTCTTGGAAAGAAACGAAAAAAGACGGAAACTTAAAAACGTCTAGTTTTTAATAATAACTACAACATATTTAAAAATCGTGGAAATCGGACTTTATTTATGGGTTGAGAAACGTTACCATCCATGTAATGTTTTTGACAGCCACACGATTATAGCGTTGGTTCACAAACCTCTTATTTAATGTCATTTGTTTTTAAATAACCTTCCGTAGGTGAACAAAATATTTTGCAATATACCGTCAAGTTGAAAACTTTACTTAACGAACCAACTTATGTGACCCCAGTCTAACTGTAAGCTTCCATTTGTACCGAGATGTCAAATATTTATTTAACGTTAAATATAACTTAGTTTTTATTTAGTTTATCGAAATGTAATGAAATTACATCACGTTTTAATGAGTTACTGTCGTCAGAAATAAAGGTAAGTTGATAACTGGCTGTTTTTTTTTCCCAATCATGTTTAACTAGAAGTACCTAGAGGTAGACCCAGCGTCGCTCCGGCTTAAAACGAATTTTCCCGGTGATGACAACTTGTCTGTGCCTCTATTCAGTGGTTTATGTTATATATTATAATTAGACCTAGAGATTTTCCTAGCACGAACGACGTGTTGTTTGTGCTTGACACAATAAAAACATCGACCATCTTGTTATCGATAAGTCCACTTCAATGTCATCGAGCTATTTTCATTGAAGTATGTGCCTAAAATATTAATACCTACATTGAAAGTTTTGTTATTAACTTATTATTCTTATCTTACTATTTAAAACACACCACATTGTTATATATAATATAACATAATGATTGTATTTTTTTCCTTATTGAAATGATTTTGCTATTTTCTTATTAGGCACTTCAATGAGCTTCAATTTAGATTATTTTCTTAATAACTATATTATAATGATGTACAATTATTTCCTCTATGACGTTGAAGTAGTGGTTATCGATAGCAGGATTGTCGATGTTTACTGTGTCAAGCACTAACAACACGTCGTTCGTGCTAGGAAAATCTCTAGGTCTAATTATAATATTCTTACTGATATTATAAATGTGAAAGTTTGGATGTTTGCTACTCAATCACGCCTGAACGGCCGCACTGATCTCTGGATGAAATTAAGCACAGAGATAAATTATAGTCTGAAATAGCACCTAGGCTACTTTTTATCCCGGAAAATGGGAGTTCCCGAGTTAATAGCGATAAACGACTTACATGCGGACGACGACCACCAATTGAGTCCAGAAACACGTAAGTAAAGGTTATTATAATAAATAACAATAGATAAATATCAGGGTGGGTGGGTATAGCGGTGGATGGAAAAAACACAAGACCGGTCTGAGTGGAGAGCCTTGGGGTTGGGGAGGTCTATGTCCAGCAGTGGACGTCTTTCGGCTGACATGATGATGATGATGAAATATCAGGGGACAAAGCCACACTAATTGACCTAGTCCCAAACTAAGCTCTAGGCTTGTACTATGGGTACTAAACAACGATATAAAAACTTATATAGAGAAATATATACTCAAATACTTAGAAAACATCCATGACTCAGGAACAAATATTCGCGCTCATAACATAACACAAATATCTGCCCTTACCGGGAATTGAACCCAGGACCGCTAGCTTCTACACTAGGCCAGCGCGTCGTCAAAAGTTTCTGGCCTTTGTTTTTCTGCTACCAAACATTATCAATATTCAGAAACTCAATGGTTGTGAAATGTCAAACTAACATTCAAACACAGTTTAGTCACCTAGCAGATATTTCGGCCAGCAGGAAGACTGTAAGCTCGTAAAGGAAGAAGCCGGCGGCGTCTGCGCAGTACCAAATTAGCCGCGGGTCAGTGACCCGCCGGAAATATTCGTGGGGCCGTTGGTTCGAATATAGTTTGGTTACTTTGAGAGTTTATGATGCTACGTTTGAACATTATCTTTCGGAGGTTCCCAAATTGCTGAAAACTGGAAATTTAAACCTTTGTTATGTAAACTAAGGTGGTAAGTTCGCTATACGATTAAAATAAAAAATCTGGTCTAATCAAATTTAATAACATCAAAAAACAAAAAAAAATACCATCCTTATAGGTATTAGGTTTATTGTAAATGCGAAATTGATATTAATCAATCACGCCAGAGGCTAAACGGATCTGGGTATTACACATAGGCATTACAAAATTAGTCAGTTGCCGAGGGAATAGCGATAAACGATTCTGCGCGGACAGAGTTGCGGGCATAAGATAGTACCTAATGTTACAAATGCAAAAGACGTGTGTCTGTTTGTTCGTTGTACCTAACTTCACGGTTCAACGCCTCAACTAATCGACGTGAAAGTTGGTACAGGGACAGTTCATGGCCAGACGCACATAGGGACTTTTTATCGTAGAAAATTGCTTGAGGGAAACGCATAAACGATTTTTACGCGGACAGAATCGCCAGCAAAGGCAGTCCAAAATAGCTCACCCTTTATGTGCGTTTATATGCACTTATAAAGTCAGACCTATACTATAGAACCTTGTCGCACAAATCCAATAAGTAATTAATTAATATTGACCTAATTAGTTACTCGTCGTAACTTGACAATGACATGTAATTTCGACAGGCTTTCATGGTGGCTATTATTAAACTTTAATGTTGTGACCGTACGTATGTACAAAAGGCCTATGTCCGAAAATTACCAAATTCTGATTTTTTGCGTTGGATTCCAGCTTCAAGGAATGAGATTCTGTAAACGAAAAAGTAGTATTTTTATTACAAGTGGCTTAAAAACGACTAAGAAAATAGACGTAAGACTTGTTTTTCTCTTAATTCCTTAGCAAATCTACGTCTTTAAAATACTTAACAATTAAAAATAAAAGATAAAGACATTTATTCAGTAAGTAGGCCGCACGGGCACTTTTACAAGTCAAGAATCTACCAGCGCTTCACAAGAGGAGACCACTAACAAACGCCGCAAGAAACTCAGCAGTCACTCATTTTTTATTGGTCTTATCGTTCTTTCACGAAAAATAGATAAGGTGTCCATTGCAGTAGCATTATACGCATTCCTAAGCCAATTGCACGTATAGTAGTATTTCAAAGAGTCTGTGAGACTTAATGCGGTATACGTCCAAATCGCTTATAATAATAATAATAATAATAAACTTTTATTTCGAGCAACGAGGCCCATAGTTACAAATACCTTATAGACTAACATACATATATAACAATATAAAACTTAAAAACTAACACCGAGGTGACAGAACAGTGTGGTTCTGTTTTGCCAAACTTGGCGTGATGATCGATGCCGGTAGGTTGCCCCGAAACCGCCGGAACACGACACCTTTCGGCCAGAAGTCAGGACACTCGACGGTTTCCAGCATAAACCGCGGCACGCGCACTACAAACGAACTGAAGTGCACGTAGCGAAGCGACCGCAGCTGGAACACCGTCAGACTGCTGCATCCAACCTTCTGACGGACATACTCCACCACGTCATCTTTCGTTGCAGAGTGGTGCAGGCGAGACACGTAGAGCGCCGTATTCGGTATAGCTGCCCGCAGCTCGGAACTCGGGTCCGTTACTGCAGTACCACACCGAGTCTTATGAGGCTTCCTACGTGGCTTGCTGTGCTGCACCAATGTGAATCCCTCCTTATCCACACTGGTACGAGGGAGCTCCTTCACGAAAGGTGGAGCTCTCTTCTTCGACGCCTTAACAGGCGCTCCAGGCCGCCTAAGTTCAGCGGCCTTGCCGGCTGCGTCAGCGTAGCTGCGGGCGGCCAGCGGGGTGGCGGGGGCGGGGGGGCTCGGCTCAGGATAGTTGTTGTCATTTTCTTGCACTGTGGATATACGTACCTACTTGTTTGATCTTGTCCAAACCTGCTCATTATATTTTGATCACATTTTTTTTATTATTAAAAATAAAAGTAAATTCGGGTTACTTTTAGCCCTAGTAGGGTAACATTGCCCACCCTAAAAACCATCTCATTATTCTATTAAAGGTTTTATCAGGACTAAGCCACTTACAAAGTTGTAAAATGTTATGATATTTATTTATTAAATAACTAGCGACCCGCCCGCGGCTTCGCCCGCGTGGAATGTATTATACATATAAACCTTCCTTAAGAATCACTCTATCTATTAAAAAAAACCGCATCAAAATCCGTTGCGTAGTTTTAAAGATTTAAGCATACATAGGGACAGACAGCGCAAGCGACTTTGTTTTATACCATGTAGTGATGACACATTTTCATGTTATCCTAGTGATTGAACATTTCTAAGGAAGTTTATAAAAATCATTCACGAAAAAAACAATTAATTTGAAGTTTTTCTCCTATAGAACTATTTTTGGAAAAATTGGTGTCTCATATTGGTTTTATTTCATAATACTTAAATTAATTCATACGACTAGATTTATTTATATTTTAATAACATTTTCTCAAAAATGACCGGAAATGTTGACATTATTAACTCCATACTGAGACGCGAAGTACATAGTTTACAGACAGTTCCCAAATTAAAAAAAAAATACATTGCGTGCTCGCTACACAAGCCCGCAATGTTGCATACAAATTTCATTGTTATCTAGTTTGTAACTTTTTAAAAAGTGAAAACGGCCATAATAAAATGAGGGCGCAAGTGTTATACATCCATATTTTATTCGAAACGTAACTTTTTTATCTGTGTCTGGAATAGCTTGAGTTTTTTTTTCTAAGAAAGCTTGCGTTTCTCCTTGTCATAAAAATAATGGCGGTAAAGAGTGAGGTTATTTCACGTGAAGTTTGTGTTTATATGCGATTTTTTAGAAAAGCACTATATATGCCTCGGCAGGAATCGCAATTGCGGGCCTCGTATTTTTAAACGGACTCGCAAGCTCGTCCGTTTAAACCAATTCTCGGCCCGCAATTGCCTGCTTCACTGCCTAGGCAATAATGTACTATTGTTAGGTTAGGAGAACCTGCTTCATTAAAAGTTTAGTACCTACCAATGAATATTTCAATGTTACATTTACCTACTTATTAGACACAAACCAAAAAAAAACAGTTTTCTTTAAATTCTGGTGAGACAATGAAAGAATTGACTGATTATAATTTTCTTAAATTTGAGCTAGAAAAAAAAAAATTGTTTGTTTTTGTTTTCATATAGGAGTTTTTCAAGAGCAATAATAGTACATTACTGCACAGACCAGGAAGTAGGCCGTTGCGGGACGAGTAGAGTTAGCGTGGCCGAGACGCAGTCGAGGCCACGCTATATACGAGTCCAGCAACCGCCCTTCCTGGTCGAGGCTTGTATAGTGCTTTTCTCTAACAATGCGAGGAAATTAAACAAAATTTCAGTTTTGATATAATATGTATTCAAATGTATAAAAAAAATGAAGTCAAATACGATGTGATAATATGACGAAGGCAAATGGCAGTAAGTACTTAACCGACTATGCTTCTTCTTTACACTCTGGTGGTGTGCCGATAAACACATCTTCATCACTGGAACTCATTTTACTTTTGTATTTTCGCGAAACAAAAATAATACGTACTGTACTGAAACTTCCCTAAGAAAAAAGTATTCCCGATTCCCGCCTTAATTTTATTAATTCTAAACGCAGAATGTTTTAAAAAAAGTAAAACTATTTGACACTGGTAAATACGCTGTAAACGCGATAAACGGCGTTTACCTTTTTAGTCTATGACATTTAAAAAGTAAATAAACATGGAAGAATTTTGAATTGTACGAGTGTTTGGCTGTTTGGAGTTAGTTATCATAGTCCAAATATGGTTTTAAAAAGTTAAAAACCGGGTACGTTATGAAATTTGTATACATTTTCGCGGCCGCTGCCGCTGGTAAAATAATAACTTTTTTTATTTTTATTTTGCCCGGGCCTGGAACTCGGAACTTCGCGGGCTGATTTTACAACAGTAAGGTTAACATTTCCGAGCATGTGGGAGAAAACTTTTTTTTTTACCCCACTTCATCCACTCAAATATGGATAAATAAACGAAACCAAACGCTATAGAAACCTTCATAGAAAAATAATGTAAAATGTCCTATATCTCTTAAAGAATAAACTTACTCAAGTGCTTAGCAAAAAAGTCGTAAGTTTATTTTAAATTAGAAATATACATCATTTTGAGTTCAAAATATAACAAACGTATGGCTCTATTCTTAACTAAACCATATGTACAAAAAATATGAACCATCATCATCATCAAAGTCACGGGAACTTCACTTCGACTTCATTTGTTTTGACGTTTTTGTACTCACCTCACCAGTAATATTGTTCAACATTGGGCCGTAAAATATCTAACATGTCTATAGCTATGCTATAGCTATTAATTACTTGAGCCATAAGAAAGAGCATTTTAGGTGGATGGTGGCTGTCTAAGGCATTAGAATACAGTTAAAGCGACGTGGTAACAAGTGTTCATTTATCAACTTACTTATCACGTAGACTTCCAAGGAATTTGACCTTATAAAATACCTTTAGCTATAACCAACAAACTCATATAACCACAACTGGGTCAATTCAGAATAAGTGGTTGTTCGAGAAAATATCCAAAGTTAATGAATAAATAACAAGACTTGTTTCCTTTGAAATGAGGTCATTATGCATCTGTATATGGCGGTGACAGGCTGGTGATGTCACTGCAACCCACTACCAAAAGCAGGCGGCAGGCGATCTTGGGCCTATTGCTCATACAAGGAACCAACCAACATATTGATGCAGCTACTAAGTCAAATCATTACCAAAACACGTTAGCTACAAGGTCCAAATTGTCAAATTACTTATATTTATTGGCAGTAATATTTTTGTTACATAATCGCGTGGGTAGGTAGGTTGGAAGGATATGTGTGGGATGTAATGCAATACGAATTGAATGCTAGGCAACTCAAGACGGATTGGTTACCTTGCCGTACCTAGTGTCACTTACGTGGTACCAGGTACGTAGGTTGAGTGACGGTCTAGGAAAGGATCCATTTCCTCTCTTACGTAATACCTGCCTACGTACTTGTAGATATCCTTGCATTTAAATTTTAACCGATAATGATTTGTTGTGTAGTGTACCTAGGTAGGGTAAAACAACCAAAAAATCAGGTATATTATGCTCTGTCTGGATTATTTTACAGTTTTTTCGAGAATTAACTTATGCAGACTTATCGCTTGTATTAATTATTTTAGTAAATTTAATTTATGCAAGTTTATAGCTCTTCCGATTTATTCTTAATTGGTTAGATAATTACGTTCTTCATATCTGTGCCTTACAGTCAAATCCTGTAAAATTTACTTGCAGCCCACAAAACAAATATTCAACCACACGCCAGCGTAACGACAAATAGTACTTGCTATCCTATAGTACTAGACTATCAGGTAGCTTAGTGCGGTGTGGAAATATCATAAGACTACCCGATAGTCGGATACTTGGCAGTGAATGTGTTATTTAATTACCTTATTGAAAACCGTAATCTCAAGATTCTCAAGCAATAAGCTAAATTATTTCTGGAGCTAGGTGATCTACTAAGAATTCGCTTGAGATTACGATTAGAAGTGCCACCTAAAAGAGGTTTCTATTTTGGCTAATAGGTATAACTTTTCCCTGAACTTGAACCTAGTTGTCAGTGAAAAAAGATCTTGATCAGAGATAAAGGCGACTTATGAATTTCACAAATAAATAAATTGACTTTACTAGGTTGTGCTAATAGAAGATAGGAATGAAACAAGGTAAATTCACATTAATTTCAGTTTTATTCTTTCATTTCACCGGGGAATGTATCGGTGTGAGTGCTCGAAGGCTTAATACTCTTCGGCGCCCTCGCCTTCGCCCTCGGCGGAGTCCATGCCGACCTCTTCGTAGTCCTTCTCGAGAGCGGCCAAGTCCTCGCGGGCCTCGGAGAACTCTCCCTCCTCCATACCCTCACCCACGTACCAGTGCACGAAGGCACGCTTGGCGTACATGAGGTCGAACTTGTGGTCCAGGCGCGCCCAGGCCTCGGCGATGGCGGTCGTGTTGGACAACATGCACACGGCACGCTGCACCTTAGCCAAGTCACCACCAGGCACGACGGTGGGCGGCTGGTAGTTGATGCCGACCTTGAAACCGGTGGGGCACCAGTCCACGAACTGGATGGTACGCTTGGTCTTGATGGTAGCGATAGCGGCGTTCACGTCCTTGGGGACGACGTCACCACGGTACAACATGCAGCAAGCCATGTACTTTCCGTGGCGCGGGTCGCA
Source organism: Acleris emargana (assembly GCA_927399475.2). Lineage (NCBI taxonomy): Eukaryota > Metazoa > Arthropoda > Insecta > Lepidoptera > Tortricidae > Acleris > Acleris emargana. Next base: position 11,102,629 of record OV656860.1, read on the forward strand.
CTTGACCATCTGGTTGGCGGGCTCGAAGCAGGCGTTGGTGATCTCGGCCACAGAAAGCTGCTCGTGGTAAGCTTTCTCGGCGGAGATGACCGGTGCGTAAGTCACCAGCGGGAAGTGGATACGAGGGTACGGCACCAAGTTAGTCTGGAACTCCGTTAGGTCGACGTTTAGGGCGCCGTCGAAACGGAGGGAGGCCGTGATGGAGGACACGATCTGACCGATCAGCCTGTTCAGGTTGGTGTAGGTGGGACGCTCGATATCCAAGTTGCGGCGGCAGATGTCATAGATAGCCTCGTTGTCGACCATGAAGGCGCAGTCGGAGTGCTCAAGGGTGGTGTGGGTGGTGAGGATGGAGTTGTAGGGCTCGACCACAGCAGTGGAGACCTGGGGCGCGGGGTAGATGGCGAACTCCAGCTTGGACTTCTTTCCGTAGTCAACAGAGAGACGTTCCATGAGGAGAGAGGTGAAGCCGGAGCCGGTGCCTCCTCCAAACGAGTGGAAGATGAGGAATCCCTGCAGACCGGTGCACTGGTCAGCCAGCTTGCGGATGCGGTCAAGGACCAAGTCTACGATTTCCTTGCCGATAGTGTAGTGACCGCGGGCATAGTTGTTGGCCGCGTCTTCCTTACCAGTGATAAGTTGTTCTGGGTGAAATAACTGTCTGTATGTGCCAGTGCGGACCTCATCTGTTGACAAAGAAAGTTGTTATTAGTATTGTATTATTGCAATCATAACTCGGGCATTGTTGTAGTCTCAGGAATTCTTTTAGCAAACAAGGTAGCAATTATAAACATTTGCTTTTAGAGTTAGATATTAAATTATTGAACTTAAACATTATTACACGGACCAATTAAAGGAATCATTAGTCAAGTTACCATTGGTCAGATGGTTTGTTTAATCTTCGTGAAACTTACCAACTACAGTGGGCTCCAAGTCGACAAACACGGCACGGGGCACGTGCTTGCCAGCACCAGTCTCGCTGAAGAAGGTGTTGAAAGAGTCATCTCCACCCCCGATGGTCTTGTCTGTGGGCATCTGGCCATCAGGCTGGATGCCATGCTCCAGGCAATACAGCTCCCAGCAGGCATTGCCGATCTGGACTCCGGCTTGGCCAACGTGTACTGAGATGCACTCACGCTGTGACAAAAAAAGTTATTTTAAAATGGGTGTAAAAGGAAAAACAAAATCCTGCCTATTTATCTGCTCTTATTGATAAGATATTTTGTCATACAGACTTGATACTGTCATCGTATGTCGTATCATTTTACATTACTTGAATGAATTTACTTCGAGTCATTCAATGAGTCAGGACTGATCAATTTTGTACAAAAACTAACGAGTCTGGCACCGATCGTTAAACCGTAACAATTCGATCCGTTAACTTTGAGGTCGTACCGAGAGAAAGTTCCACACAATGGTGAGAAAAGCTAATGAGAGAGAAAGGTGAAAGGCATTGCAACCTAGCTAGACCTACTTGTTAGCTAAAATGCCGGATGAAGCTAGATTATATTTTATGTTTCATTGAAAAAGCCTTCGGAAAATGCAAATTACTGTCGCGCCGAGCTATCGGTCATTCATAACAAGTGAGATCATCTTTTTATCAAGCGAGCCTTGAATACGGTCACGGACGGACACGTCACCGCTTTTCCAATAACGTAAATTTTCGAGAACAAACTTCTTCAAATATTACAAATAAGCATTTGAAACGATCCATAATTGACATTATAAGTAGTAGGATGGATAAAAACATCGATTCAACGGGCGTGGCGCCGGCAAGGAGGCCTTGGTGACAAATCGCCGGCACGCCATTAGGTAGGTAAAAGACAAAAGAACATCGGTCTTTAAATAGAACGGAGTTTGAAATTTTAATACCGAAATAAGAGCTATCCTATCAATTCAAAAGAAGAATGCCAAGCACAGTGGAAATTAACGACAAACTTGCAAGAAACATAATATGTCCGTGCCGGCCTACGCGAAATGGCGGCGTGGCCACCCGGTAACAATCTACTAAATATCCAACGAAATAAACGATTTTAGTACAGAAAAACGCGTCCAGGGATAATAGGGATGAAAATAATGCAGTACTCACCATTTTGAATTGAGTTTTGTATAACTTAACGTAGAAATAAGTTAATTAAATAAGTCAGTCGTCGTTCGGCGCGACCGGTTAAGAGGCTTGCCAAACGGAAATTATGAAGAAAAATCCGTTAGGAGCGCTTATATAGTGCCGGTTTCTGGGGGCAGCGTCACCTCACATGCAGCGTTCCGATTGGTCGATACAACTGCCGCATGGGCTGACGGGCCAATAAGGACAAGTCTGCATTATCTCACCATTGCGGGAATATGTGGGTGAGTGATTCATTCAACTTTAGGGTTGTAATCAGGTCGATATCGATTAGGTACATCGAAGGCCTCTTTAGTTTGATTATTATATGCCTGCCTAGCTAGATTCAAAGGGCGTATACATTTAAAAAAATTGAAATCTAAATAAAAATTTAGAAAGATGTAAGTAATCGTATTTAGCACAATAAGGATTTAGGACTATTAAGAAACTTAGGTAGCTCTACTTCCAATTTAGTGAAGGACTCAGGACAATCCTAATACGAAACAACTTCACGACTACCTCGACATCTGCGTCTAAATTGTTCTAAGTGTGGTGTAATCATTAGCTCTCTCCTTTATTAGTTCAAATGAAAATTAGGTTTCTTAAAAGCTGTACAATGAATTAACTATTCAAAGGCGTACCCATGGGATACCCCACTGGATTATTTGTGCCCGTAATTTTGATTCTAGGTATAAAGACCAAAAAGATTTAATTTAAATTAAATTGCATCATTATTTTAATTTGCAAAGCTAACCATTTTTATAGAAATATAGTGATACAATTTAAAAACAGTTAAAGCAGTTACAATTTAAAATACATAATTTTATATTTAACTTTTTACTATTATAATTTTCGTGAGCAATTTGAGGTACTTAGTTAAATATGTAAATGTTGACTATTTGCACTATATTTCTGGATTAAAATTATTAATAGTAGTAGTATTAATGTTAATGAATATTATTTTGTATGTTGTATGTAACGTCTCTGGATAAAGAAAATTAAGTAAAATAGCAAACACTGAAAAGGCCTCATGTGTGTTTCCCTAAATGATTTAGAGAGTTAGACTAAAAACAAGATTTCTGCAAACTACACACAGTATCTTGAACAAATCAATTAAGTATGGTTTCACGCCGCCTGATTGTAGTTGAAAAATATCTTTTATTTTTTTTACGAATTTTGCCGAACTAAAAACCAAAAATGTTTTTACATCGTAATTAGTGTTGATTTCCATACCTGGCGTCTTATTTTCTTGTTGTCAAACGGTCGATCAAGCGAGCGAACTCATACGAGCGAGTTTTAAGCCACCTAATTGAGAATGTCGCATGTACGCTCTGACGGGACAACCTAAACTCACCGGTTAATATTCGCCGATTATATATATAATATTAGTTGAAAAGGGATATTCTCTTAAGGGCTTAAGAGAATATCATGGCTACTCAGCTGTTGTTACTTTGTTTTTGTAGTCCCATAATTATAATTACACTGTTTTATTTATTAACAAATGGGCTTATTTTGAGAAAACGTTGTTGTTGGCTTGAAGGAAAACATAAATATCAATAATATCACTCCGTGATGACTATCACTAGCGATTGATTGATTACACACTATTATTTTCATCACTATTTAAGTCCCTTAATCTTGCAGAATCAGTCAAGTCAGATAAATTCTAAATTAAAATTCTTGTTGCCACTCACTCAACTATGGAATTCCGGAAATAAGATAGATTGACTAAAAGACGAGTTAGGCGTCAGTAATTATGTTAATTAAATAAGAATCATGAGTATTTATTCCTTTATTGCATTGCCCAACTAGATAACAAAACTTATGTTACGCAGTAGCAGTACCGTGTTGTCGTTTGACGACTCTTGCACGCAATTATTATTCACGCCTATTAATCAGATTTCATTAAATTTGCTTTTACTTGCTTCGGCTGAGGCGAATAACCCAAATAATTTAATGCAGCAAATCGAAAATTCCTTACTATCGATATCGATAATTTACACATTCTTCCATTATACACAACCCTAAAAAGTTCGTTATTCTTATTGTTTGTTTATTATTTTCCAATAAGGGAGCATTCATTAGGTTTTTTCTCGTTCCTTATGTATTACAGTCTCAAAAATTATCGTGGGCCCTGGATTACATCATATGACTATAAAAATCTTTCACACATGCGCAAACAAACAACTTCTGGTTGGCTGGACGATCTTGCTACCATAAAAGGCAATGCCGCGCCAGCCGCACTAAAATAGGACAGAGCCACTTCTGCGACACTTTTCCCATTAAATCTTGAATTGGCAAGCTTTCTCTACCACATGAGAGATGGAAAAGAACTTACCTAGTTCCTGATAATGATAATACAATTTAAGTTTAATTTACATTTTCAGTTATTTACGATACGATGAAAATACAAAGTAATCAAATACTTTCACAAAATGATTAAGACTCAAACTTACCGCTTTACATACAAAGTGATCAAATTGTTAAGTACCTAATTATAAAAATAATAATTAATTTTTGAAGTTATGTGATAATGTGCAACAGCGCCACCTAGTTAAATATTTCGGGACTACTAAGACGTTTGGTAACTTTTGCTAGCTAGCTTTATTGCCGGCTACACGCGCTGCCTACAAGCTTGAACTTAGCGCCCTCTTTTGACAATTATAGAAAATTCCATCAATACGATGTTGGAAGGAAACCGGGTGTACGGGTTACGCATAGCATAATAGATTGTTTCTAGTGACACCAAATACCGTAATGCAAAAAAAATACCTAAAAGCATTTAAAAAATCAAGGCTTTTACTAATAATATAGCTGTTCTTAAAACTGGGCAGAAACAAGTACTAAGAACTTTGTTAAAAAACTAAATAACTTATTTAAAAAATCCCGACAGGAATAAAAATATTCACTGAAAAGCGAAAAACAAGATTTATAATATATAGAAAATTGTAAGAGCTCAATGTACTAATATGTATAACTTGAATATTGGAAAAGGTGTGCCAGGCCACAATCTAACATTGCAGGTGTTAGGTACATTTTTCCAGTACTTAAGTAACCACCTATGTTTTGTAATTCATTGCTTGTCCTCGGCTGCACATACATACGAGTATATGTATATAAGCCTATTTTCCAGTTTCCGTGGAGAGCTTTAGATCTCTAGGTCTCGTCTAGCCTTTTAAGTAGAATAGAATAGAATAGAAAAACGTTTATTCAACAAACACATCAACACAGGGGTACATCATAGAAAAGATACAATAACGTAATACAATCAATTCTTATCCCCTAACAAGCGACACCATTAAATTAAAAAAGTGCAATGAGGATGATGTGTGCCGAAATGGTTTCCACTTGGCAAAATGGTTGACATGTGAATGAATACTGGGCTGGTTTTCAGGGGAGCCAGGCGGCGGGCTGTTTGGGACAGCGTACTGTGTTAAGATTATTTAGGTCCAAACTTAATGTTACCAACATAATAGAACCTAACTAGGACAGTAGCGCCCTCTATGTTAGTGTAATATTGTTTGTTTGTCTGTGACTTCTCTATCTATGTACTCTCTGCTAATAAACATGGCGAACAGTAACTATGTCTTTTACTAAAACTATTAACAAATAATTCAATACGCTTCCACTGCGCTATTAAACATGAATAAAAGTAAAAATATATAAATTAAAAGGTGCAAATAAGCAGTGTAAATAAAATATCAGCTCAAAATGGCTCACGAATTTAACTACCCAAAGCTGAACGAGAATTGCAATTTCGGAAACTGGAAATTTCGTATACGATTAATTCTAGAAGAAAAAGGTGTGCTGGAAGCAGTGGAGAGTTCCACTAAACAAGAGATCAGAAAGATAAACACCGATTCAAAAGATGAGGAGCAAACATCGAGCACGCCGTCAACCAAAGAAAAAATGGCGCCAGCCTCGGCACCGGGTCACGACGCAAAGGCAAGATCAATCATTGTTTCTTGTATAAACGATAAATACATCGAAATTGTAAAAAATTGTAAAACTGCATTTGAAATGATAACCAAACTTGAAAATATATTTGAACGTAAAAGCGTCTGTAATAAATTATTGCTGAAAAGAAGACTCATCATGCTAAAATGCGGTGAAACAGAAAAACTCCAAAACTATTTCCTCAAATTTGACTCATTACTGGGAGAATTAAGTGCCATAGGGTGTGAAGTCGACCAAATGGACCAAGCGTGTTATCTACTATCATCACTGCCATCAGCATATGACAATGTCATCACTTCTATTGAGACTATGATCACTGAAAATAATATACATATTGAAACTATAAAGGCAAGACTGCTTGACGCAGAATTGAAAAATAGTCACGAAAATACTACTAAAGAAGAAGCATTTTTGATATGTTATGGATGTGGCAAAAGAGGACATATCATCAAGGATTGCAGCAACAAACGGACGGAGACTTACACCAATAACAATGCAAATCGTGCAAGATTGCAATCAAGAGGATACCAGGGTCCTTCCCGATTTAGAAGTTATTCAAGGCGGCGAGGCATGCGGCAATATGGGACACAAAGACATTCAAGCTATGCAGCCAATACTGACGAAGTAAATGGAGATGGAAATGGCAATATTGTGTCATTCACAGCGTTTGACGAAGGTGACCAGTGTCATAATGTAAGCAATTGTGTGCAATTTATTGTAGATTCTGGAGCTACTGATCATTTGCTTAAATCAGAATATGAAGAAAGTATGTCAAATATAGTAAAATTAGATAAAGACATAAAAGTATTTGTAGCAAATGGTCAATACTTAACTTGTAGTAAGAGGGGTACTTTAAATTTAAAGTTCAATAATATTTATGTAAATATTGAAGGTTTAATTGTACCTAACCTGTCACATAATCTGTTGTCAGTTAGAAAATTACTTCACAAAGGATTTAACGTTCAGTTCAATGCAGATCATGTATCTATTAAAAATAAAACACAGGTAATATTTGGTACTTTACTGGGAAATCTGTATGTCATTCCAATGCAACTAAATGCAGCTGATTGTCTTGTAGCTAATAATAATAAAAATGATGTCTTATGGCATCAACGATTAGGACATGCCAACAGGAAACATCTGCGAATGATGAGGCTGCCGTGTAGTGAGACACCGTGTGAACCGTGTATGCAAGGTAAGTCAACAAGATTACCATTTTACTCTACTCCAAAGCCACGTTCCCTATGCATCGGTGACATAATCCATACTGATATCTCTGGTCCGGTGAGTACTCCAACAACTAATGGTGAGGTATATTACCATACTATTATTGATGACTATACACATTTTTGTGAAGTATACTTATTGAAAAGAAAAAGTGAAGCTACAGAAAAACTAATTGAATATATTAATAGAATAGAGAGACAGACAGGTAATAGAGTGAAGAAAATAAGAAGTGATAATGGAGGTGAGTTCAAGAATGAAAATATACAAAATTTCTGTAAGAAGAAAGGTATTATTATACAATATACAATTCCATACAGTCCACAGTCAAATGGAGTTGCCGAGCGAATGAACCGAACCATTTACAATCGAGCTAGAACTTTATTGATTGAAACAGGATTGCCAAAGAAATTATGGGGTGAAGCAGTAAGATGCTCAGTGTATCAAATCAACAGATGCCCATCCTCTGCCATCAGATTCCAGACACCAGCTGAAAAGATGTTGGGAAATCCTGACTTATCGAGGTTAAGAGTATTTGGATCTAAGGCATGGGTTCATATTCTACCAAGACAAGATAAGCTTGAAAGAAGAGCGCTTACAATGAGGTTTGTTGGATATGCACCAAATGGATACCGTGTGTGGGATCCCGAGTCTGATCAGATCACAGTTGCAAGAGATGTCAGATTTGATGAGTCTCAAATCAAATACGTGGAAATAAAGCCAAAAGATGAAGAAGTAGTGTATAAATATTATGAAAATAAAGAAGAAGAAAGTATGCAGGAAACAGAAGATGATTAGAGAATAAATAAAAGGAAAGAAATAAAAGATGACAGAAATTACTCAGATATGAATGAAGGAAACGAAGAAGAAGAAAGTAGACAAGGAAGAGAAGAATATCAGACACGATCAGGAAGACGGGTACGAAAACCAAAGGAATTACTAGAAATGTATGACCTAAATTATGCAGCATATTGCTTACTATCAGGAGATCCTCAGGAATTTAATGAAGCTGTAAAAGATGCGGAATGGAAAGTAGCTATTAAGAAGGAATTAGAGTCACAAAAGAAGTTACAAACATGGGAAGAAGCAATATTACCAAGAGGATGTAAAGCAATAGATACAAAATGGATATTTAGAACCAAACAAGATGGGACAAAGAAAGCACGGCTTGTCGCAAAAGGGTTTCAGCAAGGCAGCTCATACAATAACTACGCCCCAGTAGCTAAACTTTCAACCATACGACTTATGATGAGTATTGCTGTTCAACAAGACAAATCATTACAGCAATTAGATGTGCCAACTGCATTCTTAAACGGAAACTTAGATAAGGATGTATATATTAAATGCCCACAAGGATTAAACATAGAAGAAGGAAAAGTACTTAAGTTGAAGAAGGCATTATATGGCTTAAAGGAAGCACCGAGATGTTGGAATGAGAGGTTTCATGAATATATTACAGGAAAAGGTTACATTCAATCAAAATATGACTCTTGTTTATACCGGAAATGGAAAACCTGGCTGCTACTATATGTCGATGACATTTTATTACTTGGACAAGACAATGAAATAATACAACAACTAAAGAGTGAATTTAAAGTAAAGGAACTAGGAGAAGTAAAGAACTACTTAGGATTGGAAATTACAAGAAAGAAAGACAGAATGGAAATAAGACAGAGTGAGATGATACTCAGATTATTAGAGAAATTCAACATGCAAGATTGTAAGAAAGTAAATACCCCAATGGAAGTAAACTACAGTGCTAATACCAACTCAGAGATAATAGATGTACCTTTTAAAGAATTAGTTGGTTCACTACTTTATATATCAACAAATAGTCGACCAGACATAACCTATGCAGTCTCTTATTTAAGTAGATTTTTGGACAGGCCTACAGAGGACGTGTGGAAGGCAGGTAAGCGAGTCTTACGTTATCTCAAAGGAACACCAGAAAAGGGGCTGCTATATAAGAAGTCTAAGGATTCAATCCTACAGGCTTACTCAGACGCCGACTGGGCAGGAGACAGAACAGACCGCAAAAGTACTAGCGGATGTGTCATCTATCATGGTGAGAATATTATAACTTGGTTCTCTCGAAAGCAAACGTGTACAGCTCTATCAACAGCAGAGGCCGAGTTTGTCGCAGGTGCACATAGTGTAAGTGAGCTTATGCATATTAAAGGTGTACTATCAGATTTCTCAGATAATGAATCAAATATTTATACTTGTCTTTTGATTGATAACCAAAGCACTATTAAGATTATACAGAATCAGATAAACAGTAAAGCTTCTAAACATATAGCTATCAAATATCATTATATTAAAGATATAATAAATAAAGGGCTCATATCAATCTCATATGTTCCAACTGATGAAAATGTATCAGATATTTTCACTAAAGCACTGGCTACCATTAAACATATGTATTTTGTAAACAAGTTAAATTTAATATAATACTCGTTAAGTAAGATTAAGCTTAATGGAATTGTGTAATTCTTATGCTCATGTTACTAAATGTTTTATGCAACACTATTTATTATCTAGTGGTAATATACCGACCCCAAGACATTGTGATGATCGTAGGGCTAGATAAATAAAAGTATTATGCTTGTGTCACTTTAAATAATTTCAGTTTATATAATTTCAAATTTCTTTTGCAAGTTGTATAACTTCAGTTTCCTTTGTTATAAACTTGAGGGGCTGTGTTAAGATTATTTAGGTCCAAACTTAATGTTACCAACATAATAGAACCTAACTAGGACAGTAGCGCCCTCTATGTTAGTGTAATATTGTTTGTTTGTCTGTGACTTCTCTATCTATGTACTCTCTGCTAATAAACATGGCGAACAGTAACTATGTCTTTTACTAAAACTATTAACAAATAATTCAATATACTGTGACTTACGAAGGATATCTACATACATTACAATATGACAAGGGATTGAATGAAGATGTTACATACATACATAATAAGCTATTGTCCTGAAATACCACAAATTATAGTAAATAAATAAAATAAAAAAATAAAAATTAAATTAAATTAAGAGGTATGGTTAAATAAATACCATGTCACTTCGACAATTAAGACTAATTGATGACACCTATGTATATTTTACGTATATAAAAATAAAATCCGTCGAGCCGTTTAGGCCGTAGAGCGTACACAGAAAGAGACATACATACATACGCTCGAATACATTCGCCTCCTTTTGGTTGCCGGGTTAGAACAGTGCCACTCTATGTCTTCTCGTTGATGTATGTCGTAATAGGCGACTAATGGAATAAAGGCAGGTAAGGAAAAAAAGTAGCAGCACATAATATGGAATTTATTTTTATTTTGTGCTAATTTCTAAGCAGTGCATTTGTAATAGTGATCTGTAGATACTATTAAATAAAATAAACAATGAGAATGGTAAAAATTAAAAAGGGATTTCAAGTTTTCGCCTTTTACATTAAATCTCACCTAAAACTTTTTGAACGGTGTCTTTTGAGAGAATTTATGAGGTGTTTGTCATAAACGTAAATTTTTTCTTTAAGTTTGATGGGCAAGTTAATACCTTATTAAATTGTCTTTTGATCATTAGTTAATATTTTTAATTTGACTTTAGTTTCGGGTAGTTACATGGATTTTCAAAAATTGAGTAGGTATTTGCCATTTTTACAGAAATTTGTCTCCCATAGAAAAACCCCTGTCAGAGGTTAGATTGGAGAAACTTCCTTACTACCCAACGTGAAATCCAGTTTATTGGTATAACTTATTCGTATAATAATATTCTTAAAAGCATAAAACAAGTTCTGAAAATGGAAATTCAATTGTGGTATTGTAGAAAACGGCAAGCGAAGATTGTCAAATTGTGTTGTACAAAAAGTTATAAAGTACATTGCAATAAATATTGAGAAAACTTTTGAATCTCATATATTTCAATATGATTGTATTTCTATTTTATAGTATGATATCTACAGATTACAAAAAAAAATAACTGTTTCATAATTAGCAACAAATAAAAAATAAATAACAGATAATTCATTGCTACTTTTTTACTGAACCACTCCTTAGTACTCGCTCGTCTTTCGTCCTTTACTGATCACCAGATACCGAAGGAACAGTCCGGTTTTGTGGCTGGGAAGGGAACACGCGAGCAAATCTTGAATGTCCGTATGCTTATTGAGAAATGTCGCCGCTGGTGCTGTGCTTTATAGATTAGGTACGCTAAAGCGTTCGATTGCGTGCAGTGGAGGAAGATGTTTGAAGTGCTGCTGGAGATGGGTGTACCTCCGCATCTGACTTTCCTGATACAGAATCTGCACCTTGATGGCAGAAGCTTTGTGAAACTGGAAAACCAGAGTTCTAAGTCTTACCATACTGTGCGTGGCGTACGTCAGGGCTGCATTTTGTCAACCAAATTATTTATTTTGTATGGCGAATACATCATGAGGAAGGCACTGGACAGCTGGGATGGAGGTGTCGCTGTAGGTGGTCACGAGATTACCAACCTAAGGTACGCGGACGATACAACTATAGTTGCGTCGAGTGAAGGGGAGATGGCAAGTCTGCTGAAGAAAATTGAGGTGGAAGTGCCAAGCTCGGTCTGAAGATCAACCATTCAAAAACTAAAATAATGGTAGTACTATTAGGCGATGGGCTTGCAACCTGTAACTATAATACCCTGGTAAACATATTAGCATTATCAACAAATTTTTAGGACAGAAGCTAAACCCTTGTACCTACCTACTTCTGTTTAGTCCATTAGAGAAAATACTCTTTCACCGAACAATTTTCTTTCCGTGTGATATCCGTGGACTTGTTTCCCTAATAAGTCCATGGGAGTGTCTCGACAACTCGACATTGTCGAAATACACCCAAATTTTATTTTAGGTGCCGTATGACAGGTGTTCAAAAATTACTCGAAATTAATTAAAACCAGTTTTGAAGTAAATATTTTTTAAACCTCCAAAATATTTTATCTGGCTACGGCCTTGGCTGACTGTCTCTGGTAAAAAACTTTAATTACCCTGGTGGCGGGACCAGGATAATTAAATTTTGAACAACAGCATTTATTATTTAAGACTTGCAATAAAATTATAATTAAAGTAGAAGACCTGTACAATAATAAATATGGAATAGATTGAGAAAACGAGCCTGTTGTGTCCCACTGTTGGGTTGTTGCTTCCCCCACTACACAGGTATACGGTAAAGTTCTCAAAATGAATTCAAATCTTATTCCATATTGATATGGAATAAGATAATGATTATTGTACGCCATTTTTAATTAAAAAATCTTGGACCTAATCCTTACCTTAGTTCATTATAATAGTGGCAAGCATTTATTATCACTATCTCATTTGAAGAAACCTCTAAAGAAAGAGAGCGTCATATGTCTCGCGCGTCATCTCGTCGAATTTGATATTTCCGTTCAGTTTTCCCGCGCAGCGTTCAAGTGCGCGCGCATCCGACCCGCGCACGAAAGCATTTCAAATCGCGCACGTTCGAAACGAAATACGAATTTATTAACGTACAAAAAATCAAAAATAAAACAAAGTGTCCTCTGCTGTGTTTAATAAATTATAATTTAATTTGTGCCTTTCTAAAAGTGATCCAGTGTTGTGGCTTTCTATTAAAAACAAATTCAAGGATAACTGAGACGTAAGTGTTTTCGCGCGTATTTACTTTGCATGATTTATTCTGTTTTTTTCTAACCTTAAAATGTGACTGGAAAAGGATTTCATCGAGATAACGTCAGCCTTGTATAGATGTATGGCCGTTAGGTGATCAAATAAGGCAGTTGCGATCTAGGCTTGTCTAGGACTAGGATATACTAGTTTTCTAGCCGCGCAGGCTTGAAAGTGCACTACGGTATTGTACCACATAGCTATGCCGTTGATGGGATCTTGTTTGGCTTTCTAATAATTGTGCTGGATTAAATATTGCAAACTTTAAGGGAAGAAAGGTGTTAAGTAATTTTATTTATACATAGTTAAAAGTAAAATTGAACCAAAAAAATATATTTTAGGTGATTCTTGGACTAAATTGGCAACATTGTTCACTTTCTGTTTAGTTGATAGTTGCCACTTAAAAATATTGAAGTTTCATCTGTCACACCTTTTTTTTAGCCATGCTTTAAAGGAACTCTAGGGCAAAGGGATCTTAAACTTTGTCACTCCCATCAAATCTAGTTAAGAATCACGTCCACAAAACAAACTGTTAAAGAACAAAATCTGCATCAGAAATCTTATAGGTAGACAAAAAAATATCTTAGGTACACACCAAGACAAAAAAATCATTTTTTTGATCTGTGGTTATAAACAAGTTTTCAAAATGAAACTTGTGTTGTCGAGGCAGCGGATACTGGCTCAGATAAAGGGTGTTACACCATTCGATCATCAACCATTCATGGGTTGGTCTATTGATCAGATAAAGTTGGCAAAAGTCCCCTCGTTCGTTCGAGGAGAATTGACGACTGTTACTGTAACGTCATCATCATCACCAGTTCAGCCGAAAGATGTCCACTGTTGGACAAAGGCCTCCCCCATGGATTGCCCCAGGGATCTGCCTTGCGGCCCAGCCACGACGCAGATGGCCGATAAGGTCGAAGCCTTCTCGAGTGGTGTCCGCGTATCTACCAGAAGACGCCGTTTAGGTAGGACTCCTAAAAAGGTGGACTGCTGTAACCATGTCACATCCTATAGCAGTCGATAATAGTCAAAATAGTGCGGACACACAATTACACGAAAAAAAACATTTCATCGTTCTAGTTGGGCCATACCATAAGCAATAGATAAAATGTAAAGTGACTTCACGAAAGGTAACAATTCCATAATTTGCCAGGTTTCGAAAATCTCTAACTATGCAATTATGTCTAGGCCTCCTGATACCATTGCAGCAATGATGTGGCGCCACAGAGGTGACTAGATGGTGCCGGGGTATTATGATGGGACCATCCGTTCAGCTTCTCATCATCATCATCATCATCATGTCAGCCGAAAGACGCCCACTGCTGGACATAGGCCTCCCCCAACGCTCTCCACTCATCCGGTCTTGTGCTTTTCGCATCCACCGCGTTCCCGCGATCCTCACAAGGTCGTCACTCCATCTTGTTGGAGGCCTACCTACAGCTCGTCTCCCGGTCCGCGGACGCCACTCAAGAACCTTCTGACCCCATCGGCAATCAGTCCTGCGAGCGATATGCCCCGCCCACATCCACTTAAGTTTAGCTATTCTTCGGGCTATGTCGGTAACCTTAGTTCTACTGCGGATATCATCATGACATATTGAGGCACTAGGTACTCTGAAAATCGAATCGAAGTTACGTTAGCTTCGTCCCTGTCACTCGTTATTCGAGACTAAGTCGATAGAAAGGGATGGACCTAACGTAACTTCGAACTTCGATTTCAAAATAGGGCCTTGGCTCTACATTGCATTGTCACTGATATGACACATGTATGCCAAATATCAGCTATATCGAATGCCAGCAGCAAGGGTTGGAGAAATGTATTAGTTATGGCAAATTTTGAGTCTTAAGCGCTTGTAATAAGAGGCTACTGTTTATTTTCGGCCTCGTATAATCTTATTCCCGATGATTACTTATTAGCGACATTGCAAGGTTAGGCAGAACTGCTTATCAACTCACACTAACAATAACGATAAGACTCTCATAGCATAGGTTATTTTGTACGTGTTTTTGCAAAAATAATAACTGCGGTAGGTGAAGTAATTCATAGAAAGTGTTGGACCACTTTAGTGCCTTGTGGCAAAAATGGGGTTCTAAGGAGGTATGCTCGACGTTTTTATTGGCAGTAATCTTTAAAAAATCCTTAGATACTTGTCCATTTCTGACCCGTTGAAAAAAACAATTGTATGTGTGTCATGAAGTTTATTCCTCGAAATGGTAACGGAATAACAATTCAAGCAAATTGTAAATAAAGTTAAGTTAAGAAACGAAGACCATAATTCCAATTATTACTAATTAACAGTTGGCGCCAATGACTATAGCCACTTTAACTCTATTTAAAGCCGTTATAACTTTTGAATTTCTTAATAACAATGATTCATCTAAGTCCAGGATCTTTTTAAAAGGACCTTGTTCTCTTTACTGAAGCAGTCACGGTTATTTTAGTGAGCTGTGGTGAGAATTTATTGAGAAAACACTGGAGATGCGTCAGCGCAGCTGAGCCAGTCGGTTTATGGCAAATACTGGCACTTTATTGCAAAACAACTGTGTTAAGTGTTTGCATCTTACAGCAAAAAGATCTCAATAAATACAGGTACTTTATTTACGCGAAAAAAAACAGTCGGTGAAACATTTGCGGTTATTACTGGGCATATTTTACTTGTGGGAGGACCTTGTGCAGGGTTCGTCCGGGTTGGTTCCACTATCTTATCCATTAACCTACCGCCAAGCAGCAGTCTTCGCATTGTTGTGTTCCGGTTTGGTGATAAGACAGCCGGTGAAATTACTAGCATAGAGGCATTCCATCTTCGTCCTCAGGGTTGGCAACGCATTTGCAGTCTTAGGATTGCGGTCTTGTGAATGCGAATGTCTATGGGTCACAGTTTCCACTTACCATCAGGTGGCCTGTGTGCTCGTTTGCCTTCCTTTGATATAAAAAAAAAAAAAATCGTCATTACTTTGAAAAAACCTCGTATCTCATATTTCGACACGTACGATTTTAAACTTAATCATGAAGAGAATTAAGTTTAAACTCATACATCTCACAATATCTGATACGAGTTTTTTTCTAAAGTAGTAACGATATGCTAAAATAAATCGTGATGTTTTATTTTTTATTATTATATAGACGACATTAGGCGACGTGATTAGCCTAAAACAAATCCTAAGACTGACGTCAAACGCAAACCCATTATCTATACAAGAAAGAAAGAAATATTTGTCAGTGACAGCCTACGAAGCTTCCCAGTATGGATAAATACCATGATGAGCTCGAGTATTTGTGTATTTATTCTGGACTGACCATCGATTGATCCCTATCTCATCCTATGGTAAATATTGATGAAGTCTGGATGTGTACTTACTTTGTATTTAAGTTTGTATTTATGTATTTATAAATATAAATAGGTTTATCTTTACCTACCTACCCATGGTACAAGTTTATAGGCGTATAAGAGCTCAGTTTGAGACCAGGGTCAAATTGCGTGAGATTTATTTATTCTTTGACATTGTGACTCAGTAATAAATTCGTTATAAGTATGCGCTTTCATTAAAAATATTTTTCAGATTTTTAGTAAGTATACTATATTATCAGTGATCGGATTTCACGGTGCAACACTGCGGGATATAGAGTAGAAATCTTAATATGGATATGACTAAAATCCCGGGATCTGGTTCGAAAATAAAATGCGATTGTTGGGATATTTATAAAAAGGCATTAGGATAGGATTTTACACGTGTAAAGAAATCGATTAAACATATAAAATATTGCTAAAATAATTGTATGCTATTTCAATTTCATACAAGCTAATAAAATATAATATCTGTGTATAGTTTGGTGAACTGATAATGAGTACCGTATTATATATTTTATTTATATTCATACCCAAAGACTATTTGGCAGATCAATTTTAAACAGAGTAAGTATAATAAAAACTAACTTTTTTATTTCTTTTACATACCTACCTAAATTTACTTTTGTCAAAATATTTATTTTACACGTTTAAATTGTATTGAAATTTATTTGAAGTAATAAAATCAGAATAATATTTAACAACATAAGTCCCGGAACCCCGGGGCATGTCCATATTAACATAATGTTTGAGGTAATTCACCCCGTGTTGCACCGGGATATCCGATCATTGACTATTATAGTACTATAGTAGTAATATAGTACTTAGTAGAAACAAAAAACAGCGCTTTAAAGCTTAATATTTCGTAAACGGATCCCTTAATCGATTTTTTTTTCACAATATTTATAAAAGACCTATCTAACGATACTACACTATGAGGTAGACGAGAAATAAAATACATGCCCACGTTACGTGTAAGGGAGGTACATTAAAAAAAAACAAGATTTTATTTTATCACTTGGGTGCCTTAGGATATAGCTCCTAAGGCACCCACAAAATAACAGTTTACGTACAGGCTCAACACTGTCAGGTCGCCTGATAGTCCAAAATCTGTAAGGAAATGTATGAAGCCTGAAGAGAAAGTGATATATGTTCTAAATGTTCAAATACGATGAACGATGTTCACTTGTGTGATCAGAGACTGTTAAACATCTTGTATCAGAAATTACATATTATTATGCTATTACGAGTACATAGGAGAAGAACTGGGCTTTTCTTTAGGGTTCCGTAGTCAAACTAGGAACCCTTATAGTTTCGCCATGTCCGTCCGTCCGTCCTTCCGCAGCCTAGCTCGGAGACTCTTAGTAATATACTATTACTATTGTATGCTCAGGTGAATAACGTTTTTTTTTAATTCTGTTTAAACTAACAAAAGAAGTTGGTCATACACGCACGTTTATTGGTTTTGTGGTTTTATCAATGTTCCTGAGCCGAATATCAATTAATGTTTTGTAAGATTTTTAAATTCTCCAATCATCATTGTATTTACTGACTCATAGAATTAATCGCTTTATCAAGTCAAACAGTTCGGTAAAAAAAAATTAGTTAACTTTTTTTTCAAAAAATCCCCAGTCACACTCGCAACGCTAAGACGAATGTAAAGTAAAGACTACACCTTGTTTGTCGAAATGGGACCATCCGTTCAGCTTCTCATCATCATCATCATGTCAGCCGAAAGACGAAAAAAAAAAAAAGACCGGTCTTGTGCTTTTCGCATCCACCGCGTTCCCGCAATCCTTACAAGGTCGTCACTCCATTTTGTTGGAGGCCTACCCACAGCTCGTGTCCCGGTCCGCGGACGCTACTCAAGAACCTCAGCTCTTCAGCTTCTACGAGGGAACAAAGAACAATACATTCATACATACAGGTCAAAAACTGCCTTCAGTTGCTCGGCAGTTGGGATCTTGGGATTTACAAAATCCAATATTTTAAGAATCTTTCGTCCGAGAAGTCTGAAACCAAATGACTTTAACTTAGCTAACATTAGCAAACGTTTGCCAGAAAGCATAGCTAGAGTTTAAACAAATGAAGACTATTTGTATTAAGATATTCTCCTACATATAGTGCTGTAGATGCCACTTAAAAATATTATAGATCCTCCCTGTCAACGCGTCAAACTTTGCCAAGATATGCGAAAGAGGAGTCAAAAGAGTCCAGAATCCAAATTCGGTGGATAGATTGAGCCATTGAGGAGTTCCTGAATCCAGAGCCATTGAGGAGTTCCTAATGCCAGACCAGCTCGATGGTACCAGATTATTGTATTGTCATCGGGATTGCATTTAATGCAATAGTAATACTAGATATGCCAAATTTGAAGTCGATCCGACAAATTTCTGCCCGAGTATTTGATTTTTGGAAAGGTATTATACGTAGGTAAGGCTAGGTTTGATTAATAAGTAATGTAAAAAAACAAAAGCTATCAAAACATTGCATTTGGACAATGAACATTTCATTACGTTGTTACTTTGTAAGTTACAATACTGAAATATACAAAGCGTTTAAAACAAGATCAGACTCCTACGAATCCCTGTTTACTAACATAATCACCTGATCTGGTACACTAGGTAATTACCTAATACCAACCTCTTTCACTAAGAGGTCACACAACCGCGAATAATTAAAACAAGCAGGCCACAATAATCCATATTCCTCAAAACAATATATTTCCACTGTTCGCAACAGGGCGATGACATCAGCCGCGCTATATTAAAACTTGGCTGCCATCCACGTTCGACTGTAGCGATGAATAATCTTATATGATAGGTTAGAGTTCGTGTCTGTCAATGTACCACCCACGTCTCAAGTCTAGATTCTAGCTATCGGCTGGGAGCATAATGGCATTAATGGATGATGTTGATAATGGACACTACTACGGTAGTATATATTATGCATCGGTACGTGCATAGACGTTTTACGTCGTACGTCTTGTCATGTCACAATACCCTTACGAGTACCATTATACGCTGTGACACTACGTCTTTATGGCGGTTGATAATATGCACTTCGAGAGGCGTACTGTCATATCACTTTTTCGAAGGTCTACGCCTATAGGCGTTCTCTCCGTCAACGCGTTAATGGCTAACTGTTTTCCTTGTAAATCTTCAACTTATTCAAGCTATACATTACAAGGTACTAATCTAACCAATCTGTATCGTAGTATGAGATAGTGGGAATGATTTGTTTTCTGTTATAGAGAATAGGTACAGCACTGCCAGTGATAGATACAATGGGGGTTATTATGACGTAACTATGCAGTTCATTTTACGGCGAGAGTAAAGGACAGAGCTATACAGTTATATAGCTCTGTCCTTTTCTCTCAGCGTTAACTGAACTGCATAGGTATGTCATAATAACCCCCAGGTGTAACGAAAGGCAACCCTTTAAAACAACCTGCCGTTTGGATGATGTCGTCATGTTAGTTATCACGTGTATATTTTTTATTTCACCAATTTCACATTAAAAATAAAAGTACCTTGCGATACCCGCGACGCTAAAGGCCCCTCTACACGTCAGCGGATCATGGGCGTGCGTAAGGGACGCATTTACACCTTAGAGTGAGCAACATATTCTTGCATATCACTCTTACGTATTGCTCCATCCCTTACGCACGCCCATGATCCGCTGACATGTAGAGGGGCCATAAAACGAATCTGACGACACCTCGCTTGTCGAAATCAGTCTTTACATAAATACGAGTACATACGTACAAGGGGTACGTTTTATAAAGCTGCAAGATACAATTTCACAGGTCTAAACTGGCAACACTGCTCAAATGGCTGGTCGTCATTGGTCGAGGTTGTCAAATGGAAACTTGTAACCTTGGCCACAGGTCCTTCCTAAATATTTCCCCCTTCTTTTGACCATCGGGTGATTAAAAGGGAGGCCTAATGTTTTGGAAAATGGCCGCAATAAACCTGGGCTGAACAAAATGTTAAAAAAATATTAAAAAGATAATACATAATATAGAGGAGGCTAATAAAATGGGAGACTAAAAGTACAAGTTGGTAGCCGACTGCACGTAGCACCAGCAGACGACATGTCGTCGCTTCATGTCGTCACGACACGTCGTTGCGTCCTGTCATGATTTCGAACCCGACTGCAGACGGCAACAGTACTTAGATGGCATCCAGTTGGTTCAGTGTCTCGCTCCCTCGCTCCACGTGTCGCTAGCTTCATGTCGGTAACTAAGGAGGGAATTTCATAGAAATACATAGAAACCAGTAGTGTCGTTGCGACACGTCGTTTGCTGCAGCTTCATGTCGTCCGCTACCAACTTGTACCTTAAAGGCTAACTGTTTTCCTTCTTCTATTCATGCCAATCTAAGGAATCTAACCAACCTGCATCGTAGGTATTAGATAATAGAAATGATTTGTTTTTTGTAAAGAAGACTCTGCCAGTGTTATTACAAAGGAAGACCTAATGTTGAGGTAAATGGCCACAAAGAACAAAAGATGAATACAATATTTTTAAGAAGATAATAAGTACGTAACCTAGCATTACAAAGAAATCTGATTATAGATAAAGGATGCTTTGAAAAGTTTGAATAAGTGTTGTTATCGGGATTGAACAGACACTTTGTTGTTCTATTGAACTATGGTAAGTTCAATACAACACAACAACGCGTCTGTCACTTGCGAGTTACATAACAACATACCTGAAAGCAATGCTGTCAAAATGTATTGAAATGACAGCGCTCGAAACGACTGTCTGGCAGCATACGTCGATCCTATACATTTTCATTACGATAACGCTTTCGCAAAGTATTTTGTCTACAGTCACTGGGTCTTTATTTATTCTACTTTTATTTAAGTACCTCATCTTGCTTTGATATCGTAATTCCTGTTGACGTTTGAAACGCGTTATCAATATGATTACGATCCCGAAACAAGATTGGCTGAATCAGTGTGGAATAGTGGCTGTGTCTACTCAACGAAACATGATAATTCACATATTATTGATAACATTATAAAAAAAAAAAATTACAATATTAAAAAGCCACATTACATGTTTTGCTTCAAGTAAGCAGCAAGCTATTGAGTTTTTACGGAAGGTTTTAAAATAAAGGGCAAGGTTGTGCTGATATTTTGGGTGGACATTTTCGGGGGCCTTGTCATTGTTTAAATGACCTACAGACGCACCTGTCTGCGTGTGACCATGAGCTTAGGTTCCAGAGCCGTAAACTGCAATGCGACTCTTGGACTACTTAAAATACAAACACTTATTAACAATACAAAAATACGATAACAAGTCAAAAGCAATATGGTTTTGCCAAGTAGAATAAAGCGTTACGGTCTAATAGAATTAGTTTATGTTTTTACAAAAGATTTTTTTTGATATAAACTCTGGTTAAAACTCAATTAAACTTAAAGGCTTAAAGGACTTAGAATCGTTTACAATAACGGCCGAACCCTATATTCAAACCGAGGATAGACAAGGCTTACCTCGGGTTAAAATTTGACATTTGCCCATACAAAATGTGTCAAATTTTAATCCGAAGTAAGCCTATCTGTCCGCGGATTGAATATAGGGTTTGGCCGTAAGAGATTACATCAAATATGACTAATGTCCGGTTCCTATATTCAATCCGCGGACAGATAGGCTTACTTCGGATAAAAATTTGACACATTTTGTATGGGCAAATGTCAAATTTTAACCCGAGGTAAGCCTTATCTATCCTCGGATTGAATATAGGAACCCGACATAAGCTGATTTGGGTAACTCCCATTTGTGCTAACGTTTTTTGCATTAAGCTATGATAAAACTCATTTTAATATTTTAACGATGGTAATCATAATCCCCTGCTGTTTCCAAATTAGATTTAAATGCATCATCACTACGACCAATAATTGCCAAAATGACTTGGTTTTTAACAGAACTTTCAGATTTAACTGCATTCCCAAACATTACCCAAAAATAACGACATTTTCCTTTTACTCGTCCTTGCCTCATTACTTGGTACAAGGCACGTAAGCAAAACCGCCTAAGGTCATTTTGGATTAAATCACTCAATGCCTTTTATTAATGTTTACCAGGAATACAGATGCGTCATTAAGTGTCTGTTAGGTCATGGCCATGTTGTGACAAGTGTTCCAATGTCAAACAGATTCAGTTAGCTGTAAAATGCGTTAGTGCTGAAATAATGACAAACGTGCTTCTACTAATTACTATGAGTAATAATAAATTAAAGTATTTTTAGAGGATTGTGTGACTTAAAATGGACCCGATTCTACAGTGGCCTCTAAACTTCCTAATTTTATTTAGGTGTCGCTAAAACACTTTGCTATTCTATGAACAGCTGTCATAATCAAATGACAGCGCCATGACAGCGCTAATTTGGATCTGGCGCTTCTTTTTTTAGGCGGTCTTATACATTGTAAGCTTGACATTCTGGAATAGTGACACTGATTAAATCTGTCGTTTAAACTATGTCTTAAAATTAGATAATTTAGTTTTAGTTAGTTTTAGGCTATTTAAGCGATGTGCACGTAGAATCGGGTCCAATGTTCATCCAAAATGCGGAAACAAATAAATTAAAAATATGGAAACATACAAACCCAGGTAAATACAACATATTCAACAATCATGATAATCGGACTTATTCCGTTATTGTGGCGAACACATACAGACAGACGGTGATGTTAGAAACATTTGATTTATGTGGTCAGAAACGTTATCACCCAGAACTTAATTTGTATTTTTTTTTGACTGCTACCCGATTCAAGCTTCCCTTCACTGTCCTATTAAAACAAATTAATTTTAGAATCAAACTGGCTTTTAAATACGAAATACTAAACCAAAATCGGTGCAAAGTTTAACCACACTAGCTATTTAGCGTTTGTTTCAACAATCGTTTTTCTCTTTATTAATTTCCTGTGTAATTACCACCGTCATTATGGTAGAAATTAACCCACATAACGTTACATCACAACATCCTGCGAAAGGTGTAAGGTGATGTCAATTGATACCTACGTTTCTCGGAAGTGACGGCGCGTGTCTATTTCCAGCCACCTGGCGTGCCAACTGGGGCTGAGACTCGCCGGTGACTCCTCCACAACAAAGCGAAAATAATCGTGAGCCGTGACTTGAGATCAGTATCATATGATTCGATTACCCGAAAATAACAATAATAGCAAAAAGCTGATCAAAGAACTATAGTGACCTAATTCAAAATTTTAGCTTACAAAGCTAAAGAGAGCTTGCTTAGAGAACAAACTCGAAATTTAAAATTTCTGAATTATGTCACTATGTTTCTGCAATGAAGGTGCGATATGTGGTATCCTGCCTTTTGGCCAAAATATGTTTGGCAAAATGAATCGTTTCTCAACCATACCATTTGGCAACCCATTTTTTTTGTCTAAACGTATATATTTTAGAATTAATTTCAGTACCTACCATTGTGTATATCCCTATAGGTTAGGTTAGGTTATTTTTTATTAAAATCCTAAAATATTTTCAGAAAAAAAAGTGGGTTAGCAAATGCTAAAACGATACATTTTGCCAATCATTTTTTTTTTTTTTTTATGGCATAGCCATGCTATGGCAAAACCACTCCAATATTAAGGAATTCAGCGGGAAACGTGTAACGAACACTACGAATTGATAATGTTCGTTAGAACAACATCAAAAGAGAACCGACATGAAAATCTTGGAACAGAAAATCTTCAAACCAGTTTTGCAGCACGTGCATAAGATACCTGCCTCGCGGTGTCCCTACGAGTATGCAAATTGCACTAGACGTGCATCAATCTAGCGAGACAGTTCCGTTTACGTTGACTGATTGTTAAATATATTCTTAACGGAATAAGAGTAATTCAGAAGACACTTTTGATGTGATTTTGTGATTTGTTCGTTGGTACCACCACCTTATCCATTAACCTACCGCCTAGCAGCAGTGCTTGCATTGTTGTGTTCCGGTTTGGGGATAAGACAGCCGGTGAAATGACTAGCATAGAGGCATTTCATCTTAGTCCTCAGGGTTGGCAGTGCATTTGCAGTCTTGTGAATGCGAATGTCTATGGGTCACAGTTTCCACTTACCATCAGGTGGCCTGTGTGCTCGTTTGCCTTCGTATGCCAAAAAAAATAATGTTTTGCAAATTTTATCAAATGATGCTGAATTGATGTTTAAAAATACTAAAATATTAGTTTTTATAGTGACAGATAAACTTTTAAGTAATGCTAACGTAATATTTGGTCAGTTTTAAGTGTTAGTTTCAAATTGGTCGGGAGCGGTTAGAATGTAAAGAAATATTAAAGGGTTTTTTCGCGCCTTTCCTCGTTTTTGTTTTTTGGGTTTGGAAGATTTACGGACCTATTATGTTTTAAGTGTTGTGAATGTTGCGTTGACGGGGTTCCGTCGAATATAATATTATGTCTACTAATTTACTAGCGACTCTATTGTTTTTACGGGTGACATACTAGAGTGAACTAGAGGTAGGATTCATGTGAAGGAAGTGAGAAGGTTAGGTAAATTAACTAAATAAAGATCATTTATTTAGGAAGATGATATTCATAAGAAAGATTGAAAAGGGCATGCTTCGATGGTTCGGTCATTTGGAAAAGAAGGATGAAAGAAGATTGACGAAAGAGATATACAGATCGAAAGTGAGTGGAAGGGTCTCAAGGACAATATTCGCACTGCTAGATCAAGACAGTATCAACTCAAAATCATTGTTAGTTTTGTTTCAAGCTCATAGACGTTGTATTAAAGTTCATTTTAAAATACAGTTGTATTTTGAGTTACTACACTTTTGATCTGGCAGTGCGATGATAACATGTTGGCAAATGGTTTTACCGAGTAGAAAAAATATCCTGGAGTGCAATAATTATGCGTTTTGCAATCGGCAAAATTATCTTAGAGAAGTACCTATAGAAAGAGTTGGGTCTGAGCGAGACGCATCCAACAAAATATACTGAACCAAATTATATTCTCTAACTCATTTGAAAATGTATATTTCCTAGTCAAACGTAACCCTAACAATTCGCAGAACCAGTCCTTCTACTTAAAATTCTGAACGAAATACATTTTTCGTCCAGTCGCGGCGATAACCTTGGCTGTGTTTACGACTTGCTAATTTATCTCCTATTCTTACGTAGAATTAGCTGTGATGTTGGTCAATGGGTATTATTAATTATTCGACGTACTTATGACACTGTACTGCATTGCATATGCATTTTATGCGTGCTACTAGGTATCTCATTGAAAGAGTGGTTTTTTAGTGGTTAAAAGTTACTTTGAGAGATCTCTTTCATTTAATGTCGGAGTAACATTACAATCTTCTCTTACTTCCTGCATCTGTTACCTCTCTATAAGTCGGATCGTGTACATTTTTTATTCCTCATCATTCGTTTGTAAAATAATTGCGAATATGAAGCTTTGTTTATTAATTAAAAAAATAATATACTTAGCTCTAGCAATAGGTATTTTAATGGAGCTACATTTGTCATTCCGGTTTTTTATTTTACTAATTAACGGATATCGTAAAAATACCCGTATTACTTTATCTTTAAGGAAGCTTGATTAATAACGTACATTTTGCATAAATTCTGCCCGGATGTTTAGTGCTTAAATAAGCCAGTTTAAAAAGAAGAAACTGACCTTAGGGGTTTTTATGACGTTACTATGCAGTTCATTTTAGGGCGAGCGTAAAGGACCGAGCTATAGCTGTTGTATAGCGCTGTCCTTTTCTCTCAACGTAAACTGAATTGCCTAGCTATGTCATAATATCAGATCTGTCGAGCTATCTGATCGATCTACGCACAGCCGAAACCGCTGGACCTAGGCAGTTGATATTTGGAGAGAATATCCTTGGATATCCTAGGAGTGTACTAAGAAGGGATTTTTGGAATTTCATCCCGTAACTGAGCTGGCAACGCAATTGCAATCTTGTGTTTGTAGCCTTTGGAATTCAAATGTCTATACGGGTCACAGATCAGGGGACCATGTCACACCAATTGACCCAGTCCCAAACTAAGCTTTAGGCTTGTGCTATGGGTACTAGACAACGATATAAATACTTATATAGAGAAATATATACTTACTCAGAAACAAATATTCGCGCTCATCACACAAATATCCGCCTCTACCGGGATTTGAACCCAGGACCGCTAGCTTCGTAGGCAGGGTCACTGTCACTACCAACTACGCCAGCGCGTAGTCAACTATCTAGTTATTGCATTTGACTTAAATAAATCCCTCTAGCATCAATGTTTCGAACAACGACAAGCGTGATATTGTCCTTATACTAAGAAATACAATATCACGCCTGTCGTTCTTCAAAACAATGATCTTAGTTAGAGGGAGATAGTTGCAATTACAAGACTCCAGCTTAAACACCCAGGACTCAGAAAGAAACACACAAATACTTGCCAATACCGGGAATCGAACCAGGACCGCTGGCTTCGTAGGCACTGTCACTACACTACCAACGAGGTAGACCACGTCTTCGAAGTCCTTAGTTTTCAAACATTTTCCTTGTATAGTTTCGAGTATGTAGGTACATATTATATTATTATACAAGTGTATCTCATTATTATGTCACCCATTCATAGTTACGACGTTGCCATCCTTGAAACAAGCCCAGCAAGGCTCACACCAACACGCCTCGCCACTGTAGGTGTCCGTCTGTTCGCATATCCGCTCGGCTATTTCGGTTTTCTTTAAAAATAGTTGCCTTGGCGACATAGCGAGGGATTCGTAAACATAATAATGTGTTTGGCGAAGTTGAAAAACCTGTTTTGATGAGAAATGTTCATCCAGATAACTCGAGAGTTATGATTGCTATACACATAGGTACATACCTTCACGCGGGTTGGTCTCATTTCGTCTAAAAAGCAACTGGTCTATGCAGTAACTCTCGAATAAGCATTTCGTCTATACAGGTAATTCTCATGTCGTCTAAATTGCAAATGGTCTTATGTAGCAAGAGGTCTAAACCGCAGCTGGTCTAAGTAGCAAGTGGTCTAACTATCATAAATATGAGGTAGGTTTAGGTTATGTTAGTTTTGCAGCAGGCCCGGAGGGCCAAACCACCCAGAAATAGGAGCTCCGCGTAAGCGCAGCTCCGTCGACGCTCTTACTCTTACTTCAAAACAATTAGACAGTGTCGACGGAGCTTCGCTTACCAAAATATATTTGCACTTTATTGATTTTTTCTTGTTACACGGTTTTGCACTAACCCCAACGTTAATTCTTTAATTATATTACACACTCATACCTTTATTACTTTACCTGCCTTACTTAAATAGCTTATAAAAATTTGCGCATACCCAGTTAAATTTCAAACCACAAAACTCAACTGAACCGCGCAGGCGCAGCTTCTAAAATAAACACACGATACGCGAAAATGCGAAATGCAATGCATTGACACGCCTCTAGCTCATTTAGCGAATTAACCCAACTACCTTACAATTGAAACAAATTGGATGTTGCAACACAATTGTAATGTCACGTGAGTGTTCCGGGGATTTCGAGGAGTCGGAGACCAAGGGATGCAGCGTGGTGAAGCAGATGAAGAAGAGGCAGTTGAGCGGTTTTGAAAAAAGTACAAGTTAAGGTCGTGTCGTATCAAGTTTTTTTTTTTGTGGCATAGGAAGGCAAACGAGCACACAGGCCACCTGATGGTAAGTGGAAACTGTGACCCATAGACATTCGCATTCATCATGTCAGCCGAAAGACGTCCACTGCTGAACATAGGCCTCCCCCAAGGCTCTCCCACTCAGACCGGTCTTGTGCTTTTCGCATCCACCGCGTTCCCGCGATCCTTACAAGGTCGTCACTCCATCTTGTTGGAATTCACAAGACTGCAAATGCACTGCCAACCCTGAGGACTAAGATGGAATGCTTCTATGCTAGTTATTTCACCGGCTGCCTTATCCCCAAACCGGAACACAACAATGCAATCACTGCTGCTTGGAGGTAGTTTAATGGATAAGATGGTGGTACCAACCCGGACGGACCCTGCACAAGGTCCTCCCACAAGACGTCAAGAACCTAGTAACCAATAGAGAGTAATGGCGGACACTCCACCGAAAGGAGCATAACTGTAGCTTAGAAATTTTGTTTCGAAATTAATTATAGATCTGAATATGACAAATTATGGTATCGTAAACGTTTGTAGCTATTGCAACCGTATTAGTAACGGGTGAGGATTGAATCTGCTTTGGTTATTGAATTTGAGATACCGCCTATTGGCGTAATACATGAGGGCAGTGTATTAGAGCCAATTTATGTTAATTTTCGTGACAAAATTAAAAAAATACTGGTTGTTAATTTTAGTCCTTAGTTAAGGACACATACCTAGTTAGTTTGAGATGATGAGAACATCTTTACATACATACTTACCTTTTCGCCTTTATTCCCAGAGTGGGGTAGGCACTAGTAGGCAGAGCTACAGAATTAACAACAACTCTAGAAACTTGTTGATAACTCTGTAACCGCAATTTGCACAATTAGGCTAAGATGTTTAACAGTGTATATTAGTGACAGAACATCTTTAAATTCTAAATAAGTATGTACGCATTTGTTTTTTTCCGATAGCTAGGTTATTCGGGCTGCTGCTTTAGATTAAATGCAGAATTAAATTGCTTTACGTAGATTAGGTGGGCGATAATTTGGCGAAAAGGCGGTATTCATAAGCGATATCAAAAAATAAAGTATCAGAATTTTCGTCAATTCGGAATTATGACTTCGCAATTATGACTTCGGAATTATGTAGTCGCCCGCCCCCGCTCAGATCATTGTTTCGTCACCACTCACGTGTCGAATGTTTCACGGGGCTGACACATTTTATTAGTCATTGGAAGTTACTCACTAGGATGCTGTTGGCAGTTGGCACCAACACTGAGAACACAGGCCTGTGTGCTGGATATCCTTCTCTATGGTATTAAAAAAGGAAAAAAAACCGGTCCAGTAACGGTTGTCGGTTGACATACTGCATCTCCCATATTACCTACGCTAATGTTCTTTGAAAGAGTGAAATTGTTCCATTCTTTTTGCGACTAATTAATATCTAGGTTCGCACATACAGTGATCAGATTCGCGATGTACTGAATAAGGGCTTACATGAAACCGACGTAAGTGCATGAAGAGGTTTATGTATGTAGAGGAAGCGAAAGTTGTATGTTTAGACCGGTACATCTGGCGTTCCATAGTTTGCCTACCACATTGGCAGACAGGTGTGAAGGTATGTATGTATGTAATAACGTTTTACCAGATCATCATTTGGCACACAATATAATTTTAAAAAATTCAATTCGCAAAGAGGTACTTCATTATTTTTAATTTTTTGTGGTCAAAAATCTAACCTAACCTAACTATGTAATGCTTTAAGCACAAGTACGAAATGAAGTTTTGGTAAAATGATATGTTAGGCAAATGTACTTTTGGTTAAGTGAACGGACCTCTAATACAGTACCTAGTCAATGTTGATACGTTACCTTGTCACTGGACCCGATTCTACAGTGTCCTCTAAACTTCCTAATGTTATTTAGGTGTCGTTAAAACACTTTGCTATTCTATGAGCAGCTGTAATATTCAAATGTCAGCGCCATGACAGCGCTAATTTGAATCTGACGCTTCTTATTTTAGGCGGTCGTATACTTCAGTCAGCTTGACATTCTGGACTAGCACTGATTAAATCTGCCGTCTAAACTATGTCTTAAAATTAGACAATTTAGTTATTTAAGCGATACACACACAGAAGGAGTGCACAGAATCGGGTCCTCTATCAACTTATGTCTAGAATAAGCCGGTCCATTAGGAGTGCGACTAATGACTAGATACAGTATGCCTATCACGCCAACCGCAATTCCATCGCCATTTGTATGACTATCCACTGCTTTCTCGTTCATTGGTATTTCTGCAATTGCATACGTACTTACGTTTAGTCTGGAATTCGCAATAAATAAATCCGTAACTAGCTTTCGGATTATTTTAAATCGGAACGCATAACCTTGTAGATGTGGAACGTACGTAATAAACGGAATAACGTTGTATTGTGACCTAATTCATATAACCTCAAGGCTTGGAAGTATTGAAGATGCGTCGAGTTTTCCTGTTGGTAGGACTAGGTCATGTAATAAAAAAAACACTTTTGTTTGTGGTATTTATTTAATTCGAATTCTTAATAAGGACACAGACCTTGGCATCGTGCATGTTACCTTAGGTACGCCTACGTTTATTTTTAAATTATTTGCTGTATTAATGTGATTAGGGAGAGATTGTATTGGGGTTTCTGTCTACTAAGGAGATGATGAAGATATTGATGATGATGATGATAAGTGTTGTAGATAGCAGTGGCGTAACTATAGGGTGGCAGGGCTGGCAAAATGCCACGGGCCCCCGGCCCAAGAGGGCCCCCGGCTTAAGAGGTCGCTAGCTCAGCAATATTTAATTTAACATCGTACTTGAGTGTTTTATTTTACTTGATCCCCATCAAAAGAATTTGCCACGGGCCCCGGATGGTATAGTTACGCCACTGGTAGATAGGGTGATGGAAACTGCTTAGTGATGGGTACTTAACTTCCTAATGTGTCCCAAAAACTTTGAATAAAACTGACCTGTATTTCACAAAGTAAGTATTAGAAACATAATTCGTTACATGTCCACTGTGGTGCTCTGGTGTTTTTATCGGAGAGCTAATGTCATTACGCATCGTCCGCCCCGGCTAGGGTAGCCAATGGTGGGGATATGATGGACTCTCGACCACCTCAGTCTCCTGTGAGATGAGAATGATTAAAAGTGATTATAATATTGTATTATAACATACTATTTCAAGCGGTTTTCGCCTGACCCGTAAGATACACCTAGGAGGGCTTCAAGCCGAAAACGAAAGTCAAACAAAGGTTAAATATATTTTTGTAAAACTTAATAATGCAGATAGCTTTAAAAGTATACTCCTCAAAATGGTTTTCGAATCAGAGCAATTGTAAAATATGAACAATCACAATTGTTGAAATTACTAGCATAGAGGAACTCCATCTTGGTCCTCCTCGCCGTTAAAGAATTGCACCGATCTTTACCATCGTAAAAAACTTATCATCCAACCTTAACTGCTGGCTACCGTGTCAAAATATAACGTAATATTCCGATGGTACGGCCAGAACAGATGTGGGTGAGCGTGGGCGGGCGGCATTCTGAAACCAATCCGCTCACGGCCGGTGAACTATTGTATTGGGAACGTTTACGTGCTTACGCTTGGTGTTACTTACGAGCTTTCCAAAGAACGGTTGAGTAGGTGTATTTAAAGCATTTCTTGATCGTTAGAATCGTATAAAGAAATGGCAACAAATATAATAACCACCAAAATTACCTTTGAGACCCAAATTTAGAACACGACCGCGTGGTTGCATGTGTTTTTAGGGTTCCGTACCCAAAAGGCTAAAACGGGGACCCTATTACAAAGACTCCGCTGTCTGTCTGTCCGTCTGTCTATCTGTCACCAGGCTGAATCTCACGAACCGTGATAGCTAGACAGTTGAAATTTTCACAGATGATGTATTTCTGTTGCCGCCATAACAACAAATACTAAAAACAGAATTAAATAGATATTTAAGGGGGGCCCATACAACACACGTGATTTTGTATAGATAATGGTACGGAACCCTTCGTGCGCGAGTCCGTTTTGCACTTGGCCGGTTTTTTAAATCGCTTTTCTCAATCAATATAATACGAAAATACCCTGAAAGAAATCACCAAAAGTGAATTAAAATTAAAAACGGCCCAGAAATACGGATGAAACAACAACTAAGTTTAAAATGCTTTATACATAATATAGACAGTGATTAGACAGAGAGATACGATACGCCGTGTGATGCACTGATGCCACGTAACACGACGGCCATGTAAATTTCACTTAAATTTCTGTTTTGCTAGAAAGAGATATGAACAAATCTTTTTTAGCTTATATCTTGGTTATTTTTATAGCTATTCAACATTTTTTTTTATTAACCTTTACTGTTTTTGTTTTTTATTTAACAGCATGCGTATATAAAATATGGAACGCTCTGTATTTTTAATCTTAATGAAACGCTCTTGAAATTAAACATACACACACATACATACTTTCACGCCTTCATTCCCAGAGTGGGGTAGGCAGAGCTACAGAATCACCAACAACTCCAAAAACTTGTTGATAACTCTGTAACCACAATTTGCACAATTAGGCTAAGATGTTTACCAGCGTACTAGTGACAGGTTGCAAGCCCATCGCCTAACAGTACTACAAGCCTTTATTCCCTTAGTCGCCTCTTACGACTTCCACGGGAAGACATGGAGTGGCACAATTCTAAGCCGGCAACCACACAGCATAAAACATTTTAACTAAATGTAATAATATGATCCCGTGTGGTTGCCGGGTTAGATTAGAATAGTGCCACTCCATGTCATCCCGTGGATGTCGTAAGGTAAGAGGCGACTAAGGGAATATAGGCTTGTAGTACTATTAGGCGATGGGCTTGCAACCGTCACTAATACGCTGGTAAACATCTTAGCCTATTTGTGCAAAACGTGGTTACAGAATTATCAACAAGTTTTTAAAGTTGTAGGTAATTATCAGAGATCGGAATAGGCAGAGCTAATTTGCCTAAACTTGACGCATATTCATTCATGAGTGAGTGAAATAGGAACACATTTTTGAATGAACATGCATCAAGTTTAGGCAAATTAGCTCTACCTATTCCGATCTCTGGTAATTATGTAGCTCTGCCTACCCCACTCTGGGATTGCAGGCGTGAAGGTGTGTATGTATGTATGTAATTATATGATGAGATAAGTTTAAGCCAATCTTAAACAAATACCTACACAGACTCAACGCTGATGACGAAAATCAAACAAAAGTTATGCTAACTAAATAAATATCGTAATATTTAAGTATTGAGATGACGACACCCAAAACTCCAAAACTGGGTACCTATTTACTATGTATAAGCAGTTTACATTATATACACTATAAGTACAGTAATAATTTGAATAATTAAGAACGAATGTAACCTATTATCTACTTACTTAAAACTAGAATAATTAAATATAATATTTGTGTACACAACTACAAATAAATCGCTCGCGGCATTTGTACCCATGATGCTGGCTGCATTACCTCTCTGGATAGTTAAACCTATCCTTTTGGAGAGGTAAGCGCCAGCTCTGGGATCTCCGGAGGCGTCAATAAGTTTGGTAGACAGGGTCTTAATAAAACGTTTCATGTCAGCAGACTAAGGTCCGAGAGTCTCCACTGCAAGCGCCGCAAATTCGTAATCATTAATTAATGATGAATATTTGGGTCTTGGCCTGATCTGCCGCAGCGCCGGCCTGATTTCGGGTTGCATGATAGGGCAAAAGTGTCGACACAAGTTGCGTCCCACACCAGAGCCCTACCAAGCTTCCACGGCACCAATGTAGCTTCGTCGGGGCGTTTACCATCGTCTCTGATTGTTCACTGAGTGGATTTAACACGATGAAGTGGCACAATTTCTTCCTACGAAGCTAGCAGTCCTGGGTTCATCTACCACAGAACGGTGTCACAGTGACATTATAAATTATTTTGTTTGACACTTCTTACGACTTAAATCATAATATCACTGTGACACAGTTCTATGCTAGGTCACGGTACCATTGGGCTGACAATACATACCCAAGAAATATTCCCTTGAAACAGGTCCCTGGGTCCAGCAGTTTAGGTTACGCGTTGCTTGTATAAAAAAAAGGATTACTATCCCGGCCTTCTGCATTCCGCATTGCAGAATATAATCAAACCCAATAACAAGCATCGTACTAGTATGCAATGAACTATAATAATTTGAATGTCATCCGTTGAATTAATATTAATTGGCCTAATCTACCTTATCTAACCGATAACGCGGATGCTGTGCTCGTTAAAGTATCCCTGCCGTAGGATGCGCGTAGGCATGTAATAGGTAGCTGTGAACAGGCGGTGACAAGGCCGAGTAAAGTGTGAGTTACGATACGCGTTGTTGTCCGCCGAATAATAGCAGAAATTAGCATATTCCGTGCTACTTACTCGGTTTTGAGGGATAAGATCCGGAACGAGGTCATACGACATAAAACTAAAGTGACTGATATTGTCCAAAAATGTAGCAAGCTGAAGGGGCAGTGGGCTGGCCATGTCAGTCGCAGAACCGACGAGAGGTGGAGCAGGGTTCAAGGTTCAGCAAACGTAGTGTAGGACGCCCCCCGGCTAGATGGACCGATGACCTGAAGAAGGCAGCTGGCAGTGACTGGATGCAAAGGGCGGGAGATCGTGCGTTGTGGCGCTCCTTGGGGGAGGCCATTGTCCAGCAGTGGACTGCAACAGGCTGATATGATGATGATGAACTCGGTTTTGAGCCAGTTTTGTGTAGAACTAACCCGCCCTCGCTTCGCTTTGGTTTATGTGAGTTTTCTCTAATAGCCCCTCTATACGTTGGCGGATCATGGGCGTGCGTGAAGGACGGAGCAATACGTAAGAGTGAGCAACATATTCTTGCATCTTACTCTTACGTATTGCTCCGTCCCTTACGCACGTCCATGATTGGCCAACGTGTAGAAGGGCTACACGCGTACACGAATCAGGGGACCGATCTTTGACTTTCGAGCGCTCGAAAGTTTCACTCGAAAGTGACAAAAAACAATGAAATGGTATTTTTGACTTGCGAGCGATAGAAAATATGAACACGAGTGGTCTGTGGCATTCGTTTTGAATTCTATCAATAGAAAGTATCATTTGACATCTTTCAAACCTGTTGGGTTACCCAACTTGGGTATGTATGTCGGGAAGTATAATAGGCATAAACAAACCTAGCACAATGCCATAGACATGCACAGACGAGAAAGCGTTTCATTTTTCCTACATTTATAACCAGTCAAGAATTTGTGAAATAAGCGTAAAAAAATCTTATGGGCGCTGAAATATCAAACTGCTTATTATGATTTCACCTTTTGTTAGCTTCACACGTTTATTCGCTATTAAAATGTGAATAAAAAAACCGGTAAAACATCGACTTTCTGCGTATAATGAAACAAGTTCCAACTTAACAATACTATTTAGTCAATCCCTCAGTTTCGAGTGAAAATCTCAAAAATATGGAATTTGGGACCATTCGAAAATAAATCGTGAAAGATTTTCGCATTCGAATATTTTCTACCGCTCGGTTTTGAAATCGAGCGGTAGAAAGTCAAAAATGGGTTCCCAGAATGAACTATACATAAAAACGTTCCATGAAAAAATATCTAACTGATGGTGAAAACGGCATCAAAATCCGATGCGTAGTGTAGGAGGGAGTCAGCGGACATACAGACAGACAAAGACAGGCAGACGCAGAAAGCGACTTTGTTTTAGACTGTTGTAATAATAATAATAAATGTAAAGAGAAAAGAAGATAAGGGTGAATTTCAACAAGCGTCAA
The DNA here is from genome assembly GCA_927399475.2 of Acleris emargana. Taxonomy (NCBI): domain Eukaryota; kingdom Metazoa; phylum Arthropoda; class Insecta; order Lepidoptera; family Tortricidae; genus Acleris; species Acleris emargana. Next base: position 11,138,391 of record OV656860.1, read on the forward strand.
ATTATCCTAATTTAGGTGGTATTTTTTATTTTGTCAGTAGGGTTCACAATTTTAAGTGTAAGGGACGTCATTAGTCATAATTAAAATAGTGTTAAAATGGCCCTTCATTAAACCAAGTCGTTTTAAGATATATCGAATTTACTAATTATATACCACCAAAATTGCTATTATCCACCAAAATTACTTTTCTAAGAAAAACACACGATCAATAATGACAAATCGGGATAGTTAAAATAATAATCGTTAGGGAATCATTCTTATTATTTTTTAAAACCAACGTTTTTTTTTAAATATAATAAATAGTTATTGTTTGGTGTTTATATAATTTTGGTGGAACAATGAATTTTGTCCATTCTGGTGTCTCAGGAAAAGCCACCAAAATTGTATCACCAAAATTAGAACTTGTACTTTTTATTTTATTTAACGTGAATATTTTAGTTTTATACAAATTTAACTTCATATAGTTAAAAAAAACACCATTATTATACTCAAAATAATTTAAACACAAATGTTTTTTTTGCAAAATAACAAGTTATCTAAGTTCACAATTATAAAAATGTATTTTGTACCACCAAAATTTGATTGTTATGTACTTAGAGGGAAGATGCTGCAAGACGGTATAAATCTTTCACCATCCAATCTATCGCTGGAACTGAACGAACGACTGACGCCATGTTTGTTTGTTTAATCACTTTTCGTTCGATCAAAAAGTTAGAACTACATTGAATGTACATTGAATTATCAACCCTACTCTCTTAGTCAGTAGGTTTAAAATGTAAAGTGTCAGGATACAGATATAAGTCTTTATTATTTGAACTGTGCTTATTCTTTACACAATACTATCATCTACACAAAACTTATATCTGTATCCTGACACTTTACATTTTAAACCTACTGACTAAGAGGATAGGGTTGATAATTCAATGTACTTTCAATGTAGTTCTAACTTTTTTTTATGTAATCGGCTTGGTGTTACGGACACAAAGAAAGACAATGGTATTGTTTACAAACAATGGCCTTTGTGTAGAAGATCGGCTCGCTAGAAATAATAAAGACTCAAATAATAAACACTCTAAAGACGGTATATCAGTGTATGCGACAAGTACAGGACACGACACAAAAATTGATTTTGGACTGTTTTTTTTTTTACGATAAACATGATAAGTTATTAACAATTTTAATATTGGCTCAACATGGTACTTTGTGTAAGATTTTCTTGAAAATAAATAGTTTTCCAATAAATGTACTTTACACCCCAATTATCACGTCCGCCGCTAAAAAATGTGGTTGGGATAATTACCCATAAAGAAGAAGGAGCAGTATGGCGTCGCATTTCGTATTTCGAATAACTTTAGACTTAGTAATGAAGTGATTTAAAAAACCCGATTTTGTTTCTAATAAGGACTCAACGTAGATTTACCTTTAAAATACTTGTTGTTTTATTCACATGTGGTTAGGTATAGTTATCGCACAAATCTACGAACTTTACTTAGTCATATTTCTTCGTCTACCGCAGGCCGTGATTATATATTCCAGCGCGTTTCTCTATCATATCTGACACTTGAACTTGATGTAGGAATCTAAATAGTGTGTACCTGATTCTTCGTTAGAATCTTTTTTCTGTCCTCTCACACTGGTTAAGTGGTTAAATTGCCAAAATATTTTATTCCCTTATAAATCATATTTTCTTTGGTGTTGATCCCTACCATAAAAAAACCTTGTGCTGTATTTACAACTTCAAGCGTCGACTTAACCAATGAAAGAAGAGAGAATGATTTCGGGAAATGGATCATCACCACAGAACTATACTATATCGATATAGTTCTGTGATCATCACGCGCACATGACCGACCATCGCGAAGATCTACACCGTGTTTTTTTGATGTACGTTAACTTTAAGGGAACGATATTTAGGTCTAATAAAGTAAATTTCCTGAAGACAGACAAATGATAACTCTTACGGTTTTATTTATTATATACTTATATATTTATTTTTTAAATTTAATCAGTTTATCACGTTGAACTGGAGTAAAAGGCTCTTAATTGTGTGTGTATGTCACGCCATCGAAGTATTTGACAATGACTATTAGTTAACTCTAAAGGCCCTTTTAGAATGACCAAAGATACAACATTTAATTACTTTGTTATAAATAGAAAAAAAACATTTTTTTTTTGCTATATTAAAAAATCTAATCTACCACTTAGTTTCTGTGGATGTACCTAGTACTAGTAATATGCCGAAGTTATAGTAAATAAAAAAACACGGTGTATGTGGACGAAGCACATTTATTTAATAAATTTCTGAACAGAAAGTGAAATAAAAAGTCACCTGTATTAAACCGAGACCTAATTAAGATCTCAGCAGCCGTTATCTCGATCCACAAGGCTCCTTATTCGCAGATAAGCCTCGGTTACACTTGACCCGCTTCTTATGACCGTAACTGTCAACCTGCCGACCTCATGATGTCATTTAGCTGATGTCATACGAGGGTTATTAGCGACGCTGAAATTAATTAAATTTCACGCGATGCCTTTGGGAAAGCAATTAGGGTTTGCGTGGCCGTGGGCGGTTTAATGCGAAATGTTCGTGTTGACCAAAAGAAGGGTCTCTCAAATTTTAAAATAATAATGCTACAAATGCCTTTGATATGTTGTCGTATTGTTTTTAACTCGCCATAACTGACAAGTAAATAATTGTTATCGGTACGTTGACGATACGTTAAACTGTCTTGTGTTTTAAAGTCCATACCAACAGACTCTTATTTAGTAAACACTTTTATAACCTCAAAATGCTCCCTTTCCAATATAAATTTTGTCATAAAAATTACCATCGATGATGTAAAATTAGCAAAATTTGTGTCCTAATGTGGTGTAGTTGCTTTATTCAGCAGAAAATGACCGTTTTAACCGAAAAATATGCATTTTGAGGTTATAATATTGTTTACTAAATAAGACAAGTCAATTGGTATGGAGTATAGATATTTGTTGGTTTTTAAGTCAGGGTCTCTCTGAAAACCAGCGCCGCGGCTTGCTGCGGTACAAAGCTGACGGGGTCCTTTTCAACGCCATGTTAAATGTTTTGATCTGCTTGTCAAATGTTTTAAATGTGTGTTTGCGTTGAATACATTATTTCTATTCTATTCTATAGGCTATTCTAGAGGCGCCGGGCTAACTCATAAATCAGTTGTAAAAAAGAACAGATTTGAACTTAAAGAATAAGGAAGTGTAAGATTGACATCGTGCAATCACCTATGTCAATTCCAAACACTTTGACGATTTTTGAAGTCGTTAACGATTACTGCGTGTATATTTTCAACATTAACACGCCAACTCGCACATCGATTATGGTGACATTAAAATTGAAATAAACGAGCAAACGCATGCTCATATGAATTACATTCGCTTATTCTATACAGACCTCTAGATCATCCACTCCTTATGTAAATTACGTAGAAGTTATTTATCGATATTCCCGGAAATTAACAAATTGCGGTCGATTTTAAGAAGTTTGAATGCATCCATACAGTACAAGATATTGGCAGAGATGCGATTTATTTGAAATACTTCTATTTATAATGCAAATACAAAATGCAAAATAGCTAGTTTGTATTTTGCATTTAAATGCTTTTTAGTAAGAAGCATTTCGTATTTTATTTGAAATACCTTTCGAGATATATTTTGCATTTTTAATATTCTTTTCAAAATGCAAAATACTTTGTGATTAAGTTTAGCCAACATTTACCAGTCAAACAAAATGAAATTTATGAACGAATCACGCTTGTATTGCCGAATTTGACCGATAGAGGCGCCTGATAGCCATTCGCGCCATTTTTACTTCTTTGGTCAGAGTACGCGCCTTGTCTGACTAGTGTCAAACTATAGTTCATTTATTTTAGGATGAGAAAAAAAAAAGAAAAAGAACCAGTAGTCGTCAACTCTAATACTCGCGGGCAGAATTAATAAGAATCTATGCACTCAATATATTGTATCTGTGCATGTGTCATTAATGTTTTTGTGTTGGACAAAACATTGGGTCTCGATATTATATAAAAAATTAACTATAAAACTATTTGTATATGTATATATTGGTTTCTAACTGCTATACTTAATTGATTTACCTAATTTAAGACTGACTATTCCGGATGAAGTGTCATCATTTCTCCGCTAAAGTGTTACCGAGTAGGGTAGAGATTAGAGATGTAGACTAAACGAGCAGCTGCCAACTTTAACAAGGAAATGAACAACAAACAACTCACAACAAAAACAAACTATGGAACAATATCAACGCTCACGCTCTCGAACTCGGGAGAAAATGACAAAACATAACATGAGACATATCACATAAGGGCATTGTGACGTTCAATCTGTCAAAAAATGCAAACTGTGGCGTTATTAATGATCAATTTAAAATTCACTAGGTTAGCTATATTTGACAGGTGACAGGAATCCTGTCACCTGTCAAATCAGGATAGTATTTGATTTACTCGAGTTATATGCTTAGACGTTTCGTTATTTTGTTAACACAGGTTTGTAACCCCTGCTTCTTTAGGTCTTTTATAGACCACGTTTCTAATTGAAGTAAATTTAATCAACAAAAATAAAAAACGCAATGTAAATATTAACGAATATGACTTAAAGTACTGCTGCAATAGATTATAACGTTCATTTAATATTTACTGTGAAATAGCAGCAGTCAAAAAAGACGTTTTGGAGCAATATTTTTGTATAACTATTATGTTGCGTGTAACGTGCCCAATAAAATACCTTTATTTCTTTCTGTATCATGCTAAAATAAATGAACTATAAAACGACGAACATACTTTATCTATGGCTATGAAACGGAACGCCGCTGACGCCGACGATTCGATTTAACGGATTTATTGTTTGCTGGTGCTGGTGACCGATAACTAATTTGATTTAATTACCTATTTTTATGATATTGAAGTGTTGTTGTTATCCCTACAATACTGGAAAGGCCATGTATGCACTGTATTACATACAACAAGATAATTTAGATAATCTAAACCTGGAAACCCTACAATATTTAAAGGATGAGTGCACAAGTCTGGAGATGCTAACCGCTTATCCTACGATAAAAAAGTATTTTTAAAATACAACACATCCTTACCAAGTTCAGCACCAGTAGACAGACTTTTTTCGTACGGTGGGATGATTATGAGACCTCACAGAAGAAAAATGAGTGATGAGGTATTCGAACAACTGGTATTGTTAAAAAGCGTAATAAAATAAATAAAAATATCTGAGATTTGGTCAAAAGGTATTTTATTTTATTTTCGTAAGAGGCGACTAAGGGAATAAAGGCTTGGAGTACTATTAGGCGATGGGCTTGCAACCTGTCACTAATACGCTGGTAAACATCTTAGCCTGTTTATGCAAAATGTGGTTACAGAAATATCAACAAGATTTTAGAGTTGTTGGTAATTCTGTAGCTCTGCCTACCCCACTCTGGGAATGAAGGCGTGAGTTTATGTATGTATGTATGTAAGTATTTAGCATTTCAAATACAAAATGCAAAACTATTTGGTATTTTGCATTTGAAATAGTAAATCTGAAAAGTATTTTGCATTTTGTATTTAAATGCTTTTTTAAAACCATTTTGTACATCTCTGGATATTGGAGAAGTAAAATCAAGAGTTAACAACAAAGGCATATTATTTCTTAAAAAATAAACATCTGTTAAAATTGAATTAAACAGTCAAGATGAAAAAGTGACCAGAATCACAGAAACACAAACAGATGTCATAATTATGCAAACGGTTACGTTTACGCAACAAGTGCTTATAAAGTGAGTTGCGCGACTCGTTTCACGAAAACACGTTTGTCCTTTATTCTACAGGAAGTTGAAACGTCTTATCAATGTGTTCCTTACAAATAACGAATATTATTTCGCGTACCGATAATGGGCGATAACGTTTTTTGGTATTCGGAACGTTAATTGGGTACCAGATATCCATTAAAATAACATTTAGGTAGTCAGATAATGTTTTATTTTTAAAATGGATTTGGTTAGCAATTTAAATTACATGTCATTTTAACTCATTTATAGGTTAAAAAATGTGTGCATGCCTTCACACTTCTTAGATTCGATGGCAAAAAACACAAATATGGAATTTAGGTACATCAAGTTTCGAATATCGTTACTACTTTGGAAATAACTCGTATCTGACATTTGGAGATGTATGAGTTTGAACTTTATTCTCTTCACATTTAAGTTAAATATTTTACGTCACTAAAAATGAGATACGAGGTTTTTCAAAGCATTGACGATATACAATATCGAACGGTCTATACAGAAGGCCTTGCCTAGTTGCACTACGCTAAGTAGCGTTTCTATTCGTTTCGTTTTTAAATCAATCGCGTCACTGGTAGATCACGTGAGTTTTCGTATCACGTCATCTATCAGGTGAACTAGAACGAATAGAAACGCTAGTTAGCATAGTGCATCTTTGCAATGGCCTCAGACGTGTTACAACTACATGCAAGAGGCCGCATAAGGAAGCTCAAAGTCACTCAGAGGGCTATGGAGAGGGCTATGCTCGGGGTTTTTCTGCGTGATAGAATCAGAAATGATGATATCCGCAAGAGAACTAAGGTTACCGACATAGCCCGAAGAATAGCTAAACTGAAGTGGCAGTGGGCGGAGCACATCGCTCGCAGGACTGATGGCCGATGGGGTCAGAAGGTTCTTGAGTGGCGTCCGCGGACCGGGAGACGAGCTGTAGGTAGGCCTCCCCCAAGATAGAGTGAAGTCCTTGTGAAGATTGCGGGAACGCGGTGGATGCGAAAAGCACAAGACCGGTCTGAGTGGGGAGCCTTGGGGGAGGCCTATGTCCAGCAGTGGACGTCTTTCGGCTGACATGATGACTACGAGTATTGGTCGCATTTTAGGATATAATACAATAAACAGAAACGTAAGCAGCTTCTAGCTTACTTACTACATTTTTCTCGTTCGCTCTTGTTTTCGCAGACTCCCAATGATAAACGCGGTAAAGGTCAACACTTAGTTCCTCGGTATCAATTACAGGGCAATGCTCTAACTGCAGCAGTTAGTACGAACAAGGATCACTCACCGTCTAATGAGTGAGTCAGACTCAAGTCGGAGCTTGAGGAAATGGTCCACTGGTGATTTGATGAATTACTCGAATTTGGAGTTAACGGCAACGGTACCTAACCTACCGCCAAGCAGCAGTGTTCGCATCGTTGTGTTCCGGTTTGGGGATAAGACAGCCGGTGAAATTACTAGCATAGAGGCATTCCATCTTAGTCCTCAGGGTTGGCGACGCATTTGCAGTCTTGTGAATGCGAATGTCTATGGGTCACAGTTTGCACTTACCATCAGGTGGCCTGTGTGCTCGTTTGCCTTCCCTGCTATAAAAAAAAAAACGGTACTGCCCTCAAAGCAGTTTTAGTTCTATTCTCATAGTAATAAGGTTGATATTGTTACAGGAATTTTATCTGACATACTGCGTATTAGCTTACGAGGGCAGGATAGCTCTGGGGCTTTCTGCTTATTCTGTTTAGAGTGAACAATGATCAATGTAGGATGAGATAGGGAGAAAAGGAGAATTCTAAAGAGAAATAAGTAAAAGGCTTTGAAATACTTAGGTACTTATATTCAAGACTCTTTGTACTGTCACGTAGTCATGATCTGAAATTTACAAAAGTTAATGTTATTTACATACATACATACATAAACTCACGCCTTCATTCCCAGAGTGGGAAAGGCAGAGCTAAAGAATTACCAACAAGTCTTAAAACTTCTTGTTAATTCTGTAACCACATTTTGCACAAGTAGGCTAAGATGTTTCCAAGTGTATTAGTGACAGGTGGCAAGCCCATCGCCTAACAGTACTACAAGCCTTTATTCCCTTAGTCGCCTCTTACGACATCCACGGGAAGACATGGAGTGGCACTATTCTAACCCGGCAACCACACGGTATAGGTAATAATAATATTATATAGTTAATATTATTTACAAATTGCTTAGAATGCTGCTTCATCGCTACCGCCATCTTATCCATTCACCGGCCAAGTACTAGTCGGACTCGCGCACGAAGGGTCCCGTATCATTATCTATAAAAAAAAAATCACGTTTGTTGTTGTATGGTGCCGTGTGGTTGCCGGCTTAGAATGGTGCCACTCCATGTCTTCCCGTGGAAGTCGTAAGAGGCGACTAAGGGCATATAGGCTTGTAGTACTGTTACGCGATGGGCTTGCTACCTGTCACTAATATACACTGTTAAACATCTTAGCCTAATTGTGCAAATTATGGTTACAGAGTTATCAACAAGTTTTTAGCGTTGTTGGTACTTCTGTAGCTCTGCCTACCCCACTCTGGGAATGAAGGCGTGAAGGTATGTATGTATGTATTTTTAAAATGAATATACAACTTATTTTTTGTGAATATTTCATTTCAAAAAACCGCATAAAATAACATGTTTCTTGCATGGGAGCCCCCTTTAAATATTTATTTTATTCTGTTTTTAGTATTTGATGTTATAGACTCAACTGAAATACATCATCTGTGAAATTTTCAACTGTCTAGCTATAACAGTTCATGAGATACAGCCTGGTGACAGACAGACAGGGAGTCCTAGTAATAGGGTCCCGTTTTTACCCTCCCTAAAAACATGTTATGTTGCTATCTTATTAATGCAAGGCTTGAATATCTCAAATCCCAACCAAGCATTTAAAATGAAGATAAAAATAAAGATAAAGATATATTTATTGTAAAAACTGTGTAGGTAAAATCGGTGTTATATATAATATATCAGACTCAACAGTTTGCCCATTTAGAAAACGCGCTGGCCTAGTTGGTAGTGACCCTGCCTACGAAGCTAGTGGTCCTGGGTTCAAATCCCGGTAAGGGCAGATATTTGTGTGATGAGCGCGAATATTTGTTCCTGAGTCATGTATGTTTTCTATGTATTTAAGTATATATTTATCTATATAAGTATTTATATCGTTGTCTAGCACCCATAGTACAAGCCTAGAGCTTAGTTTGGGACTAGGTCAATTGGTGTGACATTGTCCCCTGATATTTATTTATTTATTTATTTATTTGGACGTACAATACTTAGTTTATAAGGTAACTTAACTTTAAGATCAAAAAAAAAGTAAGTAAGTTAGTAAAAAATAGTGTCAATCATTCATACACAAAAATATTCATTTAGGTTGTAGAAACATTTCGATATTAACCAATTTTTGAGTGTCATTTTAAAAAGTCTACCATCTAATGACTTAATGTTATCTGGTAAATAATTATAAATATTTTTTCCAGTGAGAAAGCCCCTTCCAAAACAATTCTGTGGTCCTAATTAAAAAGGGTATAAGTCTTCTGAAGGTCAAGTGAAAAAGGGTTTAAGTCTAGTACACACAACATCACACCTAACTAACCATTAAAGACAGAGCAGAGAGAAAAATAAAGAGATGTATATATGTGTATTATGTCAACTTCTATGCATTCTAGTGCGACTCTCTTTCATGCAATATTTCAGATTTCTGAAGTGTATAGCTAGATGTGTTGCTGTGTGTACTGTCCGTTCATGTATATACCCTTTTTTATTCCGAGTTAAGTCGACTTGTTCCCTTTATAACTAAGACCACAGAATTGAGCTGCGGCAGCGCACTACCAAGAACTGCAGAACACGACCCTCGAATATTACGCTTTATGATCCACTAAAAATGGCGTGTTTAATTACCGCCAGAGCGAGACGCCAATAATATCCAGTGAGGACGAAAGAGAGGGGTTGAGTGCAAAAATAAAAAAGGCAAGTTCTCGCGATGATGTCATGAGAACGAATAGCGGTCAAGGGTATATGCGATAAAGCGAAAATCTTCGATATATTTATCGCACGCTCTGAGTTTCTCGCCTACGTTCTTTGATCAAGAATGTTTCTGAGAACTTTATCGACCAATATTTTAATGGATACTCGGAATTATTGAAATCGATAGGGAAGCTAAGAACTACAGCTTTTACTTTTAAATAAGGCTATTCGGCTCGAAGGACCAAAGTTTATACGAATATGTAGACAAGTTGATTGATGACATACATACTTACATAAACTTACGCCTTCATACCCAAAATGGGGTAGGCAGAGCTACAGAATTACCAACAACTAAAAATTTGTTGATAATTCTCTAACCACATTTTGCACAATTAGGCTAAGATGTTTACCAGCGTATTAGTGACAGGTTGCAAGCCCATCGCCTAACAGTACTCCAAGCCTTTATTCCCTTAGTCACCTCTTACGACATCCACGGGAAGACATGGAGTGGTACCCGAACCCCGAAGTTTTTTCCAAGCCGTTTAATTTATCTTTAAAGTCTTAAGTTAGAAAATTGTATTTTTCTGAACGTGTAGGTTTCAGGAATGGTTACAGAAAAAAATACTTTCTTAATTATCTAAATTCTGACAAATGAAACAGTCGGTAACTGAGATACGACCTTGCAATTACACACGTACTTTTTTCTGCAATCCGGTTCGAAGGACCATGCGTTACGAATCAGCAACAAGTAAACATTACAGAGTTTCTATTCTAGTCTCTGCGCCTGAGTTCATCTGGTAGAGTTGCAAATATCCCATAGCCCGGTCACGCGGCCGCGGCGCCACTGTTGACTGTGTTGTAGTAACCGTAGCTGCGTAGGCGCAGTGAATGGGTGACGCCAGCGCGACGCTTACACAACCGCCTGTATAAGGCTTTGCTTCCCGGCGGTTATGTGACCAATCAATAATGATCAATGCTTTTATTGTCTTTAGTGTAATGTATAGTGCAATGTATTTAGTGGCGACTTAGGTCTTTTAATACTGTTATTTTTAGTGTGTTATTGATATAAGTAGATCAATGTTAAAGCTTGATAAATAAAAGCTTTACGTTTAATCTTCTTTAAAAGCTTTTTAAATACCTTGACCCTTTTCTAGGCATAGTACATTTCATCGGCCAAATTCTTGTTAACTAACCACATTTTATGACACAAAAATTGAACTTTTCTGAAATATGGATCAGTATCCTTCAGGAAGTTACGAATTCGCGTCTCTATTCCATTTCTTGCTTGTGTCCTTACTTTAGCAAGGCCTGGAAAAGGGTTAATTTGTCTCCATATCCGATCATGCTACTGGGCGTTCATAAACCCCTACGTTATACATATATACTGATGTGCAAGTTGCGGAAAGTTTCCAAAAAGTTGGAAAAGTTGCAAGAAATTTCCGGAAACTTTCACAAGAAATATAGGAAATTTAAATTTAAGAAACGGAAAGTTTCAATCCCCATACAAAATTGTGAGAAGTTTCCGAAATTTTCCTACATGAAATTTTCCGCAATTTTGGGAAGTTTCCTTTGGCACATCAGTATACATATAGTCATCGCCTACTTTATATTATAACATAACCATAAACTTCCTCCATTTATTTATGGTATAAGAAGTAGGTGTTATTGTTAGATGGCTATTATTATATTAGGTATTATGAAACATAAATCCCCGCAAATTTAAGCTAACCAGTCTAATATAGTCAAGAGCATTGAAAACGGGTCACTTTGTATTGGATTTTCATAGAAAGTGACCCGTTTTCATTGCTCTTGTGTGTGATCTTAGTCTAGTAATATTGTAAAAGCGAAAGGTTGTGTGTGTGTTAGTTTGTTATTTGATGCTTTATCGGTCCAAAACCTACCTAAACGCAACCACACTAGGCCCTCAGGTCCCCTGATGGTAGCTAAGTATCTGAGACCCATAGACATTTTCATCCTTAACGCTATAAACTTAAGACTGGAACCCTAAGAGTTACTAGCCAAAGATAAGGATATCACAGCAAGATAGTCTCATACAATGTAGAACAGAGGCCCTCATATACCCTGTGTTTTATTTTGAGAATGGTACCTCAAACTAATTTGCGGTTCCAGACGCTAACCGCTCGAGTTTAGAGATTTAGGTCAAATGGGCGATGTGGTTTATTTATAGGTAACCGGAACGCATTTGAAGTGATCCCAAATTAACTCACCTGCTGGATGTTTCTTGTCGAACCCGTGCTACAGCCACAGACACGTTTATTATTTTAAAAAAATATTTTTCTCAAACATGCAATGACATGTTGGCGTTATGTTAGTTATTTTTTATTTAAATTTCATGTTGAAATGGCGGCTGTGTTTATGAACAGCCTAATAGCAAAATTTTTTTTTTTCAGTGCCTGGGCTTTATGGTTATAAGACCAAAAATATCCGCGCTAATGCCTATTACACACATGTTTTTTTTTATTTCGCTCGGCCGTCTATATAACTCGGCCGGCAACCCCCTACTTCCCGGCCTCTGTAGTAATGTACTATAACCATCTAAATTATATGCCGATTGCGTTATTTTCCCTTTTTTTTTAGCGTACAAGTCACTTCAAGACATTACTCGCTAAACGCGGTGTTTTTTAAAACCATATCGTCTTTGAGCTGTTATCGATATTGTCAACGTTGTGACAGCTCTTATTTACTTGACACTCTTGACAGTAATGGCGGTCGAGTTAGAAAACAATACCATAACAGGTAAGACGGTTTTTACTGCCTTGAATAGAGCCTAGATCTAGATTTACAGAATTGTACGATAGGGTAGATTTTTTTGTCAAATTTGTCGTTTTGTACACACAACATCACACCTAACTAACCATTAAAGACAGAGCAGAGAGAAAAAGAAAGAGATGTATAGGGTAAAGGCACCAGTGGTCAGCCAGAGACCTGTTGTCGGCCTCTGCCTATACTTTGTATGAGTGGGAAGAGTACGAAAGGTATATTTCCCACTCTGCACTCATATAAGGTCGACTACTGGTCTCTGGCTGACCACTGGTGACTTTACCCTATATGTGTATTATGTCAACTTCTATGCATTCTAGTGCGACTCTCTTTCATGCAATATTTCAGATTTCTGAAGTGTAATAGCTATACTCGAAACTGTAATTAGATTCCAAAATCCTAACCTCAACCGACGCACATTCGCTGTGATTACTGCATTTTGGTTTAAGTGTAGGTATTTTTATCAATTAAACTGACCCTAATATTACTGGTTACACGAGTTCTCATTATGTTTATGAAATAATATTTTAATAAAGAAATAATCAAGATGGGAACTGTCAGATTTTGGAATCTAATTAGATTTTCGAGTATAGATGTGTTGCTGTGTGTACGCTTGTAATTGTTTGGATGATCGGAGGCTGGACATCACACAATTGGGATTGTTCATATTTTAAAATCACTTTAATTTGAAAACCATTTCGAGAATTACGTCTACTAATTATATTCATTATTTAATAGATAAATATATGATTATTTCAAAAAAAAAAAAAAAAAACTAAAATACTACAAAACGTCTTAAAATTCTAACTATAAATAAAATAACCCTTGCAGTTCACCCGCTTGAGGCATGGTCCCTAAAATGCTGGCCGCGTTCCCCCTTTGCACAGCCAGACTGAGCCGCTGGGCAAAGAACGAGCCGGCTCTGGGATCACCCGCCGCCAAAATAAGTCTTTCCGACACCTCTTTAACAAACTTCTTGGTGTCGGAAGACCACGGACCCAAAGTTTCCATTGCAAGTGCCGCAAAAAAGTAATTATCTACTAATACTTTAATTATAATTACTATTTCGGAAATTTCGACAAAAGTATATTTTGACCTTTGTTTGACTTTCGTTTTTGGCTTGAAAACCTCCTAGGTGTATCTTACGGGTCAGGCGAAAACCGCTTGAAAAAGTACGTTTTATTACACTATTACAATATTTTTTAATCATTAGATATCATTTAATTGTTGTAATTTCATAGAAAACGCCAACTCAAATTTAAAATAATCATGTCATCCATAAAATGTCTGCTAAATAAAAATATATTAATACAAAATTAATGAAATCAGTCTCTTAAATTTACCTATTCTTTCGAATTATAATGTAAATCCGTGGGTTTATTTTTATTGTCTATCCCAAATCAGACAGTAATGGCTGTATACTGCGTACTTACCAAGGCTTTTTGTACCTTTTTGTTTCAAGTCTATTCGTGTGTGATTGTCCTTTGATATATTTATTTTATTTATTAATTTTGGTTAGCACTACGACTGACAATATCTTATTCGTTGTGTCATTAAATTTAAATTGTGGCTGGTTCGACGTAAATTGTTTGTTTGAAAAAAAATCCATATCATTAAACTATTGCTTATTTGAATGCAAAATATTATTTAGAAAACACCAATGTTTTAATAAAAAAAAATAACGCTGATACATAAAAGTCTTTTATAGATCTTAGTTATGTTTTTTTTACCTAGTTCGATGATTCATTAATAACGATCGATTCTATTATTCATAATGCTCCTAATAAGGTGTCAATACGTTGGTAATCTCCGCAAGCATCGGTTAAGGAGCTAGAGGCATACAAACAAACTAACGTGTGTTTTTATTCCAAGCACGCTCCCCTGTTACGAGTAAAATGTGAATATGTTATAACATTTTATCTGATTAATCGTGCGTTTGCCGTAGAAAATACTTCTTTACTTTATTACTACGCCGTACGTGTATAGAATAATAATTTACCTAATACAATAGCATACATACACACAACGCGTGTCTCCCAATCTGGTGGGCAGAGACTATAGAACGCTAGGGCTAGCCAAGATACAATCACTAATAACCACAGGCCGGAATTTTCGTAGCACTTTTGAGCCGTCATAGGGACTTCTCGTTTATCGACTTCCGATATACTTAAATATGTTATCGATACATTATAGAACACAACATGTTAAAGGAGATTAAAAGAAGAGGTAAACAACAGGCGGTATCATCGCTAAAGAGCGATTTCTTTCAGATAACTTTCGAGTAATTGAAAATGTGAAATAGAGATTTGCAATGAAAACAATGAAAAGTTAATAGTTAACATTTTAATCAGTTCAGTTAAGTGTTTTATCGTTTTAGTGCTAACAAGACGGGATAAGACCGCCTGTTGTTTACCTCTACTTTTAATCTTCTTTAATATGTTGTGTTCTATAATGTATCGATAAAATATGTATACCCGAACGAAGTCAATAAACGAGAAGTCCCTATGAAAGCTCAAAAGTGCTACGAAAATTCCGGCCTGTGCTAATACCGTTTTCTTTTTCATCGCTTAAAATGGGGATGACATTCATTTGCGTTACGATAAACCACGCGGTCAACTGTCATTCCATACATTTAGAGCGAGAAAATAGAAAAATGTTAGTGACGTTTGCATGTTAGCTAGAACCGCAGGTGCACCGGTCTATTCATACAGTTTTCGCTTCCTCTATAATATTCATCAACCTATACATGCACGTTTGTCGGTTTCGGGTGCTTTTAATTTAGCCATTATTCAGTACACCGCGAATCTGATCACTGTAGGGCTGCCCCTACCGACATTTTCACCCACTCTCGTAAAATACGATAATTATACCACATATAAAATAAAATAAATAAATATCAGGGGACAATGTCACACAAATTGACCTAGTCCCAAACTAAGCTGTAGGCTTGTACTACGGTTACTAGACAACGATATAAATACTTATATAGAGAAATATATACTTAAATACATAGAAAACATCCATGACTCAGGAACAAATATTCGCGCTCATCACACAAATATCTGCCCTTACCGGGATTTGAACCCAGGACCGCTAGCTTCGTAGGCAGGGTCACTACCAACTACGCCAGTGCGTCGTCAAATGTTGATAGAAGTGTGCTAATGGATAGATAAAAACTCCCGAAATCATTAATAACACGGTTTTTACTTTTGAGCTGACTCCACGGCCCAACCGATTTCCAACAAACGAATCGTAAAAATAGCTTTCTACTAAAAAAACTACGTCCGTATAACTTAAATAAACACATACATACAAAAAAAACCTCAAGTTGACGTTTTTTATGACCTCAATTATACAAAAGGTGGGGTCAAACTTATAGAACTCATAGTGGAGGGATTCGCCAAACAGCCACAACTGACCCGCTGGCCGGGGAAGCGTGTCCAGATATGGCCATTTGACCGGGCTGAGGCTGAATTTGATAGGGAGAGACCCATAACGTCTTTATACGGCCTGGAGAAGACGGCATGGACCCGGAATCGATATGCACCACTAGAGGAGCGGTGGAATCTTAACGTCAACTTGGATCAGCTTGACGTCAGCTGACTTACTATGAGCCTAAGGACCCCACTATATCAAGACGTCCCCGACGCTTATATAGCGCCGTTTTTTAAAAACTTCGATAGCGCGATGTAGAACCACAAAGTTTGTTTTGCGGGTGGACAAATTTGGAACTAAAAGGGTCGGAACTGGGTTTGTTTGTGTTTATTTACAGTGGCGCCGCGCTTAACTAGAAATGCGAAAGTTTTGGGGTCTGTTAAGCTTTTTTAGATGTACCTTATGTGGGTTAAATAGGGTGTGAATTCAAACGCTTTAAATTTTGGCATTTTTAAGGGTGACTACGTCAACAGGAAAACGTGCGAGGGCGACCTCTGGTATGTACTGAAGTTAAATGAAATTTCAATCGAAGACTGACTTCGACTTAGATTTTTTTACAGTAAATGAAAAAATACCGAATTTTTACAAATATTTATCTATAGGTGTTCTAAAACCTACTGTAAAATAATTACGGTAATAGGGACGTACTATTTAGGGAATGACACGAAATTCCAGAATGTCTAACTAAATCCCAAGTTACTCTTTTTAGCAGGTTCTCAAAAAACCAGATTCGAAATATTTTGTGACGATAATAAACAATTCCCCGATTTGAATTTTTAGTTCTGGGATTCCGATATACTACGACGCGTTGGCCTTGTTGGTAGTGACCCTGCCTACGAAGCTGGCATTCCTGGGTTCAAATCCCGGTAAGGGCAGATATTTGTGTGATGTGATGAGCGCGAATATTTGTTGCGTTTTCTATCCCCCTTACTTATAAACGTGGAATAAGCTCGGAATAGTTTATGCCATGCTTTGTCACTTTCTGTCAGATGCAAATGTCACAATTACAGATAAAGACAAAGCATGGCATAAACTATTCCAAGCTTATTCCATGTTTATAAGTAAGGGGGTTAGTCTTTAATTATATATTTCTCTATATAAGTATGTTTATTGTTGTCTAGTACCCATAGTACAAGCCTAGAGCTTAGTTTAGGACTAGGTCAATTTGTGTGAGATTGTTTCCTGTTTTTATTTTTATTTATTGCAAATTAGGTATTTTAAAATTCTGGTATTTCGGGAACGAGAATGAATGAGAATGAGTCTGGTATTTCATCTTTAGAACGCAGTTTTCGCGAGGAATTAATAATACGTATGTAATACCTAACTCAAAACATAAATCCACATTGATTGCGCGTCGTTAGACAAGGTTCTATCGCAGAACCCTAGGCATTTCGCACGTACCCTGACACAGTAACGCCAGATTTGGCAAGCAGCTGTTCTAATGTTTGAATGGCTTGAATGGCGTTTACGAGTGACGCTCACCAGCTCATCACCAGGCTTTGACTGTCGTTTAGTTATGATGTAGAATTTGTACGACAAAAAAACGTTTGTTTCAATTCAAGTTTGAAAAATGCTTTTAAAAAAGCTATTAAAAAGTGGTTATTGAGAAAAGCGTTTTACTTTATAGAAGATTTTTTGAAAAATAAAAGTAAATTATAAATTACAATTCTTACTACATAAAATGTTTGGTTGAGCATTAGGTTTAGTCATACATAATTTGTTGTACACCACAAATATGGTTGAGTATATATCAGGAGAACTTTATCATTAGATATGTCATGCAATAAATTATATTTGATTTGATTTGATTCTTGGAAGAATAGACAGTAGCTTCAACAAGATCACGTTAAAAGATAAAGATAAAAAAGATAAAAGATGTTTATTCAGTAAGTAGGCCGCACGGGTACTTTTACACGTCAAAAATCTACCAGCGCTTCGCAAGAGACCACTGCTGAGAAGAAACGCCGCAAGAAACTCAACAGTAAGTCGTTTTTTATATATTGCTAATGATATTATACAATAATAAACTTAACCTAGCATTATATAAAACAATGAATCTCACATAACACCAAAAATTTATATATTCATGTGTAGTTGAGCAGGAAAATGTGTCAAAACTCAGAATTGTCACAAAACTAATAAGCAACAGTAATATAAAAAAAATATATAGAAAGTATACAAGTTATACTTACCTGTGCCGGTGCAAGACAACTTGCATAAAAGTTTCGATACATTCTCCTACAGAAGCCGTGTCCCCTAGACAATATACAATATTTACATATTTTTTATGACTAAGTTATTATTAAATTATTTAGGTGTTGGCCAAGCATTTTTATCTGTTAGATAGTCTTCGACCCTATATATATATATAAGCTTTAGACATCAATAGACGTCAATAGACGTTGAATAGACATTATTGTTATAAGTAGTAAATATTATTGGACAACCTAACACAAATTGACCTTCTCTCAAACAATAAGCTCGATAAGCTCTAAGCAACAAGCTCTAAGCTCTAAGTTGTATTATATGGCTAGTGGGATACATGGAAAACTTCCAAAACTCAGGAGCTCATGGAAAACTTCCAAAATACTCGCCTTGTCGCACAAATACTTGCCCATACCGGGAATCGGACCAGAGGCCGCTAGTTCTTTAGGCAGGGTCACTACCACTGCCGTCCTACCAAAGAAGGCAGCTAACTGCAAAGTAATAGTTGAAAAAAAAAAAAAAAAAAAATGTTACCAATACAGTGTAGAATAGATTGATTCCACTACTATACATTGCAGTTACCCGCCTTCTTTAGTAGGACGGCAGCACGCTACGCTACCCTTACCGCGTCATTGTATTACCTCGACGTTTCGATTGTTCTTTGAAGGTCTTGGTCATGAATAGAGAGACTAAAGGATCATCAATATTTAGTAGTCTAAACATTATTGAAAGCAATATATTAAATAAATATTATTTTGTATTACCTCTTACTGAATCAATAAATAAATAATAAAAACCGTATATCATGAGTTCTATCCGGATCCGGGAAATGCTATCCTGCTCCTATTTACTCATATTATATGAAATACAATAGTATATTTAATTTATTGTACAAACAAAAGAGGTACTACAATTAAAAGTAAAAACTAAACTTATTTAAATTAAAATAAAACTAAGCTACTCAAATATTAAATATGTAAATAATAATCACCACTATAAAAAGAACACCTCTAGCAGGTCCGCTCGCGGCATGGTCCCTATGACACTGGCTGCATTACCTCTCTGGATAGCTAGCCCAATCCTTTGGGAGAGATAAGCACCTGTGTCTTTGAGCCAGGCTGACAGGAGCTTAATAAAGCTATAGTAATAATAATACTTAAATAAATATTACGTGACAATCTCACACAAATTGACCTAATCCCAAACTAAGCTCTAGGCTTGTGCTATATGGGTACCGTCAACTGGGGTTACTTTAAACATTGGGGTAACATTGACCACCCCAAAAATCATCTTAAAAATTTAATTATTCCTTTAATTAAATGTTCCATCAGAAACAACCTATTTATATTGTTCTAAAATTATTTTAACAATTAAAGATGTTTACCACTAAAATTGTCATAGTTTTAAGCGTGGTCAATGTTACCCCAATGTTTAGAGTAACCCCAGTTTACCGGTACCTACCTACTAGACAACGGTACAAATCTTATATAGAAAAATATATACTTAAAGGGAATCGAACAATATCTGTGAACTAAATCTTGAATAGTTTAAGCTCCTGAGCGCTTTACTCGAATATCCTTCTAATAAATATACACTCTTTGACGTAAACAACTACTTATCGTCTACTTAATTTCATAAAGATCGGATCTACGATACTAAGGTGTCTAAAAAAAACTAAACTGATTCTGGGTTCCACGTACAAACTAACCCCTAACCCCCTTACTTATAAACGTGGAATAAGCTTGGAATAGTTTATAACATGCTTTGTCACTTTCTGTCAGATGCAAATGTCACAATTACAGATAAAGACAAAGCATGGCATAAACTATTCCAAGCTCATTCCATGTTTATAAGTAAGGGGGTAAAAGTGACGTTATTTATGAACTCAACTTTACAAAAGGTATTTATGAACTCAACTTTACAAAAGGTATTTATGAACTCAACTTTACAAAAGGTATTTATGAACTCAACTTTACAAAAAGTATTTGTGAACTCAACTTTACAAAAGGTGGGGTCAAATAACCTAAGAACTCATAGTGGAGAAGAAGCACAGGCAACCACAGACTAACCGCTGGCCGAGAGGCGCGTACAGTATAGGCGATTTGACCTTGCTGATCTGAGAGACGATCCATAATGAGCCTGGGGAAAAGCGGTATGGACCATGTAATCGAAGTGCACCACTGGGAGCGGTGGAATCGGACTGAACGTCAAATTATATCAGCTTGACGTCGACTGACTTACTATGAGGCTAAGGACCCCACTTCCTAACACTTCTCCGCCGTATATATAACGACAATTTAAAAAACTTCGATAG
The DNA here is from genome assembly GCA_927399475.2 of Acleris emargana. Lineage (NCBI taxonomy): Eukaryota > Metazoa > Arthropoda > Insecta > Lepidoptera > Tortricidae > Acleris > Acleris emargana. Next base: position 11,158,914 of record OV656860.1, read on the forward strand.
CGCGATGTAGAACTACAAAGTTTGTTTTGCGGGTGGACAAATTTGGAACTAGAAGGGTCGGAACTGGTTTTGTTCGTGTTTATTCACAGTGGCGCCGTGGTTAACCGCGTATGCAAAAAGTTTGGGTCTGTTAAGGTTTGTTCGGAGATGTACCTTATATAGCCGAGATAGGGTGTGAATTCAATAGTTTTATATTTTTGAATTTTGAAGTGATTTCGCTCAACGGGACGACACGTATGAGGGCGACCTCTGGTATCTACCGAAGTCAAACAAGATTCCTTACGACGAATTCTGTGTAGGTAGCTGGTCTCCATAAGTGTCACCATAATCGGCCCGCATGTTAGCCTACGTCGACAATGATATTATGTCGATGATCTTGAGATAAAAACGTTTTATTGCGTGGATAAGTGTCACCATAATCGGCCCGCTGGTTTAATCAATAAATTGAATGATGTGTATCTTTCATCAATATAATATATAATGTTAAATCAACGTTTATGACACACCGCAAAAAGTTATTTCTTTAGTTCACATAGTCTCTTCACCGTCTTAGCATTTTTGAAACGTACTTTTGGCGAGGAATTAATCATCAAGTAACCTTACTAAAAAGTTAGACAAGGTTCTATCGCAGACCGGTTGGCATTTCACACACGTACCCTGACACAGTAACGCCAGATTTGGCCGGCAGCTGTTCAAATGTTTGAATGGCTTGAATGGCGTTTACGACTAACGCCTCCACGATGCTTTGACGGTCGTTTAGTATGTGTGAGGTAGAACTTGTCGAATAATAATATTTTTATTGACGTTGTAGGTAAATAATAAAAATATCAAACTTGTTTCTTGGAAGAATAGTCACACGTTATATTATAAAACATACCTACATACATACATACCTTCACGCCTTCATTCCCAGAGTGGGGCAGGCAGAGCTACAGAATTACCAACAACTCTAAAAACTTGTTGATAACTCTGTAACCACAATTTGCACAATTAGGCTAAGATGTTTAACAGTGTATATTAGTGACAGGTAGCAAGCCCATCGCCTAACAGTACTACAAGCCTTTATTCCTTTATACTCGTAACAACTCTCATACGAGTATTAGTATAGTGTATGTAATCTTGTCTATGTAATGTAATGGAGTAGAGATTTTGCTACTAAACCTGGTATATGACACCTGAAACACATCTAATCGTGATATGATAAAAACTAGCGACCTGCCCTCGCTTCGCTTCGTTTTATGTGATTTGGGCCCTATTAATAGGACGCACGGACGCAGGACGGACGGACAACGTGCCTCCGTTGTCCGTCCGTCCGTGCGTCAGCTGTACCATTTAACCGTAATATATAGTGGGTAGTTTTTGTCAGAATATGTGTTAGTACCAGAGGTCGGCATAGGCAGTGCCTATTTGCCTAAACTTCGCGGGAGGACGTAACTAAGAGTGGTTACAACCACCAAAAATAATGTTTTATTTTTATTGAATGCGGGATTTCCAGGTATTTTTTAATAATACATAAATGTGGAAATTCATACTAAAACTAGATCAGTGTTAGTATTTAGTATATACATGCCTACAAATGCAAGTGATAATTTACCAGAATTCACAAATTGTTTAAGCTCTGTTAGTGCTATAATAAGTGAGTATGATGTGGAGTCTGTTTACGTTTTGGGAGACTATAATGCTCATCCAGGTGAGTTATTTTTTAAAGAACTTTCGGAGTTTTGTATAGAGCAAAGTTGGATATGTGCGGACGTTGTACAGTTGGTTAACGTATCGGAAACATACACATATATATCTGATGCTCACGGCAGTGCTAGGTGGTTGGATCATTGCGTCGTCACGGCGGCGGCAGCACAAACAGTGCTTGATTCATATGTTAAATATGACGTGTACTGGTCTGACCACTTTCCGTTGTTTTTGTTATGTAATTTTAAAATGGTAAGACCTAAAACTGTTTCTACTCATATAACGTGTAATAAAGTAATTTGGGGGGAAAGAACGAAAGATCAAATTGAATACTATACTGAAATTTGTAACAGTAAGCTTAGGGAAATACATTTCCCGACGGATTTCCAAAAATGTTGCCATCAGTCTTGTGATGACGAAAAGCATAAAAATATAATAAATAACTTGTATACTGACATTGTGACCACGTTGAGCCAGGCGGCCCTTAATGCACATCATAAAGCAAAATACAAACCGCGCTGCATTGCGGGGTGGAATAAACATGTGTCAGAGGCGCATTGCGAGGCGAGACTCTGTTTTGTAATGTGGGTTAGGGGTGGTAAACCTAAATGTGGTCCTCTATATGAAGATATGGTTAAAAGTAGGAACATTTTTAAGGGTAGGCTTAAATGGTGTCAAAACCACCAAGAACAAGTAAAAATGGACATTCTGGCTTCTAAACATGCTTCAGGGGATTTTAAAAGTTTTTGGAAATGCACTAAAAAACTAAGTGGAAAAATGTCCACACCTGTTAGTGTCGATGGCATTGCCGAGCCGAAACAGATAGCCAATATGTTTGCTGAAAACTTTAGAGTGCAATCGCCGTTAGGAGGGCCGTCGCTTAGTGCTAAGGACCATCATGTTCAATACAAGTCAAGAGTGAGTGCTCGAGAGATTGCTTTTATTATAAAAAAAATGAAAAAGGGAAAATCTCCCGGACATGATGGGCTTAGCATTGAGCACCTACAACATGCTGGACAGCATTTGTCTCGGGTTCTAGCACTTTTATTTAATGTTTGTATATGTCATTCTTACGTACCACCCGAGATGATGCGAACACTTGTAGTGCCAATTGTAAAAAATAGAACAGGTGACGCGTCGGACAAGTCGAACTACAGGCCTATATCATTGGCGACTATACTGGCAAAAGTATTTGACAGTGTGCTTAACTCGCAGTTGGATAAACACTTAATCTTGCACGACGCTCAGTTCGGCTTCCGAGCAGGGCTTTCCACTGAAAGTGCCATTCTCAGTCTTAAGCACACGGTCAAATATTATACGGATAGAAAAACGCCGGTATACGCTTGTTTTTTAGATCTCTCGAAGGCGTTTGACCTTGTCTCTTACGACATCCTATGGCAAAAGTTAAGGGAGGCTGGAGTGCCGACGGACCTGGTCAGTGTGTTTCAGTATTGGTACGGCAACCAGGTGAACCAGGTTAAGTGGGCCGGGACACTCTCTGAGCCGTACGGTTTGGAGTGCGGAGTAAGGCAGGGGGGGCTAACGTCACCGAGCCTCTTCAATCTGTACATGAATGCGCTCATTGAGGGACTCTGCAACACGCGTGTGGGGTGTTACATTGACGGTATCAGTGTCAACAATATCAGTTACGCGGATGACATGGTGTTGCTGGCTCCCTCAGTGTGCGCACTCAGAGAGCTCCTAGCCCTATGCGAGGCCTACGCTGTTTCGCATGGGTTGCGTTACAATGTAAAAAAAAGTGAACTCATGGTTTTTAAGGCCGGTAGCAAGTGTCCTGCCGAAGTTCCCCCTGTTACCTTGAGCGGAACTGCGCTCACTAGAGTCAAGCAGTTTAAGTACCTGGGACATTATGTTACCGATGACCTTAGGGATGATGTGGACATGGAAAGGGAACGCAGAGCATTGTCGGTTAGGGCTAATATGTTGACCCGTAGATTTGCTAGGTGTTCAGACGCGGTAAAAATCACCTTATTCAAAGCGTACTGTACATCTATGTACTCGGGTAGTCTGTGGGTCAAATATACCCAAAAGTCGCACAATGCTCTGCGGGTCCAATATAATAACAGCTTTAGGGCGCTGTTACGGCTACCCCGATTCTGCAGTGCCTCTGCCATGTTTACGGAAGCCCGAATGGATGGCTTCCATGCTATCCTGCGGAAAAAAGTAGCATCCCTCCTAGGTAGAATGAGGTGTAGCAGTAGCAGCATCCTAAAGATGATTGCGGGCAGGTTTGATTGTCCCTTAGTTGTGGGTCTAATCAGACTTGTAAAATCAAACTTAGATTTTAACTTTTAAATGAATAATGTGTTTTTGTGTTTGTTATTTGTCCTAAAATCGTCTTAATTGTATTTTATTTTATTTTACTAACCCGATATGGATCTCGTTGTCCGAAATAAAAGTATTTTGATTTGATTTGATTTGATTTAAAACTCAATATCACATGTTAATAACATTTATTGTATACAATTTTACATGATCATCAATAACAAAAACAACTTTCAATCTGATAATTACAATCACTATTACTACTATTAATATTATTTCATACGAAATACTTTGTTAGTTTATTTACATTAAAAATAAATCAGAATATGTAATTTGATAATGTATAATTTTAACATGTGATATTGAGTTTTAGTATGAATTTCCACATTTATGTATTCTTAAACACCCGGAAATCCCGCATTCAATAATAAAAAAACATTATTTTCGGTGGTTGTAACCACTCTTAGTTACGTCCTCCCGCGAAGTTTAGGCAAATAGGAACTGCCTATTCCGACCTCTGGTTAGTACAGTACAGAATATGAGATATACAGATCGGAAGTGAGTATAAGCGTCGGAAGGGACCGCCCTGGGCGTACTCTTTCGAATCAAATCGGAGAAATACTGGAAAAGAGCCGAATTATAAGAACCCGAAACCGACGTGCATGCATGACTCGTTGTATGAATATCGTAGCAAGTGGAAAGAAGTGGTCTCCGCCTACCCCTCTGGAAAACAGGCGTGATTTAATGTAATGTAATGTGTTAGTACGGCGGATTTACTAAAAATACAATCAAACATAAAAAACGTCGGTATAATTATAGTACGTACCTACAAACCCCGAAGAAAAACATGAAATATTTAAGTTACAAAATGGTTAAGGTGGTCCTACCTGGTATCTGTTAACTAAATCTAAAACAATTTAAGCTCCTAAGCCACTCATCTTCCGCTTTCTTAGAATATTACTCGGAATCTAAAAATAAATGGAATACTTAGTCCCATTCACAGACCTTTCATGCGACACCTAACACTCCTTGCCATAAAAAAAATGTAGCAAAAAGTCGTCTACGTAGGCTGCATCCGGCATTTGAGATTTGATATCCCTCCGGTCGGATTGTCTGCATGGCCGACCGGTATTCAAAATTATTAATTAGCAACTAAGTGTCAATTTTATTTGTATTACATTCGGTTTTTTTATTTGTCATTGGTACAGTTTTTTTATCTGTGGGGTACAGTCAATGAAGGAGCTGATATTTCCTCGCACCATCTTAAATCTATCGATTAGTGGATATGTGGACCCGATTCTAAGTGCACATCTCTTAAATAGCCTAAAACTAAATTGTCTAATGTTAAGACATAGTTTAGATGGCCAATTTAACCATTGCTATTCCAGAATGTCAAGCTGACAATGTACCTATATAAGACCGCCTAAAATAAGAAGCGTCAGATTCAAATTAGCGCTGTCATGGCGCTGTCATTTGATTATGACAGCTGCACATAGAATAGCAAAGTGATTTAGCGACACCTAAATAAAATTAGGAGGATTAGAGGACACTGTAGAATCGGTGCCGTGTGGTTGCCAGCTTAGAATTGTGCCACTCCATGTCTTCCCGTGGAAGTCGTAAGAGGCGACTAAGGGAATAAAGGCTTGTAGTACTGTTAGGCGATGGGCTTGCTACCTGTCACTAATATATACTGTTAAACATCTTAGCCTAATTGGCTACTTGATAGTTTTCAGAAAAGTATTTTAAAATGTGCGTTGGCTTATTTTATACATCTCACATTATTTTGTTTCTAGAAAAAATGTTAATTATTAGAAAAAACACGTTTATAACGAAATTAATTTGAAATACGCGCGTAAACGGTAGGTCACGTGACTTTTGTCGTTGGTGACGTCACTACACATAAAACAACGAACCGAATTATTATAAAGCCAACTTAAGCGAAAGGATAAAGTTTTAAAAATATATTTTGTGAAAATGTCTAATTATAAGACATGTGCCGTACCAATGTGTAGAAGTACGACGATCAAAACTCCTGAAAAATTATTTATACACGTTCCTAAAAATCATCAACATCGAAAGAAGTGGTTGCAGTTGGCACGTCGAGATTCGAAGTTAACATCTGTCCACTTTTGGCAGATTTGCACTACCTGCCTTTAAATATCCCGCCTCCATTTAGTGCAAGTTCTCACGAATACAATTATGGTAAGCTTTCGAGTCGTTTATTTTGACTACGGAGATGTTTGACAACTTTGTATTTAGGCTGCAGTGACGTCACACGTAAATCAGTCATGGCTGCTAGCGTTTGGGTTCATTGGAGCCACAGGTAAAAAACGACGATGTTATTTTGCAAAAATAAAGTACTTATCATATTTTTTATTGCAAATAAAAATATGTGCAGTTATTTTTATAGTGTAAGCTACCATATTCAACACTTTTTATATTTAATTGTTACAACTGTCAAGTAGCCAATTGTGCAAATTGTGGTTACAGATTTATCAACAAGTTTTTAGAGTTGTTGGTAATTCTGTAGCTCTGCCTACCCCACTCTGGGAATGAAGGCGTGAAGGTATTTATGTATGTATGTATGTAGAATCGGGTCCAGTGTTATAGTACCAACACCAACTTGATCTCTCTTCGTATATCGTTCGTTTCCATTAATTTAGGAAAGATTCAATTTAATCCCGTCGTTTGTCATATTTTCATTCCCTTTAGGAATTGTTGCTACTCTATGGTAATTCTGGCCCATAGATCAATCGGCATCCGGCAGGGACCTACATGACCAGCTTAATCCCACTTCTGATTTGCAGTTTTCCTGTTAATCTGTTTTATTAAAGTGGTTGGCGCGAGTGATCATCAAGATAAATAATATGTACAGTAAAGGAAATTGATTCCTAGACCATTTTGGACTATGTTATAGTGAAGTTATCAATCAAAACGTACGGGGCTTCGTATAATGTTGTTTACAGTGTCACTTTGACATAGTCCAAAATGGTCTAGGAATCAATTTCCTTGACTGTACATAAGTATAAAACAGTAAATATCAGGAGATAATCGCGCACAAATTGACCTACGAACTGAACTAAGCTCTAAAGGCTTGTTCGAGTATGTAGCCTGGTACTATGGGTCATAGACAAATAAACACCTAATTTTATAGGGAAATACATACGACAGATTTAACCAGGGCTATTTCAGAATGCCAAACTGACAATGTACCTATATAAGACCGCCTAAAATAAGAAGCGTCAGATTCAAATTAGCGCTGTCATGGCGCTGTCATTTGATTATGACAGCTGCTCATAAAATAGCAAAGTGTTTTAGCGACACCTAAATTAGGAAGTTTAGAGGCCACTGTAGAATCGGGTCCATTAATTGATTTTTGATACATTTAAACCGCACAATTGAAATGTAGATGTCTCTATGGCAAGTATTATAGAGTTAACGACCAAGACGACCCTTTGGATCAAGATCCATGGTTCAAGAAAGCGCGGCCCACGCTCGCTTAGATTTCACCACCAAATACGGCGCCGGCGCATATTATGGCGGCAGTCACGCGCTGGGGAAGCTCCACAGACATTGAAAACAGAGAACAAGAAAAAATATTGAAGAAGGTCTCCAGTTCTCCAGGACCAATTATAATGTTAAATAACTGGGTCTGTACTCGACGAAAATCAAGATTGCTTTTGAAATTGTTGTCGTATTGTTTTTAACTACGCCGCCATACTGTCAAGTAAGTAAGAGCTATCGAAACGTTGATAATACGCAAACATGTTAAAAGCAATGTTGTTTGTAAAACAGAGATAAAACCTTATTGCTTTGACCGACGTGTAAAAGAGCCCTCATGTGGCCAATTTACTGAATAAATATTTTGAATTTGAATTTTGAATTTGAATTTGAATTTCGTAATGTCAACATTTTGATAGCTCTTATTTACTTGACAGCAATTGGCCGAGTAAAAAACATTACAATTCGTATAGGAGCAAGAAAGTAATTCAATTGTTTTACGCGTCGGAACGTTTTACAAAGTAAAATGATTAACAATAGTAGCAACTATGTCAATCTATATACTTCTATTTATATTATTCTAGACCTATCTTATTCTACGCTATACATTATAATAAACATTTTATTTTGATTAAAGCCAAACGAAGCGGAGGCAAGTCGATTTGGGTATCAACTGTTTTTTATTACTTCATAAGTTCTTATTAACTAAAAAAAAACAAAAACCTACTTCGTGCAGGTAGATTTTATCTGCATTATTAACCATAACTGGTTATATTTAACTTTATTAGCAAATTATACGAGTAGGTATATTATGATACAATCCGTAAATTCACCCGTCGGTCCGACACTGGTGTTAGCGAAACACGGTAATATACTTTATTTGTATAGGGTTAAGGTAATTTTTGATTTACTATCCGTGCTGAACAAAGACTGATTGTATAACCATACGTTTAAAATGGGATCCTGTCTGTATATATTTGTATATTTACTATACAAGAATACGTCGTATACTAATTTTAAAAAAAACCTTTGTCTCATCTTGGCGGTAGATATTGTATTTATAAAGAAAACTTTTTAGTACTTATATTTGCATTCTTTATCTTTGTAATAATTAAACTATCCACACTAATATTACGTCTGTCTGTCATTTTATTACGGTGTCACGGATACACCGCTGAACTGATTTCGATGAAATTTAGTATGGAGATAGCTTGAACCCCAGGGAAGGACATAGAATACTTTTTATCCCGGAAAACATAGGTTCCCGAGGGAATAAAAAACTTCCCTGCGGAATATACTTAGATACTTATCTTATCCTATGAGTAAATCGCATTTTATGGATTTTCTACTCACAATCTTGTCCCAGTTATTTTTGTAGGAAGTAAAGGAACACTTGTGTTGACTTACTGTTCGTTAGTAGGTCAATAAATTAGTAGACAATACCTTCGAATTAAAGGTGCGAACAAATCGCGGTAACACATCGCACTGCTAGATCAAAACAGGAGCAACTCAAAATACAACTGTATTTCAAAATGAACTTTAATACAACTTCTATGAACTTGAAACAAAACTAGCAAGGATTTTGAGTTGATGCTGTTTTGATCTAGCAGTGCGACATATTCAGCTGCAAGATAGGTACGATAACTGCAGAAGCTTGTGCTGGTACGGCATTAGTGCTAATTAACACACTAGTTCTTGTGAATAGAAGGAGCACGAACTACAACATACCTAAATTGCGCAGGAATTAGGCAAAATCTAAGCGTGTTTTAATTTAGCTAGGTATATGAGATTTTGCAGTTGGTATTTTACAAAAAAAACACGATAGATATTTTTCCAGTTATTATTGGCTAATGTGTTTGTTTGCCAATTTTGACATAGTACTCGTACTTAGCTAAAGTATTTTCAATTCATGGCGGCTTGCCAAATTTACTTTAATTTTCACACACACGCACACACTCATATCTTCACGCCTGTGTCCCAATGGGGTAGGCAGAGACTATGGAACGCCAGGTGCACAGATTTAAACATACAACTTTCGCTTCCTCTACATTCATCAATCTCTTCATGGACGTACGTCGGTTTCGGGTACTTTCTATTTGGCCCTTGTTCAGTACATCGCGAATCTGATCACCGTACGTCCGTGTAGGACGTCCCCTACCGACATCTCCGCTCTCTCTCGCTCGCCATATATCTTGACCCAATTTGACTGTAACCCTACAGTTAAAATTACGTGGCAGTTAAGTCGTTGCGTGAATAAAAACACTACCCAAGAGGAATGCAAAGAAAGATGATGCAAGGCTGAGATGTCACTCCACAACTCTTCATATCAAGGTTCTGAGTCGAAATTCCAGCTCAAAACAGCTAAGCATCTCTTTCTCTTCAATGAGAATTCTTGATAACTTCTCATTACCACTCAAAGCGCATATTAAGCTGTACAGTTGCTGACAATGAAACTTATAGCGACTTCATCAATGTTAATCTATCGTTTAAATCTTCATTTTATTCTAGTTATATGGCTTTTGACGTAGAGACCTCGTCGTGTTGTTCTCATTCATTATTTTATTTTAATGTTTATTGACCTTACATTTGTAATATTTGTATTTTTGCTGGTTTTAAGAATTTATTGTTTATTACCTTATTATTACTTAATGTAACTTACTTTTAAGTATTATAATGTTTTTATGATTGAAAAAATTACCTTATGCTGGAGTTTCTTGCGGCGCTTCTTCTCCGCAATGATGGTCTTGTCCGTAGCGCTTGTAGATTCACTACACATTTACTTGTGGGAGGACCTTGTGCAGGATCCGTCTGGGTTGGTACCACCATCTTATCCATTATAACCTACCGCCAAGCAGCAGTGTTCGCATTGTTGTGTTCCGGTTTGGGGATAAGACAGCCGGTGAAATTACTAGCAATGGAGGCATTCCATCTTAGTCCTCAGGGTTGGCAACGCATTTGCAGTCTTGTGAATGCGAATGTCTATGGGTCACAGTTTCCACTTACCATCAGGTGGCCTGTGTGCTCGTTTGCCTTCCCATGCCATAAAAAAAAAAAAAATTACCGACGTGTAAAAAAGCTCGCATATGGCCAATTTACTGAATAAATATTTTGAATTTTGCTTCTTTTTCAGATAACGCACTGGAGGCAAGATGGCGACGAAGTCGTACAGCAAGCACAAGGAGTACAAGGAGTTCTCCAGCAGCGGGGGAGCGCCCTTCGCGGGGGAGCAATTCGGTAAGGACCCACCTGCATCATGTGGTTGATGGTCGATAAAGCAGGCTGGGGCCGTTGTCAAGATGCAAAAGCTACTCACATCCCATACATTTTGAGTGATGAAAAAAAATTAAAGTGCTAGTTGGACTCGCCCACAGAGGGTTTCGCGCATGACGCGGTTAACTCAATTCAAAAATTTGAACCGCCGCCGTTCTTTGCATAAAGACACTGTATTTTGCGATTGAATTAAAAATGTATAGTGTTCAGATTTTTCTCTATATCTACTACCAGAGTATAAGACGGTATTACTTGCCAAATTTCACAGTTCTAGGCAAATACCCTATAAATTTTGATTCCCTTGTGAGTGTCAAAATATAAGTTTTTTGCGGAATAAACGGCCGTACCTTTTTATTACTCTTTTTGACGTTTGATATTTTTACAGCTTCAAGGGACTGTATGTATATGGTTTTAATTTCAACTCGATACCTCTACGCGTTCCGGAGATACAGGGTCTTGACAGAGTGATCCTATAAATGTCCAGTTTTTTCCTTTCGAGGTACGGAACCCTCAAAAGAAAAACGTTAGTAGCGTTTGCGTCTTGGCTAGGGCCTCAGGTCTTAAGATACCTTCCTATTTCAAAACATACGTCTAGTAGATTTAAAAAAAAAAACTGATACGACTTAAAATCCTCAAGATGCATTCGGTGAACGGTTTTGCTGTCGAAAATCTATCGGATGTTTCCAATATTTACTTAACATTGTTTTAGAGTATGAATCCTTCTTCTATTTTTTTAGCTTTTGCATGTAAGTACGCAAGGGCAATGCAAATTAGCCTAAAGCGAGATTTAGAAAATAAATAAAAAAAGTGGCCTGCTGTCTTAGTCTAACTTTTACGTTAGAAAAAGACAGCAAAATTGTGCTTCTTGCTCTAGATCTGAAGTTGAAGTAAGACAAAAATAAATTTCTGCAATTTTTATTGCCTGTCTATTTCATGCTAAGCAAAATCACCCGTAGAAGTTGCTGTCTACTATGACTTCAACGCTTAAAAAAGACGGCAAAACTCGCCTTGCTTTACCAAAGAAGACTTCACCAAAGGTTTTCTTCTATTTCTAACATCACCATAAAGCAGATAAACCTCTTTTGGCAGACATGTTGAAATCCGAGCTGATCCCGGCGGGCAGCAAGCTGAACACCATAAGCAGCGCAGGCCCCAACGGTGGCCACCGGGAGTACCACTACGAGTATCGCGAGGAGAAGCTGCCCCACGGGAAGTACGACCGCAAGGACCTGCACACCGTCGAGGTACGCCATCTATTGACTAGTATAATATACTAGCGTTCTCGCTTCGTTTCACTCTACAATGTGTGACATCCATAAGAACATAAATTATAAGTAACGATAGCTTTAGATGCTCTGAACGGTTTTGTCGAAAAAATTATAACAATTACGTTTTCTGGTGAAGAGTTATAATTTTTTTAAATTTTCTCGAGCGCAAAACAGGTAAAAATAGCCGAAATAGGTAAATATATCAAAAACTTAATAACGCAGAACAGCTTTTAAATCCTATTCCTCGAAATGGTTTTCGAATTAGAGTAATTGAGGCATGGAATTTACAAATGGGCTAAGTGCCAAAATACAATTATTGAGAAATTGAATCAAAATGCATCAGCTTAAGGTACAATTTAAGTTTTGCTTTTTCTGGCACTTAGCCCATTTGTAAATTCCATGCCTCAATTGTGAAAATATGAACAATCCCAATTATAATTATACAAACCTTCCTCTTGGGTCACTCTATCTATCTATTGATGTAAACCGCATTAAAATCGGTTGAGAAATTTGAAAGATCTAACCGTGCATACAGACGGACAGACGACGGGAAGACGAAGCGACTATGCTTTATATTATGTAAAAACGATAGGTACATGTGTAGGATGACGATCACGTCGGGGTCACCAATGTAGGAGGAGAGGACAATAGAGAGATCTCTCTCCAGGCGGGTGTTATGCCTGGGGACCGAAGTCCATTGGGATGAAGTTGGAAGTGGTATATATGTCAACCGACTTTAGAAACTTCGTTAGCGCGTTGTAGGATCCTTAGTTCCGCTGTCTGACACTGGTGGCGCTAGCGAGTTGTTTGATACAAGTTTCCGTTAGATGTCGCTAAGTCGCCACACGTGCAACAGATGGCGCTTTGTGTCTTACAAAACACTACTCCGGGAATCGAGAGCATAGTAGTGTTTCGTAGAGCGCCATCTGTGTTACATTGCATGCTACTAGTTTAACGAATTAATGTTTTTGGTTTTTGATTCAATAGTTGAGTACTTGTGTCTTCCTAATCCTGGTAAACCAGTTTCTTAATAAATGTAGTTTGAAAGTAAACATTATTATTAGATTTTGAAGGTGCAATCAAGGCGAGTGAAACCTCTCTCCATCTCACGTTCTTCGCGCGCAAGCATATAAAGCCATCCCTTTTGATTCTTATGTGGGTGTAGCAGCTATCAGAGGGGTTATTATGACATAGCTATGCAGTTCATTTTAAGTTGAGCGTAAGGGACAGACTTATAGCAGTTATATAGCTCTGTCCTTTTCTATCAGCGTAAACAGAACTGCATTGCTATGTCAAAATAACCCCCCTGGCCTCTTATTGACAAATGTATGGGCAACTGTGACAGTTTAAGGTGGTGGCCCGTCTGCTATTAAAAAGGCTATCATCTATATAATATATGCATAGTCTCATCTACGTAAGTTAAGAAGGCAATTAAAGTTTCTTGACGTCTAATCATGACCATCTCATATCCCTTGCCCGGCCCTTGCATTTGGCGCTCATATAAAACAAAACTGAATAAGTTCCAACGTATTATTCCTCTATTTCCAGGAGTACACAGTACCTCCGAAGTCCTCGGAGTCCAACGCGTACTACTACGAGCGCGAGGAGCGCGCGCTGCCGGCCATCACCTCCGGCACGCGCACCTACAACTACGAGACAAGTGCCAGTTCCACGCCAGGTAACAGCTTACATACATCATCATTATCATCATCATGTCAGCCGAAAGACGTCCACTGCTGCACATAGGCCTTCCCCAAGGCTCTCCACTCAGACCGGTCTTGTGCTTTTTGCATCCACCGCGTTCACGCGATCCTTACAAGGTCGTCACTTCATCTTGTTGGAGGCCTACCCACAGCTCGTCTCCCGGTCCGCGGTACATACATACCTATACATTCTGTTCTTGCGTCTTACCGGTAATCACTTACGGGGCCGAAATGTGGACACTCACGAGTCGACTTTGGTCCACCAGTTTCAAGTCGCTCAGTGGATCTAACGGATCGCATTAGAAATGATGTGATCCGACAGAGAAAGTAACCGACATAGCCCTCCGACGTAGCAAGCTGAAGTGGCAGTAGGCTGATCATGTTTGCCGCAGAACCGACAGCATTTGGAGCCGTTGTGTTCTTGAGTGGAGACCGCGTCTCGGCAAAGACTTACTATAGGTGTGATGGTGGCGGTGTAGGTTGGATGAGAGAAGCTGAAGATCGGGAGTACCTAGTGGCGTGCATTGGGGGAGGCCTATGTCCAGCAGTGGACTAGGTTCAGGCCTGTCTGTGTGGGTAGGCAGAGGTTATAGAACGCCAGATGCACCGGTCTAAACTTACAACTTTCGCTTCCTCTACATTTGACGCCACTGAACCAATAACACTTGACGTTATCATTCCAGTAGTGGGCCTATTATGGTGTTTATCGATGTAGATTGACGTGGATAAAGCACCTGTCACTTTCCGACCAGTATGTAACTGCGAAAGTGACGTATGCTTTATCCACCGCAATATAGCGACCATAACCATAATAACTACGAGCCCTGAACTGCTAAGGTGCTATTCTGTTCGGCTTCTTGTCAATCGGTTGAATGTTTGTACGCTCTGTCCGTCGAGTTGAAAAGTCATTCATTTATTTTGTTCAGCTAACGCTTACCTGACTGACACTGACCTAAAAGGAACGCCCACTGTAGTACTCGTTAAGTCTTCAATACAGTAGGCAAGTAGGCGGTAGGAAAAATATGCAGAAAATGCAAATTTTTAACTAGTTTCGTGATAAACTCCGGTACAATTGATTTAAAATTTACAACTTTGATTGGGTGCAATTATGATTGTAACGTTCTTAATAGACTAGGGACAATGACATCACTTCCCGCATATTAGGATTAGCCAAAAAAATTATTAAACAGCGGGTTTAAGGAAACTCATGTTATCCTTCTCCATGTTATCTTCTTCAGGCTACTCGAAGGTCAAGAGCAGCAAGGTGACGAAAGACCTGTCCCACAACGTGGAAGAACTGGACTCTCTCCTCGACGACCTGCAGAAGGACCAGGAACGCCAGCTCTACAAGAGTAAGTCATCTTTCACACAACCTGGCGAAGGCCGGTTGACTAAATGTATAATTATAATTTAAATAGCCTGTTTTTAATTTCATAGTGAATAAGTACCCCATTTTAGACAGTGGGAGACTTTCGGTGACATTATATTGGTTTTGTCTGGTCTTTTGTATGTTTTTTGACCAATGCTGTTTTTATTTTATTTTGACCTCATCATCAGGTTTTATATTCGATACAAGTTTCCTTTTTCATAGAGCCTTCCTTTAAAGCGTGCTATAATTGTCAGTCTATCTGTAGTTTTTCCTTAATTAGGGTTCCGTACCCAAAGGTTAAAAACCCCATTACTAGGACTCCGCTGTCCGTCTGTCGGTCTGTCTGTCACCAGGCTGTATCTCACGAACCGTGATAGCTAAACAGTTGAAATTTTCACACATGATATATTTCTGTTGCCCCTATAACAACAGAATAAAATAAATATTTAAGGGGGCTCCCATACCACAAACGTGATATTTTTTTATAGATAATGATACGGAACCCTTCGTGCGCGAGTCCGACTCGCACTTGGCCGGTTTTTAATTCCAGCCATCGAACTCGTCTTCGCACATTCTCACATCATGTAATATGAAATCTATTAATTTCAGGCGGCTACACTTCAGACACAGCTGAAACCTCCTCCTTTGATTATAAACGAGGGTAAGCAATGAACATTTATACTTATTAATATTTTTAAGAAATAAAAACAAATAAACACTGGAACTAACTGGAATAAACTTTGGATAGTTATTGATAGAATTGAGAATAAGAGACTTTTGCATCCTTAGAGGCTTCGGGCCAGTGTTAGATGTCATCATACTTTAGTCACTATGCTTAATGTGCAAAATGACAACACTAACTTCAACCTTCGAGTTTCCAATTGCTTTTTATCCTTTTGATACACATATAATAACACACATACACACATACATAAACTCACGCCTTCATTCCCAGAGTAGGGTAGGCAGAGCTACAGAATTACCAACAACTCTGAAAATTTGTTGATAATTCTGTAACCACATTTTGCACAATTAGGCTAAGATGTTTCCCAGTGTATTAGTGACAGGTTGCAACCCCATCGCCTAACAGTACTACCAGCCTTTATTCCCTTAGTCGCCTCGTACGACATCCACGGGAAGACATGGAGTGGCACTATTCTAACCCGGCAACAACAATTCAAATTTAAATATAACATAATTAACATAGGCATTAATCTTAGTCTTTAGGGTTTGTAATTGTAACGCATTTGTAGTTCATGAAGGTGGAGATTACCATGACACATTGAAGCAGTTCAGTTTAGATTGAGAGAAAGGGATAGAACTGTAGAACTGCTATAGCTTTGTGCCTTTCTGTCAACCTAATCTGAACGGCTTTAGTACGTCATGGTTAGGCATCGGAGTTTTTGTCGCACGGTAAGACTAATAGCAAGCTATGGAGTCGTCATTTGCCATAAATCTAAACTCTTATTCATATTCATACTCATTTATTTAATTTATCTTAAAATGCCTCTATAGCGGTCGGTCGTGTATAATTTATCTAGGCCAAGTTATATAAATAAAAAAATCTATTAGATTATAAATTCATAACTTGAACTATTTTAACATACAATTCGCCACTAGTTTGGACTAAAACATTCCCCTCTGTCGTGTTTTAATGTATCTTTTGTTTGTTTATAAAATTTCGTAATTAAATCAGTATAAAAACGATAATTATTTTTTATTGTAATATTTATTTTCCAAATATAACATTAAATAATCGTTTCTTAACTCGTCAACGTTGTTGTGCTTGATTATAAAAAAAAAACTGAATAAATGAGTATGAATATGAATAAGAGTTTAGATTTATGACAAATGACGCCTCCATAGCTTGCCATTAGTCTTACCGTGCGACAAAAACTCCGATGCCTAACTCATGGTAAGCACCCCAGGTCTCAGAGCCTATATCCCATCAAAAAGCCTGTCCACTTGTCAGAGCTTCGTTTTTATTTTTTATTTTATTTTCTTCTCGTTTTGTGTTCAATTAATTATGTGTGTGTAACCTTCCGTGATTTCACCTGATGGTTCCAACGGAAGACCAGCGCTGACTTTAATGCCAGCTTTAAGCTGAGTTGGGACCATTTCGTGGCTACTTTCTTCTTGTATTTGTTAATCTGTTCTTTGTTATGCATGTCACGAATAAATGGTTTTCTTTCTTTCTTTTCTTTCTTCTCCCTACCATTAAAACTAATCTATGTCGTGATAACAGCACACCAGTGAAGACCCCGTCCAGCGGCTACTCCACCATGAAGCGCGAAGAGCGCGTGGAGTCCTCGTCGTGGGGCTCCAGCCCGCCTCCGCCCGTCACGCGCTCGTCGGAGCTGCGCCAGGAGATGTTCCGAGAGGAAAAGACAGGTACCAAACTGTCCATGATCAAATTATTAACAAACAATAAAAGCTTAATGGGCCAGGGGAGCCGTTTAAGAAAAAATGGGTATTGAAATTCTGGATACATATACAGGGTGTCCCAGAAACCGACCTCAACCCGTTTAGGGCTGATACAGCAGCTCATAAGCTATCGATGTAACCCCCATGTATGTTCAGCAATTGTTATTAGTTTCCGAGATATTGATCATTTAAATCAGAGTTTTTGCCATTTTTCCTTATGTCCGTGGTACGAAAAAACCCTAAATTCATGTATTAATTCACATTTTTTTTAGTGTTTTCTTGCATGATTAGAATCATTGTAAAATAAGGAAGTTTTTAAAGCTACATGCCAATTTTTTTTTCATTACAACTTTTTGAGAAAACACACGAAGTTTGTTTTTCCATAGGTACTAGGTGAAAAACAAACGCGGGGTTCTCTTAGTATGGAGAAAGTAACTCTGTGCGTTTACTCAAACATTTGCAATAATAAATAAATTGGCATGTAGCTTTAAAAACTTCCTTATTTTACAGTGATTCTAATTATGCAAGAAAACACTGAAAAAAATGTGAATTAATACATGAATTTAGGGATTTTTCGTAGCACGGACATAAGGAAAAATGACAAAAATTCCGATTAAAATGATTAATATCTCAGAAACTAATAACAATTGCTAAACATACATGGGGGTTAAATCGATAGCTTATGAGCTGCTCTATCAGCCCTAGGCAGGTTGACATCGGTTTCTGGGACATCCTGTATACATACATACCTTCACGCCTTCATTCCCAGAGTGGGGTAGGCAGAGCTACAGAATTACCAACAACTCCAAAAACTTGTTGATAACTCTGTAACCACAATTTGCACAATTAGGCTAAGATGTTTAACAGTGTATATTAGTGACGGGTAGCAAACCCATCGCCTAACAAATCTATCTTCCCTAAAAATCCGACTGGCAACTATAGTTTCTCCGTTCTTAAAGGTCCAATTTGACACGTGTCAACTCAGTACAAAGTACAGATGTAGTGAATAATCCTTTCCCATCGGTTTTGGTCGTATAAGTAAGTATTTATCTTGCTTTCTCAGTTGGCTTATTGATGGGTACTGAAGCTAATTGAGAAAGCAAGCTAAATACAAACTTATCTAATAAAAAACGATGGGAAAGGATTATTCACTACATCTGTAAGTGTTTGAGGCATGTTTGAGGTTATATTTTGTACTGCGTTGACAGCTGACACTGTACTGTAAGTATAGTATAACATGTTGGTTGTATACGAACAGAGTCCCGCGTGGTGCCGTCCCACCTGACGCCGGTTGCGCCGGCGCCGGTGTGCACGCACTGCCATCACCAGACCTCCAGCTCTACCGGCACAGTAAGTGTATCTTTAGCTTTACTGCTTGCTCCATTACTGTGTCTTTAAGATAATGTTCTGCTGCTCGAACGACATACCCTCCCATTTTAGGACATCGCCAAGATGTTGTCATTGAAGGACACGTCGAGGGCATTATTATCCAATAGATGTTACTGTTAAATATATTTTTTTTAAAGTCTAGGTTTCCTATTGAGATTTGAGATTTAAAGACTGCATTACTCATTCTAAGGATCAAGACGAAAAAGTATCATGCATTTACTTAAGCAATTGATGTTTTTATCATAATATTTAAAAAAGTTTGTTTTAAGTCAGCAGGCTGAGGGATCGTTGAGAGCTTTAAGTAGTTTTCTTTTAAACATGATTGGAATAAGACAGTGGTGATGTTTCGACCAAATTACCGCAGTGTTTGAAGTCAAAAGTCTTTGACCAGTGTGTGTTGCCAGTGATGACTTACGGATCCGAGACGTGGGCGCTAACAATGGGCCTCATAAGAAAGCTCAAGGTCACTCAGAGGGCTATGGAGAGGGCTATGCTCGGGGTTTCTCTGCGTGATAGAATCAGAAATGATGATATCCGCAGGAGAACTAAGGTTACCGACATAGCCCGAAGAATAGCTAAACTGAAGTGGCAGTGGGCGGGGCACATCGCACACAGGACTGATGGCCGATGGGGTCAGAAGGTTCTTGAGTGGCGTCCGCGGACCGGGACACGAGCTTTGGGTAGGGCTCCAACAAGATGGAGTGACGACCTTGTAAGGATCGCGGGAACGCGGTGGATGCGAAAAGCACAAGACCGGTCTGAGTGGAGAGCCTTGGGGGAGGCCTATGTCCAGCAGTGGACGTCTTTCGGCTGACATAATGATGATGATGATGTCACTACTATTCTAGGCGGTAAAAAAACCATATCGTCTTTGACCTGTTATGGTATTGTCTTCAACTCGACCGCCATTACTGTCATGTCAAGTAAACGAGCTATCAGAACGACTCTGGTGTTGCAGGTGTTTATGGGTCGCGATGATCACTTACCATCAGGTGACTTGCTCGTCAGTTTCCTTTTCACTCAAAATAATCAGGTCAAAGACGATATGATTTTACCTCCTGCCTGACCAACGGGTGTACCGTTCCAGCTGACCCGGCCGGGCGCGCCCATGAACAAGGTGACGACGACGGTGAAGACGTACACGTACGAGGTGCCCGCCGACCAGGACCCCGCGTCCGTGCCGCTGCCCGCGCACGCCGACTCCCAGCACACCTACGTCAGCGAGAACGAGAACGTGCGCACGTGAGTACATACACACTTATACTGTATTATACCATCCTACATACACTCCTAATGCGCTACAATGTGGGGCTTTTTAAAAGGGTATCATTCAATTTCTTCGAGACCGGCAATGCATTGGTGACGTCTCCGGCGTTGCAAATGTCCAAAGGCGGCGGTGACCACATATTATGAGGTGGGTGTCCATTCTGAAACTGACATCATGCATGACTGGACAAAACTTTGGTATCCGTCCGTTTCATTAACCTATTACGATTGAACCAGTTCATTGGACCATTTGGATTCACTGTAAATGGCACAGGATTATTTTGTATAGTACCTACTTAGTTTAAAACAGCTTTTTTCTCTGCAGAGGTATTAGAGATTTTTTTGATAGAAAAACGCCAGTAAGCCCAACCCTTCTATGCTGTGGTTCTCTTTACCTGTTGTGTTCTTAAGCATTTGTATTACAAGGTAAAGATTTTGTCGAATTTTCTGCGGTTTTTATGACGTTTAAAGCCAAAGAATTTAATGCAAACGTTAATAAAATCTTTTTTTTAATGGTATGTCGCTAATCTTTCTCAAAAGCCAGTAGCGCCATCTCGTTGACAATACACCCTTGTTACAGCGCCATCTACCGAAAGTCTGGTGTGATAACTTTTATTTTAGTCAGAATATAAACCCTTCCACTCTAATACTATTAGGAATATGAAAGTTAGGGAGAATGTTTCTCTTTAAATCATTATGTCCTAAAAATATGGTAGCTCCCGAACAGAGTCGAGGGCAAAAGATCCTCTTCCTGCACGGCAATGCATGTTAGCCGCGATTGTTTGTCTGTAACGAATTAACGATACAGACGCAATGAGCGACAAGCGAGAGAATATAACTCGTGCTGATTGTTACACTGAAGCAATTTGTGTGACATGGTTCCCTGATATTGAATGGTGCAATGATTGGTATGTGGTCGACAGGCTGAGCCGCTCCACGGCGCGCTCCCCGTCGCCCGCGCCGCCCGCGGGCTGCGCGCACTGCCAGCACTGCGCCGGCGGCACGCGCGTGCGCCGCGACGTCTACGCCACCGACAGTGAGTCCTCTATACACTACAGAATTGTTCGAGTCTAACTAAATACAATATAAGACCATAAAAAAATGAAATAAAGACGCTGTTAAACTAAAAGGAAATAGTGACAGACTGAACTCAAAAAACTTTGAATTAACTTTACTAAATAAATAAATAAAAATTGTTTATTTACTAAAAGCCAACCGGGAAGATTAAAGTTTCGTAAAGGTCAGCAAACAAATGTTGGATTTAATTCTGGTGACAATAGCCCTAGGCAAAGTTTTGGCCACGAAGTATCTTAAATAAAACTCTTTCACAACATTGCCTGGCACAGTAGTTACCATAAAATAATTATTTCATTTTTGAAATGCTGTATAATAAAATACTCCATGTTTTGGTTCGGCTGTCTTCGTTAATAAAAGCACTATTTCAATTTTCTTCTTCTTCTTCTTCTCTTTAGTGGCAGCCACAAGGCTTATTTCAAATTTACCGGGGCACCAAAAAACACCCAACTTCAAACTTGTTTGACATTGACAACTGTCAAACAACGAAAAACGGTTAGAATTGCCAGTAAAAAAACTAGAAATGGTTGCCACAGTAATGAAATTACTTTCCTACGTGTTCAAACAACAGATAATTAATTATTATATTTTCTTGTATGTTCTTATGCTTAGTTAATCAATAAACTTATCTTATCTTATCTTTCATTAATTAATTGTGTCGTTAAGAAATATTTGAACTTGAGCGTAAATAAAGCGAGGTGTTTAAGGTACCTAATAATAATGTTACTCCAGTGTCAGAGCACTCGTCGGAGCGCGTGGTGTACCCCGCCCCCGCCAATGACGTGAAGCTGCTGCCCGCCTCGCCGCCCGCGCCGCTCGTCACGCACCTCGCGCCCGAGCGGAATGGACACGGCCCTTATGTGAGTACTAATACTACGTAATTCTGTAGCTCTGCCTACCCCACTCTGGGAATGAAGGCGTGAAGGTATGTATGTATGTATGTAATACTACGAGATCGGTGCGGGCAGCCTTATTAGTATACTATCCGCAAAATTAAGTGGCGAGTCGGGTCATGCGTTATATTATATATGGAGGATTATGGATGGAGATAACTAAGAGGATTGTAAAGCGCTGCCAAAATCGTGTAACTGTCAAAAATAAAATCGTCGTTGAAACTAAAAAACCGCGTAAGTAACATTTTAAACAAGGAGCAAAATGCACCTTTTTAATAAGCCGGTAAGGTTTATTTTGCCCTATCATAAATTTGTTAGTTACGAGGTTTTGCAGTATCACCGACGAAATCCATACAAATGTAGCTCCGGCCGTTATTTTTTCTCACCCCCTAAATGAAGTCCGATTTCCACGATTTTTGAATATGCTGTACTTATTATAGAGGTCTGTAGGTACGTTTCCGTTTTTTGTTTTTTTATATTTGTTCCATTCTAAGAAGTATTTTCGTGCAAAGCAGAGGACAGATTAGGTTTAAGGGTAGAGAAACGTTTTCGCAGTTTGTATGGAAATATTTAGCTTCAGAATCCTCTTAAGAGTAAACTTCTATATTTAAAGAAGGGCCCTTGATTATATGCTTGTTAGCTGGTTACACAATGGATCAGTGTATTTAACATAGAGTAAGACACAAGTTTTTGTAGTACCTATTTGTCACTTTTAATTAATGTATTTACCTATGAATAAGAACCACATACGCTATAGCTATATTTTGCAAGTGTGACTGTGTTAATAAAAATGCTGTAATGGTTATTATAGAATTGTCATCACCATGACCATGACAACGCTTTGTTTACACAATGGGTGGCAGTTTCTATTGTGAATAAGTAGAACGTAGGTTTAACTTTGTCGCTTGCTATCACGTAAAGCAATGTGGATACAATTTGGGATTTTGGATGTTTTGTGGCATTTTGGATGTCACTTGGGATAAAATCTTGATTGATGTGAGATTGTTGTTTAGGGTAGACCAATTGTACCACGGGGCAATTGTACCACGGGGCAATAGCACCATCGCATATAACTCTGTGGCCCTTAGCTTCAGACATGACATGAAGCTAATTAGAAAACTAATTTTAAAATTGTAAATTTATTTACCACGACTTATGGCTCCATATCTATAAGCACCATAACCGTTTTCCGCAGGGTCCAACAACATACAAGTACAGCGAGACGTCGTACTCGGCGCACAACTCGCGCGAGCGCGCGCCGCCCTCCCCCTCCCCCTTCCCGCGCGCGACCACCCCCGCGCCGCGCGAGCAGCCGCCCACGCGCCTCGACGACCTGCTCGCCGACTTCCCGGAGGCGGTCAGTACCTACTAACCACCCTTGGACTTTTCTCATAGTATACATAAAAGTTATTCGTCTCCGGCTTTTTAAGAGTTTCTGATACCTATTACCGCTGGGACGCTACGGTTGCGTCAATGAGCATCGCTCGATTCTTAATACGCACGCAGCCAAACGCGGCGAACTCGGCGAAACCCGACTAAACCGACCGGTGCGTTCTGTTGGGTTAGCTTGTGGTGGTTCGCGGTGCGTACATACTGTTTTCGTGGTTTGTCAAATTGCTTACTGGCTAACCTATTAAAATGATTTGACTGAATATTCAACCTTACTTACTGGTAAATAAGGTTCAATTTTCTTATGTGTCCCGTATTTTTGGCTACTTTGGATGCTTAGAAACCTTCGGCGTTCTGGACGTTGCTGTACTAACGGCGGGTTGAATGTTACCAAGTATGGTATGGCGTTGTGGATGCTCCGGTATATTTGTATACAGTGGATGGCCTGAACAATTTGATCACTTGGAATGAGTACGTATTTATGGATATTTTGGATATATTTGGAACTATTGACTGCCACTATATTTATGATGCTGACTACAACCTACTGCGCTAGTGTGGCAATACATTACATAGTTGGTATTCATGAAATGTAAATGTTTAGTGAATTGTTGACCAACCAAGTTCAAACTTAAATTTACTCGTATTTTTAACATACTTCACTTCTTTGGTTTGCAGAGATTCCCAACCCAACCAGACGGGGTGGTCCGCCGCAAGGTGGAAGTGACCCACGAGAGCTCGACGCAGGGCAGCGCGCCTACGCCCACAGCCACTGCCAAGGCCCCAGCAGTGGGCAGCAAGAACGTGGCCGGGCCTGCCGTGTACTACCCGCCCGGGCACACGCCATTTGCTAAGAAGGATACTCCTGTTGCCTATCAGGCTAGCAGTGTAAGTAGAATTCTAGACCTTGCCTTTATGAAGTATATTATTTCTAGGATCTAAGGATATATTTTATCTTACCACTTTTCCTTGTAGAACTCACCTAGGGTAACCCACAGAAAAAATATACTAGCCACTCGCAACAATATAGTAATAGTACCAATATACACTATGTGCATGTCGACGACTCCAGTCTAAACCAGAAAAACATAAATACCTACGTTCAACATTATCAAACGAATCGCCTTAGGCTAAGTTCTAGGCTGTCTCTACAGTCAACGTCATAAATAATACGGTATACACCTACACGTTACCACAGAACAGATAGGTACAGAAAGCAATCTACATACAAAGTGCGCTCGAGCAACGCACACATAGACACCGCTCACGGACACAATATCTCAAACGAGTTGGAACGAGTGCGAGCGCGAGTGCCGTCCGCTTGACACGCGTCGCGTCTGTGGACTTTTAAGTGCGATAATTAGGTATAATGGAGCGACAAAAAAGAAGTTATTATAACTGTTCAGTGGACGGTTGCTTAAATTCCACTTTAAACGGTGAATTGTCCTTTTTCAAGCTACCAGTGGCTTCAGAGAGGTAAGTAGGTATCTGCTTGTATTACAATGGTTCGTTTTAACGTTACACAGAAGAGTTAGGTAGGTAAGCGCCCCACCCCGGCCCCCGAAGGATATTCTAACATCGATTTAAATAATAGTTTCCTATTTTGAATCAGTATAAACGAAGTACTAAACTATATTTTTGTAAGGTAAATTCACGCCACCTTACGTAAGTTGAAAACATGTTTTTTTGTTTGTGTAGATATTGTGTTGTTTTTAGTGTCTTTTGATAGGTTTAGGTCTAAAACGTATTTGGTAATGGAAATTGTGTAACTAGGGTAATCCGTTTAGAAGTTATAAGGAATTTTCGATAATGAAAATTGGCAAACGTAAAATTTTGTATGTTTCTGCTCTGTAAACTTTTTGTATTGTAATACCTAGTAGGTAGGTTTATTGTTTTGTTTTGTAGGAGAAGTTTTTTGCTATTACGGGCTATATAGGTAGTGTTACGCTCCAAAGGGAAGAGGGAGCACTAACTGATCCTAGGACTGTGCCTAGGATAAACGTAGAAATTTATTACAAATAAAAAAATAAATTGTAACCTAAAGATAGTTTATTAAGATTAATTAAAGGTGTCGAATAATAGACAATTGCGACAAAGATTGGTATAAAAAATAAATAGTAACTAGTTTAAGTGAGGTGACGATAATATAATAACAAAAAATTTAGAGGTTAATAAAGACGAAAAATT
This sequence comes from Acleris emargana, assembly GCA_927399475.2. Classification (NCBI taxonomy): domain Eukaryota; kingdom Metazoa; phylum Arthropoda; class Insecta; order Lepidoptera; family Tortricidae; genus Acleris; species Acleris emargana. The sequence goes on from OV656860.1 coordinate 11,184,619, forward strand.
AAGGATTAACACAAAATTTAGAGATAAAAAGGTATTCCAAGAATGATTAAAGTTATGTATCCGAATATTGGCCGAAAAAGAACAAACGTTCATGGAGCGCGCGGACTCTTTTAGAATTTGGAGAAACAATGCACGATAGCAATAATAGTCAAAGGGGCCCTAAGAAAATATGCGCATATTATCTTTGACATTGAAGTTCGGAGATGGGAATTTTAAACGCTCGTTCCCTTTAAATCAAAAATAAATTTAACATGTACGCATATATAAAAAATATAAAAAAAGGTTTCTTAAACTACGCTTATCTTGAAAAAAAAGGTCTCGTAGCCGAAGTCTCCGGAGTCACACACGTGCGTTGTACACAACGCGTGAAAGTATATGTGTCTCGCTATACGCGTGTGATTGCACAATAATCGTCCGTAGTTCGCGTTTAGTGGACAACTTCTTCAGGTGGTAGGTGGACTAGAATAAAAGGATCTAATGAGTAACGAACGACAAGACAATCAGAACGGGGCCTAGCGGGGAAAGATCTCAATAAATATCAACTTACCCGGATCAAGCCGGTATTATTTGGTGCAAAAAAGGTTCCTTCCTTGCGCTCAGCAGATAGAGTGACCGTGCACCCAACTATGCGAACTAGGTCACTGTTAAAACTGCAATTGTACTTGAAATTGCAAATGTACGAAGTCGAGAACAAAAAATATATCCCTTCGGTTATGAGACTGAAGCACCAATGTCAAAAAAAAAACATCTTACATCCATGCCGAACAATCTGACAACACATTCAAAATTTAAAATAATAATCGAAACCATCAACAACGCAGGCCAGCAACTCTAACACACAAAAGAGTTCGACACCTAAAAAATAAACAAAATAAACGCGCGAATTTGAAGCGATTTTGTAGCGGTAACGCTACAATTATCTTCCAACTAAGGTAAAAAAAAAAAAAATTGACTTCCCCAGAATTAATTAAGTCACAACCCTAAAAATTTTACAAGAGGCAACCCTAACCATTACCATAAGTAACAACCCTATAATTAATCACAAGTTCATAACTAAACACTAAGACAACAATTAACACCCTGTAGCATCAAGGTCAAGTTCACAAGGTATCGCCAACCCAAAACATCTTGAGACGAGACTAAATTAACCTATGAACAAAATTAACTAACCTAAGCAACCTAATACGGATAAGCTGTACACCATCACAGCAGTAACCGTGACCGGTTATCCACGTAAACCATAGCCAATACTCATGGTGGAAGTTTATATTCTAATTCCTAACATTAAAATCTAACAATTACATGACACTCAAAAAAGGAAACATTATTATCATCGATGCAGCAAAAAGATACACACACACACAAAGTTAAAAAATACACGAAGAACAATTGGGATACTCTATTTGAAATTTTCAGGCACTAACACTTAAACAAAGGTACACCTCGTGCACTAAGTTCGCTGACCAACAAACCACTACAATACTAAAATCACTGGTTAAGCAGTTTGCGCAAACTACCTATCCGTTGATTCAGTAAGATAGCCCAACAAAATACCAAGCCAACCTGAAAAATTCAACAGAGTCTCGACACAAATATCACGACCTATCCAACACGCTATAATATACATAACTACGCGGCGCGCGGCGAGCGTAATATGTAATAAAAAACAAATGACTGGTGTTATGTGATAATGATAAGAGATTGAGCGCCAAAACCATATTTTAACAAAAGGTACAAAGTACAGTGCGACCAAAAAAATTAGAAATGTCTACCGAGACCTGATCAACCTATGGCCTACTGGGAATAAACCTATGATATACAAAAAAAAAAAAATTAAGACCAGAAGATGAATCGAAAAAGGAAACGTTGACACATATGGGTCCTTTAGAATTTAGGAAATATTGTGTACCAAAAATACGAAACAATATAACCGGACAGAAAACGCAATACAGATTAAAAGTAAATGCCTAACTTTTTTAAATATCCTTGACGTGACATGTTAAATGAACTTAAGCCAAAAAAATAAATTTACCAAAATCACCGTAGCGCCTAAACAAACAAGATCTAAGTATTATCACCGCAACGACCAAAGGGAGGTATATGGTACACCATTCCCCAAATCCCGCAGAAGATTTCCGTCTAAAGGCGAGTTCGTCCCGACTGTGTACCAACTTGGGCACATAGTCTGAACATATTTAAAACATTAAACACCCAAGAGACGAAAAACTTATATAACGTGTATGGTGGCGAGCTCATCCCGACTGAGTTCCATCATGGGCCCACGGTCTGGATATATTCAAAGCTTAAAAAGACGCCGCACACGCAAACGAGAAGCATTTGGTGTCCAAACACCTGATTACGGAATGTTACCTAGCTCACGGTGAAATAACATGCTGGAGACGAAAATAAAAATACCCCACAGCCATGCAAAACCACCGGGAACTCTAATAACACGAGGTAGTACATAGGAGCGAAAAGGTTACATGCAAAAAAAATAAAAAAGCACTCACCTTGACGGGTCCTACTTACAAAAAGCATGACAAGAAATTAAAACTCAAGTGGCAAATTTTTTGGTGGCAATAAAAGACATTAAGTTTCGGACGATCTACAGGTATTTTTTGTAAAAAATTATAATTATCAGCATTATGTAAATAATTAAATTCAGTGAAAAACTCATGTCAGCTCCAGGTTGAGATACGTGACACGAAGCCAAAGAAAGTAAGGGTCGGCGAGGTCATCACATCACTAAGCACTGCTAAGTATCTCGATAGGTGAACTATCAGCTGAAATAACAGTAGGTCGCAAATGGAGGTTAAATTGAATTTCTAACTTATTTAATAATGAAAGATCGACAAGGGATACTTGTGCACCACTATCTAGTAAAGCTTTGATACGAGAATTAGATAGAGCAATCTCTAAAAAAAAACGATTATTCAAAGATTTCAAAGTCATGTAACAATTACAATTCACCACATTAAAATAATCACTGTCGAAGCGGGAACGACCCGACGAAGTAAACGAGCGAACTAGGTGAAACAAACACCTCAACACAACAGGAAGTTCAACGGGGATTAGTAGAATGGGTAATTTACTATTGGTCTTCTAGACCAAGCTCACCACAAAGGACACAAAAAAAAATCATTAAATATAACAAGAAAAACAATGAAAAAACTTACTTCGGGCGCCATTTGTTAAGCTCCAAAGGGAAGAGGGAGCACTAACTGATCCTAGGACTGTGCCTAGGATAAACGTAGAAATTTATTACAAATAAAAAAATAAATTGTAACCTAAAGATAGTTTATTAAGATTAATTAAAGGTGTCGAATAATAGACAATTGCGACAAAGATTGGTATAAAAAATAAATAGTAACTAGTTTAAGTGAGGTGACGATAATATAATAACAAAAAATTTAGAGGTTAATAAAGACGAAAAATTAAGGATTAACACAAAATTTAGAGATAAAAAGGTATTCCAAGAATGATTAAAGTTATGTATCCGAATATTGGCCGAAAAAGAACAAACGTTCATGGAGCGCGCGGACTCTTTTAGAATTTGGAGAAACAATGCACGATAGCAATAATAGTCAAAGGGGCCCTAAGAAAATATGCGCATATTATCTTTGACATTGAAGTTCGGAGATGGGAATTTTAAACGCTCGTTCCCTTTAAATCAAAAATAAATTTAACATGTACGCATATATAAAAAATATAAAAAAAGGTTTCTTAAACTACGCTTATCTTGAAAAAAAAGGTCTCGTAGCCGAAGTCTCCGGAGTCACACACGTGCGTTGTACACAACGCGTGAAAGTATATGTGTCTCGCTATACGCGTGTGATTGCACAATAATCGTCCGTAGTTCGCGTTTAGTGGACAACTTCTTCAGGTGGTAGGTGGACTAGAATAAAAGGATCTAATGAGTAACGAACGACAAGACAATCAGAACGGGGCCTAGCGGGGAAAGATCTCAATAAATATCAACTTACCCGGATCAAGCCGGTATTATTTGGTGCAAAAAAGGTTCCTTCCTTGCGCTCAGCAGATAGAGTGACCGTGCACCCAACTATGCGAACTAGGTCACTGTTAAAACTGCAATTGTACTTGAAATTGCAAATGTACGAAGTCGAGAACAAAAAATATATCCCTTCGGTTATGAGACTGAAGCACCAATGTCAAAAAAAAAACATCTTACATCCATGCCGAACAATCTGACAACACATTCAAAATTTAAAATAATAATCGAAACCATCAACAACGCAGGCCAGCAACTCTAACACACAAAAGAGTTCGACACCTAAAAAATAAACAAAATAAACGCGCGAATTTGAAGCGATTTTGTAGCGGTAACGCTACAGTAGGTACTGCGGGTTTGGATTAGCCCCTCCAGTCACCCCCTCCACTTCAAAAATAACCGACCAGACGAATTAAGTTACCTACGGTTTTTGTAGGGTTTCGTTGGTTAAAACTGGACCCTATTGCTAAGACTCCGCTGTCCGTCTGTCCGTCTGTCTGTCACAAAGCATCTCATGAACCGTGATACCTAGCTAGACAATTGAAATTTTCACAGAAGATGTAGGTAATTCTGTGCTCCTCGTATATTATATATTTTTTTTAGTTATTGTTAATTTATATTTCCATTCTTCCCGTTTCATTCTCAACAATAAATCAAACGACTAGATACGAGTGCCGCTTCCGCGATAGTTTTTTGTGCATAAGCCATAGTTGACAACCCTAGAGCGACCGCCGAGCGTAGGTATGAAAAGTGAAGTACATACATAAGATTTACTTCTGTACTTATCTGTTCTGTGACGTTACCAAGGCCCTTCACAGTCCTTATTGTCATATTATTTGCAATAATGGCTGTATAGATATTACTCTTTCGACTGTACACAACGACAAACATATAGAGAAATACATAGGCACCATACAAGACTCAGGAATAAATAAATAATCGCGCTCATCACCCAATTATTTACCCATTAAGGGAGGCATAACTATCAACTCGGCTAACCCCGCTGTAGAAATATTATTTTATTCTTACTACGATGCTGTAATTTGCGACGATTACTGAGGGAACCAGTAATGGACAAGGCACCAATAATGGACACTTGATTCTTGATTGAATTTACAGTGATACTATACATATTTTACCATCTTTTGTAATGACCTGTAAATACAAATAAATTATTGATTGATTGATTATTTTACAGATGATAAGGGATATTCATTTTGTTTCGCAACAATCAATTTATTAACATTGAAGTCTCCATTACTGGTGCCTGTCACCTAAGTGTCCATCATTGGTGCCGTCAACCCTACATATATACAACCGCCTCTTTCTCTAAGGTTTAGGCAGAGACCACTTCCTTCCACTTGCTACGATCCAGACAAACTTCCCCCGCTTCCTCCACACTCATAACATAACTATAAGCCTCTTCATACACGTGGGTCGGTTTAGGCTCTCCTGACCTGGCCCTGTCTTAATACGTCCCGGATCTGATCGTGGAACGTTCGCCTTGGACATCCCCTTCCAACATTCCCATTTACTCTTGCCTCATATCTGTTTTGTTAATTAATTAACGATTAATTTACCTGTTCCCTTGTTTTAGGCGGCAATGCAAGGCGGCGGCGCGTACGCATCCGGCCGAGGGATGTACGAGTATGAATCCGGTTCCCGAAGCAAGGAAAAGCACTCCGAGAAGAAAACAGCTGTGCCCATCTGCTTGCCGCTGTGCTGTGCCATGCCGTGCGTCATCATGTAAACGTGGATGCCATTTGGGATCTTGGATGTGTTGTGGCATTTTGGATGTCACTTGGGATCTTAATGTTAAGTTGATGCCGTTTGGAATTTTGGAGGAGACTATATTGATGTTAAGTAACATCGAGTACTTAAGATGGTATTTAACATCAAGTCTTAGCATCTTGGATGCCAATGAAATCTTAGAAAATAAGCCAAGTTTGTTGTCTGGATGTTGTAAGTGAACCTCAACCCATTGACTTGCCGATTTTTTTCTAAATTAACAATCTTGACACATTTTTTCGGTACAATTTAAAAAAAGCTTCTCTTGTTATTAAATTTATAAAGATGTATACGCTTTAATTTAAGAACTTAAGTCTCTATACTTCCAAGAGACAGTATCTGAGAGCTTGCAAGTATCCCCAAATTGGTATACATATATAACTTATTTTAACTTGCAAGTAACTTTAACATCGAATCTCAAAACGAATATTATGTTATTAAATTATGTAAACTCGTTGCAACTAACCAAGTGCCATTACTGATATTTTAACTTTAAGACGTGTCAATTACAAACTGTATAAATGAATTGTAATTTTATTTTTAATAAATTTTATTAACGAAATTATTTTTGATTTCATTAACAGGTAACACCAATTAGACTTTTGTATTTTTTTGTCTAATAATCAAGACACTAATAAGAACCCTTATATATTCGCCATGTCCGTTTATCTGACTGTATGTCACTCACTTCTACTCAGAAACAATCAGTTACAAAACAATAAATATCCCTCAAAATAAGGTACAGATGTAGTGCATAATTGTTTTCCTTCGTATTTTGTCGGAAACGTTCGTATCTATCATGCTTCTTCAGTCAACCTCAGTACTTTTGTACTGTGACCGACTGAAATAGCAAGACACGTTCGTACGGTCGCGAGCGTTAATTTGGGACCCATTTCAAGAAAAATATGCTTGAAGTTGTCAATGTCATTAGAGATGTCAAGTCATTTGTAACTTATAGGAAACTCAACCTTATTGTTGTAGAATGTCAGATTGAGTTTGGACCTAAGGTGGGTACTAAATTTAATCTCGTGACTGTACGTTTCCGTGAAAATACGAAGGAAAACAATTATGCACTACATCTGTAGGTATGGTTTGTTAGGTATTGTTAGATACCCGAAGGGCAACCCGCCCAGGAATATGGGCCCAGCCGCGTGGCAGGGGGCAAATCAGTAGGACGAGGCTCATTTGCCAACACGTTCCTGAAAATGAATAACGATTTCGATGAAATTCTTACTAATCTTATAAACGCGAAAGTTAGTAGCGTTTGTCCTTTTTCACGCTGCAACGGCTGGACGGAATTCGATGAAATTTGGAACCGACATAGTTTATACCCTGGACTAACACATAGGCTACTTTTCATTCCGAAAAAATCAAGTACTCGAGAGAATAACGACCATCGGAATCTACGCGGATAAAGTCGCGGGAAGAAGCTAGTTTGCGGGGACGAAAGATCGATCTGTCAAGTTGTCGTGTTCCGAGCGACGCTCGTTCTCCCGGGTACTAAGTCATTATAGAGAAATAAATACTTAAATACATATAAAACATCCAAGACAAATACTCTCGCCCATCACACAAATAAAACAATACATCGTAATAAAAACACATATATTTTGCTTTGTTTACCAAAATCCTGGAACAAGTCCATCAAGGCAGTCTGCGGGTTTAGCCTAATCTAAAAGCTCCGTCGTGCTGACTTCCAAGGCTCACAACTCGGCTCAGTGAATCTGCTACGAGTACACTCCAAATAGAGAAACTAGTCAATTCTATAACCTGGGCAAGCCAAGGCATTTTCAATCTATTCACACCCTGTATACAAGACACTATCATTTATCCTCGTCGCCAAAATAATGTCAGTTTCTTACTTCTTAGGATAATTTTATGCAAAACGCACGGTTATTGAAAATGCCTTCAAGCGCTGAAAGTTAATAAAAATATAAATTTAATAGACTAATTTATCTGTTTAAAGCGTATCTACGTTTATAATAAATGTGAACTAGATACATAACCAAACATAAAGAGAGCTAAATATAATATAATATATCAGATATCTGCCACAATGAGGAAGAAAGAGCGAGATTTCCAATTAAGTAAATCAATATAAAAGCACATATCCAACGGGATAACGATGCCAAATATAATTTAACCAACAATGACATGTTATTTATATAACCTAATCAAAAATCAAGCCAAAACCACAAAAAAATGGAACTTACACTCGAAATTCTTTTTTGGAATGGAAATTTTAAAAATCAAAACATCAACATTTAGAACGATAGACAAACGAAGAAACAAAACAATTTACAAACGAATAAAAGTAAATATACATACGTAACATACTACACGAATAAGGCACCGACAAACTAAGAAAAAACAATCACACATCATCAATTTCTTTACAAAATTGTTAGCTCATCTGTTTAATCTACCTTGCCGACAGCCATAACAATTTGAGAACATTTTCTTTGTAATTGTACAGACTCCGAGGATAATACTTGACGTGACCAATAACGTCTTCAGGATTGAGCAAACGTCAGAATTATTGTACAAATAATAAGAATCTCAAAGTTAGCAAAATGCACGCATTTTCACGATAACAGCAAGCGATTTTGGCAAATAGAATGTACATACCCGTATATTTGACCCCAAGCCAAAAAGGGTTTTAAAGTCTCGTTAATTATAATCAGAGCATAAGTAATTTTTCCACAATATTACATTTTACACACATCGCCAGAACCAGCAGCAGCAACTAAACAAAACAGCCAGCCGAAAACTTGGCCCGTATTCCACTTTGAGTTATCGCATCTTGATTTTATATCGTATTGATATTGCTCACGTTATAGTAGCTCTTACTGCTAAATAGTAAGACCTATAACGTCACCAATATTATCGACGGAAACCACTGTAAAATACAACCTCACCTTAAGCAAGAACCCACTATTTTTTTGCCTAAGCCTCATAGTGACATAGTCTCAGGTCTTGTCGTAGTTATAAAAACATTTTGCTAACTCCAAGTGTTCCCGAAGCACCTAAACCCTCGCACGACGCATCGCATCGCAACAGATTCACTGGGCCGGGCGACCCCCGCGGGGGACAAAATCATAGCCGCCTCGCGGGAGCCCTATTCTTTATTCCTGGCGTTTATAATATCTCTAGAGTTAAAAATACTTGAATCGACATTGAATTATTAACACAGAATACCCGACCAAGTATGACATCTGTCAAGAGTTTAGTCAGTAATACAAGCTAACATATCATTGCTTTTGTTTTTACCAGACTGCCCAATGAGTAGGGTAATGATTTTATAAGCCTATATATATGTATCTAGTCCCTTTGTGGTGCTCTAGAAACAAACTATGACCAATTATGACGAGTCTTATGTCAATCGATTTGTCTTAATCTTGTGTGTCACTAAAGATATGGCAGTAATCAAAATTATGACAAGTGGGGTATCATTGATACGTAATTAAAAATCCTTTTTAGGTTTCTTTCATCATTTTTCATTTTGAATGTATATTTAGGATTTACAAAGATTTTAAGTTTGTTAGCAACAGTCAGGTTTTTTAAAGTTTGCTGTTTGTGACTATTATTAAATTTCCTTGTTTGCACCGCCTACTTTGTTTCAATTTTTACTTTGCTGCGTCTCTTCTATAGGTTGTTTGAAAGCAAACGCATGTTATCTACCGTTTAAAAGTTTCATGTTTCTCTTTGTTTATTTTTATTGTGTGGTGTTCTATGTTTTATTGTAACTCAGATGTTCTAGTCGAGTATCTGTTTTTTATCCAGAGATATTATAAACACCGACGATTGTAACGAAGGCATTACTGACGCGATTTAGTTGGTATTACTGACAAGTCAACGTAACAAGTGAGTACCCTAAATGGTTCTGTGAAACACTTTTGAACATGAATAGAGACCAAATAACTGTTTAACATTTCTGTTTTGTAGAAGGCGATTTTAAAACAGTTTTACAAAAAAAACAACAATGCTTCATTTGTTTAGGTACCTATCTAAATGTACGCGGATCAAAACTCTTTTGTCGAGCTTCTATTGGCTCAGGTACAACGTTTTTTGTTTACATTTAGTTAATTTCCTACACAAATGGAGTATAGCATACTTATCTGTTATACAGTACTCACTACAACTCAGCTATACAATAGTGAACACATTGATATTGCAAGGACATCCTTATGAATGCATAGCGTGAAACGAAGCTGGCAAACTGTACGAATATTACAAATGTATTACATGCGCCAGAAGCTGTCGTGTGTTTTACCATTTAAAAAGGGTAGCTATAATATTTAATCAATATAGACCCTTAATTTTACTTAATCCTACTGTATAGAAGCTTCAGGAATACACCTCGTTAGGACTATAACTTCCAATGCCCAAAGGGCAAATTACCCAAGAATAGAAGCCCCGCCATGCGGAGCTCGTCCACATTAACATAGACATTATTATTATTATTAATTAGCCCAATATTGTATCCCACTGCTGGGCAAAGGCCTCCTCCCTTGATTTCCACACCTCTCTCTGTGGCAATCTTCGGCCAATCCTTTAGAAAAACGTCCAACATAGACATAAGATGAACAAAACAATGTGGTCACTTAGCAACTCAGATTTTTTGAGATCTGGTCACAAAGCTATCTGGTCCTAACGGGATGTGGACCTTTACCTTCTATCCCAGTTCTAAGGACCGTATTAATAAACTCATCTCGACTGTAAAACTCGTCTCAAGATGCGTCAAAAATTACAGTTCTCTATGGTTTGACGTTTACTTTGACGTATCTTGTGACGAGCATCTCAGCCAAGATGAGTTTATTAATACGGCCCTAAGTATCATTGAACTTGAATGTATAGCAGTTTGACATACGTAAAATAGCCGTGTTATACTCTTATTTATTTACGTATTGCCATCATGTGCATTTACATAAAGTATAGTGTAAGAAGGTACATAAAACCCTGCCAGGGCACTGCACTTGTTAGACTTATCAACTAGCTAACATTTTCCGGCATGACATTACTAATGACATGTGGAAAATCAACCCGGAAAATTTACGTACGGTATCAAACTGCTAACCATTTAATTTCTCAGTACATTTTGTAATGGTGCAACGTCAAATTAAGTGGTAATCGCGTCTGCGTTGATTAAAATCACGATAGTATTATTTCAGAGTACATTTTCAATATTCTGTTTATTGTAAGATGATGCCTGTGACAGACGTATTTCGTAATTTCAATCCCTTACTATACACATAAGCGATTTCTTATTTAAATTCCTGAATAGCGTCGCTAGATTTGTACCGATGTAGAATTTATGTAAATGTTTATATGAGGTGTCATCTTAGAGTAACCAGAGTATAGTTATTGACTTATATACGAGGTGACAAACCTAAGGAATTTATGGATGAACGATTATTGTAAATATCATAAGCTCAAGTATTTAGAGGTAACATATACATTATTGTATATGGAATTGGTAGCAAAATTATTTATCTAAATATATTTAAGATATTTCGGCAAACGCGTCAGTAATGCCCTGAATATAGATGGAAACCATAACTGCAGGCGTCATGACTCATGAGTTGTTTCCACAAAACAACTGACACCTGACAGTTGACTCGTACAACCATAAATATTTACATCCAAAAATCACAAACTTCAAATATTTATAAAAAAAGTATTATTAATTGGTAAAAGTTTGGTGATTTTTGGCAGTAAACCAATTTGAACATTACCTTTATTTATATAGTTAGTCATGTTGACATTTATAATGGTTGATATAGCAATATATATGTATAATATACAATTGGAACTCCTATTATTATTAATTACCTAATTTTCTTTTTATAAATCACATTCGGTAACAAGATAACTCAATACGAAACAGTCAGGAGATTATTTTTTGTCTTACTTGGGAATTTGTTGCCTATATAAAACATTTGGTGGATCTCGTGAAAGCAGGTCATTTTACTCCAGGCCAGCTAAGCAGCATATATGAAACAACTATATGTATTATCGAAAAGCAGACTTGATGACTTAACACGCTGAAAATATAACTAATAAATACGACGTTGCCGGTTAGCTTTGGATGAGGAGAAAACTAAAGGCGGATTGTATGGTTTAAACGGAACGTTAGCTTAGATATGGCTGTATTGGACGATCAACGCAAACATCACGTTATTTTAAAGCACAAACAACTGATAAATTTGATGACAGTTAATATATTTACTGCCAGCGACTGCACTGAGAATAAACATACTAGCCGAGCACACCACCCGCTCTTTGCATCTACCGAGTCTAAATAAAACCTACACTTTAAAGGAAGCGAGTTCAGTTTGGAATTCAGTGCAGTGACATAGATACGGACCCGCGCGCGCCGTCCCTGTCTTATCACATAAGAGAGACGAGCGCGGCGCCACACTGTGGGTCAACAAGAATTTCAATGGCCAAAATTATCACTGTTTCGTTTCAGAACTCACGAAGTTATAAAAAATAATAGTTTTGATATGAGACAATCTATGATTGGCAAAGGTTTAACGACTAATTGGCCCCGTAGCCGACGCGACCCACAGCCGGGCGCCCGTACCCCGTCGGTATCACAAGAGGAGCGATCCACCTCGTAAAAAATATCCACCTAAAACGATATAAAATAAATACATGACTAAACACATCAGCGGACGTGACCATCGTACGACAAATAAACTCTCTCGACGTCGCGCGCGCCGCGCGGCGGCCGGCGCGCCGCAGTCTCATTAATTTCGTCCTAACTACATTAGCTATCTTAACTTGTATGTACATATTCGAGCACTTACACATAACCAACACTGCTATGTACATCGGTTATTCTTAAAACTAGCGTAAGGACACTTGGAACAACGTAGGAGACGACGGGAGCTCGGGGCGGCGGGCCCGAGAACGATTTGGCACTTCAGCACTGCGGGCCTATCGCAGTGTCAGTCGATGACGACGTAGGGCAGCGCGATCAGGTCGCCGAGCTTCGCGCACTCGTGCCACTCGGCGAAGCCCGCGGGCCGCAGCGGGCGGCCGCGCGCGTCGCGCTCCGTGCCGGCCGCGGCGGCCTCCAGCGCGGCCTGCAGCGCGGCGCCCACGGCCTCGGGCTCCGCGGGCAGCGTGACCGTGGGCGCCGCGGCCGCCTGCCCGTACACGAACGGGATCGCCGCGCGCACGCTCTCGCACAGCTCGTACAGCGTGCGCCCGTCGAGCGTCGGTTTCGTCCTCTCGACGGTCCTGTGCTCCCGCTGTTCACTCGCGAATTCGTCGGCGACGTCCACTTTGACACTTTCACACTTTTTCACGCGGAATATAGTCTCGTCCTCGGTCGCGAGGAGCGGCGCCTTGAGCCGCTCGCCGGGCTCGAGCGGCGGCGGCGGCGCCTCGGACTCCTCCGCCGGCTCGGGCCCCTCCGCCGGCTCGGGCTCCGCCGCGGCCTCGTCGACCTCCATCTTGACGGCCGGGGGCGCGTCGTCGAGCGGGTAGGGCCGCGGCGGCGGCGGCGAGCGCGGCGGCGGCAGGTCCGGCGGCGCCGGCGCGAACTCCGTCCACGGCAGGTGCGTGCAGAGAGGGACGCGAACCAAGTTTTTGACACAATAATCGTCCGCGTAGTCCGAGTAGGCGTAGAGCGGCACTATGCTGGTGAACAGCTCGGGGCGCTCGGGGTCCACCAGCTTGCGCACGGCGAACTGGTGCGGGTGCAGCGGCGCGCGCGTGCCGTTGACGCCGGGCAGGTAGGCGTGGTGCAGCGCGCGCACGTGCGCGGGCAGCACGCGCGCGCGCCGCGCCGCCGGGCACTGCGGGTCGTCGGCCTCGCTGCAGCTGCAGTCGCGCACCTCGCGCGCGTCCTCCAGCGGCGGCGGGGGCGTGCGCGGCGGGGAGGGGGGCGCCGGGGACCCGCCGTTGCGCAGGGGGGACTCCGCTTTCACTGGACTCGCTGGAAGTCGATACATTAGGCTTTGATGAAATTGGTTAAATGCAGTTTTTTTTTAACGTAAAATAAAATGAAAGATTTAACAAAAATAACGTTATTTTAAAAACGGAAAAATTAGATAAAATAGAAAATCGTAGTGTTTTCAAAAGTTACACCCCCCTATTTGATTTGATGTACAGTCATTTATTTATTTTGGGTGCAAAAGAGTGTACAAATCCTTGTCTTCGACTATACATAATATTGACTGTACAGTCACTACGAGATGCACACTGACGCGACGGCGCACGTTAAACTTGAAAAGCAGGGAACGCCTTATTGGTAATCGCACCAATAAGGCGCAAGTGAAACATTGAAAATTAGCCTTTGATCCATGTTAATACGATACATTTTTCATTGGACGACACGAGGCCCACGCTCCGGCAATTGTTTTCACTTTGAAAAATGTATTGTACCTTCACTTTGAGCTGAGGCGGTACTGGGGCCTGATTTTTTGACTTTCGAGCGCTCGAAAGTTTCACTCGAAAGTGACAAAAAACAATGCAATGGCATTTTTAACTTGCGAGCGAAATATGAACACGAGTCGAGTGGTCTGTGGCATTCGTTTTGAATTCTATCAATAGAAAGTATCATTTGACATCTTTCAAACCTGTTGGGTTACCCAACTTGGGTATGTATGTCGGGAAGTATAATAGGCATAAACAAACCTAGCACAATGCCATAGACATCCACAGATGAGAAAGCGTTTAATTTTTCCTACATTTATAACCAGTCAAGAATTTGTAAAATAAGCGTAAAAAAATCTTATTGGCACTGAAATATCGAATTGCTTGTTATGGTTTCATCTTTTGTTAGCTTCACACATTTATTAGCAATGCAAGACTTTCTGCGTATGATGAAACAAGTTCCAACTTAACAAAACTATTCAGTCAATCCCTCACTTGAGTGAAAATCTCAAAAATATGTAATGCGACCATTCGAAAATAAATCGTGAAAGATATTCGAATATTTTCTACCGCTCGGTTTTGAAATCGAGCGCTCGAAAGTCAAAAATCGGTCCCCTGATCTGATGCCGGGGCGTTGTAGTGTGCGATGACAATGACCAAGAGATGGAGAACTAGTATAATAGTCCCTACGTTCGTCTGGCTCTATGAGCAGCACGTCGGGGTCCGCGGAGTCGGGACGGGGCGAGCGAGGCGAGCGCGGCGAGCGGCGGCCGCCGCGGGACTGGATCTGGGCTAGGAGCTCTTGAGTCGTCTTCACCTGGAGGATGATATATTGACACATTATAATGTATTACCGATACGATGTTAATAGACCGCGTATTCAATTTCATTAGTATCTGTATAAAATTGGAGACTAATATCCTTTTTCTCAAAAATGACCGGAAAAGTTGACATTACCAACTCTATACTGAGACGCGAAGTTACATATACTCGCAAGCTCGTCCGTTTAAACCAATACTCGGCCCGCAATCGCCTGCTTCACTGCCTAGGCAATAATGTACTATTTCAGTTGAACCTAAGATTCATATTGAACCTATAAATGAGGTACAAGTGATATGTTTTTCGGCGCGGGGACGACAGAGGGGACCGAGAGAAGATCGGGCTCCACAGCCAGGCGGCCGGCCCGTATCGGTCGCCAATTACAAACAAGTACACTATAATACCATGGCCCAATACGTAGAGTGGTGGCGAGGCTACCTTCTTGGCGCCGGCGGGCGGCATCCGGTGCACGAGCGCGGCGTACGGGTCGAGCGCGCCGCGCACGCCGTTCGTCCTGCGCTCGGGCGGCGCGCCGTTGCGGCCCGCCCACGCGGCCGGCGCGCCCGCCGCCGCCGGGGACTCCGAGCCCGAGCCGGCGCGGCTGTGGCCCCTGCAACACAAACATTTACATTATGTGAAACGTACGATTTTAACCCTTAACCTCTCGTATGCGGTAGGCAGAAAAAATATTGACGGCTCAGTGCGGCGACGCGGTCACGTGCCCAGTCATCAAACCTACAGAAATATTTTTACCCTATAACTTTATACCCTATTTAGCTTTACAGTAAGGTTCAAATTAAATTCGGGAAGGCCCGCAAAGATTTGGGGCAGATCTGCTCCCTAGCAGTTTACGTATATGGATCAGATCTGCTCCTACTTACGCATACGAGGGGTTAACCAGGCGAGGGATCCGTGTGTACCACATAAAATCTACTCAATTCAAAAGTTGAATCTCTAATGTGACGTGTGATCTGTCCGCCTGGTTAAGGGTACCTGTGTGGTCACCGGGTTAGAATAGTGCCACTCCATGTCTTCTCGTGGATGTCGTAAGAGGCGACTAAGGGAATAATAAAGGCTTCCAGTACTGTTAGGCGATGTGCTTGCAACCTGTCACTAATACACTGGTAAACATCTCAGCCTGATTGTGCAAAACGTGATTACAGAATTATCAACAACTTATTAAAGAGTGCTTGGTAATTCTGTAGCTCTGCCTACCCTACTCTGGGAATGAAGGCGTGAGTTTATGTATGTATGTAAAACGTTCTGCATCGGTAGATTTTGACATGTAACAATTACCCTTCACTTACTTACGCCGATGGGATAAGGTGTCTAATTTTCCACTAAGAGCGAAAGAGATTGCACGATTAGAAAGAGACAGACACTGAGAAAGGGGTAACACGATTGGAAGTGAGACAGCAATACGCGGAGCATTCCCGATCCGTGAGCCAAGCACGTCGCGATCGTAAACAAGATCGCAATGTGTAAACAACGAACATTCCAGCAACGAATAATCTAGGTCGTCCTCGGCAGGGTCAAAGCACATCGATAATTAGGAAAGGCATTCTGGAACGGTAGGGGACTATAAAAAGGCGGACCGGTTGCGGATACATTCATTATTTACTTGGAAAGCGAACAGTACGAACAAGAGCGACCCGAACGATCGTCTAAGTATTCGAAGTTTAAAGATAAGTTTTATTGTGCGATAATTGTTTGTAACGGTATAAGTTAGTGCGTTAATAAAGTCTAGTTTTGATTATCGGTGTACCCTCACGTACGTCACAACAGTTATTTATGCAACAAGAGAGCAAAGTTGGTTTTTGCTGCGATTTTAAATCCCGAATAAGTGAAGGATTCTGTGACGACCTAGCGACATCTAACGGCAACTTGTATCAACCAACTCGCTAGCGCCACCAGCGTCAGACAGCGGAACTAAGTGTTCTACATCGCGCTATCGAAGTTTCTAGAGCCACTTGCAACTTCATCCCAATGGACTTCGGTCCCCAGGCATAACACCCGCCTGGAGAGATCTCTCTATTGTCCTCTCTTCCTAACCTAATTGAATCGCGAACATATTCTATCATATACAGATAAACATAATCTGATGAAGGTGACGAGACATCTAACTAGACGACATTTATTATTTACCTTCGTTTCTTAGGTTTTTTGTCTCGTTTCGCCTTCTTCTCATCGTGCGTTTCAGGGGACGTCGGCCTCTTTGCTGTAATCACAAACGAATAACTTTAAAGCATAGCATTTAAATTACTCTTCCAACGCTAAAATAGTGATATCTTCGGCACTAAAATAGTGGTATTTATTGCACATTCTTGTAGAGGCCGTAAAATAGGCAATAGATGGTGATGTATCAGATTACATTAGGTTCCCTATTCTCATAGCTGTAGAGATTTTAATTCAAGACGTAAATGTCACGTGATATTTGTTTTGATACGTCTCACATGTAACTTTATCTCGAGTGGTAGGTAGCTGCATGGAAAATTCGAACTTCACAATTTTAAAACTCGGTAAATACTAACACTGCGTATTGTTTCGCTAGTACCTTATATTTTGTCACGTGCGAAAGACCAATCAATTTCAATTTGTCTCAAACGGATACTATTTTGTATTGATCATTATATACTGAGAAAATAAATAAACAATTTCCTGTTAGTGGCTAAACGCCACATGGTCATTTTATGTCATAGCTAGTGCTACGTAACTCGGTGACAGTCAAAATTACGTCATTCCATTCACTAGTCCAAAACGGGAATAGCGAACACCGATAACATTCAATATCATTTTTCTCTGTAAAAGAAATAATTTTGAGACTGCCATTTAATTTCGTAAGGTCTAGTGGGCATTAGGATGTACATGATCAAGGCAGTTTAATTTGAACTGTGTAGATATGGGAATAAGGTTTATTTTCCCACCTTCATAAACTCAAAATAGCATTATCTGACGAACGTTATTGAACTTTACTGCTTTGCTGATAGATTTAAAGTCCCACTCACAAAAAACCTCACTGTTTGTATAAAAGGATAAGCATGATTTTTATCAGGGCCGAGGGGTGGTAAAACCCATATCGTCGGTGAATCTGCAAAACCGCGTAACTAACATTTTAAATAAGGAGCAAAATGCACCTTTTTAATAAGAGAGTAAGGTTTATTTTGCTCTATCATAAATTTGATGGTGGTTTTGCAGTATCACCGACGATATCGTCTTTAATCTGTTATAGTCATAGCTGGGCATTAACTCGTTAATCCGTTAATCGTTAATTAACGAAGTTAACATTTTGATTAACAAATTAACTTTTAAGTTACATACATACATACATTAAATCACGCCTGTTTCCCAGAGGGGTAGGCAGAGACCACTTCTATCCACTTGCTACGATCTTGACAAATTTCTTTCGCTTCTTCAACATTCATACATCGAGTCATGCACGCACGTCGGTTTCGGGTACTTAAGATTCGGCCCTTTCCCAGTATTTCTCCGATTTGATTCGAAAAAGTACGCCTAGGGCGGCCCCTTCCGACCCTTCCACTCACTTTCGATCTGTATATCTCTTTCGTCAATCTTCTTTCATCCATCCTTTCCAAATGACCGAACCATCGAAGCATGCCCTTTTCAATCTTAGTCACTACGTCTTCTTTCATTCCACATTTCTCTCTGATTTTTTCATTTCTAACTCTATCAATCAGTTTCACACCACACATACTACGCAAAGAACGCATTTCAACTGCATTTACACGACTAACATGCTTGTCCTGCCACACCCAACATTCACTACCATACATCAGGGTAGGGGCTAGCACTCCATTGTGAACAGCCAGCCGGGCTTTTTGTGAAACGCCCTGTCTGCTCACAAAGGAGTGCAGGGCCCCATTAATTTGATTCCCCGCATTCACCCTCCTCTCGATATCCTTCTCACACTTACCATCTCTTGTAAACATACTTCCCAGGTACACAAATTCGCTCACTTGTTCTACTAATTCACCATTTATATTTATCACGCACTCAGTCATCTCCTCATCCTTCTCTATCACCATGACCTTGGTCTTGGCAACATTTACTTTCATCCCCTTTTTCTTAAATCCCTCATTCATTACTGTCACCATCTCCTGCAACTCAAGTACCGATGAGGCAAGTATAACTTGATCATCGGCATATAAGAGGCATTTGATTAGCAACTCTTGCATACGCAAACCCTTATCATACTCTTTCAAATCCCACATACAACTGTCCATGAATAGATTGAACAGCCATGGTGAGGCAACACAGCCCTGTCTAACACCTTTAGAGATATTAAACCAGGCCGAGTATGCCCCATTGATCCTGACACAGGCTCTGGAGCCCTCATAAAGGGACCTCAAAGCCTGCACTAAAAAAAACTTAACTTTTAAAAATGTTAACGGACACATTAACTTCCGTTAATCGTTAATCCAATGCCTGCTATTTACCGAACGGCACCGCGGCGCGGCGCGAAAAACAGGTTTAGACAAGTATGAAACGACAAGTGCCGGGCGGCGCGTGGCAGCGAGTGTGTAGTGTGAGTAGCAACGATGATGACGAGGAAGCTAGACTAGAATTTTTCAATTCTGTCACTCAGTCCTATAGAAAAACCAAAGAGCTCCAACTCTTTAAAGAGTAAAGCGCAAAGTCTCGTTAAAATGTGGCTGGACATGAAATCAAAAGACTCGTTCAAAGATGCTGCATTCCTCGGGGAACAGATATTCATAAATCTATTCATTAAATACAATACTGCTATACCCTCAAGCGCTGCAATTGAACGTCTGTTTTCCACGGGTAAAGACATTTTAACTCCAAAACGAGCCTCGCTTTCAGACGAGAACTTCAACATGTTAATGTTCATGAAGGGGAATATGCACCTTATGCCCTTTTGTATTTTGTTTTGTTCCTATCCTGTTAACTTCCAGAACCTAAACCAACAGGTTTTATAAGTTCAACGATATAAAAATGCATTTTTTTTACACATATTAACGGATTAACGATTAACGTTAACTTGCGTTAATTCTTCCTAAATCTAACGTTTTAACGTTTAACGAACCTAACTTTTTTTGTAGCGGATTAACGATTAACGAAGTTAACTATTTGATTAACGGTGCCCAGCTATGGTTATAGTTATGCCAAATCAATAGTTCTTAGTTACTTGACAGTAAAGGCGGCAGAGTTAAGAACAGTACCATCATAACAGGTCAAAGAAAACATAGTTGTTACCGGCCAGAATAGAGGCCCTCTCAAAATTGACCTATCGTCGGTGAAACTGCAAAACCGCGTAAGTAACATTTTAAATACGGAGCAAAATGCACCTTTTTAATAATAACGTAAGGTTTATTTTGCTCTATCATAAATTTGTTAGTTACGCGATTTTGCAGTATCACCGACGATATAACATTGTAAGGCCCATCATACTGAAAAAAATTGACGTTTTTGTAACTGGGACTTTGAATCTACAATCAAGGGAATAAAGTTCAATTGCGATTGTTCAAAAATGCAATTTTCAGTTAATGAACATAGGAAAATAAACCTTATTCTCATTGAAATAGAGTTCAAAGTAAATTGCCTTGAGTATGTATATCCTATTGCACATTCCAGAGAAAAATGATATTGAATGTTATCGGTGTTTGTTATGCCCGCTTTGGACTAGAATGGAAGGACGTAATTGACAACAATTCATTTTGTGCTAAGGTAGTAAAATAATAACGTTTCTAGATTTTACACTGCTGATTACAGTAAAAATATCATTGGATTTTTTTATGCAGTAGTTTTTTTTATATTAAGGAAAAACAGTAAAAAAAGTTGGATTGTGAATGTTAGGAATACACTTATAGTGCCCTTAGTCCATTTATTACCAAAGGAATTGAAAAAAATATACAACTGTCATGTTCATTGTTTATCTTTCTGACGGATTACTTGATTCTAACGACACGCTTTCGATTCTACGCAAAATAGTTTATTTATTTTAATGGCGTTTACAAATTATGTAATTAATTAAATTACGCAAAATAACAAATTTGTGAACAAACGGCAGCGAATGATTGACAAGTGAGTGACATGACATGATTTTTTTTATTTTATATCATGCTAAGATCACGACATCAGTATTCCTAACTTAGTATGTACGGTCTTTTTAATGACAATTTCTTTAATAAATTATTAACGACGAATTTAAGTTAAATAAAGAAAAACCAAGAAACACGGGTAGTCTAATTTTTAACCAGCTATTATAAACGCGAAAAAACAATAATGCTTTTCTTTTTGAAATGTTGTCAATTTTGACGATCACCTCGCAAGGCACACTGGGCCTTGCGAGGTTAATAGTAGTTTATGCAACAGTTGTATAAGAGAGGTCAAAAAAGACGAGTGGTGTGGTTACGAT
Organism: Acleris emargana; assembly: GCA_927399475.2. Classification (NCBI taxonomy): domain Eukaryota; kingdom Metazoa; phylum Arthropoda; class Insecta; order Lepidoptera; family Tortricidae; genus Acleris; species Acleris emargana. Next base: position 11,206,017 of record OV656860.1, read on the forward strand.
GTGAGCCGCAGGCGAACATCGTAAAGCAAGACGCCACGAGTATTTTTTGACTTAGTTATACACCGTTGCATACAATACTTTTTCTACGACTAGGTTTCAAATAAAATGCAAAATTAAATTAATATACCTAGGTTAGAATACGAACGAACGAAGCACAGAACAACAAACGAGCGAGAAACATTCGAAAACAACAAAATATGTGTCTATGGTTAACTTTGTTTTTAAATTGATGTGCACTTGCCAGGTTTCATATTTTTTTTAAAAGTTGCACAATCGATTTAACTTGTGAAATAGGGACTAAAAAACACCTAATGATTTGAGAAATGAATTATTTTACCTGATTGGTCGATTTTAATATAGCTGCGTTCTGGTTGGTTGATACCCACAGATCACAGAAACAAGGGAGATATGTCATGAACGCCAATTCGTACAAGACCCGGTGTCGCCACTTTTAAACATGTGTGCGTCTTACGCTTACGCTCTATTAACTACTACAAAAACAACCTCCTCATAATTGGTCACAGCTTACGAACTAAAAACGCCGTAACATAGTTTTGATAGTAGCAGAAAATTAAGCATTATACTAAGTTCTCAAGGTTGAAAAATGCTGAAAGATCGTTTTTTTTCCATCGTAGTTCAGTCACTGAACGTAAGGTAGCGGTTACTCGTCACTTAGCTGCCATCTATGCGACGAGTAATTAATTAATTCCTCAGAGCTAGATGGCGCTAAGATAGTAGTCCCTATGTTCAGCAAGTTAAGGACTACTCACACACAGCGACATCTAGTTATACTTTTTTCAAGAGGTGTGCGTTTCTCTCCTGTCGTCCACTTAGGGATGCCACAAGGAATGTTTCAAAATATATCGATAAACAATTCAAACTTGTTTGCAACGTTAATATAGGTACTATTCAATTTACAGGCAATAAGTACTATTTTTATTATTTTACTACTAGGTAAATACAATAACATCATTTAAACTTAATATATTATTGTTAGAATAGAATAATATTTTATTAGCAAGAATACGGTTTGCGTAAAATTGATACATAAGATTTTAAATTGGGAACGATACCTATATTAGAACGTAACAAAAAAATTGCCGAATTTCAATGGTTAAATTTTCTGGAGCTGTTAAAGATTTTCGTTATGATTAGTACATAAAAGTCTAAATTGTAAACTTGGACTTTATGATGTTAATACAAATACACTAATAAAATGGGTTCGGTTGAGTGTCACGTCACGAGATCTCAGTTTGGGACAAACTAGTAGTTTACCGACTTGATTATGTAAACTTTATTTCATAAATGGTACAAATTACTTAAAACAGAGAGATAGACTTAATACTTGGGGCATTCTCTACCATCCAACCTTTAGGCTTGAATCCTTTTGAGAGTGAGTCGGCGCGAGCTGTCAATCAGCGCTGTGTGCAAGCACAGCTCAATACTGAGTCAGAGCCCTTTGCCTTTGTGGTTGGTTAATTTATTTTTATCTTAATTGTATGATTCGTCTACTTATATTTGAATTGCTAGAGTCCTTCGTCGTTCGTTAATATTGTAAAGAATTTTTTTATTTTTCTTCTGTTTTAAGCGTGTTTTGGTAGTGATAAATAACTAGAACTATTAACACATTGAATTATATTGATAGCTGTAGAATAAGCCATTTATCGATAGTCGATAGAAATCACGTCAACACAACTTTCACAACCTTACGCTCTGAAATCTATTCAAATATAAAATATTCATTTAAAAATATAAATAATGCTTAAAAACTAAATTTACCGGTGGTAAGTTATGCCCTTTGATTTTATATTAACGTTTGCACTTCGATTGTTGCACACTTTCACGCTACATATAGTCATTTTATCATTTAAACGGAGCTTCTATACTGACAGCGTTCAGTGGGTGACTATTTCAACGCTTGACACGCCTCGTGCCGATATGGTCATTTTGACCATATCGAGGCGTCACGAACCACGCCCCCATAACATATCTCCCTTGTTTCTGTGATCTGTGTTGATACCAAATAAAATGTTTTTTTTAAAGAGTTAAATTAGTAAAACAGTTTACATACCAAAAATAACCTAACGTTCCGATTGACAGTCAATGTGTATTGTGATTGGTGGTTTAATTTGGTGAAGTATTTTGATTGGTCAAATTAACCTAGGTGTAAGCTTTGGCAGCTAGGCATATCGTTTTGGCTCAAAAAAGCACAAGTGCTGTTAAGGGGAATAGACTAGATAGACTTTTCTACGGAATGTACTGCGGACATATTATCTATATTCTTATATTAGTGTTCGTGACTATATAAATGACAGATAAAAGTACAGGAGTAGGAAAAGATGTGTAAGTAGAGTATGTACTCACGCGGCGTGGGCGGCGCGGGGAGCGGCGGCGGCGCGGGCGCGGGGTCGTCGTCCACCAGGATCACGTCCTGCGAGTCCGACTCGTAGCCGCCCCACGCTGCAACACGCACAGTACAGTGCACGCGGCCCGCTAGCTAACGGGCTCAGGCCACACGACTCAACCGTAACACCAACGCGGCAGGGTATATAGCCTTCTCTCAAACATGCGAGGAAAGGGTAGTTCTTTTGAAAACGAACACGGAAAGAGCGTCAGTTTCTTCCTAGGAGTAAAATAAATAAACGTATGAAATTGCAAATAAAATCGATAGGACCATGAGAAAAATCCCAAACACCCAACTTGTTAATTGTGCGTGCAACTGTTAATAATCGAAAATTTCAAAAAATATATCTGAATTTGTCGAAAGCTTTTTACAAATACACAATAAACTCACGCCTTTATTCCCAGAGTGGGGTAGGCAGAGCTACAGAATTACCAACAACTCGTAAGTTGTTGATAATTCTGTAACCATATTTTGCACAATCAGGCCAAAATGTTTACCAGTGTATTAGTGACAAATATTTATAATTATACATACATACATACATTAAATCACGCCTGTTTCCCAGAGGGGTAGGCAGAGACCACTTCTTTCCACTAGTTCTATTTATAATTATATTGGTATCATTTCCTCGCATTGTTTGAGAAAAGCATAATATATGCCTCGGTGGAAATGGGGATTGCCTGACACGGATTTTAGCAGGCTCGGCCCGCCAACCACCTCACCAGGCAATCATCCGTACTTTCCAGGCCTAGGCAATAATGTACCGTTGTTTTACAAAATATGAGAGTAATTATACATACAGACTGTACTATTGTGTCCCGTGATGGTTATCCAGTACAGTCAAGGAAATTGATTCGTAGACCATTTTGAACTATATCAAAGTGACACTACAGTGTCACTTTGATATAGTTCAATGTAAGAGACTTCTTATGATTTTATTTGTAAATAAAATCATAAGAAGTCTCTTACGTTTTGATTGATTACGTCTCTATGACATAGTTCAAAATGGTCTACGAATCAATTTCCTTGACTGTACACATGACAACGCCCCGGCACCAGCTCCGCTTTAGCCCAAAGTGAAACGTAGAAAAGCGAGCTGTAAAAAAAAAGGCGCAAGCTTCGCGTCTTCCACTGAAAACAAACCGTCCTAACAAAAATCAATGCACTTCAATGTTTCACTTTAAGCTGAGGCGGTGCTGATCCGGTTCCGTAGAGTGCGATGCAATTGAAATGGCGCAACTAAAGTCAGCGTAAACGTTTTGTTAGTGCACGGAAGTGACCAACATATTTGTTTTTTTTTTTATGGCATAGAGAAGACAAACGAGCACACAGGCCACCTGATGGTAAGTGGAAACTGTGACCCATAGACATTCGCATTCACAAGACTGCAATGCAATCTTAAGACTGCAAATGCGTTGCCAACCCTGAGGACTAAGATGGAATGTCTCTATGCTAGTCATTTCACCGGCTGTCTTATCCCCAAACCGGAACAGAACAATGCGAACACTGCTGCTTGGCGGTAGGTTAATGGATAAGATGGTGGTAGCGATCCGGACGGACCCTGCACAAGGTCCTACCACCCGCAATATGCAGTACTTATAAAGCTTACAAAGGCCAAAATGCCAGGAAACTGAAAACAGCTTTGACCTCCTAAGACCCACCATACAACGAAATTTGGCAGTGGAAAATAAACTTATTACGATTGCAATAAAGTCTATTTTCTAATTTATTCGCCAGTCATAAAAACAAGAGAAATTCTACTTTATGTAATGGCCGTATTATGTATATTTTTTTGTACGCGGGGACTTAGGCTATGCCTATCAATATGCCATAAAAAACCGGTCAAGTGCGAGTCGAACCCGCGCACTGTAGGTTCCGTACCGCTGCGCAGTACCTGTGTCTCTGTTCGTATTGAGCCTCTTTCTTTATCCAGCTGCCTACCTATACTTATTTGTGGATAGTTTACCTGGTCGGGAGGGCGGCCGCGGACTGGGCACCGCCGGGCTGACCACTTGCTGTAACACACACACAGCTCAGCCAGCGTACAAGAGCTATACTAACCCTAGTCACAGTAGTCACATTAGCAAAAATATGCTTTACATACGCTTTTGCTGTGAATTTGTTTTAAAGTTGCAAAGCATACTTAACTAAAATAAGTGGGCGCAGGTGGTGGCTTTCAGGGGTAGTAGAAGGGGTTATTTTGATTTTATCAATTGTATAACTATTTTTTTACTGAAATCATATCTCATACTATCTTATTAAGAGCGAGTGACAGAGAAGTAAAAAACCGAAGCCTCTTCTAAGTGCTCACAGACTGTATGTACGTACTGACGTACGAATAAATAGTAAATTTTTGGACGATTTTTTTTAAATAATATCAACCCTAGTAAGCTGTCATGTCAGTCAAACGGCGTTACTCGATAAAAACGTGGAATAACCGTGAGGTGACTAAACCATGCTCCTTCATTGTGACATTTGAATTTGATAGATAAAGACAATAAGCATAGTTTAGCTACCCCACGGTTATTCTATGTTTATAAATAACGCCGATAGAAGTTCTATAACTGACAGCTTATTAGGGTTGACATAAAATTTTATAATTTCTTATTTTGGGTGCTTTTGTAATACGTTGTATATTCATTTTTTTTTTGCATAAAGTATTATTATTTTGCAAATATGGTCTTTACTTAGTGTTCTGTATTTATTTTTCAGTGCAACACTTTTGTTACTTTCAGTATGAATAAAACGTTACTACTTTAGAAAAAAGTCGTAACTGATACTTCAAGACGTGTGAGCTTGAACTTATTTCTCCTCGAGTTTAAGTTTAAAATCGTATATCACGAAGTATGAGATACGAGGTTTTTTCAAAGTAACGACGAAATGGTTTACTGGCAGAGAATGCCACTAAGCATTCATTCCGCCATTTGTAATTTTTGTGCCGTAATTAAAATAAATAACTTTCCATAGTAAACCTTTCCTTGTCTTATAAAACTATCTCTCAGTAGTTTATGGTTTCCTAGTACAACCTCGATATTAGGTATAATACGTACCCGTGCGAAGGCAGGCGATGTTATGGGCGTCGTGCCGAGTCGCCGCATCGTGCGCTCTGCGGAGGACCGGTTGGAACCTGCTGGGAAAGAAGAACATCAATCATCCACGGGTGCCCATAGACCTTCCATGTTCTTCAAATCAAATGAAATCATACATACATACATACATACATTAAATCACGCCTGTTTCCCAGAGGGGTAGGCAAGACCACTTCTTTCCACTTGCTACGATCTTGACAAAGGCTATAGCCGGGTAAGGTAACAAAAAATGCCCCTGGCGTTATTAGCCAATGAGTATATCCTATTTATTGGTCATAATGACAGTTATTAATCTGCCAAGTTTCATGTCATAATTATTGACAGTTTCCTTGAAATGTCACTTGAAAGTTTTTTTACTTTTCTAAATATCTTAAAAACTACTGATCCGTTTCTTTTGTGTTTAACGTATGTTGTTAATGGCTTGAAGAGGAATAATTTTGCAAAAAACCAGATGTCTCTAGGTCAACATTAACTTGGTGTTTTTGGATGTCAAACATTTCAAACTTTTTTTTTTGACACTTGTGAGTCAGCGACACCTACCATTTTTTGTACACTAATGTGACATCTCTTTCCGTACTAATATATGTTTATCTCATATGAATTGGGTTGGAGCAACATGGTGATTTTTTGTTTTGAGTTTACCTGCCTATAGTCGAGTCCGGAATTAGGCGAACTAACTTGACAGCCGAAAATGTTGCCAGACATAGGAAAAAATAAATAGTGATAGGTTTATGTCGACACAAATATGTCGATATAACCTTGTGCCTTCTATAAATCTGATTATATTTATATTTTATCAAGTAATTGTCGTCGAAACTTTCTCACTCATACATACTTGCCAAATAGGGAAAAACTACAGCAATTTTTACTATATAATATGATCTGAAGGATGTACGGTTTAAAGCGGATATTTACGATACTTACTCCTCAAATTAGGAATAAAATACAAAAATAACAACAGGCCATTGTGATCCTTTTAGGTGGCTTCCGTCGGGCTAGTACGGTACATTTCATGTACCATCAGTACCATACATATAGCATTCATTCCTTTCTTGCTGGCAAATATGAAAATGCGATAGAGACAAACGCTATATATCGTCGATGATAATTGCAAATCCGTTATGTGTTCGATTTAATTAATTTTATACGCTAATAAGTATTGTTGCTAGGTTACAATCTGACCAAAAAAATCAATCATAGGATGACAGAAAGCCGAATAGCTTGCTTGCTTTGTTTGTTAGGCATGGTCCGAACTGTCAACAAAACAAAATGGCGGACTGTGTCGTTAACGATGTCTAAAACGATGTTCGATGTATTTTTAAATCCAACCAATTTTTATTATTATTATTTTGCTTAGTAAAATTATTAGTTAGATTCCAAACACAATAATAATGATAAACTAGACTTTTTAAATATCGATATTAACAGCACTAGCCAAACTGTGGCAACATTAGTGTACAATGAACTGTCAAGTTAGTTCGCCTAATTCCGGACTCGACTATAGTACATCATCAACGTATACGTGTAGACTACGAGTATGTTGATAATATTTGATATAAAATATTCATTGTTCTGCGGATTATTTAAGAAGCTTTTAAGCATAAAAAGGGTAAAAATATTTTTTTCGGATCTACTATCCTGAATCTACAACAAAAGTAACTTTAAAATTAAAATCTTTGTTTATTACCAAACTTAGACAGAAATTATTCACACACCAAAACAATTAACCAACTTTATATACTTAATAACTAAACCTACATAACTAAATAACTACATAACTAAACCATTTTTAATGACCGTTTGACGTTTGACTTAAAAGTGGCGGACACTGGTGAGTCAGCGACACCTACCATTTTTTCACACTAATGTGACATCTCTTTCCGTACTAATATTATGTTTGTCTCAAATGATACACAAAATCTGAATGTTGCTTTCCGAGGCAATACCGTCGAAGAAGTTGAGCATATAAAATTTTTAGGGATAGATATTGACTGTCATTGTAATTGGGTAGAACATGTTGACAATCTATGCTCGAGGTTAAATAGATTTGTGTTTGCCTTAAGAAGAGTTCGTCAGACAGTGTCCGTTGAAGCTGCAGTGACATCCTATAATGGCTATGTGGATTCGACATTACGCTATGGAATTGTTGTCTGGGGAAATTCCTCAGCAAAAGATAAGGCACTTCTTATCCAAAAGCGTTGCATAAGAGCAGTATTTGGTATTCATAGATTTGACTCGTGCCGTCCATACTTTAAAAAATATTGCATTTTGACTGTACCATGTCTTTATATATTTGAAACCTGTACATTCGTTTATAAATATAATTATCTGTTCCAAAATGTTCAGTCTATGCGCTCGAGAACGGTTAGAAAACAGTACACACACAAATTACACCACCCTCTGGCTAAACTAGCACTGTCGTCAAAAAACTGCTATATGATGTGTATTAATATTTATAATAAGTTGCCTGATCACTTCAAAGACTGCAATATCACAACGTTCAAAAATAGCTTGAAGTCATGGCTTGCACATAAATGTTACTATAGTCTTAAGGAGTACTTAGAAAATTAATATGCTTTGGACATGTTGAAATTATTTAATGTTTTTGTTTATTTTATTTTATTTTAAGACATGTTATATTATTTTCTTCTACTATTGTATTGATACTTGACATTTTTAGTTTTAGTATGATATGTCATGGTACCTATTTATACATATTGATAAATATATTTAAATGTTTAAACTAGTCGATATTCGCAATTGTTAAATGCGTATACGCCTGTAAAGGCAGGATTTGGTGAGACTATACAACTGTCTGGCAAATGTATCTGCAAGATTTTAAACCTAAATTCCATATGCAATAAAATTTCATTTCATTTCATTTCATTTCAATGAATTGGGTTGGAGCAACATGATGATTGTTTCAAAAATCTTTAGGTACCTACTCATGTAAAAGCAGTAACCAAAAATATTATTGATAGATGTTTATTAATGCTGGCTGGTTATAATAATCCCTTCAAATCCCGAGAATACATTTGATGCCAATGACATTCGATTCTTTTGTTTTTTAATGTCAATATTTTTCGCCTTGCACTTATTTACTTAATTAAAGATGAATAACACTTCATGTACTCGTGTAGATCTCATAAATAAAATATTTCATCGCCGACGTAGCCCAAAAAACCTTTATTATTCTGTGTATACAAAAATAGAAGATATAGGTACTAGGAAAACGACTTGACTCGGAATTGGATACAAATTCTACAGACTCTGTGTTTGAAATTGTAAGTAAATACATTTATTTATTATTATTTCTTTTATTAGTGCCCCGCGGTTTACATTATCGTAAACTGCACTTGCAGTCATCAAACATAACATAACATAAAGATTTGGCTTTCTTCTGGTACCTGTATTGAAAATGTTCTGCGATTGTAATACTAAGGTAGAATAACGGTTTCAGGCATTTCGCGTGGATTTTAACGAACTCGACTGTACATAGGTTTTGCATTTTTAGCTATTCTTTGTTATTATTCATAATGTATTTAATTTTAACCTTTATTGCACAAACAATTCTTAAAGAACAAAAACCGCACTTAATGTCATAACAACATAAGGCTTTTTCTACCAGTTATCCTTAGTTATTAATTATATTGCAGAAAGCAGTTTTTAATGCAGTATTCACGGTGAGGTAGAGGTACTTATCTTAGGCATTAACTTACCGCCACTGTTCAAACGGTCATTAAAAATGGTTCAGTTATGTAGTTATTTAGTTGTGTAGGTTTAGTTATTATATAAAGTTGGTTTCTATTTCTTTGTTTAAGTATATTCAGAAGTTAATTGTTTTGGTGTGTGAATAATTTATATGTCTAAGTTTGGTAATAAACAAAAAAAATAATTTTTAAGTTACTTTTATTGTAGATTTAGGATAGTAGATCCGAAAGAATGTTTTTTACCCTTATTTGCTTAAGCTTCTTAAATAATCCGCAGAACAATGAATATTTTATATCAAATATTATCAACATACTCGTAGTCTACACGTATACGTTGATGATGTACTAGGCAGGTAAACTCAAAACAAAAAATCACCATGTTGCTCCAACCCAATTCATATGAGACAAACATATATTAGTACGGAAAGAGATGTCACATTAGTGTACAAAAAATGGTAGGTGTCGCTGACTCACAAGTGTCAAAAAAAAAAGTTTGAAATGTTTGACATCCAAAAACACCAAGTTAATGTTGACCTAGACACATCTGGTTTTTTGCAAAATTATTCCTCTTCAAGCCATTAACAACATACGTTAAACACAAAAGAAACGGATCAGTAGTTTTTAAGATATTTAGAAAAGTAAAAAAAACTTTCAAGTGACATTTCAAGGAAACTGTCAATAATTATGACATGAAACTTGGCAGATTAATAACTGTCATTATGACCAATAAATAGGATATACTCATTGGCTAATAACGCCAGGGGCATTTTTTGTTCCCTTACCCGGCTATAGCCTTTCTTTCGCTTCTTCAACATTCATACAGCGAAATTAAAATCAAATCAAATCAAATATATTTATTTTGTCAACACAGGTATAAGCAGGTATCAAATACAATATTTCCGCTGTGATGTGCCTAAATAGCATACGAAAATAAACAAAAAATATTAATCTAACGTTTAACATTTTTTGTACCAAGTGCTTAAAAATAAAGATAAGGTATTCATTAACAAATATTGAATGTACTACTAAAATCCAAAATCACTAAACGCTAACGTAATCTTCGTCTAAATACTCTTTAATGGTATTAAAACGCTATAATGGACGAAAATACCGTATGGACGTATACAGAAGTTATAGTTCATTTATTTTAGCATGATACAGAAATAAATAAAGGTATTTTATTGGGCACGTTACACGCAACATAATAGTTATACAAAAATATTGCTCCAAAACGTCTTTTTTGACTGCTGTTATTTCACAGTAAATATTAAATGGACGTTATAATCTATTGCAGTAGTACTTTAAGTCATATTCCTTAATATTTACATTGCGTTTTTTATTTGTGTTGATTAAATTTACTTCAATTAGAAACGTGGTCTATAAAAGACCTAGAGAAGCAGGGGTTACAAACTTGTGTTAACAAAATAACGAAACGTCTAAGCATTTATAACTCGAGTAAATAAAATACTATCCTGTCACCTGTCAAATATAGCTAACCTAGTGAATTTTAAATTGATCATTAATAACGCCACAGTTTGCATTTTTTGACAGATTGAACGTCACAATGCCCTTATGTGATATGACTCATGTTATGTTTTGTCATTTTCTCCCGAGTTCGAGAGCGTGAGCGTGGATATTGTTCCATAGTTTGTTTTTGTTGTGAGTTGTTTGTTGTTCATTTCCTTGTTAAAGTTGTCAGCTGCTCGTTTAGTCTACATCTCTAATCTCTACCCTACTCGGTAACTCTTTAGCGGAGAAACGATGACACTTCATCCGGAATAGTCAGTCTTAAATTAGGTAAATCAATTAAGTATAGCAGTTAGAAACCAATATACAGGGTGTCCCAGAAAGATCACCAAAAAAAAAACATTTTACAAAGCGAAATCAATTTCTGTTAAGAGTGCCGAGTAGTCGTTTCAGTTCCACAAACAAAATCAGAGTCACGAAACGCAAGGTAACGAACTATGAGTAGTTTGGGTCACAGGGCTACAACTGCAATAAATTAATTACTATCCTACAATTCTTTACATGATAAACTTGCAAAGCGGCTAATCGCGTTTCATTTGTTAGTTTGGTTGCCGGGATCCTTCTTGGCAAATGTGATACGAATTCCTACTTTTTTGCATTAAGATATCATGTGTCACTCTGATTTTGTTTGTGGAACTGAAACGACTACTCGGCACTCTTAACGGAAGTTGATTTCGCTTTGTAAAATGTTTTTTTTTTGGTGATGTTTGAAAGACAATATTTATTCAAAACCAATAAGTAACGAAGAGGAACTACGGCGACGTGTCTTCAATGCAGCCCGAGACATATCGGACACCAGTTTACGAAAATTAAACCGAAATTTTATTCGAAGATGCCATTTGTGCCTTAGAGTCGGAGGGAAACAATTCGAACATTTTCTGTACAAACTAATGAAAATTAAACCCGTTTTTTATTATCTTTGAACCAAGGTCAACCAAAAATCAATCGTATTCTTCAAAGGAGCACAAACAAATGAGATATCGTAGAGTACAAGATATTTTTTTAGATGATTACCATTGATTTCCGAGGATCCATATTGGCAAATGTCATACGAATTCCTACTTTTATGCATTAAGATATCATGTGTCATACCATTTTAGAATTGGCATAAATTACGCATGTTTTTAAAGTTATTTGCTCATTTGGTTTGTAGTAAAAAAATAAAATTGGCAGGTGTTCAAAGTTTAAATTACTATGTTGATGATAATTTAAGTCAAGTTCATTACAGTATTTTTCCAACTTTTACATTAGTTATTGACATAATAATGCTTCTTTCATCTTAATCAACTATTCATAAACGCGCACAAATAATAAAAACTAAATTCTAAAGCTATCCCAGTAAATGCGAGCACTTACAATGTCAAAAGAGGTGAAAATTTGGAAAAATCTTTAAATTGGTATAACTCGAAAACGGTGCTACTTTTACTGAGGTCATGTTAGGCTGGTTTGGTTCGTCTGAGGCTGGGGAATCTCCAGTGTCACTGTGACGTGCTATTTTTGGGACACCCTGTATACATATTCAAATAGTTTTATAGTTAATTTTTTATATATATAGGAATCGCTCTGAAGTTATTTTCCAATTACTTAACCAATAGAGAGCAAGCGGTAGAAATTTTAAACTACAATGCTCATAATAAAACAGTAGAACATGTACAGTCTTCATTTGAGAAGGTTCTGCTAGGAGTTCCCCAAGGCAGCATTCTTGGGCCGCTTCTATTTTTGATATATCTGAATGAACTTCCCGATGTAGTTGATGTACCATGTGTTTTGTATGCAGATGATGTCACTCTACTGTTCTCAAAGGAAAATACCGATGATAATATGCAGGAACATATAAATTGTGTACTGAAAAAAATTACAAATTGGCTTGATAGTCTGAACCTTAAGGTAAACCTCAATAAAACGAAGCTCGTCCAATTTAGAAACTATAAAAGTGTTCCAAAGTCTTTTGTTGTGTCAAATGCAAATACTTCAATAGATGAGGTAGATCATGTAAATTTTCTTGGAGTCGAAATAGACTCACATTTAAATTGGAAAGAGCACGTCAATGCGATAAACAAGAAGATTTCTAGCAGGTGCTATGCGTTGTCAATCCTATCAGAAACTTGTTCTGAAAACATAGCTATAAGTTCATATTATGGTACAATCTACCCATTGCTTACGTACGGTGTAATCTATTGGGGAAATTCTGTTGATGTACATAAAACTTTTATATTACAAAAAAGATGTTTACGGACAATTTATCGAATGTTTATAGAAGAATCGCTGCGAAACGTCTTCCGTGAGAAGCGTTTCTTGACACTGACGGGCGTTTATATTCTAGAATTATGCCTATTTGTAAAAAATCATCCCGAATATTTTTCGAAGCAATCATGCAAACGTAATGTCCGATCCCAATACAAATATAACATGATACTTCCGAAAGCTAGCACCTATATGTATAAAAAGAGTGCATTCATATCGGGTATAAATATTTTTAATAAGCTTCCTATGGAATTAAAAAGTCTAGAAGGAAATGCTTTTAAAAGATCCTTAAAAAACTTTCTGATAGATAAGGTCTTCTATGACTTAAATGAATTTTATAGTTATAAATTATGATCTAAACTTGTATTGGTATACGTAGGTTAAGATTTAAATATTGTATGCCCGAAAAGGGTAAAACTGTTGATACTGCCTCAACATGTACTTATCATCTTTGTACCTACACAGTTTTAAACAATAAATTATTCTTATTCTTATTCTATTCTTATTCTATAATATCGAGACCCAATGTTTTGTCCAACACAAAAACATTAATGACACGTGCACAGATACAATATATTGAGTGCATAGATTCTTATTAATTCTGCCAGCGAGTATTAGAGTTGACGACTACTGGTTCTTTTTCTTTTTTTTTCTCATCCTAAAATAAATGAACTATAGTAGACTCTATGCCGGCTCGATGTACTGCTGTTAGAAAGGCCAAAGGATATGCAACTAAATATTAATGAAATGTTTCATTTAGGCATCTTACATGCTCAGCAAAATTATTAGTATACAGTTGAGCTACTTGAAGTGTATATTTTTATTTTTACTGTTAAGTTTTATTTATCTAAGTGGAAACGTAACAGGTAAAGGCTCACAACATAGAATTGTAAAGTAATAATTAAATGTTTACGCAATTCATCAACATATTTCAATATTTTTATTTGTCAATATACTTTTGGTCGCTACTGTAACAAAAGGCGAGTTTTAGAATAATTAAATAAATGTTCCTCGCAATGTACAATGGCTAAGAAGCCATGTGTGTTGCTTTTAACAAAACATGTACACGTGCCCTTTGTTATGTTGACGCATAACAAAAGCAATGTAGATATAATAATATAAGCATTTATTCAGTTCGAGAATTTACAGTAAACATGAACTCATAAACTCACTAAAAGCTGTATTTTAGTGAGATTTGCGATTGATTGCGTAGTTTCCGCAGGAAAACACACCAAAATCTTAAGATAGAAAGAGAGAAAAGGAAAAAAGAACTCCTACGTATGTGTATATAAGACGGTGCAAGATGACCACATAAGATTGATATGTTTTCCTACATCAACGGTGTCCCCCAGACAAGATGAATGAAGATTTGAATTTGAAAAAAAAAAAATATATATATATATTGATTAAGTTACGGGTTTAGGCCAAGCATTTTTGTCTATTATATAGTCCTCGATCCTATAATACGCTTTAGACATTAACGACTTTTTCAAGTAATTTTTGAGTGCTGGAAAGGGTAACTTTAATACTACCTCAGGTAATTTATTATAGAAATGAATGCATTGACCAACAAATGATTTATGTACTTTACGGACGCGGAATTTTCGAATAACTATTTTATTTTTATTTCTAGTATTTAAATTATGTATATCAGAATTTTTTGTGAAAGAATCCAAATTTTTTATAACATAAATAATATTCTCATAAATAAATTGTGACGCTACAGTTAAGATATTAATTTCCTTAAAAAGATCTCTTAAGGAGTCACGGGAATTTAAGTTGTAAATAGAACGAATGGCCCTTTTTTGTAACACAAATATAGTTTGTATGTCAGCTGCCTTACCCCAAACCAGAATACCGTACGACATAACACTATGGAAATAACTATAATAAGCTAAGCGAGCTGTCTCAACATTGGTTAGTTGTCTAATTTTCCTAACTGCGTAAGCTGCCGAACTTAGTTTACCTGCCAGTACAGCTATATGGGGACTCCATTGCAAATTTTTATCTATTGTTATGCCTAGGAAAACTGCCTTATCTACGATTTGCAAACACTCGTCATTTAGAAAAATACTAGAATCTAACGGTTTAACATTAGGCAAAGCGAATCTAACACATTTAGTTTTCTTAGCATTTAGTAGGAAATTGTTGCTAGTAAACCAATTAAGTACTTTAACTAGTGTGGAGTTTATGCTACTGTAGTCTATGGATTTTCTGTCTACCTTGAAAATTAGTGAAGTATCATCAGCATAAAGTACAATATCACAAAGTTTATCTACTGATGGTGGCAAGTCATTTATGTAAACCAAAAATAGAAAAGGACCTAAAATAGAGCCTTGAGGCACACCTATTTTCACTGTAGCTCCATCAGATTGTATTTTGTTTACAACAACTGTTTGAGTTCTATCACTGAGATAAGAAGACATTAGACTTATAGCTTTATTAGACAATCCATAATGTTCTAATTTTAAAATAAGGGTCGTATGAACCACGCAATCAAAAGCTTTAGAAAGGTCACAAAATATTCCTACTGCATCGCAAGATTGCTCCCAACTGTTATATATATATTTAATGAGAACAGATGCCGCATCAATTGTTGATCGACCTCTGGTAAAGCCAAACTGGTTATTGTTAAGTAGTTTATTTCTATTAAAGTGACCTAATATATCATTCAGAATTAGTTTCTCAAAGACTTTACTTAAAACTGGTAGTATGGAAATGGGACGCAAGTTCGTTAAAGCACTCATCTCACCCGATTTAAAAAGAGGTATGACTACTATATTTCATAAGATCTGGAAAGATCCCTTCTGAAATGCAATTATTGTAAATTAATGCTAGATGGGGTGCAATTACACCTATGATATGAAAAAGTACACTAACTGATGTGCCCCACAAATCCTCAGTCTTCTTTAAACTAAGCTAATACGTAGGTAGGTTTAGGTTATGTTAGTTTTGCAGCAGGCCTGGAGGGCCAAACCACCCAGAAATAGGATCTCCGCGGTAGCAGAGCTCCGTCGACACTCCTAATTTCAAAGCGGCCCGAGTTATCCGATAAGCGTGGGTCGAGTCATCTACAAAAAAAAAACAAAGTGGACAACTCAGCCCGCGGGCTAAGTGGTCTGTGGGCTCATATGACCACAAACGGGATTTTTGGATATTGGTTATTAGCTTAGGAGGGCAGAACAGGACGGACCGAGCTGGCTGGTTGCGTTCGTATCAAGTATGGATCAATGGACATGGTCATATGGACAACCCAATCGCCTGAGCGGTAATAAGTAACAAAAACTCCGT
Source organism: Acleris emargana (assembly GCA_927399475.2). NCBI lineage: Eukaryota > Metazoa > Arthropoda > Insecta > Lepidoptera > Tortricidae > Acleris > Acleris emargana. The sequence goes on from OV656860.1 coordinate 11,222,282, forward strand.
TAGGACTGGAGATGACATATATTTTTCTATTTATACTACGCTTGTACAGCACTGCCATCGGATCACTTCATTTGCCATAATTGTATCACTTGACAAAATATTCATTTGCCATTAAAAAAAATATATTTTCCTTTCCATTGTGACACGAAAATTAGCCATACTGAAGAGATACTTTTCGTCGCACAGCGGATTTTTTTTCGCCTTCGTTGTTTGTATGGTTAAATACGCTTAACTATGGTCAAACTTTTTGGTCCTCTCCCTTATTAGTCAATGATTAGTGTAACTAACAATAAAATTAGTTTTGAACGTTTTGGTTTTCAAAATTGACAAGTCATATTTATATGGAAAAACGCTAGCGTTTCTAATGTAATGACACTATTATTGACCAAACCCCGGGGCATTGATTCGGAAATGAGTCTTCGATCGAAGCGAGTGGTTAATTGTTATAAAACCAACACAGAACAGCTGACCCAATTCAGCTGTGTCAGCTTCTTTTTCGTTTTTATTACGAAATTATCCAACGGTCTATTGGAGCAGTCAAGTTTTTTTATGTATACGGTTTGGAAAGTAGGCCGTAAGCTTTACCAAGTCGATTAAAAGGTATACATACGATGTAACGCATTTTTATGTTACATTGTTGATAGATATCGCGTGTATATTGCTAGGTTAGGTTAGTTTATATTCATAAAAATCTTTAAAGGTAACAGTTTCTTTAAAAAAAACACGGTATCCACACGGTGCTACTACAATACTGCGTATAACTAACAAATTCAATAGCTGCCTGTACACGTAAAGTTCGGACCGCGGGAAACGCCACGGGCCGTTCCAATCTTCGTTCCGAACCATACGTGTAAATGCAACTGTAATAGTAAAATAGTAATAAAATCACGTAAAGGCCGCCAATAAGTTGCAAAGTTTACCTTACTGACCTACTTGACTTGCTAAGGTGACTGGCTAAACTTCAATCAAATCCATTCAGTCTTTTAGGTGTAATTGTCTGTCCTTACCTTAAACAGCTATATCTTGTGAACCGTTTTCGATAGCGCGTTTTTTTTTTGGCAGATTTACTAAGAAAAAAAAAAAAAACAGTGAAATAATAAAAGGGTTCTCCATACATGAAACGCTTTTTTTAACGTATTTTGTTTTTTTTTTTTTTAATGGCATAGAGAAGACAAACGAGCACACAGGCCACCTGATGGTAAGTGGAAACTGTGACCCATAGACATTCGCATTCACAAAACTGCAATGCAATCCTAAGACTGCAAATGCGTTGCCAACCCTGAGGACTAAGATGGAATGCCTCTATGCTAGTCATTTCACCGGCTGTCTTATCCCCAAACCGGAACACAACAATGCGAACATTGCTGTTTGGCGGTAGGTTAATGGATAAGATGGTGGTAGCGATCCAGACGGACCCTGCACAAGGTCCTACCACCCGCAAAAAAAACAAGCGGTAAAACATACAAGCGTCAAATTTGATGTTATTAGTAAAAACCCAGTCGCAAAATTAAAAAAAAAAGAGTCCAACTCGCACTTGGCTGGTTTATTTAACGTTCAATATAGGTTGATGCACACGGTTGTAGTTTCCGATATCGTTGTGGAAGGTCGCCACAATTAGTACGGAGGTGTCGAATGAAACATCCGACGTGGAAATATGAGTTGTATGGTATTGTTCCCGCAAGGCACAATGTGTCAAGGACAAGGCTACGGGCGTCTATTACAATCGGTAAAACCATATTGCTTTTGGCTTGTTCGTATTGTCAACGTTAGCTGTTATTTACTTGACAGTAATGGCGGCAGTGCGCGCTAGCACAAGTTGCCCGTGACTTGTTCTTCGCTCGGATCTCCCTTTCTATCTAGTCAGTAACGATAGGGACGCACTGAGTGACAACCGAGAAAATACAACGCGTGCTATCTGTTGCGTATGAAACATTTATTTGTATAGTTTTAAAATGTATTAATTGTTCCAAAAAAGATTATTTTTCATATTTAATTTGCAGAGTAAAAAAACATCATGTCAGCCGAAAGACGTCCACTGCTGGACATAGACCTCACCCAAGGCTCTCCACTCAAACCGGTCTTGTGCTTTTCGCATCTACCGCGTTCTCGCAATCCTTACAAGGTCGTCACTCCAGAGTAAAAAATAAAACAATAAAATGTCAAAAGCAATACGGTTTTACTGAGCAGAATAGAGCCCTGCTACTTTGAAAGCGAATTTGTAAGATACGTTATCATCATCTCTTTCAATCTATTGAGTATTGAATGACGAGCGAATGGGATAGATCAATATAACGGAAAACAAAGTTTTACTTTATCAAAAATGTTAAATGAACTCAACTCAACGTCGTCTTACGGCAGTATTTTTAAGCTGCCTTTGTCCGAGATACCCGTCTCAACAGACGTCAGCAAGGGCAGGACCTCTTGTATTTCCTCGCTTGTCGCTCAGCGCGTCCTTATCTGTGCAGACTAATAAGAAAGGGAGAACCGAGCGACAAACATGTCACGTACAACATGTGCTAACCGTGCAGATCTACTCTGACGTATGTTAAGACAATCTCAGCGAAGATCAATATATTGATACGGACTTTAGGCACACGACAAATAACTAATTTCTATGAGAATAGTAGAATAATTAAAATGTTGTTTCTTTTCTTGCCAGTTACCAGTACAGCATTCTTGAAACTATATTTTTTGTGCATATGACAGATGGTACCGACCTACTGGCCTCCAAAGTCCCCGAAACTGTTACGGCGTACGTTTTCACTTTCTTTCGTGACGTCACCGAGTCATACTTGTCTCATTCCAGTGATACGTACTTGGGTATATACCTTCACGAACCTACTGTTGAGACCGGTGCAATTACTAGCATAGAGGCATTGCATCTTAGGTCTCAGGGTTGGCAACGCATTTATTTGAAATCTTAAGATTGTAGTCTTCAGAATTCAAATTACTGCCTTTTTCAGGGCCGGTACAGACTGACTAACGCAGTAACTGCACCAAAACGTACGTACGTCAACTGCACTCGAACTTCTATTTAGCAGCTGGGTCTGCACCGGCCTTTAAGAGGTGTGAAAAAAATCATCCTTGTAGAAATGACCAAGTGGCGTTTAAGCTGTTTTGCGATTAGAATTTTGTTTTTTTATTTTCACAGTAAATCCATACCTACTAATATTACAAATGTGAAAGTGCGTTTGTCCGTTTTTCACGCTTCAATCACTGAGCAGACCGAGATGAAACTTGGCACGTGTATTGGTGAGGTCCTGGAATAGGACATAGGACAGTTTTATCCCGGAAAATTGGGATAGTTTCCGAGGGAGCAGCAATAAACGACTTCTACGCGGACGGAGTCGCGGGCAAAAGCTAGTAATAAATAAAAAAGTATGCTTTTGAGATAAACCTCTATAATTTAAATGGGTTCGTTTTTTTTTGTTGACGTCTTGGCCAATTAAACATCGTCTCAGTAGAAAACCTTTAAGGGTTAACAGCATAAGTCTAGCTAAGTGTATTAATAGGCATTTAAAGTAATTTATACGAAGAGCGAGTGGCAAGTCAACGTACCTGGCAGGTCGTTGACCCCCGTGACCGTTGGGAATAGCAAATCGAAATCATAACGTATATATCTTGTAGTTCGCTAATTTGTTGCTAAATAGTTACAATGTTTCGAGATATAAAAGGTGTTTAAGTATGTATTTGATGTTTATAGCTACTGAAATAAGCGACGTTAAAAACAACTTCATTAAAGATTTAAACTGTTAGGTAGAGGTTTTCAAGTGTAATAAAATAGATGGTAGATTACTAATATTGAATCTAAGGATTATATTGAATATTTTTGCGTATTACCTGACTGCGTCAGAAGGTAGGGTTATATTTTTCGAGTGTATGTATGTATGTCTATTTCTGTGGCACGCTCTGCAGCTTAAACAGCCTCATGATTTTTTACATTTGAGTTGTCGTTAGATACGTCTTGGTTCTGGAAGTTACACTACAATATTACAAAGTAATGAGAGGGGGGGTAATTTTTTTTACGTATCTAATATGTGTATATAAGTAAATAGACGACAATACCAAAAAATGTATCGGGTTTTAAAGCTTGCTTTTTATTATTTAAATATTGAAAACTAACATATTAAAAACTAAACGCCTTGATGCTACCAATAGAAAATAAACACGATATTAATAAAATTAATGAGACACTAAACGGTCCAAACCCTTTATATCAATCACTACTAAACATTGGTAAATCTATTGCGTCTGGTTTCAGCCAAAGTGCACTTAAATCATAAACAATATGCATCACTATAACTCAACCAGGACCGTTTAAATTGACACCGCGTATAAATATGGCGGCCATTAAAGGGATTGGCCAGAGGAAGTGGGGGACGGCTTCCCAGTTCCGTTTCCCACGAAGGACGCCACGCTTGACTGCGTTTACGAATCTGTTACACCAGTTTAACTTCGATATCGCTTTTGTAAACAGGATGCATTTTTGTGATGGATATTGCTTGACTAATAAGTACCGGTAAACTGGGGTTACTTTAGACCTAGGGGGTAACATTGAGTAACCCCAGTTTACGGTACTAATAACTATTAATAGTAATAATCCACAAATTTTGTGCAAATTGTGGTTACATAATTATCAACAAGTTTTTAGAGTTGTTGGTAATTCTGTAGCTCTGCCTACCCCACTCTGGGATTACAGGCGTGAAGGTATGTATGTATGTATGTATCCACTCAATATCGATTGTCGATTGTCGCTGATGTTTGTGTCGTCGTCCCTTTTTGTTTTGTTTCTGTTTTAGATATTTGATTACAGTCTGTGAGCACTTAGAGGAGGCTTCGGTTTAGTACGTCTCTCTCACTCGCTCTTAATAAGATCGTATGAGAGCGAGTGAGAGAGAAGTATTAAACCGGAGCCTCTTTTAAGTGCTCACAGACTGTAAGTCCCTCTGAAAACCAGCGCCGCGGCTTGCTGCGGCACAAAGCAGACAAGGGCCCGTTTCAACGCCATGTTAAATGTTTTGTTCTGTGGATCATCTGATTTTAAAATGTGCGTATGCGTTGAATAAATTATTTCTATTTTATTCAATTCTAATAGAAAGCAAGCTTTACAAACCTAAACGCATTTTAATTTTAAAAATATTATAGCCAATTTCCCCCTCACAGCCAAGACGAATCCAACGAAACCTCATATGTTAAAAACCATCAAGCCGTTTAGGCTGCAGAACGTGCCACAGAAATAGACATACATACATGGGTCATACACGCCCGCAAAAACAAAAGTTGTCTCTCCTGTGGACAATAGTTAAAGGCTTGTGTGCATTTAAGTTATGTTTTTATTTGCTAGGACTAAAGTAGACCTGACGGCGTTTATGAGGATGCGGGTACAGCCAGAAAATTAGGCCTTGAAAACGTTAACTTTGGGTATGTCCACAGGAAAGACGCGAACCTAAATCTGTGTATGACCCACATACGAGAACACGCGGTAAACATAACCTGCCTTCTGACAGATTGCAAAAGAGCGAAACGCAAAGATCAAGCAAGCGTCAGCATTTAGAGTTGAGGCACCAGAAATAAAAGACTGCCCAGTGGCCACCCAAGCCCTCGATAGCCTTCAGATTTTAGTCTTGAGATTGCAACCGTCTATCGGCCTCTAAAACCAAATAACATCAGGTCATCATCATCATTCAACATAAGAGTCTGCCGTTTTAATCTCCTGATACGGCACGAAATTGGCCTTCTGTCTTATTTGGCTGAAGTAAGTAAGCCTAGGTGTTCCGCTTCCCCTTTTTGCCTCTAAAATTTTCAAAAAGAAACTATCGTGCCGTATCAGGTGTCCCATCATCTTTCCTCTTCTACATTGTATGGTTTCTAAAATATGTATTGTCTCATATCATATACCATCTGCAAAACCTCTTTGTACCATCAGATGACCTGTGTCAATTTGCCTTCTCCATCATCATCACTACAAATATTTCGGGTCGGCGCAGCACGTCACTTTCTTTCAAACATCCCTATCAGCCTTCATCTCAGTATTCACTCACTTGTTTTTCATATCGCTCCTTCCACATTCCATCCATATCATCTAAGGTCTTCTTCAAGCCATACAAAAAGAGAGTAGACAGAAGTCACGAGTGTTGCAGAGCTGTTCCACCTCGCAAAGGTCAAGGAGAGGAACCAGAAGACCAGCTAGACCAAGGTTACCACTTACCAGTGTGATGCGGCGAGGCAGAGGTGGGGATGACGAGGTCGCGCCATCTCTTCACCAGCACCTTGGCGCGGCGGGCCAACGTCGGCTCCGAGGTCTTCCGCCGGAGCTCGTTCACATGCTTGCCCAGTCGGGTGGTCTGAAACGGAACGGTCACCGGTTCAATCCCAGAGTCGATACGGCCGGGAAAAATAATTCTTGAGTGAGATGCGACGAGACGCTACGAGTAGGACCGAAGCCCTACTTTGAGAATCGAAGTTCGAAATTACGTTAGCCTCATCCCTTTCTCTCGATTTAGTCTCGAATGACGAGTGACAGGGATGGGTAAGTCGGTCATGCCACTCAAGTCATTAGTTTAAATACGGCTCTTAATATTACTTATATGACATGCGCCAAAGGGATTTATCCACACACGCCACAACAGTGCATCAGATCACAAAAAATATTCAAATTTCAATTAAAATATATCTATAGAGTCGCAAAATGGCCACTTCATTTGCGTTACTACATAGGTTAGGTTTTTAAAGTGCCCGAAGAGCAAATTACCCAAGAATCCCCTCAACTTATCGTCGAAAAAAGAGAACAATGTAGTCATTTGGCGCGTATTTCTACTAGCCGAGAATCGAGATTGAAACTTTTTAGTCGCCTCCTTTATCACTATTCTCTATGTATGTTGAAAATTTCCTAGAGTGAAATGATTCATATTTTCTTCTTGAGAGCGATTTTTGATTATTGTGATGAGTGATGATTATACACAAGTACCGCATTCCTCAAGTGATTTACTTATACTTTATGGTAGCTGCTTCTTATGCGACGTTTTTATGAACTCTAATACAGTGCGATAATGGAAGCATTTAAAAATACATGCCCCTATAGTGAAACAATTGTCTGGTTAACGCTCCACATTCATGTATGACTTCCCTATATCTATGACAATGACACTCATTTACTAAAAAAACATCAAATCAATGTTAATGATCCTTGGAAATGGTTTCCTTGGTCTCCACGGCCGGCGTTAGTCAAATTGACGTGGCACGGTTGCTTCAATGTAATAAAACTTAAGCAGTGGGGCGTGATGATGCAGTGGATTGAAAATTTCCAAAATTCTTAATCTCTGGATCTACTGAACCGATTTTAAAATTTCTTTTGCCGATGGGAAGCCACGTTATTTGTGTGTGTCATAGGGTATACCAACGAAGTGGGCACGGGAACGGCTAGTCGTTTATAAACGCCGGTGTGCGAGTCCGGAAGACTTCCAAACCTACACTTCCAAGCCGAAGGAGGAGAGTAGGTAAAGTTTGTACTTATTCTGTTGCATGTAGCACTTCTGTTTATTATTTTATTGTGTTGCCTATTAATTGAGTCGCTATTGGATGTGATCATGCTGAATTTGTTATGTCGAATAAAGATTTTGTCATGAGTATGTATGTATGGTTCTTTGTTCCCTTGTTAAGGATTAACGGATGTCCAGATTTCGACAAGCGAGGTGTAGATACATTCTCCTTAGCGTCGTGGGTGTCAATGGGTTTTTTTTTTAAATCGGCGAATGAAATGATTACTAACAGCAGTTCGGTTTTTAAAGCTTGATTTTTGTTAGACTTGTTCAACTGTATTTTATTTTTATTTGTAGTTGAAGTTGTCATAGTTATTAAGGATCAAAAGATATAGTCCTGCGACAGACGGACGGAGAGCGGGGTTTTAGCATAGCGACGTTGGCACCCTTTTAAAGATAAAATAATGTTTATTTAGTAAATAGGCCGCACGGGCACTTTTACACGTCAAAAATCTACCAGCGCTTCGCAAGAGACTACTGCAGAAAAGAAACTCAACAGTCATTTGTTTTTTCAATATTTTTATACTTCGGTTACGTAACCCTAAAAATGGTAACACATTTCATGCCAGTCAATAGTCTGTCTCCAATGAAAAGTAAATTTGAACGACTTGTTTACGACGACAAGTTGTAGAAAATCGATATGTACATCGCGTGACAAGTGTCAGATGAATGGAACCGACAATCATACTTTTAACAAACAACAACAAAAATTACACGAGTTATATAAGCGACAGTAAAATCTGATTACTGCAACGGTCATATCTATGTGAGTTATTTAAAAAAAAAACTAGCAATGTTTGTATGTAAGTAGGTCAAATGTTGCCAGTTAATTTTGAACTACTTATTCCCGCTAATGGGTTGAAATTTGGATGACATAAGTCAACCTGATGACAATGCAATATTATGGTATCAAAGAGCTGATCTGATGTAGTTGGGAGGTGACGTCAGGATCTACGCTGTACTCAACGTAGACGCACCGTGTTTGGTTTCATTAGTTTGGTGTTGATAAGCAGATTATTACTTTTTGAAGGAGAGGAATACCTGTCAGTAAGTGAACGGAGCCCCGCTATGCGGAGCAACTATTTTCCCTTCTGAAGGATACAAGGTAACTAACGAACCTACTTGTGTAATGTTAGGGCCATTTTAGGGGGTTTTCTAACGCGGGAGAATTTTCCCCCCGAGCCTCCATAGGTGCCATTCGCAAGTCATAATCCCGATTGTCCTAAAATCATATCCCATAACACGTTTGCCCTAAATAACGTTTGACATAACAATTTTTTTAATGCTTTATTAGTACAAATATGATTAAGTATGTAGACGCTTAGGTAATGTAAAATTATAGAAACGTAGAACAAGCCTAGTGCTTAGTTTGGAGCTAGGTCAATTTGTGTGAGATTGTCCCCTGATATTTATTAGATATTTATTTAAAATAGCTTTTAATAATCCTGTGCCTACATGATCTCCCTCGTCTCTTCAGAGACCTTGAAGTTATATTTAGAAATAGCAATAGATACTCCGCATAACATCAAGTATCAACTGAATTCTTTGTAAACAAACTATAAAGTTCGTGGGTGGAAGTGCACATTTCTATTTTTTTTTTTGTAATTTAGAAACTATCCTCGCACGATCCTTTGAGAAGGTTAACAGGTGTTTTTGAAATACGTATTGTAAAATATTTTTTTTAAATACCTATGGGCACCTTCGTCGTTACATTTAAGTACGTGACGGATTTGTCGTTTTGTGTTGAACCTTTGGTGTGAACGTACCCGTAGGTAAATAGCGCCAAAAACTGACCTCGCATACCCGGTGGGTTGCAAAAGATAGAAATACATTTTATCTTCTTGCTAACATAATACGTAGACACCACAATGTCTTGTTTTCTATTCGCTAAAACTTGCCAAGTTGCAGGCAGCGAAAGGGACAGAGATATATCCTCCTATCCTGTCTATCTACATATATACGTATAGGCTTTAGATATAGATAAAAAGTATTTTCCTTCCTTGCTGCAGTAATCTGTTGTATTTTTAATAATAATAGTGTATCCTGCTATTATGGTCGTGTTTACGGATATGGTTATACGTCTGTCACTTTCTGGCCAGTATGCAAGTGCGAAAGTGACGCATGCTTTATCCACCGCGATAAATGCGAGCATAAAAGAACCCTGCAGGCCTATTATGGTGTAGATAAATGTGGATAAAACATCTGTCACTTTCTGGCCAGTATGCAAGTGCGAGAGTGACGCATGCTTTATCCACCTCGATAAATACGAGCATAATAGAACCCTGCATGCCAATTATGGTGTAGTTAAATGTGGATAAAACATCTGTCACTTTCTGACCAGTATGTAAGTGCGAGAGGATGGATGCATTACTTAAGCATTTTTTTAACTCACCTCCAGCAGCTCTTTTGTAATATTGATTTTCTCCAAAATGGATATGATTTCGTTAACGGCATGCATGTCGACAACCTGTAATTAAAAAAGAATTGAGTTTTTATCAGTTTCATACTGAACCTGGGCAGGTAATCTATAATTAACCCTTAAATCATCATTGTACAGTCAAAAAAATTGATTCCTAGACCACTTTGGAGTATGTCTAAGTGACGTAATCAGTCAAAACGTAAGAAACTTCTTATGATTTTATTTACAGTGTCACTTTGACGTAGTCCAAAATAGTCTATGAATCAATTTCCTTGACTGTACATACCATAAGGTACTTGTCCAAATGCCGGCGAAAAAGCGATTAGCGATCGACTATTTTCTAACTCAAGAAATGACCAAAAGATACCTATCGATCCCGTGTCAAGAAAAGAGACGCATATATTAATAGTTGATCGCTGGCTGTTGGTCGGCGAGAATTCTCTCCACTAGTTTATTGAAACAAAAGATACAGATCCCGTGTCAATAAAAGAGACACATAGTTGATCGCTGGCTCTACTCGCTTCCCGCTCATCGTCGGCGGTGGGACACGTGCCTAATGCATTTTTTTTTTACTACCCTGATTTAAAATCAAAAGGGGCTGAATTCAAGACTTTATTGTTGCCAATATCAGGGTTAATATTTCATCCTGTTTTTCGCTAGACCTTTGTTGTAATTCGGTAGATCCATCTTGCAACGATATCGTAATCCGAATGTTGACGTGGACGTGTTGACTCTATCAAGTAAATAACAGGTGTCATAACGACAACAATATGATTACGAATGTATGATACTAGTAAGCAAGATGGGATAGCACAATGTGGAATGGCTCTGGCGAAAACCATTGCATGTATTTATGTAACAAAATCAATAAATTTCCTCACTGGGCTAGGATAGTCTCAAAAAAGTCTAGGATTTAAGAGAAAAAACATACTTTATATGCAATGACTGTAAGCACAAGAAATATTTTTTGACCGACTCGAAAAAAAGAGGAGGTTCTCAATCTAATAAATGTGATGAAATTTGTTTAAAAAGAACAAACACAGTATTATTGGGTGACAAAATCTGTCAAGTTCCAGGCAGTAAATGGGACATATAGGACTACAGCAGTTCCTTATATCTGTGCCTAGAACTTCGCAGGATTTGGTTCCTCATAATATAGTCACAGAAGTGATCATATAACAGAAGAGCGTCGAGGGTTTAATGTCTTAGTCGGTCGACTCATGATCGTGCGGTACGGAGTTCGAACCCCCGCGGACACCATGGACCAATGAGTTTTTAAAACTTAGGGAAAATCATCGTGAGGAAACCTGTACGTTCAAACAGCTGCATGAGTAATAGGATGATTAAAAAAAAGTTTGATCAAAGGGGTCGAAGTGTATCTGAACGCGCCCATCTGTAAGATAAGATATGATAAGATCATATAACAAAGCAGGAGCTCATAAATATTAATTTCAATGCCAACTCAACAACAATATCAAACAATTGATCTGCCGTATTATAACTAACAAACTCCGCACTATTTCATTGTCCTATTCGACAGTTACTATAGTTTTACGACTTTCGCAATCAGCAAGGCTGCAGAATTGGCGAGAAAAAAAATAAAAAATTGAGATTAGCCATTTCATATGATTGTAAACTTAGTTTTAGGGATTTCTTATGATTCTCTTCACTTTAAACCATTTCTGGGAACTAGATTAGGAAAACGAATTTAAATTTCAGTGAATGTATAAAACTGTTTCTTTTACATTTCAAACATTTATCTTTTCATCCAAATACATACTACTTCCTCTATGTAAGTTCATTCACCTGTATTAATATTTTGGCAAACATTAAACTCATAAATATCTACAACTCTCATACTTGAAGTATAATTATTGTGGGTCTGATATTCTCTAACCCGATATTTGTCACACAACACCACCTGGCTATTTCACCATCCTGACGCAGGTGACATCAATGACAGAAACAGGTGAACATTTAAGTATACATGGCACAGCTTATATGAATTCCAGTGATGTGAAATCTTATTGACTTTGCAATGTATACCAAATCGTCACCTGCCATGTCAGTATGGTGAAATTGGGGGCTGAAAGTGAGTGGCTTCTGAGGTCTAATAACAATTGCATTTCCTACCCCAAGGACAATACAATAGAATAGTTTCTAAGCTAACAATATCACTAGAAACACAACGGTGTAAAAAAAACTAAAGAAAGTGCTAATGTATATGCCTACATCATATTCTGCTAATGGAACTTCCTAGAAAATCACCAGAATTGATAAGAGACAGTAAATTATCATTTGTTGTGAATTATGATAATTTACTGATAACAATTCAATATAATATTATGACAAACTGTTTAGAGAGGTAACAATCTGCCAGATATGTTGATTTCGAAAATATTTATACAATTTTAAAACAAAATAAAGAACTTTAAAGCATGTTTGTGACAGTTTAGGGTCCTAGAGATGGCAGAGGATCCAGAGAATCTCATAGAACACCATTGAGATGGGAAGACAAGTTGAAACTCACAACACATCCTCATAAATATTGCAAAGGACAGAAACCAGTGGAAAATTTTGGCATTAGTTTCTATGACTCTGTATTTTAAACATCTTCCTTTTTTTTCAATATATTCAATATTCCAAGTTCAGAAAGAAGTGCTTATTGGTTTGAATCCAAAATGAAGCTCTAGTTTCAAAATTATTTCCATCATTTGGACACTAGCTGAAATAGCCTAGTTCTTTTTACTTAGGCCTTATTTCCACATTCCATAAAACTTGTGTGACAAATGTTCAACTGTAACTTGCAAGAAACTTGCTAGACACTGTCTGGCATTGTCAGCATTTATGTTTATGTCAGACAGTATTGTCAGATATTTCTGGCAGCAATTTCTTGCAGAGTAATTGCACTCTTATTTACTAGTATATTGTACTTGGCTTAGATTCCATTTCATTATATTCTATTTATGGAGTCAATATATCAAGGACCTAACTTATTTCGGCTCAGCTCTTCTTAACTCATCCACAATGCCATGTCGTCAGCATGTAATTCCTAAATTGTCATTGAGTCATGTGGATGAGTTAACATTGTGGACTATATTCAGGAATGTGGACCAGTTAGCACTATGGATGATTTAGGAATGTGGACGAGTTAGCAGTATGGACAATATAGGATTGTGGACGAGTTAGGAAGGTGACAATATAGGATTGTGGACGAGTTAGGAAGGTGACAATATAGGAAAGTGGACCAGTTAGGAAGGTGACAATATAGAGATGCCGACAAATTGGAATTGTGGGCCAGCTAAAAAGCGGAAGAGTTAAGAAGGTGCCGAATTAGGCCTGTGGACAAAGTCACCCTGAGGACTTAGTTCCTATCCCATCCCCATCCCATCAGGCATGTACATTTCCGGCACATTTCCAAATAAATAGTAAAGAATAGATTGCTGTGATCAATCCCTTAATTTTGTATAACAATCTAAAACAGTGGTAGGAAGTAGCCAGTTTAAACAAAGACTGTTTGTTTAACTAAGTATTTATAAAAATTCTCTGAAGCAATGCTTTAGTCATGTTTGCTATCAACAAGGGTTACTTTTTTACTGTTACAATGATGTTTGGCATGCATAGTCAAATTTTGTAGTAATAAAAAAAAAACTAAGCATTTAAAAAAAATAAAAAATTGGGTGTAGGACTATGTGTGGGTTGTAGTTGTATGATGGCAAAACAATGTAAGTGTATGATGAAATAAAAGTAATGGATGTTATCAACATGAGATTTATAATTAATGGTAATTACAAAGTAGTATTTCTTTGAATAACCGAAAATAGTGGTATAGTAGTTGCCGGGTTAGAATAGTGCCACTCCATGTCTTCCCGTGGATGTCGTAAGAGGCGACTAAGGGAATAAAGGCTTGTAGTACTGTTAGGCGATGGGCTTGCAACCTGTCACTAATGCGCTGGTAAACATCTTAGCCTTATTGTGCAAAATGTGGTTATAGAATTATCAACAAGTTTTAAAAGTTGTTGGTAATTCTTTAGCTCTGCCTACCCCACTTTGGGAATGAAGGCGTGAGTTTATGTATGTATGTATGTGTGTAGTAGTTAAGCTACAAAGGATAACAGATTACTTTGAACTGAGGGCATTTTTAAACTTAATACAAAGTTGCGATGCAACTGTAAGAGGTGTTGAGTTATAGTGTTTTGTTTGGGGCTACTGTAATTTTGTGTTGATTTAGTGGCATTAGAGAGTGTTGTGTGCGCTGAAGTGCAATATTATTTGAAATCCTGTGATGTCTAACCACCGACCCTCTGTGCCCCGCACATATAATTTTCAGTTTCCACAATTCTGACAACGAAAATTATTAATGAGTAACGGGGCTGTATAAATTGCCATTTATATTTTAACAATCATTATTATATTTAGGTAAATAATTTTAACTTTAAGGAAATAAACAAGTATGGGGAAACCATGTAAAATGAACATAAGGGTGTCCCAGTAACTTCTTGATGTATTTTAGTTATACATAATAACCTTACACAGTAACTTTTGAGTGTCAGATATAGCGTAAATTTATACGAAAAGTTTCTTATACTGTTAGTACTCATTTTCAATAACACTGCTAACTAAGGAGGTTTTATAGTAAAGTTAAGAACCTCCAATTATATCAATAATCATATTCCGTTGGAGCACATGGGACTAATATTATTTCAATAACCCATATGGGCGCATGGCTAAAAAATTTGTCAGACTTTAAAGGAACTATGGAAACCAGTATTTATCTAAAAGTACAGTAAAATTCAGAAAAGACCTAAATATAAATATATTAAAATATGTCCTTTAGTAAATATAGAAACTGGGACTATCATACAACACTATATCTTTCAGCTGGGGTTAAAAATCCGTGTTAAACACTTCAGGAATATTGCAAAATCATGGCACTACTACTATTGCAAAATCGAAATTGCACAACCACAACACCAAGTGAGATTGACAGATTCATCAACCTGGAACCTGTATTTATAGTTTATTCAGCAGTAAACGGGCAGCAGTCACCACCCGCCACCATGAGGTGGCCACACCGCTCGCTCTTAAAATCTACAACTCACGTAAGGTCAAATGATACGACAAAAAACATATTCAGGCCGCTCATACACCTCACCATTTCAGCATAGACCAAAAAAACCGACAGGATTTGACGCGCGTGGCACAATTCCATACTTTCACATTGCAAAACTTTTGGCACTGGGGACGGAGGGTCGAGAGGCGGCGCTTCGACGACGTCAGTGCTCCTATATCCCGCTCCCACACCGCTCACGTATCCACTCTGACCGACACTACATTATTATCAGACTACGCTGATTGCCGCACCATCTCACACCCCGACACTTTATTATCATCATCCATGTATATATGACCGTCAGGAGTACTGGAAACAACCTCCCAAGAGGCCAAATCGTTGCATCGAATCGGGTGTCACAGGCTCGTGGGACCATTCTCATATCAAAGACTCGCTTATCCAACTTACGATCTTCAAAACTCGCAAACTTACATTGTAATTGTTATCCAACGCATTCAGAAGTCGATTACTTAGTTCATGAGCGTTATTACTCATTTATAAACGAAAATATTTAACTAAATACGACAAACGTGTCTCGGCTGCGTCGTAATGGCGGACCGACGACTACGTATGCCCGTGCCAGGGCATTTTAGCCGAATAATTCAGCTGATATCTACCCGAGACGACGCGCGCTCGTGTTTTTCCGTTTCTTTTGACGGAATTGTTGGTAGTTGCACTATTTTACCGCTAGATGGTAACGTTATCGCTGATGAATCATTTAATAACTCGTGTAAACCACAAGTATTAATTACAGAAAAAGTAAAACATCATGAAAATAATTAATTACATCCAATTTTATTGATATTTAGCACATAATTTATACTGGAAAAATAATCTCAATCCATAAAAATACTAGGTACTGCCACGCTGGTAACATTTTTATATAATTATGGCAAACTCTACGGTATTGTTACGTGTCCTACGATCACAGATGGCAGTGTAATGTATTGAAAGAATGAGAAAAAAGATGTTTTTTCTCGCTTTTGTAAGGTGTTCTTGCCATACATTAAAAATGTAGACACAGTAATGGTAAATTTGAATCTTGATAAAAAAATATCTGTTTGTTTCTGTCTGTGCCTTAAACTGGAAAATAAATTATATTATCAATAAACTGGGGGCTCGTAAAATTGAATTTGATAACAAACTAGTGATGTATTGCATCGATGCCTCCAGTACATAAAGAGCTACATGTAGACATCGTGCTAAGAATTTAAAATAGTATAAATATATTCTTACAACAATTCTCTTATCGAATGTACATTTTTGCTACGAAGAACAAAGCTACAATGGTAGGGATGTAAGTTTCACGCGGGTTCATACCCTCTAGCACTTTGTGGAGATGGCAAAGGTCTTGTAGAGGCCTCAACAGGAGTCTAAAACACTTGCAATCGCAATCGTTTTCATCTTGACAGTCCGAAGGCGAGTCTGCTTTGAAAATGAAAACAATTGTTCCACTTTGAAGTCGTTTGTGATTGCGAGTACGTTAGGCACAAGGCCAGCTAAGTAGGCAATGGAAGCCTCGAGACCGCTCTTCCCCTAAGGTGACATTCCGAAGCCGACCGCACGCAGCAGACATAGACAAATAATAATAAAAAATCCTTCCGGCTGAATTTAACTCTGTAAATATGTCGTTGGTGTATCTAATAAATAAATAAATAAATAAAACAAAATATTTAGTTCAAGTCCAAACTGGAATATGATGAATTTTATGAATGTCCTGCAATACTGTGCCACAATTTTATTTAAATTTTATTACGTTATTCTTATCATAGAATTGCTGTGGCAATTTGATTATTATTTAAGCTGATGGCCTTTAAACTATTGTATACATTTTTAATTAAGTGTTGTTTTTTTTGCTATATCAAAATTTCAAGGTGATTTCAAGGTTCTGACAGAATAACAGCGTGAATGTTTTTCACTCGCAACACGAGCTAAGTCAGACTCTTTTCATCCACACACATTGTTGGCTCCTTTATACACATATAATTTGAACTACTTATGTATATATGTTGACCTTTGTAGGTATTATACATACATACATTAAATCACGCCTGTTTCCCAGAGGGGTAGGCAGAGACCACTTCTTTCTGTAGGTATTATGTTTTGGTTTTACTTTCTCTCTTTCTTTCTTTCTTAAAGAGAAACCAATAGATACGCCAGCGGTTGCGTTGCGGTCTACCGTTGCCGTCTGTGGTCGGCTGCGGAATGACAGCTTTAGGCAAGGAAGTAGGTCTGTAATAGGTTTATATGTTTTTAAATATGTATTACTCGATAAAAGTAAGTATATTTATCCTTGTCATTTTTTGCGAGATTATCCCCTGGTATTTATAGGGAGCGTACATACCGTAAACTGTGAAACTTTATTACATTTTTCCAATTATTCATCGTAACCAGCCAAAAATAAATTACTTATTTCAGTACTCACTTAATTTCGTTTTGGTATATATGTATAGATGTTCAACTTAATTGAGAGCCGGGGAAGGCATGAGATGCGAGGGTGAGGTGCATTTTGACTACGAGGGCTGATTGATAAGTATCCGAAATGAAGAACAAAAAATTTTTTTTTTCGTTATTCTAATTTAATTTTTTACGTATGTTCCTCCTAACTCTACATTTTACCCAACGCTTCTCCAGAGCCATAATTCCATTTTTAAAGAAGCTTCTATCGAGACCCTCAAAATAACCATTAACGGCGCCAATGACCTCGGTGTTCGTAGAAAATTTTCGTCCTCCTAGCCACTTTTTTAAATTTGGGAACAGATGGAAGTCGCAAGGGGGCAAATCTGGTGAAAACGGTGGGTGGGGCAGTAATACCAAGCGTAACTCTTGAATTTTTGTCATAGCAACTCTAGCCGTGTGAACTGGTGCGTTGTCGTGATGGAATAATATATTTTTCTTAGCCAAATGGGGTCTTTCTACCTTAACTACGTCGCTCAGTTTTTGCAAAAGGTTTGCATAATATTGGCCATTTATTGTTCTTCCTTTTTCTAGATAGTCTGCAAAAATTACGCCTCTCGCATCCCAAAATACAGTTTCACTTTGCCAGCCGATAACGTAGTCTTTGCCTTCTTTGGTGCGGGTTCACCACTTCTCATCCACTGCTTAGATTGCTCTTTAGTCTCTGGCGTGTAGTGGTGGATCCATGTCTCATCAACCGTTATGAAACGACGAAGAAATTCATTGGAGTCGGCTCTAAAACGTTGCAAACACTCCTCTGAAGTATTCACTCGTCGTTGCTTTTGCTCGTCGTTGAGCTTTTTCATTGACAAATGTTCGTGCAATATATTAAAAACGCGTTCCGACGAGATATTTACAATCTCTGCTATCTCCCTTAGCTTCAAACGGCGGTCATCTAATATAACTTTTTTAATTTTATTTACCATTTCCGGAGTAGTGACCTCATTTGGTCTTCCAGTGCGGGTAGCGTCTTCACAGCTTTGGCGTCCGCGTTTAAAATCCGTCACCCAAGTGTGAACAGTGCTAAAAGAAGGAGAAGAGTCCCCCAAGACACGGTCAAGCTTTGTTTTTATTTGACTTGCCGTTTTCCCTTTTAAAACATAAATTGATCACAGCACGAACCTCCGTTTTCTCCATTTTCATGAAAATGAAAAATTTTACTGACTGTAAACCGCTTTTATTTTTTAAGAAATAACAAACATACATACATACCTTCACGCCTGTAATCCCAGAATGGGGTAGGCAGAGCTACAGAATTACAACTTCAAAAAGTTGTTGACAATTCAGTAACCACAATTTGCACAAATAGGCTAAGATGTTTACCAGCGTATTAGTGACAGGTTGCAAGCCCATCGCCTAACAGTACGACAAGCCTTTATTCCCTAAGTGGCCTCTTACGACATCAACGGGAAGACATGGAGTGGCACTATTCTCACCCGGCAACCACACGGGGTAAATAACAAACAAATAATGATAATAGGCTTTTTGAAATCCTAGAAGATGTCAAATGACGTTTCGGCGGGAATTATTTTTTTTTATTTTTTTTTCATTGTTGTTTCGGATACTTATCAATCAGCCCTCGTATTTATGACAAAGCACGATTAGTCATATTGCCCTTTCCCCGCACCACAAGCATACCCCGCCTCTCAGATAGAATATACGCCTATAGTTAGAATTTACCATTGTAGTATAAGGGGGAAAGCATAGGGTAATAAATAATAAAGTAAATAAATGGTTTATTCGATGCTAAATCATTGATAATGATGATGATAAGTGGGGACGCCCAGCCGAAGCAGGCGGGTAGTCGATTCGGTTGCCCGTTCATTCTGCCCTAAATCATTACTCAGAGGCAAGACCAACGAACAGCGGTACCGTCAAAGAAATTACAAGTGAGTAGCAGCTGGTTACAGTATAAATCGATGAAGTAGCAGAGTTTGCTTGCAAACTAATAGCTTATATTTGCGTCAACGATCGGTTCACGGGTCTACCTTATAAGTAGCTGTAAACTTAAGTGCTTTGTCACTTTAACGTCACATTTGAACTACCGTACCTTCTGCACTAATCGGTCGTTAGCGTTAAAGTGACGAAGTAATAAAGTGTGGAGCTACTTATGATATGAGGTAACTGTACTATTCAAAAATTGAAGCTGTATAGTAACCTGCAATACGAGTGAAGGAAACAAAATTATTAATAAGGTGGATCATATATTATTTCCCTGGTTACATTTTATTATTTTTTGCTATGTAGTAAATAACAGCTTTGCAAGGCAGGATAGTATGTATAGGATACGTTAGCTCCGTTCTTTTCTCTTGTTTTAGTCTCGAACGACAAGGACAGGGATGGAGCTAACGTAACTCCGAAAATTGTTTTTTAAAGTACCAAAGCTGCTACTGAGTAGTTTTAGCAAAGAGGGTGTAAAACCGCTGCTGGTGAAATAGCAGCTCATAGTTGACAACGTATTTGAATTTTGTAATTGCTTTTGTCTATGAACCACCGACCTTACTTACCATTAAAGTCGAGTCCGGAATTAGGCGAACTAACTTGACAGCCGAAAATGTTGCCAGACATAGGAAAAAATAAATAGTGATAGGTTTATGTCGACACAAATATGTCGATATAAACTTGTGCCTTCTATAAATCTGATTATATTTATATTTTATCAAGTAAATGTCGTCGAAACTTTCACACTCATACATACTTGCCCAATAGGGAAAAACTACAGCAATTTTTACGATATAATATGATCTGAAGGATGTACGGTTTAAAGAAGATATTTACGATACTTACTTCTCAAATTAGGAATAAAATATAAAAATAATGCTGACATTACAACAGGCCATTGTGATCCTTTTAGGTGGCTTCCAAATTATTAGTTAGATTCCAAACACAATAATAATGATAAACTAGACTTTTTAAATATCGATATTAACAGCACTAGCCAAACTGTGGCAACATTAGTGTACAATGAACTGTCAAGTTAGTTCGCCTAATTCCGGACTCGACTATAGTTGACTTGTTTCCTCGTTTATATGCTCCGTGCCACATAAACACAAATAAAAAAATGTGTTTTAAATATTAAGGCTGAATAATATACGCAACTGTTGCCACATTTAATAAAAATAAGCCAAGAAATCTCCCAGCCTTTTATCACTTATGGGGTAATTTCAATTCAACTTGGCAACACTCGTGGCAGCCCTTCAAAAGTGTCACTTTTCGATTGGTGATACAAGAAGCCGTGTCGCGTTATTTATAATGGCATAAAATGCGAATTCTGCTTGCTGTCGTGTTCACTAAAGCGATATTACTTCGCTAATTTTACTTTCATTACTCCAATGGCGCTTAAAAACGCCGCGTAACCGTATTTTTGTGATAAATGGGGGAAATATAAGTGCATTTGTGTGCGGTTGTGTTGTGAGACTTGTGAGTGCCAATGGATCGACGATGTTCGCAATCGGTCAGGACGCTTGTTTTTGACGATTCAGACTCTGACCTACCAAAGCATGGTCAGAAAAAAGAGTTGTCGTCGACCGGGGTGCCATCGTCGCTGAACCAGAGCGCGGAAGGTAGGAGAATTTGAATTATTAGTGTTCTGTCGTACGTATGTGTATGTGTTGTTGTATGTACGGTTTCAAGGTTTATCTGTTCAGCTGTCAACGTGATTTTAATTGCGAGGGCGTGAATGAATAGCGGCGAGCGATTGGTCGACCTGGTTGCTTACAATTATTATCAAATCTTTCTCTGCATTCACAATTACTTGACACGGTTATTATGAATGCAGACGTCTGGGAAATTCAGCGAGAGGCGCGCTTCGTATCCGCTACACTCTCATTGTATTCTTAACTCGTTAAAATACAGGTTAAAAGTCGTCAAAATACGGTTTAATCGTTTTTAATGAGTGTGGGTAGATTTTAACAACAATTTGATAAATACAGCACTATACAAGTTTTCTCCATATGGGTTATAGATACCGTATAGGTTGACCTTGGGTGGAAGGAGGTCAAGAACGTTGTCTATGATCTGTGATTGAGCTAATTAATAAACTGTTTCATGCTGGCCAGTTGGCAAGCAGTGTTATTAATATATCACTTATTTATTATCTGATTATGTCATGTAGTGTAGATGGATTGTTTGATTATAGTTTTAAGGTAATGATGGCCTTCATTTGAATGGCTATTTATATAATGTGATGTCTTTTTTAATCAACAATAATTCAAGTAAAATACGACTTAATACCTATTTTAGTAACATTGTAATTGCAACCTTATAGAATTAACTGTAGGGTGTTTATTTATTTATGTTTGATATTATGTCCTTAAGCAAATACCTGGGGACTAGGTTGGTTAAGTTCTTATCTCTAGTTACTTTATTTAACTTTACTTTTGTAGGTTTTCTTTACCATTATTTCTTGTAAATGGTGTCATGGTAATCTTGACATTGTATCTTCTACCAATTGGCAACAATTTCATATTTTTTTAGGAATATAATTTCAATGAGAACCAAGTTTTTGTTGATAAAAAGTATCCTATGATGTGCCATGACTTGGGACTACCTGTGTGCTAAATTTCAGTCAAAGCCATTAGGGATGTTTGAATGTCTTTCATATTCAAACATACCTAAAAAATTCAAATTTATGATATTTTAAATAGGACTAGGTAGGTATTAGAGATTTTTACCTGTGTGCTTCTAATTTAGTTGATCTCTAAGATTTGGTCTTAGCATATTTATGTTTAGGATGGATTAAAAAAGAACACCTAGAACAGAAAACATCTGTCAAATGAATCCTATTACCCTTCATGTGTATCAAAATAAAAGAAGTCTTTAGACAATGATTTTATTCACTGAATTGTAATCAAATGCTCAATTTTTTTTTTGGATTCGTCACTAGTATAGAGGGGTTTATACAATAATTATGAATTCCCATCCTCAATTGTATTTGTGATGTTGAATAAAGTTTTTTAAAGAGAAGAGAATTTTCAAGAACCATGGTCAATAGGACCTTGATCGAGTTGAACTTGTAGTCACAAGTTGGACAACCAAAACTGGAATAATTGAAGCTGAAAAGACAACTTGACCTTTGTTGACTTGGATGGTGGTTCTGACTGGGTAGAAGGAGTTCAATTTCTTCTGTTCAAGGGTGGCCGCATACATTCGGAAATCCGAAGGCAGCTAATCCATATAAAATCTATGACCCTACCACATACGGTTGTTTGATATTTTTTAAACATGGCCGCACTTATCTTCCTTCAAAATTCCGAAACGAAATTCCGACCATCCAATCTTTATTTTCATCAATCTCATTATCAAATTAGGTCTTACATATTCACGAATTGGATTAAAGTTGTAAAGCTTTATCTAATAAAAATTAGGCCAGCAAAAATAATATTTTAATCTTATTATATCTATGTAAAAAAATATGTTAATTCATTGCTATTTTAATGCAAAAGTAAATGATTACAATTTCACATTGGTATGTATATATGTATGTATGTAAACTCTTTATTGTACAAACAGAAAATAACAAATCAAAAATAAAAAGAAACAAAAAAGGTATGTACAAAGGCGAACTTATCCCTATAATCCATTATCCATTGGTAATATCAATTTTGAATGTGCAGTCAACTTGTATGGACAATGCTAAATTGGTGCAGTGCTCAAGAGTGAACTGGTAATTTAGCGCAATCTATACATTCCCAACTTTTAATTAGTGACTTAGTTACTACAGTTACATGTAATCTCCATGATAAAGATCTGGTAAATACATTTACGTTTATTTTTATATTTCAGTGGACAGTTTCACACAAATTGACCTAGTCCCAAACAAAGCTCTAGGCTTTTACTATGAGAATTAGACTATGATAAACATACTTTTTAAAGGTATAGAAAAATATGCTCAA
Source organism: Acleris emargana (assembly GCA_927399475.2). Lineage (NCBI taxonomy): Eukaryota > Metazoa > Arthropoda > Insecta > Lepidoptera > Tortricidae > Acleris > Acleris emargana. The sequence continues at coordinate 11,245,703 of OV656860.1, forward strand.
ATACATAGAAAACGTCCAGCAGCGTTTCTTCTCAGCAGTGGTCTCTTGTTAAGCGCTGGTAGATTTTTGACGTGTAAAAGTGCCCGTGCGGCCTACTTACTGAATAAACATCTTTTATCTTAACTTATCCAAAAAATGCTCACACTCATCACACTAATATTTGGCCATGGAATGGGAATGGGAATCGCACCCAAGATCGCTAGCTTCTTACTTTCGTAGGCAACTATACTAAACACGTCATCAAATATTGATATAGATAAGATAGTATCAGGCAAGATTAATAGAGAAAAATAACTGATTTCCCCTTTTTCGTGACATACAGGACATTGCCTATTGCCTATAGTTCATTTATTTTAGGATGAGAAAAAAAAAGAAAAAGAACCAGTAGTCGTCAACTCTAATACTCGCTGGCAGAATCAATAAGAATCTAAGCACTCAATATATTGTATCTGTGCATGTGTCATTAATGTTTTTGTGTTGGACAAAACATTGGGTCTCGATAATATATAAAAAAAATACTATAAAACTATTTGAATATGTATATATTGGTTTCTAACTGCTATACTTAATTGATTTACCTAATTTAAGACTGACTGTTCCGGATGAAGTGTCATCGTTTCTCCGCTAATGAGTGCGGTAGTAGGGTAGAGATTAAAGATGTAGACTAAACGAGCAGCTGCCAACTTTAACAAGGAAATTAACAACAAACAACTCACAACAAAAACAACTATGGAACAATATCAACGCTCACGCTCTCGAACTCGAGAGAAAATGACATAACATAACATGGGACATATCACATAAGGGCGTTGTGACGTTCAATCTGTCAAAAAATGCAAACTGTGGCGTTATTAATGATCAATTTAAAATTCACTAGTTTCGCTATATTTGACAGGTGACAGGATAGTATTTGATTTAGTCGAGTTATATGCTCAGACGTTTCGTTATTTTGTTGACACAGGTTTGTAACCCCTGCTTCTTTAGGTCTTTTATAGACCACGTTTCTAAGTAAAAAAGTAAATTTAATCAACACAAATAAAAAATGCAATGTAAATATTAACGAATATGACTTAAAGTACTACTGCAATAGATTATACCGTTCATTTAATATTTACTGTCAAATAATAGCAGTCAAAAAAGACGTTTTGGAGCAATATTTTTGTATAATTATTATGTTGCGTGTAACGTGCCCAATAAAATACCTTTATTTCTTTCTGTATCATGCTAAAATAAATGAACTATAACAGATACAGATAGTAATAAATAGCTTTTTGCTATCAATTTCCCCAAGGCACGACTGTCCTTCGACATAGTTTTTTATTTATTTTGTATTGACATTTTTTTATTATGTAAATTATATGTCTGGCAACCATTATTGCTTTGTATGTGGACTCCATGTTACTTCATCACTCCAATCATGGACCAATGTGAGACTGCTAAAGTCATTCACACTCACTATCTTGATTTGTAAGTTCAATTTACTAAAATCGTTATTTCTATTTAATTTCCATAAAAAAAAACGAATATTGCAGAACAGAAACGAATGGAATAGTCAATGGTATCAATGGAGCGCCGCATGCGGAGCTCCTATTTCTGGGCTCTTTGGCGATCCGGGCCTGCTGCAAAACTAAGATAACCTAAACCTACCTACCTATTTTGACCTAGTTATAAGTGGAAAAATTGGGACAGGGAGAATTCCGGGTGGATCTGAAATTGCGAATAGAAAATTCACGTTCAGAGAAGAAAGTATTTTCGTAAAATAATCTAAGAAGCCTTACAATTTATTGTCAGTATATATTAGAATAAATAAAGGAAGGAAAGGAAGAAAACGAAGAAAAATGCAGTTTTTCAATACTCTCACACAGAAAATAGTAAAAACAGAAAACAGCAATAAACAGTGATTGTGTCTTCGCGGCAGTGAATCGGACACACTGGCTCGGGAGCGCCAAAGTTGAACTAATTATTTTTAGTCCGAATGTAATTTTATTCCTAATCATCGCAATTCCTAAAGTGTTTTTTACTGAAACCCTTTTCACTTTTCTATGGACGTGTTGATGGACAGACAACCCCCTCCTTCCCGGCCTCTGTAATGTACTATCTCTCTGCAGCTGAGAAATAAATACGCCGAATCTAATGCCGACATTAGATTATTTTACAAATTGGTTCTAGTAAAGTATTTCCTGCAACTGTAAGCCAAACAAGGATGTTTGGTGTGCAGGAACCAATTGTTTGGCAACTGTTAACAATGGCTCGTAATCGCTGGTTATGGTTAGATCTGGAAGTTTACGCGCGGAGCCGTGCAGTTATGCAATCAAAACAGGGTCTTAGGTTCTATCGGACCTGCGAATAGCGCTATGCTACGATAAAGTTATGATAGAAAAATGTTTCTCAATCATGCTCTGAAAGAACGGTTTTCCGATTGAAACACAAAGACGGAAAGTGCCTCATTTTAATCTTAGGAGTAAAAAAACCATGTGAAAATACTTTCCGTCCGTGTGCATATCGTTTTTTAAAAGTGCTCTCTATGGCGTATAAAATCGAAAGAACCGAACTTGTGGGTGGACGCGTGTGGTGCGGCGGCGGGGCTCTGCGTTGCTGGCAGCGGCTCGTCGTGCGTGGAACTATCTTCACTAATACTCGTAGTTTTCAAACAAACATCCTCTCCGAATTTGTCATAGGTTTGCTCGCATTGTTTGAGAAAAGCATTATATATGCCTCGGCGGAAACGAAGATTTCCTGGCTAGTATTTTAGCGGGCCTCGCTATTGCTCGGTCTGCTAACCACCTCGTCAGGAAATCCCGTACTTTCCGCGCCTAGGCAATAATGTACTATTCATCGCGCGCCGCACCGCCTCCGCTCTCGGTGTTTAGCTCTATAGACTCTGCCCGCCATTGTCGCGTATTATGTAGAATATCAACATTGTTGCACTGCCGGGAAGCCTTAGAAATAGGATATTGCATCTCTTTGAGCTGCTTCTACAATGCGACGACGCGAAAAATGTCTCTGCAGTATACTGAGGTTTTGAAACTTAGGTATTTCGTTTACTGCCGTTTGGTTATTCGTTTCGTTCAATTGTTTTCTACAAAGTTTTAAATTTACTTTATCCCCTTTTTTGCCGTTTTTTGCTAATGTATAGATAATGGTACGGAACCCTTCGTGCGCGACTCCCATTCGCACGTGGCCGGTTTTTTTCATAATATTAGGTCCTTACCTATGAAATTGGCGTTTTATATGGAGAATTTTATGAAAACGGTGGTTTTCATACATTTAATTTTGCGGATTATTTAGTAACGTCAAATGCAAACCAAGCAAAATTCTGTCAGGAATATTGGACACTTCTAAGCTATATTATACATATCTTAGTTACTTAAAAATAGTTCGTTTCATAAAACTCTGCGTAATTGAAACACTTGAACTTGCAGCACTTAAGAAGAGTTAAGTTCACACTTTAATTTTAAACATTAAGTAAGAAATTGAACCATATTATTTGTATCTAAAACCTTTGTTGCATAGTGTATTAATGAAATTTAAAAATATTTTGGAAGTTAAAATTTAAATAAATAAATTCCGTACGAAATAAAACACGTAAAAAAAACGCCAATTTCATAGGTAAGGACCCAATAGTTCCCGAGGAAATAGCGATATAAACGACTTCCGCGGGCAAAAGCTATATGAAATTTAGTAACTGACTTCGAAAACGTATCGAAGAATATCCTTTCTTGATATCAAGTTCCAATACTATGGATAGGTAGGTATAATTGTTGCTGTAACTAATCGAGATTCGTGGAAACGAAACAAATCGATACATTATAACATCGATTAATTACGAAGTCAAGCGACTATTGATTGACCCTAGAATCGTCGGTTTATCAGACTTTTGCAAACAATCTATTCCGTAGTCATAACATCGCCGTCGCCTCGACCTTGGCTATATCGACAATTCAAGGTACATTTCTGCCTTCTAAAAAAATAAACAGTTCCGTAAACCGGGGTGAGTAGGGACACATTTTAAAATGAAGCATAATGTTATTTCAAAAAAAAAACAAAATATTTATTCAGCAAATTGGCCACATTTCTCCAAATGTTGTTTTTTTGATTTGTGCCCTTATTGCATTCGGCTAGCGACATGAGGGCTCTTTTACACGTCGGTAACATGGAGTGAATCTACTAGCGCTGCGGACAAGACCATGATCGCGGAGAAGAAGCGTCGCCAGAAACTCCAGCAGAAGGTAATTTTTTCAATTATTAAATACAATCATCATACACCGGATTGACGAGGGCAAAAATGTACCAGTGCTAGTGATTCATTAAATATCGACTAAGTTTATCGACATCGACAAAAAGCAAATTTTAACCATCATTATAAGTAATGACCAAGTTTGAATACCTTTTAATTATTCGTAAAAGTTTTTTATTTATGGCTATCGCAACTATAAACAACCGGTATCTGACATTGACTCTCGGAGTCAATTTTGACAACCATTGAAATTACATTGAATAACAAATTCACTCCGTACAACAAATATTCTTTAGCATTCCGACGAATTGAGAACGTTGTTGTTCTTTAAATCGGTTAAAAATGCCTCGAAAGTAAACAGATCGTTTATCTTCATAGAAAGCTGATCATTCAGGTATGGAAGATAAAGGTACAACTTGCTTTTGCAAGAAATGTAAGATCCATGTCACAAAAAAAGTTGTTGATAAACTTAGTCGATATTTAAGGAATCACTAGCACTGGTACATTTTTGCCCCCGTCGATCCGGTGTATGACAATCATACTTAATAGTATCTCAATTACATTACAAGGTAATGAGTAGCTTATTTTAATTTTAATTCGAGTAGCTTAGTTTAATTTTAATTTTAATAAGTTTAGTTCTAACTTTTAATTGTACTATAATAATAAATATAATAACATATTCCATCAAACCCAGCTAAGAACTACCCTAGTAAAACAGTTTAATTTTAGGTTGTAAAGTAATAAATAGTTACATACATACATACATACCTTCACGCCTTCATTAACAGAGTGGGGTAGGCAGAGCTACAGAATTACCAACAACTCCAAAAACTTGTTGATAACTCTGTAACCACAATTTGCACAATTAGGCTAAGATGTTTAACAGTGTATATTAGTGACAGGTAGCAAGCCCATCGCCTAACAGTACTACAAGCCTTTATTCCCTTAGTCGCCTCTTACGACTTCCACGGGAAGACATGGAGTGGCACAATTCTAAGCCGGCAACCACACGGCCAATAAATAGTTATTTTTAAAAATAACACAAATAAAATCTTTACAAACGTGAGGCTTAAAAAAAAAGCAACATTAGGTTAACTAATATTAAGAATGATATTATTTCCAATAGACGTACCGTTATTGTTAATGTTATGCTTGTTCATATTTGAAACAAGTTATGACTTATTTTAGGTTGTGTCACTACTCGTCCCGTTTTACGGTACCTATCTCGTTTTTTTTTATGTAGTGTTGCCAGGTTTAGTCTATCATACATCGGGACAGTGCTAGGAATAAATCGGGACGGGTTATCAAAGTGAGGCTTGAATGAATCTGCTTCGTTTATTTAATTTGAGATACCTCGTATGAGGCATTATGTAAATGTAGGACTACTGAATTAAGTTATCAAGTTATTTTTTTACTCCTTGATGAGTGATGACACTGATGACCTAACCTAACCTAACTATGGGTCATTTTTTGAAAAAGGCCTATTTGCAGGCCTGAAGCTACTAAGCTACTGCTACGAAGCTACAAGCTTGTACTTATTCTAAATACCTACATATTTTCTATCTGAAACGAGTTATTCCACTTTGATTTCCCTTGGCTCGGCTCGTTTGACATCAACGTGTTTTAGTTAAATTGAAATCGTTATGTTTGTTTTGTTTATTAGCTTTCGTCATTTAATTTCCCTTGAGAACACCATGTTTTTTCATTAGTATGATTAAAGTTAGTATTCACGTGTTGTGTTCGTTTTTTTTAACTAGTAAAATAATAGTCGGCACTATAGGTGAAAAATATTAGAGGTAATTAAATTTAACTTTAAAATTTACCCGATTCTACAGTGGCCTCTAAACTTCCTTATTTTATTAAGGTGTCGCTAAAACACTTTGCTATTCTATGAGCAGCTGTCATAATCAAATGACAGCGCTAACTTGAATCTGACGCTTCTTATTTTAGACGATCTTATACATTGTATTGTCAGCTTGACATTCTGGAATAGCCCTGATAAAATCTGCCGTCTAAACTATGTCTTAAAATTAGACAGTTTAGTTTTAGGCTATTTAAGCGATGTGCACGTAGAATCTACTAATAATACTCTAATTGATCGAAAATATTCATATATATATTGTCGTGTGGTTGCCGGCTTAGAATTGTGCCACTCCATGTCTTCCCGTGGAAGTCGTAAGAGGCGACTAAGGGAATAAAGGCTTGTAGTACTGTTAGGCGATGGGCTTGCTACCTGTCACTAATCTACACTGTTAAACATCTTAGCCTAATTGTGCAAGTCGTGGTTACAGAGTTATCAACAAGTTTTTAGAGTTGTTGGTAATTTTGTAGCTCTGCCTACCCCACTCTGGGAATGAAGGCGTGAAGGTATGTATTCATATTAAGTTTTCTGACCTTCGAAATTCTGCATTTTAGAACACTGTTGTTGTTTGTGTTGTGTGTAATTTTAAAGTACAGTTCAGCATTTTAGTCACGAGTTGCGTCGACCAGGCGCTTTGAAATGCCCTAAAATGCGGTCAGCTTCTCTGCCCTCCTAAGCTAATACGCAGTATGTCAGATAAAATTCCTGTAGCAATATCAACCTTATTACTAACAGAAGAGAACTAAAACTGCTTTGGTTATAGATTTTGGGATACAGCTTAGGAGGGCAGTTCTGAATCCCTGATCCTAAAGTTTCTACCCCAAATAAAGCTAAGCTAAGCTAAGCTGTTAAATAAAATTTACGAAACAGCGTTAATCATAATATTTTTTATAAATTCAGGGGACAATGTCACACAAATTGACCTAGTCCCAAACTAAGCTCTAGGGCTTGTACCATGGGTACTAGACAACGATATAAATACTTATATAGAGAAATATATACTTAAATACATAGTAAACATCCATGACTCAGGAACTATTCGAGCTCATCACACAAATATCTGCCCTTACCGGGATTTGAACCCAGGACCACTAGCTTCGTAGGCAGGGTCACTACCAACTAGGCCAACGCGTCGTCAAATTATTTATTTAACTCCACAGATAATGTAGACGAATAAAGACAATAATGTCTGCGTTGTCTATGCTCTGGCAGCCATTAGCCAGTGTGAAAGAGTTCACGCTCCAGTTACCTCGCTCTACCATTCTACTGAGCTGTCAGCTGTCACATAGGTACCTACCTAATTAGGTTCATTGTCATTTCTAGGGTTCCGTGCCCGACGGGACCCTCCGCGCCTCCGCTGTCCGTCTCCGGCCGTCCTAACTTTAAACAGCTGTAACTTTTGAACCTTAATAGACAGCCGGTTGTCTTTTATCAAAATATGTGTCATTCTGGCGGATTTACTAAGAAATATAAAAAAAAAAAAAAAAGATACAAGAAAAGTTTTTTCTCAACATGTTTAGTTTTGTTGTATCGTAAAAACGGTATAACATACAAGCGTCTCATTTGGTATGGTTATTTTACAAGCCCTGAAGAAAAACGACGAATACTAAAAAATGGTCAAGGGTGAGTCAGGCTCGCGCTGATTCGAATCGAGATCGAATTCAAATTGTATAATAATAATACCTACTGTATTATTTATTTATTTTATTATTGCATGGGGAGGCAAACGAGCACACGGGCCATTTGATGGTAAGTGGAAACTGTGACCCGTAGACATTCGCATTCACAAGACTGCAAATGCACTGCCAACCCTGAGGACTAAGATGGAATGCCTCTATGCTAGTCATTTCCCCGGCTGTCTTATCCCCAAACCAGAACACAACAATGCGACCACTGCTGTTTGGCGGTAGGTTAATGGATAAGATGGTGGTACCAACCCGGACGGACCCTGCACATGGTCCTCCCACAAGTAAAACTAAAACTAAACTAAGTACTGTGCGGCGGCGGTACGGAATCCCCGGTGCGCGAGCCCGACGTGGAACTTGACCGTTTCTTTTATATGACCACCGTACTCTGGTATGCTTTCTTTTATATTATATATTAGCTTTTGCCCTTGCCATTTTTGATTAAAAATATTTATGTGTTGATAGGTGTAATCAACGTGATGTATTTACAAAATGGCGCAACGTTATTTAATTAAAATGAAATAGGCAATGGGGATGCGGGCGGTGACATGCAAAAGCCATGAAAGTAAGCATTCTATTGAACCCATTTCAACATAACTATGTAGATATGTTTAGTTTTTAGGGTTCCGTACCCAAAGGGTAAAAACGGGATCTATTACTAAGACTCCGCTGTCCGTCTGTCTGTCACCAGGCTGTATCTCTTGAACCGTGATAGGTAGACAGTTGAAAACAGAATAAAATAAATATTAAGGAGGGCTCCGATATAACAAACTTGATTTTTTTGTCGATTTTTGCTAATGTTGTATAGCGTCGGTGACTGCAAAACCGCGTAACTAACAAAGGGTGATGGGCAATTTTGTATGGACCCCGTCCCCATCCTCCAACAGTCACGGGATGCATGTTTATATGTTCGTTAGGACACAAAACAAGACAAAATAAATACCTATTTTAGTAGCTAAATCGATGGGATTTTTTCTATGAAAAAAACCTTTCAAGAGTCATGCAATGCAAGAATGTGTTCATTTTTAAACCAATTCCATACGATATGATAATGGTTTTCCAAGAAAACCCCATACATAGGACGATCGTCGTCATAGTAAAAAATCATCAGGTTGCCAAGATCTATCAAATGAGATATGTTTCGTTTCTGTTGGTGGGTGGGGACATTTTGCCCATTGTCCTTTATGATAGAGCAAAATAAACCTTACCGTGTTCTTAAAAAGCTGCATTTTGCTCCTTACTTAAAATGTTACTTACGCGGTTTTGCAGTTTCACCGACGATAGATAATGGTACGGTACCGGTTCTTGCGCCAGTCCGACTCGTACTTGGCCGGGTTTTTTAGAGTTCCGTTATATTACGAAGACTTCCCTCTTCGTTTGTCACAGGGCTGTTTATTTTGAACCTTAAATACACTTGAACTTTGTACACAGTGTGTATCACTATGGTGATATGAGAAAAAAAAAAAAAAAAAAAACGTGACAAAGTCACACCAATTGACCTAGTCCCACACTAAGCTCTAGGCTAGTACTATGGGTACAAGACAACGATATAAATACTTATATAGAGAAATATATGCTTAAATACATAGAAAATATCCATGACTCAGGAAAAAATATTCGCGCTCATCACACAAGTATCTGCCCTTGCCGGGATTTGGACCCAGGACCGCTAGCTTCGTAGGCAGGGTCGCTACCAACTAGGCCAGCGCGTCTGTGAAGGGAGTGAACGCTGAGATGGCAAATAGGGATGTGTGGAAGAAAAAAACATGCTGCGGCCGACCCCGCATGATTGAGATAAGGGGAAGGAGATTAGGGTTTGCAATATCCGCCCAGTTTTTTAATATTCGGATAATCGAATACTTCAATATTTATTATCCGAATATTCGGATATTTGAATAATTTCGGATAATTTTGGTATTTTATAAAATAAAACAAAATTAGCGTATTTAAAGGTGTGTAATGCATAAAATCAATAAGTCAAGTAACAAAAAACATTTAAATTAAAAATACAACATGCTTTTGTAATCATTATATGAGTTGTCATTATCGCACCACGTAATTTGTAATTTTTATAATAAAAATTAACACTGAGAAGATGTTTTATTAATTGGAAACTAGGATACTTAGCTTAATATAATTAGAAATAGAAATAGAAATAGAAACATTTATTCGACGAACACAAGAATTTTTTTTTTTTTTACATAATAATAATAATAATTTGCAGCTTTCTGTGACAATGACCCTCAGATCTCTCTCCGAAGTTGAAACCTACAAATATCTTGGTATGTCACAGTCTTTGGGTATTATGGACGGCGATGTCAAGCAGTCAGTGAAGGAGCGCTATCTTTTGCCGCTTGACAAAAGTTCTTAACAGTCTTGGCAATAAGGTGCGTGCTGCGTGCCTTCAATGGCTGGGTGATGCCGCTGCTCACATACTCCTTTGGCATACTAAGGTGGACTCAGACTGAGCTGGACGCCCTGAATAGGAAGGTCCGTCTACTGCTCAAATCACATCGCATGTTGCACCCACGCTCATCTGTCATGAGATTGTACATCCCGAGGAAATGTGGAGGTCGAGGCATTTTAAATGCTAAGAATCTCCATAACCGCGAGGTGTGCAATCTCAGGGATTATTTCCTTGGCAATGAGTGTGGGATGCATCGTGATGTGGTTGCAGTAGACAGGAGCCTCACGTCTCTCTCCTTGGCAAACGAAAACTGGCGTAGACCAACAGTGTTGAGCACTGAAGACCGCAAGAACGTATGGAAGAGCAAGGAGCTACACGGACGCTTCTACCGGGCCCTAACAAGGCCCGACGTAGACTTTTTAGCGTCCGTGAACTGGCTACGGTTTGGTGACCTCTTTGGGGAAACCGAAGGTTTTGTCTGTGCAATTGCTGACGAGGTCATAATGACGAACAATTACCGAAAATATATTCTGAGGGATGGCACGGCACGGTTGACATTTGTCGAGCGTGCCGTTGTCCCGGCGAATCCCTCAGACATATGATTTCCGGTTGTTCGCATTTGGCCAACGGCGAGTACTTGCACAGACATAACCTCGTAGCCAGGATCATTCATCAGCAGCTTGCTCTTCAATACGTTCTTGTTGAGTCTGAAGTGCCATACTATAAGTACACACCGGCGCCAGTTCTCGAAAATGGTCGTGCTACGCTCTATTGGGATCGATCTGTTATCACAGACAGGACTATTGTCGCCAATAAACCTGACATCGTGTTGACAGATCGATCTCAACGCCGGGCAGTGCTCGTCGACGTCACCATCCCGCATGATGAGAACCTCGTGAAGGCCGAGAAGGATAAGCTCAGCAAGTACCTTGACTTGGCTCATGAGGTGACCACCATGTGGGATGTTGACTCGACGATCATTGTATTGATAGTTGTTTCGGCAAACGGTCTTATAGCGAAGAGTCTCGACCAACACCTCAAGAGACTCTCGCTAGATGGCTGGATCAAGTCAAGGGCCAGATACAGAAGGCAGTACTCCTCGACACGGCACGCATTGTGAGGAGGTTCCTCTCTCTGCAGCCCTAACCACCGGTAGCTTGAGCCCTGCCCCGCTGCTGGCGGCACCCGTAGATTAGGTTTTTTATAATGTTTATTTTTTGTATCGGTATTTGTATTTTACCTTTATATTTGAATATGTAAAAAACCTAATTTATAGAAAATTAAATGAATATCATAATAATAAATCACATAAAATTTCGAGATAAAACTAATCAACTTTAAGTATAACAATTGTAAATCAATTTTTATTTGGGCAATACAGATGGACATATAACGTCATTAGTCATTGTCATTAGTGTTTTTTCTCGTAATTTTTTTGAATTTTTCCTGCTTATAAATGATTTTATTAGTGTTTTCAAAATATCCGTTTATTCGGATAATTCGCGGTTTAGTATTCGGATAATTTTGAATATTATTTTCGGCGGATATTCGGATAATTGAATATTCGGATTATTCGGATTGCAAACCCTAAAGGAGATGATGTGTATCACTTTGAGCACTATACAGTTTAACTTAAACAACATTGTTTTACCGCGTAGAATACAGACCGAGTACCCTTACCATGAGTTACAAATTACCTTACTCTCTAACGAATGCTCTGTCCCTTGCACTCTATAAGAACACTGCGAGGTCTGCGAAGGACATAGCATTCGAGTCGCTAGCGAGTACGTTAATTGTAACTCATGGTAAGGTTACAGTTACAGGTCACAACAATGAACTTCAAATTAAATGTAAAAAGTATGATTTAGTTACAACTTGCTTCTTACTTCAGTCTTCGTCTGCGTAGAATACGTTTATGGGTAAGGACCAAAAAGTTGTCCACGCTAACTGACTTAATATAAAATTCTATGAAACTTTTCCGTTGTGACACGAAATTTAGCCATACCATTGTAGGGATCATTTTCGTCGCACAACGGAACTTATTTCGACTTCGTTGTTTGTATGGTTAACTGCGCTTAACTGTGGTCCAACTTTTTGGTCCTTACCCTTATCGCTCTTCCCTCTGAAACTCTATTTTTTTCCGGGAAAAAAGTAGCCAATGTGCTATTCAAGACTATAATCTATATCTGTGCCAAGTTTCATCCAGTTCCGTTTAGCGGTTCAGGCGAGATTGAGTAACAAACATCCAAACTTTCGCATTTTAAATATCAATAAGATTAAATTATTCTGGCAAATATTGTATCAAGAAGTAGATCAATTTATGAAGGTCGAATCAATAAATATATCGAAAGGTCATTGAACCGTTCGAGCGTTATTGAAAAGGTAAAACTTACTAACTTATTGGATTGGATATCTTATCGTAAAGGCTGGGTCCCGGCGGATCGAAATCGAAACGTTATTGGGTTACTTTGAGATTTTACTCAGGTTTTTATTCGCTTTAGCATTGTGACCTTTGAGGTAACGGAAACAATAAATTTGAGAATGAATTTCGATTGCATATCTTTTGACATAATCCTGTTTTGACTCCAGATAAAAAATAAGTATACGTTTATTGTTTGTATGTGTGTCTGTGTCTATCTAAGATGAAATGTACCATTTCGTTGCAGTATACTCTTCTGACCTGGTATGATTGAGTGTGATTTTAAAAGAAGTTTCACGTCAAAAGACCGTTTAACATATGTCTGTAAATTTGTCCTATATTACTTGCCGTGTGGTTTTCCGGATTAGAATAGTGCCACTCCATGTCTTCCCGTGGATGTCGTAAGAGGCGACTAAGGGAATAAAGGCTGGTAGTACTGTTAGGCGATGGGCTTGCAACCTGTCGCTACCCATTACACCATATCATGCTATGACCGTGCTATGAACGTGTCAGACAAAAAAATATTATTTGTATTACAAAGTATGAGGCTATGCATACTAGCCCGTTCCGTCACCGATCATAGTGGGCATAGCCATCCGTGTCGCGTTACATTCCGTGCCTGACACGTTCATAGCACGGTCATAGCATGATATGGTGTAATGGGTTTCCACCTAATACACTGGTAAACATCCACGTCCACATCCACCCAATCCTCCTATATAGTCATTATTTTTTTGACCTTACATTTGTAATTATTTTATTTATGTTAGTTTTAAAAATAATTATTTATTACTTTATTACCTTGTAGATACTTTTAAGTATGATTGTATTTAATAATTGAAAAAACGACCTTCTGCTGGAGTTTGTTGCGGCGCTTTTTCTCCGCACGGCAATGATGGTCTTGTCCGAAGCGCTAGTAGATTCCCATGTTACCGACGTGTGAAAGAGCCCTCATGTGGCCAATTTACTGAATAAATATTTTGAATTTTGAATTTCATCCTAGCCTAGTTGTGCAAAATGGGGTTACAGAATTATCAACATTTTTTTGAGTTGCCGTTTTAGATGATGGACCGTGGCGCGATTTGTATAATTTGTAGCTCACGGCCCTTTGTGCGATTATTATCTGAACCTTGGGAAAGTCATCAACGATCGGTTTAGCACCTTGGCACAGTGATTAGGGTTAAAACACAAGTATCAAGCATGGTAGAAGTGTAAGTATTCAAATTAAAAAAAAACCGGTCAAGCGGACTCGCGCACGAAGGGTTCCGTACCATTATTTATAAATTTTGTTGTATGGGAACCCCCTTCAAAAAATATTCTTTTTTTAGTATTTGTTGTTATAGCGGCAACAGAAATACTTGATGTAGCGCTACATGATGTATTTCTGTTGCCGCTATAACAACTAACCATAGCCGCTAACAACAATCCATATTGAACGTAATCATGGTAACAAAGTGACAAATCGATGGTTCTTAATCATCAATTATTATTAACTTGAAAAAAAAACACAATAGTGTCAAAAATAATTTTGTTTTCTATATACAATATTATAATTGGATCTAACATATTTTTAACGGTTTATTATACGAATTAGCATGTCAAGTGTTCACTAAACGCCCAGACTGATATCCGGAAGGCCCATCATAACCATGGTAATAACAATGCTATAATATTTTTTATAGAACTGTTATTACCATGGCAACATTCATTATAGAATGGTTTTCACGCCTCGGTAACGCAGTAGGTGGTATTCTGATGCCATTAACGATATCAATATTAGCGGTTTATAGTAAGCGAGTAGAAAAACAATATTCTGTGACGTTGTACGAGTATAATAGAGACCCAGGGCCCATGTTCGTAATTTGTATTGACTTTGGACACGCCGTCTGCGTCATGGGCAAATTAGGTATATCTTGACCGTGACATACCTCCTACGCCATGTTCTCGACTGTACCCTTCACACCGTATTCATATGTGATTCTAGGTGACTGTATCAAAAATGTACAATGGAGGTGACTGATGGGCGTATGCAAATATTGGGTTGTCCCCTTGTGTCACCAACACTCATTTCATAGAACATACCTATCACTTAGCAGAATTTTCGTTTGACGTAGGTTTGTTCGAGTATAAAGCCTAATCCGAAAGAAACAAACGCTTACTACAGAACTCAACACTTACTACACACTGCTCGTTTGCCTATCCACAAAAAAGGGATTTAAGTTTCACAGGCTGTGTGTGGCCTAGATATTTTTTGCGGATCGACACATAACGAGACTGTAAGGACCGAGTAACGGCTTATTGACATACAACACGTTCCTGTCATCTAACGATCGATCATTGAGTTTTTTCACTGTAATTACTGTGATTAGGTATTGCTAGTGACTCGTAAATTACTGTTCCGTTGACCGATTAACGCGAAGATTTGAAAGTGTTTGTGTAAGTGCTCTCACACAAGCATCTTTTGGATAGTTTTAAGCTGTAAATGTGTCATATATCAAATGAATGGGCTCGTTATGAGGATCTCAAATATATTTTAGTTATTATTGTAAAATAAATAGTTTTGATTTCATGAAAGAAGACGAAAATCCCCCCCTGATCTCCAAAACTACTGAGCCTAAAATAAAAAAAAAAAGAAAAGTTAATTGCTTGTAGATTCAAAACCTATAAGAATTCTATCAAAAAATACTTATAAGGCTAAGGACCAAAAAGTTCGACCATGGTTAAGCGCAGTTAACCATACAAACACCGAAGTCGCCTATTGTTTGTAAACAATACCATTGTCTTTCTTTGTGTCCGTAACACCAAGCCGATTACATACAAAAAAGTTAGAACTACATTGAATGTACATTGAATTATCAACCCTACCCTCTTAGTCAGTAGGTTTAAAATGTAAAGTGTCAGGATACAGATATAAGTTTTGTGTAGATGATAGTATTGTGTAAAGAATAAGCACAGTTCAAATAATAAAGACTTATATCTGTATCCTGACACTTTACATTTTAAACCTACTGACTAAGAGAGTAGGGTTGATAATTCAATGTACATTCAATTTAGTTCTAACTTTTTTTTATGTAATCGGCTTGGTGTTACGGACACAAAGAAAGACAATGGTATTGTTTACAAACAATGGCCTTTGTGTAGAAGATCGGCTCAGTAGAAATAATAAAGACTATACTATGGTTACCAGGCAACGATATGAATACTTATATAGATAAAATATACTACTTAAATACATAGAAAACATCCATGACTCGGGAACAAATATTCACGCTCATCACACAAATACCTGCCCTTACCGGGATTTGAACCCAGGACCGCTAACGTCGTAGGCAGGGTCACTACCAACTAGGCCAGCGCGTCGTCACACGTAATATGTACAGTCAAGGACATTAATATATATACATTCCCAAGGCGTTAAAAATATCTTATACACCTTTATGCCACTGGCAATAATGTCCGTGTATACATATATTTGACGCGATGGCTGTGTATATATTAATGCCCTTGACTGTACATACCTAAACACCTGTCAATTGAAAGCATTCATCGGCATGAAAAGTTCGACCTTTGATTATTATTATTCCATTTGTAATTAGTTTAATTTATTAATTGTGTGTCATACGTACCAATAGTCCAATTATTCGCCTGTCACCTGTCAACGGCGATAGATACAACATGTCTATGGAGTAACAGTCATGATGAAGGGGCTAGTTTAAGATTAGCGTGGAACTGGTTTTACTGGTTCTGTGGTAGCTAAAACTTCATTAGTTTTAGGGTTGTCGCTGTAGAAAGGTTTTTTATTTAGTCGGCTTCTAGTCGGGCTTAATATGTTTCGTAATTAACTAGGTACCTACGTAGTTTTTCTAAGATTTCCTTTACTTTTATTTTTACCATCCTATGACCTCGTGACCTCGTGTGTTATCTTTGTTTGGCTGATTTCTAGAATTTATGCATATATATATATATTTTATAGTTGTATAATAATATGTATTTAGCGTGTATTTAGTATGTATTTATTAACTAATTTACTTTGTGTATGTGTATATTTATATGTAGTTTATATATGTGTAAGTAGTTTTTACAATAATAGAAGTGTTTCTTGTAGTTTAGTTTGAGTTCTGAAGAATTTAGTTTACACCGCCTGCCACGTATTTTTGTCATTATAATTTCTCTGTCCAAGGTTGTCTGGAAGAGATCGCTATTTAGCGGTAAGACCGCCTGTTGTATACCTATAGTTAAAATGTACTGTTCCGTGTTTTTTTTTTTTTTGGTGTTCAATAAAGAGTATTTGCATTGTATTGTATTGTATTGTACCTAAAAAAAATCTGATTGACTCTAGGGCGCTTTTTGTTCATTGTTTTAACCGCTATTGTTATCGTATAATAATAAGAGCTATCAAGCTGACATAACGTCCACAAAACGACAACAATAGGTAGGTGTGCCTAAAGTGAATGTGGATTATAGGCCCTTGGCCGCCTAATTGCTTTTGAAATGTTATTGTATGCTCAACGTTTACGAGTATATATCTTAGTTCTCGACAGTAATGGCTGCCGAAAAGCAGTACCTGTCAAATCAAAAGCAATTAGCGTTTAATGAGTACAATAGAGACATTTTTTCATAAAATTCTGAGACTAAGGCAGGCGCTATAGAAATAAACAATGACCTGAGAAGTTGAGGATCATTTTCCATTATTTTAGAAGCGTTTATTTGACTTGCAATGTTTGTATACCAATCAAAACAAAATAGGGGCCACGCTATGTTCTGCATACAAAATAACTCGGAGAACGATTATTATAACTTATAAGTTATAACAAATGTTAACTTGTAATTTTTAAATTTACTACCATTTGAAAGCTGCAATGTTCAACTTACAAGCTGTGTTTTTTTATTTATTGTCCCTTGTTTTGTTTTTACCGTGCGGGGTGGTTTTTTAAAACCATTTTCAAAGGAGGATGGTCAAATTGGCCTATTGACCAATAAGGACAAGCGATATGTCACTGGATAGCTTATTCAAAGTCCTAAAACTTTTACTATGGCAAGTAATCCCAAATCTTTGTGTGAAAAAAGTTATCGCTGCATAAAAAAGTTTAATGACTTGAAACGTTACTATGTAGGTACCTTTTTTGATACTAAGTTCCTATATCGCTTTAGAATATGAAGGTTTTCTTACTGTAGATGATTGTGTGTCATGTTTTTGTTTTTTATGCCTTTTCATATGTTTTGATGTGTCATTCTGGTTCTACTATTCAAATGGATTTTGCATTTTTCCGTCTTTGTAAATATTCTGGTTTTCTTATCGGTTTCTGCAAACCGTCGCAGGGCATTTTGCGACTTCTTGACCTTTGACTTTGTTATAGGACTCCGGGATCTAATGCAAGATTGACTTCATACTCATTGTTTTATGGTATATCAATCGATATTTAGTTGTATTGTTTTGTGTATTTATGTAAAAACGTTTAAAAACCGTTGTATAGAACTTAAACCCTGTATGTATCATTAAAAAAATCTTGTTGAGGGGATGTTTTTATTTTGCCATAACTTGTTTCACACAGTGATTTAAGATTTCCCGCCATACAAAAAGTTTTAGAGTATGAAAAAACCTTTCAAATGACATATGGCTTGTCATTATTGGTTTTTAGGCCAGAGTCCATATGAATCTGGGCATCCTCCTTTCATACAAAAATATGCAACTTTTTAAAACCACACGGACGGTAAAAACTAAACAATTGATTAAAAAAAACACAGCTTGTTAGTTGAACATTGCAGCTTTCGAATGATACTAAATTCAAAGTTAACATTTGTTATAATAATCCTTCTCCGAACATAGTTATTTTGTATGCAGAACATAGCGTGGCCCCTATTTTGTTTTGATTAGTTTATGTACGTAATGTAAACATGTCTGGTCAAATCTTGCAAGTTAAATATAACCCACTTCGCGGTTTCCGATGATGCTTCAAATTTGCATACTTACACCTTAAGTTCTGATGACAATACAATAATATCATCGAGCTGGTCTGATGATGGAGACTTAGGTTGGAACTCCTCAATTACACATGATAAACGTCTTGACGAGTAGATGACAACTATACAAAAAAAAAATACAGCCGGCAACAAAAGCTTGTTCCAAAAATGTTTTTTTTTGACGGAAACTTATTTAAATATTAGCTGCTATCTAATTTGACGGATAAATAATGATTCTAAAAGTTTTGACGACTTCCAGATCTTGAAAAACTGCCAACCCCGAGCCTCGAATGCGTCAAAATGCATTGCGTAAGTCAAGTCGCAAGATAGAGTTATGTCACCGCGAGGCATTGAAAACAAGGCATGTTTTTTTTTAACACGTTACTAGGCTGAGATTTTACACGGCATACCCTTATTGCTTTTGACGGGTTATCGTATTGTTACGTTGTGATAGCTTTTATTTACTTGACAGTAATGGTGGCTGACGTAAAAAATAGGATAAAGGTGGAATTCATTACACCGTGTCATGCCATGACCGTGCCATGAACGTGTACGGATGGCTATGCCCACTATGATCGGTGACGGAACGGGCTAGTATGCATAGCCTGATACTTTGTAATACAAAGAATATTTTTTTGTCTGACACGTTCATAGCACGGTCATAGCATGACACGGTGTAATGGGTTTCCACCTTAAAAGGGTAAAGGCAATATTGTTTTACCGTGTTGAAGAGAGACCTCGTTTTATTGAATAGACATACGATATCGTTTTTGGTCGGAATATTAAGCAGTACATATGTATTAGTTCTGCTACTGTTTAGAATTTCTGATCTTAGGTTATATTTCGTCGGTGAAACTGCAAAACCGCGTAAGTAACATTTTAATGAAGGAGCAAAATGCACCTTTTTAATAAGGCAGTAAGGTTTATTTTGCTCTATCATAAATTTGTTAGTTACGCGGTTTTGCAGTATCACCGACGATTTGTCAAATATTCAGAACCTCGACACTGACGATTTTATCTCAGTACTTTATTCTAGTCTAACTAATGGCGCGTTTACGTTATTCGGTTTGACCGTATCCGACCAAGTGTAAACGTTTTTTAGTAACGGTTTGGTTATTTATAACAAATCCGGTTAAACCAAATGCGGACGACGCAATTACATCATTGACCTAATGTAAACGCACCATTAGCACAGCACTCGGTAGTTTTCGAGTTATCCATATAACTGTAGTTATGTTATGGGTGTTATGACCCCTTTTTTTGGATCAAAACTCGTTCAGAAACGTCAAATAAAAAAGTTATCGAGTTACTAAAATTTTATCTAAGTAATTAATATTTTTTTTATCTCTACACAACTCGTTTCTCGCTTTTGCTCCCCTCCAATTTTTAAGTTAATCAGTGAACATAGCACTAAGTGAATATAATGAGTTCGTACGCAAAGCTTTGAGGTCATTCAATAATAAAAAAAAAACAATAGGCAGAAACCGGGCGAGCCGACTGGCCGTAAAAGTGGCCAGTTGGACAATGCAAAAAAAAATAGCATCTGTTTATTGAAGTTGGTAATAGCACTGGTTTGACGGGATTGAAATTTGAGAGTTGTTTGTGAATCTTTACTATTATATCATAAATGTGAAAGTTTCTGTGTTTGTTTTTCTCTTCTACTCGGTTTGATCGCATCGACGATCGAAATTCGGTATAGAGGTAGATTATAGCCCATAAACGGAGAAAACGGTACTTTTCATCCTGGAAAAAGGACAGTTCCCGAAGAATGGAGATAAACGAATTGCGTCTCGGGAAAAAGCTGCAAATCCAGCGGAAAAAAAATGGATTTACAGCTATGGTATGGTGGTGCCTTTTCTCCTTACAATCGCTCTCGCTGTCTTTAGTTTAATACACTAGAAGAGTATTTTTAAAAATAAAATAAAAATGATCAACTTATGTCCCTATACTCTTAAAAAAAGCGTTTGGACTCAACTTAACACTAATTTTACTTTAATCAACTATCGTGTTTGATACCTACTTATCTCTCATATATTTTATTTCACTGTAATTAATTTTGATTACGACAAGCTTAAATTACAGTTTAAATAATAATTAGTAATTATTTATATTAAGTTGTTTATTAGAACGCCGGCGAACAACGGATTTTAATTGCTGTAACTTTCTATATACAACCAAAATCTTTATAATGATTAGGGTAACCATGCGTTTTAAATTTGCAGGACTTTTTTTTTCGTGAATATTTTTTGCATGTTGTTGAAAGTTCCAAATTAAAATCCGTTTTTTAATTTTATTGCGCAGTATACACAGTAGGTGGAAATGCTTGACTTTAATGCCTTAAGCCATTCGCTACCAGTCAATGGACCAAATAATTTTCTAACTGATAATGGAATATTCCAGCGTCATTACTCATTACTGTTCTGTTCTCATGGTGTTGTATAAATATTACCTTCCTTGTTTAATTAACGTACATAATTATGGACGAGTAAAATGTAGATATTACCTATCTGTACCTATCTCGAATCAAGAGTCGTCTAAGACGTACTTAAAGCAATTGATAAATTAACTGGTAACGCTGACTCATGTGATAGTATGTATCTATAATATCGTCGATGAAACTGGAAAACCTCGTAAGTAACATTTTGAATAAGTAGCAAAATGCACCTTTTAAATAAGTCTGTAAGATTCATTTTGCTCTATCATAAATTTGTTAGTTACGCGGTTTTGCAGTATCACCGACGGTATAATGAATATAAATAAAATACATAATACGGTACGCATTATCAGTTCACCACACTACACACAGATATCATATTTTATTAGTTTGTATGAAATTGAAATAACATACAATTATTTTCTCAATATTTTATATGTTTAATCGATGTCTTTACACGTCTAAAATCCTATCCTAATGCCTATTTATAAATATCCCAACAATCGCATTTTCTTTTCGAACCAGATCCCGGGATTTTAGTCATATCCATATTAAGATTTCTACTCTATATCCCGCAGTGTTGCACCGTGAAATCCGATCACTGATCATTAGATTTCACTGGCTTCAGAATTGCCTGTTTAGTATGAAAAACGCACTCTGAGCAGGGACCGGAAAACCCCTTTATTCGACTAAGTCTATCGATCGGGTAACTACCTACATCATATGCTCTCCCAAACGTTAGCGTATCCCTATCGTTAGGGTTACCCTAATGAATGATTAACCATTGAGGTTACCAGTTTCGTAAGGGTTTCGGATTTAAGCACTTAGCGTTACGTTAGTGTTAGTGTGACTCTGTTTCGCAGATTCGTGTGATTGGTTGGTTCAAGCCTGTGTGTGGATAGCCAATCAATTGCTAAGTAGTGCAAAAATAATTTGTATGGACTGCGCGTAGAGATTAAAATAGCTTGAAGCCGTTCAATAAACACTTCATAGGGAAAGCCTAACGAGGGTTTTAAGGAATTGGTAAGCGCTTAGTCGAATTAATTGTAACGTATGGGATAGCTCTTCATTGGGGTAAGTCGAAGATATGCTTATCGCATCGTTAGGGTTTGTAAAAACCAGTCAATTATATACCCTAACGAAAACCTTTTAAAGGGTAAGCGGTTCCGGTCCCTGACTCTGAGCAGTTTTTTTTACCCCTGAGTGTAGTTAGATATTTGCCATGGAAATTCCGCCCTCTACTCATAACTCTGTTTCTATGTTCCGCATTGTAAATCTGTACATTGAGTAGTTTAATCGGTTGTATCATTGCTAAATTGCTTCAAGGGAGGGAGTCGACTAACTCGCTTAAGTTCTCGCGGTTCGAATGATCAACTCGTGTCGGTAATATGACATGGAAGTTGACTCGATTCTTGGTGTCTAAGAATATTTATTAGTTTTATTCCATCTCTTACCACTTATCAGAGCATTTCTGAAATATTCAGTATTCAAAAAAAAACCACTCGTTTGATGGGGTCTAAATTGGAATCCCTAGTCGTCATTTGTTCTAATGCATCGTTGGTTTGGATTTTCGTTTTTTATCCCAAAGCCATTTCCGTCTGAATTTTAAAACTTTGTAGTGTTGTTATAAATATAATACAACCCTAACCACAAGTATTTTTGGAAACCAGTTTTGGCAATAAATATTTCGGAAAAATGAAGCGTTAGGACAAAAAATAATATGGATTCTGAGGGACATCTCGTTGACAGGGGTGATTCCCATCTGTTGCCACCCGCACACTTGCTGGCTTATTACAGTGGAATAAAGTTCAAAGTGACAACAAAACAACGTCCGGTGTTACCAAATGGGAAAAACCCGTTGAAAGATATAAGGATAATAAATAAGTCATAAGTATCCTATATCTTTCTTAATGTTACAGACTACATACTCGTACATTTTAATGGACATCTGTGTAGTCGTTTGCCCGGAAAAACGGACCAAACAAACACACTAAGGAAAAATAATGTACATTGTGTCAACAAATTTGCGCGAAGTGGTAACAAATGGGACTATCCTCGTTTATTTGTGCGTAACGCAAACTAAAATAGTTATTATGCTAAGGTGCTGCCTAGGTTATTAGGTGTAAATTGGCCTGCTTACTTTGGTTAGTTATTGGAATACCTACTTACACATAATAATATACTTTATTTCAGTCTACAAGGCCCATATTTACCTTACATACTAACATAAATAACAATAATATAACATAAAATTAACACGACTACTTATATACTTTCGCGGTGTCCGCTAGCCGACGGCCACGAAATCGCCGAAATATGACACCCCTCGGCCAGAATTCCTGCTTTAAAAAGGTCGACAGATCTTTGGTCGGTACTCTCACCATAAATAACCTAAAATGAACCTTGTGGCGGGGCTCCAACCACTCGACCCTAAGAGTACCCGGTCTTAACTCGCACATACTCTACGAGATCCTTCGCCTCCGTAGAGTAATGTAATCGGGACACGTACAACTGTGTCGTGGGCGTGGCAGGACACAGCAAGTGGTTCGGTGATTATAGCAAGTTAGATAGAAAATTGCCGAGTGGTTGCCGGCTTAGAATTGTGCCACTCCATGTCTTCCCGTGGAAGTCGTAAGAGGCGACTAAGGGAATAAAGGCTTGTAGTACTGTTAGGCGATGGGCTTGCAACCTGTCACTAATACACTCTGTTAAACATCTTAGCCTAATCGTGCAAATTGTGGTTACAGAGTTATCAACAAGTTTTTGGAGTTGTTGGTAATTCTGTAACTCTGCCTACCCCACTCTGGGAATGAAGACGTGAAGATATGTATGTAGATAGAAAATGGTGATAAAAGAGAGCTGGCGAGCGAGTAACTAACTTTGTCGCCATTTCGAGTTTAGAACTCTGCCAGTGGACTCGCTAAGTTTAGCGCGATAGAGCTGCAACGACAGCTACAACTTTTCCGAGTAAATTGCATTTGAAATGTAGGTAATAACTTTTCCCATCGCTAGAGGCAGTTTTATGGGCGGCACGGCATAGCAAATAATTTATAAGTGGGAACGTAATGACTACAATTAGCAGGAGTAAGGCGTTTTGGTTAGCTTTGGACTTTTGTTTTTATAATCACAACTACCGAATAAGGGTGCGGCTCCACTGAGGCGGAGACGAGAGGAGCGGAGCGGAGCTGTGCCAATATTAACCAATAAAAGGCGCATGCGGTCACGTCGAGCGCGCCTTGCGCAGATTCCATTGGTTAATATTGGCACAGCTCCGCTCCGCTCCTCTCGATCTCCGCCTCAGTGGAGCCGCACCCTTATGGTCATCGCACACCCCGCCCCGGCACCGGATCAGCACCGCCTCAGCTCCAAGTGATACATTGAAAAGTGAGCTTTGATGTTCTGTGTGATAATACGATACAATTAGTTGCTTAAATACAAAAGCGACACAAAACAAAACGTGTTTGTTTTGCATTTAAATTAGGAATGCTATGTACTTCAAGTTTTAAATCAAACCATATTTTTCTTTGATTCGTGGCGCTTTTGTATTTAATCAGCGAATTGTCTGTGGAAGTCGCGAGGCCCGCGGCGCGGCGCGGCAATTGTTTTTACTTTAACTTGAAAATATATCTTACAATCCGCTCGACCATCATCATCATCGGTGAAAATTTCAACTGTCTAGCTATCACGGTTCACGAGTTACAGCCTGGTGACAGACAGACAGACAGATGGATAGACTATTAGTGTCCCATTTTTACCCTTTAGGCTGCGAATGTTAGCTGGAGTTAGTAGTTAGTATGGAGCTGTGCCAATATTAACCAATAGAAGGCGCATGCGGTCACGTCGAGCGCGCCTTGCGCACGATAGTTTAGATTCTATTGGTTAATATTGGCACAGCTCCGCTCGTCTCCGCCTCGGTGGAGTCGCAGCCTGTACGGAACCGTTAAAAGTATATCCAGATGAATTTAATCAAAGTTTAATACATATTATCAAGATGTTTGTCTAATTTGACTGCAATTCCAATCGTTTCAACAATTTAAATGTTATTTTTATCAGCAATAACCGAAATTCGGAGGACTTCGAAATGCTCGTTAAATTTCAAGAGTATTTATTTATACGGAATACTTAAGTTCGTCTTGCTTTCTAAATTCGAATAACCACTAAATTTAGCCTGAAAGGAAAGTCGTTATGAAGTCTCGCTTTTTTGCTGGACTGATGGCTTATTACGATATTGTAGAAATAGTTATCGTCGGTGAAAGTGCAAAACCGCGTAAGTAACATTTTTAATAAGGAGCAAATTGCACCTTTTCAATAAGACAGTAAGGTTTATTTTGCTCTATCATAAATTTGTTAGTTAAGCGGTTTTGCAGTATAACCGACGTTATGTTACTTTACGTTCTGGTTATTTACTCAAAAAGTTATTTAGGTAGGTTCAGTTTCGATAGTTCTAGAGATCTAACATAAACACGTTCCCAAGAAATCTCAATGTCTACATGCCCCCAATGCCTCTTACATTAAAGTCTATTATATTTGGCACGATTGTTCCTCGTGCCTACATCCTTCCTTTGGACAGGACATAAGAAACAAAGCAAAGTAAACCCTAAGCAATGTATACATTACAGTCTAAAAAGTATATTCTATAAAAAGTACCCGGGTCATTCTTCTTTTTTACCGACAATTGCCTGTCTCTAACCTTATTAAGAGTCTCATTAATTGGAGTCGCTAGCGGTCCTGGGTTCAAATCCCGAATATTTGTTTCTGAGTCATGGATGTTTTCTATGTATATAAGTATGTATTTCTCTATTTAAGTATTTATACTAGGGATTTTAGGACTTTGGGACTAGGTGACATGATCACCTGATTTTTTTTCGTGTTTAAGATACGTCCATAATTTTATTAATCTATAAGTACATTATCTGCAGGACAGGACGCATTAATTATTCTTAAGGAAATCGAACACTGAAACCATAATTATTCGTAATTAGTCGGTTTATTATCGGTAAAAAAGAAGAACGACCTACCCCTGATAGGCACGAGGGTATAGATATTAATGCTTTTAACTGAACCTCCAATAAATGTATAATAAAGTACCCGGAACCCGGAACGTTTCACAAGTCTAGTATTTGAGACTTCCGAAAGAAAATACGGTTTTTCCATTACGTTCTTAAGTAGTCTAAGATAAAACCGAGTTAAGTGTCAGTTTGGAGAAGTATCTAGAGAATGGTTTAAATGCGCATTTACTTAAGGTTCGATGTCGATGACGTATAAGGGTTGTGAAGGCGATGAATAACAGGTTTCTTACTTATAAGAAGGCTATTTAACGATTATACAGCCGTTTTTCTTAGAATTTCCAATAATCATAGGGTTCAATTTTCATGCTAAAATTGCTGTTTGTGGTATCAACTCAATACATACTGTAACGTTGCGTTTTTATCATGACTTGAACAAACCCAAACTCTGAGAACTAGCAACATTCTCGAGTAATTTTAGAGGCTGGTAACTGCATTGACGTTTGGTGTCTAATTTTGAATTAGGGTTGTCAGCCTTAGATTTTCTACTCGATTGTTGGGAAATAAAGTAAACATCAAAGTCTATTACTTTATTTCATTTTACATAAATGTATGAAAGTATTTGCTGAACCAAGGTTTTGGAAGAATTTAGGATTCAGGGAGAACAGTAAATGGTGGCTTTCTCAATCAACGGTTTTATTGTTTTACAAATCAGTAATACCAAAGTTAGAAAGTAAGTCGTTTCAGGGTAAATTCTGGGGTAAATATTGTGGGAGAATTTCTTCATTTGAGGGTGCTCCAGGGTGCTCCCGTGGTTGTGTCCTTGAGCCATCTTGGCTGGATTGTGCATATAACAGGCATCCCAAGATGTGTGCCAAAAAGAAGCTTGATTCATCTTGTGCAGGACGGAGGTCCTTATTTTGATAGAAGTCTCCTGTGGCTTATTTGGCAAAGGAGCAGCAGATTCAAGAGTTATTTTTTGGCAGTATCAAAATCGTGAGTATTTATTTTGTTGGAATAATACATGTGCACCATGTAACCAAGTTTCTTAACCTCGTGGTTAACTTTCAGTTCTTCAAACCCTAAGAGAGGGTTATTTATGCCGGGATGGAGGGAAAGTCAGCGTTTGAGATCTCTATTGGATGGTCTCCGGTAAGCATCTTTTGATATGCTTTACTCTGCTCTCCGCTTAATTTCTGCCATGTGCATAACCTAATCGAAGCAATTTGGTTCTTTCCAGCTGGATGGGAAATTTAGAAATTTGTGAAGATATTTAGAAATTTAGGGAAATTTAGAACTTTAGAAATTTAGAAATTTAGGAGGACAATTTTGATAATACAAATTTGGGAATACATTTAGAAATTTAGAAATTAAGAAATTTAGACAATTGAAATTTAGGACAGTCAATTTAGATAATTCAGATTTAAAAGGGATACAAAGATAATTTGGAATGCAGATAATTTAGATTTAGATTTCATACAGTTTGTGTGCTGATAATTTAACGATTTGACGATAATTTTGATATCATCACATCTGTTAAGTTTGTGTTTGCTTTCCTTTTCTTCAGAACTTTGAAAGCACATGTTTAGTAAATTTCACTTTGCACAAGAGATTTAGTCTGTGAATGAAGAAGCTTAGGGTTGCTAATTTTGTGTAATTTAGTAGTGCGGGCTAGGACATTTTACCAGCCGCCTTTTGTTTGTGTAGCAAGACCTTGACTATTTTCTTCTTTATCCTTCTGCAACAAACTGCTTAGAGCTCTTCAATGTTAGGGGATCTTACTGCTTGCGCCGCCTGAACCTTATATCTTTGCGCGCTTACTGTGCGGCTTGCACTAAGGAGTCTGCATAGAGTCAACGCCCAGAGCATCGCGTTGCAGCTCACACTGCCCTGATCCTGTCTGCAGCCAGACAGCCCTTTGCAGTAAGGTTACTTCAGATTGAGGTCTGTGAATTAATTATTTAATTAAACTTTAGGGAATTAGGATATAAAAGTAAAATTGGATATTGGAATTGATGGCATTAGGTTCCTTAGGTACTAACCAACTTTAGCATAGTTAATTGTGAACCTATCATAAGAACCATAGTAATTAAGCACGACCCATGCTTTTGCTGAGCTTTTAATGTTTAAAATGTCTGGTCGCTTCAAACCCAAAGGTTTACAATTAAATTCAGTATATCTATAATGTTACAGAAAGAGTAGTAATAAAGATTGTATTCAACTTACTAATTCGTTTCCTTTAGCTCCATGATATAAACCCACTCTTTGTCCAAAGGTCACGCCGGACATTATTATTATTTTTAGTTTGGTTTAAGATTTAGTACATTTCGTTTACGACGTGTTCCTTATATTGGCCGGGTCAGGAAGGCATGTCGCAATACATACATACATAAACCCACGCCTTCATTCCCAGAGTGGGGTAGGCAGAGAACAAGTCTTAAAACTTCTTGATAATTCTATAACCACATTTTGCACAAGTAGGCTAAGATGTTTCCCAGTGTATTAGTGACAGGTGGCAAGCCCATCGCCTAACAGTACTACAAGCCATTATTCCCTTAGTCGCCTGTTACGACATCCACGGGAAGACATGGATTGGCACTAATCTAACTCGGCACCCACACGGCGGTATCAACTCAATATACAGTACTTACCGGTGATTAAGAGAAAAAAAAACCCTCAGGGTTGGCAACGCATTTGGGTAAGGACCAAAAAGTTTGCCACGCCAACTCACTCAATAAAATTTTCTATGAAACGTTTCCGTTGTGACACGAACATTAGCCATACAATTGTAGGGATACTTTTCGTCGCGCAGCGGAACTTTTTTCGACTTCTTTGTTTGTATGGTTAACAGCGGTTAACTATGGTTCAACTTTTTGGTCCTTACCCATTTGCGGTCTAAGGATTGCAGTCTTCAGATTGTAGTCTAGAGACTGCAAATGTCTACGGGTCATAGATCCCACTTACCATCAGGTGGCCTGTGTGCTCGTGTGCCTTCCCCATACTATAAACTAACACGCTCTCTAGCAATAGAGGTGTTCGATATTTGTATGCCTATTGTTGGATATTATACAGGGTGTTTGGTAGTTAAGTGCAAAGCTTTAAGGGGGTGATAGAGCAGCTCATTCGCTATCGATTTAACCCCCATATATTTTCAGCTATTATTATTAGTTTCCGCGTAACTAACAAATTTAATTAGTTGCAAAATGTACCTTACTGACTTGCTTGCTAATATGTATTTTGCATCTTATTTAATTTGTTAGCTATGCGGTATTTATTGCAGTATCACAGACAGTTATGTAAATATATATCGGAAGTTCGGCGTCTGTTTGTCGTGTTATGTATATTCAATAAGGGTAAGGGGGTTAATGAGGGACTTTGAATGAACTTATAACTTTTTATTGCCCCGAAAGTTATGGTAATTTTGTGACGTCTGTGAACTTTCATTCGATTTTAGTATTTATTTATTCCTAACAAGTTTTTAATCGGTGCTTCGTTCACGTATTTTAACAACTATGCTGGATAATATGTGACGCCAATTAATATCATAAATACGAAAGTTTGTGTGGTGAATATAGGAATATAGGCTTGTAGTACTGTTAGGCGATGGGCTTGCAACCTGTCACTAATATGCTGGTAAACATCTTAGCCTACTTGTGGGAGGACCTTGTGCAGGGCCCGTCCGGGTTGGTACCACCATCTTATCCATTAACCTACCGCCAAGCAGCAGTGTTCGCATCGTTGTGTTCCGGTTTGGGGATAAGACAGCCGGTGAAATGACTAGCATAGAGGCATTCCATCTTAGTCCTCAGGGTTGGCAACGCATTTGCAGTCTTGTGAATGCGAATGTCTATGGGTCACAGTTTCCACTTACCATCAGGTGGCCTGTGTGCTCGTTTGCCTTCCCATGCTATAAAAAAGAAAAAGAAAAAGCCTATTTGTGCAAATTGTGGTTACTGAATTATCAACAACTTTTTTAGTGGTAATTCTGTAGCTCTGCCTACCCAACTCTGGGATTACAGGCGTGAAGGTATGATGATGATGAAGTTTGTGTGGTGGTTTGTTACTCCTGCGCACTACGACGGATGTACGAATTTGAAATGGAGGTAACTTATACCCTGCAGTGACAGACTCGATCCCATTAAAATTGAAGAGTTGCGGGCAGAAAGTAGTAAGTTAAATATTTAATTTGCATACATACATACATACCTTCACGCCTTCATTCCCAGAGTGGGGTAGCCAGATCTACAGAATTACCAACAACTCTAAAAACTTGTTGATAACTCTGTAACCACAATTTGCACAATTAGGCTAAGATGTTTAACAGTGTATATTAGTGAGAGGTGGCAAGCCCATCGCCTAACAGTACTACAAGCCTTTATTCCCTTAGTCGCCTCTTACGACTTCCACGGGAAGACATGGAGTGGCACAATTCTAAGGCGGCAACCGCACGGTAATTTAATTTGAATTTTGAAAAATAGGTAGTTACTACGTTTTTTGTTCGATCTACAACTTGTTTTGTTTTTATTGGGATCACTTTGATATTTCATAAAATTAGCATTTAAAACTACAATAACAAATAACAACTCAATAAAATGTATTTATTTTGCGAGAAAATCAATCGTGCCAAGCCCACGCGCGTTATAACGGGAGGGACCACGATTTCATGTTTTCCGAGGAATGTTCCCACAAACGTCAAATTCGCGATGCCGCAATCTCCGTCACTTACCTACGACACGCGCATAAAAACAAATATTTGGAAGCGCGCCACTAATGCCCACGTGCGCTAAGTATATCTTACACCTCGATCAAACACCGTTCTAACTAGCAATATTTTCCCATTGAAAGCTGAATCTGATGATCATGTATTTAAGAATTAATTTTGAAGTTTTGATACCGAAACTTCACACGATTGTGACGCTAGCAAAACTTATTAAATGCTGTTTTTGTTAAACAAAGATAAACGTAACACGATGATCTATTTTTATAAGCACTGGGTAAATAAGAAGTTTGAGGAATTATTTGAAGTTTATAGACAACGTTTACTACGTAGTAATGAACTGCCAATTTGTTTAGACTTTGACGCGGGCTTATTCAATTTGCCTTGTTTATGGGAAAAGCTAAAAAAAAAAACTTATTTTTCATAATAAATGTAATTGAATACATCTTTATATACTAGTTGATTATCGTTGTATGTACTTGATTTAAGTTATAAATATTTAAATTAACGTGTTTGTTGATTAAGACTTGTATTGATTGCTGTAGGCATAAAATATGTGGAATACTACCATAAACTGACATCGGCATTAGTTATCCTATCCATATGGACAAATATTATCATCGTCCATATGTAAATTGCGAAGGCTGTTAATTATATAATGAATGAAACGCCCACTTGGGTAATTAATATTGACGTAGTGGCGGCTAATTGACGTGTAATTGGCATAGAAAGTTATTGTATACTTTTTTGTGTTTGGGATTGGCTTTCTTATCGTCATTATCTTAATTGATTATTACGTGCGTTCAAGGATAAGGTTAATTAAAATCGTTTTTTAGTTTGTATTTAACTTCTTTCAATGTTATTATTTGATACCAAGTCTATAGATATTAGTAAACCGTAGTATTAGTATAGAATTCTGGCAGATTATCACTGAATGTGTTAATTCATGATATTTAAGTAAACATACATTAATAAATGTTATGGGATAATCTCACACAAATTGACCTAGTCTCAAACTAAGATCTAGGCTTGTACTAGGATGACAACGATTAATATACTTATATTAACATCCTAGCCTCAGGGTCAATTACTTGCTCTCATTACACACATATTTGACCTTACCGGGATTCCAGCCCGGGACCGTTATAGGGATTATATAGGTAATAATATTCCATTGCTCCTTATAGATTTAAGGGTACTCTTGTTTCAAAAGTTATATTCCACGAGTGACCTTATTTACAAAGATTGAAGGTTAAATTTGCTTTAACTATAAAGCTAGAGAGAGATACGTCCTTTTCATTTAATACGGAATAAGGCAGCGGCTTAATCGTACAATGTCACGTTTCGTCTTTGATAGGAACCACGTGCTACATTGTCATTTGTTCTTATATTAAAATTAATGACGGCTACGTAAAAGTAACGGGTAATTACTTTCCTTCCGTGGCTATAACTTTTTCATTTGGCCAAAGTCCGACAAAAGTGGCTTCTGAAAGAACTCTTGAAAGTTTCTACGTGTGATTGGTATGCTTAATGTCATATTACTTATACAAACTTTTCGATTTCTGAAGTTCTTTGGAATAATTATTTATAATTGAACAAACAATTGCTATGAAACTATAACGAATAAAGACTACCATATAAAGTAAAGTAAAGTAATGATTTATTAACAAAAAGGTACAATGTTCTTAAAAGTAATATCCGGCGGACCCCAAACTAGGCTGAGCCTGTATCTTGGGCGTCCAATGAGTGAGGTTAAGCACATTAGACTTGGATGAACGGCAACATAATCTACTTTGTGCACATAAAAATAAACTTAAGCTCATTGTATCAGCGCTACGTACAGATGAGTGCCAAAACAAGTAAAAATAAAAAAATCAAAATCAAAATCAAAATACAAAAAAAAAGGCATGCAAGATCTTATTGTGTGTGTGAGTGAATGTTTATGTGTAAATGTGGGTGTATTTGTGTGTGTGTGTATGAATGTATGTCACAAGACAATGGCTGTCTCTATGTTTCTTCATAACGGGATGAATAGCAAAAACGTATCTTGAATTTGCGAAGCGAAAAAGCACCTTAGTTACAACGTTAAAACTATCAAAATGGCAAGTTCAAGCGTGGAAATTTGGTCCGTCCGTGGTTCGCCGCATTCCGCTCAACGTGCGCGGAATATTTTGATATCAATATTGTTCTTAAGTCGCATCTGTAGAATTATAGTGACCTAATTCACAACTGTTGGATTTCGAGTTAGGTCTCTATAGTAATACATTTAGGACTCGATGTCGAAAGCTGTCATGTAGAATTAGGTCACTATAATTCTAAAGGTGCGAAATGTTTATTTATAAACATTCGTATGCTAGGCGCGGAAAAGGTGTGTCTAACACGTAAACATGTCATTCGGGTATGTTAAGCAGGTCCCTTTGTGTATATTCAAACTCAAACCAACATAACAACAAAACGGTGTAAGTAACAAATTTATGATAGAGCAAAATAAACCTTACGGTCTCATTAAAAAGGTGCATTTTACTTACGCGTTTTTGCAGTTTCAACGACTATAAACAAGATCTCTATTAAAAGTTAATTCAAGTTTATTCTAATACAGGCCTTAAGATTAATCCTGACGCTTGTTTTAATATTTTATTATACCGCAGTTTAAAGAAACATGACAGATTAAGTTTAACTCAACAGTTATATCCTTTTCGTGATCTGAATTGTGATTGTTTTTTTTATGACTAAGACTACAAGCCTTTTAGTAATAAAAACGCTCGTAAAAGCCGACCTCACTTCATGTTGGTTACATTTTCGTTTCGTAGGTTATTGGTGGTTATATGTTAATAAATTAACTTGTTACCAAAGATTTATTTGTGTTTGTAAATTCTCTAAGCAGGTTATGCAAACTTACTTTATAAATAAAATCTCTAAAACAACAAGAAACTTAAGCGCCCTGCTAGAGTAACTTGTCCGACAAAATCCAGATAAATGGTAACCCTACTTCTGAGGGCCTCACACAAACATGCAGGCAACTTTCAACTTCATATCAAATAAGATATGGTTTCAAATACATTGTAGTTTAGAGTGATATTTATTCATCGTGATTTGATATACGTAGTGAACCGAGAACATTAATAGTAAATAATGTGTTTTTAAAATGTATTATTGTATCGTGGAAACGAGTTTTATCGTTTATATTATAATAACTCAATCGTCAGTATGAATAATTCAATAAATCCACATTTAAACACAAAATAGAATGGTTTCTTGAATTAACTAAACAGTTTGTATGACGTATGGTATGAGCGAGTGGGATACCAACATAGTGATAGGCTACTAGAGCGAGTGAGGACTCGATATTATGTAAACTCTGTAATCTAGCTCATAAAACATGAATTATAAATGTTATAATATTTATAATGTGTGCCAAGTATTCAACTTTGCCTTTGTTTGAATAGAATATAGTATAGTACTTATGGCTTCCGTATAGTAATATCAATTTGTCATAACAATTGACAACAATTCATTATGTGCTAAGGTAGTTAAATAAAATACCGTTTCTAGATCTTACACTGCTCATTACAGTAAAAATATCTTTGGATTTTTTTATGCAGAAGTTTTTTTTATATTTAGGAAAAACAGTAAAACAAGTTGGATTGTGAATGTTAGGAATACACTTATAGTGCCCTTAGTCCATTTATTTAAAAAAAATATATACAACTGTCATGTTAATTTTTTATCTGTCTGATGAATGAAACTCAAAGCAGATGCAAAGCAGTAAACGCAAAATAGTTTATTTATTTAATGGCGTCTACAAATTATGTAATTAATTAAATTACGCAAAATAACAAATTTGTGAACGAACGGCAGCGAATGATTGACAAGTGACTGACATGACATGACAGTCAGTTCTGTATCTGTTTCAAGTTACTTTTTTTATTTTATGTCATGCTAAGATCACGACATCAGTATTCCTAACTTTGGATATACGGTCTTTTTAATGACTATTTCTTTAATAAATTATTAACGACGAATTTAAGTTAAATAAAGAAAAACTGAGAAATACGGGTAGTCTAATTTTTAACCAGCTATTATAAACGCGAAAAATAAATAACGCTTTTTTTTTGAAATATTGTCAATTGAACTTCTAACGTAAATTCTGCCTTGAAAGGAATTTCTTATCGCTCCTTCAGAACCATAGTGACATAATTCAGAAATTTAAAAATTCGAGTTGGCTTGAAATTTGAAAGCTAAAATTTTGGATTAGGTCACTATTGTTCTGAAGGTCTTTCTTTCTTTCTTTCTTTTATATCATAGGAAGGCAAACGAGCACACAGGCCACCTGATGGTAAGTGGAAACTGTGACCCATAGACATTCGCATTCACAAGACCGCAATCCTAAGACTGCAAATGCGTTGCCAACCCTGAGGACGAAGATGGAATGCCTCTATGCTAGTCATTTCACCGGCTGTCTTATCCCCAAACCGGAACACAACAATGCGAACACTGCTGCTTGGCGGTAGATTAATGGATAAGATAGTGGTACCAACCCGGACGGACCCTGCACAAGGTCCTCCCACAAGTAAAGTAAGGTGCGTTATATAAATCAATAGTAATTGTACGTTTATTTTAGACGCAGCGCAGTTAAGGTCTCATGTTCGATCCATTCACCTATTATGGCCCGAGGCGGCTGAGGCCTATTATCTTTTAATAATCAATCGTGTAAGACATGCCCACGTTGCCCCAATATCACCTTGAGTCTGCCTCGCAACACATGGTCGTATTGCAACTTTTGTGGATAGCTACTAAAGTATTTAGGGGTATTCATACATATATTATATCACGCCTGTTTCCCAGAGGGGTAGGCAGGCAGAGACCACTTCTTTCCACTTGCTACGATCTTGACAAATTTCTTTCGCTTCTTCAACATTCATACATCGAGTCGTGCCGTTTGTTAGTACTTTACCTCAAAAGCATAAAATCCTTGTAGCGATTCACCGGTTCGCATTTCACCTCGGTTGTACACAATCTCAATAGCTTTTTTTCTTGAAGCAATTTTTCGTGTGGCTGTTCACATTAGTATACTTAATTTGTAGCATCTTATTTTCCGAGTAGTGTTTCACCATAATCGCATTTCACCGCGATCGAGTTTTGTTTGGAACGCTGTTTTATTTGACGCGTTAATTGCTTTTTGGAATAAACCTCGATAGTTTTATTTCTTGCATTTCATTTTTGGTGTAGTATTTTACCCTTGACGCATTTCGTCGCGATCGATGTTTGTTTGGGACTCTATTTAATTTGACGAGTTAATTGATGTTCGCACTAAAATTCCGTAACATTTTTTTTAAAACGTGTTTTGTAACCATAGTTTCATGTCATTATTTAGTCATAATCCCAATGAAATCCCGTCTAACGTTTCATTTGAACATGTAGGTCGTAAGTTGATATAGCCTAAAATGTTGTTGTAGAGATAAAGTGCTACTTGGCAATCAGTGACATTAAATGTTCACGATGATATGCTATTAAAAAAAAGCAAAACCAGTACATTGCGACTAAAGATACTGTCTAATACTGAAATAGACGATTAGGATACAAAGCGAAAATTTATCAAACGATTGAGGTGAAATGCGACAAAAACTAATATCCACTAAAAAAAATAAGATTGAGACGCAACGCTATAGTTAAATGTACGATCGAGGTGAAATGCTACGAAAACTTATAGCGACTAAAAAAGTAAACGATCAAGATACAACGCGATAATTAAATAAACGTTCGAGTTGAAATGCGATTAAATCTAATATCGACAAAAAAAAATGAAGATTGAGACGCAACGCTATAGTTAAATGTACGATCGAGGTGAAATGCGACTAAAACTTATAGCGACTAAAAAAGTAAACGATCAAGATACAACGAGATAATTAAATATACGTTCGAGGTGAAATG
Source organism: Acleris emargana (assembly GCA_927399475.2). Taxonomy (NCBI): domain Eukaryota; kingdom Metazoa; phylum Arthropoda; class Insecta; order Lepidoptera; family Tortricidae; genus Acleris; species Acleris emargana. The sequence continues at coordinate 11,282,361 of OV656860.1, forward strand.
CGAACCGGTGAATCGCTACAAGGATTTTATGCTTTTGAGGTAAAGTACTAACAAACGAGTCGTGCACGCACGTTTAGGGGTATAAGAGCTACTAAACATGTATGTATGTCTCAAAGCTACAGAAGGAGATTGTATTACATACAATGGCAACTCGTTCCAGACTGACTGAGTGTACCGTGCATGATTGTGAATTCACGCGTCTTATTTAACCCTTAAAGGAAAATCAAGAGAAAGACTGGTCATGGTTGTTAGTTGGACATTGTGTTTTGTGTTTGCTGCTTTTGAGCTGTATGAATAATTCTGCCCCAAGTACTTGTTATAGGGCCCGTGGAACAATACATACATACCTTCACGCCTGTAATCCCAGATTGGGCTAGGCAGAGCTACAGAATTACAACTTTAAAAAGTTGTTGATAATTCAGTAACCACAATTTGCACAAATAGGCTAAGATGTTTACCAGTATATTAGTGACAGGTTGCAAGCCCATCGCCTAACAGTACTAGAAGCCTATATTCCCTTAGTCGCCTCTTACGACATCCACGGGAAGACATGGAGTGGCACTTTTATAACCCGGCAACCACACGGTAACGGGAAATTTGGTTTTCGAATTTAAAACTTAACTTAAATTTTAAATTTAAAACCTAACGGTCACTAATACGCTTGTAAACATCTTAGCCTACTTGTGCAAAATGTGGTTACAGAATTATCATCAAGTTTGTAGAGTTGTAGGTAATTCTGTAGCCCTGCCTACCCCTCTCTGGGAACAATGGCGTGAGTTTATGTATGTATGTAACTTAACTTGTTTGAAAATAGACGCGAATTCCGTTGTCCTTTTGCATGGATTTATCCGAGTTTGAAGTTAAGCGACTCAAATGCGTTTGTTTTTGGTTCAGTCGTCACCGTAAAATGTGGAATTTGGTGAAACCTTGATAATTTATATAGCCTTGGATAGTTTAATAAATGCAACCTAACTATGTCTAAAGGTAATGTTATAAATCAATTTGATTTGATTTGAGACGGTCATAGGGTTCTTTTTATCCCGGAAAAACTTGATAAACGGCTTCTGCGCGGAAGGAGTCGCGGACATAAGCTAGTATTAATCAAATCTTTGACAAAGTTAGACGAGGCGCTCTCGTTTCGTCACAACTCTATGTTAAACAACTCCTTGAGTTCTGTCTGTACGGACATGATCTACTCTTAAAGCTAAAATAAGGCAACGTATGTTTAATTTTATTTCCTTTGTCCAACAGATGCGAGCAAAACGGCACGCACCAACCTGGTGCGCATGCGACGCTCTGCGCTCGGCAAGTCTGCACCGACTCTTTCCGTTCACGTGGTAAGTAAAGAGTATTGAAGGGTCCACGGAAAGAACACGTCTAGTCACATTAGTAACTTTTTGAGATATTGCGATTTGAAAGTTAGGAACCATGTCATTTCGTACCGTACGTACAAAAAAGTGACAGATGTTTTGTCCAAGTTTATCCACATCGCCATCGATAAACGCGACCATAATAGGCCCTCAGTAATTGATAGTTTGTGGCGGTGACTGAAGAGTTCAAACAGCAGGCATTGGCCTAAAACTCCATATAGTGTTTATTATGTATGGAGATCTAGAAGCCTGGCGCTTATTGATTTAAGATCGAGATCAAGGGTAGGTAACATAATATAAACGAACGAATCCCGGAAATGGGAGCCTCGTTAATATATAATGTACACTCGCGAGCAAAAAAATCGACTCAAGCTGCACGTTTGGGTTCTCCGCCCAGTATCTCTTGACCTATTCAGAATATCTTTAAAAAAATGATACCAAACGAAAGCTGATAATGTAACGATTTAAAAAAAAACAAGAACCCTGGGAATCCGCCCAGGACTTTCCAAGTTATGTCTCATTTCCCGATATGTGGATCATTTACTCGTTCCGAAACGTACAAGGTGTGCCCCTTTTGACCCCTATAAATATGGGTAGGAGGGGGAAATGTCATCAGTCACTTATCAGAAGTTGACCGGTACACATCTCTACTAACGACCTTACTCGGAAACCCTGAAGAAAATGGATACCACCATGACTGAAGCCGCCCAAGTCGTGGCCTTGCTGGAAGAGGGACACAACCAACGCTTCGTGGCTGACCAGCTGAATTGAAGCCAGTTAGCAGTAACCCGAGTTTACCGACGGTTTCGGGAGACTGGGGCCTTGACACGAAGACCAGGTTCTGGCCGCCGGAGGTGCACATCTGAGAGGGATGACCGCTTTATCGTCACTTCCTCTCAGAAATCGGCACCAGACCGCCGTTACTGTCAATCAGCATCTTCGGGATGTACGAGGGGTTACTGCCAGTGAGTGGATAGTAAGACGAAGACTCGAGGAAGCTAACCTGACCCGAAATCGGCCCGCCACGGGCCCCAGACTGCTCCCGCGTCACCGCCAAGCACGCCTGGAATTTGCTCGTCAACACGAAAATTGGACCATTGAGCAATGGACCAGAGTTCTTTTTTGTGATGAGTCCAGGGTGTGCTTGAATGGCTGTGACAGACGAGGAAGAGTCTACAGGAGGCCAGGAAAACGGTATGTACAATGCTGTTTCAAGGAAACAGTTGCTTATGGCGGAGGTTTCGTCAGTGTGTGGGCGGGCATTTCCATCGAAGGGCGTACAGAGCTCGTTTTCGTACCTGGTGGGGGCCGTGGCGGTGGTTTGACCGCTGCCAGGTACATCACTGACATCCTTGAGGAGCATGTTTATATGTTGTTCCTTACGCCCGTTTTTATGACGAGGGGTTCGTCCTGGACGTCCTGGTGCAGGATAATGCCACTTGTCATACCGCAAGGATCACTCGGGCCTACCTTGCCGAGGTCGGCATTCCCACCATGAACTGGCCAGCCGTCAGCCCGGACCTGAATCCCATTGAACATCTCTGGGACTACCTGAAAAGGCAGATTCGGAAGAGGGATCCACCTCCTTCAAATGTTACGGAGCTGAGGACAGCTCTGCAGGAGGTGTGGGATGCCATCCCACAGGAGCTTATCAAAAAGCTGATAAGATCCATGAAAAACCGCCTGAATGCTGTGATAAGGGCCAGGGGTGGAAAAACGAAGTATTAATGAATAAATAAAACCTTATTTTCCTTAAAATGCCTTTTATTTTACGATTTCCCTTTTCTTTCTTTTTGTTTTTTTCATGCATCTCTGCAAAACCTGGCTCCTGTCACTTGTGGAAAATGGCATGACTGAAAATTATTATTTTTTAAATCGTTACATTATCAGCTTTCATTTGATACCATTTTTTTAAAGATATTCTGAATAGGTCAAGATATACTGGGCGGAGAACCCAAACGTGCAGCTTGAGTCGATTTTTTTGCTCGTGAGTGTATATCCTCGTTATGCCCAACTACACTACAAACAAGGAGATTTTTGTAAGTAGGAATTTGAATCTACTTAGGTTAGAAAATAAAGCTCAGTTAACTTTGCTCTTAAATGCCATTAAAATTTTTGAAAAGAAATAAAAATGAACTGTGTACACATTTAAATATAATTTAAACTTTATTGGCCTGATTATGTACCTACCTTTTATACATCGGCTCTTACGAGGGTATACTGGGACTTGTCTGAATTAATCGTATGGACATGGTTACTCCAGTTTTAATTTGTTTTGTTCTGTTGGGATATGTCGAGAATGCTGATTTGGCAGCTTCCAAATGAGGCTATTATTTTATTTTAAACGACCAAAGCTAATCAGTAGGTTGTTGTGAATGAAGACAATTTTTTTAAATCGTATTTAGGTCAGTGTTAGTTGGTTAATGTGGTATGATAATTGTGGCGTGCCAAAACTAATTTAAAGGTTTTTAAATGTGATTATTGCCGTTATTATGTAACGATGGTCTGTACTTATAGGTCTACAGGGTGGAAAGTTGAGATGGGGCAGTGAGGACAGCTACTAGATCCCTTTCTGTTAGGTACGCGAAAATGCTCTTAGGAGACCTTTACCAACTTTTTAAATTATTACAATCGACATTCACAGATTTTTGAGAAAGTGTACAGTCAGCGAGAAAATCGTCAGTTTTGAGTAAAATAGAATAGAGGTCTAAGGGAATTACGTCTAAAGGTTTTCAAAATAGATATTTGTTAACAGCAAAACCTTTTTTGCAAGAAGACGATTCACGAGAGCCGTTTTGAAAAACGCAATGCCATAAAATTCACGCGATTTTGTGAACCCAATTAAATTAATCTGAAGTCCATACATTCGAAAATGGGACTTGTCCGGTGAAATCGTAACGTCAAGGTTACCCCAGTTTTAAAATTTCATTTTGTTATTTTCGGATATCTCAAGAATGGCAATTTGACAGCTTCCAAATGACGCCATTGTTTATTTTAAACATACCAAAGCGAATCAGTAGCTTATTTTGAATGTGGAAAGAATATTTTTTATCACAATATAGGTCAGTGTTAGTTGGGTAAAGTGGTATATATAAACTAAGAGTAAAGGTTTTTAAATGTGATTATTGCCGTAATTATCTAATGATGGTCTGCATTTAGGTCTATAGGTCAGGTAGTTATATTAGAAAAAAACCTACTTTTTTAATTTATAGTCCAATATTAGGTCTGAAGGTATATCTGGATTAAATCGACCTCACTTTTAAAATAGATATTTGTTAAACAGCAAAACTTTCTTTGCAAGATATACGGGAGCCGTTTTGCAAAACGTAATATGCCATAAAATTCACGTATTTTCGGCAACCCATTTAAATAAAACTGTGCAGATTTTGCAATCAATCAATAGATTCGAAAATGGGACTTGTCCGGCTAAGTCGTAACGACATGGCTACCTTAATTTTTACATTAGTTTTGTTGTGTTCGGATATCTCAAGAATGGTAATTTGACAGCTTCCTAATGACGCTATTTTTTTTTAAACGACCATAGCGAATCGGTAGCTTATTGTGAATGTGGAAAGACTATTTTTTATCATAATGTAGGTCAGTGTTATTTGGTTTATGTCGTAGCTTGTGTAACAAAGCGTGCCTATCACTTATATATTAGTGTTATGTTTTTCGAGTGTGTGGATAGGTTTTATCCCGGAAAATTAAAAAGTTATGTAAAAGTAGTGGGCTATATTGGGACCTTCTCAGTCCTAATGCAGCAGCGTAGTTGGGTTTCCAATGCTTTTTTTAAACTTTTGAATGAAACGTTTGAAAAACATGTCTGTCTGTGTGTCCGCAGAAAGAGTCATGCACGGTGTCCCGCCGGCCCTCGCGGCTGCCGCCGCCGCCTCCGCACCACAGGCTTTCTTTAGTGGTAAGTCTAGTCTATACAGGGTGTCTGGAAAACCTTCGGAGAAATTTGGGGGGGTAATAGTTCGCACGATTCTGATCACGGGGGTATGGTTCATTTTTGTTTCTGTTAATGTAAAAAAAAAAGAAGGATTAATTATATTCATTTTGTTACTTGATGTATCGCAGCCGATATCTCGACCTTGACATTTTGACGTTGATAGTATACTACAACAGTTCGTAGTATCTTACGTCAAAATTCAATGTCCGAGGTCAATGACCTGAGACCATACGTTGTCACATGGTATGTAAACAAACAGTTCGCTCCATGTAAACAAACAGTTCGCTCCATGTAAACAAAAATCAAGGTAGCATTATAATAAAAATAAATGAGTAATTTTAGTGCAACTTACTGTATTTTCGTTTTTGCAATTTGAACACTAATTGGTTTTAAATGTGAAATCACTAGGTCTCTTGTTCATGTTTTGCCGAGACTGATCATATCGTCCGTCTTTTACTGTCGAGATCTAACCATTTACCATTGTTTTCTGCTCTAAAGTAGCCCATATAACTGATTTACAGCAAAAATATTGAGACGTGAATATTGAAAATAACATAATTTAACACTGACATCTAATGACAGCCATAAATTCATAGACTTCTCAAAGTTCAAATAGACGGATTGAACGATCCGATTATTGCTCTCCGTATTGAAGAAAAAAAAGGAGAAAAAGAAAATCGTTTATTGGTGCAAACCACAGAAAAATAATAATCAAATTAAATACAGTGAGAAAATAATTTAAAACAAAACCTTAAAACTATTTTATAAAATAATAATGCACCAAATTGGGTGCTACTCAGCATCATAGTGTCAGACATGCCGTGACGCTGCACGCGCTGATTTTCAGGGCAACCAGACGGGGAGAAAGCGCTGCTGGCTGCTGGTTCTTTCCTTTTGATCCGCATGGTATTTGTGGCAGTAGCCAAAAGTCCAAGTGCAAAACATTTTGTCGATGGATATAAAGGTCGTCGCATAATTGATTATAATAGGCTATTTGACAACATTGAAAATATACTACAAATTGTGGTCATCCTATCTGATACTAGCGTAAAATAACGTATTTCACTTTATTTCACATTAAATTATGTCTATTTTTTTGGAAATTACACGAAGTAATAAGGATTTTTTTTGAAATTTAATCTGTGGCAAAAACGCTATGTGATGTTAGAAATACTTTATAACCTGTGAGTGTGATGTGAAGTCACATCACATCCAAGTTAAGCCGGCTACTCACACACCTGCTGCAGGGGCAATACCGGTCGCACGGCGGTTGGACCAATTTTAGGCTGTTCTCTACACACTAGCCTGCCGTTCAGTGTGTAACTGATAGTCCCGCTGAACGCATGTCCACGAGAAAGCCTCCTGTATTGTCGAAACACCAGAGGATTGGTATCGCCTTGGCACTTTCTGTGGTGCTACCAAAAAAAAAAGGAAGAGAAGATATTGGGTGAAGAATTGGTTGCAGAAACGAAGCAAATTGTGCCACATGAATATTATGAAAGAATTGGAAGTAGATGATCTTAGAAACTTTTTGCGAATGGATATTGATTCTTTTGAAGAGCTCCTGGCTATGGTAACACCATTTTTTCCATTTTTGTCCACTCCGCTCGGTTGTCACCAATGAACTGACTGGAATTGCCCCAATCCTACTACACACGCAGCAACCTTGCAGGGCGGTAGACACAATCTAGGGAGCTAGGAAGGTCTTGCGCCCCTGCCGCCCTGCCGCAGGCCCAATCTAAAAATTGCTCCTGCTTGCCTACACACATCACAATTAAGGAGGCAATCAAGGGTCCAATTCCCATATTGCCCCTGCAGCAGGTGTGTGAGTAGCCGGCTTTAGTGGCCTTTTTCTTTTAAGGGTTTTTACCACAGAGTGTAATCACGTCGACCTCTTCTTACAAAGCGATCCTATTTTTCTCTTTCTTCTATGATACGAAATTTAATTTTGATAAAACGTAACGTGTAGGTAGGATTTTTTGTTTACAAATGAAACCTAAAACTCTTTTCATAAAGAGTTTTAATGGTCCAAGATTTAAAAAGATAATATGTCAAATTGTCAATAATTAAATATTGTGTTTTTTATTCGTCGGAAGCCCTGATAGTGGTACAAATCAATGAAATACAGCCATGATTCATGATCTCGTAAAAGAAGTAATGTGCCTACGAGTGCAAGTGCTATTTTAGCCGTGTGAGTGTGAGAAGTGTGAGTAAAAATCATAATCGTAAGTTTCAGTTTTAGATTATTTCACATAATAGCCCTTATCAGACACCGTCTTTTCATTCACATTACAGGATAATGTGTCAGTTTTCTGAACTCCATGGAGCTTTTGACCATGATTGGAAACATTGTTCATAAGGAACAACTTGTTTATTTACATTACGTTGTGACACATATCGTCGGTGAAACTGCAAAACCGCGTAAGTGACATTTTAAATAAGGAGCAAAATGCACCTTTTTAATAAGGCCGTAAGGTTTATTTTGCTCTATCATAAATTTGTTACTTACGCGGTTTTGCAGTATCACCGACGATATTATGAATGAATCAGTTAAGATGGGGCACACTGAGAGCATCGTCAGGAAAGTCGATGATAAATCTGTCTGTAACTCAGTCAAATATTAACTTAAACAAAAGTTACCAATATAGGGATGATCCAAATCATCCACCCTATCTACAGTTAAAATTTCTCCGAAGGTTTTCCAGACACCCTGTATAGGTTAGGTCTAGGTTTGACGACGCGCTGGCCTAGTTGGTAGTGACCCTGCCTACGAAGCTAGCGGTCCTGGGTTCAAATCCCGGTAAGGGCAGATATTTGTGTGATGGTGATGAGCGCGAATATTTGTTCCTGAGTCATGCATGTTCTATATAAACAATCAATACAGATGTAAGTGTAACGGATTGTTTGACAAACGAACGAGAACTGTCAACGATTACTTTTCTCATTTCTTTTTTTTTTATTGGAGACCACGGCGTAAGAGGGAGTCAGGCAAAGATAGTTACGAACTGTCACCTCAGTTTTTTTTAAATGATTTCGGAAAAACTATAGAACATAAAAATAAAATGATTTTAATTCAAAGATCTATATAATAATTCCTATCGAAATAAAATATAAAATACACCACTTCAAAAAACTATACTTGCCCAATTGGTGTGACATTGTCCCCTGATATTTAGTCCATTTATTTATACAAATTATTTAACTTCTGCTGTTACCGGTCGAGATTTTTATCTAAGGCCGCTTCCTGACTTGGCGGTATACTTGCAGTAAAACACGGAATCGGTAAGGGTTGCTAGGCAACTAGTGGCATCCACCAATCAACGCGCAGCATTTATACCGACAGTATGTTTTACTGCAAGCATACCGCCAAGTCAGGAAGCGGCCTTAGTGGGATCTGTGACCCGTATACACTGAATTCCAAAGGCTATATTCCCATGACTGATTTGCGTTGCGATTAGGGAATGTAAATAACCGGTTATAAAAAATCGGTTAATAACCGGTTAAATTGCATTCCCTAGTTGCGATCTCTGAAGACAGAGATGGAATGCCTCTATGCTAGTAATTTAACCAGTTGTCTTATCCCCCTACAGAAACTTGCTTGCCTTTGCTTGACGGCAGATTAAAGGATTAAACGGTGGTAACGACCCGGACAAGGTTCTACATCCACTAATTCCACTTGTTTATGTGTACTGACTCCAACAGTACCACTGTCAGGGTTAGGACCCCGACCTTGTCGGAAGTCGGTCGAAGGCTAAGACCGATAATCCAATGTAAGGCTTCATTAATCTTGGAATAATAGTCTTTATATTGTATTGTTGATCGTTCATGCTTATTTACTTAATGCGTTAACGTTCTTGCCTCATTGTTAGTGTTATTTGATAATAATGTCAGGGGACAATCTCGCACAGATTGATCTAGTCCCAAACTAAGCCATAGGTATGTTCTATGGGTACTAGTCGTACTAGACCACGATAAACATACGTTTATACAGTAATATACAGGGGTATTGGAGAGGTGATTTGCAATCATTTTGGTCCCATAATACCCTTAACGAACTTATTTTTTCCGGGATGAAAAATAACCTATGTTTTAATCCAGGGTATAAGCCATCTCCATTCCAAATTTAATCCAAATCCGTTCCGCCGTTGCAGCAAGAAGGAGTAACAAACTAACACACACACACACTCGCATTTATATATATATATATAATTTTTTTTTTTTTTTTATATCATAGGAAGGCAAACGAGCACACAGGCCACCTGATGGTAAGTGGAAACTGTGACCCATAGACATTCGCATTCACAAGACCGCAATCCTAATCATCAATATTAGTAAGTTTAGCTTAATACGGGGCAATAACCTCTCTTTTTCGTCATTCCTCCCTTTTAATTGCATATCACACGGTTCGCATCAAACCAGTAGACTGTCGCAGTGTCCGTGTGTTCGTCCTTCACACGACAATAAGCCCGTGTTATGTGGCACGACGAATTGCATAACCAGTAGGTTGGTAACCTAGGATTATTTACATGCATTAGAGGTAGTTGGCGGTTAGATGCGGTCATCACTGTTTTGTTGTACCTACTTTCCGACTGGTGTTACCATAGGTCAGGGATTTTTAGTTATACTTTCGCCATGTCCGTCCGTCCGCAGCATAGCTCAGAGACTCTTAGTACTAAAAAACGTTAATTTGGCTTAAATATTAGTCACGCCAACAAAGTGGTAAAATAAAATCTTGTTTTTTTTTTGTTTTTATGCGTTTCCCCTACTCGTATCGTGGGGATTACTGGGGATGTTTTTTTTTTCTCGTCTACCCCATGGTGTGGGGTGTTGTTAGATAGGTCTTTCAAAAATATTACGGGTTTGTGGAAATAATTTTTCGGTTAAGGTATCCGTTTATGAATATATTAAACTTTAAAGCGCTAATTTTTGTTAGAGTCAAGCCCTGCTGGAGCCCTGAGGGATGATTGAATGAATAGCATTGCAAATGTTTAGGGGTATATCAACTTTTAAGGTACTCCTTTTCTTTTGCGGTATCAAAACTTTCCTGGTGACTTATCATTAATAATAATGTATGAATATTAATATCAGACCACCAAATTTACAGACCTTACACGTTAAACACCTCAAATATTATTTAATCTTCGAAAAAACCTGGTAACTCAGGGGAAAATGCACATTTTCCATACAAAACCTAGGGACAACATCGTCCGCTGCGTTACCAACTATATTATTATTTCAAACTGTACTATTTTTAAATCAAATCATTTCAAATGCTAGCCTAATTGTCTGATTGAATAAGCGTGTAAGCTACGTCGTTGGCAAATATATAGTTTTTCTAAAAACATATCATTTGTGAAACATGTCGAAAAATGGGGAGTACCTTAGAAGTTGATTCACCCTTAGATCTGAGGGAGAGTGAGCGGAGATGTCGGTAGAGGACGTCTTAGACGGAAGTACGGTGATAAGATTCGCCATGTAGGTACTGAATAAGGGCCATTAAAATGTCGGCCGAATTAAAATACAAACCACACCATAACAGGCCAAAGACGATATGGTTTTTACCGCGTAGAATAGACGCCCAGTCAGTGTAGAGTAAGATGGACTAAAATAAAAGAATATAGATCCTGACGATAATTTTCCATCACTTATGGTACCTGTGCTAACTCGGGGCACGTTTTAGGGATTTGATATCGATAAAAAAAATGTCGATATACATGTGCTCATTGAAAATTCTCGATTAATATAAAGAGGTTCGATATCATATCTGATACCGAGCCTCTTAAGATAATAAAAGTATGCGATGTCATTTCAATCAAAAGTATTTACAAAAAGTTAAGGATGGTTCTGGAAAAAAATACTGGTTATGACACCATGAAAACAGTAAGCAGTCTTGTCAAAAGTGAAGAAATTTAAATAATCAACATGAATGAGAAATCGGCTTTGGGTCATTATAAATATTTTAAGAATGCCCCCGGTGACCACTGTGGACGTTGAGGGAACGTTCAGTAATTTAAAGTGGATATTTCACCTATACGGCAATCTGTATGAATACCGACGAATATGGAAAAAATATTAATTGCATATTATGAAAACTATTTTACAACAAACAATTAAATACTTGTTTATTGTTTTTATTTCAAAACGAAGAAAAAATAAACGATACTTATTTATGTTGAATATCATTTAGATGTTGACAGTGACATCGATATATTTTTTTGTCGATTAAAATTTTTCTACATCACTTTAGTATAGGTGCCCCGAGTTATGGCCTAGCCGCGGTTGAACTAGTACAGTCAATGAAATTGATTCTTAAACCACTTTGGACTATGTCAAAGTGACACTGTAAATAAAATCATAACAAGTCTGTTACGTTTTGATTGATTACGTCACTTTGACATGGTCCAAGTTGGTCTAGGAATCCATTTCCTTGACTGTACCAAATTGTTGTGCCCAATCGATCCGAGCGATGCGGCTGGTCAATATAACGATTTGGGTGAAGGGTACCGTAATTGGTTGTTGACGCTTTGAATCTCACGCGTGGAATCGTGTTTGACACGCTAAACAGTGACTAATGCTGTAGCTGGTAAAGATGGTTATGCTGTGAAGGTCAGGTTTATTAGTTTTCTTAAGTTTCAATTTGTATGGTTATTGGATGATGCATAATATAATGCCTCCACTACATGTCGACAGATCAGCAGAAGTTATATCGTCAGTGAAACTGCAAAACCGCGTAAGTATCATTTTAAACAAAGAGCAAAATGCACCTTATTAATAAGGCAGTAAGGTTTATTTTGCTCTATCATAAATTTGTGAGTTACGCGGTTTTGCAGGATCACCGACGATATGCGAATGCATCCGCGGACGTGTGGACGGGGTAACTTGCTCGTCTGTGGTAGGTATTTAACGTCGGCAGATGCATTTGCCAACGTCCGAAGACGCGTCTGTCGACGTGTGTCTAGTGGAGGCTAACAATTACATACATACCTTCACGCCTGTAATCCCAGAGTGGGGTAGGCAGAGCTACAGAATTACCTACAACTTTAAATACTTGGTGACAATTCAGTAACCACATTTTGCACAAATAGGCTAAGATGTTTACCAGTGTATTAGTGACAGGTTGCAAGCCCATCGCCTTACAGTACTGCAAGCCTTTATTCCCTTAGTCGCCTCTTACGACATCCACGGGAAGACATGGAGTGGCACTATTCTAACCCGGCAACCACACGGCTAACAATTAATTACGTAAAATGACCAAGTTGCGTGTTCTGCCCTCCTAAGCCAAAAGGTAGTATCTCAGATAAACCTCCTTATATCAACAGCATATAAGGATATCAATCCAATATCAACCTTATCACTGACAGAATAGAATTCAAACTACTTTGAATATTGAATTTGGGATACTGCTTAGGTATTGGTTTAGGAGGGCAGAGTTGCGACCCCTACTCTCCAGATATGTAGGCGAAGGCAAGATGCAAACGCTGTTAACGTTTCTGTTTTCTATCGACTCGATGTATGGCGTTGACTTAAGCTCTGGATTATTTGATAAGTTTGTTGAGTCACATTTGTAGGTAATCGTACGAGATGTAAGTACAAAGGTCGTGTCAGTCGAAAGACGTCCACTGCTGGACATAGGTCTCCCCCAAGGCTCTCCACTCAGACGGGTCTTATGCTTTTCGCATCCACCGCGCTCCCGCGATCTTCACAAGGTCGTCACTCCATCTTGTTGGAGGCCTACCTACAGCTCGTCTCCTGGTCCGCGAACGCCACCCAAGAACCTTCTGACCCCATCGGCCATAAGTCCTGGTAGCGATGTGCCCCGCCCACTGCCACTTGAGTTTAGCTAATCTTCGGGCTATGTCGGTAACCTTAGTTCTACTGCGGATATCATCATTTCTGATTCTATCACGCAGAGAAACCCCGAGCATAGCCCTCTCCATCCATAGCCCTCTGAGTGGCTTTGAGCTTCCTTATGAGGCTCATTGATAGCGCCCAAGTACAAAGGTGATATATTGTTATTAAGCGTCGAGGCGATCTGTCATCAGCGGGCCTATTCTGCCCTCCTAAGGAGAAAAGGCGTATCTACTAAGACATCTGTTACTTTCTTATCAAAATGTAAGTGCAAGAGTGACGGAAGCTATATCTGCCGCGATAAAGGCGATAATACCAGCCCAGGGCCCGTACGGACTTTTCGGATTTATCTATGAGTGCGTCGGTAGCTATCGGGTAGTCATTTCGGTTTATTTTGATCACACCTTATCTATGTTTTCGATACCATCTAAACTCTTAAGATTTCATCCGTGTCAGTTATCTCGACGTTACGTTCTCGTTCTATAAACATGCATTGTGGACGTATCATTATGTTTGTTATGCAACTGAGTTGAAAATAATGTGCTGTTTACTATTACGGTGACCTTGATGCAGCATGATTGCAGTTTAAATTACTTTTATACTCAAAGTCACTCAAGCGGAATTCGTATGTATTGTATCACTATCACTGTTTATAATATTGAATCAAAGTCCCTTCAGACTCCAGTCCTCAGAATTTATCACGGAAGGTTTTATGTATAATATCATCATCATCATCATGTCAGCCGAAAGACGTCCACTGCTGGACATAGGCCTCCTCCAAGGCTCTCCACTCAGACCGGTCTTGTGCTTTTCGCATCCACCGCGCTCCCGCGATCTTCACAAGGTCGTCACTCCATCTTGTTGGAGGCCTACCTACAGCTCGTCTCCCGGGCCGCGGACGCCACTCAAGGACCTCAGTGGAACCGCAGCCTTAGGGGCGAAATACTAGTTTAACTACTTAGTTTTGAAGTTGGTAGCGACCCTACCTACGATGCTAGCGGTCCTGGATTCAAATCCCGGTAAGGTGGATGTTTTGTATGCATTTAAGTAGGTATATATTTCTCTATACAAGCATTTAGATCGTTGTCTAGTACCCATCGTACCCATAATACAAGGCTATACTTAGCTCAGTTTGGGACTAGGTCAATTGGTGTGACAATGTCCCCTGATATTTATTTATTTACTAGCATTAGGGTGCCTTTCCGCCAGAGATGATTGTGCTACGCTATGTTGCGATACTTGCGATAGATGTGCTGCACATTCATTGGTCCACATAGCATAGCACTGGTGGACACGAAAAGCTTTCACATCCTCGCACGCAGCGTAGCTGCATAGTAAATCTCTTGTGGAAAGGCACCCAGGATTAGTTTATTATTTCTGTCTTCGACCGCGTTCTTAACTTCGCGTTAAAAACTCGGGAACTGCTTATTATTTCAATATACGAGGCTTCGGTCCGTCTTGACGTCAAGATATAACAAACATACATTATTTGCATTTAAAATGTTATGTTAGAGCCCCCTCACACTTAGCGTCTATCGAACGTCAGCGTCTCATTAACGCCTGCACAGCGTCGACGCCACGTTCCCGCAGCGCCGCCGCGACACTGTGGCGTTTTTCTAACGTCAGCGTCTCGACAACGTCCGCGCGTCCCTCCCTCTCCCTGTGTCACTGTGACGCTGCACGAACGCTGACAAGACGTTCCGACACGTTCGATAGACGCCACTGACGTCGCTAATGAGACGCTGACCTTCGAAAGACGCTAGTGGGCTCTTACCATCAACTTCTGCTCGTAGAAAAAATATATATAAGACAAATAAAAAAGTCTTACAAGATTTGCAGTGTTCATTTGAATTTTTGTTCTTATCTGGTTTTCTAATGAACTGATACGCTTATTAGTTAAAAGTACTGTTTAGTTTATTAGCTCTCTACACCGAAACCCCCGAGTAATCGACATGAGTGTTGTTGCGTGTTCCTTATCGTGTTTTTGTATGACTGTTATAATACTTATAATAAACTGATACAAAGGCGCCATAATGAAAGTGCGATAAAAGAGTGACCGTAATTAATTAAATACATAACGTACGCAACAACCCGAGGTATCTATTCTGCCCTCCTATATGGACTGTAAAAGGCGTATCTACTATATGGACTGTATTGAAAATCCAACCTTATTATAACCCTTGAGAGTTTAATATGCCTCTATGAATTAATTGTACATGCGCCTTTTTTCCGTAGGAGGGCAGCATTGTTATTACCTCTACAGGGTGAGTCTGACTGATTTGCAGAAAAATACGGGCGAAGCTTAGGTTTTTCTTTAAGGCATATATTGTTTGTATTACCGTCTTGACGATACACACAAAATTAAAATACGTTTAGAAAAAGGTCTCTTGTACGCCCCCCCCCCCCCCCCTCTCTTAATATTTTACTTTTTCATTTTTGTGATAGGCATTTTTGGTTTAAGTAACTACATTATGTTATTTTTACTGCACATGGGATCTTCTATACCCCCTTACAAGAAGTATAACATGACCAATAATGTATGAATCATGATTTTGCCCGCGTAGAAGTTGTTTATAAGGGAATATGGCCCTTAGGAACTGTCCAGCATCCCGCGTCACACAGTTGAACACGGAAAGTTGGACATAGGACCAAAAGTGGGATTTAGGGACGGTGTATTTTATAGAATAGATCTGAGCTAGCCGACTATGCGTAGTTTTGGAGAAAATTAATCCAATTTTATGTTATGGTTATGGCCCAGCTTTACCTAAAATGACTTCTAAATCGCCCAAGTTTTTTGGATTAGAGCTAGTATAATGGTGGTCTTTACCTAAAATACGGGAGACTGTTATTTTATTTAATAGCTTAAATCAAAACAATGTGGAATCAATGCCCTCTTATCATTACAAAATGATCGTTAACCTTATCTATGAAGTTATTGTCCGTTTCTAATTTAACTCAAGTGTGGATTGTTGTTTATATTACAGTTAAAATTAAGTTATTTGTTATTTATTAAATGAAAATAATATTGGGCACGCTATATAGGTTTCCGTAGTTAATCTTAAACAAACTCAACAAAGAACTCCGCCATGTCCGTCTGTCCGTCTGTTCGCAGTAGAACTCAGAAACTTTTTATTGGTGCTGTAGTTATACATTTTAATGACGCCGAGAAAGTTGTAAAATGAAACCTTGGAAACTTTACATTTTACATCAAGTGAGGTATCATTTAAAAAAAAGATAAAAGACGTTTATTCAGTAAATAGGCCGCACGGGCACTTATACACATCAAAAATCTACAAGCGCTTCGCAAGAGACCACTGCTGAGAAGAAACGCCGCAAGAAACTCAACAGTCAGTCGTTTTTTAAATATTGGTTATGATATTATACAATTATAAAACTTAATCCAGCATTATATAAAACAATGAATCTAACATTAAATTATATATATCATGCGTGGTTGAGCCGGTATATGTGTCAAAACTCAGTATGTTCAGAAGAACTCATAAATAGTACATACATATATACATTAAATCACGCCTGTTTCCCAGAGGGGTAGGCAGAGACCACTTCTTTCCACTTGCTACCATCTTGACAAATTTCTTTCGCTTCTTCAACATTCATACATCGAGTCATGCACGCACGTCGGTTTCGGGTACTTAAGATTCGGTCCTTTTCCAGTATTTATGGGCGGCCCCTTTCGAATAAACCGATAAATAGTAATGATAAAAAATAATAAATTATACTTACCTATGACGGTGCAAAACAACCACATAAATAGTTTCGACACATTCTCCTACAGAAACCAGTATTAGATATTTCTCTCAGTGCGTTTTGCAACATACAATATCTCTGAAACGTGACAATATCGCTGGCCCCCGGTCCCCGTGTGCCCCGTCACTAAATATCTTGTCTATTGTTATCTGTGCTCTGAGGAAAAAACATACAAAAGCTCCAAATAATATTTGTAAAGAGTTTCTTCACGCTAAGTCGGATTGTATCGAGCAATTTTAGACCCTATTGTGAAGTATAAAAGTCCATAAAGATTTATAGGTTCAGTTTTGTACAGTATACAAGAATGATAGTGCCAAAATAATGTTACAAAAAAATATACCTTTAGTGTACTGAAAGTAAGGTTTGATTATGAACTTAAATTTGAATGGATTTACGTCGTTCTCGCCATGATGTTATTCCACTGTGCAGTTTCAGCGTTTTTTCGTGATTCGCACAAAAACACCGTGTCTAAGTTGTTCTTATTGCAATATTAGATCGAAAACTGACATTGAATGATTTCTTGCAGTTCAAATTAAAGTTTTCTGTAGCTATATATATAGTATATAGTTTCAAATAGCAGCGTTAGAGATATATGACGTTTTGAGTTGAACCGTGGATGTAGAAACTAGGCACAATGAGAGGCTAGTCACGACGGGGATGACTCAGATGAAGCTGTGGCGCAGCTTAGAATAACGCTGGCACATTGCTGGCGAAACGCTTTTACTTGTGGGAGGACCTTGTGCAGGGTCCGTCCGGGTTGGTACCACCATCTTATCCATTAACCTACCGCCAAGCAGCAGTGTTCGCATCGTTGTGTTCCGGTTCGGGGATAAGACAGCCGGTGAAATGACTAGCATAGAGGCATTCCATCTTAGTCTTCAGGGTTGGCAACGCATTTGCAGTCTTGTGAATGCGAATGTCTATGGGTCACAGTTTCCACTTACCATCAGGTGGCCTGTGTGCTCGTTTGCCTTCTAACATACATTTATAGAACACTAGTTGTTGCCCGTGACTACGTCCGTATAGAAGTCATTTATCGCTCTTCCCTCAGGAACTGTCCAATATTCCAGGGTAAAAAGTAACATGTATTTCTTCGGATTAAACGTTACATCTCCATAACTTTCATCGAAACCGAAATACTTTACATATATCGTCGGTGATACTGCAAAATCGCGTAACTAACAAATTTACGATAGAGCAAAATAAACCTTACTGTCTTATGAAAAAGGTGCATTTTGCTCCTTTTTTTTAAATGTTACTTACGCGGTTTTGCAGTTTCACCGACGATATGTCCACGCAGACACCGGCTGAGTGTTCGGAAAACCGGCCTCTGCATCTTTAGATAAGGGTTCTGACAAGGTTGAAGAGCTGGGTACTCAAGCGACAAGGAAAGCAGCAGAATAACTTCTTATTTTAGCATTTAATCAATTGAAGTAACTTAGGTACCAAATACCTAATGGCAGTGAACTGACAGTTTCGATGTGACGTTTGCCCTTTGGAATTCAGATTAAAAGTCCCTGGGTGCTACGAGGCACCCATATTTATAAGGTGGGTTTCCCACCAATTCCAACCGGAAAGCGACTCACCGACTCTGTCCACGAGGTGCTACACTAGCGCCACGGCGTTCACTGTAGTATTTTAAAATACAGCTCAAATCAGCAAATATTATCAAATTAACATTAAATTTGTAGGAAATTATTATCTGCGACATATATATTCGTTTTATAAACTTTCTGAACATAACTAAGCTGTGCCCTTCTCACCAGAAAGGCCACACCGTGGGCGTACGGTTCGCGGGTTTGGTATTGTATTTCTATTGTACATTCAGAATCTGTCGCGGCTTTAGGCAGTACGCTCTCTGCGGGGGTGAATGTATATCAGTCTGTTATGAACTGAATATGGCGATTGACTTTATATCCATATTTCGCAACTAAGAACCTCTATTGTTGTAGGTCGCGAAGTGACATTTCGCGAACGTCAGCGACTGTTGACATATTTAAAAAAAATACCGGGCAAGAGCATGTCGAACCATCCAAAGTCTAGGGATCCGAAGCCGTTACTACAAACAAATTAGACCTCGCGACTAACCTGCTTTGCCGTTGGAAAACTGTTATCCCCATTCATCCACATAGGCCGCGGCCGCCGTCAATTTACCAACACCGCAAAAAAAAAAACTAGATTTTATTTTACCACTTTGTTGGTGAGACTAATATGTATATTTACGCCAAATTACAGCTTTCTAGTACTAAGAGTCTCTGAGCTAGACTGCGGACGGACGGACGGACGGACATGGCGAAACTATAAGGGTTCCTAGTTTGACCCTAAAAATAGGCGGTCGTGCGGTTCGCCTTCAGTGCAATAGCTCTTAGAAGGTGCTACGGGTTTGTACTTGTCTCTTACTCGCTCTCACTCGCTCTTATTAAGAGCAAGTGAGAGAGAATTACACACCCGAAGCACCTAAGTGCTGCCGTCCTGTCCTGTCATGACTTAAGGGCACCAAAGAATAATATATTCATAAATGTGCAATAATTAATACATATAATAATACGGGTTGGGGTGTCCCGACCAGCGCCCCACCCGTCCCGCCGCGTGTGTGAATGCTCCCATATAACTCTATGTTAAAACACCCGCCGAACTTCCGACCCGCTCCCGCCCGCTGTGTGAATTACGCTTAAAGTTACGACGCACGGACAGCGTTGGCATATTAATAACGTCACTGGGCTGCCTTCCGGAACGGAATCCTAACACTGTTTTTTTTTTCCATAATGTCCATCTCTCTCTCAATATTATATTAGAGGCTATGAACCTCGTTAGTTCTTCAAGTTTCACTTCACTACTTAAGGTTGGCAGTCACCTCGGCTGCTGCTGTCTCCCCTCAAACGGAACAGCTCCTCAACCGTGGCGACATTGGTCCAGCCTGTTCGCTAGGCGTGACTTGGGTCTGCCGGTGCTTTTCTTAACTATGTCATAAAATTGTAGGAGTTGAGTTTAACGATGGCTTGTAGTAGATCCTTCTAGTTTTTGATTTCATTATCATTTTTAACCTCCTACGTAACGTAATATAAGTTTGACGTGTAAGTCATGTGCGTCAGCCTGTCCGTCCGCAGCCTAGCTCAGAGAGTCTTAGTACTAGAAAGCTGTAATTTGGCATAAATCTACATAAATATAAGTCACGTCAACAAAGTGGTAAAATATAATATTGAAAAAATATTTTAACGTACCTTGGGGATGTATTTTTTTTCTCGTCTATCCCATAGTGTGGGTGTCGTTGAAAAGGTATTTCAAAAAAATTGCGGGTTAGTGTAATAAATTTTGCGATTAAGGTATCCGTTTATAAAATTTCAAGCTTTAAAGCGCTAATTATTGTTAGGCTCATCTCAAGTAGGTACAGCAAAAACTACAAAAGCTAAAAATCTGAAAAATATCTTAAATGAAAGCACGTATAATGAATTGAATAAGAAAACTATCACTACTAAGTAGACTTCAGTGGTTCTTGAGTTACGAACGGTTTAGATGTTTATACCTACCCAAAAACTTATTTGCAGTGTTGGTAATCTGACCGCGACCTATGTCGATGTATGGGGATAACAGTTTTCCAACGGCAAAGTTAAGTTTGTACAAGGCTTCGGCACCCTACACTGAGCATGATCCGTCATGCACTTCCCCGGTTTTTTACCAATGCATTTTCTCTCGTAACCAACATTAAAAACTGCAATATTCTCGTCCTTTCTATACTACGGGCTTACTAACATATTATGTACATACATACATAAACTCACGCCTTCATTCCCAGAGTGGGGTAGGCAGAGCTACAGAATTAGCAACAACTCTAAAAAAGTTGTTGATAATTCTGTAACCACATTTTGCACGATTAGGCTAAAGATGTTTACCAGCGTATTAGTGACAGGTTGCAAACCTATCGCCTAACAGTACTACAAGGCTTTATTCCCTTAATCGCCTCTTACGAAATCCGCGGGAAGACATGGAGTGGCACTATTCTAACCCGGCAACCACACCGGGCATTCATATTATGTAGTTAATTGAAAACGCTAAAGTATAGACCTAGGCCTTTGTTTCGAGATTTATAATGCTTATTGTTGAATCTAAATGTACCGCAACGAACCATTCGCGAGGTAACGTCTGTGGTTTTGTTTTATGCAAATCGCTAAGGTATTGCGTTTAGTAATATTTGATGTTTTGATTACGCAAAGGCACAGAGCCTTCTAAAAGATAAACACTGTAAGAGCACAATGTACGAATGCTCATGTTGCCTTTCGGTTTTGGAGGTTAGATTAGGACCTGAACTCGGCGTAATAAAAACGACGGCCTTTGGGAGATTCCGCAGTAGAACTAAGGTTACCGACATAGCCCGAAGAATAGCTAAGCCGAAGTGGCAGTGGGCGGGGCACATCGCTCGCAGAGCTGATGGCCGATAGGGCCAGAAGGTCCTTGAGTGGCGACCGCGGACCGGGAGACGAGCTGTAGGTAGGCCTCCAACAAGATGGAGTGACGACCTTGTAAGGATCGCGGGAACGCGGTGGATACGAAAAGCACAAGACCGGTCTGAGTGGAGAGCCTTGGGGGAGGCCTATGTCCAGCAGTGGACGTCTTTCGGCTGACATGATGATGATGATGATGATGTGTGGGAATTATCTAAGGATCCAGTGGATTTAGTGTTAGTAGGACCTTGATCGCTCCTACCATCTAGTCCTTTAACCTACGACGCCTACTTGAATTCTTATGCACCCGTGTGGCGATACGATAACCGGTGAAATAACTAGCACAGAGACAGAGGTATTGCATCTTAGTTCACATGGTTGGGAGTGCATTTGCGGTCCTAGGGTTACTATTAGGCTTGGGACTTTTGGATGCTCGCTATGGTTCTAGAATCCACGGAGTCGCCATTATGTTAAAATATTTTTTTAGAAGTCAGTCAAAGTGGATAAGTACATACAACTTGTATGTATATAATTACCAATAATAAAATACTCTATTGGTAGTAAACAAAATAAACTAAAACAAATAATTTAAGTAACAATAACAAAAATGTATTTTTCAATCTAATATTAGTCGCCACTTCTAAGTTTTTGATGAGGTACAGGCTTTTTGAATCAGTGCATCATAATCATCATCTATTACTATTTCATGTTCATCATTAAAATGGTAGTAAGAATGGATCACTATTATTTTTTCTATATTTTGCGGGGTTAAACGAGTTCTGGACCTATCAAAAACTCTTTTGTGTGTTGAAAAAGATCTCTCCACGTCCACTGATGTTAAAGTTGTATTCTCGAGAATTTTTGCCGATTCGTCATCTTTGTGGTGCGTTGTGGTAAAATTCGTTGATGTAATTTTAAATTTTATCAGAAATTGCTTAAACCGTGTTTAATCAAGTGACAATTTATTAATCAAGTGTTTTATTAATTGCTAAAATAGATGTCAGTCAGTAGTCTGTCACAATGCAAGTATCAAAGAGGATGCATAATTAAGTAAATCGTACCTATATTTGCATATCGCGTCACCTGTGAACTGTGACATGTGTGTGTAATAACTAATAAATTTATGATAAAATTAATTGCAGTCATAATAACGTGGTTATTACCGATCGATATAACAGCGTAAATCTAACATGTTTTATTTTTACACTTTGACTTTGACTTCGAAAAATTATATTTTAACATAATGGCGACTCCGTGGAATCTAAAACCATAGCGAGCATCCAAAAGTCCCAAGCCTAGTTACTATCTTTAGATTGCAGTCTTGAGAATGAAAATATCTATGGGTTCATAGTCATAGAGACCACTTACGAGGACAAGTATACCATCGGGTAGCATGTGTGCTCGTTTGCCTTGCCTGTGGTCCGATATACTCTTGGCGGGTTTTTTTTATAATATTTATTATCTCACTGTGATATTGTTGTATTTCTCTTTCTTAGTCATAGTCATATCATTTATTGCATTTATATGTTATAATAGTGTTACAATTATTAGAATAGTCCAACATAAACCCTTTAAGGGCACAGCAATATACAAATTTATTAATTTACACAAACTTAAGCTATGTACTTATAACGTGTAAAAGCTATTAGCTATTAGAAAATCCTTTAATTTTTTTATAAAATATTTGGTCTTCTTAGTCTAATGATCAGTGGTATCCCATTGCATATTATAACCGCCATGTGGTGAGGCCCTGAACTAACCATTTTTATGCTAGTACATGTACTTAAAAGCTCATCTTCACAACAACAATATTGTTAGAAGAAACCAAGTTTATCATTTTGCCTCCGTCTTTCCTCTTCAACGGCCGATGTGCCTGTCGTGATCTTTGACCGTGACTTTCAACATCCGGCAGACGCAGCCCGGTCTGTCTCCTCCCGTTATAGACCGCAGTATGCAGTATCAGTATTGATTAGGCGTCGAGATAACGTCACGGGGCAATGGAGGTTAAGAAGCCGGTCAAGTGCGAGCCGGACTCACACACGAAGGGTTCAATTGTAAAGTCCGTGATCGAATTCGAGATCAAAAATGTAAACATACAATTGTCAATGTCAAAGTGACATTCCAGGGGTATATAATCTTAGTTTGAAGATTTCATTTTTTAATGTTTGAATTTTAATCAATAATAAATTCCGATACCTACATGCTTTTCAGTAAGATATTGGATGGGACACTTTTTCACACCAAAGTTTGTCTATTCATGTGTAATGTTAAAAATAGTTTTATTCTCAGTCACTATTCTGCATACCGTCACCGGAAATGCCAAGAACATCGGTAGTTTTATTGACACAACCACCAATTTTTGTAGAAATATTTATAGGCTTTCATCACCATAAGTTTCTCACTAACGATCATAGCACTACGTTGCCATTTCTTCGCCTTTGAGAAATATTCTTTTTATTTGAAGGGCCCGACTGAACTTCCATAGTTATTAATTTCCAATGCAACACACACGAACAAATAGAAACTGTACACGAAAATACAACCAAAACTAAACAATAAACAAAAACTTAACAACAGAAAGCAACGATACCAAAGAGTAAACGAAAAGAAGCACAGTATGTCCCGTATTGCATTAACAGTAAAATTATTATAATAACGAACCAAATGTTTAAAACTTCTTACCATTGCCAGTAGCATAAATTAAAACTCCATATATTTTATTCAAACAACATAAATACGGAATTAAAAAAAGTATATCTACTGTTAGCCTTAGTGTAATATTTTCAACTCTTCACACAATATGATATTACCCTGATTATTTTTATTTTTATTTTTATTTCAATGATTTTAAACTATCCATCACTTGGGTTTGTTTTTTTATGATGGCAATCCGTTTGTTTACATGTTTGATCTCGAATTCGATCACGGACTGTATATACTTTCTAGTTTTGGGGACTCTCGTTTTACAAGTTTTAATTTAACTTGCAAAGTATGTATGTATGTTTGGGTCAAATCTTGCAAGTTGAATACCAAATAATATAATTAATATAGAAACTATCACTGAATTTAAATGCAAATTATTTAACCTTTTAGTTAATAGGGCCTATTATACAACAAATGAATATTTGTCAGACTACACTATCTAGTTAATACCTGTGCATGTATAGTGTGCTGAGTCATTAACTGCATGTTAAATTTGTATGCCTGAGGGCGTAACATGGTGATACTTCACATTATTTAAGACCTTGTACAAAATTAATCGTTTTTTTTTTGATAAATTTGACCCACTTTCCGTGAACGGAATGGGCCGAAATTTGGACCACATACGTAAACCTGATGACAATGCAATATTATGGTATCTAAGAGGTGATCTGATGATGGAGTCGGAAGGTGGCGACAGGATGGGGTAAGTAATACGAGATATAAGAACTGATAATATAACACTCATAATATATACGCTCACTTTGCATAAACACGTTTAGTATAACGTTCACTGGATATAATGAACGGAAGATATAATTTCAAAATATCTATTTCCATAAAGTATAACGTTATTAATATATAATATCAATTTATATAACTATTAAAACGTATAACGTTCATAACAGCTAAGATTTAAAAGATATATTAATCAAATTATCTAACATCAAAAAACATAATACACGTATAGTATAATTAATTAACAATCAACCTTACCTTACTCTGGGCAGAAAAAAAATAACCTCGAAGGACTAGGCGGGAGCTTTGCCTAGGCCTTCTAATCTAACCTGACAGAGTCGGTTCTGACCTGATTCGTCATGCTCGTGGCATTTTCTGGTTAATTAAAACAAATTACAAGCAAGACCGTTCTGGTAGACTCGAGTTCATAAATATGTGTACACTTTAGTACCTTGTCTATTTATTTTATGTCATGTTTAAACTGCCATAAGTATATGAATTGTCACAGCGATTAAAATGACAAAGTACTACAGGGTACCTACACATATCTATGAACTCGACTGTACCCGCTCCTTACAGTACCCACCCATTGAGTATAGCATACGATATTAGATCTTATAATCCTTATACTAAAATATATTATGTATTATGATCGTTATATATCATGTATGTTATACGAACTGAAATTAGACAATGTGAGTATTATAGACAAAAACATTATATAAAATGAATGTTATGTTAATTGACCGTTATTCCTTATGAAAATATTGATTTTGTTATTATACGAGGGCGGGATGAGAAGTAACTAGCCTACACAATTTTAAAAGGTTGAATTTAAATAAATTCAACCTCAATTTAAAAATGGGGTTTCTGGCTGCCTGTGTACTAAATTTGAATTCGATGGCGTCCATATTTTTTTGTTTACTGTCATTTGAAAAAGATATTCTGGCGAGTTTTTCCAACATGGGTAAAATTTAACAAAGAGCTGTGATTAAGTTTCTTCATATGAAAGGTATGAAAGGGACGGATATTCATAACGTCTTGAAAAATGTTTTGGGTGAATGTGCTCTCTCTTATGCTACGGTTAAAAACGGTGGCTGAGTTTAAACGAGGACGTACAAGTGTCCAAGATGAACTCCGTCCCGGACGTCCAAAAAGCGTCACGACGTCAGAAATGGTCTCCAAAGTGCACGATATGGTTTTGGCAGATCGACGATTGAAGCTATCCGAGATAGCTGATAATACGGGTATTTCAAAAGAACGGGTACGTCATATACTTAGTGAAGAATTGAATATGAAAAAGCTGTCCGCCCGTTGGCTGCCGCGATTGCTTACACTCGATCAAAAAAGAATTCTAATGCAAAACTCTCAACACTGTTTGGACCGTTTTCAAAGAAATTAATCGGATTTCATACGACGATTTGTAACAACGGATGAAACTTGGGTTCATCACTACACACCAGAATCCAAAATGCAATCAATACAGTGGACAGAATCCGGGTGCTCGGCTCCGAAGAAAGCTAAAGCCGTGAAATCAGCTGGAAAAGTGATGGCATCGGTCTTTTGCGATTCGAACGGAATTTTGATGATAGACTACCTCCCAAAAGGTCAAACTATAAACGGGGAATACTACGCTAATCTATTAGATAAGCTGCAGGAATGCATTGATCTAAAAAGACCCGATTTGGCACGAAAAAAAATATTTTTTCATCAAGACAATGCAAGAGTTCACACTTGCCTCAAGGCCATGGCCAAAATTAACGAATTGCATTATGATTTGTTGCCCCACCCACCTTATTCACCTGATCTTGCACTGTCTGACTTCCATCTATTCCCCAAAACTAAAAACTTTTTTGGGGGGACAGAAATTCAAAACAAATGAAGAGGTCATAGCTGCTGTAGAGGAGTATTTTAATGGCCTTGAGAAAAGCCATTTTATGGACGGCATAACAGCATTGGAGCGAAGGTGGACTAAGTGCGTAGAGCTTAATGGAGATTATGTTGAAAAATAAAATCATTTCTTTACGCTAACTGCAGTATTTATTTGTTAGGCCAGGTACTTATCATCCCGCCCTCGTAGCTAACGTTTATTATATCTTGTAAACGATATTAACATGAAATTATAGATTTTGTTGTTATATCTCGTGAGACGCACCCACAGGATGTCCGTTATACATAACGTAGATCCACCGTGTTAGGATTGAAAAGTTTGGTCTTGACAAGCAAAAAAAGAATTAGCAATACAAAAATACAGTCGGCAACAAAAGCTTGTCCCAAAAATGAATTTTTTGACATAAACTTTTTTAACCCCTTACGCAAACAGAGGGGTGGTCTATCTGTGGCACCGTAGATTAGGATGACGGTATTTTATTTAAAAGCAAGTTTTCTAGCGGTGGTTCTTAACTTCATGAAAATCGGTCGAGCCGTTTAACACATATTATCAGAAAGGATAGGACAAACGCCCGTCATTTTGAAAACTTAACCATGTTCTGTACAGTAGAGACTTCCTTATATTAATAAAAAAAATTAGGTACTAAATAAGAATAAGAATAGTTTATTCGTGACAATACAAAACAAAGGACAAAAGTAATGTTTTATAAATTTATTTTAAGTACCATAATTTATATGTTTCCAGTGACAAATTATTCAAATGACGATGATTAAGGCGATAAATCACTTTTGCCAATGGAAAAGAATGACCATGAAAGATGATTAGAATATTACCTATTTTATCTAAATGGCCAGTAGTAAACAAAGTCATTGAAATCAAGTAGTGTCTAATGCGATGATAGAAGAATAGGTAATCACTACATAGTATAAAACAAAGTCGCTTGCGCTGTCTGTCCCTATGTATGCTTAAATCTTTAAAACTACGCAACGGATTTTGATGCGGTTTTTTTTAATAGATAGAGTGATTCTTAAGGAAGGTTTATATGTATAATACATTCCACGCGGGCGAAGCCGCGGGCGGGTCGCTAGTTTATTGATAAATGTGTTGAAGTACATTAAATTATAATATTTTGAGTGAACTTCTAAAAAAAAATATCATTAGGAAGTCTCTACTGTACAGAACAGGGTTAAGTTTTCAAAATGACGGGCGTTTGTCCTATCCTTGGATATCAGCTCTGAATTAACGTGTTTCTGTGGTTTGTTTCCCCCTCTTATTTTTGCTTCGGGGGTTTAAAAAAACTGTTTACAAACACTAACATACATTATTTAGGTCGCCTGAATGATAATAGTGTTGCTCTATCATAAACATTATTATCTTAATGCTCAATATGATTATTATTTATTACTTAGATTATTTCAACTAAATCTTATGATTAAGTATTTATATTATTCGTTACTGTGATGTCATTTATTTAGTTAGTTGTGCTCGTTTAGTAATCTATAATAATAGCAACACCTATTTTATGAGATTTAAAGTGGAAATTAATCCTCGTTTGCTTGAAATAGGCTTTATCGTTATTTGTCGTTGTGACTTTTCCATCTAACAGAAGGGGACACCCCATATTTTAACTAAAAAAGGTTTATAGTGCGTTTATTTTATGAATAAGGTGGTAAGCTTATAAATACGATTGTAGACGTAACGTCACAGCATGATGCTGCTGTTTTCTTTCCTCTTTGCGTCGAAAAATGATTGACGAGTTGTAATTTTTTTGAGAAAATATTTTCTTCCGCCCCTTGTAACTTTTTATCAGGAAGACAAAAAACACATGTATCCGCAAACTGTGCGCAATTTCGTCTTGTTAATATTTCTCATGAAACTTTGGTCATGAAGTAAATTGTAGACGAACTATTAAAAAAATTACCAATTTCGGCACTTTCAATTCATGATGGCGGCTGACAGGGGGTCCCAAGGTAAATATACTACAGTAGAAAAAAAAATGTTTCTATTGTGGGGACCCCCTTTTTTTTAAATTGTTAGTTAATCTGTCGTAATACTATTAACACATATATTCAGAAAAAAAAACCGCTATCATTACGGTTCCAAAGATAGAGACAGCTCTTTAAAGTTAGGAAGGACGGGCGGACAACGCGCGCGGCGCGTGCGCAGCTCAGGGTCCCTTCGGGTACGGAACCCTAAATACGAAGTACAGAAAGGAACGGAATGCTGCCGTTGGAAAATGTTGCTTTGCATACATTTTTAATTTTTATTCGTAACTAGCGGCCCGCCAGCAGCTTCGCCCCACTGCAAATTCCTGACTTTCCCGGTGGATTTTTCAATTAGTTTCTATCATAAAAACCTTGTCCTGACATTGACAAACACAACAAAAAAGAAATCAGCCAAATCGGTTCAGCCGTTCTTGAGTTTTGCGATTAGCAACACATTTAGCGATTCATTTTTGTTTATGTAGATAGAAAAAGTTCATACTTTCAAGTTATGATTTCGATACTGTGGATTGAAGACTAAAACAAAACTGTAGAACTTGTGTAGAAAAAGAAACAATGTTTATAAAGTGCGAGCAGCAACGCATGTTCATCTGGTTCCCAGGGGCACCATGTTTCCTCCTCGTCTCTTCCTGATAGCCGATTTGTATTCATAACCTGTTCCGAATGGATAAATCACTTCCTTATTCTCGATAACCGGTTTGGTTAAGGGTTTTTGATTGAATTGAGGATTCTTCCTTCTGTACCTACCATCAAAACTTTTAGATCACCTTTGACGAGGCTTATAGGTACACAACAGCCTAACGGCCAAACCCTATATTCAATCCGCAGACAGATAGGCTTACTTCAACTTACAAATTTTAAACCGAGGTAAGCCTTATCTATCCTCGGTTTGAATATAGGGTTCGGCCGTAAATAAGCAGACCTAGGAATATACGGGGCATAATTAACTGACATCTAGGCATTGCCTGTATCGATTAACTGAATTATCGATGCTTTTCCCATATCGGTACTAGTGATGGCTCCCAGTTTTGTTTGTATAGGTCTGTAAATAAGTGATCATTATGTACCTTGTCACTTTAACGTTGTGTTTGAAATGTTATACAAACTTGTTAAACGATTGAAGCCGACAAGGTACAGAAATGATCACTTATTTATGCTGTTGCCTGTTCTAACATACAATTGGCGACTATTGAGTAGATTTTATACCTATGGGAAACATGAATCCTTTAGCCTGATTGAGGATTAATTTAGTTTCTTGGGAATATCTTATGTCTTGTGTCTCTCTCTTGTGAGTCGGCAGTAATATGTTATAACAGATGGACGGACGACGGGCAGACAGCGGAGTCATATAAATCCGTTGGCTCCCTTGGGCCACGTATTTAACCCTCAACATAATGTTACAATTACACATACGGATCTATAATATAAATATTATGAAATATATACCATATTGCTTTGGACATATTATGATAGCTCTTTATTTACTTCACAGTAGATTGATATTGTTAACGTGTTGTTCTAATGTGCTGTTTGTCACCAGGTGGGATCGGGGCGGTGCAGCTCGCCTGGCACCGGGCCCCTCTCCCCGGCCGAGGGCCCGCGGTGGCCGCACGCGCATCACCCGCACCCGCTGCACCACGCCCTGCTGTCAAACAGCGTCAAGCGGGGCAAGGAGCTGTGAGTACTCTGCTCGTCTCTCTCTGAACAATGTGATATAGCAGCTCTGTTAGGATGGTTTTGCCAGTTGATGTTATGTAGCGGTGTGTCTTGTTTAGAGCTGCCGCACATTAGGCAACTAGTAGCGACCACGGCGAAGGCACTTGTGGCCGTCACAAGCTGCGGACGAGATTTTTCATACATTTTGTACAGCATCGGCGCTAACTAATAGTAGGTATAAGAGCTAGCGACCAAATCGGTCATGTGGCTTCAGCTGTATTTAAACTCCGTTAGCTACTTCCCTGAACAACCTTTTCCGATAATATTCGTGCTGGCAGGCCGCGGGCGGTGGGTGCGGGTGTAGAGCTTAGGGGTGTGGAAAAAATTAAATAAAATGTGGGAGTACCAAAATAATAAAAAAAATCATGTGGGCTCAGCTGTATTGCCTCTTTTTCTGACGCGAGATTAATTAATATGTGAGCCCCAAAAAAATAGCCATGAAAAATATCGGTGGGAAGGTATCGAAAAAAATTGTTAAACTCGTTGAATTTCGTTCGAAAATGTGCTTTTTAGCCCCATCCTACTACACCCGCACCCACCGCCCACGGCCTGCCAGCTCGAAGATTATCGGAAAAGGTTGTTCAGGGAAGTAGCTAACGGAGTTTCAATACAGCTGAAGCCACATGACCGATTTGGTCGCTAGCTCTCCGTCTATAAGTGTTTTAGTGGCCGCGTCCGAGCCACAAGCTGCAGGAGTCGTCCGCGCTCGCTTTTGGTTAGGGAATGCAAATAACCGGCTATAACCGGTTTTAACCGGTTATTTTCATACATAATCGGTTAATAACCGGTTAAATTGCATTCCCTACTTCTGGTGCACCGCATCCATACCACCAGTGGCTGACACTGTTAGCGCCGAGTATTGGTTTGTCCAAAACACTAGTGATCGCGTTTGATGGCGGCGATGGTGGCGATGGTGGCTTAATCTGCGGCAGCTCTTATAGAGGCAACATTAAAGCTACGATTTCATAGGATAGCGGTGCCGCTGTGTGCGACGACGCGGTAGCTCAGTTGATATTGTCTGTCTATGAAGCTAGTAGCTAGGTAATTTTTTGAGTGATGAGCAGAGGTCGGAATTTTCGTAGCACTTTTGAGCTGTCATAGGGACTTCTCGTTTATCGACTTCGGATAAACATATTTTATCGATACATTATAGAACACAACATATTAAAGAACATTAAAAGAAGAGGTAAACAACAGGTGGTATTATCGCTAAAGAGCGATTTCTTTCAGATGACTTTCGAGTACCTCATTGAAAATGTGAAATAGAGATTTGCAATGAAAATAATGAAAAGTTAATAGTTAACATTTTAATCAGTTCAGTTAAGTGTTATCATTTATGAATTTCATGTTCAAAGTCTGTTTTAGTGCTAAGAAGACTAAGTGTTTCATCATTAGTTTTTCTATAAAAGAAATAGATAGATAGTCATTATCTGAAAGAGATCGCTCTTTAGCGATAAGACCGCCTGTTGTTTACATCTACTTTTAATCTTCTTTAATATGTTGTGTTCTATAATGTATCGATAAAATATGTATATCCGAAGTCCCTATGACAGCTCAAAAGTGCTACGAAAATTCCGACCTCTGGTGATGAGTGATGGATGAGTTTTTTTTGAAAAATGGATTTGCGTTTGACCTCAGTCTCACCTGAATCACCTGGTGTTAAGTGACGACGTCTAGGGTGGTACAAGCTTACCCAAAATAGAGCTTGCTGTTTAATTAAGTATGTATTTCTCCATAGCTTTATATATATAATTCTTCTGTCCGTGTGTTGACAGTGAACTCCCCCTAAACAGCTGAACCGATTTGAATGTTTTTTTATGTGTGTTCAAGTGGATTCCAGGATGGTTTAGATTGACAAATAAACCCGGCAGATGGCGTTTTCTTGCATGGCAGATATCATGCAGGACAACGTCTGTCGGGTCCGCTAGTAATATATAAGTATGTTAATTGTGTTGGGACTAGGTCAATTTGTGTGAGATTATCCCCCGGCATTTCTTTATTGGTGTATGTAACGGGCTAGGCGTAATATTTGTGAAGCGTGTCCTAGAAAACAACGCCATCTTGTTTAGGTACCATTTACAACGTTTCCTTTTACTGCTTTATTACGTCCGAGATAAAGCCTACCGCTATCCTAGGAAACCTAGGCTTAAGCGCTTACCGCTAAACGTAACCTGGGTTTAGTCCGTCCGTAGCCCCGTGTAATGCTCGGATATACAGGGTTATTGGTAAGTCGACCTATTCCCCTCTAGGGGTTATGGGGGAGATCATTTGCAATCATTTTGGTCCCATAATACCCTACGCAAAAGTTAGTAAATTTTTGTTGGATAAACTGATAAAAAAACCTTTTTTTACTTTTTGGTTTTACATTAAAAGTGTACAGATAATTCTACTTTTAATATTGCATAAGATAGGTAATTTTACCTTGTACAAAAGCAATTTAAAAAAAATATATTTAAAGAGCTAATTTTTTTACTTATTGTAAATTTTTGAAGATGCTTTCCTGACTTTTTTTTTATCAAAAAAGCTTTTTTTTAAAGTAGATAATAGTTTCAATAACCCTGTATATCTAGTTTTGAAAGCTACCAGTACATAGCACCTGTATATACATCTGTGTTCATGATCCTTATTAATCTGTTCTATGTGTCTATAACTTTAGAATGTGATCTCCAAGAATCTGAATAGTTTAATTTAAAGTAAAAAATATTTTACTGTAGATTCTCGTACGTATGATGATTCTATGCATGATTTGATTACTATCCTATGGAAATATTGTGAATGCTTAATTGTTATAGACATTAGTGTCGGAAATTTTCGTAATGTTATACGAGTACTCCATATGTTTAGGTACTTAAAAAAATATAAATAAACCAAACCACGCGCCTCTGTTCTACAGCCGATCAAAACTGTTTGGTCGAGCTTTGACGTATCAGTGTTGTGCTCCTATTGGCTGACCAACTATGTCACGTGGTTTCTTGTTTACATTTAGATAGTAAGTACTTAAACAAATGGAGTATAAAGTATGTGTCAATAGCTATAGTGAACGATTGTGCTATAATTTGTTATTTATAGTGTAACAATACAAAAAAGTTCAAATGTCTCTAAATGGTCCCAGTCTCCCAGTTTAGCGTAATTTTGCTATAGAAGGCAGCGCTGGTCTACTGGACTTATAGAATAAACAAGTAGAGCTGGTACTTTTGGTAGCATGCCGTGGTTCAAGAATCCGTGGAGAAATAACATTCGTCCAGCTGTGAAAGCGTTACAAACAAACAAATATTAGTAGGTATAAACCAAACTTAAATAGTCGTTAGTACATTTCGAAATATGACAATATGGTAAGTATACCACCTTAATATTAAGAAGATCAGAATAAGAATTACGAAATGGCGACTCTATGCTACCAAAAGTCCTAACCCTCTAAATATGTATTACACACGGGAAAACCCAAGAGCAGCTCATTTTTATAACGGGCGGGAAAGTCTATGGTCGAATCACAATGTAGGATGCTGGCGACAAAGTTGTTAGTATTTTTTTTCTCTATTAATCCGAAGCTCTATGACTATTGACTTTTCTCAAGTGGTTAAGTTTATCTCTTTTCAATTAATAACTAAGGTTCTTTAGTGTTATTACAAAACTCATCTAACTAAAAGCAATTTTTAAAACCCGACTGCATTTTTTGTGATATGTTTAATCCCCCCCTCCTCATTACCTTGATTGAAATATAGCGTAATGTTACTTAAGGACATCTCATTATCTTACAATTCATCAATATTTTTAGGCTATAGAGCGTGCCAAATTAATAGACATACGTACATACAGACATACATACACACACTCGAAAAACATTACCCTCCTTCTGACGCAGTCGGGTAATTAAAGGGTTTATAATTCTCGGATAATTCAAGTGTTCTATTTTTCATGTGTAATTTTTAAATAATCTAACGTTTTTCAAAAAGTTTAGCATCATCAAAGTGACATCAGTCCTGAAACCTATTGTGAAGGTAAAGTGTCGGTAATGGAATAATACGACTGTTGGCGTTTACGCCTTTTCTACACAAATTTACAACCGTCCTTAGGACGTTAGCGCAAAAAAGCTTTTCATCTAGATTGACACAAATCGTCCATTTCAATAGGTTTTAAGTCTCTTTTTTTATTGCAATTACGTTTTGAACTCTATTCTCTAGTGAAAACATATTAAGAATGTTTAAAACAGTGACAATATCATCGCATGAAATAAGGATAATAGAAACATTAAAACCACAACAAATCACCATGACATAATGTTCTGTCCCGCTTACACAAGGGTTCATATACGCCTCAATTACTTAGAGAATGCTTCTTTATTATTAGTGAAAGAGAGTTGAATTTTCTTTGGTTGATACATTTTATGCGTCCTTTTTTACCCTAGGGTAACATTTGTTTGCTTCGATTTCATGATTCATTGTGTTTGTTATGTAACCGTATACCTATAGGGTGACGTAAAAATATTTGGATTTGCATCTTCTAGAGCCGGAGAAGATTTAGCATAGCTATGACTAGGGCTGCTAACCTTTTTTTACAAAAATAACGTAGGTATATAAAATAATAATATTTTCAATAAAAAAAAAAACTTCTAATTTTTCAATTTACTTGTTGGAAAACATACTTTTTTGTGATCTTAGCACACTGTACTGTAATGAAACTTAACGCAGTAGTCTTGATTCTGCGTTCGGGACATCAATGTTGATTCATTCCACGCATAAGTCAGAAATAAAGTATTTTCGATACTTTTATTCAAAAGTATAAAGTATAATAAAGCTAAATACCGTAGGATTCGTTATTATAAAGTATGGTTGGCAAACCTAGCTATGACTACAAAGCTGAAATCTTATTTAAAACTTTTTAGTTTGTTTAGTTTTTTCCGACCGTCATCTTTCCGTCCTGAGGGCATCGGGATGGCGTGAAACAAATTACTAAATTCTTGTTCTTTATTCATTAGCTAGGAGGGTATTTTGATAAGTATTTATTGATAAAGCATAATATATATTCCTTTTTGCTACAGTGACAGTTCTACTCATATAATAGATATTTAAATCATATCCTCTTACACATATTTTCAATGACAACTTTGAACCTTAAAATTAAAACCGTACGGGGTATAACGCCGTAGTCTCCTTTTCAATCATCTGTATCACCGATGTCTTTACGACACCCTGTATTGTAAGCGTGCATTGTTTTATTCATATAACGTATGCACTGTCACGTAAACGTTTCGTATAGGAAGTTTATACAGTATTTTTAGAGTGTTTTCCAATAGGGTTGAAAGTAAACAAACAAACTTTCGTCGCTACGCGTTTTAAGCTCGGCATTCATGGACGCACCGTTTATGAGTGGATCAACTTTTAAGGTGCTCTCTTTCTCTTGCGGTATTTTAACTTTCCTGGTGATTTATGGTTGATAAAAATATATGAACAAAGCCCCGGACGACGGGAGAAATTATGTGTTGACGTCTCAATAGTGCGAGGACACACATTTTATAAGTCCATAAAATGTCGATATAAAGCACGATGTACTGGACCACCGTTACGAAATTCAGAAAACAAAATTAAAATGAGTTGTTTGTATTTTTTTTAAATATTTTATATAATTTTCGTAATAAACAATTAGTATTTTTTCTACATTTTCCGATTTTAAACTCCCTTCGCCTAGGTGATAAAATCCATTTCAGCCAACTAAAGGACCGTTCTAAATCTACTGTAGTAATCGGGGCAAATTTAAATAATTCATAGTGGTTATGAATTACTTCTGTACTACGGCAGTTCCACTTCTTTTCCAGATATCAAATTATTTAAGACTTTTAAAGTTGAAACGCCAACATTTTTCTTCAACACTTCTAATATAAATAAATTAATTTATATCAAACTCCATGTCTTCCCGTGGATGTCGTAAGAAGCGACTAAGGGAATAAAGGCTTTCAGTACTGTTAGGCGATGGGCTTGCAACCTGTCACTAATACACTGGTAGACATCTAAGCCTAGTTGTGCAAAATGTGGTTACAGAATTATCAACAAGTTTTTAGAGTTGTTGGTAATTCTGTAGCTCTGCCTACCCCACTCTGGGAACGAAGGCGTGAGTTTATGTATGTATGTATGTATGTAATTTATATC
This sequence comes from Acleris emargana, assembly GCA_927399475.2. Classification (NCBI taxonomy): domain Eukaryota; kingdom Metazoa; phylum Arthropoda; class Insecta; order Lepidoptera; family Tortricidae; genus Acleris; species Acleris emargana. The sequence goes on from OV656860.1 coordinate 11,318,929, forward strand.
AATAAATTTCGGATTCAAAAATTGTGCGTATGTCGATAGAATAGTCGATATTTAATTAAGCACTAGTGAAAAGTGCATTTTTGCTCCCGTCGTCCGGGCTTTGTATATGAATATTAAAATCAGACCACTAAATTTACAGACCTTACATGAAGGGTCCACGGAAAGAACATGTCTAGTCACATTAGTAACTTTTTGAGATATCGCGATTTGAATGTTAGGAACCATGTCATTTTGTACGTAATTTTCGTGAAGAGGATTTTTAAAAGTGAAAAGATACAAGTTATATGAAGATTTACATATATCTGAATCTGAGTGGTAGGTAATAGTTCATTTCGTCCTCTACATTTTGAGATTCAAAACTCATTTTCAAAAACCATTTTGGACTATGTCATAGTTAGACCTAGAGATTTTCCTAGCACGAACGACGTGTTGTTAGTATCTTTTTATCGATAAGTCCACTTCAATGTCATCGAGCTATTTTCATTGAAGTATGTGCCTAAAATATTAATAAATTGAAAGTTTTGTTATTAACTTATTATTCTTATCATACTTTTTAAAACACACCACATAGTTATATATAATATGACATAATGATTGTATTTTTTCCTTATTGAAATGATTTTGCTATTTTCTTATTAGGCACTTCAATGAGCTTTAATTTTGATTATTTTCTTAATAACTATATTATAATGATGTACAATTATTTCCTCTATGACGTTGAAGTAGTGGTTTATCGATAGCAGGATTGTCGATGTTTTTACTGTGTCAAGCACTAACAACACGTCGTTCGTGCTAGGAAAATCTCTAGGTCTAGTCATAGTGATGTAATAAATCAAAACGTATGAGACTTCTTATGATTTTATTTAGTGACACTTTGACATAGTTCAAAATGGTCTACGAATCACTTTCCTTGACTGTACGTTTGGATCTTTCAAACTATGCAACGGATTTCAATGCGGATTTCATTACCAGTTGTTATTTTTTTAATGGATTTTTGTATGTTTTGTAATTATGGTTTATGTACGAGGGGCGTTCAATAAATTCTCGGTATGAGAAGGAAAACAAAAGCATACGATTAGTGTTTTATTTTTATTTTTCTATTTATTCCCCCCCTATGCTTATACACTTATAAGATCTGTCAATTAGTTTTTTTAACCCTTCATAAAAATATTTTTTGTCTTTGGTGTCAAAATGCTCCACCACCGCTGCCTTCAATGCTTCATCATTAGAAAATCGATGTCCACGAAGATCCTTTTTAAGGTTGGGAAACAAAAAGTAGTCGCTGGGGGCCAAGTCTGGACTGTACGGCGGGTGACTAATTGTTTCGAACCCAGATTCAAGAACAGCAGCCTTGGCAACATGAGCAGTATGCACAGGGGCGTTGTCATGAAGAAGCAGCACTCCTCTGGTCAATTTTCCCCTCCTCTTCTCTTTGATTGCTTCCCCTAATTGGCGTAAAACGTTAGCGTAGTACTGTCCTGTAATATTTAAACCCTTTTCTTTATAATCTATTAATAATATCCGTTCACAATCCCAGAATATTTTCGCCATGATCTTGCCAGCTGAAGGGACGACTTTGAATTTCTTGGGATGAGGTGTTCCTTTAACGTGCCACTGCATCGACTCTCGTTTGCTCTCAGGGTCATAATGATGAACCCAAGTTTCATCTCCGGTAATAATTTTTTGGAGCAAACCATCAGGGTTTTCACCACACAGCTCAATGAAGTCGGAACAACAAGCAACACGCGTATGCTTCTGAAACGGTGTCAACATTCGTGGTAGGTCTAGGGTCATCTTCTATGCTCTCCCTCCCACGCTTAAATTCATTTGACCACTTTTGGACAGTAGATAATGAAGGAGCGGACTCACGGTAAACTAAATCCATTTCTTCTTTAATACACTTTTGATTTTTTCCCTGTTTAGTCAAGAATTTTATCACGGCTCGATGCTCCAATTTAATTATCATTGTAAAATCGCTCATGGTGGTCACGTTTGTTCAGCAGTAGCAGAAAAACAAAAGAACGTGTGGGCTTCAAATTTACTTTTTTTTACTGTCGATGAATGACTCTTAGCGGCCAGTATTAAGAAGTTTACTAAAAAGGTTTGCAAGATACCAATACCGAGAATTTATTGAACGCCCCTCGTTAGGTACTGGTGTTACATAAACCTTGATTTGTCTTGTTTGTTATCTTACCGCAGAGTGTTCTAAATCATTTGAAATTACAAACCTAATAATGTCCTAAACGAGATGTGACTCATTAAAAAACCGTTTTTCTTAAAATTAACATAAAATAACGGTTTCAAGATCTTTTAGGTGTTAGTCGTTCGGCGTCGTTAGGTGCACATGTGTTTCTATTATGTGTCACATTCTATTTAAGATTACATTATGCTTGCATTGATTTTCCCCCTAGGAATATAATCTGTACTTCATTGATCATAAAATATGTACATAATATTATCATTACTGCATTTCGCACGAACGATACTATAAAAGATTTTCATAAAACGCTTTGCCGCCCTTGTGTGTAAAAGTTAAGCTTTGCTCCCATTACACGCTCATGTAAATATGCAACTGAAAGACATATGTCTGCCTTAAGAAAAAGTAATCTCAAGAACATTTTTTTTAATACTTTCAATGTTAAGGATAATTCATGCTTTTTGCTTCAAACATTCCTCATTCATAATCATAACATAAAACTGACTCAGTGTTTTTACAAATGGCCGTAGAAAGCTGTGTCAATATAGAATTTATAATATTTATAACGCTATTGTTTTAAATTCACATGTCTATCCATGCTAGGAATAAGGATATGTAAGTATTGTAGATGTGTTATTCGTAATGTAGATTAGTTTGATAGATATTAGAGTTAATTATCTAGATATAATCTATTATTATGCAGTTTGAATCCTATTTTAGTGTGTATTATAAGTGCTGCAGCGTAAACAATTCATTCTGTCTCACTCTTGTGAAGCAAAGCATTTATGCTATTAAGATAGTTGATCAAAAGTATACTTTTCACCCCTAGGGCTGAAAATGTATCTGTGAATAAATTCAAATATACATTAGTTAATACTAAATAACAATGAAAAGTCCAATCTTATATCATTTTTAAATTTATTAACACAAAAAATAACATTTGCCACCTTCATTCGGTGCGATATATGACAAGACAACAAAGATATCAAATCTGTCAATGACAGACTGCACCTTTTTATTCTTATCGACACATTTTTGCATTATCTGTACTAAAAATAAAAATTCCATGACATTTTGACGACGCAATTACCCTAGTGACGAAGCTAGCGGGCATGGGTTCGATTCCCGGTATAGGCAAATATTTGTGGGATGCCCAAAAATTTGTTTTTAAGTTCTAGATGTTGCCTAGATCTTAGTTTGGGCCTAGATTAATCAGTGTAAGATATTAAAAAAAAAAGTTCAAGCATAAAGGTTATCAATGTTATCATTTTAATGAATGTCGGTTGACGGAATTCGTGTTGTCGTGGTCAGTTTGACCCAGCCGGTCTACTTACCTTTGGCAATTTGTTTTCAGATAACGAAGTATCGTGTTTATTTTTCGGTATATCGAGGATGGCTCTTATATAAATAATGTTATCTAATAAATTTAGTATGATTTTATGAGTTATGTTATGACATATTACTCGAACGTCAAAGTTCAAAATAGACCCAGAGTGGGACAGGCAGAGCTATGGAATTACCAACTACTCTAAAAACTAGTTGATAATTCTGTGATCACATATTGTACAATCGTGCTAAGATGTTTACCAGCGTATTAGTGACAGGTAGCAAGCCCATCGCCTAACAGTACTACAAGCCTTTATTCCCTTAGTCGCCTCTTACGATATCCACGGAAAGACATGGAGTAGCACTATTCTAACTCGGCAACTACACGGGGGAAATTCAGAATATTAATTTAGTAAAATGGCCACATAGCTCTAGTGAATCTACTAGCGCGATTTTAGGAGAAGCGCCTCAAGAAACTCCTGCTTGTGAACTAAGATGTATTAATGGTAATCTGCAGACATAGGAATATTTGGGGCAAAATTAAATGACAGCTAGGGATTGACTATATCGATAAACTAAATTATCGATGCTTTTCCCATATTATACTATGTTCGGTCGCTCCAAGTATTGTTTGTATTTTTTTTTACCATTAAAAGTATGAAAATAAAACAAAATAGAAACCAAATTCTGGTTATATTTTATATTTTTGGATCTTCACTCATAATCCACATAATTTTTTCCTCATTGTGTATTTCAGAATTTCTGTTCCATTGACTATTGTTAAAGTAAACAATCAGAATTTGTTCCAAATTTTCGAGCGTTAATTTTCTCCGTCTCGATTAATGAATCCATTTCAGGTACCTAAAAGCCTTTTGAATGTCTGTGGAAGTGGTAGGGGTAAAACCTAATTGAAAAATACACACTTACAAACAAAACTTGGGAGCGACCACTAGTATATGGGAAAAGCATCGATAATTTCGTTTATCGATATAGGCAATCCCTAGCTGTCATTTAATTTTGCCCCAAATATTCCTATGTCTGGTAATCTGTCTCATTACGAAGCATATAGTTGTAAAAATGTATATATATGCTTCTGCCACGGATCACCAGCACAATCTTCAACAACTCGGCGTGAGCATTTCCAAACTGATACCACGTAGTGACCTAAATAAAAACGAGTGTATTTTTTTCTCAACGGCTTCTGACTGCTCAAGTAGCAATTATTCGTCTTGTCAACTGTGCTTGGTGCTGTGGTCACGTACAATGAAAAGTGACAGGTGACATTTAAGGTACATTGCGCATCTTGTATGAATCCTAGTGATGTGAGAAACTTATTAAATCTGCAATGTACCTATACCGATTGTTATCTGTCACCTATCATTGACAAGGCGGTGAAATATGGGGCAGGTGACACCCTTATACCACAAATCAATAGATCTTTTCGAAATAAGTAGGATGAAAAAAAAAACGTATGTGGAAGAAGCGTAAGAAATTTGTCAAGATCGTAGCAAGTGGAAAGAAGTGGTCTCTGCCTACCCCTCTGGGAAACAGGCGGGATGGATGTTCATTTGCAAGCCCTCTCTTGAGTATATTATGTGTATATATCTGCAAATTTCTTTCATCCATCTTGCGGGCTGATGGTATGCACTTCATCCTGAACCAGTGCCTCCAGACTGAAGTATATTTACTACTCCGCGAGTAATAAATGTCCTGATATCTATTGGAGGGTAGCTATTCGTACTAGCATGCCCTATGTGTTCTGAGGTTATGTTTATTTATTATTAATATGTTGAACATTTAACACAGTTTACGAATTTTCCTATACTATCCATTCAACCACCGCCTTTCTCCCAAGCTGGCCAGTTCGGGATACTATACAGATGTTTCATTATTTTTTTCTGTTGACAGCGATGGTCGCAGGTGGTCGGTGGCGTCGCTGCCGTCATCGGGCTACGGGACCACGCCGGGCAGCTCCAGCCTCTCAGTGAGTATTCCTTCGTGATTCTGCATGCAATGACAGCGCGCTTGTGCTCAAACTATTACATAGGTAGATAAAATTGCATTGTCATCGGGTTTACATATCGTCGGTGAAACTGCAAAACCGCGTAAGTAAAATTTTAAATAAGGAGCAAAATGCACTTTTTTATTAACTCGGTAAGGTTTATTTTGCTCTATCATAAATTTATTAGTTACGCGGTTTTGCCGTATCACTGCGATATGGGGTCCAAATTTCAGCCGATTCCGTCGACGGGAAGTGGGATCAAATTTAACCTCTTACATACATGCACTCATACATACATTGCAAGTTAAATAAAAGCTTGTAAAAATAGGCAGATTAGTAGCCATTCAACCGCTTACATATTCAGGGTGCTCTGCAAGGTAACATGGCAGAATAGGGAATATGCATGTTTTTTTTTACAGCTTCAATTGAAGCTGATTCATGTAACAAACAGATCACAAAAATCATTTTTTGAATAACTATAAAAATAACCAAGATATAAGCCAACAAAGATTTGTTCCTATCTCTTTCTAGAAAAACGGAATTTTACATGGAGTTTATATGGCCGCAGTGCACAATGACGTCACGGTGCACATCGGATCTCTCTGTCTAATTAGAAGTTTGAAATGCTTATAACTTCCGTATTTCTTGACCGATTTTAATTTTAATTTCCGTTTTGATGATGTCTTTTACGGTATTTTCATATTTTGATGAGAAATGCGATTTTTAAAATCCATGCATATTCCCTATTATGTATGAGTGTAGGAACTCCCTGTATTATATCCACCTAAAGTAATACATATAAAAGTAAGTAATAAGTTCATCAGGCGTATGAAATATAAATTTAAATCCTTTAACAGTGACAGTATTACATCTCTTCAAAGTCGTCGTGTCACCACAGATCAAATACTCCTTTATAAAATTATTAACGGACATATAGATTCGCCAACTTTACTTTCCAACATACTCTTTCGGTGCCCTGATCGACGGACCCGTTCCTCGAACCTATTTGCCATCCCTTTTACTCGTACTGCATACGCCAGAAATAGATTACTTATTAGAACATGTAAAAAGCATAAGTATTCAATTATTTACCCACTCCGATATATTTCATATGAGATTAAATCAATTTGTTTCTGCAATAAAATCAATAATCAATCACTCTCCTAAATAATAATATAATATTTGTCAAAATAAAATGATTTCTGTATAAAGATAAAGGTAAATCATAAAGGTAGTTAATATACTTTGCAACAATACTAACAAATCATAGCAAGTGTTTAACATTATGAAATTGTTAGTTAGTTGTTTTTGTTTTTTTTTTCTCAAGGTAATAATGTATTATGTCTTCTGAGCAACAGAAATGTAATTTAGATTATAAGTGGAAACTGTTTTGGCTGATGTACTTTTTAATTTTGATTGTTTGTTAATGTGTTATACATTGCTGTTTGTTTCCCAAATAAATAAATAAATAAATACATGCATAATTATCTAACTAATAAGCATTTTAGTATGGTAAAAGAAAGGGCAGAGCTCTTACATTGAATTCTCTGCTGAAAACAGTATCTTTCCAAGGGACAAATCATAGAAAAATATTTCAATCAAACACGGTCAAAATGTCAACATAAATGACTCCAGTTTTATAATATAAGTAGACCCCGTTATCTTGAGGCACTGACGTCACTTTTTTATAGGGATTGAATTTTTATTTTACCGACCATCTCTACATCGATGATGTAGTTTATACAACAATGCGATTGATTCTTTGCTTCTTACATATCTTCTTGATTTAAAACAAGTGGATAACCTCATTATTATTACGAGATGCGATAACCTAATGCAATTATTGTGGAAAAACTATGATAAATAGTTTTAACTAACGAACTCCCGCGACTTTGTTTCCCATTATTTGTTATCACATTTTTAGTAAAGCCATTGAAAGTGACATGACATGTAACCCTAAGTGCAATACCATTTGACACTGATCGTTGCAACTGTGAATGTGGGACAAACAGACACATTTTCGATTTGAATATATGAGTAAAGGATGAATTGAAAGTTTAAAGCATTGACATCATAGCATGACGTAACATTTAATCATAGTCTGCTAGTTTAGATCATCGTTTCGATTGGACTCATAGTTAATAATGCTAAGGGACAGTTGCAATTCAATTGCAGCAATTGGTTTGACAACGCATTTGTGCATTTCTTTAAAAGTTTGTACCTAGTTAAGAGGGTAAATATTCGGTCGTTTCAACCTCCGTCATTGTTGTCTTCAATTATTTATTTTTTGTTATTTCATGGGAAGGCAAACGAGCACACAGGCCACCTGATGGTAAGTGGAAACTGTGACCCATAGACATTCGCATTCACAAGACTGCAAATGAAACTAACAAGAAATAATAAGATGAATAATTGTAGGAATAAGATGGAATGCCTTTATGCTAGTAATTTCACCGGCTGTCTTATCCCCAAACCGGAACACAACAATGCGAACACTGCTGCTTGGCGGTAGGTTAATGGATAAGATGGTGGTACCAACCCGGAGGGACCCTGAACAAGGTCCTCCCACAAGTAAATAATGATAACTACCAGCAACTTGTGATGTCAAATCAACGGACCCGGGGGTAGTATTCATTCCATTTCAAAGAACAAAAAAGTATAAAGTTTATCTTGAATAATATGCGAAGACAATAATGACGGCGGTTAAAACGCCGTATAATCACCTAAGGAGTAAAATTAAGAAATAATAACTTTTCCGCTGAGACACGAAAATTAGTCGTACATTTATATGTATACAACCTCTCAACGTCAATTAGCAGTATCTCAAACTCAATAGATGCAGTAAATTCGATCCTCACCCGTTAGTAATATGCTTGCACTTGCTACAGGAGTTTTGGCTGAGATACCACCATTTTTTGTCTTAATAACAGTAGCTAATTTTCGTAACTCAGTGGAAAAGTTAACGTTTCTTAATTTAGTCCTTAAGTAGGTACAACATTTTAGAGAAACGCCCATTTGCGGTCTTAGGATTGTAGTCTTAAGAATGCAAATATCTATGGGTCACAGGTCCCGTCAGGAGGCCTGAGTGCTCGTTCGCCATTTCAATGCCATAAAAAAGAATTTAGCATTCCTCCTTCTTGTTTGATACAGCCAAAGTCCTCCATTTAAAGAATTGACAAGGCCGGTCATTACAATTTAGCGGCCCGTCTGACCTATATAAACCCCCTTCGATATTAAACTAGACCAATAGGATCTTGTGATACTGTTGTTGTCATGGTTATTTAAATGGAACTACCGCGAGAAGCTTTTAAATTAAATGTAAACACGCTTTTATTATAGACTAGCTTCTGATCCAAAATGTACAACTACACTGATATTATAAATGCGAATATTTGTGTGTCTGTTAGTTTGTTACTCCGTAACGCTGCAACTGCTGTACGGATTTGGATGCAATTTGAAATGAAGATGTCTTATACCTGGAATAACACATCCCAATTGCCAAGCCGACAAAACTTGGACTTTTAAACCGGACTGTTACCATGCAATAATAGGTGGTCTATTATGAAAAACTTCGTTAAAACTTATAAGGTTAAATAGTTTACTATTTTCATAATGTTGGACAAATTGAAATAATTATAACATTGACAAAAAACAAAATCTTATTTTATATTATAATACCTAATCCTTTTTCCTTATTTGCCAAGAGATTCTTTTGGAACAATTCCAAATTGTGTGAGATTGTCCTAGTGATATTTATGTATGACTAGCTTCGACCCGTTACTCCGTCCGCGTAGACACGCGTAGATTTCGATTATCGTTATTCCCTTGGAAACTTTTAAATGTTTCGGGATGGAAAGTAACCTATGTGTGGTTAATCCAGGGTATTAGGCAACTTCAGCGTGAAGGAGTAACAACTAACACACAAACTTTCGCTCACACACACAAATTTAAAAGTTCCAAAGGCAATAACTACAATCGTCATCAACGTGGACGAGGTTCAAAAGCTAGTTATTATAAATGCAAAAGCTTGTGTGTGTGTGTGTTATTGCTAGGCTTGGGACTTTTGGATGCTCGCTATGGTTCTAGAATCCACGGAGTCGCCATTATGTTAAAATATTTTTTTAGAAGTCAAAGTTAAAGTGGATAAGTACATACAACTTGTATGTATATAATTACCAATAATAAAATACTCTATTGCTAGTAAACAAAATAAACTAAAACAAATACTTTAAGTAACAATAACAAAAATGTCTTTTTCAATCTAATATTAGTCACTACTTCTAAATTTTTGATGAGGTACAGGCTTTTTGAATCAGTGCATCATAATCATCATCTATTACTATTTCATGTTCATCATTAAAATGGTAGTAAGAATGGATCACTATTATTTTTTCTATATTTTGCGGGGTTAAACGAGTTCTGGACCTATCAAAAACTCTTTTGTGTGTTGAAAAAGATCTCTCCACGTCCACTGAGGTTAAAGTTGTATTCTCGAGATTTTTTGCCGATTCGTCATCTTTGTGGTGCGTTGTGGTAAAATATATGTCAGTAGTATGTCACAACGCAAGTATCAAAGAGGATGCATAATTAAGTAATTAAATCGTACCTATATATGCATATCACGTCACCTGTGAACTGTGACATGTGTGTGTAATAAATAATAAATTTATGATAAAATTAATTGCAGTCATAATAACGTGGTTATCCGATCGATATAACAGAGTAAATCTAACATGTTTTATTTTTACACTTTGACTTTGACTTCGAAAAATAATATTTTAACATAATGGCGACTCCGTGGAATCTAAAACCATAGCGAGCATCCAAAAGTCCCAAGCCTAGTTATTGCTTTAAGCCGCAACGGTTGGACGGATTTGGGTGAAATTTAGAATGGAGTTATACTGGATTAACACATAGGAGCACCTAGACTAATGATAATCGAAATCTACGCGGACAAAGATGCGGGCAGAAGCCAGTATTTCATAAAAATTGTAGGAGCGGAACCCTCAGTGCGCAATGACCGGATTTTGAAAACAAGATGCTTCTTATAAATAAATAAATGTCAGAGGACAATCTCACACAAATTGACCTAGCCCCAAACTAAGCTCTAGGCTTGTTCTATGGGTACTAGGCAACGATAAACTTACTTATATAGATAAATACATAGAAAACACCCATGACTCAGGAACAAATACTTGCGCACATCACAAATATTGTACCGGGGATCGAACCCGGGACGCTAGCTTCGTAGGCAGGGTCACTCCCGACTAGGCTGTCGCGTCGTCATTAAGCACCTCGTTATCTAATTACAAGTGCAGTGACTCACGGATGCACATTGTGTGTCAGTGTGTCTCCGGCTTACTAATCTGATGCTGAATCATGTACCGGGAACTTACTTTGTGACATGCGGCTTTCTTACACACACAATAAGATGCATTGTCTGAGCTCATGATTGAGGGAGATATGGTTTTGGGTAGACCGTTGTATTCGCAGAAGTTACGGTAATGTACGGTTTTTTCGGCTTTTTGTTTTGATCCTTGCTGGGTGCACAAAGGTTTTGTAAATCAATTAGGATAAATACTTTTCATGTACCCTTAAATGAAAACAATTAGGTTAGAAATGTTTTTTTCAAACCATTGCAAATAAAATTTACAGTAGGTAACAAATTAAGCACTGCGCTTGAAGTATGAGATCTAGGCAACGATAAACATACATAGAAAACCTTCAAGACTCAGTCAAAAATTCTTGCGCTAGACCCGCTAGCTAGTTCTTTGTTCCCATTTAGAACCTTAACGAAATTCGAAAATCTTAGCGTCGGTTGACACTTTAACTTTACTTTAATTCTTTGCAAACATACACCTCACATCGCGAATGTTTGGAGGTATTAAAGCGATAAGGAGTTACGAGTGAGTGAGAAGCGCGTGATTTCGTAATTACTTACTTATCTTAGAATTGAAAGAGTTCCGAAGAATTTCGTGCATCATCCTCTTAGTAAAGCTTGAACACAGTAAAACATGGGCACATAAAGTAACAAAAATAAAAATGTTATGGAACATATTTCAAGGAATTTTTTATTGCATTTATTTACTAGACTAATAACCATTTTTACAAATATATACAATTATTTAATTTGCTTTCTATATGCCATACTGCGTGCTTTGCGTCGAATCCGGCTCATTAAGTCTTGCACAGCACTGTCAGGATATCTTTTGCAAGCCCATTTCCATTTGTTTTGCAATTCAGCTGCCGATTTAACTTCTCCGCCTCCTTTTTTTAGAATCCCTTTCATAATTGCCCAATATTCTTCAATCGGCCTCAGTTCAGGACAATTTGGAGGATTGCACTCTTTAGGTACCACTGCGACATCGTTATGTTTATACCACTCAACTACTGCTTTAGAGTAGTGACAGCTCGCAAGGTCTGGCCAAAATAATGGCTGTGAGCTATGTTTGCGTAAAAAGGGCAGTAGACGCTTTTGCAAACATTCTTTTTTGTAGATTTCACCGTTTACTGTGCCTGTTGTTACGAATGAACGACTTCTTTTACCACAACTACAAATAGCTTGCCATAAAAGATATTTTTTTGGAAACTTCGATCTCTTTTTTATCTTGCAATCTTCTGGGGCATCCTTACGATTCTTAGAAGTATAAAATTCTTGCCCCGGTATCTGCTGGAAGTCTGCTTTGATGTATGTTTCATCATCCAATACAACGCATCCAAATTTTGTCAAGTAATTGTCGTACAACTTTCGTGATCTCTGTTTTGCAGACTGATTTTGCTTAGCGTCGCGATTGGGTGCAGCTTGTGCTTTGAACGACTTTAATCCAGCTCTAGACTTAGTTTTCTGTACATATGACTGCGACATTTTGACCTTTTTTGCGACATTACGGGACGATAACTTCGGATTCGCTGTAAAAAGCCGCAAGACATGGGCTTTTTTTTTTTTATCCTTTGCGCCTTGCTTACCTGCACTTCCCGGCTTGCGATCTACTGTCAATCGTTCTCGGAACCTTTTTAAAACTAAACATACGGAAGATTGCGGTAATTTTAAAAGTTTTGCTAATGCCCTATAACTTAAATGGGGATTTTCAGTATGTTTGCGCAAAATAATTTCACGTTTCTTGTGTTCATAACTCGCCATCGTGAAAACAAATGATCAAAGTGGAACGCTGTCATAAAAGTTTTTATTCATGATATCAAATAGTTTTTATTTATAATACTAAGAAGTTTCCATATTGTATAAATAAAAATATATAATCATTTACTTGTGCCCACATTTTACTGTGTTCAAGCTTTATCTCTAATTAAAATGAATCCTTTTGTTGCTTTCGACACGTTATTATCGAGAATGACGTCACTAATGTGTATAGTGTATTATATATATGGATAAACATATATATTATCTAAGGAAGTTTGCTTTAATACTAGTTGAAACTGTTTTCCCACTTAAGCGAAAAGCTGTGGAATATAGATTAATCAAATTCCGTAGGTTCTAATAAAATTCATTTGTTTACTTTGTGTACCTACTTGTTATTTGCTGTTAAAATAACCAAACTACTTCACCTAAATTATTATACACAAAAAAAAATATACGAGTATGCTCGATAAAGCTCCCAAAAGCTATAAGCTAGCGTGAGCTCAAAGCTGGGCGTGGTGGGTTGTAGGTCATCGGACACGGGGAGTGCCGGGTGCGCCCACATAGTCTTTGTGCCGTCGCCGTGTACTATTTGTTATTTGCAAACTTCGAGACTTGACAAATATTAGGTACAGTCAGTGAGAACTTAGAAGAGGCTTCGGATTAGTACTTCTCTCTCACTCGCTCTTAATAAGATCGTATGAGAGCGAGTGAGAGAGAAGTACTAAACCGTAGCCTTTTTTAAGTGCTCACAGACTGTACCAAGTCTAACGAGCTTTGAAACACGGATCATCATGTGTCAGCCGAAAGACGTCCACTGCTGGACATAGGCCTCCCCCAATTATGGCGGGGAAAAATGCCGTAGTCACCACGCTTGGCAAGCGGGTTGGCGACCGCAGTTATACCATGTAGTCCGCGGAGGACGCTGCTCATCCTCCGGTTTATCCCTTAGTCGCCTCTTACGACACCCACGGCAAGAGATGGGGTGGTGCTATTCTCGGCCGGCACCCACACGGATGGTTTTGGGCCACACACTGTATAAACATTTCGTTTTTATTTTCTTGTGGAGTCGCGTAATAAACCGGCCAAGTGCGAGTCGGCCTCGTCGGAATCTCGTTTTTGGGCCCAAACTCCGTCCGCGCAGAAAAATAAAACAGCCTATGTTACTCAGTGATAAATGTGATAATCTGATAATGTAGCATTCTAACAGTGAAATATTTTTTGAAATCGGTCCATGGGTCGTTCTTCTTTTTTACCGACAATAGCCTGTCTCTCATCTTATTAAGGGTCTCATTACAGTGGATAATTATGTTTTTCGTGTTTAATATACGTCCATACTTTTATTTATGTAAGAGTACCAAATAATTGTGCTCTTTCTTTAACCCACGTTTTTTTTAATAATATGGTAGAATGCCGTGACAGAGTGGTCATCTAAAGCTTGGTCTCGGCTGAAAACGGCCACTCTGTCAGTGTTTCTGGTAAACCATATTAAAAAGAATAAAATACTAATGCAGGACAGGAAGCATTAATTAGTTTTAATAAAGAATACATGCAACTTTTTTTTAAATCGAACACTGAAACCATAGTTATTGATAGTTCAAAAATCTAAAATACCGAAAATCGACGGTTTATTGTCGGTAAAAAAGAAGAACGACCCCCATTCGTTTTTGAGTTTATTCGTTACAAACACACAAACATACAAATATTTCCTGTTTATAATATTGGTATAGATTTTTAGGTGCATACAACGTTTAGGTACTAAATAAACTTCCAATATCTATTGAAAAATCTCGACTTCCCGCCAAAATATGCAGAATTGAATCAGAAATAACATCACGTTATATTTTGGCATCCTACTCCTCAATAGTTTCACGGGAAATCTAACTCTGTCTCGTTGGAGTATAGTCGACTTTTGCACTGGTGTTCCGTTATCATTTGTTTTGACGTGGTTCCAAGTAAATTGTTTACGTGACTTGCTGGTAATGTGGCGATAATGGTGATAAATGCATGTAGGTAAATTACGGATTACGTTGCATGTGTGTGGTTATAAAGCTGAGTTTCGTAATGCTTTAATCGTTTATTAGACGACGCGCTGGCCTAGTTGGTAGTGTCCCTGCCTACGAAACTAGCGGTCCTGGGTTCAAATCCCGGTAAGGGCAGATATTTGTGTGATGAGCGCGAATATTCGTTCCGAGTCATGGATGTTTTCTATGTATATACGTATTTATTTCTCTATATAAGTATTTATATCGTTGTCTAGTACCCATAGTACAACCCTAGAGCTTATATAGTTTGGGACTAGGTCAATTGGTGTGACATGGTCCCCTGATCTATTGGTCTAAATCTTAAATCGACTTGACGAAACATATTCAATCCTTTCTATTTAGTCATATGGTTGCATTTGCTGTAGTTTTGAATGAGATACCATCTCTCTTATAGTTAATTTTCACGACGCAACCGACTAAAGTTACCGTTTCTTAATAATAAATTGATGAGTTGATGCTATAATTTTAATCATGATGTCGGCTAAGTTTGGTTATTCGTCATTCTGAGTTTTTTCGCTTAATTTCGTCATTATAAATATCCGTGAATCATCAAAGGCGTAGGTCAATGAGAATATCATTATGATACTCAAAAGGTATTTATTTATGATGAAACAATGACTTAACTCGATATAAATGTTCTTCTAAGGGCTCTTTTATATGCTCTAGTGTGTCAGTATTTTTTTAAGAAGAGACGTCGGCTGCAAAGAAAAAAGTCACATGGCCCGCTTTGATACTGTTTAACGCAATCACTCTCTTTCTACTCGCATATTCGTTATTTAAAAGAGACTGGTACAGTCAACAGCATAAAAAAGTGATCATTTATGTACCTTGTCGCTTTCAACCGTTGCACAATTTTGTATTAAATTTCAAAACACAACGTTAAAGTGAAAAGGTACATAAATGATCACTTATTTATGCTGTTGACTGTACTTGTCGAGATCCTTAAGACTGCGCCGAGCGTACGCCGGATGTCCAGTGGCGCCCTCATTACTATTATCGAGATTTCTAATAAACTAAAGTATTTTCTTGAAAACGGACGGTGCTTTTTTGTACTACAAATGATAACAGAGCTTATAGGATATATCACATAGTTTAATAAAAATGTACCTTCGACTTATCAACTTAACGGAAAAAAGTGGCCATCTTTTCCCGTTAAGCTGACTTCTCAAAGGGTAACTGTTATCAAAGTTTGTTACGTATCCCATAAATTGTGTTTTTCCTTACCACCCTGTAAAATTATGTTTCTAAGCAAATAAATGATTATGATGATGATTATGCTTTACAAAAAAACACAAATAGTCAAATTCCATGGAAATTCTTTAGCTTATCAGAAAACACAAGCGGCGCCACTGGATGCTTGACGTTCGCTCGGTAGAGTCTTAAGATATAATCTAAGTATAGTATGTAGATAATTTTTTATAATTACCAATACTACTTGGGACCTTCAAAAAACGAGCCTATTCCTCAAAGGCAGGCATCGCACCTGATTCCTCTGGTATTTCGGCAGGTTATGGGTCGCGATGATCACTTATCATCAGGTGACTCGCTTGCTCGTCTGCCTCTTTATTCACATAAAAAAGCCGATTATATTCCGTTAAAAAAAATGGCGATAGCAATATACGAAATTACATATAATTTTAGCTGCAGCCGTTAAAAATATCGAAATAGTAGATCCGTATTCGAGAGACCGAAGCCGTAAAATTTTATGATATGCAGATCGTATTAAATTACGGTTATTGAATTGAAAAGCTATTATAGGTTAACTGCGAGGTCATAGCGTACCATTAGGTTTGACACAGCGGACATGACGCTGGCTGTGAACAGTCGTGTTATGCTTTAGGGAAAGTAGTCAGAGCTGTCACACAGATAGCGGTACGCTGGTGTCCCGCCGTCGTAACGCTCAGCTAACGTCAAGCTAAAATATTTATTATTTCCACAATTTTTAGTAGATAGGTAAAAATTATGGGAGCTAATTTTTTCACGTAACTTTTTTGTTCATAATAGAAAAAAACAAAATTGTTAGTTATAATTTTTAATATCGCTGGAACCGTAAACTTCTCAGATGTTCTTAAATATTTAACTTATAGATATGGCTAGGTTAGGTTAGGTTTTTTGTTATAAAAATCCTGAAAAAGTAACATTTACTGAAAAAAAACACGTTATTAATTAATGTTTTTATGTTTATTAGGGTAACAAACGGTACAATATAACTAATTGCTAAAAAATATATTACAACATCAACCACTAAAGTTACCACAAGTTAAAAAAAAACCGATGATTATGACTGAAAGCGCTTTATGAGTAAAAATAACTATGAGAGTCAATATGGACCCAAAAATTATTGTTAGGTATTTTTTTTTTTCACTCAGTTTAGAATTAAGCTATCCGCATATAACTTAAATAAATACTATTTAGAGAATTATTAACATTTATTTATGTTTTATAAGCGCACTGAAAGGCTTAAATTAAAATTTTATAATCTTTACATATAGTTCATTTATTTTAGGATGAGAAAAAAAAAAGAAAAAGAACCAGTAGTCGTCAACTCTAATACTCGCTGGCAGAATAAATAAGAATCTATGCACTCAATATATTGTAAATGTGCATGTGTCATTAATGTTTTTGTGTTGGACAAAACATTGGGTCTCGATATTATATAAAAAATTAACTATATAACTATTTGAATATGTATAAATTGGTTTCTAACTGCTATACTTAATTGATTTACCTAATTTAAGACTGACTGTTCCGGATGAAGTGTCATCGTTTCTCCGCTAAAGAGTGCGGTAGTAGTGTATAGATTAAATATGTAGACAAACGAGCAGCTGCCAACTTTAACAAGGAAATGAACAACAAACAACTCACAATAAAAACAACTATGGAACAATATCAACGCTCACGCTCTCGAACTCTGGAGAAAATGACATAACATAACATGGGACATATCACATAAGGGCGTTGTGACGTTCAATCTGTCAAAAAATGCAAACTGTGGCGTTATTAATGATCAATTTAAAATTCACTAGGTTCGCTATATTTGACAGGTGACAGGATAGTATTTGATTTAGTCGAGTGTATATGCTAAGACGTTTCGTTATTTTGTTAACACAGGTTTGTAACCCCAGCTTCTTTAGGTCTTTTATAGACCACGTTTCTAATTGAAGTAAATTTGATCAACACAAATAAAAAACGCAATGTAAATATTAACGAATATGACGTAAAGTACTACTGCAATAGATTATAACGTTAATTTAATATTTACTGTGAAATAATAGCAGTCAAAAAAGACGTTTTGGAGCAATATTTTTGTATAACTATTATTTTGCGTGTAACTTGCCCAATAAAATACCTTTATTTCGTTCTGTATCATGCTAAAATAAATGAACTATAGCATATAACAAAGTTGCATCCCGCCCGTCTGTATGTACTTATGTAGGTATACATTTAAATCATTGAAACTACGCGATGGATTTTCATACGGTTTTCATCAATAGATAGAGTGAGTTATATTCTGTTTTATGTACGAATGGTAAAGAAAACACATAATCCGAAGCGAAACGAGGGCGGGTCGCTAGTAACTTATTAAAATAAACGTTATTTCCAAATAAGTAGTTGTCTGGATCTAAGTTTAAACATTTCGCACTGCTTAGATCAAAACATATATCCGTATGGTTGCCGGGTTAGAATAGTGCCACTCCATATCTTCCAAGAGGCGACTAAGGGAATAAAGGCTTGTAGTACTGTTAGGCGATGGGCATGCAACCTGTCACTAATACACAGAGGTCGGAATAGGCAGTGCCTATTTGCCTAAACTTCGCGGGAGGACGTAACTAAGAGTGGTTACAACCACCGAAAATAATGTTTTTTTATTATTGAATGCAAGATTTCCGGACCTCTGCTAATACACTAGTAAACATCTTAGCCTATTTGTGCAAAATGTGGTAACAGAAATATCAACGAGTTTTTAAAGTGGTAGGTAATTCTGTAGCTCTGCCTACCCCACTCTGGGCTTAGAGGCGTGAAGGTATGTATGTATGTATGTAGATCAAAACAGTTGTAACTCAAAATACAACTGTATTTTAAAATCAACTTTAATACAACTTCTTTGAACTTGAAATAAAACTAGCAAGGACTTTGACTTTATACAGTTTTGATCTAGTAGTGCGATTTTAGAATTTGAGCACGACATCGTCAATGTATGAAGTCCTTTTGTAGCAAATTCTTAATTGCGATAATTCTTTAGATTTGTATGTTTTGATATGCTCATTAAACTTATTTCATTTACCTTAATTTTTTCAGAGGCATGTCAGTTTTCACTGAGGGTGATGGAACCAGTAATGAACAAGGACCAAATGGACACTTGATTCTTATGTTACAGAAGAGGGTTATTAATTTATTTTAAGACGATCAATTTGTAATATGATCTTCGAATTGAAATTTAAGTGTCCATTATTGGTGCGTTCAGCTTAAAGTGTCCATATTGGTGCCGGCACCCTAGTCTAACGTCATCCCTACTGTATTTTTATGTGTGTCTGTCTTTTCCAGTCGCAATGCTCGTCCCAGGAGCGACTGCTGGCGGTGGCGGTCTGCGAGCCGCCCCGCGCACCCTGCCCGCACTGCCATCAGCACCAGAACTCGCTGAAGTAAGGACCTTGGGGCCGTGGGGTTTGGGTTTAAAAGAATTTAGCAAAAACTTTCAGCTTACTAATGAATTGCCGAAAATTGTATCGCTAAGTATCACTTCCCATAAAAATTATACCATATTGTCTTTTCTGCTAATAATTATTTGGCAAAACAAAAAGTTTTCACGAACGGTTTTATTAACAAATATTTCCTTATTAATTTCTCAATATGCTACACTCTCGGTCAAATAATACGGGTCAGAGTGCGTTTTTCATACAAACGAGGCTATTTCGAAGCCTTGGTTCCTGGACACAGGCATGTTTTGAGTGAGGTTTAATGGTGGATACTCCGAGGTTAAACAGTGGAGGTCAAAAGTGCTTAAGATACCTAACAGATCGCACAATCAGTTAACACAAGAGCGAGAGAGCATGGGTCAGCATTTGGATTTCCTTACATTTTATTGCCATTTTATATGTTTTTCTGAACATGCACAATTCCGGCGTTAACCGCAGATTCAATCCGTTGGGTATCTTAGGCAATCTGGAAGTCCTGTATCGATGCTCGGGGTGTCCATCATCAGATTTCACTAAAAGCATCTCCTGGCGAGGAACCAAGGCTTCCAAATAGCCTCTTTAGTATGAAAAACGCATTCTGACCCGTATTATTTGACCGCGAGTGTATTTGTTTTTCCGTGAATTGTACGATTCGCATAACATACTTTTCCCAAAATATATTATGGCATATAGTTTCTGTACTAGGGCATTTCTTTTCAAGTTTGTACATAGTGAAGGACTAAATTAAGAAACGTTAACTTTTCCACTGAGTTACGAAAATTTGTCGTACATTTATATCCTACCCCTCAACGCCAATTAGCAGTATCTCAAATTCAATAAATGAAGTAGATTCAATCCTCACCCGTTAGTAATATGCTTGCACTTGCTACTGGAGGTTTGTTCGAAATACCACATTTTTTTTGCCAAAAAATATTGTTTAAATTGAAACAAATGAATAATTGCTAAATAAAAATGTGCTAATGATTGGTTTGCCAAATAAAGGTACTGCGATAAGTTAGTTGGGAAATTATCTTGAAACGGCAATACACCAAAACTTTCAAGGCCGAGCAAACGGCATAGCAGTTTTTGCTGATGGCTTGGCTTCACGAGTTTGATCAGTTTTTGCCATTATATATTTTCGCACCAGCCAGTTATCACTTCATCGAAACCAATCGAAATACAGAGAAGAGAAGATCCCATTGCCATCTCCCACTCCATTGCATCGTATGATCAGGTGGCAAAATGCTTTGGTAGACAAGATGCATTGATAGCTTACGTCAGAGGCCTTCAAACTTTTTGACACGACAGCGATCAACTATTAATATAATATATGTCTCTCTTTCATTGACACGGAATCATTTTTTTTTCTTTCGATCAACCTCTGGAACGAGGTCTTGCCGGCGGTGTGAACAACCAGCGATCAAATATTAATATATTTATCTCTTTTATTGACACGGGATCTATATCTTTTGTTCGTTTCTTGAGCGCGAAAATATAGTCGATAGCTAATCGCTTAAGTGCCTAATGAGGTGTTACGATAAAATGATAGGTACCCTTATTGTTACAGGGGTCATTTTTCACTAATAAGATTAATTTGTCTCCCGCAGCAGTTCGCAAGGCAGCGGCATGAACAACTGGGCGTCCCTCTCGGACAGCGGCGGCGCGTACACAGCTGCGCGCGCGCCCTCGCCGCAGAGCCCGCGGCGCCGCGTGCGCAGCCGCAGCCTCAGGTGAGCCCCACCACAGATACACCATAGTGAAGGGGAAAACATTTACACAGTTGACTGAACGATCAAAATACTATAATTTTTAATTTAATCTTTTCAGGACAATTCAGATTCCATTCTCGCCTTTTAGTGACCAACCCTATGTGCTATTCCAGACTATATTATGGGGTCCTAGTCAAAAAGGGTTTAAGGGTTGTATTAATAAACTCATCTTGGCTGAGATGCCCCTAACAAGATACGTCAAAGTAAACATCAAGCCATAGAGGACTGTCATTTTTGACGCATCTTGAGACGACGATTATAGTCGAGATGAGTTTATTAATACGGCCCTAAGTCTAGTATACTCGGTTCATGTATATACCCTTTTTATTACGAATTAAGTCGACTTGTACCCTTTTTCACTAGGACCTCATATATTCTATCTCTGTGCCAAATTTCGTCCAGATCCGTTCAGCCGTTCTGAGTAACAATTCTCCAATCGTTCGCATTTATAATATTGGTTAGGTTAGGTTAGCATATCAGTCTAATGAAGTAATGAATAAAATGAGGAAAAGCACTAATATTATTAGAGTAATACTTTTTGAGAAATGGGCCAAAGGGGGGTTAGAGAAAGGGACAGAACAATAGCAGTTATAAAGCTCTGTCCCTTTCTCTCAACCTAAACTGAATTGCTTTAGTACGTCATGGTAACCCCGTAACTTTTAATGTCACGAATTACATCATTACTCCATCTCAACCTCTTGCACATTGTTCACAGCTCCCCGTCCCGCTCGCCAGGCGGCGCTGGCAGCGGTGGCGAGGGCGCCAAAGACGACGCGGTGTCGGCCATGTCGTCGCTGTTCGCTGCGAGGTTCCCCGCCGCGCAAAGAGCTATGGATGACAAGTAAGTACATAGATAATTAATTATACTGCCCTGCTAGAGTCCCACTAGCTATAGTCTATCTGTTTAGGTACTTAAATTCTTCACAAGGCAACAATTTTACCCATTATATTTTAGCCATCAATTTAAATTTGTCAAGATCGTAGCAAGTGGAAAGAAGTGGTCTCTGCCTACCCCTCTGGGAAACGGGCGTGATTTAATGTATGTATGTATGTATTTTAGCCGTCACATTATGAGTGCCTATCCAGTCGCTATGCATTTCGTGTTACCAGCTAGTGATATTTTGAATTTGCCCCATTTTTTTTGTGTCACCGCTCGTTAGTCGGACTCTAATCCAAATGGCAGCATCACAGATAAACAGTGATGGGAAATAGGTGAGCTAAAATACCTATTCTTCGCGAGAGGACATAATATAGAGTGGTTACAACCGGATAAAAAATATTATTTTTTTCTGTTCCGGGTATTCGATATTTATTCGGGTAATTATCGTAATGTAAAACATGACATGTTTTGTTTAAAGTACGGCATGTTTAATGTTAGTTTTTAGTAAAAAGGGCTAGAGAAAAGAAGGAATGTACAAGGTTTCTAAAAAGTAATAGCAGGACTAATAATATGGGTTTTCCCACGCATTGTTTGTTTATGACTTGCAAATGGGCGTTCACATTTTCGGATTACTTATAATTTTAACTTTATGGCAGGAATGTTACCATTTTTACTACAAACTTTACAAACATTCTATAAGGAAAAGAATGTATGTTCAACATTACGGCTAGTATTCGCAGTGCCCGGATAAATATCAAATACCCGGAATCCAAAAAATATATACTTTTATCCGGTTGTAACCACTCCATATTATGTCCTCTCGCAAAGAATAGGTATTTTAGATCACCTATTTCCCATCACTGCAGATAAAACTCCTGTAGCAATCACAACCTTATTACTAGCACGGAGAGGGTTGAATCTGCTATGGCTATTAAGTTTGAGATTTGATTTGGCTTAGGAGGGCAGTGTAATAACAGGCGAAACAAAAAGCAAACTTTGAAAATCTTTGGATGTAAAATTTTGGAGAACTGAGTTGAACTTGAAATTTAGTAGAAAAGTCTTTGCTTCTTATCTTCATACTCTTCGATACTAAATTAAATTTTAACAAACCATTAACTGTTGGAAGGGTTTAAAAGGTTAAATGGGACCCTATGGCATTACTTCAATCGATCCAATCCAAAAGACAATCCAACGATACCTCTTGCGCCGCTAAAATCGCGTAGCTGTCAAAAATTCCATACCAATTTAGCTCCTTGCGATAACGTTTCTCACCCCCTAAATCCAGTCCGATTTCCACGATTTCTGAATATACGTTTCTGTTTTTTGTTTTTTAAATTTGTTTCTCTGAGAAACATTTTATTGGAAAGGAAAACGTACAGACATAGTTGTTTCATGATATCTACAACATAGAGATATTTTTCAAGATATCTCCATCTCTTAAATGTATAAGTTCGGCTTTGTACATGCCTTTTGTGTTTTTGTCTATTTTGTTGTTTGTACAATAAAGTATTTACATACATACATACATATTCAAAAATCGCATAAATCGGACTAGGTTAGGTTAGGGAAGGGACCGCGGATCACGGTGCGAAGTGGCCGATATTTCACAACGTGATAAACCATGACTCGCAGTACTGCCCTTCTAAGCTAATTCGCAGTATGTCAGATAAAGTTCCTGTAGCAATATCAACCTTATTACTGAGAGAAGAGAACTAATACCGCTTTGGTTACTGATTTTGAGATACTGCTTAGGAGGGCAGAGTAGTTCGCGGTCCATTTCACGCGCGACAAAAAACCGACTACGCGGAACAATACGCAAAACCGCCAAGAACATGCGAAACGGTTGTCGGATTTCGCGCGATCCGCCACGGGCTAAGTGAAGAGGGGGCTTTACAGCTAGTATACAAAACACTAAGCAAATACATACATACATATATATCTTCACGCCTGTAATCCCAGAGTGGGCTAGGCAGAGCTACAGAATTACAACTTTAGAAAGTTGTTGAGAATAACCACAATTTGCACAAATAGGCTAAGATGTTTACCAGCATATTAGTGACAGGTGGCAAGCCCATCGCCTAACAGTACTACAAGCCTATATTCCCTTAGTCGCCTCTTACGATATCCACGGGAAGACACGGAGTGGCAGTATTCTAACCCGGCAACCACACGGTTTCAAATAATGCTAACTAAGCAAATAATGCTCGTTTAATGCCGTGTGGTTGCCGGCTTAGAATTGTGCCACTCCATGTCTTCCCGTGGATGTCGTAAGAGGCGACTAAGGGAATAAAGGCTTGTAGTACTGTTAGGCGATGGGCTTGCTACCTGTCACTAATACACTGTTAAACATCTTAGCCTAATTGTGCAAATTGTGGTTACAGAGTTATCAACAAGTTTTTAGAGTTGTTGGTAATTCTGTAGCTCTGCCTACCCCACTCTGGGAATGAAGGCGTGAAGTTATGTATGTAAGGTCTAATTCTATGGAACTTGCTAACTATGTAAACAATCCGCCATATTGAAATTGTCTCTGAATGATGAATTTACTAGTGATGGGCAATACTCCTTTACTTATGTCAAACCATATCGAATATTAAAATACCGAAAGTAAAAAACAAGTAGTTACTTATTTCTGATTTGTTTAATGACGATCTGAAGAAAAATCGGTACTTGAAGATGATATATCACCAGTATTTATTACAAAAGGTGCCGTTATATCATCTGTGAGTGTGATCAGCGTGAGTTAGGTAATGTTTAGGGGCCTTAATATATCGCCAACTTTAGCCACAACACTACCCATCATAGACAATTGTAGATTTTAAAAGAAACAAAAACGTCATCCCATCAGGTCCTAATAACCTAACTTATGAAACCATTTAAACTTAATGAAATATCCAAGTTAGAGTTATATATTTGGTGATTTTGTATTTTAAAGTAACGACCGTTTCAATAGTTTATGGTTTCAATGGTGTTTGATGAGGTGGTGTGAAAATTCAAGGAGAAACAGTGACAAAACAAAGTTAAGTCTTTTGTTTACATAGTTAGCAAGTTCCATAGAAATACACTATATGTAATAATTTATTGTGTTACTATTTCATTGATTGTTGTTGTTTTCAGGCTAAGATCGCTTATCGAAGAGTTGACTGAACTTGATAAGAAGCCGGACCGGCCGCCCATTGAGAGATTCGTTCAAAGACAGGTAAATACATCGCATTAACTGAATAATTTTCAGTCTAAAATCATTTTAGCCGATTCTGTATAAAAATGGATTGTGCTTTTAAGCTATTGCATAGCTTCTATCGCGGGCCTTGAGCGCGGGGACCGAATCCAGAAATTCCGTAACGAAAAAACCTCACGCTCCCCACTCCGACGGGCAAGGAGGTGTGGCTTGAAGGCCGTGCATCGTCTAACGTCGTTTCAGTTCGGCAGTCTTCGACACGGCGTTGTGTGCGTTTGTACGACATGCAATAGCTTTACCGCGGCAGTCCCCGAGTGCCACACGTCTTTTTTTTGGATTAGTTTTAATCGTTAAAAGAAGACGCTTCAGGAGACTTTGTTTTATAATATGTAGTAAGTAATATTAGAAATACACACTCTGTGAAAATTTCAACTGACTGACTACCTATTACAGTTCGTGAGATACAGTCCTCTGACAGACAGACGGAAGGACGGACAGCGCAGACTTAGTAACAGGGTCCGTCCTTTGGGTATGGAACCCTAAAAAAGTGTAATACAGTGATTATATAACTGCTAGATCAAAACAGTATCAACTCAAAATAAATTGTTAGTTTCATTTCAAGCTCATAGACGTTGTATTAAAGTTAATTTTAAAATACAGTTGGTTAAAAACCAAAATAAATGTACATAGAGACGCTATTTAAATGTCACTTAAATGATGTCTAACTTACAATTTCGTTACAAAAATGTATGTGTTTGACGTTAATCGACAGTTTCGTTACGGTAGCTAACTCTTCTTTAACTGGACATTTATTTTGGTTTATACCCAGTTGTATTTTGAGTTACTACATTTTTGATCTAGCAGTGCGAGCTGTCACAGCGATCACCCTACATTGACCCAACTATAGCGCGTTGTAGTACAAACTGCTACGTAGTTCCGCTGTCTAAAGGTAGATGTCGCTGTTTACAGGTTTTGGAGATGGCCCGCGACTGCTTGCACAAGTCCGAGTCGAAACAAGTTACGAGCAGCTATTTCTACGATATGGCCGACAGCTTGGACAGGCTGCTTGCTGAGGTATTCATATTCATATTCATATTCATTTATTCCGTGCAACCATGGTATTACAAGATGTTGTTTTTCTGAATCAGTACAAGACATGGACCCTACTACTAGGGAGTAGCAAAAAATTTACCTTAATGTTAAGTAAGTACTTACAATTAAGATTTTAACATAAATTTACATAGATAAGATATATAGAATTTATACAACATAACAAATCATAAAAAGTAATTATATTAGACTCACTTAACTATAGTTATTTTAAGAAAAAAATACCTTAACACTTATAATTTAATATTTATTTGCTAAGACTATTCTAGGAACTCTTGCAGCGAATAAGAACATTCATTTATAAGATAGGTTTTAAATTTAGTAACAAATGTGGTATACTTTATAAAGGTAAGGTAAGAGGGGTATTGCGTTTGGAGGCCGAAAATGAAACACCAACATAAATTTAATACTGTCATAGAACAACATGGAACTTGCGATAAGTATTTTTGAGGTTATGGTTTGGAAAATAATTGCGTCCACGAGCGCCCTCTAAGATTTATTTACGATATAATAGGCAAGTGAATTAACAGATGGCGTTACTATGTACTATGTTACTTAAAACTAACATTAGCAGACCTAGGAATATACGGGGCAAAATTAAATGACAGCTAGGGATTGCCTATATCGATAAACTCAATCATCGATGCTTTTCCCATACACTAGTGATCGCTCGCTCGCTCGTTATTTTTTATTTTAAAAGGATTTTGTAACCTGCATTCTTCATCATCATATTTTTTTTTCTCCTAACAAATTCTGATTGTTTATATTAACAATAGTACTTAAATGGGAAAGGCACTCTGAAATACACAATAAGGAAAATAAATATGATGATGATGAGTGGAGGTTGAAAAATTCTTTTAAAATAAAGAATAACCAGAACTATGTTGCTATTTAGTTTCGTTTGTATAATGTCAATAAATTTTTATTTTCACAATCTTGTAGCAATCACTAGTATATGGGAAAAGCATCGATAATTCAGTTTATCGATATAGCAATCCCTAGCTGTCATTTAACTATGCCCCGTATATTCCTAGGTCTGAACATTAGAAATGTTTGCACATAATTTATATATAGATACATAGTTACTTCGCATCAATGAAAAGGATGCCGTGATATACATACTAAATCAAAATAAAATATAAAACAATAAAAAGTACAAAATGTATCATATTACCTACAAGAGGTTTTGTTGTATAATAAATATGGGGGGACAATCTCTCACAAATTGACGTAGTCCCAAACTAAGCTCGTACTGGCAACGATAAACTTAGTTATACAGGGTTATTGGTAAGTCGACCTATTCCCGTTAGGAGTTGATAGGGGTGACTATTTGCGATAATTTTGACCCTCATATGCGTTATGCAAAAGTGAACCATTTTTGAGTTAGCGTGTTTTTTAGTTTTTTTTTTAATTAGTCAGAAATTCAACTTGAAAAATTTATTACAAAAAAGTATCAAAATAGTTAAGTTTTTAAAATAATCTGCAAGCCAAGTTTCATAACGTTTTTTTTTTGTTTTTAAGGCATTTTAGTGGAAAGCGATCGCAAAAAAATATTGAAAAATTTTCGTTTTCCGTCTCGCTTTTTTAAATTTGGACCGATAATTATTGTTTTAATATTGATAAATAACCAGTGTTTAATAGTATTTATAAATCAGAAAATAAAAAGATTTAAATTGATACTTTTTTTGTAATAAATTTTTCAAGTTGAATTTCTGACTAATTAAAAAAAAAACTAAAAAACGCGATAGCTCAAAAATGGTTCACTTTTGCATAACGCATATGAGGGTCAAAATTATCGCAAATAGTCACCCCTATCACCTCCTAACGGGAATAGGTCGACTTACCAATAACCCTGTATAGAGAAATATATACTTAAATACATAGGAGATTATCACACGAATAATTGCCGTGACGGGGAATTGGACCCGGGACCGCTAACTTCGTAGAAAGCCACCATCTCCTCTTGCCTCTATAAAACGATAAAATAACGCGTCTCAATCTTTAGTTGTATTCTTTATTTGAAATAAAAACATTTTGAGAAGTTACTATTAGGTAAAGTCGTCGTCAATATAACCTGCAAAAGATGTAAACAAAACCAAGCTATCCAATTCACCATGATTACTCGATAATCACGAACTTTTAAAGAGCAAGTGAGGTCTTTTTTCTATGATTTATATACTAGATCAATATTTTCATATTAAGTTTAAGATGATACAAACAGATTTTATATAGACACGTAGCGGCTTGTATGTATTTAAACTCTTTACTGTACAAAATAAAAACAAAAACAATATAATTAAATTTTAAAAATAACGTAAAAAGACGAGCTGATTCCTTTTTAAATATTTAAATCTACGATCTCTTCCCGCTTATCATTTATTAAACGTTAAAAAAGGTCGCTTCCCAAGACAAGTACTTTTAGTCGGTGAAACTGCAAAACCGCTTAAGTAACATTTTAAATAAGGAGCAAAATGCACCTTTTTAATAACACAGTAAAGTTTATTTTGCTTTATCATTAATTTGGTAGTTACGCGGTTTCGCAGTATCACCCACGTTTTATAAGATTCATAACCATCAAATGTATGTTTGCAGACTCGGGAGAAATCAGCAGAAGCTGGTGCCCAAGTGGCGCCAATGGTGACCAGGTTGATTCTGGCGATGGCGCGCCCCGCCCGCCTGCTGGAGTGTCTGGAGTTCGATCCCGAGCGGTTCTATCGGCTGCTGGAGGCGGCCGAGGGGCATGCTAGGCACTTGCAGGTGACGTTTAAAGATATAGTGTATTTCTATGGAACTTGCTAACTATGTAAACAAAAGACTTAACTTTCACACCTCCTCATCAAACATCATTGAACCCATAAACTATTGAAACGATCGTTACTGTAAAATACAAAATCACCAAATATATAACTCTATCTTGGATATTTCATTAAAAGTTTTATTTTAGACTTTAGACTTAGACGAAAAAATTCTCCAAGTTTTTTTTTTCATGTTTTCATTATACATTTTAAATTCATTTACAATGTCGCAATAGTACCAAAATACCTCCGGAAATGCAAAGATATTGTCAAGGAAGTGTTTATAGTACATTGTGTATTAATGTCGGTAAGTAAGGAATTACGATCGAGGCTCTAGTAGACTGAGGGCTTTCTGAGTCGAGGTTCGTAATTCCCGTACCGCCCGTGAAACAATGTTTTTCATCACATTTGCGAGTAAATAACTATAAATTACAGCTTTAATACACAAGTCAGCACAACTATTATTACGAATTACTTGAACTTTTTTTAAGCGGATGGCGGGCGGACTACAGATTATACAAATGTTTCGTTCAGAAACGTTAAGGGCAAATACGTAGGTATACATATAGCCCTGAAGGAGTGTAAAATAAAAACGACGTTTTGATACAGAAAACTATTAAAATCGATTATTAAGAACATTAATTGAGTATTTAAGTAACATGTAGCGAGATTGCAATGAAATTCCGGTTTAAATAACATTTTAAGACAATTTTTCAATTGCGTGTAAACTGAGTTGTTGAGGTGTTAACTGGGTGTTATTGAGTTGGAGAAAGGAGGGTCGGGCGGGGTCATGTAGTTTCTCGCTCTAGTTATAATATGTTTTGGTTGTTGTAGGGTATGACGGAGATCCCCAAGTACATAATCCACAAGCTGGGGCTGTCGCGCGACCCGCTCGCCGAGCTGACGCCGCCGCCGCCGCCGCAGCCACCGCTGCCGACGGAACCTGCCAAGTAAGTCTTATCTTACAGATGAGCCCTTTCGGATACACTTCGATCTTTAGAATCTTTTGTGCACTCAGCTTTTCGATAAATGTGACGTTTAGCGTCGTGATAGTTAAAGGTAGTGGGCAAAAACAAAAGTACAGTCAAAACATTTTATTAGGAGAAGATATAATTAATATATACAACAAAGAAAAACGACTAGGTTTTGCACTGAATTGAGACTAATTAGAATATATCCCTAAAACGGTAACACTCCCCTGTCCACGACGTGACTTCGGTCGCCGTCCGGGATTCCCAGGATTGGGAATTATCAGCGGGGCAACTTCAGACCAAGATGGTTGAGTGGTTGATAGATAGCTACCGACAGATTCATCAACTGGTTGACTACCCGTCCTCTATTTCAGTTGATAGTGACAGGTGATCAGTGACAATCATATGTATATCTACCACATACATATCACATTATGTAACCTATGATCAGGGGTCGGACTTTTGGTGCCGATGAAGTCAAAATGACGTAATTTTACACACAGGATGCTCTGTTTTTATTACGGATGTGTTTAGGTATTAACAGGTACAAATAAATAAATCATGATAAAAAGCGGACATTATTTGAGTTAAAAATACAACTTAATCGCAGTCAAAATACAGACCATTTTTTTTTCAACCAATCAGCCAGTGATCGGAATAGGCAGAGCTAATTTGCCTAAACTTGACGCATATTCATTCATGAGTGAGTGAAATAGGAACACATTTATGAATGAACATGCATCAAGTTTAGGCAAATTAGCTCTACCTATTCCGATCTCTGCCAATCACTCACTCAATCACTTTTTATTACTAAAGTTAGTCAATTTTCTTTTATGAATGTCGATACCGGAATAGTAGGTATTTATGACAATTTTTTATTACATCATAAAAATAGTGTTCTATTGATAATACATACATATATACATAAACTCACGCCTTCATTCCCAGAGTGGGGTAGGCAGAGCTACAGAATTACCAACAACTCTAAAAATTGGTTGATAAGTCTGTAATGATAATATTACTCGATCATTTTTGTTACTGTCCATCTTAATGTACTCAGGGCTATGGAAAACTTGTTCGGCGATACTCGAACCAAATTTCAACCTTTCAATAGTAGTCTTTCATTTTTAATCATTCTGTATGCAAATTGACGTCATCGGCACCAGAAGTCCGACCCCTGCCTATGATACTAAATCCTGGTTAAATGTGTACACATTTGGTAGTGTTTATTTTATACTAGTCAGATTATTTTTTGGTGGTCACAGGTCTAAACTAACCTAACCTGCGTAACCCATGCTTAAAATAATCTGAAATCAATAAGGTTTCAACAGAAATTAGCTTTCTACGAAATGAAAATTCTACGAAACGAAACGTTTAGCTAATAATTATTCGGCAACGGTGTGATTATTTCGTAATTTTTGTACAAAACAAAAGGCATAATGCGCATATAGACTAATGTCCCTATTAATAAACTCATCTTGGCTGAGATGTCAGTCACAAGACATGTCAAAATTGTCAGCTTTGCTTTCTATGGGTTGACGTTTACTTTGACGTGTCTCCAGATGGGCATCTCAGTCAAGACGAGTTTATTAATACAGCCATTAGACTTGTTATGCATTTCTTCAACTTGTATCTTATTCCAGGGCTCGCGGTCGCCAGTCCCCGCCAGGAGCCCCGGGCAGCGGGGGCGGTCCCCCCTCCGAGAGCGACTACCAGGTCATCAAACTGATCTCCAACGGGGCCTACGGTGCCGTCTACCTCGTCAAGCACAAGCAGACGCGCACGCGGTATGTCCCTAGTGTTAGCCACTTGCTATTTGAAAAATATAAATAGAATTTGGAAAGAACGGGAACTCTTTGTTTTTGTCTATGAAAAGTATTCCATGAGGGCTAGTACGAGTTGTCCACGTCGGATCTCCCATTCTATCTATAACAAAAGAGACGCACTGAGTGACATGTACATGTGATAATCCAAAATATGGACTACTTCTGTGCAAAATTTCACTTAATTCCGTTAGGACGTGTAAGCGTAAAAACAAGTCTTCTAATCACTCGTGCGTCTGTCTGTCTGTCCGTCTGTCACAGCTAATTTGCTCCGAAACTACTGGATCGATTGAGTTGAAATTTGGTACACATAGTGTGTAAATTGATGATCCACACACAGGTGTGCAAAGTATTTTTTTTTAAATAAGGGTCATTTAGGGTAACAAATTAGGAAATTAAAAAAAGGATCTCAAATATTTTTTTATTATTATTGTAAAATAAATAGTTGTATCCTCTCCGCGCGAGTTCAACTCGCACTTGGCCGGGTTTTTTTTAATTATTGTTTTTGGATAATATCAGTCTTGCTTCTCTCTAAGATATTTAACTGATTAATGGGGTTTTAAAACTTTGTGGTCTGTTTTTAGGTACGCAATGAAGAAAATCAGCAAAAACAACTTGATACTGCGAAATCAAGTGGAACAAGCGTTTGCTGAGAGGGACATTCTGAGCTTTGCCGATAACCCATTTGTGGTAAGTTTTGAAGTGCTTTCCGCTCCAACAACAAAACAAAAGAGCATGAACATATTTTTCTTCACACTTGCACGTAAACAGTATCTAAACATACAGGTTAACTTGGCCGCAATGCCCCAAATAAAACCCTCGACCTTTCTTTTTACCATGAAACCCAAGGTCGGTAAGTAATTTTTTTTAATTTATGGCACAGCACACAGGTCATGCAAGTTCAAGCAAAGAGTTTACACGCAATGAAAAATTGTCTTAAAATGTTATTTAAACAGGAATTTCAATGCAATCTCGCTACATGTTACTTAAATACTCAATTAATGGTATTAATAACCGATTTTAATAGTTTTCTGTATCAAAACGTCGTTTTTATTTTACACTCCTTCAGGGCTATATGTATACCTACGTATTTGCCCTTAACGTTTCTGAACGAAACATTTTTATAATCTGTGGAGTCCGCCAGCCATCCGCTTAAAAAAAGTTCAAGTATTTCGTAATAATAGTTGTGCTGACTTGTGTATTTTTTTACTCGCAAATGTGATGAAAAACATTGTATGTTTCACGGGCGGTACGGGAATTACGAACCTCGACTCAGAAAGCCCTCAGTCTACTAGAGCCTCGAACGTAATTCCTTACTTACCGACATTAATACACAATGTACTATTAGCGCCAACCCTTTTTGGTTTACTTCGCCTAGCAAAGTTCTGACACTGAAGGTTCGTTGATAGCTATATACTAGCGTGACGAGATGTTATACTGTCGAATTCATAGATGTATACACTTTAGTACCTTGTCATTTTAATCGCTGTGATAATTCGTATATGGCAGTGTGAACATGACATTAAATAGATAAGGTACTAAAGCTGCCGTCCTACCAAAGAAGGCGGCTAACTGCGCACTTAGCCGCCTTCTTTGGTAGGACGGCAGAAAGTGTACACATCTTTATGAACTCAAGTGTACCCTGTAAGCTGACTTCTCAAAGGGTAACTGCTATTAAAGTTTGTTACGTTTTCCATAACCTGTGTTTTTACTTGCGCTACAAAAAAGCATCGTCCGATTCCAAGGAAATTCTTTAGTGTATCAGAAAACACAATAATAGTATTGAGGGCGCCACTGGACGCTCGACGTTTGCTCGGCGCAGTCTTAACAATCCCGTGTAGTGACTGAACATACTACAAGACACATATTTTTTCTCAAAAATGACCGGAAAAGTTGACATTACTAACTCCATACTGAGACGCGAAGTACATAGTCTAGAGACAGTTCCCAAATTAAAAAAAAAATACATTGCGTGCTCGCTATACAAGCCCGCAATGCTGCATACAAATAACATTGTTATCTAGTTTGTAACTTTTTAAAAAGTGAAAACGGCCATAATAAAATGAGGGCACATGTCTTATACATCCATATTTTATTCGTAACGTAACTTTTTTATCTGTGTCTGGAATTAGCTTGAGTTTTTTTTTCTAAAAAAGCTTGCGTTCCTCCTTGTCATAAACATAAAGGCGGTAATAGAGTGATGGTTTTTTCACGTGAAGTTTCTGCTTGTATGCAATTAAAAAAATTAGTGATGAAGATTTTACTCCACCAACACGATATTTTTCTTGAGATTTTTGAGAAAACTCGCAAGCTCGTCCGTTTAAACCAATACTCGGCCCGCAATTGCCTGCTTCACTGCCTAGGCAATAATGTACTATTATTCCCCAGGTAACAATGTACTGTTCGTTCGAGACGAAGCGCCACCTCTGCCTCATCCTGGAGTTCGTGGAGGGCGGCGACTGCGCGACGCTGCTGCGCGCCGGGCCGCTGCCGCCCGACATGGCGCGCCACTACTTCGCCGAGGCCGTGCTCGCCGTCGAGTACCTGCACTCGTACGGAGTGGTGCATCGGGACCTGAAGCCTGACAAGTGAGTGGAAGGGCACAAGCGGAGCGGATAGAGATACATCATTTTTTTGGCAACCTAAAAAAAAGATAAAAAGTAAAAGATGTTTATTCAGCAAGGCACTTTTACACGTGTAAAATCTACCATCGCTTCGCAAGGGTTCACTAATGTTTGACCAAAAAATTATTGACAAATGGTCATTTGACAAACAACGTTTCACCAAATGATCATTTGACAAACGAGACATTTGACAAAAGTATCATTTACAAAAACTCACTTAGCAATTGATCATTTAGCAATTGGTTTACCTATTTCTGGGCAGAAAAAAAAACAACCTCGAAGGCCGCCTTTGCCTTCTAACCTAACATATCCGAGTCGGTTATGCCCTGATTCGTCTTCCTAGTAAAATGTAATTTTAACTGTTGATCATTTGGTAAAGTAAGTCATTTGTAAAATGACTAGTAGTAAAATGATCAATTGACTTAATTTTTTTTTGCAAAACGTTGTTTGTCAAGTGTAATTTTGCCAAATGACTTTTGGTCAAACGGTAGGACACCCTTCGCAAGAGACTACTGCTGAGAAGAAATGCCGCAGCAAGAAACTCACCTATTATCTCGCTTAATTAGTTTTTCGTTTAATTTCTCTTTCGTCTCATTATGTATTCGTCTTTGTTTTGTTCGCTTTGCGTCACTATCTCATTTGGTCAAATTCGGTAAAATATCTGTCAATTTATACATTTTATATTCGTTTTTCGTCACTGTATTCCTTGGACTCATTCGTCGTTGGTCCCTTTCGTTTTTTGTCTCAATTACTTATTCGTTAAAATTATTTTGATATTAAAAATTACGATAGAGTGCGAATGATACGAAAATCGAGAGAGACAAACTAAGATATTGACGAATAGCGAACAAGACGAATAAAGAAAGTGCGACGAATTAAGAAAGAGACGAAATTAGAATTAAACGAAAAACAAATGAAGCGAGATAATATGATACCATTTTTTTTATGTGAACTGTGACCATTTCCTTCTCATTTGTTGCAGTTTGCTGATCACAGCCACTGGCCATATAAAGCTGACGGACTTCGGACTCAGCAAGATGGGTCTCATGTCATGTGAGTATAAAGCGGTGTACAATCGCCCACACAGCTGACTGACCAATGATGATAAACAGAGAGAAACTGTCTCTGTCGTGCACATGAGATTCTTATGTAAAATCTATATTCATCTCTTTCAACATTTTCTCACTTCTGTCTTTAATGGACAGTTAAGTGTGTGGCTGTTTGTACACACTAAAACCGTCTGCGACACGCCGGAAATCAGATGATAATTCTTTGAAATAAGCCACTCAATCCAACAGATTACTCATATTATATATTTACGTCTTACTTAGAAGAGCAAAGTGGAATTTATCTCTTTGTTGGTCAGTTACAGATCAATACGAGTGCTAACATCGTATGCGTAGGCGCGTTTGCCCGTTCATGATCTGCGTAACCACGGAATCGTGCCAATGGATTGTGCTCACTTATTTGATTTTAATTCTATTCTTTACTGTTTAAGGTCTAAAATAAATTGTTATGATTCCCACGGATCGAACTAATAACCCGGACCGTTCTGAGTGGAGAGCCTTGGGTTTAGGTTATATGAAGCCTAGTGCCCCAGGAAATTGTTCTCAATATGGTTATTTACTAATGGTCGTTTTCCAGTGGCCACGAACCTGTACGAGGAGTACGCTGACCGGGAAGCGCGCCAGTTCTCCGACAAGCAAGTCTGCGGCACTCCCGAGTACATTGCGCCGGAGGTCATCCTGCGGCAGGTAACTAGCCGTATAAACATACAATACCGTGGGGTAGCTAAACTATGATTATTGTCTTCATCTATCAAATTCAAATGTCACAATGACGGAGCATGGTTTGGTCACCTCACGGTTATTCCACGTTTATATTGAGTAACGCCGTTTGACTGACATGACAGCTTACTAGGGTAGATATAATTTTTTACAATTTATTTTTCACTGTATATAAAATTACTATTTCATCTCTCCTGTTCGGAAAGTTTAATTTGAATGGGTAGATAGCCGGGTGGAAAATTGCGTTTTCCCCTCTAGGGTGGAAAGTAATTTTTTTTAATAGTTACGATTGGCCATGGAGTCTAAGATAATTGAGCTACGTCATATTAAAATCATTCATATATCTAAACTCGACTATACGTTAAACGACGTATTTATTACGATCTATAGGTTCATATTAAAATCATTTTACGACTGGTCTCTTTATTTCGCAATTACAGGTCTATCCACGAGAGTTGGCACGAATGGATTGACCTAAAGTAATGTCACTTGTCACTGTGAGTGGCAGTGTGAGTGCCTTTCTTATACAGGAGCCTCCTTATATTCTGTAAACACGTACCTAACACGTTCTCGTTGTTCAAGAAAAAAAAAAAAAAAATCTGCACCAAGTATCAATGTTAATCCTTTTAGTAATT
Organism: Acleris emargana; assembly: GCA_927399475.2. Classification (NCBI taxonomy): domain Eukaryota; kingdom Metazoa; phylum Arthropoda; class Insecta; order Lepidoptera; family Tortricidae; genus Acleris; species Acleris emargana. Next base: position 11,355,879 of record OV656860.1, read on the forward strand.
TTTGAAGTCCTTTGTATTTAAAAAAAAACATACATTTATTTTTTTGACTTATTTTTATTTGTGAAGATGATGAAGGTGATGGCGTGTTCGAATAGTAAATAATCTAAAAAGGATCAGACCGAGGAGTCCGTCGTCAACAGAGTTTTAAATTTATTTATAATATACTGTCTTATCCTGTTTTCATACCGACGCCGCAATTAACAAAATAATGGCGAAAAGTTTCACGACATCGTCATTACGCATGAAAAATGTTTATATTTTATTAATTTGTAAAATGCAAAATGCAGGCTAGATTACGAAGTAAGAACTTACATAGATAAGATTACATTGTGCTTGATAACCTTCTTATTAGAATGACACTTCACTCATTTTTTACTGTCATATAAGCGATAAACAATACTTATACCGTAATGTAATTTTATCTTATTCTCAAAATGACTACACCTACTTTTGGACGAGGAAAAACATTATCGGGACAGTCTCGAGAAATAATTTTTAACGTATTTAATTATTTTAAACAAAAAACTAAAAATGCTGAAGGTGGATTTCTAAGAATTCAAGAGTTATACAAATTAACGACTGCGGCGACTGGGACATCAGAACGAAGTGTACAGCGAATCGTTAACTGTATCTGCAAAAATGCGACTGAGGGATCGACTTCTAATGTGTTCGTGACACCCGGCGAAAAACGATCACGTTTGTCGAAAAAATCGGAGGTGGACAATTTTGATTTAAACGTCATCCGAAGGTGTATTTAAGATTTTCACAAAATACACAAAACACTACCAACTATTAAAACATTACACAAAGTTTTAAAGGAGTCGATAGATTTTCCTGGCAGTGTCAGTTCTTTATTACGACTGGTACATAAAATGGGATTCCGGTGGAAGAAGATTCAGAACAACAGGATGCGGATAATTGAAAATGACCACATTCGTTACGAAAGATTTATGTATTTACAAAAATTACAAGAATATAGAGACCAAAAACGGCCTATTGTGTATACCGATGAGACCTACGTGCATAGCACTCATACTACGCCAAACGCATGGACTGACAACAGCAACAGTGGCATCAGAGTTCCCATATCAAAAGGGCAAAGACTTATAGCGGTTCATGCTTGTACAGAGGAAGGCTTTGTAGAAAATGCTTTGCTGACATTCAAATCTAACCAGAAGTCTGGAGATTACCACAGTAATATGAATGCTACAAATTATCAAAAATGGGTGAAGGAATATTTGTTACCGAACTTAAAGCCCAGAAGCGTCCTCGTCGTCGATAACGCTCCTTATCACAACGTTCAGGTGGATCGAGCTCCAGTAAAAAACTCAAATAAAAAAGAGATGCTGACCTGGTTAGATAAAAATAAAATATCATACCCAAAAAGAAATACTAAAATCGTTCTGTACAAAATAATTAAGAAACATAAAGACACAAAGAAAACTTACAAGTTAGATCAAATACTGCGAGACCACGGTCATTCTGTACGTCTTCCACCTTACCATCCAGATTTAAACCCAATTGAGATGTTGTGGGGCATTATAAAAGGTAAAGTAGGGACAAGGAACGTCACTTTTAATATGAACGAAGTTCAAAAACTATTCATCGATGAAGTTCATGCCGTGAAAACAGAAACGTTTCATGATACTTGGAGAAAGTCCCAAGAAACAGAGCGTTCGTACGAGTCTATGGAACACCGGCTAGACGACCTTACTGATGGTTTCATTGTTAATATAGGTGACAGCGAGGACGAAGAATCTTCAACATCTAGTAGTTCAAATGATGCAGTCGGATTAACAATTTTTTAAATAAATTTTATAGTCAGGTTATGCATATGTATGTACAGTCGAGTTCATAAATATGTGTACACTTTTTTACCTACTCGAATGCGGTCGCTAACAATTAGTTTGCAAACGCATTCGACTAGATAAAAAGGGTACACATATTTATGAACTCGACTGTACAGTCAGCGTCAAATAGTTTGTAGCAGTCAAAGTGGTCGAAAAGTTCGGTACATCATACTAAATGTATCCTATACCAAACTATTTGACCACTTTCACTGCTACAAACTATTTGACGCTGACTGCACATAAACCACAGTCAATTAATGCATTTGTACATATGAGGATAAAGTATTTACATTAATGGTGTTGTTTTAATTTAAGACTGATAGATCTATCAAACCCATCAATCCCAGGACCGCTGCTTAGAAGGCAACTCCCGTTACCGCTAAGCCACAACGTGTTGTCAAAGATTTTTCATACATTTTATTCATGATGAAAGTAGACCTTAGTTTACTAGATTTATCTTCATGGATGGTTTGCGTGGCACTGCAGTATACTACGTTAGGTGTTCTTGGTTTCCAAAGGTTTCTTATTTTGGCGGGTATGCCAGATTTTCTTAGACACAATTATCGTAATTACTTTTTGCATCAACCTGTATTTAATAATTATGTTATGCACACATAGACATTTTCATTCACTCGTTCAATCCATTCGTGCCAACTCTCGTGAATATATCTGTACAAAAAAATCAACATTTAAAATTATTCCTCTTATATTCTGCTGCCCGCCATAATGCCATGATAGCATAGCATGACAATTTTTTTTTCACGGTACGGCATGGCCATCTTGAAAATACACATACTGCCAACATTAGAAAAAATAATCGAGTTGGTCACGACCAAGGAGCAATACAACACAACACGGAGGATACAACACAGAGGTTGTACGCCGAACATCCGTTCGAAACAAGAAACTTGACATTTATTACGTCACGAATATATTCCATCTCTTTCTTTAGTTAGGGTAAGAATGAGGTGGAAGTCATTTGTGAAATATGAAAGAAAGAGATGGAATATTTAAATACGTAATAAAGGTAAAACTTTTTCGTTCGGCGCGGCGCTCAACCTCCTTGCTGGCTCCTTGGTCGTAACCTCGATTAAACTTTTCTAATGTTGGCAGTATGAGTATTTTAACTTTTTTCTGAATATAGAAAAAAAAGTTTGCAATAGAAAAAGCGGGAAACAAGATTCTCACAGTCGAAATGAAAAGTAGAGTGTCCAACTCGGGTGAAATTGCCCATTTCCCCTCGAACTATTGGCGCTCTCACTTCGTTCGAGCGCCAGAAATATCTCGGGTGAAATGGGTCACTTTCCACCCTTGGTTATCAATCTACTAATTAATTCTTACGTCCGTATTCGATTTCAGGAAAAACCTGTAAATAAAAAAATAATATTAAGAAATATTTGGTCCTGGCGATTCAAGACTGCGCCGAGCGTACGCCGGATGTACAGTGGCGCCCTCATTACTACTATTGAGTTTTCTAATAAATGAAAGTATTTTCTTGAAATCGGACGGTGCTTTTTTGTACTACAAATGAAAACACAACTTACAGGATAAATCACATAGTTTACTAACAATTGACCTTCGAGTTATCAACTTAACGAAAAACAGTGGCCACCTTTTCCCGTTAAGCTGACTACTCAAAGGGTAACTGTTATCAATCAAACTTTGTTACGTATCCCATAAATTGTGTTTTTACTTGCGCTACAAAAAAGCATCGTCCAATTCCATGGAAATTCTTTAGTTTATCAGAAAACACAATAATAGTATTGAGGGCGCCACTGGACGCTCGACGTTTGCTCGGTGCAGTCTAAGAGGATTTTGTGTGCTAGAGGGGGGTGATAATTGAAGGAGGAGGAAACCAAGAAGAACTTGCGTAAAGGATTTAAAATTAAGAAGCAGGCAACGTGCCGTATCATTGTGTTAAATATAAGGTTAGGTTAGGGTTTTCCAAAAGTAAATTTCTATTGCAAGCTGAATCTTAATTTTTTTCAGCCTCATATTTTCGTCTCCGGATTACCTTTAATCGCAAACGTTTCCACTTGAAATTAAGTCGATGTAGGTATTGTAGGTTTTTTTTTTGATTAATGTTACTTTTGCAGTAGGCCGGACTAAACCGCACAGAAATAGGAGCTCCGCGAGCGGGGTCGATCAACGATATTAAATTCATTTCTGGAGTAGGAAATCTTGCGACTAAACACGACTGTGGAAACTCTGTTAGGAATAAATGGAAATGGAAAATCCGCTACCAGTAAAATTTGATTTTTGTGAATGACCGCCACACTCTTCCATTCCCTTGAAAGGGTTATACTAAATAAAGGTTGAAAGGTTTTATTCCTACGACGAAATTAATAATGAACTGTGTTTTCCAAGGGTTACGGCAAGCCGGTGGATTGGTGGTCGATGGGCATCATCCTCTACGAGTTCCTGGTCGGGTGCGTGCCCTTCTTCGGAGACACTCCTGAGGAGCTCTTCGCTCACACTGTCAATGGTAAAATAGCTTATAAAGGCAATGTGTGTTACAAGGTTTTAACTTGACATATTTGTCAGCATTTTAATATTTATATCCTTTCAATGTATCTTTCAAGGTGTCATCTTTGAGAAACCTAGGTCTTTTTTTTAAACTAGCAATTTACTTTGTATTTTTTTAATTTTCGAGACATTCCAATAAAAATCGAGACTTGCCCGTAAATAAACCCTTTGAGTAATATCTGATTATCTAGCGCAAAAGGCAAAACGGAGCTCTTTTTCCATGGACTAATATGTAATTTCGTATGGACTTGCCTCTAATCATTATTTTAACCACACGCATTTATAACATTGTATCTCTTCCGAGTCGCATGTATTCCCATTTTAAGCCGGATCCACATCCTTGGTGTTTGCCGTAAACACTGCAAGACGCAACTATATGTTAGAGTGAGCTTAATGCATTTCCATCTCACTCTAACGCATAGTTGCATCCTCGCAACTATCAACTCGAAGGTGTCAAAACCATAACCTTCCGAGGCGACTTCGTACCCGCGAGGTTGTCAAAATTATTTTAAATTCGAAATGTGTGGCTTTGGAATCGGTGAGACTGTGCTATTAAGTCTCATTTTTGCTCATACAACACTATCTAGTTGTTTAAATCAATGCTGGTGCTGCTGTTGTCGGTTCTTTACATGCGTCTTTTAATGAGCGTCACAGTTTATTAATTTCGCGACTCTTCTGTCAGACGACATCGAGTGGCCCTCGGAAGAGGACTTCCCGATCGCAGTAGAAGCCCGCACCATCATCACGGAGCTGCTGGCGCGCAACCCGCGCGACCGGCTCGGCACCGCCGGCACCGCACAGGTCAAGGTATGCCGAAGAGTTATCACACCATCTTATACTTTTTTCTTCTCGTACCGATGGCTTCCACTATGCATAGGTTTACTCTTGCCCAGAAGGCTACGGTACTGATCGCCCTGTCTCTTGCATTCAAATTTATAAGACAACTGTAAGAGTCATCTTCCGGTCTGGGTTGTACTGGTAACAAAAAATGTTGGTAAGTTTTCATATGTTTCATTCCGGGAACACCTTAAAATTCAGTTTTTTCACTCGATTAAATTTTCTATGAAACTTTTCCTTTTTGTGACACGACAATTAGCCATACCATTGTAAGCATAATTTTCATAGCACAACGGAACTATTTTCAACTTCGTTGTTTGTATGGTTAACTGCACTTAACTATGGTCCAACTTTTAGGTCCTTACCCATGTAACGCTGGAGTTATTTTAAATTAAATGAATAATTACATACATACATAAACTCACGCCTTCATTCCCAGAGTGGGGTAGGCAGAGCTAAAGAATTACCAACAAGTCTTAAAACTTCTTGATAATTCTGTAACCACATTTTGCACAAGTAGGCTAAGATGTTTCCCAGTGTATTAGTGACAGGTGGCAAGCGCATCGCCTAACAGTACTACAAGCCTTTATTCCCTTAGTCGCCTCTTACGACTTCCACGGGAAGACATGGAGTGGCACTATTCTAACCCGGCAACCACACGGGTAATAATTCAATTGTCATATGTAGGTTAGGTTAGGTTAGATAAAAGTTAAGGCTGCTATCAAAAAATTGCTTTCGGAATTATGACTCTTCGGAATTATGTAGTGTACCCGTTTCATTACATCCTTTAACCCACAGCCAAGCAACAGTGTTTGCATTGTTGGTGTGGGGAAAAGACGGATTGGTGGATTGAAAATACTATAATAGTTATTTTACGTTTTAGGAACTTATCCATCTTCTTCTTTCTAATATATATATTTCTCGTGTCTCGGTGTTTGTAATTAAACTCCTCCGAATTGGCTCGACCGATTTTCGTAAAATTTTGTGTGCATATGCACACAGGTTAGGTCTGCGAATCGGACAACATCTATTTTTCATCCCCCTAAATGTTAAGGGTGGTTCACCCCAAAATTTTACATACATGGCAAAACAACGTTTGCCGGGTCAGCTAGTTGTACCATAACCATCAGTGTAGTTTCTACTTACCATCAAGGAATTCGGATGTTTATCAGTTTTACATAATATTTAAATTAGCCGTGTTGTACATTTGCTGACGTCACACGACTAATGAAATGACACTTGGAAATTTATAACCCGACTAGTGATGGGCCGCGGTAATATTCCCGTTACCAGTAAGTTTCCGTTTGGGAATATTCCCAGTAAGTTTCTAATGTTACCAGTAATATTCCCAAAAGGTGGGAATATACTATACTGGTGATTTATATGAGATTTAATGATTATATAGTTAGTTAAATAAGCAATATGCATAGATATATATTCCTTTCTCTTTTACACATATCACCTTTTTTCTCTTTCACACAAACTTCTTATCTGAAATGGCACAAACACAAAGGACTTAGCTTTGCCCTTGACTCGACTCAGTGCACGTGCTTTTTGTGATGATAGTGAAAAATGTGATAATGATTACTAAGCTTAAAAAAAATCGTTTTTCATGAAAAGAGGAAAAACATTTATTCACGCCAAAATTACACAATCTAAAAACATAACAAAATTAAAAAAATATAGTAAAACAAATTCTTAAAACTAAACTTAAAACCTAGTGTTACCTCCCCAAGCCCTAATTACAGCCTCCATGCGATCCTTCATTGACCTCACCAACGTCACGATTCGTTCTTGAGGAATGTCACTCCACTCCTCGACGACGGCGTCCCGAAGCTGTTCAAGGGTAGCAGGGGCAGTATCACGAGACCGCACCCGGCGTTTCAGATCATCCCAAAGGTGCTCTATGGGGTTCAGGTCAGGACTTCTCGCTGGCCACTGCATCAAGGGAACCCAACCTGATCCAGGTAGTCCCGAACAATCAACGCCGTATGAGAGCGGCCGTTGTCGTGCATGAATGTGAATTCAGGCCCGACAAAACCAGCATACGGGACCACGTGGTCCTCCAGGATCTCTGTGATGTACCGATGAGCAGTCAGGGACCCCTGGCCACGTCCACCTCCAGTGCGGGAGACGCACACAAGGTCGATTTTGCCCTGGATTGAAATTCCGCCCCAGAACATGCAGGATCCTCCTCCGTAGCTGACGGTTTCTTCAAAGCAGACCTGTAAGTACCGTACTCCCTGCCTCCTGTACACTCTTCTACACCTATCGTTGCAGAAAAGGCATACCCTCGTCTCGTCGGAGAAGAGGACAGACTGAAGTCGGACTCGCCTATGCTCTGCTGTCAATTTGGGGCCCGTAGCAGACCTACGAGGCAGGATTTTCTTCTCTCGCAGCCTTCTTCTTACTGTGGAGACGCTCACCGACGTCCTCCAAGCTGTTCGGAGCTGCTGTTGCACGTCAACAGCGTTGGAGAATCGGTTACGCAAACACGTTGACACAATATAGCGGTCGTCTCTGTCGGAAGTGAAACGTCGTCTCCCAGATCCATGCTTCCTGATGTAGCCACCATAATGTTCCAGTCTCCTGGAACCGCTGGGATACTCGTTTCACCCGGAAACGGCTTATGTTGAGTTGTCGAGCAACATCAACCTGCCGTAGTCCTGATTACAGTAGTGCTACCACTTGAGCTGCTTCTTCTGCCGTGATATCCATTTTTCAGAGTTTTCTCTTACTGGAGCTGATCAGGTGTGACTTCTGTGATGTCTGGATAGCAAATTACCCATAATTCATTTTTACCCCCCCTTTTATTCGTGTTCAGGGTGGCACAAGTAGTGAGTCCTCTAATGAGTTTTCCATCACTTTTTTTTAAAGACCCTAACGTGTCGTGATCATTGTTTTTACGAAAAAGAACGATTCGCGTTTTTAAAGTTGATTAACTGTGCTTTCAAATGATACTAATATTGGTAGGGTACAATAAATAAGTTAAGAGCTTTATTCGCTTGAAATCAAAATTTCAAAAGGTGCGATTTTTTTGACGCCGTGTGTATTTGTATAATTAAACTGATTTTCCGACATTTTCTTTCATTTCGATCGAAACTAAGATGTTTTTACCGTGATTTAAAGTGTACTTGGCCATAATTACACGATGGGAATATTCCCAGTAACATTGGAAAAATACCTGGTAATTTTGGGAATATTCCCGGTAACATTGGGAATTTACTTTCTGGGGGGGAGCTCCGTATTTTTTTTTATTCTAAATTGTTCCAATGTTCACCAAATAAGCATAAAACACAAAAAAAATATTACTTTATAATTCAGTTTTTCTATATTTCCCTAAATTTCCAATACTTGGAAATATTACTGGTAACATTACTGGGAATATTCCCGCCATGGGAATATTCCCGGTAACGACCCATCACTAAACCCGACGAATTGAAGTTGTTAAACAATTAATGTACATTTTCTCAAAAATTACCGGAAAAGTTGACATTTCTAACTCCATACTGAGACGCGAAGTACATAGTTTACAGACAGTTCCCAAATCAAAAAAAAATTACATTGCGTGCTCGCTACACAAGCCCGCAATGTTGCATACAAATTTCATTGTTATCTAGTTTGTAACTTTAAAAAAAGTGAAAACGGGCATAATAAAATGAGGGCACAAGTCTTATACATCCATATTTTATTCGAAACGTAACTTTTTTATCTGTCTGGATTAGCTTGATTTTTTTTTTCTTAAAAAGCTTGCGTTTCTCCTTTTCATAAACATAAGTAAAGAGTGATGTTATTTCACGTGAAGTTTCTGTTTATATGCGATTTGTAGCTTGCGATTTTTGAGAAAACCACTTATATGCCTCGGCAGGAACGGCAATTGCGGGCTGAGTATTGGTTTAAACGGACGAGCTTGCGAGTCCCGTTTAAAAATACGAGGCCTGCTTCACTGCCTAGGCAATAATGTACTATTATTTGGTAATTCCCCAGGAGCATGTCTACTTCTGCGGCTTGGACTGGAACAACCTCCTGCGACGGAAGGCGGAGTTCATCCCGCAGCTGGAGAACGACGAAGACACGAGCTATTTTGACAGTGAGTTGTTGCCTTTACTTTGTGTCTAGAGTTTATTTAGTCGTGGTTTGCTAAATGACTGTAGGTATGTTTTGTAAATTAAACATATAAAATTTACACGATCTACCTGTCTGGGAGTCTGGGGTCTAAAATAATGGAGACGTTTAATAAAAAAGTGTTCTAGTTGCGTTGCTAAATGATGACTGTAGGTATGTTTTGAAAATTAAACATATAAAATTTACACGAGATTCCTGTCTGGGTAGTACTAATAAGGTAAAATATGGGAGAGGTTAAATACGTTTTAAAAAATCTATAAATTTTAATAGGTATAACGCGATTTGGACCGCTGTTAGGGGTCAAACGAATGTTATTTCTTAATTTTAAGAGTATTGTGAAGCTAAAAATTTCCATACAAAATAGGAAAATGTTTCACTACCCTTAAACCTAGTCCGATCTTTACGATTTTTTAATATGTTCTAGATATCTTGAAAAACTATTATTTATATCGTTCATTCATTTACTTAATGTTAATGTCAAACGAGTTTCTTAACTTTCCTTGTTGTGTGTACTATTGTGTCCATTGATAATACTAATAAAGTAATAATAAGCGGGGTCTTACCACCCAATATTCCCAATATTCTGGCGGTATTGTTGTTGTCGGTGTTGCTTGTTGTTTTTGTTGTAATGCGGATTGTTGTGGCAGGCCGCTGCGACCGCTACAATCACAGCGAGGCGGACACGGACGAGGCGGGCGAGCCGGCGGCCGAGCGCGACGAGGCGGGGCTGTTCGCCGCCTTCCCCAGCACCTCGCCGCAGTGGCGCCGCCACTACAACCACTCCGGCGCCTCGCACCTCGAGCGGGTCAGTGCACACACACGCGCACACGCATACACACGCACACGCACACACACGGATACGCACATGCACACACACGGATAGGCACACGGATACGCACATGCACACGCAAACGTATACGCACGGACATGCACACACACACGCCAAAGGGCTCGGTTTTCCGAAGTATTTGCAAAATACTTATAAAACACTTCGTCGGTGATGCTGCAAAACCGCGTAACTAACAAATTTATGATAGAGCAAAATAAACCTTATTATCTTATGAGAAAGGTGCATTTTTCTCCTTATTTAAAATGTTACTTACGCGGTTTTGCAGTATCACCGACGACTTGTCAAGTCCTCTCAGTATGGTACATGTTTGTATATTTATTTCAATTATTTTTCACAGAGCACGGATAGTTGGCCGGGCACGCCCGACAGCGCGGGCCCGCCGAGCACGCCCACCGCTCCCCTTCACCACCACCCGCGGTGCCCTGTGAGTACTGAATTGTATAATATACATTCACGTAAACGACTATTTAGATGGCGGGGCTGGTATTCGTAAAGAGAACATTATTACTTTCAAACTTAACTACCAGGGGTACAGAAATTATGAGGATGTGCGCACCTAAAACAATAAGTCTGGTGGTCTTAAGATCAGAATGGTATATTTAAAAGTAAAATGTTGCAGTAACATATTTTTTCCTGTTCATTTTGATAACATACGCTATGCCGCAGAATCAGAAAGTTTGAGTATAAAACTAAAATGCAATACTTTTCTCATAGATGATAATCCCTGGCGGCTCGGCGTCGACGGCGGAGTCGTCGCAGACGGACTCGGACGACGTGTCGCCCGCCGCGCGCCGCCGCCCCGCGCTGCGCCCGCACCCCGCGCAGCCCTCGCGCGCGTGCGTACACACACACACACACACACACACACACACACACACACACACACTGCTGGAACATTACATACACCAACATATTGATACTCTCTGTTGTTCCCGTCCGCGTACAAGCGTAATAACATGGTGGATATAACATCCGTCACTTTCTAACACTTAAGCACGACAGTGACGGATGCGACGCCCGCAGGTTTTCTATCGCATATCCAATCATCTTCTAAACATTTCCATAAGTTTGTACGCATCCGCAACGCGCGTATATATGTACGTAAGTCTGAAACCAGTCAGTCTATCTTGGTGCGCTCTTTTGATCAACTACATAACCTGGTTTAAAGTATAAAGTGTTTTTTATATTGTATCATTCACATATCACACTAGTTTATATTTCTCACGTTATCATCTGTTTCTCTGCATGACTGGTATTAGTTTGTATTATCAAAACGTACGAGGCCTAAGAACTAAAACTAATGACCTATATACAAATATACTACTTAGTAGTTATGATGTCATAGCACTAACTGAGACGTGGCTGCGGCCTGGCGTTTGTGATAATGAATTTATCGACTCAAGGTACAAAGTATATAGAAAGGATAGATCAATTTCAAGTAGCTCTAAAAGAGACGGGGGTGGAGTAATGCTGGCTGTCTTAAATGATCTCAAATCAACTAGATTATATAATTCCGAATGCACATGCGAGGCCCTATGGGTTAAAGTACAATCAAATGTGAACAATGTCAATAAACATATAGCTATCTGTGTCGTGTATCTTCCCCCCCCCCGTCAAGCTTGAGACCCTAGTTAGCTTTTACGACACCATAAATAGTGTTTCCAGTCAGGTGGATGACATAATTGTGCTTGGAGACTTTAACCTTGGGTTTATAAATTGGTCAGTCGGATGTAATAATGGTATTGCTTGCATGGTGCCATCCAACTACTGTAACCCCCTGGGCTATTCTTTGGTCGACAATATGGCAATTAATAGCCTAACTCAATATAATCATATTACAAATTGTGATGGGAGGTTGTTGGATCTTATATTAAGTAACAATCCAAACATTATTGTATCATCCCCACTAGACGTACTAAGTAAATTGGATACTAAACATCCTGCTTTATTGCTCACATTTAAATACGTAACATGTCATCATGGCCAAAAAGTTTATCGTACTGATTTTAACTATTTTAAAGCAGACTATTCGAGTATTAAAAAACAACTATTTGATACAAATTGGCAGGATATTCTAAATTATCTTGATGTAAACGAAATGATTTCAGCATTTTATGATATTCTTAATGATCTTATAGGCAAATTTGTACCAAAACGATCTCTTAAAAAATCGAAATACCCATCTTGGTTTAAATACAGTTTAATTAAAATGCTATCAGAAAAGGATAAATTAAGAAAAAGGTATCGTAAATATCAGAACCCTCGAGACAAAGTTGATTATGAAGTACTGCGTGACAGATGTCATAAATTACTGGCTAAATCATACTCTGAATATAAATCAAAAATTGAAACACAAATAACTTCCAACCCAAAAGCTTTTTGGAGGTTCATCAAAGATAAAAAGAAAGGTCAAGGCACCTATCCCCCTTGTATGCATTTGGATGGAGTTAAGGTGGAGTCCGGACAAGCTATAGCTAACTCTTTCGCTAGACAGTTTTCTTCTGTTTTCAGTAAAGATCTTCCTTCTGTGGTAAACCCTCAAGCTCTGGACGACCATGGTTTCATTTCACAAATCACCTTTACCGAGAAGGAGATCTTAAAGAATATACAAAAACTTGATATTTTTAAAGGCGCCGGGCCAGATGGAATTCCTCCTCTCTTCATAAAACGCTGTGGTAAAGCAATATGCTTGCCTCTAGTTATAATTATGAATACTTCTTTACAAGAAGGAATATTTCCTGACGAGTGGAAAAAGGCTAGAATCACCCCAATTTATAAGAAAGGAGACCAGAACGACATCAAAAACTATAGACCAGTGTCAATACTATCATGTTTTTCTAAAATATTTGAATCTTTGGTGCATCCACACTTTGTAAATCATACAAATAAACTCATTTCGTTTGCACAACATGGTTTTAAGTCTGGGCGTTCTATTGATACCAACCTAATTTCATTTGTCACTGACCTATCGCGAAATCTTGACAAGGGGCTAGAAGTTGATGCTATATATACGGATTTTAGTAGTGCATTCGACAAAGTTAACCATAAATTACTAATAGTCAAGCTTCAATCATGCGGTGTATCTGGCTCCTTACTGAGTTGGTTTAACTCATACTTAGCAAAAAGACTTCAAGTAGTTGTAATAGATGGTCACACTTCGCAGGAATATGTAGCGGAGTCTGGAGTTCCTCAAGGATCGCATCTCGGCCCCGTGCTTTTTTCACTATTCATAAACGATATTACCACCAACCTAAATGAATGTAGGTATTTACTGTATGCGGACGACCTTAAAATTTACAGAGCAATTACATCTACAGATGATACCAACCTATTGCAAGAGAATTTAAATAAGATTGAACAGTGGTGTTCTGACAATGCCATGTCTCTTAATGTTATGAAATGCGTCTACATACAATTTTCACGGAAGAAGCATACATTTCCATCAGCTTATAAACTTAATGGTACAAACCTACAAAGGGTCATTGAGATCAGAGATCTGGGAGTGGTTATGGATAATAAACTTAGTTTTATTCCTCATATGGATTCCATAGTAAAGAAGTCTGCTCAAACACTCGGCTTCTTGAAACGAAACTTCAAAGACTTCCGTCATGCTAAGACTAAGATTCTTCTTTATAATGCACTTGTCCGAAGCCAACTTGAATTTGCTGCCACGGTCTGGAATCCGCTCTATTCTATACATTCTCAGCGTATTGAAAGTATTCAGAGGTCATTTACTAGAAGTCTGGCTTACACGTCGTCAAATATATCACACCGCTGCCCATATGAGCAAAGATTGCGTTTTTATAAAATGGACACTTTGCGTGATCGTCGTAAAATTCACGACCAACTATTTCTATACAAAATATTGAATAACAGGATTGACTGCAGTGCCCTTCTGGAAAAATTGTATATTTCAGTGCCGTACCATTTGCCTAGAAAACCTATAAGTAAAATATTTCATTCTCCCATTTGTAGAACCAATTTAGGCCGCAATTCACCTTTGTCGCGATTTGTCTCCACATACAATGATTTAAATTCAAAAATGCCTAATATAGATATCTTTAGTGATAACTTAAACACATTCAAACATAAATTGCTGAAGTCAATTAGAAATTAATTTATTCTTAGCATAAAATTTTGCTTTTAGTAACATTATATAATTCCTCATATTTAATAATTATAATAGTACCTAACTATGTGAACCGCGCACTTTAAAATGTGAATGCTGTACATCCCTGTAATAGGCTTACATATAATGAATAATGTGGTCAGGAAATATCATATTGTGAATGATGGATATGTATGCTGTTGGTATGTCTTTAATAAATAAATAAATACATTGACCTTTACTATAAGGCGCCGTATTACAATAGGGATATGGTTTGGAATATCGCTGTGCGAGCACTACATAATTATCATTGTGCGCGAGTGAAAGAGATGAGTAATAGTAAATTAATGTGCGAATGTCTGTGTTCGGTACCCGCGCTTTAGTTTTGGAAAGTTTTTTGATAGCAATTGGATGTGTGGAAAATTCATAGGAGTATTTTAGATTTTTTGACAGACGTAAAGCTATGGCTTTGAGTCTGCTATTCTAGAGTGGCAAAATGCAAAAAAGTCAAACTAAAAACTCTATAACATAACAAAATATTTGAAGAAATTTTGTCACTATTAGGTCGGATACTCCAAAGAAGGAGCCCAAGAGCATGGACAAGCTGGACCGGCCGGAAAAGACGAAACCAGTAGCGCTCGTGGCCCCAAAAGCCATGCGCCGGTCGGCCAGCACCTCGGGGCTCTCGCTGGTCATACATCCAGGTATGTATCATACAGTTTGAATGGGCAGGTTACGTATATACTACTTACAAGGAAAGGTACCCAACTGTCCGGCTCCGATTTGATTTATATTTATATATGTTATAGAGTAGTCTAAAATAACGGACACTTTTTTTTTAGCTGCCCAAACAACCTATTCGGAGATATTGTCCTCGAATACTTTGGAGGACAGTTTCATTTAAAAAGTGACCATAACCTTTAAGTTCTGAAGAGTTATATTAAAGCAAATTGCTGGGTTGATTATGTTGGAGAACATGAAAAAATTTAAACCAATTCTCGCCCCGCAATTGCCTGCTTCACTGCCTAGGCAATAATGTACTATTTTAATAAAGCCTTACAGTCAATGCAAAGTAAGCACACGAGCAAATACAATTGCGATCGCATAATTAATGTATGTATGTGTGTGGTCCCCCAGCAGAGCAGAGCTCGGGCGCGGGCTCGCCGTGCGCCGGCAACACGTCGTCGACCAACTCGTCGCGCGACTCGTCGCCCTGCCGCGACCCGCCCTCGCCCTTCGCGCACCACAACCACTCGTGAGTCACGACCTTGCAATACCTTAGCTGCAACCACCTACTTACACGTTATGATTGCCTAGTACTGAAAGATTAACGGTTAATTTGTAGAGTCCTTATAAATTATTAAATAAAAAGTTGGGAGATACAGTTGTGGTCATATAATTAAGAACGATTTGAAGTTGCAGAATATATTTATCTAAATCATGACATGTGTAGTTATAATGTTCCTTCTTAAAAGTAACTAGTTATGTTTTGAAATAGCCACATGAATAGAGCAAACGGGATTAGGAATATAAAATAAAATCTCTAACTATTTCTTTTACAAATTGTATTTTTTCTCTATAGTAACAAATTCAAATAGTAATAAAGCTGGACAAATAATTAAGAACGATTTATTGAACTGCTCGAGAGTTGTATTATATGAAACTTAGACTAAATAAATCACATTAATGTGAAGTGCGTAAAGGAAAAAAAGATATTTAATACATTTTAAACAAAAATTAATAGTTAGTAGCGTGTCCACGGCTTTTAATTACTGCTTTACACCGGCGAGGCATAGACTCTATCAATTTTTGACATTTCGCAAGAGAGATAGACTTCCATTCTTCTAAGAAAACGTCGTACAGCTCTCTTAAATTGCCACACTGTCGATTTGAAACCTTTTTCTTGACTTCACACCAAAGATGCTCTATTGGGTTTAGATCTGGGCTGTTAGCTGGCCAATCTAAGACAGAAACTGATTGCGATGTGAGAAATTCCTTAACGGTACGTGCAGTATGCTTTGGATCATTGTCGTGCTGGAATGTCCAAATAACCGGAAGCACGTCTTCAGCATAAGGTAACATTGTTTCTTCCAGTATAGTTTTGTATTGGAATTGATCCATGTTTCCTTATATCAACTTAACAGGTCCAACACAATGTCCAGAAAAGCACCCCCAAATTTTTACATTTCCCCCACCATGCTTTAATGTCACTTTTGTGTACTTAGGGTCGAATGCTTTATTCGGAGGTCGTCGTACATATCGTTTTCCATCAGAACATACCCTGTTTATTTTTGTCTCGTCAGAAAAAAGAAAATTTTTCCACTGTCTAACTGTCCAGTTTTCATACCTTCTTGCAAATGCAAGCCGGGCTTGCCTATGACACCGTTTCAACATGGGCACCTTCCTTGCTATCCTCCCGTGCAACTTTTCTTCTACTAAACGCCTTCGAATAGTGCGTGCCGAGATTGCTGAAGGATTGTTTTCACCAAAATATTCTTTTCTCAGCTCATTAGACCCTTTAAAAGGATTTTGTTTTGCCAAACGAATGATATTTCGATCATCTCGACGACATGACTTCCTCTGTTTAGGTTCACGCGGAACATTTGAAGTAGTTTGATACGTCGCAAAGTGCTTCACAGCGTGGAAAACCATTGTTTTTGAGCATTGCAGATGGTCGGCTATCTTTTTATACGACCAATTCTTCTCGCGAAGTTTTATTATTACTTCCCTTGTAGATTTATTGCAACTTTTATTTTTCCCCATTGTTTTTATACGAAGCAATCACCTTTTAAACTCTTACAGCACTAAATGGCGCCAAAATCATACAAATAGTGACCTACAACCAACAGAGCCACAGAGTGTTCTCTATTTAAATTTGAATAAAAAAATAAACCATTCAGCGTTCTTAATTATGTGACCAGCCAGTAAGAAGTAATACTAGGTTCAGATCTAATGTAAAAAGTTTATCTATTTATTTTTTAGCCAATCATTTGTATCAGCGAATGAACCGGTAGTATGCAAAAGTTTTGCGATACAGAGAGAAATACAAAAAAATACATGCAGTTAGTTATACTTGTTAGTTGGAAAAAAACTTCCCTTTAAATAAGCGTTCTTAATTATATGACCACCACTGTATCTTGCGATGCAGTAGGAATATTTTGTGATCTTTCTAAAGCTTTTGATTGCGTTGTTCATACGACCCTTATTTTAAAATTAGAACATTATGGATTGTCCAATAAAGCTATAAGTCTTATGTCTTCTTATCTAAGTGATAGAAGTTAAACAGTTGTTTTAAACAAAACGCAATCTGATGGAGCTACAGTGAAAATAGGTGTGCCTCAAGGCTCTATTTTAGGTCCTTTTCTATTTATGGTTTACATAAATGACTTACCACCAACAGTAGATAAACTTTGTGATATTGTACTTTATGCTGATGATACTTCACTAATTTTCAATGTAGACAGAAAATCCATAGACTACAGTAGGATAAACACCACACTAGTTAAGGTACTTAATTGGTTTACTAGCAACAAATTCCTACTAAATGCTATGAAAATTAAATGTGTTAGGTTCGCTTTGCCTAATGTTAAACCGTTAGATTCTAGTATTTTTTTAAGTGACGAGTGTTTGTAAAAAGCGCCGGCTTAGATTAAATGGAGACTAACCACGGTTCTTATAAACATTTAAGTGAAAATCAACTCGTATCCTTATTCAAACTTGAGTATGAAAAAGCGTCACTAAGGAACGACTTAATCACCATTAAATAACTCTGAGTGCGGCTGTAACAGTCACTTTTAGAGTGTGAAAAGTAAATATAACTAATACATACATACATACAGTGGTGGACATATAATTAGAAACAGTACATAAAACTTAGGTAAACACAGAATGAACTATCGTTATGAGTAAAAATTATATTGATTAAATCACTATTGACTATGCCAGAATATAGCCAATGAGTTAAAAAACTCATAAAATATTTAAAAAAGTAAATCTGTTCTATCTTTAATTATTAAAAGATTTTAAAAATCATGATAGTTGAATTTCTATTACTGGCCGCTTGGACAACTAATTAGAAACAGGATCCATGGTTCGTTCCATTTTTGAAACTAAAAAAAAAACCTCTTTTTACGCTTTTTCTGTTGTTTCGGCGGCAATTAAACGTCAATTTGGAAAATTACGTGAATAATAAGTATTGTTAAAAATGGGTAAAAATAAGAGTTGTGACGAGTCAACCAGGCAATTAATCGTTAAATTACATTTAGATCGAAAGTGGACTTATAGAAGAATTGCTAAACATCTAGAATGTTCTGTGAAGAAAGTTTTCAACGCTATTGCTCATTATAAAACTAACGGAACTACTAAAAGTGTTGTTAGAAAGGCTCGTCCAAGGAAAACATCTCCCCGGGAAGATTCGCAAATAATACGTGTAGCTAAACAAGACCCGTTCAAAGGCTCCAACGAGATTAGAAATGAAGTTTTTTCACCTGATGACCCAAGGAACATTTCCTCGAAACTGGTACGCCGCAGATTAGTGGAAGCTAAATTGTTCGGGAGGGTTTCTCGAAAGGTACCGCTTCTTACCAAGCAACACCGAGAGAAGCGATTATTATTTGCAAAGAAATATCTTAACTGGACCGTACGAGAATGGAAAAAAGTGTTATTCTCGGATGAAACAAAAATAAATATGGTGAATTTAGACGGCAAACGCTACGTTAGACGTCCAATAAACCATGCTTTTGATTATAAATACACGAGGAGCATAGTCAAACACGGCGGTGGTAATATTAAAGTATGGGGATGTTTTTCTGGTTGCGGAGTTGGACCCGTCCGTAAGATTCAAGGTATAATGGATCAATTTCAATACAAAAACATCTTAGAAGAGACAATGATTCCCTACACCGACGACCATTTGCCTGTGACCTGGATCTTTCAGCACGATAACGACCCAAAACACACGGCCCGCAGTGTTAAATCCTTTCTTAGTGAGCAACGTGTTACCATGTTAGACTGGCCTGCAAATAGTCCCGATTTAAATCCAATTGACAATTTGTGGTACGTCGTTAAAAAAAAGTCTCCGTTAAACGTAATTCCAGTCAAAATGAACTTTACGAAGCCTTTGTTGAGGCATGGAACTCGATCCCACTCGATAAATGTATGAAATTACTTGAATCAATGCCACGTCGTTGCAGAGCCGTCATTAATAACAAAGGCTATGCAACTAAATATTAATTGTTAAGAAATTTAGCAAACCAAACATTATTTTACATAAATAATTTGAAATTGTTGACGTTGACACGTTAAAACTTTGATTTTTACCAAAATTCAAAATTCAAAATTCAAAATATTTATTCAGTAAATTGGCCACATGCGGGCTCTTTTACACGTCGGAAATGTACAGTGAATCTACCAGCGCTTCGGACAAGACCATCATTGCGGAGAAGAAGCGCCGCAAGAAACTCCAGCAGAAGGTCATTTTTTCAATCATAAAAACATAATTATACTTAAAAGTAAGTTACATTAAGTGATATTAAGGTAATAAAGTAATAAACAATAAATTCTTAAAACAAGCAAAAATAAAATTTTTACAAATGTAAGGTCAATAAACCTTAAAATAAAATAATGACTATGAGAACAACACAACGAGGTCTCTACGTCAAAAGCCATATAACTTGGATAATAAATTGAACAACAAGTCCTTGCAAACGTGAACAGACCGGACCCCACAAACAGCACCCGTTCACGAGTATGACGCGTATCTCAGCCATCGCCTCTCTCAACCATGTGATCGGGAAAGTGGCGACCCGATCAACGACGCCGCCGTAAGCAAAGACCTTTGAGCGAGCATGACATGCTCATGCTGCCGGACAACAAAAGTAATATTGTGTGAAACAGCTGTCCGGCGAGAAACATCACAGTGTGTTCTCATTTAAAATCTTCTTGTACACACAAGAGTAGAAAATATAAAATACAATTAGTAAATCACAGTCGACTTACTGAGTCAGTGCTAGAATACAAAATTAGCTTAGACACTATTTTATATTGTAAATTTTAAAATTTACACTACTAAAATACATCTTGGTCACCAATAAAGTCATTTACAGTGTAATAAGCCCTACCCAATAAGCAGCGCTTGATGTGAGACTTAAATTTATTGAACGGCATATTGACGATTTCAGATGGTATCTTGTTGTAAAAACGTATACAGTTCCCCGCAAACGAAGTGCTTACCTTACGGAGACGGTGACCTGGAAGTGCGAGCTTATCCCTATTTCTAGTATTTAAATTATGAACGTCGCGGTTATGCCTAAACTCTTGTATGTGTTTGCGTACATACATGATATTCTCAAAGATATACTGAGACGCGACTGTAAGAATATTGATTTCTTTAAATTTATCCCTTAACGAAACACGAGACCCCAATTGATAAATAGCACGTACAGCCCGCTTCTGTAATACAAAGATGGTTTGGATGTCAGCCGCTCTTCCCCACAGTAAAATTCCGTAACTCATAACACTATGGAAATAACTATAGTACACAAGTCTCGCCGTCTCGACGTCAGTAATTTGTCGGATTCGCTTTACCGCATAAGCCGCTGAACTTAGTTTACTTGCAAGTGTGGATATATGCGCACTCCATTGCAGTTTCGAGTCTAGAGTGACACCTAAAAATACTGTTCTACCTTCAAATTCCAGTGTCTCATCCTTCAGTCTTATTCTATCCGCATTCATACTCCTAACGTTGGACAAAGAAAATTTAATGCACTTGGTTTTTTTGGCATTTAAAAGTAAGTTGTTGGCTGTAAACCAGTCAACAATTGTAGACAACGCAATATTGATGTCATTAAAATTATCCTGTTTCCTATCCGCTTTGAATATTAGTGAGGTATCGTCAGCAAACAAGACTATTTCATGTTTATCGCGCACTACATACGGGAGATCGTTAATATAGATCAAAAATAAAAACGGACCCAGAATAGATCCTTGAGGCACTCCCATAGCTACAGATGACCCAGAGGATTGTGTTCTGTTAATGTCTACCCGCTGAGTTCTGTGCGCGAGGTAGGAAGCAATAAGATCAAGAGCATTGTTTTTGATGCCATAGTGGCTTAACTTTCGCACTAACGTAACATGATCAACACAATCAAATGCCTTGGACAGATCACAAAAAACTCCAATAACATCTAGTGATTTTTCCCAGGCATCAAATATATGTTTTATTAAAGTAGAACCGGCATCAGTTGTAGATCGTCCCTTGGTAAATCCGAATTGACTGCTATGAAGTAGCTTATTCTGATTAAAGTGTGACGATATTTGATTAAGAATTAATTTCTCAAAAACTTTACTTAGAGCTGGTAGTATCGAAATCGGTCTAAAATTTGTGGGGTCTGATTTTGTCCCTGACTTAAACAAGGGTATGATCTTACTATGTTTCATCAGATCAGGGAATACCCCAATATCGACACACTTATTAAACATGGTAGCTAGGTAAGGCGCAGTTGACTCTAAAATGGACTGAAGTACTGTAACAGAGAGGCCCCAAAGATCTTCAGTCTTTTTGATATTAAGAGACCTAAACGTTTTAATCACAACTTTAGAGGTGACATGGTAAAATTTGAAAATATTCGTGCATTCCTTAACATTAGATCTTAATAAGATTTCAGCCTTATCAGGAGATGATAGTAAAGATTTAGTGGTCTCTAAAGGTATGTTCGTAAAAAACCGCTCGAATTCTTTCGCTACATCCAGGTCCGAGTTTACTAGAGTATCGTCAACTCGCAAGCTGTAGTGCGGGTCTCTAATTCTAGTTCTACCAGTTTCCGTATTAATTACTTTCCAGACGGTTTTAATCTTGTTATCAGATTTGCAAATTTTATTCGAATAATACTGGGACTTCGCGGCAGCACAAATCTGCTTAAATTCCTTAGAATAATTTTTAACGTACTCTAGAAACTCAGGCCTATGATCGACAGCTCTTATAGCATACAACTCATATAATTTGTACCTCTTTTCATGAATCGCTGGTGTAGCCCAGTCACAAAATTTCGTACCTTGCTTGACTTTTACCTTTTTCAGACTAAAGCAGGCATCAAATTCCTTAATAATACAATTAAATAAAGAAGTACATAAACTGTCTGGGTCTTTCCCAGCACACGTCATATAATTCAGTTGGTTAGTGACCTTATTATTAAATAATTCTAATCGATTTTCAGTAATATGTCTAAGTATAAACTCTTGGGGCGCATAATCAGTCTTCCCCTTAAAGGAAGCTTGCTGGCCACAGTGATCTGAACTTAAGTTATTGATTACGGATTTCTGAATAGGTTCAAAATTACTAAATATATTATCAATACAAGTAGCGCTAGTTGCTGTGATTCTAGTTGGCTCATAGAACAGATTGACTAAATTGAAAGATTTAAAAGCACTCTGTAAGTTAATAGACATGGGTGATTCGTCTAGCAGATTAACATTAAAATCACCACACACAATAATACACTTTTTAGAATTAAAAACAAAACTAAGAACATTCTCCAAAACGCTCTCAAAAAGCCTATAATCCGCCGTAGGGGGTCTGTATACGCAAATAATAATATATTGTTCCAATTCAACACACGCAAGTTCAATATGACGTTCAACTGACTCTGCAACAATATCTTTACGCTCCTTACATTTAATGTTTCGATTTACCATAATCAGGGATCCACCCCGACTGCAAGATTGCCTAGCAAACATGCTAACAATGTCATGATTATTAAAATGAAACATACACTCATGCCCTTTTAGCCAATGCTCAGTAACACATAAAACGTGTACATTAGCACTATCTATAAACAAACTAATTTCTAGTTCCTTACTAGAAAATCCTTGTATATTCTGATGAATTATATTTATTACACTATTACCTAACTTATTTTTAATGTTCGTCGGCCTGTGGGCAGGCACGGGGCCGCCGCGAACGACGACAGCCGCGGCCGTTGTCGAAGCTGTCAGTTTAAATCAACCGGCAGCTCCGGCGCGGGGCCGGCGCTAATAAAACTCAGCGCAGGCTCCGTTCTACAGTCACCCGCTATGCTAGCCATAGCGGGGTCTAAAATATTATATGCTAACAACTTAGCACACTCATCTAAGTACCTACATGGTAAATAACAATAGTTATGCGTCAAATCGAACTTTTTTACAAATTTATTTGTATCGAAATATGAAATTTTGGAATTATATAACGACATTTTATATAATATCGAGTTAAAATAATCAATATTTCTATTACCTTTATTTGTTAATTTGTGGGAAAACAGACAAGCAGAAATAATTATTTTACCTATACCGCCTTTGCTAACTTCTGTGAGGGCCTCAGACAAATTAAATAAGTCATATTTACTAAACTTCAAACTATTTCCTAATAATACTACCAACGTTGTCTCGCGACTGAATGTGTCTGCAGAAATTCGGGAGATAAGGTGGTCCATAGACACTCCCGGTAAGCAGTTGTTTACTACGTTATTATGACCAAGGTATTTTACAATTTTGGACCCGAACCCAATACCTACCTCATCTGTATATGTGACAGTCCTGCACACCGGGGTCGGCAAAGCACTAAGTGAGGCTCGCCCAGTAGGTGGCACGCACGGCGCGCGCGGTCCCGGTGGCGCGGGCGCGCAGCTTGGAGTGTCCCCTTGCTGCGCTGCAGCCGCCGCCGCCGGAGTGCGCGGCGCTGCCCGGGGGGCCGGGAGGGGCGTGAGGGGCGCGGGGCGGGCTCGGCGCGCCGGTGCCGGTGACGGCGAGGCGGGTAGGCTCTGCCTCCAGTTTTTCCAGGGAGAGCCGCCGTAGCCATCGCACGATTTACCTACCAGCGAGTCTAGTTTGTCCATGTTGGTATTACCGAGATCGATGATGTTATTCATGAAGCCTATGTACTCCTCCATTTGTTTGCAAGACAGTGTATACTTATTGGTTACATCTTGCAGGGCAAATTGCAATACCTTGAGTTGTTTAGTATTGGCATCAAAATCATGCATAATACACTCTAGTTCATGTTGACAATTTAATAGGTCATTATGTAAGGCTACATTGCTATACCTAATGGGAGTTAATTTCATAAAACGTTTATTACATTGTAGTAAAATTTTTGACTTTTTTATAAATCTACTTAATCTTAAATACTTTTTAATTTTGTTTGATCCCCTCACAGTAATGTTAGAAGGTTTGGGATCAATAAGATCTACAGAGTTAGTAAGGTCTACCGTTTCCATCTGTTTGTTAAATTCACAGTCAGAAGTATTGAGCTCGGCAAACAAGCTTACATTGTAAGCCGACTCCTCCGCAACACATCGCGCACAAGTAGTGTCTTGTTTGACTGGTCGCTCCTCCAGTAGCTGTTCCAGGTCCCGGATCCGCCGCAGCGCCTCCTCATGTGTCTCCCGGCACAGCTGGAACTGGTCCACATCAATCTGGAGGCGATCCCGTTGTTCCCGCATATAATCTAAATCCAAGTCCAGCTTGGCGAGAGAACTTTTGAGGGTTTTGTTATAGTTTATAACACGCAGAACCTCCTCTTCACTCTCGTCGCGCTCTTGCAGCAGCTGTGCATTGAGCTCTTTGACAGTCTTCAGCTCTGACTGTGTGTTCCGGAGTTTGGTAACAAGGACATCCCGACGTGTAGTAGGCTTACTGGTAGCTGAAAACATAATTATAAAGAACAGTACCAGGGCACAAAATAGATAAACCTAATTGCCTAATTACAATCTAAGATTAATTTAAGTTTAAAAATCCTACTGTGTCAATGTCGGACAATAATCTATTAAGGATAGGTATGGATAGTGATTTAATAATTAATACAATAATATTACTTTTCTAATAATAATGTCAATGTATACGTAATCTTAAGTTAAAACTTTAAATAAACCACATTACCTAGGTGCAACTAAAACATGACTCAACTAAATTATTTTCTGGCTGTCAGTGTAGCTTAATTTTATAAAAGCTCATATAGTTTTAGTTAAATTTAACAAAGAGAGAAGTAAAAGACTAACAGGATTATGCAATATTAATACTCCCCTGGTTTCGTTGATGATCAGCACAGCAAACGGTAGTAATTTTTAAAATATTTTTCAAATCACGAAGTCGTTGACCTAGTTACTTGTCAAATTTTGCACTCGTGATATTACTTTCTTCACAGCACTTATAGTTTTGATAACATTTTACACTAAACATTTACATGTTTATCTTCGGTTTTAGTCCCAAATATTCACAATTTAATCATTAAAACTACTTAAAATACATTTAACAAAACCGGTGGCCGATTTTGACGTCTGAACCGGCCGGTGTTGCCAGTTCCAATCCTTCTACCTCATTTCTTTAGTGTTTCTAATTACTTGTCCATGACGGATGGTACTGCAAATGTCGTTTAGTTGTTTGTACGTAACTAAATATCTAAATGGTAGTTGTAAACTCGGATATTTATTTGTTTTTTAATTAATTATAAGTTGTTGAACGTATTCTATGCATTTTGTTGTTTTATTTCCAAAAACAAAAGTTTTACGGCAATGTGCCTTGTATAATGTGAAATACGTCGCAAGTGTTTCTAATTATATGTCCACCACTGTACATACATTGTATTGTATTGTATTGTATTGTATACATACCTTCACGCCTGTATTCCCAGAGTGGGGTAGGCAGAGCTACAGAATTACCTACAACTCTAAAAACCTGTTGATAATTCAGAACCACACTTTGCAAAAATAGGCTAACATGTTAACCAGCGTATTAGTGACAGGTTGCAAGCCCATCGCCTAACAGTACTAAAAGCCTATATTCCCTTAGTCGCCTCTTACGACATCCACGGGAAGATATGGAGTGGCGCTATTCTAACCCGGCAACCACACAATAATTATCATTTATTGTATATGATATCTTTGTACATGTATACTATATTCACGTTTTGTTCACATTGACAGGTTGATCCAGTCGTCGAAGCCGCCGATCGTGGTCCGTCGCGGCCCGCGCGGTTTCGGCTTTACCATCCACACCGTGCGCGTGTATTACGGGGACACGGATTACTACACCATGCATCATCTGGTCTCGGTCAGTGTACACACAGTTGGGGCTAAGGGCTAGCCCCGAGGGCTGGTAGTGTTCCCCCGCTTGAAGGGAAAAGCCCAAAGGGCCTTTGATGCTGTAAAGACGCGTTAGCCTGTTTGGTACGTCCCGGATTCGATTAGCTGGCGGTCTCGGAATGGGCAAATATTTATGTGACGAGCGCGAATATTTGTTCCTGAGTCTTTATGTTTTTTTTAGAATGTATTTCTCAATGTAAGTAAGTTTATCCATAGTGCAAGCCTAGAGCATAGTTCGGACTAGGTCAATTTGTGTTAGATTGTGTTTCGATATTTATTTTATTAAAATACTTTTTGATCGGACTTAGTTTGTTATCTCGAAAATCATTTACAAAAAAGCCTTGACTCCTATTTTTTATCCTGAAAACTCCGACCTTTTTTGTTGATTAACGTCGCTCCTTACCATTGACCGACAATCCATAGTTTGGTTGGGTAACACCAAATAGGCACTCCAGTCTACGGCAAATATTGTAGCATTTATGACCTTATGCTTTATAAATTAAAGACTCATTCGCACGTAGGCCGTGAGCGAGCAAGGCGCCGCCTGGGCCGCCGGGCTCCGCGCCGGGGACCTCATCACACAACTCAACGGGGAGTCCGTGCAAGGACTGTTACACACACAAGTAAGTAACTGTGTCCATATTAGTCGTCGAAAAGTGTTGTCACCATAATTATCACTAAACAGTGGCATTTCTATTAACTTTTTCTTAATATTTTTCTTTTATCGATTTTTAAACTAAGTGTGCTAAGAATTCGTCTTGTGTGTCCAGGTACTCAGATTGTTGCTAGCCGCGCCGCACGCGACCCTTCGCGCTACGCCATTGGATCAAACTACGATACAGGTGAGTTGTAGCCACCACTTAAATTTATTCACATTTACAAAACTACAAATAATTTACTTGCATAGAGGCATTCCATTTTAGTCTTCGAAGTTGTCAACTCATTTGCGATCCTAGGGTTGAAGTCTTAAGATTGTAGTCTTGAGAAAGCAGATGTCGGTCACAGATCCTGGTTTCCTGACTTTACCAAATCATCTGACAAACTATATCGTCGGCGAAACTGCAAAACCGCGTAAGTAATATTTTAAATAAGGAGCAAAATGCACCTTTTTAATAAGAGGGTAAGGTTTATTTTGCTCGATCATAAATTTGTTCGTTACGCGGTTTTGCAGTATCACCGACGATATCATTTTACAAACGGTCATATCGCAAAAACGTGGTGCTCAAACCATTACATATAACATAGGTTACATGGGCTTGTTAAATTAGTTAGGTTAGGTTAAACTTTTGACGACATTTTTTTTTAATAATGCGCCGGGAATTATTTCTTTTCGAAATGAAAGTTTGTCAAATGAATTTGGTAGAAAATTACTGAACCCACTGATTCCATTTATCGCACTCATGCGTATCTATCATGGTGGCCAAGTTGCTACCCATCTTTATCGCACTCATGCGATATCTTATTATGTATTAAATAGGTGGCAGCCCCTGAGTAGTACCCAACAGATGGGTAGCCGGCATGTACAGTCAACAGCATAAATAAGTGATCATTTATGTACCTTGTCGCTTTCAATCTTTTCACAATTTGGTATAACATTTCAAACACAACGTTTAAGTGACAAGGTACATAAATGATCACTTATTTATGCTGTTGACTGTACTTGTAGCGATGAATGAAAATCGCGGAGTGAGCCGCGCCTGCTGGCGGTGAGTTGTGAAGCTTGCCACCAGCGCCTGATATGGTGTCCCGGACCACTGTGTTAAGAGTGAAAACGACGAAGAAGATTTTCTCAAAAATTACCGGAAAAGTTGACATTACTAACTCCATACTGAGACGCGAAGTACATAGTTTACAGACAGTTCCCAAATTAAAAAAGAAAAAACATTGCCTGCTCGCTATACAAGTCCGAAATGTTGCATACAAATTTCATTGTTATCTAGTTTGTAACTTCACGTCTGATACATCCATATTTTATTCGAAACGTAACTTTTTTATCTGTGTCTAGAATAGCTTGAGTTTTTTTTTCTAAAAAAAGCTTGCGTTTCTCCTTGTCATCAAAATAAAGGCGGTAAAGAGTGATGTTATTTCACGTGAAGTTTCTGTTTATATGCGATTTTTGAGAAAAGCACTATATATGCCTCGGCAGGAACGGCATTTGCGGGCCTCGTGTTTAAACCAATTCTCGGCCCGCAATTGCCTGCTTCACTGCCTAGGCAATAATGTACTATTGTAAGGCTCAAGTACCAGGGAAGTATAATCGTTGTGTTACAGGCGGGCGGGCGGCGCCGCATCGGCGGCGGCAGGCGCGCGTCGGCCCCCCCGCGCCCGCGCCCGCGCCGCCGCTGCTCGCTGTTCCGCCGGATCTCCACCAAGCGCGCCTCGCAGGAGATGCACCAGGTAAACAGGGATTCAATACATTATTACGAAGCAAATCAGTCATCATTTATAAAAAACCGGCCAAGTGCGAGTCGGACTCGCGCGCGAAGTATTCCGTACCATTAACTATAGCTATTGTTGTTATAGCGGCAACAGAAATACATCTTCTGTGAAAATTTAAACTATCTAGCTATCACTGTCCGTGAGATACAGCCTGGTGACAGTAATAGGGTCCCATTTTTACCCTTTACCCTAGAGAAGGGCATCTTGCCCTTTCTGAAGTCAAAAAATACTTTAATTACATAGAATTTTGAACATCACAAGTATGCCAAAATAACTGCGTTATTTTACTGTTTATAGAGAAATAAAAACACGGTAATAGTTCTGTGAAGCATTTTTCTCGAGTTACTTACGTAAACAAATCCCAGTTTATCAGAAAACATCTTATTATTTAAAGAAAAAAAAACATTTGTTAACCAATTTTTAAACTGCCAGTTGTATCCTGGTCACGGCACCACCGTTACAAACTTGTTTGTTTGCGTGTATAGATCGTGTCGGCCGTGGCGGGCGACTGCCCCCCCGCGCCCGCGGCCCCGTCCTCCCCCTGCGGGGACAGTCCGCTGCATGCTGCTACCACAACCACTCACTACCAACGGTAACACACGTTTATGTTTATGATTTCCTGGTACCGATTATTATTGTACTATTTACATTAAGATATGTTTTTTTTTCAAATCAGTTGTTGTTCTTTGGGCTCATTCTTAATAAGGGCCTAACCATATAACGGCTTCTGTTTTACGTTATATCAGCCCATCTTGCTTCGATATAGTAATTATATTTTTAACGATGTGACTGCACGAATGCCATATCATCAACCAAAAGACTAGTGGTTATCAAACATTTTCAGCGATGAAATCCTTTTGTATTTCAATTTAATTTAAAGGTGTATGTGTTATAGACATAAACGAACACTATTAATAACCCTTTCGATCTGTACCATAAAACATGCCTTTATTGTTTTGTAATATTCGACCAGTTCGATTACCGGTAAAAGAAGAGCAATAATGAATTATTTTTTGTTTTCTTTAATAAAAGTAAGTCTCTGCGTAGAACTTGCTATTTCCAATATTTAGGGTAGTTGTCGACCATCTGGCGTTGGTTTTTTTCACCATGTATGTATAGGAATAAATACAGGGTGTAAGGGACGGCTCACCGAAAACTGAAACCAACGAGAAAATTTTCATTTTCCCGGGAAAATTTCCACTGGATTTCAGTTCAGAACAATGGTCTCAATTATGGTCTATATTAGATTGTTTAACAAGGGACTAAAACAAGCCTCAATGACACGAGATGTTTAGCCACGCGAGCTGAGCGAGAGAGAGTCTATAGTTCGAGTGTCATTATGGTTGTTTAGTCTAGTGTTAAACACTCTAGTTTTCACTTTGAATGGGAGGAAAAAAAACGACGTTCTATACAAAATTACAATATTTTCTGTAACAATGTTTCTTACAAAAGGTTTTTTTAGAGTGATGCTTTAAATGCTTGCATATTTAACCCAAAGGTTCAATCTTGAAAACTATTTTGAAACTAATTGGACCATGCATAATAAAAATGAATTAATCCTTAATATAATTAAATAGACAAGATTCATATTCGTAATTAAATCGTTTTATTTTTTATTTTTGCACAGTTATAATTTTTAGGTTATTTCCACGCCCTAAAAATTGTCTATACACAATCACTGAAAATTGCGATGATGATGGCGATGCGCGATGTGCAGAGACTAAGAGGATGAGAAGTGAAAAATATCTTCAGTAAAAATATAAAAATACGTAGATACATACATACATAAATTTTATACGGAGCTCTAGCGCTCCGCAAAGCACACTGAGAATAGCAGGGCTGAATCAAAGTAGTTAATGTTGCTGTCAATACTAGCACAAGATTTCCTTTCCCAACAAGGATGACCATCACAATAGGATTATAATTTTAGCGGTGACATTCTCAGGCCGTCGTCCCTGCACGGGCTCAAGCACAAGCTGGTGGCGGGCGGCTCGGAGGTGCGGCGCGCCTCGCTGCAGCACATGCCGCTGTCGCCGCTGGCGCGCACGCCCTCGCCCTCCCCGCAGCCGCCGCCGCAGTCGCCCACCAGGTAAGACGGCCAGCTCGAGAGGTTGCTTCGAGAGAAGAGGGCGTCGGTGGCCTAGTGGCTAAGGCGGTCGACTCGTGATCGTAAGGTACCGAGATCGAACCCCCGCGGTCACCATGTAACAATGAGTATTTCTAACTTAAGACTGCACCGAGCAACAATACTATTATTGAGTTTTCTAATAAACTAAAGTATTTTCTTGAAATCGGACTATGCTTTTTTGTACTACAAATGAAAACACAACTTATAGGATAATATCACATAGTTTAATAACAATTGACCTTCGAGTTATCAGCTTAACGGAATAAAGTGGCCACCTTTTCCCGTTAAGCTGACTACTCAAAGGGTAACTGTTATCAAAGTTTGTTACGTATCCTATGAATTGTGTTTTTACTTGCGCTACAAAAAAGCATCGTCCAATTCCATGAAAATACTATAGCTTATCAGACAACACAATAGTAGTAATGAGGGCGCGACTGGCCGCTCGGCGTTTGCTCGGTGCAGTCTTAAGTGCATTACCCGATGCTCTCACGGTGAAGTAGAAACATCGAGAGGAAAGCTGCACATTCGAACAGCTGAGTGTGTAACAGGGTTATTGCACAAAAGATCCTAGAGGCTCGAAGTGTTTCCGAAAGGATAAGGTATCTGTAAGATAAGATAAGATAGAGTCGTATGAGAGCGAGTGAGACGCAGGTACATACCCGAAGCACCTTCTAAGAGCTATCGCACTGTACTATAGCGAGTTGTCATGTCAAATATCCTTCCACTCACAAATACATACTAATACTATGTGTACATATGTGGACCAACATCTCCATAGAAAACTTACATTTGGTCAAATTGTTCACTTCTTACAAAAGATACGGGGCTGGATTTCTATTTCTATGAACATGAGATGTATTTGCTATACGAATATTTTGATGAATATTCAATTTTTCATAATTATCACTGTACCATAATACCATACAGTTAAATGTATTCAAGACATGTAATTTCAATTGTTTATAAAAAATATGATCATTAATTTGAACATGGGTATTGACAGTGACAACTTGCCTTGGATTCTCTTAAGTATTCTGTCGAATTGAATTTGAAACGTAACGTTAAATGTCTCTCTCTTTCATGCTTAACATTTTGCATGGGTGACCATTTCTATCAATGGTTCATGTCAATAAGCATTTGTCCACAACAATCTCACACATATTCACTGTCTATGCATTTTGTGTCTTTGGTCTTGTCTTGTATATTCACGGATTTCATTGTCCTGTGTTGTCGAATAACAATATTATTAATTGTTTTATTTCCATATCTTTCTGAACAGTGACATTACATAATCTAATCTTCTATGAGTTATATTATATGACTGACTTTGGAGAATTAAATTGATTGTCATACAAAATTGTGTAGTATAATTTTGAACTTGAGTGCTTGTAGATATTCTGCAACCACATTTCTAAAACTATGTATGGGGAAAAATAATTAAACCATTCAAATTATCAATTAATTTGGATGACGCGCACTGCGTCCTGCTTGTTTGCACCAGTTTCATCTCTAAGATTAAATTGAAAGCCTTTGAACCATGTTATTGTTAATACCTCAACAATCTAATCAAATCACTTGAACCTCCCACCACTTCACCTTCACTATCGTTCTTCTAACCATCACATGTGCTAACCCCCCTAGCCGCTGCGAGGCGCGCTCCCCGTCGCCGCTGGCCGCGCGCGAGTGCGGGCGGCGCGCCTGGGCCCGCCGCGACCCCGCCTCGCCGCTCCTGCGCCGCGCGTTGTCGCCTGACAGGTTGCCAACTAGCCTGCCTGTTCCACGTATACCTAGCTGCACAAACATTCATTAGTGATAAGTTGTGATCGGCCATCGGAACCATTTTATGTCAATTTGATGACGATTTTATTGCATGGACATGACTATTTAATTTCTTGCACATTTTATTACCTACTAAAAATCAAGATTTTAACATTTATATTACATATGATATGAGTAGAATAAGGTTAGGACTTTTGGTGGCATAACGTGGTTCTAGAATCCATGGAGTCGCTATTTTCTAATTATTGAATACTGGTTAAATATGCCTCGCGAATTTACCATTTACATAGAAAAAATAATGATTATTTACTATAACAATTTAAATTCAGTTAGTTTTTAAGAATGTGTGTTTTATTTTGAATAACACCAACTTATCCATAAAAGTCATTACTATTCATTACGTAGGACGTCAAAGTGACATAAAATGCTTCCGATAGCAGAGGGCGGAATTGTTCATCGCAAAAGTCAAACGTCAATAGAGTAGGAACGTTGAATTTTATCGACTTTCTCAGCTATCGATAAGTTCAGTCACCATTTACATTTTTGACTTTAACATTAACCTCTTTGATTAGCTAGTTGACCATTCGACCTCTTTGATTAGATTAAAAGTAAATTGCATGGCAGTTAACTGTCATTTCTGCCACTAGTCTATTTGCAACTAATTCACGTTTGTAAAAAATGGTTAATCCAAAAAGAAAAACAATGAACAAATGGATAAAGAAAGAAGTATCCTTGTCTTACTTACAACGAAAATATACTGCTCTAAATGTAAGGTTCACTTAAAGCAATTACCAATTATCACCTGAGTTTAAAGAGGTAAAAAAAAAACACATTTCCGGATTTGAATCCTGAGGTTGTATTATTGAAACTTAGGTAGTTTTAATAATGCTAAGATAAGTAGTTTTTAAAATGATCGTTTTATATTTTCTTTTATTTAAATGTTATTCCGTAATGTTCATGTGAAGTCTATTATTGTTTGCTTATGGATTTGAGGTTTAGTTTTGTTAATAAATAAATATACACTCAGGGACAAAAAAAACGGGTCAGAGTGCGTTTTTCATACTAAAGAGGCTATTTCAAAGCCTTGGTTCCTCGCCAGGGGATGCTTTTAGTGAAATCTGATGATGGATACCCCGACCATCGATACAGGACTTCTAGAGTGTCTAGGATACCCAACAGATTGAATCTGCGGTTAACGCCGGAATTGATCATGTTCAGAAAAACATCTAAAATGGCAATAAAATGTAAGGAAACCCAAATGCTGACCCAAACTCTCGCTGTGGTGTTAACTGATTGTGCGATAAGTTAGGTATCTTAAGAACATTTGACCTCCTCTATTGAACCTCGGAGTATCGACCATTAAACCTCACTCAAAACAACCCCTGGCCAGGAACCAAGGCTTCGAAATAGCCTCGTTTGTATGAAAAACGCACTTTGACCCGTTTTTATTGTCCCTGAGTGTAGTTACGCTAGGTAAATATAATTTCAGTTTATTCGATAGTCGATAAAATTCAACGTTCCAACTCTATTGACGTTTGAGTTTTGCCATGAGCAATTCCGCCCTCTGGTGATAAGTATCATTAGGATGTCGGGCATCTAATTTGCTAAGGTACAAAGTGACAGCACGCGACTTACCATCAATAGTGTACGGATTGAAGATCACCGGTAAACTAGCATAGAGGCATTTCATCTTACAGGAAAAGGTACCCAATTGTCCGGCTCCGATTTGATCTATATTTATATGTTAGAGAGTAGTCTAAAATAACAGACACGTATTTTTTTTAGCGGCCCAAACAGCAAAAAGTGAATTGTGTGAAACCATGAGATGAAGGAACTTTCAAGGTGTTTTTTTTTGGAAAATATATCTTTGAGCCGAAATAACAAAACACGGGTCCGTTATTTTTTCATGCTCTCTATTTATAATCAATCCAGTAATTGACAACAATTCATTTTGTGCTAAGGTAGTAAAATAAAATACCGTTTCTAGATTTTACACTGCTGATTACAGTAAAAATATCTTTGGATTTTTTTATGCAGTAGTTTTTTTATATTTAGGAAAAACAGTAAAAAAAGTTGGATTGTGAATGTTAGGAATACACTTATAGTGCCCTTAGTCCATTTATTACCAAAGGAATTCAAAAAAATATACAACTGTCATGTTCATTGTTTATCTGTCTGACGGATTACTTGATTCTGACGACACGCTTTCAATTCTACGCAAAATAGTTTATTTATTTTAATGGCGTCTACAAATTACGTAATTAATTAAATTACGCAAAATAGCAAATTTGTGAACGAACGGCAGCGAATGATTGACATGACATGACAGTCAGTTTTGTTTACTGTTTAAAGTTACTTTTTTAAATTTTATATCAGGCTAAGATCACGACATCAGTATTCCTAACTTTGTATATACGGTCTTTTTAATGACTATTTCTTTAATAAATTATTAACGACGAATTGAAGTTAACCATTAACCTACCGCCAAGCAGCAGTGTTCGCATTGTTGTGTTCCGGTTTGGGGATAAGACAGCCGGTGAAATGACTAGCATAGAGGCATTCCATCTTCGGCCTCAGGGTTGGCAACGCATTTGCAGTCTTAGGATTGCGGTCTTGTGAATGCGAATGTCTATGGGTCACAGTTTCCACTTACCATCAGGTGGCCTGTGTGCTCGTTTGCCTTCCTATGATATAAAAAAAAAAAAAAAAAAAAAAGTTAAATAAAGAAAAACCAAGAAATACGGGTAGTCTAATTTTTAACCAGCTATTATAAACGCGAAAAAACAATAATGCTTTTTTTTTTGAAATGTTGTCAATTAACTAGCAATTTGCTTTAGAAAAACTCTCTACAGAACTTAAAGGTTTTGGTCACTTTTAGTACTTTGGAGGATAATTTCTCCGAATAGGTCGAGTTTGGGCAGCTAAAAAAAAAAGTGTGTTATTTTAGACTACTCTATAACATATATAATAAATCAAATCGGAGCCGGACAGTTGGGTACCTTTCCTTGTTAGTTCTCGGGGTTGGGCGATCATGGGATTGCACTCTTAAGATTGTACTCTTGAGAATGCAAATGTGTGGTCTCAGATCCAACTTACCATCTGGGTGCCTGGGGTCTATAGTCTTTGACGGTATTATTTTTAACTCGGCGGCCATTACTGCGAAGTAGGAGCTATCGAAACTATGACAATACGACAGCAATTGAATTAAGCAACAGTAATTTTAATGAACGTTTGTGCAACAGGTCAATAATGGGAGGGGTTACGACGGATTTTTTCGTTTTCTTCCTAATTAACATCACTAAGCTTTATTTGTTCATTCAAAACACTATCAATTTTTTTTTATAAACCGTGGGAATCATTGCTTTATTCTGTTCGCGACTCATGAATAAGATGTTTTATTGTTCTTTTTGCAACTTTTTAGCTGATTTTATTTTTGTATTTAGCTATTTCAAGTACCAGGCGTCCATAGATTAAAAGAAGTATCATTCCAGACTGCACCCGCGCTCGGCGGAGTCGAAGTGCTCGATCTCCCCGCTGTGCTGCGGCGCGGGCGCGGGCGCGGCGGGCGCGGGCGCGCGGCGGGGGGGGGTGTGGCGCGCGCCGGCCCCGCCCACGCCGCCGCCGCAGGACAAGCCCGACGAGCCGCCGCTGCCGCGCATCGCCGAGGAGAAGGACTCGCCCACGCACCACGCCAGGGTCGCGCCCACCAGGTCAGTGCCTGCAGGTTATGAGCTCCTGGTACACCCACATAAATCACCGCTGCCCGAGGTAGCTAAATAAAAATTATGTGCGGCTGTAAGAACCCGAAAGATAGTCAAAATAACTGCCAGTGCTTTGGATAACAGGTGCAAAAGAAAAAAATATCCAAGAGTTATGCATCTACCCTAATAGATGAGTGCCTCAAAATTCTCAGTTCTTGGTAGTTTTAGTAAAATAAATTTAACAAAGTTTAAATTTATCAAGAATGCGATATTTGTTAGTTTGTCCGTAGTTAGCAATAAAAAAAAACAAGTTCAATATTAAAAGCCTATCCAAAATTACTAATTATAAACAAGGGGTACCCTTCGACTGACCTAAAATTTTATGTGCTAAATTTTTTTGTCGAAAACGTTTCTTATAATTATTGAAAAGCATACTTTTTTACCAGCATTTAGATTTTTATGCATACATATTTTTTGTTCTAAAGCACTTTTGGTCTAAAATTGTTTTTATCTAAAATGTTAATTACTAAAAGGCTAAATCCATAATGTTCTTTTTCCTACTCCTGTACTTTTATCTGTCATTTATATAGTCACGAACACTAATATAAGAATATAGATAATATGTCCGCAGAACATTCCGTAGAAAAGTCTATCTAGTCTATTCCCCTTAACAGCACTTGTGCTTTTTTGAGCCAAAACGATATGCCTAGCTGCCAAAGCTTACACCTAGGTTAATTTGACCAATCAAAATACTTCACCAAATTAAACCACCAATCACAATACACATTGACTGTCAATCGGAACGTTAGGTTCTTTTTGGTATGTAAACTCTTTTACTAATTTAACTCTTTAAAAAAAACATTTTATTTGGTATCAACCAACCAGAATATTAAAATCGACCAATCAGGTAAAATAATTCCTTTCTCAAATCATTAGGTGTTTTTTAGTCCCTATTTCACAAGTTAAATCGATTGTGCAACGTTTTTAAAAAATATGAAACCTGGCAAGTGCACATCAATTTAAAAAAAAAGTTAACCATAAACACATATTTTGTTGTTTTCGAATGTTTCTTGCTCGTTTGTTGTTCTGTGCTTCGTTCGTTCGTATTCTAACCTAGGTATATTAATTTAATTTTGCATTTTATTTGAAACCTAGTCGTAGAAAAAGTATTGTATGCAACGGTGTATAACTAAGTCAAAAAATACTCGTGGCGTCTTGCTTTACGATGTGAGCCGCAGGCAAAACCACACCACTCGTCTTTTTTGACCTCTCTTATACAACTGTTGCATAAACTACTATTGTCGAAGCCCCCCCGCCCCCTCCAGTATAAGCCACCTAAGTCTCAACGAATCTATAGGTTAGGTTAGAATTGTGTCAAGGCGTG
This sequence comes from Acleris emargana, assembly GCA_927399475.2. Taxonomy (NCBI): domain Eukaryota; kingdom Metazoa; phylum Arthropoda; class Insecta; order Lepidoptera; family Tortricidae; genus Acleris; species Acleris emargana. Next base: position 11,393,719 of record OV656860.1, read on the forward strand.
AAGCACCACAACTGCGCGGGATAGGAGCTCCACAAAGCGCTCCGTCGACTTCGCCTCACGGTCAACGTTATACCAAAAAATCATTCGACAAAAAAGTTATTCCAAACAAATGTTATACTAAACAATTTTTCGACCAAACAATATTATGCAAAAAGATTTCGACCAAACAATTTTCGACATTTAAATTAACGTTGGTATGCAAAAGAATATGTGGCGAAACAATTTTAGACCAACCGATATACACCCATAAACAAGCCTAACCCTTTCAGCTGTCGCACTGCTGTGTTCCGGTATGGAAGTAAGACAACCGGTGAAATGAATAGCATATTTAGAGGCATTCAATCTTGCGTTTCTCTTTCTCTTGACAAAGCGTTTGCAGTCTTTAGATGTCCTGGTTTGTTTTGTCCATGATAAAAACAGTTTTCATTTTAAACCATTGTCCCCAGAACGCCAGCGAAACAGATGACCCCTAGCATCTTCACCTCGTCTCCCAAAACAAGTCTGGAGAAGAGTTTCAACGCGTCCAACTCTTTCGCCTCTCTCTCGCTCTCTGACGAGTCGTTCGCGCCGGACACCTCCGTCGACTTGGATACTTCCCGGGACTTGACGATCGGTGAGAATATATCTTTAATAATTTAAAATTGCAGATTTAAATTTCATAACGACTTCTATCAACCTTAATACAGCCCCTCCAAAACCAAAAAGCAGTATTAGTATATGAACTTAGTACAATTACACTACCAGTTTAGCCCTTCTCTTAAAATGCATAGAATAACCCCTTAAAAAGTGAGCTTAATATGCTTTGAACTTATCTTTTTTTGTGACATGAAATTTACAGCAACTAATAAAGCGTGCTTTGACTAAAATACGTTTTGGTACTTTCATGGAAAAGGCGGTACATTTTTCAGATTTCTCCAAGTAACAGTAGTCCTTATTGCCGTCGTGTCTTTTATTTTGTACTTTAATCAACAATAGTCATTACATTTAAAATACGATCTTGACAAATTTATTTCGCTTCTTCCACATTCATACAACAAGCGAAAGAAATTTGTCAAGATCGTAGCAAGTGGAAATAAGTGGTCTCTGCCTACTCCTCTGGGAAACAGGCGTGATTTAATGTATGTATGTATGTAATAATTAATACTTATTCTTTTTTTTATCATACAGACAACTCCCGTCTCGATGAAAGTCGATCGAGCACCGACTCCAGTTCAAACATTACAGAAGAAAAATTAAAAAAACCTGCAGTGCAAGAACCGCCACCCGTGATAGAACCACAGCCCAAAGCGAGAAAGAAGTCAGACTCCAGCCTCAAGGAAGAAGATAAAACCAAAGAGAAGAAGAAAGAAAAACCAGAACTGAAGAAACAAGAGTCAATGAAGAAAGAAAAATTCGAACCTAAAATAGAAGAGAAGGAAATTCCAAAGGTCGAAGAAAGAAAAGATAAGGTCATGGAAAGAACAGGGTCGGTTAAACGGATGGAGACTAGACAGGAAAAGGCAGAAGCTAAGAAGCAAGAGAAGTTGGAAAGGCAAGAGAAGGAAATAAAGAAGTACGATAAGAATGAGAAGAAGACGGAAGGGAAGAAGGAAGTGTTGAAAAGGCAAGAGTCTGTGGATACGATGAAGGTAAGCTTTGACGGAGACTGCGTATATATTTATAGTTACGTACAGTAAAGAGATTTAAAAAGCAGATGACGTTCCTTTGACGTTTGAGTTGAGCCCTTAGAACTAAAACTATATTCTATTCCTTAGAGTCCAGAAGCAGAAGTGGAGTCCCGTTCCAAGAACAGCATGGTGAGCAAGCTGCTGGGCGTGATGGGCCGGAAAGGGACGCGAGACAGGGACGATGAGGAGAAAACCAGCAGGAAAAGCGAGAAGAACAGTCGGAAAAAGGTAACACTTACATATCTGTGGATCAGTGGAATATTGTGCAAACCCTAATGTTACCATTTTTTTTTTTTTTCATAGCACCTTTTTCATGTATTTTATTTACAGGGCGGTAACACGCCGACACAGCCACAAGCACCAGGCAAACAGAACGACCCAGGAGGCTCCACAGACAAAGGCAACGAAAAGGAATACGTCGAAGACGCGAAAGCGAGAAAGGGACGGGGACGCGCCTCAAGCTCCTCCTCCTGCGAGAAGTAAGAGACAGATACATGTCCCACATGACGCTTCAAAACGAATTTGATTTAAATTTAGAATAATCCAAACTGGTCGATGTGATTTAATAATTTTAAATGCGTGAAAGAGAGCGTTAGACGTAAGGTATGCTAGTGTGATTCAAGTTTGTTTAGTAGGGCTTTGATGCCGAGAGATGGCGTTATTGTGATCTTGATGTTTGATGTCGTGTTGACGTAAAGTCTAAAACTTAAAAATCTTTAAAAAAAATCGCTGTAAGCTTCCCTTAGACTGTGTAGGTATAGCTTTAGATTCGTTTTAAGAAATTGAATGAATTATTTTTTCTTCTCGTAGGTCGTTGTACTATCGATATTTTTTAACGTGAATATGGACATTTATTAGCAAATTGTTGGGATGTTTTTTAATTGCCATAGGCTGATTCTTGGACGACAATGTAACCGCGACTTTTAGTTAGTTCGAATCGCTTTTCCAGTATTACAATGTTGAGGCGTATAAAACTTTATTAGTATTTTTTTTGTAAAAAAGCAAGTTAGAGTTATTCTATAGTAATGGGGAAGGCGGAGAAAGTTATATTGAACCTTAGGTATTTGCCAGTAGGTCACTAATAGACTACACCCTGTCGTTTTAATACGACAGTGGCTGTCACAGGTTATTTTAGTGTGCGTTACTGATAATAATTGTATAGTGTCAGTGTGTTACTATTTGTCTCGTTCTCTATTTAGATCTTAGAGTAAGAGAGGCAATGCTTTCATTACACTACTGCTACTATTACAGCATTCTGGAAATATTCCTCACTCGTTCCTATTAGAAAAAGAAGTCTAAACTAAATATTAATAAAAGTAAATTGTGATGCATAACGACCGAATTCCCAAAGCCTTCCGCCATCCCCATTATTAAAAAAAAAAAACTTTTTTTATCTCATGGTAGCGTTTAGTTTTGGGATGTAGTTGTTTTTCGTAAGTGTTTAGTGGAATATAATTGTGATATATTTTTAATGCGCTCTAGTTTTTTTCTAACTTGCAATATTTTAATACTATTACTTAAGTATGCCGATGATTTTTTTAAATCTGCCACTGTTAGAATAGGACGCAGTTTACGTACGTTTTTGTGAGATAGATATGTCTCTATCTAGTAAGACGGCTTCTCTTTCTGTAGTGATGCATGGGTAGCGAGTTTAAGTACTTTTGTTTTGATGTGTTTTTTTCTCTTAGTTTCATGTTTTTTTATTGAGTTTTGTTTATAAAACTTAATGGTAAGCTCGCCAAACCGCTTTGTACATAACCTGTGGCAGAAATTTGCTAACGTTTTTAATTTTTAATTTAAATAAAGTTATTGATAGCGCAACAAATCATCGATAAAAAGTGCCATAGATTCGAGTCTTTTTTAACACTGGTAACTCTTTGCCGCATTATCCAGACGTTTAGTTACTAACTACTTAGTACTTACTACTGTGTTACTATGTTTTTAACATGAGAAATAGAATATGATTGGATCAAAGCAGTGGACAGGGCACTGTCTAAAGGAAAAAGAAAAACGTTTGGTTTGGTTGGTAAAAAAGGAAACGTTTCTTGAAAGACAAGGTCATTATTTAATTAAATGTTGAAGATTATTTTCTTGTAATCCTAATTCCACAAAATTAAAATTCGTTCGTTGTTCGTTTTGGTCACAAAATATTTAAAGCGGTGTTTCATGACTTATGACGCGGTTTTGTCTTTCTGTATAATTTTACTTGAAAAATAATTTGTGATTCATACTTTCATGGGATTGGCTCACGATTTACGAAATAAATAAATAAATAAGTGTATTGATAGCAAGGCCTTGTCCTAGCTAGACGAATTAAAAATTACTGGATATTTATTCCAGTTGGTTTAAGCTCGTCTAGCTTCATCATATTATGAACGTTATGTCACATCTCTTAATATTTAGAGGTCTCATCACGTCAACAATATAATTAAGATAGAAAAGCAAAATGGACTAATATAATGTGGAACATCCCTGGTTTACTTAAGCCAATCAAATATATTAATAAAAAAAAGTTTTTTCTTGATGAATTAATTTACAGATTTAAGAGTTTCTTTTTTTTTTTTTACCTTTTGAATTGTCAACTAAACGAATGGATATGTTTATAATGAATTACAGTAACATTACACTGTTAAATATCTCAAAGAGGGCTCCAAACAAAGTCTTCCTTTATCATTTAAGTTGTTATTTCAAACAGCGAAATAATCATTTGTTTCTTGTTGAGTTGACATATTAATTTGTTGATCAACTGTTTTTAACTTAGACATTGTAAAATTAACGAACTTGGATTTTCGTCACATCGATTCTATATTAATAAATTTCATTTTCTGTCATACATTCCACAGAAAAGTAGGTCACTTGTGCGTTCTTGATTCTAAGCAACAATGCACAAGTGGTTTGATGTATTTTTATGTAAATAAACAAAAAGTACAATAAATAAAAAAATGGTTTATAACTAACCGCTTTGACATTCATTTATATGTAGGTTGTAGTAACCTCTCATCTGTGGGCGACCCGGTAATGGCCTCGCTTTCTTTGGGACCCGATTTTTAAACAGCGAATCATGTATTAGTCTCGCTTTAACCTATTGAAACGTACAGCCAATGAAGCAGGACAGCTAGAAAGCGGGAATTTGAATGTTGGCCGTTGAAAAAATATAATATTGTTGACAGTTAAAACCGTCCGCCATTGACGGCACCATTTTGATGGAATACTTCAAGGAGTTTATTTTGAAATATTTATATTTATATTACATGGTTTGATTTCCTAATAATATATATGTTACATAAATCTTGAACACAAACGCATAAAATAAGACAGGAAACGGATTTTACTGATTAAAAATCCTTAAACGGTCTGCTTTCGGTGGGACGACCAAAAACGGGTTCCACAGATGCGCAAAAGTGGTCATGATTATTCTTCACAAATGAAAGGGTAAACAACGTTTTATAAACTAGGCATCATTTAATTTGAATTAAATATATTTATTTGGCCGCAGAATATAACACATTTTTTTAGTGTCTTCGTATTGCACTGTTTTATACATTTTAATTTGATTGGTCTTAATTAATTTGTCTTTATTTGTAATTTTGTTTATGCACACGACTTTTTCACACGCTTCAGACTCGCGTTTTAGTCGTGATAAAAATTTAATACAATCGCAAACCATTTGAAATGTCACTAAAGTTTTTCTTCGATGCAAAAACCGACTAAGTGCCAACAATTGTCATGACTAATTTGCACTCTTAATAAAGCATTTTACAGTGTTAATTCGTTTAAAAATAAAAAACGGTCAAGTGCGAGTCGGACTCGCGCACCGAGGGTTCCGTATTTAAGATAATATGGTTGGAAAACACAAGAGAAAATACTCATTTTGTTATGAACTTTATTATCTATACAATAAGGTCCATTTTGACTAGCCTAAATTTTAAGACATATTTTTCAAGTTGTTTTATAAATTTTATAATTTAGCTAAAACTGTAAAGTTTGACAATTTTATTTTATTTTTCGCGTAAAATTTAAATTATTACTATCTTTAAATCAGGAATTTATGTTTGATACCTCAGAACTCGACTGGGTGAACCGATTCTGATGTTTATGTTTGCCATTTTGATACAGAACCCTAAAAACGATTGGCTCTTATAGTATTTGCAAAATAGGAAACAATGTTCAGTGCGTCTAAAGTGAGTGAAAAAGTCGTGTGAAGTAATATTCTCCTCATAAAATACCCTCTAATGAACGGACCTCTGATCGCTAAATGCATGGTAGAACAGGGTAATTGAATACTTTTGCCCCTGAAATTGTTTTCTTACTGTCGACCAATAACAATGAATTTTAAGTAGGTTTATTTGAGCATAATGTTATTTTCGGGACCACGGCTTTAAAAAAAGTTATGTTGTAGGTATATCTTGATGTTAAACACTAGTGCAGTGTTGCTACTTATAACGAGTGTAATGGATTTAACGCTCAGTTTGATAACTGAGGGTTAGGTCTGCCGCAGACGGACGATTTTACAGTAATTTATTAATCGAATGACGAGGTTTAAAGCGCTCGTCTGTGTCTGACTTTAGTATAGAATTTTCTCGCGCTACTATTAACCCTACGTAGTGATAAAGTACTGCTGTAATCTCGGCGTTTAAAATATGTGATTTATGAATATAAAGGTTTCTTATAGCGAGCGAGGAGTTATTTTTGTCTAGATTAATCGGTGTATGAATTGATATGGAAATGAAATAAAGTCATGAATTAACTGTTGTTTTTTTCTACTATTTTATAGTGGGCAAGGCTGTCACAAAAATATTTTGACAGTAAAATAATAATAATAACTACCCTATTTTTGGTCATTCGTTCACGTTCGTAACTAAGATTTCACAACAGCCACGTTTTATAAAGCTACAAGTAAAAAAAATACTGGTCTAAACTGGCAACACAGCTCAAATGGCTGCTCGTCATTTGTAGAGGTTGTGTCAAATGGAAACTTGTGACTTTTAAATTGTAATTTGTAGCTTTATTAAACAGGCCCCTGGTTATGAATAAGGATTTTTTTTCACTGTTTTATAACCACTTATTAAACATAGATTTTTTCCTTTTACATAACCTTTTAGTCATGGGCACCTGGTACGTTTTACGCATGTATTCCCCGTGACACCACTATTTAGCACAACTGGCCAATTATTTCTAGTAAAAAGCTAAATACTGACGACGGAGCTCCGCTGCCACGGATATCCTATTTCAGGGTGTTTTTGGCCTTTCGCGGACTTGCTGAACATTTAACATAACATAAACCTATTATTTAAGACTGCTTGGTAATTCTGTAGCTCTGCCTACCCCACTCTGGGAATGAAGGCGTGAGTTTTTGTATGTATGTAAACCTATCTCCCCTGTATTCCCCGTGGCACCACTGGCCAAAAGAGAGGTAGGTTTAGGTTATGTTAGATGTCCAGCAGGGCCCAAGGGCCAATACACCCAGATATAGGAGTTCTGCGGCAGCGATATATGGACTGAACATACTTAAATGTTCACTTATTACGCCGACAGTATTGATAGTATGTTGTCGGTGTAGTAAGTGATCAATTTTGCCGATAGCCAAACTGAAACCCCTTCACAAATAAAATCGTAATTATCAAACTTAATGCCAACCGTATTAGGATGGGTTAAGGTGATATCAGACGGTTCTTCGGATGGACGGACGGATGTTCTTTCGATTGAATGCTTCATTTTTCTTTCATTCCATGTTCACATTGTTCACATGGCTTAGCTGGAATGACGTAAAAAAGAACATTCATCCGTAGTTTTCTTCAATATGGCGTCGAATGAAGTCATGCGTCTTGGAATAAGTTTAATTTGTGATCATTTAATTAAGGAGTTAATAAAGCCATAAGGTTCGAGACAAAATGGCCGAATCCGAGTGAACGTTCGCTTTGTGTTCAGACTTCAATTTTTGTTCATTCCGTGTGGGAATGAAAGATGCCGAATGAAAATATCCAACACCGTTTGATCAATTCATAAATGAATTCATTCGGCACTTTTCTTTCACTTTGCGTTCAGACGTGTCACTTTGAGTGAAAGATGCAAAATGAAATAAGAAAATGAACAAAAAATGAACCGTCTGGTAATACCTTCAGGGATCCATTTTGCAGATTTTATATTAAGTCAAGGTATGGTTAGCTTGTTAAAGTAGAATATGGAAAAAATAAGGGAACTTTTCGGAGGGTAATTGGCAACATGTTCCAATTTTTACCCAAAAATAATTACCAAATGAGAATATTATAGTTTCCACTCTCCTTTTTAACAAGTTAAGGGTTAAGTAAAATGCAAAGTAATTTCAAAATTTTATTTAGGTGTTCATTTTGAAGTAACAACTGAAAACAAACATGCTATTATAAACCCGTAGCAAAGCTATAATCTTTCATAATTACCAGCTATGGAGAAACTAGGCAAGGGTCATGAATAGTTAACTATTCATTTTAAACAATTCAAAACAAATTTGCCTGGGAAACAGTTATATAAATTTAATGGCATTTATGATTCTTACAATAGCAAAAGTTGAAATATCTGAGCTATTAAAATAAACAATTTTCACATTTTGTGCGTGAAAAATCAACAAATAGGAACTTAATGTAGAATCAGTAAAATGTAATCCAAACATAACATTGAAGTTAAATGTACTACACGTATTAAATAATGTACTTTAAGTACCTAATATTAGATAGTTGTCTAAAGCCTTAAAACTTTGATCAAACATTTGATCTTCAGATTTCTTGACGAAATAGGAGAATTTAATGGAATGGTTCGATGGAGCTTAAAAAAGTAAAATAATTTGCGGATAAAATGTTCAGATGCTAATTTTATATCTATAATTCATTTTGCTTTTTAACAGTGGAAAACAAAATCATTAGAATTTAAAAAGTCAATAGAATTCCGTTGGAAAGTTATTTAGTTTATGGCGGCCAATAATTATACCCCTTTGTCCAAAAATGACTAGCGACAATTATCATTATGAATATTACTGCATCGTCTGCGTTCAAAACATGACATCTAAACTTTACTGACAATCAATTATCTACAAAAAAAAACTCTCGTTACCCTGTCTACGGAACTAAAAGAAATAAATCACGATAATCAAAAGTTATGTTCAAATAAATTTCATGGTTAAATGTGTCAATCATTGTTTTAAAAGTTTTCAATTTTCAGAGCGTCCGAATATTTTCTCTCGGACGCGTTTTATTATATTGTCATCGGGTGTTAGTTTCCAATCTAGACCCTTTTGTTCTTCTTCTTGCGACTGTGTCTCAAACATATCCCGTGAACAATTCCTAAGTCGTTGCGTAGTCTTCTTTTTATTACACAGTCTATCATCACGAACGAGTTTTTTCTCGTCGCTCGTCTGTCGAGGCGTTTTCCAAAGTTTCTCCTCTTCCTTTAATATAACATTAGGAGGCGAGAAATACGAAAAGAAAGGACTAGAGGACTTTTCTTTTTTCTCCTCTGGTATCTCGAGAAAAGAGAAAGTGTAGTCGGCGTCGACGACCTGCTCTCGGACATACGAAGTGACGTGGCGGCGGTTGAACGATTCGTCTAGCAACCTATGGCGCTCATTAGTCTTGTTAAAGTCTAGACGATTCTGACCCTTCTTCACTATAGTAATAAAATCGTAATACCTCTCGACGTTGCCCGCGCATCGGTAGCAGACGGTGGTTAGTGGATCGGTGTCGTCAATAACCACTTTTAGACAAACTAGGATTTTGTCAACTATGTGAGTCTTGCGGCTATAGCTGCCGAATAAAGATACGTTGAAGTCGGACTCTGATAAACAGAGACGGCAAGAGTTCCTTGATATATCCATTGTTTATAACTGTTTATCAAATTAAATAGTGAAGCCAAGCCACGAAATAAGCAATCGTACGAAAGTAATCACTTGTTTGGATGTCTCCCGCTAAAAATATAAACTAGGCTGTGATTGGCTGTTTTTCGTTGGTTCGGATTCAAGATGGCAAAAAGTAGGAGTATTTTACTATATAATTTTGGAACGAATATTTTCAAAATACGCCAAAAAATACCACTTTGGGGGTTGGACGGCTCAGTTGTGCTGTATACATCGACCTAAATGAATTGAACTTTTAAAATATTACGCGTTTTACTTGATTAGATACCATTCATTTCATAGTTTAGACTGTAGAACGCAAGTTAATACATTAACTTCTACCTATTATTTAATTTCGTGTTTAGCATGTTTTATAAAATATTATACTTAATATAATACTTACATAAAATTTATGAGTAGACATAAATATAACTAAACACCGAAACACATACCTTAGTTTATGGACTATAAATTAACGAACTGGATACAATATTTGACAATTATATACGTATATTTAAAACAAACTTTTTACTAAAGTTATAGATAAGAATACCTACTTACTATATTTTAAAGGCAGTGGTTTTAACGAAGTGTGATATTTTTCAGTTAGGGTTAGGGTCGTGTATTTTTTTTAAAGAGGCCGTTTTGAGAAGTTTCTGGAGTCCAGTTCTTTTTGTGATCTAACTAAGTTACGAAACTGCCTCCATTGCCTAAATGGATATCCTAACAGAAGATAAATATTTTAAATAGTAACCCAAGTTAATTAAATATAATTACTCATTAATCAACACTACTATCACAAGCCACCACACTCCTATTAAATAGATCGTGATCCATGATAAATAATAATATAAAATAAGTATTAAAATACATACATACCTATTACAGTCGTCGTTATAAAGCGAAGCATTGTCTTAAGTATAACAGTTATTTTAAATACTGTGTTTTTTAATTTTCCTACATTGTTGATCAATATTCAATATTGCAAATGGTTTTAGTCCGTTGAGCTTGCGTTTCCAAATACAGAATACTCTACAAACTAGCAAGCTAAGTCGGTACGAGAAAACTAGGCTGTTTGTGAGCTGACTTACATCAAATTCCCTCTCGTGGAAAAAAAAACCGATATGTTTTATTTTTACTACGAGAACGAACTAGACTTGCGTGCCAGTATACAAACAGCCTACTTTGAGCTCTTCAATCCATACTAAGCTACGTTTTCCTAGACATTGGAGATAATACGAATCAATAGCCACTCGAGGCAAAGACTTTCTCATGATTCATATGGCATCGACTAACGTCAGTCAGTGTTGCCAGTCTTAAATAAACCCAGATTCACTTCCAATATTGAAATCGAGCCTACAAATTCGTTTAAACGTTGTCCTCTTCCTTCTTGCCCCAGAACTGATCGAACCTCGTGCGAGCTCTGTCTAGCACTTGGGATGCGGTTAACCCGTCCAGCGGTCCCTCATTCACGACGGTCGTGTCCACCACGCCTGGGGCAACTTGGGTTGCTTCGATCGACTTCTTGACTACCTCCTTGACTAAATCTTGGGGGGTTTCTGGGGTTAGTTGGTTACTGTTGACCCCGTTGACGCCATTGACGCCGTTAACTCCATTCAGCTTGTTCATGTCTAGAGCTTTAGTCTCGTCGATGGGGGTGAGGCTGACTGGAGTGGTGGGGGTCTTGTCAGTGCGCTTGCTCAGGCTGTTTGGTGACTCGCTCTTTTTCAGCGAGCGGATGGGCGACATCTGCTGGTGGTGGATTGGAGCGATTTCTGGAATATTATTAAGTAATGTTGAGTTATTAGGGTGAATAATGGGAGAGAAAGTTTCAAATGAGACAGTTCTTTCATTTAAGAACAACAGCGTAAGTATTTAAATTATTTGAAACTTTCACGGTATTAATAAGCACATAGATTATAACAACAGCTAAAAGTATAAATACCCTAGCATTTTTATATACATACATAATACTTAAACCACCTAGATATGGTGCAACTATTTACTTACTTTTCCACATAACATATAGCATAAGTATAGCCCTATTATGCAGTTCTAATAGACAATTTTATTATTAGTTGAAATGTGCCTACAGTATTATTTTGCCTACGTTTAATGAAAAAAACAATTTGAAAAACTCTTCGATAACAGCTTCTTTGAGCCATGAAGTTTTTTTGAGTGTAGGTTATGCGGTGTTTTCCTTGAATTTACTTTTGTGGAGCAACATTTTGCATCGAACAGGACGTTCAGTGATTCTTTATTAAATTCTTCAAAATTACCACGTTGTTAGCTGGCTCTCTTGTATGGATGTACGTAAGTAGGTAATTTATCGTGCAAAAAGAGATAGGTAACAATAATAAGATAGACAAAAATATAGCAGGGATGTACAAAGGTAAATGTATCCCCTTAAGGGATCTCTTCCGGTTAACCTTGAGCGTTTGAGAAATAATTTATGACAACAAATAACCAAAAAATGTACAACACTAAAAGAAAATAAAGGTATATTAAGCCCGCATTGAAATTGCTATATATAAGTAAAACTATTTCTTATGTCTTGTCTGTCTGTTTATTAATTTGTCTGTTCGGTACTGAATGTTGCAATCGAATTTAAAGTACTGATTTTTCTAAATTATGGTACTAATAATAATGTAATTATTCTGTTTAGAAAAACTACTATTATTATCTAATTAATTTAAGATTGATTTTGCTCAATTTGATACTTGAAAAGTCGCTCTACAAAAAGTAACTTGATTTTTTTCCCGTCGCGACTAGCGATGGGCGGCTTGTAAGTTTCAAAAGCGAAACTTTCACCTAAAATTTCATGCAATATTCTGAAAGTTACCAAAGTGAAATCGATTAATTTCTGAAAATTACTAAAGTTTTGTAATGTAACGTAAGTAACGGAAACTTTTCATGAAATTTAAATGAAATTTACTTGTGTCAGAATCATTTCCACATAATTTTGTAACTTTCAGAAGCTGTAATTTTCGCAGTTAAGGAAAGTTTTGTAATGTTTCAGAAATCGCCCATCACTAGTCGTGACTGCACCGGATTCTAGGTAAATTAGCCAGTCTCATCTGCCAACCAGAACCGTTAATTTAAAATCAGAAACTGTCATCGTAAAGCAAGTGAAAACTGTAAAATAACAATTAGAAAGTTCTTGTTTTTGAATAATCATGCTTCCTTCTAAGAACGCTGAAAGAATAAAGAGTAGGAAGAGAGGGGTTTTTCATTATTTTCCGTAACAAACATGCAACTAACTTTTTATACAAAATGGTTCTATGACACGTGATGAAATGCTTCAAGTCAATGAAAACTTTAAAACGTTAACTTTACTTTTATATAACTGAATCTTCACTGTATTGTAAATGTCATTGCCATCACTAGTTTTATTTTTATGTATGTAATTTTCGAAAACAACTTCATTGTATTTGAGGAAAGCAAAAGAAAACATGGCCACCGAGACATGTTCAATACTGTACGAGCATTCTAGCTGATAATACATTTGAGTCTTCAGTGCTAAGACCTTTAAAGATTGACACACCCTTTTTAAATTGAACACGATTTTATTTATCATTTGTTACTTTAGTTGGCTGAAACATGAAAATGAAGCACGATTCGAGCCAGATGCTCTCTACGACGCTGAAATGACTTCACCCAAAACTAAGACAGGCAGCATGCAATAGTGAACGACTGTCGAGCGAAAGAGTGCCAAACAAGTGACAGTGCACGCAAACATCGAAACAGACACACACACACGGACAAGTGAATACATACGTGGTAGACGTCTCAGCAGAGCACGGATAAATAAAAGCATTTCAGTTATTGGATTAACACAATTTAATCATGAACTATTGAATAAATATATAAAACAGATTATAGTTTCTGGTGTTGATCGTGTGTGCTTATGTGGCAGTGATCTCATGACTTTGAGTCGTGTGGGAGTTCACTGTCGCATGGCTGTCTGTCACACTCATTAAAAACGTGAGTTGTCGATGGTCTAGGCGGTGGCGGTGGTCGTCGTACCTTGCTTCACGGTGGCGCCCTCTTCCGCCACGGAAGCACCCTTAAACTCAGAGCTAGGGCGCTTTACGCTCTCATCTGAAATGTGGTGAGCGAGTTGTATGGTTTGCGGCGTGACACGTGAGCTAAAACGTTGTGTTCTATGCCCGCAAATGACATTGACATTTATACTTTTTAAATGATTTATATCTGTGGCCTGGATGCCAGGTGCTTGCAAATTTAAAATAGTATATTTCCTATCTGATAAATATGTTTATTTGGGGACATAGAACAAAATTAATTGTTCAATAAGATGACTTCAAAATCAATAGCAATGTGATGTAAGTCGATATGGATGATGTTATTTTAATGAGTGTTTCGTGTTTTCTAATTACGAATGCACGACCGTGTTCTTGATCTGCTGTCAGTGTTGCAAGCTCTACTGTATGCAAGTGTTGCTATACTTCACTATTCACACGTCATACGGCAGAATATTTAAATATTTAAACAGGTTTATTAAAAAAAAGGTTAACGTATACTTTACTAAAAATGAGTAAAATCAACATTTTAAATTAAATGTGAAATGAAGGTGTAATGTTTTAGGTTGTCTTTCGTATTAAATTGTCAACTAATTCGGTCTATTTATTTACTTATGCTTACCTACATTTAATTATAATTTTATTATTATCTAATTTAAAGAGTATCTTTTCCCTTTACGAATTGTAAATATATAAAAGAAAGGTGGTGGTTAAAAAAATCGGACGTCTAGGTAAAAACCTAAACCTAGGTAATAAAATTACCTAGAAGCATAGCGAATAAGTACCTAAATATATAAAAAAATACAATTTTATGGTCTATGCTCTAATTACAAAGGGTTAATGATAAAAAAAGCATACAAGTACAGTTCTATACAATATTTAGAATTAATGTTATGAAGTAGACGATCCACACATTGTAAGGATGTCGTAAAAATACAAGAAAATAATCATATACAGTTGCAAACCCAATTAAAAAAACAGTGATATATCTATCAATATAAACTTAAATATTCAACTGAGGAATCGGTGGATATGATCCTTTTCATGGAACACTAGCGAAGAGCTTTTTCCTCTAGAATCATCAATGTAATAAAAAGTACACATTACTCAAGTTTTAAAGTTATTAAACGATATATTATGCTAAAAAAATAATTACCTAATATGCTCCGACCAATTTACATATTACCACCACCTCTTGACTAAATAAACAGAAAAAGATACCCTCTGTACAGAATGATTCTATGTGGAACTTATTTTACGCACCAATATGAGTATGTATGAGTTTTTTTTAATTGAAATTCAGAAGCTGCCATAAACGCTTTAATAACGTCAACGGTTGCTTAAATGTTACCTATATAAATAGTCCAAACCAGTCACATTAATCCTTAATTATAGGTAGAATATCGTGTATATAGAGGAGATAATAGTACATTACTGCAGAGACCAGGAAAATGGCTGTTGTGGGACGAGTAGAGTTAGCGCTATATACAAGTCCAGCAACCGCCCTTCCCGGCTTTTATAGGTTTATAGGTTTTATAGGTTTTTATAGTAGTTTTCTCCAACAATGCGAGAAAAATGACACAATTGTTCAAAATTTCCATTAAAAAAAAACGAAACAGATACGTACGATTTAGCATGAAACTGAAATAAAACATTAAACAAAATCACAAATTTAAACATAATAAACTGAATTTGAATAAAATATAGTTATGAACGTAATTTCAATACAAATAAGTCATACTATTTTATAAACTTAAATACGTTGTAAACGCTGTTTGAAAAGGTACAACTTTTAAGTCTAATTTTTAATTCTTTTAAGACATTTAAGAAGTAAAATGTACAAGGAAAAAGGTTGAATGCAAATGTGTTTGGCTGTTTCGAGTTAGTTATCATAGTCCAAACATGGTTTAAAAAAGTAAAACACTAGGTACGTCATGAAATTTCATACATTTTCGCGGGCTGGTTAAAAACAACAACAGTAAGATTAACATTTCCGAGCATGTGGGAGAAAAAGTACCTACATAATAACTAATGGGCGGACGAGACGGTGACAAATTAAGTCAAAATATAGTACGATATCCGTAATATGGATATGACTTCAATTGATTTAAAAAAATTATAACATCACTGCCAACTGCCAACAAGGTCATTTTTTTATTGTTGAATTAAATAATCATACTTTTTTCTTTATTACGTATTTTCAGTACATTCCTTTTATACTTCATTATCTACTTATATAGGGAAAATGACCTCTCCTCATCTACAGACGTAAGAGGGACGTATTCGTAAAGTGATACTACGTACTCTCTTAATATTCAAAATATGTACTGTTTTATTACAAAAACCGCATATATTTTCACATGTAAATACTACTTGAAATTAAATAAAAGTGTTATCCATCCTGTGCTTTCGTCACCATATTGCATCCGTCGTCCGCCCATTTCATATAAGTTGATTATAACATAGTGAGTTTTTCCTCTATATAGACGAATTATGTACGTACAAATTTTTCAAAACTAACACGCTAAAGTTAATTAATTTCGAAAACTGATTAAATGTATAGGATCCGTAAGCTGACGATCTATCGCGATGGCCACTTAATATGTCGATTCCATTTGTTTTGACAGTTTTAGAAAATCGCTAACGAAGCATAGACGTCTGAGGCTCTTGCCAAGTTGCACTACGCTAAGTAGCGTTTCCATTCGTTTCGTTTTTAAACCAATCGCGTCACTGGTAGATCACGTGACTTTTCGTACAACGTCACTTACCGGTGACGCGATGAAATAAACAGTTTAAATTTTTTTTTTTTTTTTGTCTGGGACCTGTTTACGGCAACCATGTTTGACGCACAGTCAACCAAAGCAAGTGTGCCCCGAATTAGTGACTTTGTTTCCTTCCACTAAAACCGGGTTACGTATTAATTCTCAAAAGGCTTCAGCGCCTGAAGCAAACACTTATATTCTTATCAATGAGATAAACGTTTAAAAATTGTACTAGAACAAGAAGTTTATACTTTTAACTCTAATGTAATAATTTTGTCTCTCATTTTCTTTTGTCAACTGGAAATATTCTGAGCCCTGGGGGGTTACCATGACATACTAAAGCAGTTCAGTTTAGGCTGAGAGAAAGTGATAGAGCTATACAACTGCTATAGCTCGGTCCCTTTCTCTCAGCCTAAACTGAACTGCTTTAGTATGTCATGGTAACCCCCCTGAGCACGTTTTTCCAACCTTACTAATTCGTCAAACAACGGCAGTAATACGTTTACTCGACCAAAGAGTCAGATAAAAGTCTTATAATGGTAAAATGAGTTCCACATCTAGCTACATTTACCACCCAGAACTCTTAGCAAGCCAAACTCACCGCTCTTGACGTTCTGAGTGACAGTGAACGTCTTCCCGGTGTCCAGAGGAACAGTCCAGTTGACGGGATCTGGAGAACGCATGTTCATCTGTTCTGGAGACTTGACGCGAGTGGGCTCCGGCGGGGACTTGACCACCGGGGAGTCATCGAAGAAGTGGTCCTTAGCCACGGACGCGCTGCGGTGTGCTGGGATATCTTCGTCTGAAAGAGTCGGCAGTTGGATTAGAGTGGTGTTGGATGCTGTTTTAGCGCTAGTGAAGGGGCACTAGGATCAATACCGTTGTCACGTGTGAATAGTGGCTGTGAATGTATTATAATTAGATAGTCAAAAAGTTAGAGGAAATAATTATAGATACAAGTAACAGTGTATACAGGGTGTAAGGGACGGCTCACCGAAAACTGAAACCATAGCTTCAGACCATTGTACTGAACTGAAATCCAGTGGAAATTTTCCGGGAAAAACGATAATTTTCTAGTTTTTTACGTGAAAATGCCGTTTTCACCGTTTTTTTACATAATGAGCTTCAGTATGTCATAATAGGTTGTCCTATATCGGTTTATATGCAAAAACATGAAAAAAAAAAAACGAGAAAAATTTGGTTTTCCCGGGAAAATTTCCACTGGATTTCAGTTCGGTACAATGGTCTGAAGCTATGGTTTCAGTTTTCGGTGAGCCGTCCCTTACACCCTGTATATTTCAAAATAGTCATATAATAAAGTGTTTGCTGTAACAATAACCATAATTGTAGTGGACCTGGTGTTGGATTTTACTGTTGCAATGAAGATCATGGTTTTTCGAATGGGACATATATTATTATTATTATAGTGCCCGCCGATAAAAAGTCAATCCTGACACATTGCACAACCATGAAGTTTCTGAATATTTTTAATATTGACGGGAGTAAAACAATACTGTTATTACTTAAGTACGGTCAATGAACAGTAAACAGACTGACCGTTACTAAGTTATATTGCAATAGCGAGCGATTATTTTCTGTCCTTATTTCTCGTACGCAATAATATCTTTAGTTGGTCGATGACTGGCTGTTGCGTGATTCGTGGCATAGGAAAGCTGTCAACATAACGGCCGCCATTTTGTGAAGTTCGTTCATTCAATGCAAACATGTATTGCGTTCGAAGTGACAAGATTTCAAATAAAAACGTTTTGAACGCTTGTTTACATTATTTACCTCGTCTCGGTGGCCTTACTACACTCACGGTCAAATAATACGGGTCAGAGTGCGTTTTTCATACTAAAGAGGCTATTTCGAAGCCTTGGATCCTCACCAGGGGATGCTTTTAGTGAAATCTGATGATGGGTACCCCGAGCATCAATACGGGACTTCCAGAGTGCCTAGGATACCCAACTAATTGAATCTGCGGTTAACGCCGGAATTGTGCATGTTCAGAAAAACATCTAAAATGGCAATAAAATGTAAGGAAATCTAATTGCTAACCCAAACTCTCTCGCTGTGGTGTTAACTGATTGTGCGATAAGTTAGGTATCTTAAGAACATTTGACCTCCTCTATTGAACCTTGGAGAATCCACCATTAAACTTCTCTCAAAACAACCCCTGGCAAGGAACCAAGGCTTCAAAATAGCCTCGTTTGTATGAAAAACGCACTCTGACCCGTATTATTTGACCGAGAGTGTATATTCCTTCACACGCAACATATAAGTTTAGTATTGTTTTACCGCTGTCAACAATATCAATAGCCGGGAACTTCATTGTCGTGCAATGTGCCAGGAATATCTTCTTATCTCCCTAGCGCTGTAGAGTTAAACAATTCAGGATAGCGTCTACACCACTCTTGACTTTTTGACTATCCTTATAATTCATAGTAAACTTTGGGAACATGAAATAAATATAATTAATTGGAAGTGCTTGTATGCCAAGATCTTATTTTTATTCTAAAGTGTGCTAAATCTAAATAGACTATTGTGAAGATACTTAGTTGGTTTTGAGATCAGGGGGGTTATTATGACAAAGCTATGCAGTTTACACTGCGAGAAAAGGACAGAGATATATAACTGCTATAGTTCAGTCTTTTATGCTCGCCGTCCAAACTAAAGATTTAGAGAAGACTATTGTTTTTTTTTCATGTCATTGAGTAGGCACACGAGCACACAGGCCTGAAGGGACTACATTCTCAAGACTGCATATCTTCCCTTTAAAAGAAAATAAAGAAAGAAAGAAAATCATTTATTCGTGACATACATAACAAAGAACAGATAAACAAATTCAAGAAGAAAGTAGCCACGAAATGGTCCCAACTCAGCGTAATGCTGGCATTAAAGTCAGCGCTGGTCTTCCGTTGGAACCATAACCTCTTATCTGATAGAATAGTTAGATAGGAAAAACACTCACGTTCCAAGGTTTATATGGACTACTTTTCTATAAAAATACTAGATCAGATTAGAGGTTGAGAAAGTAAAGGGACGAAATGCGTAGCTAATCCTTAGATGGAATGCCATTTCATCGATTGCCTAAAGATTTAGACTTATTTAAAGGAAAATCGTTTTATAAATATAGAATTTACTGATAGTGAAGTAGAAATCAAGGAATAGACAAGTAAAACTGAGACATCCAATAACAACATTAAAACCAAATAACTAAAACTTATCGAAATCTAGGTTCCACATCTAACATCCATTTCATTAAAACTACATTTCAATATTTCCTTAGCAATATCTTCGCATTTCCGGACGAATTTTGACAATATTGCGACATTGCAAAGAAAACATTTAAACTGTACGATCAAAGTAACTTTAACAACAAACACGGCATGCAAACAAAAAAAGAAATCAATTTGGGGTATTTTTATATAAAGTAAAATCATTTGTATGTTTCAAAATAATTATTGACAATAACTTGAAGGGTTTCATGTTGACAAAATTTGCTAGTGTCCTTACTACTTCATATTACATGTTTGGTTACTTAATAACAAAGTAAATATCTAAAAAAAACTATTTTGCCTTGTTATCTCCTGCACCAACCTTTTCAAATATATAGGATTAACTAATAAAAGTTTACATTTAGTAAACTCATTTTCAAACTCGTAGGGCAAACTATTTTATAAATTCTAGCATTGCAGGTTTATAATAATTTCTAGCTATTTATTTAAGGAGAACATTTTTGTTAGATGATTTTGAGACAAATTCACTAGCTCCACGATTTCAAAACTAATCTGACATCACTGTAAACTCACTCAAGTTCTTTTAAAAATAATCTGGGTGTCCCTTTGCTTGGAATTCGTAATAAAGTTTGCACAACGCATCGTTTATCCTAAACCTAAAATACCTGTTGTTAGGGGGCTTCTAAACGAGCAAAATTTTCACGGCAATGTGTGGCCGGCAACTATACGCATCTTGCTCTAACATACGAAGTAAGAGTAAGATAGCACTAGTTGCCGGCCACAAATTGCAGCAAAACATGGCCCGTTTAGCCATAGCCCCTTTAAGATTAGATTAGGATAGAAGAAGGCAGGGAAAAGTGCCCCAACACGACGGAGACGGCATCCCGTTGGTTTTTAAGACGGTATAGTTAGAGCTTTCTACTCTAGAGTCCGTCATACCCACACTAACCCCCAACTAGAGGTGGGATGAACGAAAAAAAAAACAAAAAAGGGTATACTTTAACCAAAAAGTTTCATAATTCAGGCAAAAATGGCTTTAGGATAAACGAATATTCGGAGAAACGATGCATTAGGACAAATGACGATTAGGGATTACAATATAGACCCAAATAATCTTTAAGTAAGTCTTTAGCGGGCTAGTCGAGATACATTCTGCAAACGTTAATGACAACTGAGATAAAACAAATCGTCGGTGATACTGCAAAAACACGTAACTAACAAATTTATGATAGAGCAAAATAAACCTTACTGTCTTGTTAAGAAGGTGCATTTTTCTTCTTATTTAAAATGTTACTTACGCGGTTTTGCAGTTTCACCGACGAAATGTGGATTGAGGTGTAGGGACGCGTCAGTCGCTATATCAATTCTACCCTCGTAAGGCCACGGTACATCAATGCAATTTAATTTGAGCTCTGTTGCAATGTAAATAAGGTTTCATCTTCATCTATCATCACAAACTCAAAAAAGCCATTACGACGGTGAAGTACCATGAACTCCTAACTGACATTTTGACGATAGTTACATTTTTATATAGATACACTGTAAATTTAATTTGGCATCATTACTGAAGTCATTAAGAAGAAGAAATTAAATGAATATGAAACCAGTGTCTTTAGTAATAATGCCAGATAACTATAGTCAGTCATAATGACAGTTAGGAGTTCATGGTACTTCACCGTCGATTATCAAACAAAAGTAATCGAACTTTATTGCCTTTATGGTACATTCAAAGTCCCACTCACAAAAACTCCTTGTTTGCATTATGGTGGACCTTACGAGGTTAAAAAGATAAAAGATAAAAGATGTTTATTCAGTAAGTAGGCCGCACGGGCACTTTTACACGTCAAAAATCTACCACTTATATTATGACAGTCGATACTTGTTAGCTAACATAAAATACAACTTGTTCATGCCCTTGTATTTCTTTACACTTGCTTTATCTTTATCTAGAACCATCTTAAATGAATAGGCACATAAAACGTAGTTTTGACAAAAAAATTTTTTTTTTTCCCCAAACATCAATCTACGGTGACAGTGCGAAGGTGACACGCACGGACAAACAGACAGTCACGCGGGTGACGTGAAGCCATTCCCAATCGGTGCTGTGACCGACGTTGCGTTGACGCGCTGGACTTACCTAGCTCGTGATGCTCAAAGGACGAAATAGTATCTTAGCTCTCGGCTGATGGAGGCACTGGTCACAGATTTATTTCGTAATTTTAAACAATAACGAGGTTTGCTAACTCATTTTTACAACAAGCATTTTTCCAACATCGCG
Source organism: Acleris emargana (assembly GCA_927399475.2). Lineage (NCBI taxonomy): Eukaryota > Metazoa > Arthropoda > Insecta > Lepidoptera > Tortricidae > Acleris > Acleris emargana. Next base: position 11,415,566 of record OV656860.1, read on the forward strand.
ATTTTCCCTAATAATAAAAAATTGCATCGACTCCCTCAAATGAAATTACGATTATTAAAATAATGAACTGGTATAGTCTTTATTATTTCTACTGAGCCGATCTTCTACACAAAGGCCATTGTTTGAGTACAATACTATTATCTTTCTTTGTGTCCGTAACCGCAAGCCGATTACATACAAAAAAGTTAGAACTACATTGAATGTACATTGAATTATCAACCCTATCCTCTTAGTCAGTAGGTTTAAAATGTAAAGTGTCAGGATACAGATATAAGTCTTGTGTAGATGATAGTATTGTGTAAAGAATAAGCTCAATTCAAATAATAAAGACTCTGTATCCTGACACTTTACATTTTAAACCTACTGACTAAGAGGATAGGGTTTATAATTCAATGTACATTCAATGTAGTTCTAACTTTTTTGTATGTAATCGGCTTGCGGTTACGGACACAAAGAAAGATAATAGTATTGTACACAAACAATGGCCTTTGTGTAGAAGATCAGCTCAGTTCAAATAATAAAGACTATAATTTTAGCCATCAAAATGAACACGAACATTAAATAACGCTATATGAAAAAAAAAAAAACAGAAAAAGCGAATAAGAAAATTCGCTACTTATAAAATGCTTGCCGGAAAATGGTCTAACAGATCGTCCCCGCCAAACGTCTTTCACTCCTCAGTTCCGGTATTATGGTCGCTTTTACCGTGCTAGATAAATGTGAATGAAGCATCCGTCACCCTAACACTAACATGCTAGAGTAGTATAGACAGTAGATCGACTTCAAAGGGATCGCGTCTTAGGTACTATCAGCCCATTGGAACCCTGACCCACCATAGAACTGTGTCACAGTGACATTATGATTCAAGTCGTAAGAAATTTCAAACAAATTGTTTTATAGTGTCACGCTGACACCGTTCTATGGTGGGGCCGGGTTCCAATGGGCTGATAGTACATGTGTGCGTGCCTCGGGCTTACGAGCCGTGAGCCACCACAAGCAAACTCAACAAGTCACGCCAAGACGGTTAGTTAGGGCCGCGCCGTCGCTGAATTTGAGAGCCTGCATAAGTATCGAACGACGCGCATCGACGCAACCCTAGCGCCCGAGCGGCAATAGGTATCAGAAACTCCTTAACCTCGTCAAGCCCCGCGTACAATTTTTGTTACAAAATACAGTCATTGAAATAAAGATATATTTTCCTTTGTTTTTATGACTAATAGTCAAATTGGAAAATTTACTCTATGATATTCACAATAGGCTCATATTCCATTTTTTCGGTTTTATGCTGGGCCTGTAGAGGTCAAGGTGCAGAGACGAATTACTTTGCCAAGATGCATTATGCTAAGGTTTCTATTCGATTCTTGTCGTATCACGTCATCTACCAGTGACGCGATTGGTTTAAAAACGAAACGAATAGAAACGTTAGCGTAATGCATCTTGGCAAGGTCTGGTCTGACAGAGACAGATGCTTTATCCACGTTTATCTATAACGATAAACACGACCATAATACTCGTAGGCGGTCGCGTAACTTGTTAATATAAATACCTTTGGTAATGATGGCTTTGGTATTTTGTTCAGAACGTTGAACCTCACGAGGAAACAGTCCAAGAGAACAAGCAAAAAGCCACAGACATGCTAAAGCGGAAGCCACAGTTTCCGATGCGGGGGCGTGGTGTGTGCGACGGTTTATATTGATGATATTATGGTATCAAGTTTAATCAATAATTAGTCAGTCAAACATCATTCTTTAAGTAAAAGATAAGACAGTCTTGCGTCTCTATCGTTACAGACTTGATCCCAGCGACAAAAAAGTCGCGGACAACATCTGCTATTGTAGAGCCAATTACCAACTGAGCGTAGGGGCAATAAATTATTTTTATCGGAGTCTCTCGCTCGTACTCGTGGGGCTTATGGCGAGCGTAAGGGATACAAGATAACGCTGATACTCTACGCATCCCTTACGCTCGCCATAAGCTCCACGAGTACGAGCGAGAGACTCCGATAAAATGATTTATTGCCCTGATGCTCAGTTGGTACTGGCCCTACAATAGCCCTCCTGGTGGGTCATACTTGTAGTTGTAACGCGTCACGGCACGCACACTACGGCGACGTTTACGACGGTTACGCATGCAGAGCCAACGTGCCTATGCATGTACACACACAAGTATGGCCACCCCGCTTTGGTGAGATAAAGCAACCGTAACAGTAGTTCCAGCTTCTTAATAGCTTTCAGCTGTGGCTATAGTTGCCCTTGCAACTGACAGTTAGTAGGTAGATACTCGTGATCCAATTAAAGATTGTTGAAAACTCATAATTAAGTGGTTAGTCGGTCATCTGTGAAGTAATCACAAAGTCAATCAATCAATCAAAATTCAAAATGAATATATTTCCAGCTCATAGTAGCAGTCATGAACATGTTCTGCCTCGGGCGCACCCTAGTAGAAAAATATACATATAGTCCACGTGCGAGCTCCGAGGAATCTCAAGATAAGCTGACGTCATGATTTAGTGCGGTGATTTAGTTATAATTACGTAGATAATTATCCGTAAGGCCAACTCTCGGTTCTCTATCGTTTGAGCGAATTTCATATGACATAATTTTATATACCTACCATAACGATTCATATGCCATAATGAACATTTGGTATTAGGTGCTATAACGATACGTGTGCCATACTTGTCATTTTCCCTATTATCAAGTGTTATAAAATTGTATGCTATAAATGTTAAAGGCCATAGTAATTATTTGCCATAAAACATTCAGAATACGTGTCGTAAGTACCGTACTATAAAAAAAATAGGGTCTGGCGCTTCCCCGGCCGCTCAAGCGGCACGCACGCTTGGCTCGCTCGGCTCGCGCGCTTCAAGCTCGCCGTTTTACCTAACACTCCTCCACGCTTCGCTCGTCGTCGTACCTAACGGAGAGCTTCCTTACAGTAGGTTGGTTAGAATAGTTAAGTTATTATAATAGTAGTACTAGATAATCTTCATTGCAAATGAAGTGTTATGGGCTATGGCATATAATATTAGGGATTATGAACATTATAGAAAGTAAATGTTATGGAAAGTGTTATTATGGTATCTGATATTAGGCCGGTTAAACATTATGACACTAGAGTATTATGGCATTCAAAAATCATGGTATGACATTTTAGGGAAAATTAAGGTTATAGCCAGTGACCAATATGGCAAATGAAATTAGTGCAAATGAAATTATGAAAAATGAAGGGATACCCCAACTCTCGTACTGGGAGAGGCGAGGTATGATGCGATGAGCGGACGCGGAGCACATCTGTCTTCTTCCCAACCCCCCAGTCCTCGGAGCTAGCGCGCAGACCATACATGCTGGTCCAAACGCCACCACACACCCCACCCCCACAACAAGCCAATCACATAAAGCGTGGACTCAAAACAGGGCGTCGACGCAACGGCCACGAAGTTGTACGCACCCAATTTTATGCCCACTTTTGAGACGCTCCGGCTTCTTCGACCCCGGCCCGGCGTTCCAGTGACTCCGTTAGCCACACTGAGCCCCCCATTCATCGGCTTGCTGGGCACCGACGGCGACCTCCCCCCCCTTGAAGTCGGCCTAACTCTACCACTAACCCCTCTACTTAACGGCAGACCTACAGAAGAAATTTCTACTGAATTTGGATAATGACAATTGGCTCTCAGGGTTGGGTGTAGCGGGATGATAAAAGTTTTTTTTTAATGGTCGGATTTATGAATGTTTGTTTGAATACAAAAGATGGTCATGGAGGAATTTTCTTTATGCGGATGGCACGAGAGCGCTTTTTGTGGCGATTATGGAGAAGATCTATGTCCAACGGACGAGGTTTTCTAATAAAATAATACAATGAAATTATTACGGTTCGAAATTTTGATAACTCGGTAAGATTAAAAAGAGATATGGAGTTGACATAAAAATGAAACGCATACCCTTTCAAACGGCAGGCATTTTAATATTTTAACGTTGTTCAAATTTCGGGTCATTACCATCATATGAGATAAAAGACGTCTACTGCTGGTCATCCCCTGAAGGTCGATTCCGTGCTGCTAGCACCCAGTGGAATGAGATATGTGAGATCGTTATTTTTTTGTTCATTTCGAGCAAAATTATTGAAATGCCTCATGAAAAAAAAATGAACACTTATACCTACAGCCTCTTTAAGACAATTATGAAGCGAGTGTTAGGTGAAAATGAAAAATGATTTATTTTGAGAGCCAAATTATCATTACGGGCCACATTGGGTAGGGTACAGGCATCAGGCAGGAACACAACAGTTATATCCAGATTCTATAGACACTGAAGTAGAAGTATTAGCTATATAATAAAGATAAAACATTCCCTAATATAAATTATGAAATACATAGACACACCATGGTTAACTTGACTTTCATCCCATGTACGCATCTCACTTTAGCTCAGTAAGAGAGAGATATAGAGATGAAAATCTCGTTAAAACTGCTGAAAAAAGGCTTTTGGTTTCAGTTTGATGATGTTCTAATTCAGATGCCAAATGAAAGGCGCAGCATGTAAAAACAACGAAGTACCTATGTACCGCTAGCTAATTGACGTATTAGTTGTATAACAGCGTTTTAAATCGTCTGTATGCAATTTGTGGTTACTAGGAACGCGGCCAGCTATTACATAATAACGTATTATAAACATGGCGACTGAAAATCAACTAATCTTTTTTTTGTGCTTTTCTCATGTTATTTTAATAATTGCTAAATTAGGCTTAAAATATGCTTTATTCTTATGTGTGATTGTGACATTTACATATGACAGAAAGTGACGGCATACTTTATAACTAAAATAAGATTATTGCGCGATTATGAATACGTCTAGCTAGTACCGACCAATTCAGGCAAGTTACGCTAAAGTTTTGTCGTATAGCCTTTAGAGTACCTAGCCAAGATTTTGCAACAACGTGTCACTGGTCTTTAAGCTTTGATTCCTACTATATTAGGCTCGCACACTAAATCGATCTTTAAGTTGTTACACGCCAAAACCCACTTTGGATATTTTGCACAGTGTGTAAATGGAAAACGGGCAAACATTTAAACTAGACGCAGGTTATGACTCTACAGGTCATGTAAATGTGGAATTTCTTTAATAACTCTAATACTAGAGCACAATTCATTTTTAAAGGTCCCATCGAGCAGCAATGTATAATGTAAACGAAGATTTAAGTCGCAGTTAATTGCAGGTTAATTGGACTATTTCTGATATGAAAAAAAGAAATACAACTTATGTTAACGATGCATATTAACCGTCGTTAAAATGTTTGCTCGTATTTCATTTACACAATGTTTATTAGCTTACTCTGGTCGCATAACGGGTAACCACAAAATGCCTACCTAACCTACACTCCGTTTGTTTAGGTATTACATAAACGACGCGCGACGCGCTGGCCTAGTTGGTAGTGACCCTGCCTACAAAGCTAGCGGTCCTGGGTTCAAATCCCGGTAAGGGCAGATATTTGTGTGATGAGCGCGAATATTTGTTCCTGAGTCATGGATGATAACTATGTATTTAAGTATATATTTCTCTATATAAGTATTCATATCGTTGTCTAGTACCCATAATATAAGCCTAGAGCTTAAATTGGGACTAGGTCAATTGGTGTGACATTGTCCCCCTGATATTTATTTATTTTATATAAATGTAAACAACTGCTCCTATTGGCTGACCGACTATGTCACGTCACGTGGTTTTTTTGGTTACATTTAGTGAAGTACCTAAACAAACGGAGTATAGGTACGGCTACAACTAGCTTCTACAGCCGGGCTCACCAGTGGGCTTGGCGGGGCGCGGCGCGTCGTGCCCGTTGGGCAGGTGGCGCTGCGGCGCGGGCGCCGGGTCCGCGGAGCGCGGCCGCCGGCGCGGCGAGCGGAACTCGCGCGGCTCGCCCGTCTTCGGACCTGGAATCGTGGAAGAATTCAAATTTAGCCAAACCTTTTTAACTTCGTAAGACCAAGTGTGCAATAGGATGTACATAATCAAGGCAATTTAATTTAAACAGTGTTACAATAGGAATAAAGTTTATTCACACTAAACATGGGATTATCATACATACATACATTAAATCGCGCCTGTTTTCCAGAGGGGTAGGCAGAGACCACTCCTTCCACTTGCTACGATCTTGACAAATTTCTTTCGCTTCTTCAACATTCATACATCGAGTCATGCACGCACGTCGGTTTCGGGTACCTACTTATTCGGCCCTTTTCCAGTATTTCTCCGATTTGATTCGAAAAAGTACGCCTAAGGCGGCCCCTTCCGACCCTTCCACTCACTTTCGATCTGTATATCTCTTTCGTCAATCTTCTTTCATTATTTTTTAGATTGTTGGGATTATCGAACAAACATAATGAACTTTATTGCTTTGATGGTAGATTCAAAGTTCCACTCTCACAAATCTCTCTGTTTGTAGTATGGTGGGCCTCAGGAGGTTAAGCCCGGTTCACACGACAAGAATTATCGTAGCGACGAGCCCACCTAGGGCATCCTCCCGGGATATTCCGCTTCTATAATTCCCGGTAAATCCCTGTCGGTAGGTACTGAAGATTACATGCCGGTTCTCCCGGTTCTTTCCATGAATACCAAACAAATATCTTGGCGCGAATCACACGACGACGCCGGCGCAAGCGGTAACATACCATTAACATCCATCATATTTTGTGGCATATTTGCAATAATTTATCTCTAGATTTGTAAAAAAAACGGTCTAGTGCTAGTCGGACTCGCGCCGATGGTTCCGTATTTTAGATAAATTTGTTATAAATTTTATTTTTAATGCAGTATGTTCCATTTTGACCATCATTTTAATAATGATTTTTGATATTTTTTCCATAAACCAGTGACCGCAGTTTACTTTCATTATTATTTATTTAACTTTATTAAAATTTTATTTAATATAATCAAGGATCGGAAATTCGGATCGATATTTACCTAAAGTTGGCAAAATCCCGGAAAAAGATAGGCAAACATGGCGTCGGCTTCTTAAATTTTATTTTTTTAATTTAAGTTCTGGGATTCTGGGATTCTACAAAACGTTAATATAATAATTACTTTACATGTAGGATAAAACATTCTGTTTTGCTCCTATAAATTCGTTAGTTTAATAAGTTACAGGTAAATTAAATAACATTTGGTTAAACATATACATGGAAATTAACTTCAAACAGTTAATATAAATAAATAATTATGAATTAATGCCTGTGTAATTTATTTATTTTGAAATCCCGGAAATTTTATTATGAATTATATGATTGAGTCCACCTCCATACAACTGAACAACAAAGCCGGCGCGAAAGTATAGGTAAATATCGATCCGAATTTCCGATCCCTGAATATAATACAATACAAGGTTAAAATGAAACTTTTTTAAATTAAAATAAAACTAAGCTACTTAATATTAAAGATGTAATAATCACCACTATAAAAAGAACACCCCCACTAGCAGGCCGGACAATCTAAATAAAATGTAACTGTATGACTGCAAGAGTCCTAAAAAAAAGACAAGTTTAACCGTATCGTATCGTACCGTCCTGAGTAGCTCCCTCATCGAAGCTGGAACCCTGGATTTTTTTCCTCTGCTTCTGCGGCGAGGTCTTGTGGGGCGAGCGCTCCTGGGCCTTGGTCTCCTGCAGCTTGGCATGGATGGACTGGTGAGGAGCCGAGCGGAACGAGCGATACTTCTTCGGAGACTGGTTCTTCGAATCCTTGCCGTCTTTCTCGTCCCTAGGGAGAGCCCTGAAGGGGAGAAAGGGATGTCATTTATGATGTTCGCTGTGACGTCCTGACTATCCGTGTATTGTAAAATCAAACAATTTATGGAACTAAAATAGTGTTGTAATTAGTTATAACATAACTTTTTCATACCCAGTGGACAGGAGAACATAGGTGAAGAGATGGTTAGCCATCTAATACAAGTAATGTAGTAATAATATCTTGTATACCTATGTAGCTATATACAAGTATGTAGGTACTTTCTGAAACCATTAGTTGGACAGATAACTCCTATCAATTCATTAGCGTAAAGTGATATAACAGTTCTATAAAGGTGCTATAAAATACGCATATGTTTTAAGGAACTTTTTGAATGCTGGCTGATGATGATACACTAAGCTACTTATAGCATGTGAATCGGCTTCCACTTTTGCATCAAGCCATTCGTTGCTTCAGCCTTGTTGCAAACTCAAAAATAAGAAAGCGAATAATAATCCGGCTCGAAGGACCAGAAGCATTGTTACGTAAATAAATAAATATAAATAAACGGTTGTTCACAATATATAATAATAAATATAGTAAATCTTGATTAAAGAAAAATAGTCTCAGGGGTAAAAAAGCTCCTCACCATTTAATTTTACGTTGTACGATTACGTAAGTGTAAGTAAAATTAAGTGGCGGGGAGTATTTTCATGGTAATAGGTTTTCTTAACTATATTATAATTATGCAACTGCTGCGGCTTTGTAACTGCTATACGACCATTACACGACTCTTATACCGCTTGCGTCTGGTCCTGCGTCAATCAGTGCATCACTTACTTGTGATTGGTGGAAGCGAGTGATAGGGCCGACAGGGAGGACCGTCGCGACACCTGGTACCAGAGCTCGATTTGCTTATTGTATAGTTGTGTGATGTGTTCGGGCGCTAACTCGGTCCCCCAGCCGCGGTACTGTCGAATAATGACACATTACAAGCATGAACATGACACTACTGCGTGGTGATGGTTTTATAATGGTGGTATAATGGTCATAATTTGCCTATTATTATTTTTATATCATATATTTTTTCAATTTTTTTTTTAATTTATAGGCTGCTATATTATTGGTAATGGGTTTGTTCACTTCATGGTTAAAAACGCCTCTGCCATCTTTCGTTCGACTATTGTTTTTTTATTAAGTTTCAACACGCCGCTTATGCTGTTGTAGTAGTATTTTAACTTTTATAATGCTTCTTGTGGCGTCATATTAGTGGTCCAGTTGCTCAGCATTTTGAACGATGAACTGAACATCCCCGCGGGTAGTCGCAGACCTTGTATTCGCCAGCGCGCTTGCGCAGGTCCAGCACTTCGCGGTACCAGGACTCGCCCTGGCCCAGTCCGAGAGGCTGCAGCCCCGCCGCCCGCAGCGTGGTGGCGCTGTCCTCGCCCGCGGCCTGCACGGGCGCCGGCGCCGGCGCTGCCCTCACCCCCGCCGGCTCCGCCCCCTTCCCCTCAGGCTCCCTCAACATCCTCTCGCTCGCCTCGTCAACCTTCCCTTTCCCCCTGCATTTCGTAAACGTCCCTTTAGACGCCTCGTACACGTACTGAGAGAACGGTCTAAATTTCTTTTTGTACTCGCTTTTGTAACGTTTCCTATTATCTTTGGAACGATCCTCCCCGTTGGATATGAGGGCCGATAGCGCGCTACGGAAGGTCGATTTTCTGGAAAATTCCATTTTATGTCTTAGACGTTTGGATTGAGTTTACAATGATGATGCGGCAAAAGAAAGAGCTCGCGCCGAGCTAGGTTAGTAAGGAGACATGCTTCAAATAATTGTCAAGCTCGCATGGTGAGGTTAGGATGGCATCCTGGAAGAGCTAGGGCCGCCCGTACTGTACTGGCTACTCGTACTGTGTTACAAGTGTTAGGTGATACATCGACATACAATCTAACAAAAATTTGGATGAACGTTCACATCGACACAAGTGCAAGACACAATATTGATATAAAAAATGTAACTATTAGCTGTCATTCCGGACTAGTGTTAGTAAACTAAACGGCCTAACACCGCCACCGTGACGAGAGTTGTAAGCAAATATCAAAAACGAAATTTAGACGTGTTCTGCGGTACCCAGTAGTATTTGAGAGAAGGAGATAGAGCAGAACAGGCGCGGGGAGCCTTTTACACGACCTTTATTTGCCTATAGCACTAATGATGTAAGCACTATTCCACTATAGCACTAACAACGGTAGTACTATCCTTCTATAGCGCTAACGCTACCACTATACAACCATTTGAAAACTATTACCATTATGGCACTTGTAATGGTAATTAGGTCGTTTTAAAAGGTTCCCCGCGCGCTAGGGTTAGTAAATCAGTACACAAAGCTAGACACAGAAAATATTGAAAGCTACAGCAGTGACTTTTTTTCTATTTTTTTCTTCACCTGAAAAGTTAGGGGTAGAATATTACTTTGACCGTAAAAGAGAGTATATAAAATGATTTTTCGATTGAAGTATGTTTTAAAAATAAGAAAATGCCCGGTTATTGAAGGATTTTAAAATATATACTTAGATATAGGTAATTTATATATTCGTGAGTGTTGTGATATTTTGTGTTGACTTGAAGGTGTATGTGTATTTGATTATTAATTCTGGGTATGCATTAGCCCAGTTGTGATTTCAAAATGACTTCGATGAAGTTGCTAATAAGCTGCTTTAGCAAAAGCGAAGCTCGTTGTGATGGGTTAAAACCATACTAACAAAATATACGTAGTGAATGAATACAATGTCTATTAAACTGTTTCTTGTAGTTAAATTAGTTATAAAGTATGTTATTTTGCATGCAGTTTAATGTTATAATAAGAATAAAAAAACTATAATTAAGTGAAAAATATATCTAGATATAATTTAGAAAAAGTAAGTACAAGAAACAATCTAAAGATGTGAAAAGATGAAAATATAATGAAAGCATATATTAAGTATAAGAAATAAGCTAAAGCTACGTGGTCCAGATTTTTGTGAAACACGTGGGAAGTAAAAGAGTTCCTAAACTGTTGCCTGCTTCATTATATCAGTTATAGATTTGCTCTAAAACATAGACATATCCTCTTTTGACAGCTGTCAACCTGGTACTATTTGTGCATATGTTATTCTAGTGAATCCTACCAGGAAGACAGCTGTTGCAGAAGCCGTAATAATCGCTTAAAGTCATATATGAGTTATATAAATGAAGTAGACAATAGACTCCACCGGGGATTATTATAAGTAACAATTGCAAATAGTTTTCACCACCACTTCACCTAGACTGGTCATATAAGAGATCCTTTAACACCTATTTTAAACACATTATTGTCATTAACAATCGAGTTTATTCATAAGTAGATAGAATATGCGCTCAAAAATGCGTTTAAAATTTCAAGTCTTATAACAGTTCTTATTACCTTCTAACCCAGCTACTCTTGTACTAACCTCTGCACGCCGGGCTTCTGTCCGTTCCAGAGGTAGTCCTCGATGTACCGCCCGCGGTGGTGGTCATCGTGGTCACCGTCCACGTTGTTCATGAGCGGTTCCGCTTCTACGGAGCCTGGAAATTGTATAATGGTTGTATAGTAAGCGTTGAGGTCGGATAGTGGTGTTATATAGAACACAACATGACTTTTTTATCTTCGTATGCAACGAGTTTTAAAAATCGAAGTTCTAAATTACGTTAGCTTCATCCTTTTCTTTCGACTTAGCTACGAATATAGAATCAGAAATGATGATATCCGCAGTAGAACTAAGGTTATCGACATAGCCCGAAAAATAGCTAAACTGAAGTGGCAGTGGGCGGGGCACATCGCTCGCAGGACTGATGGCCGATGGGGTCAGAAGGTTCTTGAGTGGCGTCCGTGGACCGGGAGACGAGCTGTAGATAGTCCTCCAACAAGATGGAGTGACAACCTTATAAGGATCGCGGGAACGCGGTGGATGCGAAAAGCACAAGACCGGTCTGAGTGGAGAGCCTTGGGGGAGGCCTATGTCCAGCAGTGGACGTCTTTCGGCTGACCTGATGATGAGTCACCTATACATCCGTTAAATAATTAATTTTCGTTTGCTACACTAGTTCGTCGGAGCACACTAGTGTGCACATTACAAAATATGAGTCTGACATTAAAAATATTTGGACAAGTACGAGTTGGGCTCACGTCGAGCGAGTCCCGTACGATTGTTATAGATTTTCCTGTAATCTTGCCTCGTGCAGTGAAACGAGAAGAACAATCTCTTCAAAGTTTTAGGCTCAGAAATTTTGTTGATGGGGAGGGGGGATCATGAGGTCCATTTTGATCTAATATCTTAAATCAGTTTGAAACCGATTATTTTAAAATTATTAATACCTTCTTTCGTTTGGTATATCACTCGGTCGGTACAAAACTTCTAACCCTTCTAGTCGGTACAAAAATCATTAAATTACGTTACTTGTTGGTTTGTGTCACAGAGATTACCAATACCAAATGTCAATATACCAATATGTGTACCCAAATTTATTTAGTCCAGTAGATTCCGACCAAATCGGCTGTTAAAGACGATCAGACAGACACACTAGCACTTAATCTATAAGAGTATTTTCATTCAGACGTACACACGTAAATGTTTACAACATTACCTTAATGTCAAAAAACTAAATTTCTATAAGTAGGTACCCTATTCTATTTATATTTATATTTAGTCGGCAAACAACTCCGCCACACAGGGCGTTTGAGAACTGTTCCTCGTCGCATGGCACTTGCAGGTAAGAACCCGCGCGTCATCGGTCCATATTTTTTATTACATCACGATGTCAAAATGTTCCATTATTTCCGTGATAGTAACTTATAAATACACATAGAAACCGATTGAATCTAGAACGTCTGGTTCGCATTGTAAACGTCTGGCATTGAGTTTTTTACAGCTATTATATGACTAAATCGATTGCGCAGAGTCTTGTTTTATTACGCATGGAGGTTACTTTGTGTCAATACTTTGTAGGTATGGATCAAGGTCATAAGCAAAGGACAGGCAAATGTGACCAAGTTCTACAACTTACTAGTACTTTCCGATATATTTATATTAATTTCACAATCGTCACATAAAGAAAGTGGGAAAGTTCAAACAAAAAAACGAGATTTTGTAAATAACTACATTGTGGTCTTTTGTAAATTTACATACATACATACACTCACGCCTTCATTCCCAGAGTGGGGTAGGCAGAGCTACAGACTTACCAACAACTCCATAAATCATGGTAAGATGTTCACCAGTGTATTAGTGACAGGTTGCAAGCCCATCGCCTAACAGTAGTACAAGCCTTTATTCCCTTAGTCGTCTCTTAAGACATCCACGGGAAGACATGGAGTGGCACCATTCTAACCCAGCAAGCACATGGGCTATTCATAAGACATAAAAGATGTTGATTCAACAAGTAGGCCGCACGCGCACCTTTACATGCCAAAAATCTATACCATATTGTTTTCTTCTATAACTACCTCGATGTGTTAAACCTTTGTCTTCTACCTATACCTATCCTATAACTACGGGGCAAGACCCTGGCGATCTGTCATTCAGGTTTTCCTAGTACGGACACCAGGCCCGCACACTGGTTAAAGAAACTTTTAATAATATAGCAATAACTATAAAGGCTCGGAGTACTGTTAGGCGACCTGTCACTAATACGCTGGTAAACATCTTAGCCTGTTTATGCAAAATGTGGTTACAGAATTATCAACAAGTTTTTAGAGTTGTTGGTAATTCTGTAGCTCTGCCTACCCCACTCTGGGAATGAAGGCGTGAGTTTATGTATGTATGTATGTAACTAGATCATAGACAAACCACAGTGGGGCCGAAATACAGATTTATTTTTATTTAATTATTATAACAGCGCTTCCCTACCAGATTTACTAAATAAGAGGAATTTGAAGTATGTTTGCTTATGTTATGACTCGATGTATGAATGTGGAAGAAGCGAGAGATTTTTCAGGATCGTAGCAGGTGGAAAGAAGTGGTCTCTGCCTACCCCTCTGGGAAACAGGCGTGATTTAATGTATGTACTTATGTACCTAAGTTTCCTTTTTAGGGGTTCCGTAGATTAATCTACTTATCCTCTATTAACTGCGTGACATAATATATTGTACCAAGTGACCCGATATTTTGCTTGCCAAGATAGATATAGACCAAACTTCGAAACAAACAATTTCCATAAATTCAAAATGCAACATCTGCATTGTCCATTTCATTTATGCACTGGGAGCGAGAGTTACAGAAAGTTTTTGGCCGAATGTCTCTTTTGGCCAAATATCTCTCTCACTTACCGCCATACTTAGAGACATTTTAGAGACAATCAACTCAGTTTTTTAACTCCTGACCAAAAAAGTCTGTGGCAAACTTATGAACGGATGTGGAGACAGTTTTTTTAAAGAAGTCCTTTATTCCCCGGCGTTAGACAATATTTCTTTTGACCTGTTATCTAATTGGCAACGTTGTGATAACTCTTATTTACTTGACAATTATGGTAGCCGAGTTAAAAACAATGCCATAACATAACACCACTCTTTTCTCATGTTTCCTAACCTTGCTTACTTGAGTTGCGTTTGCAGCTTGTATTTAATCTAAATTTTAAAATACCATTTTCTTTAAGCCATCCAAGTGCTGGAAAAATCCAATCGTCGGTGAAACTGCAAATCCGCGTAAGTAACATTTGAAATAAGGAGCACAATGCACCTATTTAATGAGACAGTAAAGTTTATTTAGCTCTATCATAAATTTGGTGATCCGACTAAATACAAAAAAGAACAAGGTCTTCCCGGAGATCATATATAACGCTCGCGAATTGATTCCACTCAACGAAGATGTTTATGAAGAACAACGTGAACAACTGATTGACGACACGACAGCCTAGTCGGTAGTAGTGACCCTGCCTACGAAGCTAGCGGTCCCGCGTTTGATCCCCAAATTTTCGTGTGAGCACGAGTTCTTCCTAAATCTTGCATGTTTTCTATGTATTTATCTATATAACTAAGTTTATCGTTGCCTTGTACCCGTAGTACAAGCCTAGAGCTTAGTTTGGGGGTAGGTTAGATTAGTTCTGTGAGAGCATTATCTCGCAGAAGGAGGTAGCGGAGCGACAGCGTGAGGATGACCATAACGCGCACTCGCTCCGACGCAGACAAAGGGGGAAAGGCGCCCTTGTGTGTTAGGGGCCCACCGTCGATGGTTCTACTCTGGCGCGAATGCCCAAGCTACTACTGGGGCGGCTGGGAAGCGCCCAATGGTAGCATCATTAGCAGCCCATAGCGCCCCCATCACCAGCACCTTATGAAGTGCTAAGGCCGCTGGGGCTTTAGTGGGTACGAGCATTCCGGCCACGTTGGTTGGTGAGTCCCACATAACCATCCCAGGTCTCCCTGGACCTGGGTGGTATGCGTAAACGCATTTCCCCAGCGTAAAAATAGGTTAATCAATTTGAATGAGATGTCCCGTGATATTTATTTAATTAACTATAATTAACCGGTATTTTTGAACCGATCCCAAGCCTATTAAGTATATTATAAACAGCAAAGTCAGGCCGCGAGAGAAAGTTAGAGGCACTTCCCAAGCTTACATTTATCAAAGGATTTTCAATTTATACATAACTGCAGCGCGAAATTCAGCATTATGCTAATTTCAATGGCGGAGTTGCCGATATTAGCATTTGAGATAACTTCGAACGTAAAACAACGTCAGCCGCTTAAAGTGAGAATCTCTGCTGAGACTTCAGCGTTCTAAATAATACATGATTCAGAATAAAATGTATCCTAGTTTGAATTTTAGATTTTCTTGAGATCGTTTGTTTGAAAGAACATGCATTGAATTTAATACTTGAAGGAATTCTGCTCGAGCATTTTCATGCAAAAGTAATGATGTAAATTTACGTATTGAAAAGTTGTATCGTTCACAAACTATAAGAAGTTCGTGAAAGTATTTATAACGATATCATACGTCCTTGTGGAATTGATTTTGAAGGGTAGGAAACAAAAACCCATTAATTAAAATGAAAGATGCAAGCGAGGCGCTTAAATATAATTATTCAATCATTTAAAAGGTGTGATGATGGTAGTGTGAAGAATAGCTAAACTTGAGTGGCAGGGGGGACACATCGCTCGCAGGACTGATGGCCGATGGGACCAGAAGGTTCTTGAGTGGCGTCCGCGGACCGGGAGACGAGCTGTAGGTAGGCCTCCAACAAGATGGAGTGACGACCTTGTGAAGATCACGGGAATGCGGTGGATGCGATAAGCACAAGACCGGTCTGAGTGGAGAGCCTTGGGGGAGGCCTATGTCCAGCAGTGAACATCTTTCGACTGACATGATGATGATGATGATGGCAAACGAACACACAGACCAACTCAGCTCAACAGGATCTGTGACCCATAATCATTTGCATTGTCAAAAATGCAATCTTAAGACTGTTATCCTAATACTGCAAATACTTTGCCAACCCTGAGGACCAAGATGGAATCTATGCTGGTGATTTCACCGGTTGTCTTTTCCGCACATCGGAACACAACAATGACACTTGGCGGTTTAAAAATATTTTTAATTTATGTCCCAAATTATTGAGTGCGTCTCCTGACGCACCCATACTTTTAGGCAGAATATTTAAAAATATTTTTAATTTATGTCCCAAATTATTGAGTGCGTCTCCTGACGCACCCATACTTTTAGGCAGAATATCAGCTGCGCCCTTTCACAGATATGCCGTGGCATTAATGTAGAATATTTATATTAATTAACAACTTGCACAGTTTTATTTAATTGTGGGAGGACCTTGTGCAGGGTCCGTCCGGGGTGGTACCACCATCTTATCCATTAACTTACCGCCAAGCAGCAGTGTTTGTATTGTTGTGTTCCGGTTTGGGGATAAGACAGCCGGTGAAATGACTAGCATAGAGGCATTCCATCTTAGTCCTCAGGGTTGGCAGTGCATTTGCAGTCTTGTGAATGCGAATGTCTATGGGTCACAGTTTCCACTTACCATCAGGTGGCCTGTGTGCTCGTTTGCCTTCCCATGCCATAAAAAAACTTTTTTTTTGTTTTATATTTTATATGACCAGGGACGTATTAAAAGAAAGGGACAGGTCAGGAGATTCTAAACCGTCGCATGTGTATGAAGAGATTTATGTGTGTGTAAGAAGCAAGAGTAGTTTGTCTAGATCGTAGAAAGTGGTATCTGCCTACCCCTAGAGGCAAGAGGCGTGATTGTATGTATGTAAATATAAAGTTTTTTCTATTCTAATGTGGACGTACCCTCAGCCACGGCAGCTTTCTTCAGCGCGCCCATGGAGATGCTCTTCCGTGGTGCGTCGGTGGTGTCCTTGGGCCACGCGAACTGGTTCCGGTACTCTGTAGTGCTCACCACCTCGTGCTCCTTGGCTATCGGCTCACCCAGGGCAGCGCTGGTGGCCTGCAAGAAAGCGACCATAACACTGTAACTCGTTAACACTTTAGTGAAGTCAAGAATGAAATGCTTAAGTAATCAAAGAAGTTTGAAGTTTAATTTCAGAGGAATAACTATTACTTAGAAAAAACCCATATAAACAGCCCAAACGTTTTATGAAACCTAGCTGATAACCAGAGACTCTTCTCGTAGCACCTCTCATAGGGACTTCTCGTCTATCGACTTCCGATATTATATATGTATAAATACAAATTACAAAATTTCAAATAAGCCCTTTGAGTGCCAACGACGACGGCTGCGACACTTTAAAGTATGGTCATATGTTTTTGTTCCCCAACGCCACTGACGACTAAAGATGTTGTTGATGAATCTTAAAGTAATGTTCTTGCTAAAATCAAATGTCTGTTATGCGCACATTACGGCGCGCTAGCCGACCGCCGGCCCATTTAAAAAAATAGTATTTGTACGTTCTTGTGTACTTCATTTTCGTTTTAATAATCGTAATAACCCAATTTGTGTACTTGTGGCGACCTAGCGACATCTAACGGAAACTTGTATCAACAACTCGCTAGCGCCACCAGTGTCAGACAGCGGAACTAAGAATCCTACAACGCGCTAACGGAGTTTCTAAAGTCGGTTGATATATATACCACTTCCAACTTCATCCCAATGGACTTCGGTCCCCAGGCATAACACCCGCCTGGAGAGAGATCTCTCTATTGTCCTCTCTTCATACATTGGTGACCCCGACGTGATCGTCATCCTACATTGGTGACCCTCGACAATGGACACTTACGCATCCTGACGACGACCTTCAAGCACATGACCGCAGTTTCACAGCAAGCCAGACCAACCCGCACTGTGCACCACTAGCATTCTGTCATATCTCAATGCCTGGTGTCTACAGTGTGCACACTACTCACACTCAACAACACGACTCACTGCGTCCTACAACGAGTACTTCACGAGCAAGGTACACGACTCACTGTGTACTCCACTCACTCCTCTTCTCCTGCTACGCTCGCCAACGCGGCTCTCTGAGCACCATTAGAGACATATCCACTGGCACTTGCAAGCGGCAATTCAACGCACAGACTGCACGTCGTCAAATCACCATCAACCTCCGGTCTCAAAGGGGGGCTGATGTGGCGACCTAGCGACATCTAACGGAAACTTGTATCAACAACTCGCTAGCGCCACCAGTGTCAGACAGCGGAACTAAGAATCCTACAACGCGCTAACGGAGTTTCTAAAGTCGGTTGATATATATACCACTTCCAACTTCATCCCAATGGACTTCGGTCCCCAGGCATAACACCCGCCTGGAGAGAGATCTCTCTATTGTCCTCTCTTCCTACATAGAAATCGTTTATAATCGTTTATGTACATACTCGTCTACTATTTTGTTCCTTTGTTATACATTTTATTTATTTTATATTTGTAATCCTTTATATATCTGTATATATTCTGTAACAATTGTTAACATGATAGCCGATTTGGATAAAACTGTAAGCCTATTATTGTGGAAATAAAGAAATAAATAAATAAATTATGTGCCTAGATTGGCTTTTAAAGGCGGCTAGGTACAAAGACATTGTGAGACTCCCTGCTCTATTCCTCGATAGAATTACTATCGACGGATCACGACGATTAGTGATGTACTATTAAATTGATTTGATTGATGATTTAGTTCTCATCCAAAAGTCTTTTTTTTTCATGTCTTAGCTTTAGCCTGACTAACGTAACTACGTACTGTGTTCATTATGGGCAGCACTTTTTACAGTCAGCTGCAGAGAAAAGGATACCCCCGTCCTGGTAAGGATTGTTTTTTTTCGAAAACCTGTGGTTAGATTTAAATCATTTTGAGTTTATGTGTAGACAATAGTAAAATCTTCAATTCACCGAAAAATCATATAAATTTAAGCACAGGTTTTTGAAAAAAAGCGATCCTTACCAGGACGGGGGTATCCTTTTCTCTGCAGCTGACTGTACCAACTCCCATACAAAGATGGTAAATCTTTCCTGAGATACATACACTCACGCTTTCATTCCCAGAGTGGGGTAGGCAGAGCTACAGAATTACCAACAACCCTATAAACTTGTTGTTAATTCTATAACCACATTTTGCACAATCAGGCTGAGATTTTTACCATGTGTATATTACTTTCAGGTTGCAAGCCCATCGCCTAACAATACTACTACAAGCCTTTATTCCCTTAGTCGCCTCTTACGACTTCCACGGGAAGACATGGAGTGGCACTATTCTAAGCCGGCAACCACACGGCATAAATAATGTTTATAGCTTAAAATGTTGGTCACCGTTTTTAGAATACTTCTCTCTAAATATGATTCATTGCTGAAGTGACAACACATTGAGGGCAATTAAATTGGTCCTAAAACTAGAAAGCCGAAGCTTAATAATTTAATCGATTGACCTAAAACACTCTAATGAATGAAATATTAACCGCATTCGAGCGGAAATTGACCTATTTTACTCGTTTTCACGGACTGCTGAGTTTGCATTACTAGTTGATAAGTGAATTATGTGTGAGCGGTGAAATTCAATTACGCGTTTGTTATTCCGTATTATTGTTATTAAATAACTACGTATAAAATAGTCAAAAATCCCCGGTATAATGGATGTCTCTTAAATAGCCCAATCGATGACACCTAGCTAAGAACCTTCGCGAATAAACTAGTTATTTTTTAAAATGAGCTTCTTCTGGATTAGTCTTTCTGTATAGAAGCTACAATGCCACAGATATATTGCCAGTTAAACTTATACTAGTTTTTCTGGGTTTTTTTTTTTTTTATAGCATGGGAAGGCAAACGAGCACACAGGCCACCTGATGGTAAGTGGAAACTGTGACCCATAGACATTCGCATTCACAAGGCTGCAAATGCGTTGCCAACCCTGAGGACTAAGATGGAATGCCTCTATGCTACTCATTTCACCGGCTGTCTTATCCCCAAACCGGAGCTTTTTTTCGCATTCACTGTCGTCTCTTTGTCCGGGGGCTGAGAACGGGCGCGGGGGGCGGGGGCAGCCATGGCCGGAAACTGACAAATTGTATGGAATTGACATATTAATGCTATACATTTTAGTAACGTAAATGTTCATGCATCTTCTCTTATCCTTAGATACCTACCGTAAGCTCACATGCTGTATAAACACACATACGCGTTCAGGGATCTTAAAAACGGACCCAAACCACAACTTATCACACTATTGTTCATTATTAATTCCAGCGGTGTTAGCTACATTAACACAGAGATAGTTATATCAAGTAACACCAGGGGTGAACCCTCGTTTTCTTTATCCCGAGTTCTGCCAGCGGATCAAATTTGGGTCGGAAATACTTTTGGCAGACACTTTGCTCACTGATATTTTATACCTCCGGGGACGCAGTTACATACATACATACGTTCACGCCTATAATCCCGGAGTGGGCAAGGCAGAGCTACAGAATTACAACTTAAAAAGTTGTTGATAATTCCGTAACCACAATTTGCGCAAATAGGCTAACACACACCACGCAGTTAACACCTTTTTATTCCTTTTTAAAACCTGTCAATTGACATCGCAGCGCCACCATGATCGCAGACGAGGTCCTTGATGTTTCTTAGGGTATAATTATCGCTATTAATAAAGTCTGCCACGTGTGCTGATTATATTGAAATTTCGCTCGCCAGCTCCCTATTACAAGTGCCTTCGCTGTGGTCGCTACTAGTGTCCTAATGTGTGGCAGCTCTAGGTATCTAAAATGTATCTGATGGCGGTTAGTCCTGGAGGTGGTATTAGTCTGTAGTGTGTCGCACTGCTGGGCATACCTTGGGCTCGACGGTGTCGGTCCAGCGCGTCTGCCGCGGCCCCTCGGACTTGCTGCGCCGCCCAGCGCGGTCCGTCTCGTCTCTCCTCTGAGCGCTCTGCAAACAAAGCACCATCATAATCTTGATCATCATCTTCAACAACATGGTCATCATCATGGTCTTAAACTCTTTCTTACTTTCGTGCCATTCTACATACATACATACCTTCACGCCTTCATTCCCAGAGTGGGGTAGGCAGAGCTACAGAATTACCAACAACTCTAAAAACTTGTTGATAACTCTGTAACCACAATTTGCACAATTAGGCTAAGATGTTTAACAGTGTATATTAGTGACAGGTTGCAAGCCCATCGCCTAACAGTACTACAAGCCTTTATTCCCTTAGTCGCCTCTTACGACTTCCACGGGAAGACATGGAGTGGCACAATTCTAAGCCGACAACCACACGGCTACCATTCTATCACGTATTTTTTACTCAGCGGGACTCGGAGGATCGGATACCCTCAGCGGCCACTGGGGGGCAGTAGGGAGCACCTTGGGAACCTATGGTGTATGAAGATGAACTTACCCTAGCGCGATCTGCGGCGGAGGTCTGGTGTGGGCGGATATCGTCAACCGGAGCCGGATCAAACAGCTCGTTGGTCTTGTACGCCACGCCCGGGTACTTCTTGCGACGGGGCATCGCCGGCTCCATGGGCCCTGAGGGACAAATTAAAGGTCAAATGTCACAGTTTATTAGAGATCTAGGAGTATGTTCATAAAAACCTATTTCGTCACGTTTTCTGTTATAACTAGTAGGGGTAAGTCTAAGGGTAGCAGATACAATTGCCCCTTAGGGTACGGGTTGCATAGAGCAAGCTGCCCTTCTATTGCATTGGTACGTCTCATGTTTCTACATTTAGGATTATGTACAGTGGAGGTAGATACCACGTTTACGAAAAGTTTATAGCGAAGTAGATATAGTTACCCCTGGATGGCGCAGCTAAGGAGAAACTGCTCAATAACGCCTCATTGTTATCTACTTGTAGGGGCAAGTCTATGGGAAAGTAGATAAAGTTACCCCACCGGATGCTCAGCACAGAGCTATCAGCTCAACGACGCCTGATTGTAAATACTTGCAGAGGCAAGTCTACGGGTAGATATAGTTAGCCCTGGATGGCGCAGCTTAGTACTAACTGTTCAATAACGCCTCATTGTTACAACTTTTAGGGGCAAGTCTATGGGAAAGTAGATAAAGTTACCCCAATGAATGCTCAGCACAGAGCTATTTACTGAATAAATATTTTGATTTTTGATTTGATTTGATTTTTGCTATTAACTCAACAACGCGTGATTGTATATACTTTAGGGGCAAGTCTACGGGTAAGTAGATATAGTTACACCTGGATGGCGCTTTTTAGGACTAACTGTTCAATAACGCCTCATTGTTACTACTTGTAGGGGCAAGTCTATTGGAAAGTAGATAAAGTTACCCCAACGGATGTTCAGCACAGAGCTAGCAGCTCAACAGCGTCTGATTGTAAATACTTGTAGGGGCAAGTCTACGGGTAAGTAGATACAGTTACCCCTGGATGGCGCAGCTTAGGGCTAAATGTTCAATAACGCCTCATTGTTACTACTTGTAGGGGCAAGTCTATGATAAAGTAGATAAAGTTACCCCAACGGATGCTCAGCACAGAGCTATCAGCTCAACAAAGTCTGATTGTAAATACTTGTAGGGGCAAGTCTACGGGTAAGAAGATGCAGTTACCCCTGGTGATGGGCAGCACGGATGGCGGGCTGGCCGCCGGCTGCTTGACCACGCCCTGCTGCGCCTGCTCGCGGTACTGGTGCCATCTGTACGTGCTGCGGTACTCCGAGTGCAGCTGCAACAAGAGATAGGGGGTTAAAGGGGGATGTGTGGGAGAAAAAAGGACAGAAGGTTTTAAACGTTACTCAATCATATTATTGTTGAGATTTGTTTAGTCTTTCCAGTAATATTTTTGTAATCGAACCAGTATCAGAAATAGATTGGGTTTTGAGGTAAAAAAAATTGAAGACATGTTAAAATAATCACTGACAATAGGGAATATGCATGTTTTTTTTTTACAGCTTCAATTGAAGCTGATTCATGTAACAAACAGATCACAAAAATCATTTTTTGAATAACTATCAAAATAACCAAGATATAAGCCAACAAAGATTTGTTTCTATCTCTTTCTAGAAAAACGGAATTTTACATGGAGTTTATATGGCCGCAGTGCACAATGACGTCACGGTGCACATCGGATCTCTCTGTCTAATTAGAAGTTTGAAATGCTTATAACTTCCGTATTTCTTGACCGATTTTAATTTTAATTTCCGTTTTGGTGATCTCTTACGGTATTTTCATATTTTGATGAGAAATGCGATTTTTAAAATCCATGCATATTCCCTATTAAGAGGTCTGTTAAGCTGAAAATGTCACTGTAATTTTTACGATTTTTGAATATGTAGTAGATATTAAAAAAAAACAGGTCCACCGTTTTCCTTTCCAAGAAAAAAAAACGTGATTTGAAAGAAAAATAGAAACGCATAAACCTTGTTTTTCATAGTATAACTATAACTACAAGATATTCCAAAATCGTGAGAATTGAACTTGATTTAGGGGGTGAGAATGGTTTTATTGATAGCTACGCGTTTTAAGCTTCGTGTCGCTTCATATTTTACTTAAGTAAGTTGTATTTATATTTTTAGATTTTATCCTTACAAATGGTATATGTCTGTACAGTACAGGGAAATTGATTCCTAGACCACTTTGAACTACGTCAAAGTGACACTGTAAATAAAATCATAAGAAGTATCTTACGTTTTGATTGATTACGTCACTTTGACACAGTCCAAAGTGGTCAAGGCTTTTTCCTTTACTGTTATTTTTTTTTTGTTTATTTTGAGGGTAGTTTTTTTTTATGGCATAGTAAGGCAAACGAGCACACAGGCCACCTGATGGTAAGTGGAAACTGTGACCCATAGACATTCGCATTCACAAGACCGCAATCCTAAGACTGCAAATGCGTTGCCAACCCTGAGGACTAAGATGGAATGCCTCTATGCTAGTAATTTCACCGGCTGTCTTATACCCAAACCGGAACACAAAAATGCAAACACTGCTGCTTGGCGGTAGGTTAATGGATAAGATGGTGGTACCAACCCGGACGGACAAGTAAAATAGTATCTACAAAACAACAATATACATATAAGGTCTAACATCCTAAAGACCATTCAAGTCTCACTCATTAAAAAAAACAAAAGAAGCGACATATTTCAAGTATTATTACAGTAAACACACGCGTTTTTTTTTCTTATTCCAATATTTGGATAGAGTCTAGACTGTAAGCATAATAAACGAGCGTTAAAATAACCTAGCTCTATTTATATTTATAGTAGACTCAGCACTTTCTATATCCACTCATCCATACATATAATTAGCGTTGCATTTTTTTTAAAGTAAATGTATGGCTTCATCTCGTTTAGGGTTCCGCTCTTTTACTAGCGGAGAGCGATAAGCGGTTAATAAGATAAATTTCACTGAAGAAATTCAGTGCCTACTATAAGTTTAAGCCAGTCATTGTCGAAATACCCAATTCCCAACCCATTCCCAATATATTAAAATCACAAAACTTAACATTCAAATTTATTAAGTTTTTGTTGATCATCCTTACCTAATGTATTAAAGCTGGTGTTTTGTCTAAATGTCTATATATATAAGTCGTTTATTTCTATTGGTATCAAGCGATTGGTGTCGATACAAATAGTTAATAGTTCACAGCCCGAAGACCAACGGACTACTTTTTATAACGGAAAATTAGACCGAATCCCTAAAAACTACTTTTGCATTAGCAAAGTCGGCATTAACTTCTTAAATACACGTTTTATTTAAAATTGTCTATTTTTTTTTAAAGAATACAATAAATGCATAATTGAATCATTCAAAATGGTACATTCTTGCACCAAATCCAAAAATCCAAAATAAGTTTTTTTTTTGCTCAAATCCGCCATAAGCGAGCGACTGTTACCCGCTAATCGCCTACACTGGGGCATACGCTTCAGACAAGAGTTTTTGCTACAAGCCCGATAAGCATCGCGCAAAAACTCCGCAACATGTCGATACAGATTAAAAGATAGTAGGATCGATAAAACGGATTTACATTTTACAGTCAATCAATAACACCCTATCTGCTTGTAGATTTTCTTGACTAAGTATTAACCGGCAGATTACAGTTGCTGCGTGCGCTCGTGGGCACAAAAGTCATAGTTAACCTACCGCTTTGGCCTGGGGGCGTAGCTAACATGCAAATGCTACTAAAGCTTTGACAGGTTGACCACGTTTAACGTAACGCACATGAATTTTGACTTTAAAATACCTATATATATAATTTTGACATTGTTTATTGTACTATCATTTATATATTTAACTTTGTGACTCGTTTTATTATTATTTGTGTTTTATAATCCATTCATTTTTGACATTGGTTTTTGCTACATTACTTTTATTTTTATTTTACTTCTTTGACGATCATAATATGAATTCTGTATAATTGACATGTGTGCAATATAACTGTATCTTATATTATGAAATAAATAAAATCTAAATCTAAATCTATATAATTTGAGTGATACTGAAATTGTCCATTCCAGAAACCAATTTAATATGGTCGACGGAGCTTCTAATTTTGGGTGCTTTGGCACTTCGGGCAATTTACCCTCGTGACAGAAATTCGCGAAATGTGGGAGAAATCCGAATCGGAAAATATGACACAAATGCGCTTCAGATAATAGCATATTTTGGTTAACACTTAAAGCATCAGAACTTTGACCAGGGCCTCAAATCTACCGGCGAAAACCCTACTGCTTTTGACCTCTTATGGTCTGGTTTCTCACCCGGCTCGGCCGTCATTACTGTCAAGTAAAAAAGAGCTATCAAACATACATAAACTCACGCCTTCGTTCCCAGAGATGGGTAGACAGAGTTACAGCATTACCTACAACAGCAGAGCTACAACTCTAAAAACTTGTAAATAATTCTGTAACCACATTTTGCACAATTAGGCTAAGATGTTTACCAGCATATTAGTGACAGGTTGCAAGCCCATCGCCTAACAGTACTACAAGCCTTTATTCCCTTAATCGCCTCTTACGAAATCCACGGGAAGACATGGAGTGGCACTATTCTACCCCGGCAACCACACGGGGTGAGACGAAAATTCTCTTCAGAGAAGAAAATATTTTGGTTAACACTCAAAGCATCAAAACTTTGACCAGAGCCGCAAATCTACAGGCGAAAACCTTACTGCCTTTGATCTCTTATGGTCTGGTTTCTAACCCGGCTCGGCAGCCATTACTGTCAAGTAAATAAAAGCTATCAAACTTAAATAATACGACTTTTTACCGCGAAGAATCTCAGCCAGTAAAATCACACCTCAAATGTACCAAGTCCCCATTCGAGCGCTCTTCGAAGATAATCCGAAGCTAGTGACGTAACGTGCACCGATACCGACATCCCAGGATCATAAGCTTAATAGCGCTCTCGGCGATATTGGTTCCGGAACGATAAAATCTCATCTCGGCTAGAGATGGGAAAGAGATTTATCTATAGTGTTGAATTTAATTTCTTTATGGTTGGAGCATCTTGGCCTGTTTGTGCAAAGTGTGGTTGCTGAATTATCAACAACTTTTCGAAGTTGTAGGTAATTCTGTGGCTCTGCCTACCCCGCTCTGGGATAACAGGCGTGAAGGTATGTATGTATGTATGTATGTATGGTTGGAGCTTGCTTCGGAAGAGGTGGATACAGAAATAATTGATAGAATAGAATAGAATAGAATAGAAAAACGTTTATTCAACAAACACATCAACACAGGGGTACATCATAGAAAATATACAGTAACGTAGTACAATCACTTCTTATCCCCTAATAAGCGACACCATTAAATTAAAAAGTACAATGAGGTTGATGTGTGCCGAAATGGTCTCCACTCAGCAAAATGGTTGGCATGGGGATGACAACCGGGCTGGTTTTCAGGGGAGCCAGGCGGGCTGTTTGGGACAGCGTACTGTGACTTACGAAGGATAACTATTTACATTACAATATGACAAGGGATTGAATGAAAACGTTACGTACAGAAACCATTGTCTTGAAACACCATAAATTATAGAAAGTAAATAAAATAAAATAAAATAGAAATTAAATTAAATTAAGAGGTATGGCCAAATGCGAGCTGTGAGGACTGAAGGGAAATAAATAAAACAAAGGAGAACACTTAAATGAATATAGTGACGTATATAGAGGCTGGTCGTTTGACTACATGCCCTAGACTTTATGCCTTTTGTTGGTCCAAAAAATGCCGTTTGAGTCTATGTTTAAAGCTGTTAACAGATTTGCATTTTTTTATCGGCGGTGGAAGGTTATTCCAGCATTTCGTGGCAGCGTAGCGAAAGCTGCCACGAAAAGCAGCACTACTGTGTCTAGGGCATAATAGTCTACAAACAATTCGTTGTCGGTGAGAGATGGAGAGCTTGTCAAACAGGTATTCTGGCTTTTTGTTTTTCAAAATACCGAAAAGAACATACATAGATGTACATAGATGGATAGATAAAACGTTTATTTGATGCTTCAATCACACACATACAATTGTCATATTTAGTGGAAAAGAACAATATCAAACTTACAAATTACATAAGTACAATCTCAATCGCATGTGTACGTCGCAGGAGCACAAAAAGGTCACGGCTCAGCGTGTAGCATTACTCTATTGAGCCAACACTGGTATTCTGCCACAACCCCGGGATACGACAAAGCCATAATAATGCATAGAAAAGAATAAGTCAAAAATATAATTACATCCGAAAAAAAAAGCATTTAAATTTAGTATGTATGAATTATAAGTATAATTGCGACCATACTTTTAAATTGTTAACTCTTAAAGCATAAAAGCTAGCTGAGAACCTGTCCATCTTGATTCATCTAAATTATTATTTCAATAATACCGCATCCAAATTGGTACATAATCTACACGTTCAATTTATAAAATCCGCATCCCTCTTTTTGCATTGGAGGGTAGAAATAGATCAATATGGTACATGTAAGAAAACTGGCCAAGTTCGAGTCGGACTACGACGACCTAGTTGGTAGTGACCCTGCCTACGAAGGTAGCGGTCCTGGGTTCAAACCCCGGTAAGGGCAGTTTTTGTGTGATGAGCGCGAATATTTGTTCCTGAGTCATGGATATTTTCTCTGTATAAGCATGTATCATCTATAGCTTAGTTTGGGACTAGGTGAATTGGTGTGACATAGTCCCCTGATATTTATTATAAGTATTATGGTATACATTCATACCTTCTCGCCTTCATTCCTAGAGTTGTTAATTTTGTAACCACATTTTGCACAAACAGGCTAAGATATTTACGTTTCGTTAAATATTCGGGCCATAGAAATGTCTCCTTATGATTCATGACTAGGGTTAGGACTTTTGGTGGCATATCGTGGTTCTAGAATCCATGGAGTCGCTATTTCCTAATTATTAAAATACATACCACTTTGTTTTTGACCTTCGGTTTTTAATATTTCAAAATTCATTTTTTTATTGAACCGCTAAGCCAATTTAAATTAATTTTGGTACGGAGGATATCTTTGCTCTGTGAAAGCCTTACAAACAAGCAAATATTATTAGGTATGGATAAACTGAACTAAAAATATATTTAGTTCATTTTGAAATATGACCATGCTGAAGGTCAAAATCAAAGTGTCACGTGTTATAATAATTAGGAAATAACGACTCTATGGATTCTAGAACCACGATATGCCACCAAAAGTCCTAACCCTATTCATGACATACAGTCGGACAGACGGAAAAAGGTTACAAACACAGCTAGCCAATAACACGCAGTTACATGAACGTAAATAAACAAGACAGACACGTGGCCGTCATTAATTATACCAGGACGAGGATCGGAAATCGATAGTTATATCCAATTTACAGCTTTGGTACAGATTGGGTATTAATTGTTTGTGGTTTTCCTGGATATGGAAATTTAATTCGTATCCAATTATCGAGTATCTGTTGAGAGGAATGTGGACGGCCATAGAAGTAATATGGTCCCTTGGAAATGCATAAAATCGTTTGTCCATTTTTATTACTTGTGTCAGGTCAGGGCTGTAGGTCAGGGCGAGGCTGGACACAAATCTGTAACGAATATCACACGTTTGAGTTCACTATTTCCTAAATGGTACCTAAAATCTGAAATTGTTTTTATTTTAAAACAAGTTTTTATTGCACAACTTGGTCGGCGTAATTTAAATGTACAACAATGACACTGTGACTCCTGGGGCCCTAGCCAATTTACAAACGATACTAACGTTTTTCTTTTCTATCGCTCAAAATGTATGGGATGACAGTTGATCACGTCTTTTATCGTAACGCACAAGAATGTCATTGACAACGCGCTGGCCTAGTTGGTAGTGACCCTGCCTACGAAGCTAGAGGGTTCAAATCCCGGTAAGGGCAGATATTTGTGTGATGAGCGCGAATATTTGTTCCTGAGTCATGGATGTTTTCTATGTATTTAAGTATATATTTCTCTATATAAGTATTTTGTTGTCTAGTACCCATAGTACAAGCCTAGAGCTTAGTTTGGGACTAGGTCAATTGGTGTGACATGGTCCCCTGATATTTATTTATTTATTTATACATTTTTAGTTATAGAAAAGAAACTGTTTGCAACTTAGCTATGGCCCCTGCAATGACAAGATAGTGGGACAAACCTAGTAATATCAAAGAATAACTAAGAATTATAGGAAACACGATACACCCATAATCCCTGCCATAATACGGGTCCAGCTCCGGTCGGCCATTACAGGATTGGAGTAGAATCGAGCTATTTCCATTTATATGTATATTAGTGTCAGTTGTGTGCTCTGAATTAATTGCCTGGACGTGTAATGATATTGCATGTTGTAATTCTTGTGCAGTTACTCAATACTCAAATGTTTATTGCATTCCACAATGTGTTGGCAGTTGACAGGCTAACTTAAGCTATTTCAGTAATTGATATAAAACTAATTATGGACCCTGTCAGGCATAACAACATTAAGAGGAACTTGTGGGAGGACCTTGTGCGGGGTCCGTCCGGGTTGGTACCACCATCTTATCCATTAACCAACCGCCAAACAGCTGTGTTTTCATTGTTGTGTTCCGGTTTGGGCATAAGACAGCCGGTGAAATGACTAGCATAGAGGTATTCCATCTTAGTCCTCAGGGTTGGCAGTGCATTTGCAGTCTTGTGAATGCGAATGTCTATGGGTCTCAGTTTCCACTTACCATCAGGTGGCCTCTGTGCTCGTTTGCCTTCCTATGCCATAAAACAAAAAAACACCGATAATTCCTGCCATAATACGGGTTGACCTCCGGTCGGCCATTACAGGATTGGAGTAAAATCGAGCCATTTCCATTTATATGTGTATTAGTGTCAGTTGTGTGCGCTGAATTGATTGCTCGGACGTATAATGATATTGCATGTTGTAATTCTTGTGCAGTTACGTTTTATTGCTATGACTTAACAGTAGAGAGAACGCCAAACGTGCACAAGAACTTGATGGCAAGTTGCCTCTGAGACTCAAAGAGATTTCGTCGGTGAAACTGCAATACCACGTAAGTTACATTTTTAAAAGGAGTAAAATGCACCTTTTTAATGAGACGGTAAGGTTTATTTTGCTCTATCATAAATTTGTTAGTTATGCGGTTTGGCAGTATCGCCGACGATTTTTAATTGTAAAAGGATTTTGAGGCTAAAATTTCCATAAAAATGCGTAAATAACGTTCCTCTCTCCTCTATCGCGAAACTATAAGGATTCCTAGTTTAATTACGGGACCCTATAAACTCGGTCTGGTTCTCTCTCTCCTTGTCTATTTTCATGTGTAAGAAAGAGAAAGGGCTAAATTTATCTGTCAAATCGTCGGTGACACTGCAAAACCGTGTAAGTAACATTTTAAATAAGGAGCAAAATGCACCTTTTTAATAAGAACGTAAGGTTTATTTTGCTCTATCATAAATTTGTTAATTACGCGGTTTTGCAGTAGGTATCACCGACGATATATGCTTTACTTGTCGAATGTGAAACAGGCGGTCAATCAATATCGTTTATTTGCAGAATACAGTATACCAAAGTGCAATGCAGTCAAATAAAAAAACCGGGCAAGAGCATGTCGGACCATGCTCAGTGTAGGGTTCCGAAGCCGTTACTACAAATAAATTAGACCTCGCGACAAACTTAACTTTGCCGTCGGAAAACTGTTATCTTCATGGTCGATGCATAGGTCGCGGTTAGTTTACCAACACCGCAAATAAGTGTGTAACTCAAGACCCACTGATGTCTACTTAGTAGTAGTAGTTATCCTATTAAATTCATTATATGTGCTTTAATTTAAGATATTTTAAAGATTTGTAGTATTTGTAGTTTTGACTATAGGAGGGGAGACACTTGACTCTAGCAAAAAATAGCGCTATCCCCACGTTACATGCAGGGGAAGTACACAAAAAAATAATTGTTTCAAGATTTTATTTAACAACTTTGTTGGCGTGACTAATATGTATATTTATGCCAAATTACAGCTTTCTAGTGCTAAGAGTCTCTGAGCTAGGCTGCGGACGGACAGACGGACTGACATAGCTATACTATAGGGGTTCGTTTTGTTAAGGTAGTTTTTTTATTTTTTATTTTTTATTGCATGGGAAGGCAAACGAGCACACAGGCCACCTGATGGTAAGTGGAAACTGTGACCCATAGACATTCGCATTCACAAGACTGCAAATGCACTGCCAACCCTGAGGACTAAGATGGAATGCCTCTATGCTAGTGTCATTTCACCGGCTGTCTTATCCCCAAACCGGAACACAACAATGCGAACACTGCTGCTTGGCGGTAGGTTAATGGATAAGATGGTGGTACCAACCCGGACGGACCCTGCACAAGGTCCTCCCACAAGTTTGACTAAGGAACCCTAAAAACTGTTAATTTCATAATAATAATTTGTCAAGATCGTGGCAAGTGGGAAGAAGTGGTCTCTGCCTACCCCTCTGGGAAACAGGCGTGATTTAATGTATGTAATAATAGTGTTATAAATAGGTATCTTATATTTACAATCCTTACTATTTTAATATTATATTAAGTAAGAAGGGGAATAAAAACCCGCCTTGCCGCAATGACGCTCGTCCCGCAATGACGCTCGTCCCGCTGACCTATCCGTTAACCTCAGACCCGTAACAGACGGACAGCCCTAATTAAACCTGCACCAACGGCTAGCTAATGTATATTCTCGCTATTCCCTCAGTGTGTCTCTTTTGCTGCAGACTAGTTAGAAAGGGATTACCAAGCGACGGACGGTAGCAACTTCTGCTAGCCGGGTTGGAAACTCCCACGTAACTTGCTTTCTTAGTAATTTATTTTATTTACCTTTTGCATAAGTTACGTAAGCGAATTCTTACAAGGACGGACTTAAAGTCGCGATTAGTTTATTCATATACTTGTTTGATAAACCGGGCAAGAGCATGTCGGACCATGCCTAGTGTAGGGTTCCGAAGCCGTTACTACAAACACAAATAACCCTTCTTCTGCCGCAGTCGCGTAAAAACTATCTTAAATACCAGCGTAACGGCTTGCCTCGGCACTATGCTGAGATGCTCTTTTTAACATAACGTGCATACACTTCTATGTATTTCTGTTTAATTTGTTTTTACTTTTATGTTTTTATATGTACTTATGCTAAATAAATAATATCTTTATCTTAATATTTTTTTAATAAACATAAGTAATTATAAAAAAACAGTCTGATTTAAAAATATCATCTGAAAAGCGCAAAAAAAGTTCTATAATCTATAAAAATCTTGTCTCTAAATTATTTCGTTTATTTCACACTTTTCAGATATAATTTATAACATTTACGTTCTTTCTTTATTTTCCTGTAATACATACATATACTCATGCCTTCATTCCCAGAGTGGGGTAGGCAGAGCTAAAGAATTACCAACAAGTCTTGAAACTTCTTGATAATTCTGTAACCACATTTTGCACAAGTAGGCTAAGATGTTTACCAGCGTGACAGGTTGCAAGCCCATCGCCTAACAGTACTACAAGCCTTTTTTCCCTTAGTCGCCTCTTACGACATCCACGGGAAGACATGGAGTGGCACTATTCTAACCCGGCAACCAAATGTTAATGGCAGTTTACCGCAGGTCCGCAGTAATTTCGCCAAGTATAATCAGTACAGAGAAATCAAAAGTAAAAGCCGAATATCTTTCAATCGGCCATCTTCCCTCCCCGAAGGTTACCGGAATCCTATTACAGTAAAAGATAAAATATAAAAGAAGTTTATTCAGTAAGTAGCCCGCACGGGCACTTTTACACGTCAAAAAAAAATCTACCAGCGCTTCACAAGTGACTACTGCTGAGAAGAAACGCCGTAAGAAGCTCAACAGTCAGTCGTTTTTTTAATATTGCTTACAATGAATCTCACATAAAACAAAAAATAAATACATTCATGCGCAGTTGAGCAGGAAAATGTGTCAAAACTCACAAGAACTAATAAATAGTAGTAATAAGAAATCTAAAAATATAGAAATTTTAGGAATTACACTCACCTATGATATGACGGTGCAAGACAACCGACATAAAAAGCCTCGACACATTCTCCCACAGAAACCGTGTCCCCCAGACAATAAACAATGTTTTCATATTTTTTAAGACTAAGTTATTATTAAGTTATTTAGGTGTTTAATTTAGGCCAAGTATTTTTGTCTGATAGATAGTCCTCGACCCTATAGTAAGCTTTAGACATCAACGACTTTTTCAAGTAGGTTTTAAGTACTGGAAATGGTAACTGTAAAACAACGTCAGGTAATTTATTATAGAAACGGATGCATTGACCTACAAATGATTAATAAACCTTACGGACACGAACATTTTTAATACCAATTTTATTTTTATTTCTCGTATTCAAATTATGTATATCACAATTCTTAACAAAAGAGTCTTGATTTTTAATGACATAAATAATATTTTCATAAATAAATTGTGACGCTACTGTCAAAATATTACATACATACATACCTTCACGCCTTCATTCCCAGAGTGGGGTAGGCAGAGCTACAGAATTACCAACAACTCTAAAAACTTGTTGATAACTCTGTAACCACAATTTGCACAATTAGGCTAAGATGTTTAACAGTGTAAATTAGTGACAGGTAGCAAGCCCATCGCCTAACAGTACTACTACAAGCCTTATTCCCTTAATCGCCTCTTACGACTTTTACGGGAAGACATGGAGTGGCACAATTCTAAGCCGGCAACCAAATAAATAAATAAAATAAATAAATAAATAAATAGTAATTTTAAGGAATCACGGGAGTTTAGATTAGGTATATATAGAACGAATGGCTCTTTTTTGCAACACGAATATAGTCTGTATGTCAGCAGCATTTCCCCAAACCAGAATACCGTACGACATCATAACACTATGAAAATAACTATAATAAACTAAGCGAGCTGTCTCAACATTAGTAAGTTGGAGTAAGTGTTAACCGTTTCATTATGTTTCCGTCACAGTCACCCTTCAGATCGATGCTACTATACGCGTGACTTTTAAAGAGTTCGACAGTTCCATGGTTATTGTTTGTAAATATACAATTAGACGTGGGAACGTATTACGTGTGGCACGCTATAGTACAAACTGGCTTAATTTGGGGCGTAGCCTTGTTTAGTTTGGCTTATAATTCTGGGGTCCGAGTAAAAAGGGTACAAGTCGATTTAACTCGTAATTAAAAAGGGTATATACGTGAACGGACTAGACTTGTACCCTTTTTCACTCGGACTCCAGAATTATTATGTAGATAAAAAAAAATGGTCAAGTGCGAGTTGGACTCGCTCACCAAGGGATCCGTATTTATGATAATATGGTAGGAAAACGCCAAGGAAAATACTCATTTTGTTATGTATTTTAATTATTTACTATGTTATAGTCTATTTTAACTAGCGTAATTTTCAAGTTTTTCGGTAATTTTTCCAAGACTGTAAAATCCATCTGACTCCATTTTTTATTTTATTTTTTATAATACATTTAAAAGGGGGACAGTCATTTTTGTACATTTTTGGCTATAGGTCAAAAAGGAGGTCAAGGGAAATTAAAAAATAAATAGTTTTGACATTTGCAGATTGAGCCCTTTTATATGACTTCCAGTTTGCTATAATCAAATAACTTAATTTTTCAACCCTACCTTCAAACCCCCCTTTTCAAATATATATTTAAAAAAAAACATATATGCAGCAACATTGTTTTGTAGAGTAGACTAGAGCCCCAGTATGCGCACGCGGCTATTTGTCATGATTAATCCTACTTATTGTAATTATTATGGAGATGAACTACTGCACGCTCGGTTGACTGTGGACGAGGTGCTTAGTAATGATTAGTATTGTAATTTATGTTAACTGTTGACTATTTTGTATTTAACAATGTTTTTAACCCCCGACGGTAAAAGAGGGGTGGTATAACCATGGTAATAAGTTTAAAATAATTGTATGTATTTTTAATAACATGTAGAAACACACGAGCGCACAGGCCTGATGGAAAGTGGGATCTGACCCATACACATTTCGCACAGCTAGATGAAAACAGTAGTAATTCAAAATACAACTGTATTTTAAAATCAACTTTAATACAACTTATATAAACTTGAAAGAAAACGAGCTAGGATTTTGAGTTGATACTGTTTTGATCTCGCAGAGCGATTTGTATTCTCAAGACTACGATCTAAAGACTGCAAATGCGTTTCCAACCTTAATGACCAAGATGGAATACCTCTATGCTAGTAATCTCACTGGTTGGGCCCCCACGGCGGAGCACAACAATGCGAAAACTGCTGCTTGGCTGTTGGTCAAAGTATAAGATGGTGAGCAATCCGGACGGACTATGCAAAAGGTCCCCACCACTACCACTACTGGTAAACTAATGGACTAAAATGGACGGTTTTTTTAAAGAGAGCAAGTTTAATTAGAGTTAGTTTAGTTTTGGAGTTGTTGGTGATTCTGTAGCTCTGCCTACCCCACTTTGGGAATGAAGGGGTGAGTTTATGTATGTGTGTATGGGTAAGTTTAATCGGCATGTTTCTTACTTAGGTTCTGTGAAAATCCGTTCGGCCGTTTTAAAAATATAAGCTCTGAACATGTGTTATTAATGTTATTATATGGGGGTTTACCTATTTCATATTTATTATAGCAATAAAGTTGTTTTATTTATTTCAAACACGTGACACCCAGCTGGCCCAGAACGGTTGCGTGACAAAATGTAGTTAAAGCAAGCGTCTCTTACTTATATAAGTGTCAAAGAGTGACAGATGTTTTATGGACATTTTGTCACGCTATAAACGCAGCCACATTAGGTACAGTCAGCCAATTTGATTTCTAGGCCACTTTGGACCATGTTAAAGTGACATTGTCTACCAAAACGTAAGAGACTTCATATGAGTTGGTTTACAACGTCACGTTGACAAAGTCCATAGTGGCCTAGGAATCAAATTGGTTGACTGTACCTATCGCGGAGGACAAAACCGTCACTCTCGCACTAACGTACTCGTGTGAAAGTGACAGATGTTTTATCCACGTTTATCCACGTCGATATACTTGTCCATAACTGGTTTGTAGATATAATAAGCCATGTTTGTAACATCTGTTCGAGGAATGGTAATGTCCGCGCGGCCGACGGCCCGGTGCTCTACAAACCCGCTTCGTGAATTCTTGGCTAATTGTGCGCTAAGATGGGGCACTGTTTACTGTTTACTGCGGAAACTTTGAATATTTTTTCACTTCATTGTCTTAAAATGTTACTTTAGTCTCTGCATATTGGGACTAAAACTATTTGTTTTGGGGACTGCTAAACAACCAATCACGGTGTTTGTGAATGGATGATTATTGCCATTTTCAGTGATTGTGTATGGACCATTTTTAGGCTTTGGAAATGACCTCAAAATGACCACTTTGCAAAAATATTTAAAAAAGAGATAATGTCGTGAAACGTGATTAATGATTCAAATAGCATTCAAAGTGTAAAGTAGAGTGTTTAATCAAATTGACAATCGAACTATAGCCACTCTCGCTCGCTCGCATTGCTAAACCTCTCGTGTCATTATGGCTTGTTTTAGTCCCTTGTTGAACAATATACTATTAAACGTGTACAGGGCCTCAGGTCAAAGACAATATAGTTTTTATACCGCACCCATAGCCCATCTAGTACCCATAGTACAAGCCCAGAGCTTAGTTTGGGACTAGGTCGATCGGTGTGACATAGTCCCCTGATATATATTCATTTATTTATTTATAGAATCTCAGCATTGTAGAGTGAGAGACGACAGCTGAGATTCTGGCTAGACATTGGAACCATGGCAACACTATCCTACCATTGTTTTTTTTTTCTTTCCTTTTTTATTACTTCATTATTTTAATGATGTTTTTCTCTGTTCTGTTTTTTCTCTTGTGTTCGTCGAATAAATGTTTCTATTTCTATTATTTCTATTTATCGTATTGTCAACGTTTTTATAGCTCTTATTTACTTGATAGTAATGTCGGCCGAGTTATAAACAATACAATTACATCCCAAAAGCATTATGGTTTTACCAAGTACGCGGCGCGGGCACTATACTAACTAGATGATAGAATTCCACTAATACATACATACATACCTTCACGCCTTCATTCCCAGAGTGGGGTAGGCAGAGCTACAGAATTACCAACAACTCTAAAAACACTAATATTAAATATAATAATAAATACATAAATAAATATCAGGGGACAATGTTACACCAATTGACCTAGTCCCAAACTAAGCTCTAAGCTTGTATTATGATGGGTACTAGACAACGATATAAATACTTATATAGAGAAATATAATGCGAAAGTGTGTGTGTGTTAGTTTGTTACTCCTTCACGCTGCCACGGTTGGATGGATGGAATGGGATGAAAGGGTGTAGCAGGATAAGCCTTCAAAAATTGCCCCCAAAGCTTTGAGTTCAAAACTACTATCAGTTGATGCCCCGTCAAATGAAAATAATTCATACCAATTTTTAACCCTCTACTGCCACCTGGAACCCCACGACATTCATTTAACCCTAAAACGTTTTTATTTATTTTCTCAAAAAGTATAAACAGGAGAATTGTCAAATTTTGCACAAATGTTGATGTGATCAATATAAACATCAAAAAAAAATGGGCCCTCTACTTACTTGTTTTCTTAGAAAAAAACCTAAATTAAAAATTAAAACATCCTGTATAACAATTCAGGCTCGTTGTACTATCACCATTTTTTAACTAAATATTAACCAACTACCTATCTACATAATATGTAAGTTTCATGCAATTAACAAAGGTGGAACAGTGTGAAAATATAGGTATTGTTCAGTACGTACCATGTATGTAACACGCTTACCGGGCGGTGACGACATTAGTAAAAGATATCGGCCCGCCAACCGGGAAGCCATCCGTAATCGATCTTTTTTTAATTGGCTAATGTCGAATGTTTAAGGAAGATGAATGAAACTCATTAATACATATTTGAGCAAGTGTTTCTGTTTATTTATTTTTAGTAATATAAATTCGAGTTTATGACAACAAACTAATTATAAGTAGCTAACTACTAACTAACCTAAAATACATCCTATATTTAGTCTTCATCGCTGTTTTCATTTATTACAGTCAAATTATCTACAAAACAATCAAATATATTTGTAAGAATTCCTGCTGGCTTTATAATTCTCGATATATATCTAGCATTCGATAGGTAGTAATTAATATATATCCAAAATACTTTTGCCACAGGAGCGAAGCCGCAGGAAGGATTTAATCTACGGATAATAGGATAGATTAAATAAATTCATGGGTACTCACTCGCTCGTCCAAGGACAGTCTCCATTCATCCTCTAAGTAAATTCTTGCTTTTTCCTGAAGCGGCGTAATAACAACTTTAAATGCCAGTTCATACAATGACTTAACTCGTTTTTTGAAAATATTTGCAATCAATTTTCTTTTCTTTAAGTTTAAATCAGTGTTTGCATTTGCAGACATTTTTTTCTTTTAAAACAGCAGCCAAGCTTCACGCGCAAAAATCGAACACGGGCGGCATCACGGCCGAGGGCTATTTTTTTTTTAATTTGTTTCGCTTTCAGGACTTAAGAACTTACGTAAAATGCTGAGTAACCTAAGTAGTACCTTTTTGCTAAACAGTAAAGTAAAATAAACAGAAACATTTGTTCAAATATGTATTAATGAGTTTCATTAATCGTAGCAAATTAAAAAAGATCGATTACGGATGGCTTCCCGGTTGGCGGGCCGATATCTTTTACTAATGTCGTCACCGCCCGTAAGCGTGTTACATACATGGTACGTACTGAACAATACCTATATTTTCACACTGTTCCACCTTTGTTAATTACATGAAACTTACATATTATATAGATAGGTAGTTGGTTAATATTTAGTAAAAAAATGGTGATAGTACAACGAGCCTGAATTGTTATACAGGATGTTTTAATTTTTAATTTAGGTTTTTTTCTAGGAAAATAAGTAAGTAGAGAGCTCATTTTTTTTTTGATAGTTTATATTGATCACATCAACATTTGTGCAAAATTTGACAATTCTCCTTTATATACTTTTTGAGAAAATAAATAAAAACGTTTTAGGGTTAAATGAATGTCGTGGGGTTCCAGGTGGCAGTAGAGGGTTAAAAATTGGTATGAATTATTTTCATTTGACGGGGCATCAACTGATAGTAGTTTTGAACTCAAAGCTTTGGGGGAAAATTTTGAAGGCTTATCCTGCTACACCCTTTGGAGTGGTGATACCTTATACTCGTACCCCGGATTAATACAGGTTAGGTAATTCTTTAGCTCTGCCTACCCCACTCTGGGAATGAAGGCTTGAGTTTATGTATGTATGTAGGTAAGGTTAGGTTAGGTTAAAAAAAAAAATTCTCGAGGGAATAACGATAATCAAAATCTTTGCGGACGAAGTCGCGGGCAGAAACGAGTAAGTAATAGTACAATACTAAATGCGCCGTCTAATCTAGCGATATTTAAACCAAGACACTTTAACATGCAATTCTCTCGATTTAAGGGATTTTCTGCATTCCAACTAGCGCCTAACCTAATTCAACTCTTGTACGTGAGGCAGAAAGGCTGTAAACCAGCCACTTTATCAAACAGTTGAAATGCAGGGCACCTCGCCAAAGCTATTCACTGTGAATGAAGAATGGGGCAGGCTGTACTTAAAAAGTTCATGTATTTTTACAAGTTTTGTTAAAATAAAGTTTTATAAAACGGAATTGAGGGTTCAAAAACGATAAGCAACTGGCCTGTATTAAGAAACCTGTATCTGAGGTTGTTAACATTAAAAAATGTTGACTTTAAAGTATTGCATGTCATTAAAGTATCGATCATCGATACTTTAATGACATGCAATGAATCGGGATTAGCTAGACTTCATGAAAATCGATTTGGCTGTTTAAGAGATTTTTAGATTTCAAAGATTTCGCCATTATCAGAATCATGGGTTTTATTTTTTAAATAGTTATCATGAAGTGCCTTGCAAGGTTTTAAATAAGTTACCTAAGCATTGGAAATAAGAAAAAAATTGGGCACTGCATAAGGTTTTTGATAAAACCGAAATACATATAATAAACACGACGTGTTTTTATAAAAATATTGTTTTTTTTAATTTAATCAACAATATATATGATGTTGTCCAAATAAGACACACAATTTGAAAAAAAACTTATTAAAAAAGCCACGACTAGGCTTTGCTATAGTCTATATAGCAAAGCCTAGCTTGCTGAATTATTGTAATGTTAATAGATCGACACATCAATTAAATTATATTGAATCTTATAGCACGGGAAAAAGTTATACTTTTATTTCAAAACATTAATCAAAACCACACTGTAAGTAGTTATGATAAAATCGAATAATCATATAAATAATAATAAAAAAATACTTAAAATTATCGACATGTCACATCCCTAGTTCTAAAGCGGGTAATTTGCGTGGCATCTCATCCGTACCCAATAACCTCGCCTCACCTGGCATCATGAGAACTATCCTAAAACGGAAACACGTATTTCTAGAGGTACTAAGTAGGAATATTTAAAGGTACTACAAGTTTAGTGTTTAACATACATACATACATACATACCTCCACGCCTGTAATCCCAGAGTGGGGTAGGCAGAGCTATAGTGTTTAACAATTAGGATAAAATGGTAATCTAAGATGTAAGATAGCCTATTGTAACTAGCATTATTATAGGTCAAAGAGCGTTGGTGGCCTAGTGGCTTAGGGGGTCGACTCGTGATCATAAGGTACCGAGTTCGAACCCCTGGTCACCATGTGCCAAGAGTCTTTCTAATTTAAGTGCATTACCCGATGCTCTTACATTGGAACACCTGAGTGTGTAAGAGAGTAATTACACAAAAGATCCTAAAGGGTCGAAGTGTATCCAAAAAGAGCTCATCTGTAAGATAAGATAAGATAAGCATTATAATGGAAACCAACTCAAATTGTAAAACTTTCCCTAAAGGGAATTATGAATAACTTCTAAGAATATTCTTATTGTGTTAAGAAAGATAATATCTTAGTGCTCTTACAAGCTCGTGGGAAAGCTTTCAGTATTTTCTTGGGAAGATTTCCAAATTGTTTTGTAACTTGTACTTGTGACACGGTTTGTTACTTTAGAGTTTTTATTTTGATTTAAAAACTACATTACGGGTAATACGGACGGATAATAATTATAGTTAACAAAAAAAAATCAGACTTTAAACTTTAGCTAGAAAAGAGACAAAACTTTAGAGTTAGATGAGAGAGAGATTATTTTTTCGATTTAGCGAAATTTGATACAGGTGTTACGACATGTCCTACCAAGAATGAATCTCTAATTCATTAATACTGAGTTAAGTATCTCTGCAGGGCAAGACGATTTAACAATAATTACACACAACAGACACACACACACACAGAAAACAACTTTAAATCATTATAAATCCTTAAAATTCAAAATTCAAAATATTTATTCAGTAAATTGGCCACATGCGGGCTCTTACACGTCGGAAATGTACAGTGAATCTACCAGCGCTTCGGACAAGACCATCATTGCGGAGAAGAAGCGCCACAAGAAACTCCAGCAGAAGGTCATTTTTTCAATCATAAAAACATAATTATACTTTAAAGTAAGTTACATTAAGTAATATTAAGGTAATAAAGTAATAAACAATAAATTCTTAAAACAAGCAAAAATAAAATTGTTACAAATGTAAGGTCAATAAACCTTAAAATAAAATAATGACTATGAAAACAACACAACGAGGTCTCTACGTCAAAAGCCATATAACTTGGATAATAAATTGAACAACAAGTCCTTGCAAACGTGAACAGACCGGACCCCACAAACAGCACCCGTTCACGAGTATAACGATAGACAATAGTTTTTTTTTTTTATATACCTATGACGCGTATCTCAGCCATCGCCTCTCTCAACCATGTGATCGGGAAAGTGGCGACCCGATCAACGACGCCGCCGTAAGCAAAGAATTAAATATCTTCAATATCATTCAAAAAAAAAAAGTATGAAAGATACCTAAAGTTGATTTATAAATACCTATTCATTGACACCCCTTGTCATAGTATAAATATGGGCTTTATTTTTTCTTTTTTATTACATTGCGTCTGGTTGCCGCCATACTGCATTTTGATTACTGTCATATCTTTAGTGACGTTTACAAGATTAAGACAAATTGATTGACATAAGAATCACCAAAAATCGATCCACGCGTTAATTTTCTAAGCGCCACAAAGGAACAATCATACATAATATATAGGCTGATAAACACATTATCCGCCGGTAGCCGAGTAAATAGTTATTTGTTATACAAGTGGGGAAAGTTGTATTTTACCTGCGAGTGTTCATTTGAAACACGAGCTAGCGAAAGGATTCTATGATTGACCACGAGCGAAGCGAGTGGTTCAAAAATAGAATCTTGAGCGTAGCAAGTGTTTCAAGACACGAGACGTAAAATAACTTTTCACCCGTGTATAACACAAAACTTTTCACCTTACTACAGCCGAGCGAGGAAACTGAGAAAAGGGTTTGTACTGTAAGCTCAGTTCCGCATTTTGCACGGTTTTCTGTAATTCCACAGGTGTTAATACGTCTTTATCACTCGAATCACTCATTTTTAATAACAAAACAAACTAGAAAAACATTCGAATATTTTAACGTTGACGGCTTAATAGAAAAGTTTTGACGTAAGTTTTTTTTTTTATTATTTCGGATGCGTTTTGTTTGCACATCGACTTATTTGGACTGTCAGAACATTTTATCCGTTTTTAAAACAAGAATGAAGGTTAATTTTGAATGCTGATATTTATGAATTAAAATAAAGTAGTAAGACTGTATTTAGTGTTTTTTACTCGATGCAATTCATTAATTGTGATGTTAAAAGTTCAGCACTTGTAAGGTTTTACGTTTGGTTAGCTGACAAATATCACTTAAGCTGCCTTCAAATGTCAAAACTCTTCCCTCACTTGTGGATAAAAAGCGATTTTCTCAATAGATATCAAACAAACAAAAAGGGCTTTCCGAGCTAGTGAGATGAAAAATAAATTACCAGTTTAAAATAAACACAATCGACAGAAGTTTAGAATATACAACGTTTTATTAACTCAAAGATCTTGTTACGAACTGATATAAGACGAGAAAACTCTTGTAAACTTTATCGATATCCGTCCCATCCCTAAGCAATTCCGGTGGGGGTTACCGCAATACCCCCCACTTATGTATGTGCTCAGTATACTAGGGCTTATATAACGCGGGTCGACGACCTAGCTGTTTCGCTTTCAGGGGTTCTATTTTACCGTGTAAAACCTTATTGCTTTTGATATGTTATAGTAACGTTTTATGTTTAAACTTGGCCGCCATTGCCAACTGTCAAGTAAATAAGAACTATCATAAAATTGACAATACGATGGTGCTTGTTGATCTGATCATCATCATTATCATGTCAGCCGAAAGACGTCCACTGCTGGACATAGGCCTCCCCCAAGGCTCTCCACTCAGACCGGTCTTGGGCTTTTCGCATCCACCGCGTTCCCGCGATCTTTACAAGGTCGTCACTCCAATGTTCTCAGTGCAATGTTAGACATTATTTATTTTATTTGTGTATATTATGATGTTTGCTTATTCGAAGTATAGTTTTAGGTGTAGAATTATTGGATTATTTTCTTTTTGTGCACTTCTTGTAATTTTGCCTATCCTCGTAGTTTCCACATTCATAATCAGATTAAATGGAAGAGATCCCTTAAAGTGAAAAGTTCGCCATTGTACACGTAACCTTAAATTTATATACGTACTTACTTGTAATTGTGTTTTTTGA
Source organism: Acleris emargana (assembly GCA_927399475.2). NCBI lineage: Eukaryota > Metazoa > Arthropoda > Insecta > Lepidoptera > Tortricidae > Acleris > Acleris emargana. The sequence continues at coordinate 11,460,033 of OV656860.1, forward strand.
GCAATAAAGAGTTTGCACTCATACATAACAGACTCATACATCAACGATAACAGACCGGGTACGGAATAGTGATGTGCCTTTGCCTATTTCCCGAATTTCCGGAATACTGCCACCGGCAATATTGCCACACAAACAAGTTTCCGGCAATATTGCCACGGCCTTTTTTAACGATTCTCACTACTAGCAATATTGCACTTTGGGTACGGCAAAAGATAAAGGTTAAGGCCAATAATGCACGCGCACTCTTAACTTCTTTCTTCATTATAATTGGGGGGCTCTTAACGAGCAACATTTTCACGGCAATGTGTGGCCGGCAACTATACGCATCTTGCTCTAACATACGAAGTAAGAGTAAGATAGCACTAGTTGCCGGCCACAAATTGCAGCAAAACATGGCCCGTTTAGAAGCCCCTTAGCAAAAACCTCCCATCAGTGACGTTTCTCCACAAAACCGCACCCTACAAATTATTTCTCCTTTCCTTGATAAATAACGAAGTAGCAACCGAGTATTTCTATAATAAGATCTTGTTTCCGTCCCGCCGGGATTTACGGAGGACGCGTGGAAAAGCGACACCTCTGGGAGGGGGGTAATGGGTAGGCAAATATATATTTAACGTGTTACCTGATACATGTGAATATTCTGTGGCCATTGCGGCTTTGTTTATGGACAGTGATAAAGATATAGTAATGATGTTTATTTAGTAAGTAAGGTCAAGCGGGGCTATTACGTCAGAGGGGCAAGTGGCTTTATCTTTCGTTTTAAAGTTCGTATTGAAAATTACATCTATTGACTAGTCGATATTTTTTTCCTCTACTTCGAAAAACTTTGAAAAGGGAATTAAAGGTACTTAAGGGTGAATCGCAAAAATATTGTAGGTAGTGGTGATTGGACCTTATGCAGGGTCCGTCCGGATACCTTTAAACCACCACCAAACAGTCGTTGTTGTGGTCTGGTCTGTTCTGGTGGTCAGGATAAGACAGCTGGTAAATTTGCTAGCGTATGAAATTCTTACCCTTTGAAATTAGAATTTATATTTGCCATCGATTGAACAAGCTCTATATGCCATCGAAAGACGCGAGGAGGATAGTTAGGTTGAACTAGGACTAATAAACATATAACGCACGAGCCGAGCGAGTGGAGCGAGCGTGCCAGAACCGAACTTATCTGGGATTAGTCTGTATGTAAACCTACAACACCAGCAAATAATATATCACCTTTGTACTTACATCTATTATGATTACCTACAAATATTACTTACCAAAATTGACCACCAATCAAGAACTAGTTGACCAATTGTATTGCTATTATTCAATTCGTTAGCTGATTAAATAAGGTTAGATAAAAGATAAAGATAAAGATAAAGACATTTATTCAGTAAGTAGGCCGCACGGGCACTTTTACACGTCAAGAATCTACCAGCGCTTCACAAGAGGAGACCACTGCTGAGAAGAAACGCCGCAAGAAACTCAGCAGTAAAATTCAAAATTGTATGTAACAAATGTTTGTACATATCGTACAAAATTGACGAGATTTGTATGAACATTTTTATTTATTTGCCGGTACTGTATATGATAAATACGGTTATGTGTCGCATTTGCACCTAACACTCCTCGTTGCATGAAACCCATTATACGTCCATATTTCGTCATCTAACTAGCCGAATCTTTGTCCTCAGATAAGATGCGTGACGAGATCGTTATAGCTACCTATTAAAAATATAAAGGATTGACGTCAGGTGCCAGATGGTCTTTTCACTTACGTCAGATCCATACAGTCAGTCGTCGGAAATCGTTTTCGATAGCGTTAAGCCACTTAGCCTCACTGGTATTTTCAGGAAAATCCTAGTTAGTAGTGTTTCTTTTTAACAAAACCTTCAAATGAGCCACTACCTACTTTAAAAATACATTAGTGCACTAAAAAAAGCACAAAGTAAGACCAGCCCATTAAGCAACTTGAGCCGGCTCTAGCGCTCTCTACCACTCTAGGAGGTGCTCTCGTGAGAGTAACGCGACACAACACACTGTTGACCCACTTTTATACGTACGGTTTAGATTGTAGGATAAATTAAGGAAGATGTGTCGTGTACAGTGTATAAAAGAGAGTTGCTTCGTTTACGTGACCGAGGGGGAAGGTGATGGGGAAATTATGCTTAAAGAAAGAGAGAGAGAGAGTTCTATGGAACAGTGGACGGCTGTGGACTGAAATGATGATCACTGTCATACCTATCTATTTACATACGTACTTACATTAAATCACGCCGTTTCCCAGAGGTGTCAGCTGAGACCTTTTCTTTCCACCTACTACGATCTTGACTAATATCTTTCGCTTATTCCACATTCATACGTCGAGTCATACATATAAACGTTATAGGAAACGTTAAATTGGGCTGCGAGGCAAAGTGTGAGGATTTAATAGATTAAGTTAATAAATTATTTAGTAGAAAAGTAGGAACATAAAGATTTTAATCTCAATAGCATAACCTAATAAATAGGCACGTGAAGATAAAACTTACAATCTACTATGACAATAAATCAAGATTAAAAGCTGGACATTTTTCAATCGGCTTTTTACCCTCCCAGAAGGACAATGGATCTAAAGTAACGATGCAACAGTCAAACCAAGATAAGGTAAATTTTACTTTATCTTGGTTAATGTTGACAAGATCATTAATATACACCAGGAAATCCGAGGGCTCCAAAGTACTTCCCAGAAGAACGCCGCTTTTAAGTCCACCAATGTAAAGCACCTAATTTACATTATCCTGGTTTATGTTGAGAAGATCATTACTATACACCAGGCAATCCAATGGCCCCAATATGCTTCCATGATTAACGCCGTTTTTAACTTGACTGTACATTCACCTGTAGGTAAGATTTAGATCTTACAAAAGGATCTTACCTCAGTATATTACGTGTTATCTATGACATAGATAAGGAATATAATAGGACCACATAGAGGATGTTAATGTGATATGCAATAAAAAAATGAATTTGAATTTGACTATTAACAGCACCTAGCTAGCTTCGTAAGCAGAGTTACTACCAACTTGGCCAATCTCTGCTGTACTGTATTAACCATGAGTTTGGGTTATTAATTACACTAATAAAGTCTGCAAATTATTTATCTACAGTAATATTAAAAAGAGGAAAGATTTGTATTCTTATATATTTGTAACAAATAAACTCGTGGGAACGCGGTGGATGCGAAAAGCACAAGACCGGTCTGAGTGGAGAGCCTTGGGGGAGGCCTATGTCCAGCAGTGGACGTCTTTCGGCTGACATGAATGAATGAATGAAACTCAGAAACTACTGGACCAATTTCAAAAATTCTTTCACTATTAGAATGCTCCATTATTCCTGATTAACATAGGCTACTTTTTATCCCAAAAAAATGAACGGTTCATAGCAAAAATACGAATTCTACGCGGACGAAGTCGCTGGCTGAAGCTAGTAGTGTATATTTTGACACCGTTTGGGATAAACGGTATAAAATTGTGATAATATTGTACATTCGAGATAATCTAGAAGATAATTTAACCGCTTTAAGCGACCTCTGTGAAAATGTGTGTATTGTTCTCTTTTAAACCAAGCTTGGAACTATTAGGTATGGTGAGTCACGCCTCGTATGCTTGTTTGCCTATTGACATAAACAAAAAAACCGGGCAAGTGCATGTCGGACCATGCTCAGTGTAGGGTTCCGAAGCCGTTACTACAAACATAATTAGACTTCGCGACAAACTTAACTTTGCCGTTGGAAAACTGTTATTCCCATACATCGACATAGGTATAAACATTTTAACAGTTTGTAACTCAAGAACCACTGAAGTCTACTTAATAGTGCTAGTTTTCCTATTAAATTTTAAATGTGCTTTCCTTTAAGATATTTTTCAGAAATTGCCCTTTAAAGCTTAATATTTCATAAACGGATACCTTAATCGAATAATTGTTTTCAATATTTTTCAGAAACCTCAATATTTTTCAGAAACCCTCAATATTTTTCAGAAACCCTCAATATTTTTGAAACACCTATTCATTGACACCCCCCACACTAAGCGGTAGACGAGAAAAAAAATACATGCCCACGTTTATTGTAGGCGACACTAAACGGGGGCATGTTTTTTTTTCTTCAGGTATAATAAAAAATATTTTTTTTTCAGGTACAATAAAAAAAAAAAACAAGATTTTATTTTACCACTTTGTTGGCGTGACTAATATATATATTTATGCTAAATTACAGCTTTCTAGTACTAAGAGTCTCTGAGCTAGGCTGTGGACGGACGGACGGACGGACATGGCGAGACTGTAAGGGTTCCTAGTTTGACTACGGAACCCTAAAAAGTAATGTCTAGCTAGTTCTACGCGCCGTCGCACACCCAACATGGACGATCGAAGGTATCAAGGTACATGGGAGCTCGTCAACAAACATTTCAGTGGTGGTAAGACCTTATACAGGGTCCGTCCGGATTGCTACTGCCATCTTACCTTTAAACTATCGCCAAACAGGGTGTTCGCATTGTTTTGATCTGGTTGAAGACAACCAGTTAATAGCAAAGGGGCATTCCTGAGGGGCATTCCATCTTAGTCTTCAGGGTTGGCAACGCATTGGCAGTCTTAAAGTTAGTCTTGAAAAAGCAAATGTTTATGGGTTTATGTATCCCACTCATCATTAAAAAAAAAAACAAAAATCGTCACAAAAAAAATAATTAACACAGTTTAAATGTGAACAATTTACGGTAGGGATATAAATTGTTTAGTGACAACAGGCTCAGGTCGCATATGCTGCGAGCTGGTCTGCTGCACAGCGCTGGTTTTCAGCCTGCACCTAGCTGTCGGCTACATTTCAGCTAGTTGCAAGGGAACATTACGCTACGCTGTAACTACATTACAAGCTCGAGATTGCAGTTAGTAAGTACCTACTGACGTTGGGCTTGTGTATGCGATTACTTACGCAAATTGCAGCAATGAGAGGTCCTATCCATTAACCTACCGCCAAGCAGCAGTGTTTGCATTGTTGTGTTCCGGTTTGGGGATAAAACCGCCGATGAAATGACTAGCATAGAGGCATTCCATCTTAGTCCTCAGAGTTGGCAGTGCGTTTGCAGTCTTGTGAATGCGAATGTCTATGGGTCACAGTTTCCACTTACCATCAGGTGGCCTGTGTGCTCTTTTGCCTTCCTATGCCATAAAAAAGGTAGATATAAGAGACAATGACGTGTAGGCTAGACTTGTCGCAAAAATCAATAAGTAATATAGTTATATTATCAATTATATTACTCGTTTCAATTTCATTAATTTAATCTTGAAAAGCAACAACAAAAGCACAATTCGGACCAGTCTTAAAAACGTTGATTTACTTGTAGAAAACAAGAGAAATGGCTCGGCTGTAGTCTTTATTATAATTTATGTTGGGAAACATTTGATAGTGAAATTTTCATTGTATATTTTCGTGGGAAAACCAATATTCCCGAGTGGTTTCTCTTGGAAAGTGAGAGCGACGACCGCCTGGGAGAATCCAGCGGAGAATCGTGCACAATGCAAGTTGGACAGAATAACTATCTTGGGACAAGACTGGGAAATTTTCTGCTTTTAGTCTTCATTATTTGTATGTTTGATTATAAAGATTATTAAAAGATTATTTTTACCATTAAAACCAATGAAAGAGGTTCAAAATTTGACCACTTTGTCTTTGTTTTTGTGTATGTCGGATGCATCGCGCACAGGTGAATGGAAAAATTCAGATTTATCTATAAACTAATTTACAATGTAAATATTACAAATAAAAACTATGGAAAATCTATTAAACAGTAAACTAATAAAAACGATTTTATTACATACATAAACTCACGCCTTCATTCCCAAAGTGGGATAGGCAGAGCTACAGAAGTACCAGCAACTCTAAAACCTTGTTGATAATTCTGTAACCACATTTTGCATAATTAGGCTAAGGTGTTTAACAGCGTATTAGTGACAGGTTGCAAGCCCATCGCCTAACAGTACTACAAGCCCTTATTCCCTTAGTCGCCTCTTACGACATCCACGGGAAGACATGGAGAGGCACTGTTCTACCCCGGCAACCATACGATTTAATTAAAACTATATAAAAACAAAAAAACAGAGAGCAAAGTACCACAGATGCTGGCAGCATTTCCTTGTTGTAGAGTCAAGGGCACAAATATTATATACACACCTAAGTCTCCAAAATATGTACACTGACCTTATTACTATGACGATAAGGGTTATATGTATTTTTGCATCTTTGTGCGGATATTTATTTTTGCACTTGACTGTAGCAATGCTTACTCCACGGACCAAGGGCAATACACAATTCAACAATCGTACAATTAAAAATTAAAACGAAACGTATTTAAATTAAAATAAAACTAAGCTTCGCAAATATTAAAGATAATTATAATACCCGTGTGGTTCCCGGGTTAGAATAGTACCACTTCATGTCTTCCCGTGGATGTTTTAAGAGGCGACTAAGGGAATAAAGGCTTGCAGTACTATTAGGCGATGGGCTTGCGACCTGTCACTAATACACTGGGAAACATCTTAGCCTACTTGTGCAAAATGCGGCTACAGAATTATCAAGAAGTTTTAAGACTTGTTGGTAATTCTTTAGCTCTGCCTACCCCACTCTGGGAATGAAGGCGTCAGTTTATATGTATGTATTATAATTAATAATAACCATTATAAAAAGAACACCCCCTCTAGCAGGTCCGCTCGCGGCATGGTCCTTATGACACTGGCTGCATTACCTCGCTGGATAGCTAGCCCAATCCTTGGGGAGAGGTAATCACCAGCTCTAGGATCTCTGGAGGAGTCTAATAGACTGGTAACCCTAAACTTATTAGCCCCTTAAGCAGAAGGAGGATTTAAGTTTTTACTCATCAGTGTTTTTTACTCTAAGGTAGGTAATAAGAATATAATAAATATTTGAAGCTTAACATGGAAATAAATTGAGTTTGCGTCTGTAAAATAACCTTGAATGGATCACGTCTCAGGGTAAACGTATTACTTACCTTAGGTATTTAGTTACATTGTATTGAGCACGTCGGTATGTTTCTAAGAAGTACTGGAGCTACAGGATGATTGGTGAAATGATATTGTGTCTCAAATATTATTTGGTATTTAGGGACAGTATATTGACGACGCGGTAGCCTAGTCGGTAGTGACCCTGCCTTCGAAGCTAGCGGTCTCGGGTTCGATCCTCGGTATGGGCAAATATTTGTGTGATGAGCACGAGTATTTGTTTCTGAGTCTTTGGTGTTTTCTATGTATTTAAGTATATGATAAGTAAGTTTTATCGTTGCCTTGTACAAGCCTGGAGCTTAGTTTGGGGCTAGGTCAATTTATGTTAGAGTGTCCTCTTATATTTATTATTATTATTTATTATTTGCAGTAAAAAGGTAAATCTGTCTACAGTTTCGTTCGTTTTCATTTCGTTTAATGTATGGAACTGTTCGTTTTATATCTAGATTAAAGACCAAAACTAAATTTATAATTTTGCTGTAAATGGCTTTTAATTTTTACAACTACTTACTAAGCCGTTTATTCATAAACACGAAAGCTAAAATGCTTTAAATTATGGCTTGTCCTTATCTGTCATTGTGACATTGGCATTTGACAGAAAGTGACAAAGCATACTGTGACTAAAACAGGATCACACATTCAAAGTAATTCTTACATGAACGTGATTTATAAACTAGAATTCCATTATTTTGTACGAGTAAACTCTTGAATAGATTGTCCTTATATTATAAAAGCAGCAAAACAAATGTCCAAACAGTACATAGAATGGTGCGAGTCCGTATAGAAATTAATGTCGGCCATCTAGACAAAAGCATTGTCCTCGGGCGTCTAGAGTTCGCCTCTGTTCATTTGTCTTGTCTGTGGCAAGTTTTATTTTTTCGATTAAGGTTTGTCAGCCAGTTATAAATGAAAGAAATGACAACCCTATTGTTAATAGCTTCATCATTTCATTGCTATTGACAATAAAATTACTGATTGGTGGATGATTGAGTTGCGTCTGATTTGTCTAGTCAATTATTCGATCAAAATCAATGCAAGATTTAAATCGTATTTGTCTTTTACTAATTTAACAAAGAGGTTTTCTTAAGCTTACTCTTGGATTCATCATTTAACGCGGCAAGAGGAAATTGGAAATAGATTAATCGAATCGAATAATTGTATGCCCGTTCTGAATATGCAAATCACAGAAAGGTCACTTCAAGTCAAACTTTGACACTTTCCACACACAAAATTTGTCAAATATTCATTTGAATGTCATCTAAACACTGTTTGAATATAAGGAATAGATATGAATGTTCCTTAGTACAAATAAATGTATCTTTCTTTCTCTTTTTATTTAATAGCCAAGCGGTCGGTGGAGTAATCGCCAACCGCTCCGGTCTTCTGTACACTGCTTGACCTTGACCTTTGACCTTTGATACGACCTTGACCTTCTCTTTAATTTCCTCACACTAATATTCTTCTGTGTCTTCTTCTGGCTCTCCTTCCTTCCTACCTACCTCCTTCTATTATGTTTTTAAAAGGTCGTGAGCAGGTGTCTTATTAAAATACCTTTTCTATTTTCTATTGTTGACAGCAAATTCCGCTTTTCTTTTATTCTATTCAGCACTAGTTCGTTCGATGTCCTTTCCGTATAACTTATCCACTCCACTCTTCTTCAACAACAGATTTCATGATCATCTAATTTCTAGATTGTCAGATTTGAAAAAAATCTTTCACTATTAGAATCCTACATTATCCTGAATGAACATAGGCATGTTGAGTGGCAGGCAACCGCTAGTTTTTCAATAAAAGATCAAAAGTAAATCATAAAAATAAAACCTTTCATTACAAAATACAAAAAAATGGATGATGACGAATGGCGTTGACTGAATTGAGTACGTGAACATAACTTTGGTTATGAAACAGAAATAGGAACATAGCACGCGAACCACACCCATTGTGATTTAATTGTGTTAATTAACGTTAAATATCATATCGCGGCACACTGACCGGATTTATTTTCTTATGACACGAGGTTTTAGTTAATATATAATTGTATAATTTCGTCGCGTGAAATCTGACTGAACTTGATATATTTTATTTGTCGTTCTTTCACAAACTAAGCTTTTTTTTCACACAATATATGACACAACAATAAATCTCGTTCACTTAACAAAAAAATAATTAATTACGTTACTATTTTGCTTTTTTGCTACGTAAAATGCAATGAAGCATGTATTACAATGTCAATTGAAAAATAAAACGACTTTAATTTATATTTTGCGTCTTATAGGTAGGAACTACTTGCTAATACAAATAAGATAATTTTGTTCAAAAATATTTTACAAAACTTAAAACAGAAATATTTCAAAACGGATTTACAATCCTACCAACTTAGCCAGTCACCCAAAAACGGCGCCACAGATACAAAATCAACTTTTAACAGAACGCGGCGCGGAGATGTTATTTCCGATTCTTACCACGGCAGCAGGTAAGTTGGCAGTACTGTCGGACAATTATAATAAACATAAAAGAGGTTGTAAACAGAAACGATCATTAAACTTAAGTGCGTAAGTCCATTACAATATTATATGAGGGAGATGTGTATATTGACGTTTGCATATTGTGAAAGTAGGGCCGTCATCATTTTGAGGTGTGCGCTCTACTTCAGATTCTATTTTCACTATTTCATGCAAGTGCGGATAGTATGTCATTTTATACGAGTCCGGAGATGTCTTAACCCGAGCTGCAGTTCGGGACGAGTGAAAAAAACAGTTCCGCACGTGTATCAAATGACAAACAAGCACTATTTCGGAAAATACAACTTTCTCCATGATGTACTTACAGCTGCAAAAAGTGCCACTTTTTGAGCAACTGTATTTAGGAGTGATTAATTCATCAATGAGTTAGCTGGTCTGTCTGTGCTACTGAGTTAACCAGCGTATCTGAAACGACACGTTAAGTTTTAATGTGACCCTAAGGGTCAAGTTACGTTGGTATTACGGTCTGGCGCCCTCAGGTTCCGGTTGTAATATTAAAAAAAAGTTTAGCCCGATTTTAGCTCCGAGCTCGGAGCAGGATGCATCCACATTTATTCTGATTGGATCTAGTTTGTCAGATACTAAAAAAACTAGATAGATTGTTTACTATAGACACAATGTAGACTTAAATACAAATACATGAAACGAATGTAGTGAATGTTCAAATAATCGATAGTTTAATTTTAATTACTAAATTCTCAAATTGCTTGCATTCTTGCAAGTCGCGAACGGCCTTGCATTTCGTTAGTTCTCGTTGCGAGATTGTGTAACTGCACTTTTTTTGCAAGAGTTGCATTGCAAGTGCTAAATTTGTCACAGTAACAGTTTTAAAACCGTTGTTTCGCCGTAAAATTAATTATTTTTTGTAACGGAGTAATGAACATGTTCATTTCTGACATTACCAGTGACAAAAGACGAACGAAGATATTTTCCTACTAAAGTAGGGATATGCCAGTTTATATATTATTTAAGTTAATGAGATAAAGATAAAAGATAAAAGACATTTATTCAGTAAGTAGGCCACACGGGCACTTTTACACGTCAAGAATCTACCAGCGCTTCACAAGAGGAGACCACTGCTGAGAAGAAACGCCGCAAGAAACTCGGCAGTCAGTCATTTTTTAAATATATTTAATGTTACAATGGTATACTTAGTCTAGCATTATATAAATCTATAAATATTAAATTAAAAATATATATTAAATAAGCTGCGTAGTTTCAGCAGGAAAACACACCAAAATCTTGCGAGAGATAGAGGGAGAAGAAAAAAAAGAGAACACCTACCTAGGTGTAAGTATATAAGACGTTGCAAGACGACCACATAAGATTGATATGTTTTCCTACATCAACGGTGTCCCCTAGACAAGACAAAGTTACTGAATTTGAAAAAAAATAAAAAATATTAAGTTTCGGGTTTAGGCCAAGCATTTTTGTCTATTAGATAGTCCTCGATCCTATAATACGCTTTAGACATTAACGACTTTTTCAAGTAATTTTTAAGTGCTGGAAAGGGTAGCTTTAAAGCTATGTCAGGTAATTTATTATAGAAATGAATGCATTGACCAACAAATGATTTATATACTTTACGAACGCGGAATTTGCGAATAGCGATTTTATTTTTATTTCTAGTATTGAAATTATGTACATCAGAATTTTTTGTGAAAGAATCTAAATTTTTAATAACATAAATAATATTCTCATAAATAAATTGAGACGCTACAGTTAAGATATTAATTTCCTTAAAAAGTTCTCTCAGCGAGTCACGGGAATTTAAGTTGTAAATAGAACGAATGGCCCTTTTTTGTAACACAAATATAGTTTGTATGTCAGCTGCCTTACCCCAAACCAGAATACCGTACGACATGACACTATGGAAATAACTATAATAAACTAGGCGAGCTGTCTCAATATTGGTTAGATGTCTAATTTTCCTAACGGCGTAAGCTGCCGAACTTAGTTTACCTGCCAGTACAGCTATATGGGGACTCCATTGCAAATTTTTATCTATAGTTATGCCTAGGAAAACTGCCTTTTCTACGATTTGCAAACACTCGTCATTTATAAAAATACTAGAATCAAACGGTTTAACATTAGGCAAAGCGAACCTAACACATTTAGTCTTCTTAGCATTTAGTAGCAAATTGTTGCTAGTAAACCAATTAAGTACTTTAATTAAAGTGGTGTTTATCCTACTGTAGTCTATGGATTTTCTGTCTACCTTGAAAATTAATGAAGTATCATCAGCAAAAAGTACAATATCACAAAGTTTATCTACTGTTGGTGGTAAGTCATTTATGTAAACTAAAAATAGAAAAGGACCTAAAATAGAGCCTTGAGGCACACCTATTTTTACTGTAGCTCCATCAGATCGCGTTTTGTTTACAACAACTGTTTGAGTTCTATCACTTAGATAAGAAGACATAAGACTTATAGCTTTATTGGACAATCCATAATGTTCTAATTTTAAAATAAGGGTTGTGTGAACAACGCAGTCAAAAGCTTTAGAAAGATCACAAAATATTCCTACTGCATCGCAAGATTTCTCCCAACTGTTATATATATATTTAATGAGTACAGAAGCCGCATCAATAGTTGATCGACCTCTGGTAAAGCCGAATTGTTTATTGCTAAGTAGTTTATTTCTATTAAAGTGACCTAACATATCATTCAAAATTAGTTTCTCAAATACTTTACTTAAAACGGGCAGTATGGAAATGGGACGGAAGTTCGTTATATCACTCATCTGACCCGATTTAAAAAGAGGAATGACTTTACTATATTTCATTAGATCTGGAAAGATCCCCTCTGATATGCAATTATTGTATATTAATGCTAGATGGGGTGCAATTACATCTATTATATGAAAAAGTACACTAACTGATGTACCCCACAAATCCTCAGTCTTTTTCAAACTAAGCGATTTAAATACTTTGACTATTGAATCTGAATTTACAGGGCTGAATTCAAAGTTTATATTACATTTACTGACATTAGTCCAAAGTAATGATTGAGCTTGAACCGCGGATGATTTAAGACATTTCGTAGTATTAATAGCTATGTTGGAAAAATAATCTTCGAATGCTAAGGCAACGTCTTTATTTGACGTGATTTGTTTGTCACCTGTGTTTAGTGTGACTTGATTATCCCGAGTTTTATATTTCCCCGTTTCTCTATTTATAATATTCCATACAGTTTTAACCTTATTGTCAGATGATTTTAGTTTAATACTAAGAAAATTTGCCTTAGCCGTTAAACAAACTTGCTTAAAGGTCCTTGAATATATCTTAACATAATTTAGGAAGTCCGCGTTCTTATTGTCCTCCCTCTCTCTATATAGGTCATAAAGCCTATTTCTACTTTTATGAATGCTTGCAGTAGCCCATTCGCTAAATTTGGTTTTTGACCTAGTGATAGTTTTCATTTTAAAATTGTTATTAAATTGATGCAAAATTACGCCAAACAAGTCATTATAAATACTATTACACTCATCCTGTATGAAAGGTAACACTGAAAGATTACTCTCAACTTTATTTTTGAATAACTCCAAACGATTATTAGTTATAGGTCGATACGTTATTGTCTGAGGTTTTTGATAAAAATCATTGACGAAAGAAGCCTTCTGACCACTATGGTCAGAATTAAAACAATTAAATATTTCTTTATGCAAACATTCGCAATTACAAAAAATATTATCTAAGCAGGTAGCACTACTAACACCTATCCGTGTGGGTTCAAAGAACAGATTACCTAAATTAAAAGATTTAAATAAACTTAATAGCCTAGTGGTATTATTTGACGTTTCAAGTAAATTAATATTAAAATCTCCACAAACTATAATATGCTTCTGGCTATTACAAGCTAATTTTAAAACATTTTCCATAGTTGATTCAAATGTGCAAAAATCAGCCAATGGTGGTCTGTAAATACATATTATTATATAACTTTCTAGTTCTATGCAAGAAATTTCTACAATCCTTTCTATAGATAGCTTAACAATATCCTTTCTTTCCTTGGATTTAAGAGTACTTTTAACTATTATGAAAGAGCCACCATGAATGGCACATTTTCTAGCAAAATAACTAACTAATTTAAAATTTAAAAAATCAAAAATTAATTGGTCTTGTCTAAGCCAATGTTCAGTAATGCACATAATTTGTACATTTTCACTATCTAAGAACAACCCTATTTCTAGTTCTTTGCTGGAAAAACCTTGAATATTTTGGTGAATTAAATTTATACTCAATGGTGTTTCCGCTGTCCTATAATTTAGTTTAAATCAAGAGGCAACACATTATTGCCAATATTGGCTTGCTCGGGCTGGGTACTACTGAATCTATTAGGTTCTATATTAAAAGCTAATAAGTCAACTAGGGTCAAAATGTATTTCCTAGGCACATGAATTTTTCCTGATGTTAGGGTGATGGGCTTTAAAAATTTATTTAAATTAAAGAAATGATATTTATCATTGCAGGCTATAGCATTATACATAATGGAATTTAATTGAGCTATTCTATTATTATTACTAAATGGCATACTTTGTGAGTATGGCAATGAACATAGTATAATTTTACCAATGCCACTCTCTTCAATAGTTTTTAGTGTTGACATTAATTTATCAACACTGGGTTTATCGACACTGAGACTATTTCCTATTAAAATTACTAAAGTTGTGGTCCTGTCAAAACTTCCTTTTGAAAGTGAATTGCATAATTGCATAAGAGTTGCATTATGGTAACAGAAATTTATAACCTTTTGACTTAACTTGTTATTTAATAATAAACCTAGTCCAGATCCAAGCTGGTCAGAATAAACAATAGTTTTAGTCCTACTTATTATTTGTCTAGGGGACTCCTTAGAAGAATCAAGAACCATATCCGGCTTAATCACCACAGTTGGTGAAGTTCGTAATCTGTCACAATTACCATAACCGCTGTTCATTAAGGAGTTAAAACGCTCTTCATTTAATCTACTTTCTTCTACCAATTGAGTGAAAGCCAGGATATGCTCCTTGACTTCCTTCTGTGTCGTTACATACTTTAAAGCAGTAACTTCAAGCTGGTCCTTTAACCTACTTATCTCAGCATCTAGTTTCTGTATATTTATATCATATGTTATCCTACTGGAATCTAATTTTTCATTACAATGCCGCACTCTATCCTTCATTAATAATGTTGAGATAGAATGACTTACCATCGATTTTACCAAACTGGAATAAGACTTACTCCGAGATTAGTCTATACAAATTCGGGTTTTAATCTAGGTTTAAGATCTTATTCTCGTTTGGTCGAATCTGCCCTTAGAATAGTTATAATTTAACAGTTCTATTAGAAATAAAAGTCGGTTGGAGTTGGATGTTGTAATCTTAACCAATATTGTAAAGGAGTGTGAACTTTATCAGGTAGGTTGGAGGGTAAACTTTGTAATCACTGCACCTATTTGAAAATTTATTTCATCATTTGAAGGGTTTATCATTCCAAATAGACAGGGTATATATTATTTATATTACTCCACCCAGGCGAAGTTGGGACGGGCCGCTATTTAAATATAAGTATGATATGATGGTTATTTATCATCCAATATTTCAGTCTTATCGTACAATCGATATTATCTTTTAGAAAAGTTATTCGTATCTATAAGATATCTAAGAAGAATTAAGTTAAATAAAAAAAACTCAATTTTTGCCCTTAATATTCTGCCCTTCTAAGCTACTACGCAGTAAGTCAAATAATCTCCTGCAGCAATATCAACCTTATTACTAAGAGCAGAGAACTAAAACTGCTTTGGTTATTGATTGTGGGATACTGATTATTTGCTTAGGAGAGCAGTATTGTATCGCTTGACTTGTGATCTAATCTGATATGTTTATCAGATTGCCGATGGCCAGCAGTAACAGATAACTTTCATTGATTGATGATCTTCAGAAAATTCAGGACTGACAGATGTGATAAGGATAGCGGTGGTAGGATCTTTTACAGGATCCGTTCGGATCACTATTACTGATGTGCAAGTTGCGGAAAGTTTCCAAAAAGTTGGAAAAGTTGCAAGAAATTTCCGGAAACATTCACAAGAAATATAGGAAATTTAAATTTAAGAAACGGAAAGTTTCAATCCCCATACAAAATTGTGAGAAGTTTCCGAAATTTTCCTACATGAAATTTTCCGCAATTTTGGAAAGTTTCCTTTGGCACATCAGTAATCACTATCACCATCATATTCTTCAACCCACCGCCAAGCAGAAGTCTTCACATTGTAATGTTCTGATAACATTAGTAATGAAATGAGGAGTATAGAGGCATACCATCTTAGTCCTCAGGGTTGGCAATGCATTTTCAGTCTTAGGATTGCAGTCTTTAGATTGCTTTGATGTCTATTGGTCTCAGGTAAATCGTACCATCTGCCCCCTATTTCACCAATGACTGCGCGGGTGACAATTTAGTTTTCATAGCGCAGCTTTTATGAAACGCAGTGATGGACCAGGGTGTTAACTTTGCAATGTATACCGAATTGTCACGTGTCACGTGTCATTGACAAGATAGTGAAATAGGCATATGGCCTGATGCTCGTTTGCCTTCTTCATACCGTAAAAGTAGGCATATATAGTCTTTGAATGGACTAAGTTATTAATGTAATATAATTTCGTACGTGACCTTTGCTTTCTCACTTATAGGAAGGAACAAGAATTATTATTTCGATAATTGCGCGTTAACACATTTAGTGCGTCCATTACCGGTGTATTGAGGACGGCGCTCTCACGCGAGTGAGGTCAGGGGGCAATGTACGAGGAAAACAACGTCTAGAGATAAAGATCGCACAAAAACACTAAACAGTTTGAATACAATGTTGATATACAAACAAACAGTACCGGCTACTGTTATTTATGTATGTGTACAACAGTACAGTCGCCATCAGATATATGGTAGCGGTCAAGGTACTCAAATATTTCGGAGCAGCATTAAATTTCAATATATTAATTACGCTAGATAGGTCTATAATATCGGCCCATATAATTCGTCATAAATTTAGGAGCAGCGACTTTTCAATAAATTCGTAACATACAATTAGGTAAAGATATCGGAACTTACAGAAGTCAAAAATATCGAAGCAGCCAGGATGATCATAAAGATCGGAACATTTATGGAAAATATACCTTAAGTCTGTGTCACATAGTTCATATTTGAATTCGTTACTACACTCATAGACCAAATTAGCGGAACATGTCACAATAAACCACTCTGTTCTTAATTCAAATTGTTGATAACATAATATTAATCATGCGTGTCTGAAACCTTATTTTAATAGGTCCATCGTAAAGTATTTTGAACTATGTGACACAGACTTAAGGTATATTTTCCATAAATGTTCCGATCTTTATGATCATCCTGGCTGCTTCGATATTTTTGACTTCTGTAAGTTCCGATATCTTTACCTAATTGTATGTTACGAATTTATTGAAGTCGCTGCTCCTAAATTTATGACGAATTATATGGGCCGATATTATGACCTTATCTAGCGTAATTAATATATTGAAATTTAATGCTGCTCCGAAATATTGGAGTACCTTGACCGCTACCATATATCTGATGGCGACTGTACATAAAAATGGATCTCCCTCAGTGACATTTTGGAGTAACAGATTGATAGAGATAGGTACCTACCCAGTCGGCGAGTCGGTGTGTTAGGGGGAACCTTAAAATTTCGAACTAGTTTTTTCCGACTAAGTATTCATTTTTCCGAAATATCATTTTTCGGAAAGCTATGTTATGCTGGAGCTATTTTGAATGAAATGCATAATTTTATTGCTATACGTAGGTTAGCTTTGATTTGATTTATAAGCGATATCAAAAAATTAAGTCTTCTATCAAAACATTGCATTCGGAGTTATGAAAATTTGGAATTATGACCCTTCGGAGTTATATAGTCTACTCGTTCTAGGCTATTCCTTTCTTCTTTTTGGAAAAAAAATACTATCTCCAGAGAATAAAGTAAACCAAATCGCATATGGGATGATATCAATAACATATAAAACTTTGTAAGAATGTTTCTCTTTTAGAATAAAGAGCGCTTCAGGCTTTCATTGACCTATTAAATCCTGACAACTACCTTGCAGTGAAACAATATATCGTTGTTGGCCTAATTATTGATGATCATATTTTTAATGTCGCTGGAACCGAAATCTTTTCGGAATTTCTTACATATCTTATGTGTAGACAAGCCTAGTTTGGTTAGCTTCGATTTATAAAAATCCTGAGAAAGTAACAATTTCTTAAATGGTTATGTTATGACTAGGATAAATATGACCAAAATAATTAAGCCAGACCATGTAGACCCCTCCTATGTCGACAATAGCAACCCTATAGCTCCGTCCCTCTTTCTGACTTCTGTCATTTTTTTAAAACTCAATACGGCGTCATGTCCTAAAAGTTTTCAAAGAAATAACGCGAATATATTTCTACGCGGACGAAGCATGTAAGAAAAAACTTGTTCAAAAATAATCTCATTAAATAAAGAAACCTATAAAAAGCTGATGCGTAAAAATGCACCTTAACTTCTATTCAAGGGTACGGGGTTGTTGCTTGTAGTAACTGGCGACCTAATGCCGACCTTTTTGCTATCTCTGCGATTTGAACCCGTGACATTATGAAGCGTCTACCACTGAGCTGGTCAGATTTGACCTTTGATATTGAAAAGCACTAAAAACACCTATTTCTAATATGGAAAACTACTATATTAATAGAGAAAAAGGCAAAGTATTGAGTACGGTGAAAAATTTAGTGAACTAAATGTAATGTAATTTCTGTGATACATAAATCTAGCAATAACTGACAGAAACAGTAATCAATAATCAACTGATCACTGAACAGATAGAAACTCTTTTCCGTCTTTAAATCTCTTTCAACGTTACTACTCATATAAGATCTAGTAATGCCATTTTTAATTTAACATTAAGTAAAGTTAATACATTTGAAAAACATAACATTTACATCTGTGTCTATGGCAGGGCTTTTTTTTACTTACTTCAGATGCCCAAGTCACGTGCCTCGTGTCAGCCAAAACGCTTCTTTCCATTATAAGAAAGACGACAAAAAGTTTCCAATCACGACACCATCACTGCACAGATCCAGAGACAAAAAAGTCGGTCACAATAAAAAAACAAATCGAATTTCGAATTAAGAATCGTTTCGTTTAGACGCGCCTCCGACTTTTTGAATTTAAAAAATATTGACGCTCGGCGCGTCTATGTTTTTAAATTTCGAATTTAGAAAACAGCATCCGCACAAAAACTTGATTGCCAGCGTTCGTAGCGCGGTTGCGCCGTCGACTGACTCACTATAATTGCCTTCCGTGACGCGACGCCATGTAAATCTCTATTGTTTTTCACAGAAATCGGTTTTCTTAGCTGCTTTTACTGACTGTATCAGCTGATAGCGCAGAACTGACGGTCGAGCGGTTTAGTGGGACGCGAGGGGACGAGATAAGTGAGATAATTTGCATCCGATAGATAACGCTCACATGCATTGTTTAGATACCGGTTTATATGCACTTTTTATCACTATAATCATACTTAATCCGAGAATTTGGCCTCAATTGCGTCAATTTGGCATGTCGCTATTATGAAACTTAATTTAATTCAGCAAATTGAGGTAACGTATAACTAGGCTATGAGTCATACGTTAAATGATCTTCACGCGTTCAAATGCAGACACAACACTTTTTTACAATTGAAAATACACGTGTGTTGGCAACTCGTTCTAAATTTGAAAAAGAGCGCGCGTTTTGTTTTTTTTTCGAGTGCTTTGGTGGCGAGGCTATGGCCGACTGGTTGTTTAGTAGTGTAGCGGCTCGGTGGGAGTGGTGGTCTGTGGTGGGATCAATACCACGGTCTGGGGCGCACGCACTGACCGCTCGGTCTATATCGGGATGGTAGGCGTGGGGTTTCCTTCGTTAACTTACCCGGAAAAGTGGGTTATTTTTTAATTGGTTTTTATTATGAGCGTTATTTTAGTATTTTGCTTGGAAGTTGTAACAGCCACGTTGTTTATGTACGGTAACACAGTGGACGTAGTTTATTTTTTTATGACTGGGCGTTATTATTATGACACGGTTCCATTAGTGGATTAACGATTACGATGAGCAAGTTTAATTATGAAGTAGTGGGTTCAATGGGAGAGGTTTTATTGTACAATTCTAGCCTCAAACTCTACCGTACGAAATATTTTTATCGAATTTGTACATCTTATAAATATTATTTTAGGGATAGGCGGAAATCATCTCTAAATCATCAAAATTCAAAAATCAAAATATCATATCATATCATCTGTTACTTTAGTGTGATCTTAATCCATAAAACCGAGCAATACAAATCTAGATATCATCATTCATAAGTTTCATAACATAATTCTTTATTCAGTAAGGTTTTGTTAAGTATTGCATGTAAAATAATGTCAATAATAACAAAACAAATAGTAACAATCAAGACAAAAAAAAATGTCAGACACACAGACACATAGATAGTTAAATTTATAACACCCCTCCTTTTCCATTGGGGGTTAAGCATCACTTGACATAGATCAAACTAAATTACTAATTTCAATGCTTTTAATGTAACGTCCGAAAGTCGTAGTGATTTGAGATTAAACAAACTCGCTCACCTCTGACTTCCTAATTCGACTTCAATATTACATAACCCTTCCTTTGCCAAGCCAACCCCGTTGTCAGATGCCAATCAAGGGTGCCAAAAGTGCCAAAACTTCAACACCCGAATTGTAGGTAGAATGCGGCCTTTCTAAAGAAAAGGTCGCATGCGTAATTTAATAGCCAAAGGAAATTAAACCCTCTATATTAATAAATAAAGTCACTTTTACAAACACGGTTCGATGAGACATGCGTCCTTTTTTCTAAGGAGGGTAGAATGAATTCAGGGTAAAGCTGAATTCATGTTCAGTAGTATATATTAGTTACTAATACATTAACATAAATAATCAC
Organism: Acleris emargana; assembly: GCA_927399475.2. Taxonomy (NCBI): domain Eukaryota; kingdom Metazoa; phylum Arthropoda; class Insecta; order Lepidoptera; family Tortricidae; genus Acleris; species Acleris emargana. The sequence goes on from OV656860.1 coordinate 11,480,570, forward strand.
CTACGCGGAATGTGTTAGAATTAGATCGATATACACGAGTGGAGTAAACGGTCGAGTAGCTCAGTATAGTAGCTAAGTAGTCAATTGACATTTTTTATCGCGGATCGTAAAATATTTGTCCCATCGATATTTTTAGCCTAGAAGTTTAATATGCGTTAGGTGTATACTATACATATTCTGTTCCGTTTATGGTTTTTGTTGTGTTTAATAATGAGTATTTTGTATTTTGACTGTTAAAAATTAAAGAGTCCAATATAGATTAATCTTACCTTACCCTTTCTTCGAACAGAAGGTATTGCCTCTCAAATAGCTGGCAGGCAAGCTATTTGAGCAATGTGCAGTTAGGAGAGTGCACATTTCGGTCATCTTGTTGTCGAGGCTTTTCGGGCTTGTTCTACCAACAGTAGTTAAGCACGGAAACCGTATATTTCTTTGTGTGTTATATAGAAGATTCGTACTACCGATTAGGTACATAACTTTTTATTCAAAGGATATTGTAAGCGAGTGATGAGGCGAGTGGACTCGCAATTTTCTAAATACAGTATTTTGTTTGCGTAACTCTATATGTTCATTTAAGGGTGAATCAACTTTTTGTTGTTGTTATTCTGTCCCGTAAGCCAGGAGACAACAGTGATAGAGTTTCTTAGAAAAAATGTTATAATATATACTTCCAGCACACTCAGGAGAAAGGCCATAAAAGAATGGGGGTGTAATTGCCAATAAAACAGTTTTTGGTGGACTTATGTCCTTTGAAATCATAGTTTTAAAGAGTGACCCAGGAGACGTCACCATGGCAACGAGCTACAATGAAAAGTTGATTGACCCTTAAATACTCGTATGCTGTTGCTTAGTCTATCTTTACACTGAAGTATGTATGTACATATGTATGTAAACTCTTTATTGCACATAAACAATTACAAGACATGTTTGCATAATATAAATATAATGTACATAGGCGAACTTATCCCATATGGGATCTCTTCCAGTTACGACTGAATTTGAAAAGATAAAGGTAAAATAGAACCGAATACATCGAAATCGGTTGCTAAAGTTGGTATAAAAATAATACATTTTTAAAATATGTCAGTAAGACAACCACTACTACACCACAGCACTCTCCCGCATACTCTCCTAGTATAAACCGGTCTATAATCATAACCGTATCTTCGTAAGGCCCAGTGTGCAATAGGATATAATCAAGGCAATTTATATTGAACTCTGTTGCAATTAGAATAAGGTTTATTATCCTTTGTTCATAAACTGGAAATGGTGTTTTCGAACAATCGCAATGGAACTTTATTCCTTTGTTTGTAGATTCAAAGTCCCAAAAAACTTCCATTTTGCAGTATGGTGGGCCTTACGTGGGTATATTAACCAGGGGCTCTATTCTACTCGACAAAACCGTAACTTACCATTATTGTCAAGTACATAAGTGTTAACGAAACGTTGACAATACGATAACATATCAAAAGCAATATGGTTTTTCTGATTGGAATAGTGCCTCCGTAATCGTCGCGGTGCGTGTGCAGAACAGAGATTTCAAGATGTTAGGCGTAATAAAGTTGAGTTTACTGCTCTAGGGCGGTAATTATTTAATGAGATTTAAGGTTTCTTCAGGAAGAGGTTAAGAGCACAAGTAATTAAGATATTGTTTCCACTTGTTTTTTTTCATCAGTTAAAGTTGAAAAAGGATCGAGTTCTGTGCGGACAAACTCTCTAATTTATGTGTATCTTACTTCACTTTAGTGAAGAATACAAAGCAAGCAAACAGGTCTATTGAATCCAAAACCGACTGTATTATATCAGGTTCATATGAATAAGGTTTTTAAGTTATGCAGCTTCTACGAAATCGCGAGCTAAAGCTTCTAAAAAATTAAACGCCATATAATAAGACAGTTACTACCCAATACACTACAGTACTCTCCGGTATACTCTCCTCGTGTAAACTAGTCCATAATCATATCCATAACAATATACCTGTAATCGTCGAGTACGGTACAACGAGAGCCAACGCGTTAGGTGTAATAAAGAGAGGTTTACCGCACTAAGGCGGTAATTATAAATGAGGTTTCAGGGAGTGTGTCTTTGACGAACAGATTAAAATCACGGTCTAGTTAATAAATTGTATGAGGTCTTTTATTATGTGAAAAAGGAGGCAGACGATGGTAACTGACCATCGCGACTAATAAACGCGCGAGCAGGCGACCCCACCGGCTGCTTGAAATACGGAGACGGTACGAAATCGCAGCGACGCATTGTATCGACGCATTGAAAAAAATTACCTTCTGCTGGAGTTTCTTGCGGCGCTTCTTCTCCGCAATGATGGTCTTGTCCGAAGCGCTAGTAGATTCCCATGTTACCGACGTGTAAAAGAGCCCTCATGTGGCCAATTTACTGAATATATATTTTGAATTTTGAATTTTGAATCCGTACTGTTTTTATCGCCTGGCCTCCACACCGCTGCTCAAAATACGGTGTCGTTGCGTAAACAAAAGACGGGGTCATAGTAACAACATGGCGCCGTTTTTGACGCACCGTTAAGCGCGTCACTGCCATTCCATACCGTCACCGTTTTTTAAGCATTAAAGATAAAGATAAATAAAAGATATTTATTCAGTAAGTAGGCCACACGGGCACTTTTACACGTCAAGAATCTACCAGTAATTGGTGTGGGTGTACCTTAAGCTCGTTTTTTGGAGGCCCCCAAATCGTATAGGTTAGGAAATACAGACGCCGAGAGCTGATTCCATATTGGATAAGATGCGTGGCGAAAAGCCTCTCGAAAACCTCACGGTAGTGGACTTCCTTCTATCAAGATGGTGTTGATGAAATGATAGTTTGGTACGTTAAACCTCAGATAAATCTTAAAAAAATATATAAACATACAAACATAATACGGGGTAGTAACTGTCATATTTTAAATGACAGTTACTACCCCGTATTACGCCGAATTTTCTCCTCGTGCAATCCAGTCTTTAACCATAACCATAACGAGATTTCAACACGTGAGGTGTAATAACGAGGGGTTTACTGCTCTAGGGCGGTAATTATTAATGAGAAGGCTCCAGGGAGTTTCCTTTGAGAGAGAGGTTAAGTACACGCTCTAGTTAATAATATGATATATTAATGTTGTATTATAACTTTAACTTAATAGTTAATAGTATGTATTTCTATATATGAGTATACAAACGACATGCCCATGCAGCCATGCTACGATTAGTAGATAATCGAGAACTTATTTATTATACCGTAAAACGGGGTGAGTAGGGATTAAGATGTGAGTAGGGACACAACTTAAAATAAGTCATAACTTGTTACAAATAAGAACTAGTATTAAATGGACAATAACGTAACGTCTATTGGAATACATTTCAGGCTTCTTTCACGGTACGTAAAAACATTATTCTTGTATCACTCTATCTATTGATGAAAATTGCATTAAAACCGTTACTGAGTTTAAAAGATCTAAGCGTACATACAGAAGGACAGGCAACGGGAAACGACTTTGTTTTATACTATGTCAAGATTTATCAATGTCTATTAGCCATAGTACAGTTGTGAACCGGGATTGTTGAGCCACTTACCCATGTTTCTAATTTGGCTATGTAATGCAAATCGAATAGCTGTCGCCAGTCGTTGACATCGGTTATTGAATACACGGCTAAATTACGAACTATGGCAAGTGGCTCAACAACCCTGGTTCCTGACTGTACAAGCCTAGAACATACATACATACATACATACATACATTAAATCACGCCTGTTTCCCAGAGGGGTAGGCAGAGACCACTTCTTTCCACTTGCTACGATCTTGACACGCATGTCGGTTTCGGGACGTTATTTTCGGTTTTTTAGCCTAGAACTTAGTTTGGGACTAGGTCAATTTGTGTGAGATTGTCCCCTGATATTTATTTTATCAATTTATATTATGCTTGCGAGTAACTTCACAAATTGTGAAAGTTCCTTACGAGAAATTCTCGGACATTTCTAAGAATTTGATTAAATTTTAAATGGAAAGAGAACATTCTCAATGTTCTCAAATATTTCATATCTGAAAATGTTCTGCAACTTGTGCATTGCTACCTGCGAGTATGTATGTATTTATATTTATATATTTGAAATAATGAAATAATGACAGTCACAGGGATCCAACCCACATTGACCGAGTAACATCAGCTGACGCAGTTCATCGACCTTTGCTGCAGCACCGGGCGTGCACTGCAGTCTGCAGTATTTGCGAAGAATGCAATGCAACCTGCATACGACGCGTTTTGCTTGAGCTGACGTTAAATAACATTGTTTTACGAGGGGGTTAAACGTGATATTGTATACGAGATTATGCTGCCCGAGAATACACGCTAATATTTTAATGGGTTGTATTGAATTTAAAAAAATCCGGTCAACTTCGAGTACGACTCGCACAACGAGGGTTCCATACACAGTAGGTATTATTAAGGGGCGCCAGTCGTATCGCATAACGTTGTTTGTCCTAAAAATGTTTGGCCGAGAATGTTTGGCATACTGTTGAATGGCATTCTACTCGTTTGTCCTAATAATTTTTGCGCATACTCATTTAACGTCCTAAAGCAAGTTTGTCCTAATATTGATAACTCTAAAGTCTAATTACCTAAAGCATAATATTCCTAACATGAATTGTCCTAATAATTATTTTGCCTATTATTAAACTGGCTACAATTAGAGCACCTAAACAAAACTATGGTAGGCGTGAAGTCAGAATCGTTACGTATTCTACCTTCAGGCAGGTCAGATTTCGGTTAGGTTAGGTACGACGACGAGCGAAGCGAGGAGGAGTGTTAGGTAGGACTGTGACCCTAACGAGCGAGCGAAATGCCAGAACCAACAAGTTTGACAAGGTTAGGTTTGTAAATAAAACCTTTTTTTATATATAATCAATATAATCATATTACAATTATGCACATCAATCATTCGACAGTTGAATCTTAGCCACATCAAACGATAGGACAAATAATATTTAGGACAAACGATCATAGGAGCAACAATTTCGTACAATCAAAAATATGCGGAACAAAGTGTATGCCACACGTTATTAGGACAAAAGACGTTATGCGTCACAACGATAGGACTAATAATTGTATGCCATTCGATATAGACCCATTATTAAGTGTATTCCGATTTTTAATTCGATTTCGAATCGAAACAGCACGAGCCCAACTCACACTTGACCATTTTAAACATGTTTTTTTCAAGGTTTGTACTAAATATGACTCTTGTACCTATGTTTTACCATTTTTACGATATAAGTAACAATACTATAAATACATTACTTACATAGAATTTTGATATTTGATATTTAACTTTTTTTTAGTTCCCTTTCTATATTTTTTTAATTGATGGTAAATCCGCTGTAATCTTGTTGTTTTTTTTTAGAATATGTCTAATTCTGAAAAAAAATAACCCATATCTCTCTTTAAAGTCAGGACGGGCGGACGGATGAACAACGTAGGCATATAAATAGGCCCTGTTGGGCTCCCTTCGAGCACGGAACGCTAAAAAAGGTTCTGTCATAGTCTTTATTGAAGGCTTGTCTTTTTTTGTTCAATCTGTGCTTAACTAAGGCTAGTGTATCTCATATTTCGCAACACAAAATATTCTCATTGTAAACGCCTGAAATATGACTAATTTTTAGAAGAGAGATTTTAGCTTTTTTTTTAACTTCGTAACAAAGTCCTGATTTGTCTGTCTCTAAATAAAGTCAGAAGTGAATCCCAATAAAGAAGCTAAACTCCCTTCATTCATGTCTTTTACTGACTGTGTTTTAAGTAAATACAATTCGAGTTTGGCTTCTGACTCGAATCAATACGTATAAGACGGAATATATTGGCAACACTTATTGAAAGCTGGCAACCGTATTGCTTCCAATGCAATTCTACCGTTACACGATTGTGAAAGTTAACGCTTCGTAATAAGATAGGTATTCGTGAGTTGGATGATTTATAGGAAGCTATTTGAGATAGCGAAGTTTGATCGTTCGAGATTTGGAAGAAGTTTATGCATTATGTCATGCTAGTTTATTTACGCGACTTCGTCTGTATACTTATTGTCTCGGGAAGTATTGAATTTTTGCATTGTAAACTTAATTTATATTAATTTAGCTGATCATGTTTCACAAACATGGAAACATCATTGGTACTGAGGTTATTGAGATTAAACTCTCGCAGAAAGAATTGGTAAGGCTCCGCATTGCGGGGCTTCTATTTATGCGTTGTGTCCCTTTGGGCACAATTAAACGGATTATTTATTTCAAATTGTGTAAATTATTGACCTTTTCTAAGTCAGTTCGTCTAATGATACTGCAGTTATTCTTATCTATGTAAGTTTTTTAATTACGTACTTTCTCTTCTTAAAGAGGAAGATCTAAAATCTAAGCAATATTTACCCTCGTGGCTAGATGCAAAATAAAGTTTAAACCGGACGCATCATCTTAAATTCTAAAAGTATAAAATGTTTTTATATTTAAAGTTACAGCAAATAGCGGCTATTTCGACACCAAGAATATCTAACGGCAGGATTTTTCCCCGAAAATCTCTCCCAGTGGACGCTTGAGGTAAAATATACTTAAAACTTTGGTTGATAACGTTTTTATTGCTAGCTGAGAAGCAGTCGCCTTTAAATTGGGGTTTTTTATTGATTGAATAGTTATTGATTATTAGTTTAAAAACCCTTCTTTAAAATACGGCAGAAATAGCACGAGGGACAGAGCATTCTATTCGCTAGCAAGTCTGGTAATTGTAACTCATGGTACAGGTACGGGTAACGGCCATTTTGTTTACATTCTTTATCTCGTCTCGTTGGCCTTACTTTAGGCGACTTTTCATCTTGTTTTTTTTTAAGTCCTTGAGGGAATAACGATAATGGAAATTTACGCGGACGACGTCGCGGGCAGAAGCTAGTTTATTAGTGAGTTTATTCCAAGGTTAGGTAATGATCCCATATGGGACAAGTTCGCCAAAGTACATTATCTATATAGATGCAAACATGTCTTGTAATTGTTTATATTATTATGCAATATAATAAAGAGTTTATGAGTCGATGTATGAATGTGGAAGAAGCGAAAGAAATTTGTCAAGATCGTAGCAAGTGGAAAGAAGTGGTATCTGCCTACCCCTCTGGGAAACAGGCGTGACTTAATGTATGTACCTATGTTTTTTTTTATGGCATAGAGAAGGCAAACGAGCACACAGACCACCTGATGGTAAGTGGAAACTGTGACCCATAGACATTCACATTCACAAGACTGCAATGCAATCCTAAGACTGCAAATGTGTTGCCAACCCTGAGGACTAAGATGGAATGCCTCTATGCTAGTCATTTAACCGGCTGTCTTATCCCCAAACCGGAACACAACAATGCGAACACTGCTGTTTGGCGGTAGGTTAATGGATAAGATGCAATGGTGATAGCGATCCGGACCGACCCTGCACAAGGTCCTACCACCCGTATAATAGGTTACATACATAAGTACCTTATAGTATTGGCTCTTTCTTTCATTCGACCCATTTGAAACACTCAAAGTTCCAAGTTTCACTTTCACAAAAGATCTCAATAACTAAATCCCAAGCGATCAAATAAATCACTTAGGGAGTGTTCCCATTCCGGCCCAATATGGCCGCGGGGCCATTGTGCAGAAATGGGCCGCAATAGTCGAGTTCCGCGCGTGTTTTTGACAAATTACTGGACGGAAAAATAAACGGAACGTGCGCCGGGAAAATATTTTATTTATTCTAACGTATTTGATGTGGACTAGAGAAAAAACTATAAATTCTAGAACTGGTTTACCGCTTGGTATCGGGATTCCAACATTTTTAAACGCTATATCTGACCTCCATGGTAAAATTTGAACTTTTTTCAATACTGGCCGTTATATTTTTTTCTCACGTTCACTAGTCTTTTGTTTATGGCGGGTTCAAAATTTCATCCCGCTGCAAGAACAAATATGCATACATTAAATCACACCAGTTTCCCAAAGTTGTAGGCAGATACCGCTTCTTTCCATGTTCTACGACCCTGACAAATGTTTTTCGCTTCTTCCACATTCATACATCGAGTCATGCGTGCACGATCAGATTCGCGCCTTTTCCAGTATTTTTTCCGATTTGATTAAAAAAAGTACGCCTAGGGCGGCCCCTTCCGACCATTCCACTCACTTTCGCTCTGTATATCTCTTTCGTCAATCTTCTTTCATCCATCATTTCCAAATGACCGAAGCCTTTTTTAATCTTAGTCAATACTTACCTGTTCTATTAGTCCATATTTATCTCTGACCATTTCATTCCTTACTCTATCAATCATTTTCACACCACACATACTAAGCAAAGAGTGCATTGCATATCCTAAACGATACTTAATCCATGACATGGGACTTTCGACAACTTTGCACAACAGTAACTTTAGTGATTTTTTTAAACTGATCAAACGTATGGAATTGACATAAGCGGCCGACACGTCACAGATCAGTATTCGAAAATAACGATAACGTTTGCCGAATGGGCCTAGCTGTCATCAAGCTCGCCGTGTGTCTCAACTTTCATAACCTAAGCGATTTTTAATGACCATATATTATTAAGTCCTAATTATGTCAAACGAAGCGCTCCCTCTAAAATACAGGTCGCGTAATCGGTCACGAAATCCATCTCAATTTCGCCTTGTAAACTATACAAAACTGTACCTTATTTACATAGAAAGTATGACGTTAGCTGTCGAAAGGAATACCAAACCAAGTCGCGTGCTAACGAGGCTCGAGGGACCGGCCTTATAAAGCTATCTAGATAAAAGACAACTCGCTCGGTCGACAGTTATTTGAATATGGAACGCTATACTGGGCCTGTATTCTAAGCGGTGAAAACCTCGTCTCAGTTCTGTTATCGTATTGTTGCCGTTTTGTTCGCTCTTATTTACGGTATACCCGGTATACTTATTTCATAGAACTAATCACTTTGCCCCGTGTGGTGGCCGGGTTAGAATAGTGCCACTCCATGTCTTCCCGTGGATGTTGTAAGAGGCGACTAACGGAATAAAGGCTTGTAGTACTGTTAGGCGATGGGCTTGCCACCTGTCACTAATACGCTGGTAAACATCTTAGCCTATTTGTGCAAATTGTGGTTACAGAGTTATCAACAAGTTTTTGGAGTTGTTGGTAATTCTGTAGCTCTGCCTACCCCACTCTGGGAATAAAGGCGTGAAGGTATGTATGTATGTATGTATGTATGTAGAAAGCTATTTTCTGCTATTTTCTGGTTTCATTGTGATGGTTACATGTCTAACCTAACCTAATTTATTTATTTAAACAATGTCTTGTGGACAAACAGCGTCAGCCAAAAGGCCCAGCAAGACGACTTAAAAGCTAAAAATTCAAGACAAGAACTAGAAATAGCATTTACTCATCTTACTTAAAAACATAAAAGGGGATCAATATAAATCAATCAGGGAACATCACAGCTACACTGGAGCTTATTTAAATTTAGGAAGCGGCTTAAGGCTACTATGAGGACAGGCCACTTGTCCGCAAACACGTCGGCCTCCCGTATCCGAGCAAGGAACTCATTGAGTAGCGCGATGGCTCTGGTGTTAGGAGCGTTACAGGCGTGCCGGGTGCGCATCCTCGTAGGCAAAGCAAACAAGTTGCGTGCGCGCCGTGCGCTACGATCCGCGGCGCCTAATTAACGATCCGGCACAAACAAACAAAACTTTTCTAAAGCAGAAGGATTATCCACCTTATGCTTATCCACCTAATCTACGTGAATCATATTTAAGTCGAAATCAACACGGATTCAGCAGAAAATAGCTTTCTATGAAACGAAAATTCTGCGAAGTGATACATTCTATGAAATGACTGTCGTTGAAACAAGGGTAAACCGTTTTTTATCTGTGTTACATGAATTAGTTACTAAAGAAAGGATTTTTTTTCGCAATACATACATACATACATACATAAACTCACGCCTTCATAGTGGGGTAGGTAGAGTTAAAGAATTACCAACAACTTTAAAAACTTATTGATAATTCTGTAACCACCATTTGCACAAGTAGGCTATGATGTTTACCAGCGTATTAGTGACAGGTTGCAAGCCCATCGCCTAACAGTACTACAAGCCTATTATTAACTTAGTCGTCTCTTGCGACATCCGCGGGAAGACATGGAGTGGCACTATTCTAACCCGGCAACCACTCGGGATATTGCCAGTTTTTTCGCAATATTGCGAGGTTTTTTATAATTGGAATTATCTTTGTTTGAAACGCTCCCGTCCCGTTAACGCAGGTAGTAACAACCACAAAGCAACTACAAACTACTGCTTCAAGAACTCGCATTTTTAATTAAACTTAGCTATTCATTCAGGAGTTTGAGCGTGTATTTTAAATTCCAAGTTTTCCTATTAGTGTTCAACGTTTAAACTTAACTTCTTGAATAATTTCCTTTGATTAACTACAGCTTGCGATGTAAGTGATGTAACAAAGATTCAAAAGCCAGACTAACCTGGCGACTGGTATATTTTATAGTTTTTTTTTATTTATTTTTATAGCATGGGAAGACAAACGAGCATACAGGCCACCTGATGGTAAGTGGAAACTGTGACCCATAGACATTCGCATTCACAAGACTGCAAATGCGTTGCCAACCCTGAGGACTAAGATGGAATGCCTCTATGCTAGTCATTTCACCGGCTGTCTTATCGGATAAAGGATAAGATGGTGGTACCAACCCGGACGGACCATGCACAAGGTCCTCCCACAAGTAAAGGCATACTCTTGCGCACGACTTGGTTCACTTCATAGAATGCTATTTTATGGTGGCGCCGTGTTGTTTTCAGGTTATTCCACTATTATAAACGCGAATGTTTGTGTGTTTGTTTGTCACTCCTTCACGCTAACGGTTGGAGTATTTGGATGACATTTGGAATAAAGATAGCTTATAGGTACAGTCAACATAAATATATATACGTTCCCAAGACGTCAAAAATATCTAACACCTTTATGCTATTGGCAATAAGGTCCATGTGTGCCGCTGTGTCTATGGTGCCGTGTGGATGCCGGCTTAGAATTGTGCCACTCCATGTCTTCCCGTAAGAGGTGACTAAGGGAATAAAGGCTTGTAGTACTGTTAGGCGATGGGCTTGCTACCTGTCACTAATATACACTGTTTAACATCTTAGCCTAATTGTGCAAATTGTGGTTACAGAGTTATCAACAAGTTTTTGGAGTTGTCGGTGATTCTGTAGCTCTGCTTACCCCACTCTGGGAATGAAGGCGTGAAGGTATGTATGTATGTATGTATGTATGTATACAGATATTTGACGCGATAGCTGTATAGATATTAATGCCCTTGACTGTACCCTATGATTCCGGAAAATTTAAGTGCTCGAGGGAATAACGATATTAAAAATCTACGCGGACGAAGTCGCGGGCCGAAGCTAGTCTTTGATTTTAATCACGTAGGTTAGCTTAGACTTGTGACACGCTTGTGACTATCACAAAATGTTAATCCTTGCGCCTGTAGGTGAAAAGAACATTCTGCGAGGTGATAGGGTGACGCAACCAGTACTGGACAAGCACCAATGATGGACACTTATTTTATAGAAGATAAGGGTGATTCATTTGATTTGCAACAATCAATTTAGAGCCGTATGAAATTTGAATTAAGAGTGAAGTGTCCATTACTGGTACATGTCAGCTAAAAGTGTCCATTACTGATACCTGTCAGCTAAAAGTGTCCAACATTGGTCCCGTCAGTCTAGGTTCCATGAAATAAGTGTCGAGAGAAATCGGGTAAATCGTTAAACTCCTTTTGTTTCGCGGAGTTTTGTTTGTGTAATTAGTTTTTTAATGGCATTCAATAATTAAATTAGCCACAGAGCCAATCAGTGCAGTAGGTAGCTATAGATAGTCCAAATACAAAATGAATTCGCAAAAAAACAGACAGTTTAACTTTTTAAAAGTTCACGACTAAAGGTTTCCGAGCGAGGGTTACAATGAAACAGCCAATGGAGCGAGAGAGGTTGACGACGACGGGCCGTTATCGGTCCGTTTTCCGCGCCATTTGACTGGGTAGAGGGTAACATATTTATTTCAGGGTTGAAATCGGTCGTTTAGAACACTTAGGAAGCCTATAAACACACTGAATATAACACCCTGCTAACAAAACTAACAGTTTTATATTAACTAAAAGACGCCAGTGACTTTGCACGGCCACGAACATTTAATTGTTAAAAAAAATAGGCTTGAAGTTGTCAATGTCATTAGAGATGCCAAATCATTTGTAACTTACAGGAAATTCAACCTTATTGTTGTAGAATTTCAGATTGACTTTGGACCTAAGGTACCAAAGTTCTTGACTTCGCGTCACGTGATCTACCCTACCAGTGACGCAATTGGTTTAAAAACGAATCGAATAGAAACGCTAGTTAGCGTAATGCATCTTGGCTTTGGCGTTAAGTATAAAAAGTTATAAAAAATGTAACCGAATGACACTATCAAAAACTAAACAATCATCAATTGAAATATTAACAATACCGAAAAAATATTTTACACCAAGAATCTAAGTAAGGATTACATTTTCGGCCCTATTTTTGCGAACATTAAGTATATTTACTGGCCCGCTCGGCTCCAGCTTTGTCTCTGGGCGCAGATTTAGAGGTTTACCCGTAATACCCGTGAAATACAGGTCTAGATAGCTTAATGTTTATAGCCTAGCTCTCAACAGGATTGTGGTGCTATAAAAATGAGCGCTTTTGCAAAGAATATTATTATTTTTGATTTACTTTAAAACTAACCAAATTAACATCATTTAGGGGTTAGGTACTTGCCACAAAAATATATGCTTATCTGTTCTTCAGGACAGTTAAGTGAGTGAGTTTAAAACTAGCAGTTATATACATTTTGACATGGATGTTTCACGTTAGGATTGGAAAACAAAACCCGGGGACGACCGATTAAAACGTCAATGACTGACGTTTGAAACAGTTTTTTAACTAAGCTGAGTAATAAAAATAGATTTCATCCGAAAAAATATTAAAGCGGCTAGCCATTTCCAATTTTTATTGCTTTTGTTAAAATTTACATCTACAACTGGAAAAAAAAGGAATCCATTTTTTTTGTTGCATATAATGTAGTTTGAAATATACCAATTAGTTTAACTAGAAACGAAAAATCTCTTGGCATACACACAGTTTTAAAGTAGCAAGCAATATCTACTTTAATTTTGTTAAGATTCTTTTTTGCCTTTCTACGTTCCAATTATTTGACTGTAAAACGTACTGTTATCCTGTTATTTGAATAATAATCTCATCGAATATTTCGTATACTTTTTTACTCTTTTTTTTTACTCTATTCATATAGACCACATCCAAAAAATCCAAAATAAATTTCAAAAGCATTTTAATTTTCGTTTCCAATTTGTACATCGTAGAAAGAGCATGCAACTTTTAATTAACAGACGTCTGGTTAGGGATCAGGTATTTTTGCACAAACTTTTAAATAATGTCATAGACAGCTCTTACCTTTTGAATAAAATTAAATACCGATGTCCCAACCGGAACTATCGTCAAAAACAGCTTTTTACTGTGCCATTACGCAAAACTAACTACGCTAAAAACTTATGTTCCACGTGCATGTGATTACTACAATAGACATTTCAATAAGATTGATATATTTCATACAAGTTTAGGCAGCTTCATAAGAAATATAAATACCGTGTTATACAATCCACAATAAAGGGCAGTTTACTTTTAAGTTCTTTTCTATAATTGAATTTGTTAGTGTTCTACTACTTAGCTCCCTACCTCAGTAGTAGTAGGAGGACTGTTAATATTATGTTTGTCATGTCTACCGTGAGCACTGTTTGTCGATGATCAATTGTACTTGATAATAGTTTCTAAGAATTATGTTTGTGACTGTTTGTGTTCCTATAAATAAATAAAATAAATAAATAATTTGAACAAGAAAGGCAAATATTGTTTCTAAATTAACAATGTACCTATTGATTAATCCAGCTGGAGGATTATCCCTTAAAACACGTCACGTCCGCTTGATGATGAAGCAAAGTTCAAGGCGACAAGGTCATTGCCCTAACGCGCCAATGGGAGTGCCCGCCGCCTGAAGAATATGGAACGCCGACCAATCAGCGTCCCGCGAGGAGCGCTCTCATTGGCTGATAAAACATTGACGAGACCTATTTTATTGGATTTTTCCTTGTGTTCTTTTATTCACAGGTCTTTAGGGAACGCATGTAACAATGAACAGTGGTGCTATTCATCGCATGAGGGGCGCTTGGGTTAAATATTTATTGGATTTTACTGGCATTAAGGCATAGCATGTAGCCGATGTAAAAGTACAAGTAGTATTATAGCAAGATAGATTTGACACCCGCTTTACCGTAAGTAGTGAGAGTAAGTATGCAATGCCACTGGAGAAGTGAGTTTACTGAACACCTGATGGTAAGTGGAAACCGTGACCCATAGACATTCGCATTCACAAGAATGCAAATGCGTTGCCAACCCTGAGGACTAAGATGGAATGCCTCTATGCTAGTCATTTCACCGGCTGTCTTATCCCCAAACCGGAACACAACAATGCGAACACTGCTGCTTGGCGGTAGGATAATCGATAAAATGGTGGTACCAACCCTCCCACAAGTAAATAGTAAGAGTTATCAATAACTTCCATATATGCCATATCGTTAATAGTCTCTTGCAGGTAGGTACAGTCACCTCACGGGATTTTTGATCTACTTGCCCTGGTTCATAATTTAGCCGTGTAGTGCAAAAGAAGGGCTGGAAGATGATGAGGATTACAACGAATTAATTTACTTAGTTTTAATTAAAAAGTGTCTATGAAACAGCAAACCCTATAACTCCTACTTCAACAGCCTAGCGTAAGCGATCTCACATAACATAACTTTTATAATAAATCAGAACTTGTAATCTTCTAATTAAAGACGGTAATAAAAACACGTATAATTTAATGGCACAACCTAAAGCCTGAATTAATTCAGCGGTAAACTGTGCAATTTGTTCGGAGAAAATGGTAATTTTGCCGTCGAAGGTATTTCATTAAATAAGAATAATGATTCCAGGCTTTAATGTATCATTGGTTATTTTTGTCACTAATGTATAATTAAAAATTGCCAAAAAAAATTGGTTCAAACTTAGATAATAAAATTTAAATCAAGACAAGTAAGTATCAGATGAAAAAACAATAAATTTAGTCCCAAAATAAGCTCTTAGGATTTTGCAATAAGTAATAACCAAAATTATAATAAATACATAAAAACCAAATCATGCGAGTGCATTTTATTATATTAAATAAAGAGACATTGATTCGCAACAATACAAATCACACTACGCAGATAGAAAAATAACGAGACACAGATAAATTGTATTCCCCGTATGGTTGCCGGGGTAGAATAGTGCCACTCCATGTCTTCCCGTGGATGTCGTACAAGGCGACTAACGTCCGGTTCCTATATTCAATCCGGGGACAGATAGGCTTACTTCGGATTAAAATTTGACACATTTGGTATAGGCAAATGTCAAATTTTAACCCGAGGTAAGCCTTATCTATCCTCGGATTGAATATAGGAACCCGACATAAGGGAATAAAGGCTTGTAGTACTGTTAGGCGATGGGCTTGCAACCTGTCACTGATGCGCTGTTAAACATCTTAGCCTAATTGTGCAAGTTGTAGTTACAGAGTTTTCAACAAGTTTTTGGAGTTGTTGGTAATTCTGTAGGTCTGCCTACCCCACTCTGGGAATGAAGGCGTGAATGTACGTAGGTATGTATGTAGATAAATTGTAGTGAAACGGACCCAACTCAGCATTCGCTAGCCGTACAGCCAGCACTGGTCTTCCGTTGGGACCGCTTGGTGAAGAGACGGACATTGACACACTTAAAAGATAATCATCTGTTTAAGTACATACATACATAAACTCACGCCTTCATTCCCAGAGTGGGGTAGGCAGAGCTAAAGAATTACCAACAAGTCTCAAAACTTCTTGATAATTCTGTACCCACATTTTGCATAAAGTAGGCTAAGATGTTTCCCAGTGTATTAGTGACAGGTGGCAAGCCCATCGGTTAACAGTACTACAAGCCTTTATTCCCTTAGTCGCCTCTTACGACATCCATGGGAAGACATGGAGTGGCACTATTCTAACCCGGCAACCACACGACAACAAATCTGTTTAAGTAGGGTAGCAAATATGAATATACCTATTTAATATCGGTTTGTATCTATTTAATACTTATTCAATTAAGAACAATCGTCTAACCAGCATTGTGAGTTGTCGGTAGATTGTCCCTTATCCACATTACAGATAGGTATACAGTACCACACCCTATCCACATTATAATTGCAGATGTACAGCAATTTCTGCCTCTCATCCTACCGGCTTAACCGTGCCTACGGGCTGATCCCTGCAAGTTAGGGCTCAGGACAACACCTGTATATCGTCGTCGGTGATACTGGAAAACCACGTAACGAACAAATTTATGATAGAGCAAAATAAACCTTACTTTCTTATTAAAAAGGTGCATTTTGCTCCTTATTTCAAATGTTACTTACGTGGTTTTGCAGTTTCACCCACGTTATACCTAGATTAAACTCCGAATTTGTATAGACTAATCTCGGAGTAGGCAAGTCTTATTCTACTTTGGTAAATTCGATGGTAAATCAAGTCCGATTTCTATGACTTTTGTGTATTTTGTAGTTGTTATGAAAAAACATGGTTTCTTGTACGTCTCGGTAACGTACAGAAAAGAAAACGTACAGACCTAGTTTTTCATAACAATACATTACAATATATATTTAAAAAAAAATGGACTATGTTTAAGGGGCAAAAAACGTTATTTCATTTTGTATGGATGTTTTAGCATCACATTACTCTTAATTAACTATTATTCTGAACAAGTCAGTAAACGCGGGTAAACTTTAAATAAATAAACTAATCACGAGAACCAACGCAATATAATATATTATTTCTACAACAAAAGCACTAAATTGGCAACATTTTACGTTATTCGAATAGAAATTTCTCGTATGAGTAACAACGTATAATAAAGTTAGGACGTTGACTCCTTGACGTCTAGGTTTTGAGACGTTCTGACTAAAGTGTAAGATGAGAGAATATGTCTGAAGTACTTAGTTCTTGTTTAGCTGAGTTTCGTTGGCAAAGTCGGACCTGGCTGGAAATGTTCGAATATGGTAGCATTTTCTTGGATTACTTAACGACGCGCTGGCCTAGTTGGTAGTGACCCTGCCTACGAAGCTAGCGGTCCTGGGTTCAAATCCCGGTAAGGGCAGATATTTGTGTGATGAGCGCGAATATTTGTTTACGAGTCATGAATGTTTTCTATGTATTTAAGTATATATTTCTCTTAATAAGTCAGTTTATCGTTGTCTAGCACCCATAGTACAAGCCTAGAGCTTAGTTTGGGACTAGGTCATTTGGGATAGACCAAAAAAATAAGTCACGGTATTTATTCGTTTTAAACTCAGTCGCCATTTTCTAGAAATATCTTTGTATTCCAGAAGGTAATCTTGAAATATAATCTTGGTAGTCTTATAATTATTTAATTCAGTTTGTCCCGTCTGCGTATTTCTATTGTATATTTTCAACCATTTCTGCTTTGTAAGGTTATCTGGAAGACATCACTATTTAACGATAAGCCTGTTGACTCACTATGTAATCTTTATTTTATTTTCTTATATATCCGTTCCTCGGTGTATGTTGTGTTCAATAAATTATTTTGTATGGCATTGTAGTCTCTATCTCTAACACGCAACTGAAAAGTTTATAGTCTAAAAGGCATAACACAAAGCCATATAAAAAGTGATTAATTTGTATTACACAATGCTATTAAAGAAGACATTAAGCGTTCAGAGTAATCAATAAAGTGGAATGGAAATAGATTCGTCGGCTATTTCAACACGCAGGCTAGTGGAACAAGAGGGTATATATAACTCGACTTAACTCTTTATAAAATGTCAATAAAATACTCTGGAAGACTTATACCCTTTTGCACTTTCATATCTAAGTTTTATTTTAATGGCATGGGAAGGCAAACGAGCACACAGGCCACCTGATGGTAAGTGAAAACTGACCCATAGATATTCGCATTCACAAGACAGCAAATGCACTGCCAACCCTGAGGACTAAGATGGAATGCCTCTATGCTAGTAATTTCACCGGCTGTCTTATCCCCAAACCGGAACACAACAATGCGAACACTGCTGCTTGGCGGTAGGTTAATGGATAAGATGGTGTTAGCGACCCGGACGGATCCTGCACAAGGTCCTACCACAAGTAAAGTATTCAATTGTTTTACACATATTACGTTCATAATTTCTCATGTTGATTTGGTGATGTGTATAATGTGCATAAGTTGATTTGTCAGGGTTCCGTAGTCAACAAGGAAACCTTATAGTTCTGTTTATCTGTGGTTCAGATAATACAAGGCTGTAATTAGCAATGATCGGATTTCACGGTCCAACACTGCGGGATATAGGAGTAGAAATCTTAATATGGATATGACTAAAATCCCGGGACCTGGTTCAAAAAGAAAATGCGATTGTTGGGATATTTATAAATAGGCATTAGGATAGGATTTTAGCATATAAAAAAATTGAGAAAATAATTGTATGCTATTTCAATTTCATACAAACTAATAAAATATAATATCTGTGTAGTGTGGTGAACTGATAATGCGTACCGTATTATATATTTTATTTATATTCATACCCAAAGACTATTTGGCAGATCAATTTTAAACAGAGTATAATAAAAACTATTTATTTTTATTTTTTTACATACCTAAATTACTTTTGTCAAAATATTTATTTTACATTGTATTGAAATTTATTTGAAGTAATAAAATCAGAATAATATTTAACAACATAAGTCCCGGAATCCCGGGGCATAGCCATATTAGCATAATGTTTGAGGTCATTCACCCCGTGTTGCACCGGGATATCCGATGATTGGTAATTAGGCATAGCTATACATTAAAATTATGCCGCCAAACTTGTTAGTTATTGAAAATTGAAAGCGTACATAAAGAAGTCTAAAGTAAAACTATCACGACGAAGTAGACTTGATTGGTTCCTGAAATACAGGTGTCTAAACTAAAGTTTTGATAAGTACCTACTCAAAATGTTATCTAAAACAGGACCAAATAACTTCAGATGGAAAATTCGTTCATACATACATACTTACATAAACTCACGCCTTCATTCCCAGAGTGGGGTAGGCAGAACTACAGAATTACCAACAACTCTAAAAACTTGTTGATAATTCTGTAACCACATTTTGCAGAATTAGGCTTAGATGTTTACCAGCGTATTAGTGACAGGTTGCAAGCCCATCGCCTAACAGTACTACAAGCCTATATTCCCTTAGTCACCTCTTACGACATCCACGGGAAGACATGGAGTGGCACTATTCTAACCCGCCAACCACAAAATTCGTTCATATGTTTTGTTTTTAGAGTTCGTACCCAAAGGGTAAAATCAGTATCCCATTACTGAGTCTCCGCTGTCCGTCTGTCTGTCACCAGGCTGTATCACACGAACCGTGATAGCTAGACACTAGAAATTTTCACAGATGATGTATGTCTGTTGCCGCTACAATAACAAATACTAAAAACGTGATTTATATTGATAATGGCCGGTTTTTTGAGATATTTTTTTGTGTGTGTAGTAACTTATTTTGCCCGGTTTTATGTACGTAAAATTAGGTTGAATGATGAAAACAGATGAAAATGTTTAGTAAGAAAAACTTAACTTAAGGCATAACAATGGTATTGGGTCCTGCGCTAGGATTCTCTGTTATAGGGCCTAATTTAGTCAGTTTCAACAGGCGTAAATTCATTTGCGGATATTACAGATAAATTCCTATATAACTACTTTAACTAATAAAATCTTAACCTTAATAATTTATTAGTTAAGTACACTAATCTACTTACTCCAACTCACTTGAAATCGTCTATAGATCATGGTATTCATAATAAATGTATAACGGTATACGTAATAAATGATCCACAGTCTAGGTAGCCTATCGGATACAACGTACCTATATAACCTAGCTGTTAGCAATTTGCGAAGCCGTATGAGCCCTAAACGGCTGAACTCCGTGGAGTGAGACATTTGGGGCTTTACGTACCTATCTAGATTATATGTATATAGGTCTTGCTACGAGAGTTCAGGTCAGTAAGTCCCGTAGTTCGTTCGATTCGACGAGAGAAAACATGGAGGATAGGATAAAATGTTGACTGAAATATTGAAATTCAAAATTTAAAGTGCTGAGGTTTCGGAAAAAATATTTAAATCACACGATAATATTGTTTTCTAGCGACTCACTCTCGCTTTGCTTCGGTTTCTGCGAGTTTTCTGTATTACGCGTACATAAAACAGAATTTATTATACCTAGGTACATATTGAGGGAAATATGGCGGTTAGCGATTAGTATGTATGTATGTAAACTCTTTATTGCACATAAACAATTACAAGACATGTTTGCATCATATAAATAATGTACATAGGCGAACTTATCCCATATGGGATCTCTTCCAGTTAACCTTGAAGTAGAAAGAGCAAGGACAATGCCGAAGGATAGACAAATTAACAAAATAATTAAAAAAAATTAGTTACAATTGACAAATTAATTAGTTATGTGGTTATGTCTTATACGAGTACTATACACCGTGTTTATTTTTATTTTCGATAACTTTAAGGGAACGTTCTTTAGGTCAAATAAAGTTAATTTCCCGAAGACAAACAAATGATAACACTTACGTTTTTAAAGATTTTTAAATTTAATCCGTTAATATGTTAAAAGGCTCTACACTACATTGTGTGTGTATGTCACGCCAAAATTGACGTATTTGACACTAACTATTAGTTAACTCTAAAGGCCCTTTTAAAACGACCAAAGATACAACATTTAATTACTTTGTTCTAAAAAGTTTTTTTTTTTTTTGCAATATTTAAAACCTAATCTAACACTTAGTTTCTATGGATGTACCTAGTAATTTGCGGAAGTTATCGTAATTAAAAAAAAAACACGGTCTAGTGTAGTTACTCGTAAACAGAGATGTCTGTTTCTATTAATTGGGATTCGTTTTTTTTTAAACAGGCAACGCGGCCCATATTTACTTAGGTAAATACTTTACAACTCTTCCAAGTCCAGTCCTGTCAAGAACTAATAAACTTATGGGACGTATTAATAAACTTATCTTGACTGAAATGCCCGTCACAATATACGTCAAAGTAAACGTCAAACCATAGAACACTGTCATTTTTGACGCATCTTGAGACGAGAATTTCAGTCGAGATCAGTTTATTAATACGACCCTTAATGACTAAAACGAGTCGACAAGACGTGGTTCTGATTGACTAGTAACATACATTTCCACTGACATCAGCCGACAAGGGTTGCTTACTTAAAAGAGAGAAACGACCTTAATACCATGTTCTCTATAAAAACTTGGCCGCGTCAGGTTATGGCAAGGATTTATGATTGAAGGCTTTTTGCTTACGTTGCAAAAACGTTCAAAGATCAGTGGAACGGTTTTACTACCAGAAAGGACAACTGGCGAGATCGCTGAATAAATTTCAGCTTGTATACTCCAAGAAACTCCTTAACCATTCTTGGTCTTTAATACGCTAGAATTGTTTTATAGACACTCATTTCATAGACACTATCATTCACAGAATTTTCATTTTATAGAAAACTATTTTCTGCTGAAAACGTGTTGATTTCAGTTTATCTTGTGATGGTTACAATTAAAAGTCTAACCTAACCTACGTGAACCATATTTAAGATAACCTGAAATCAACACAGGTTCAGCAGAAAAAACATTTCTATGAAAAAATAATTCTGTGAAGTGATGGTTTCTATGAAATGTTTGTCTTTAAAAGAAACCCACCGAAAAGTGATAAAAGAGTTGCGTGGTCAAATTTAGGTTGCGTCATCACGTTTAATGTTTTCCCTATGTACCGATTATATCTGGACATTATTTATTTAATAGCCTGTAATGTCCCACTGCTGGGAAAAGGCCTCCCCTCGTACGTAGCCCTATCTCGGGTATTCCTCCACTAGTCTTGATTGAAGGCATCAAGCCCATCTTGTCAACGTATTGAGAGATAAATATCCTGGAATTTTTGGAGTCTTGTCAAGCATTGGGATAAATTTCAAGGAAAATGTGAAATGGCTGGCGAGAGCGTGCAATTAGTAGGGATGAATGGTGAAAAAGAGGGGAGGCCTTTGCCCTGCAGTGGGACTCTTAATTTAGGCTAAAAAATAAAAGTTGAGGAGAAAGCAGTTGTCTGCAAATGTAGTGTCTCTCATTTGAGGCTTTTTAAAGATTTGCCTTTTCGCATTTGCCGATTCGTATATTTTCTCATTCCGCAGGATTTTTATTTTGCCGCTACTTACTTCCATATGAAAAGATATATGAAGCTTATCCTACTACCACATATGATATCCGAAAATGAAAATGGTTAAGGTAAAACTTCATGATATTTCTGGCGACATTTTAAGGCAATGGTGGAAGTTCGCTTCAAATAAAATGTCTGGAAAAAATAATCTGTGACACATGTGTTTTGTAAAATATCTTAATTTTTGTTTTTATTAAGGAATTATAATTAACGAATAAACGTAGTAATGAAAAGAACATCATTCATAATCAAATTAGCTCTTGTGGTTTTATTACGTGCAGCAACAGGAAAATTTGGAAATTTATTGCATACCTGATTCTTTTACCAACAATGTCCGTTGCTTAGGCTTTCTTCGTATAACTGCTCTTGCAGGTAAACTCATAGCATAGCCGTTATTATAAAGTCAACAGTAATTTCTATCAATATGACCACTTACCAGCATCTTGCGGTCTAGAAAATTGATGGTAAAACCTCAAAGACCTTGAGACGTGAAAAGCGGCCGGTTGTAAGACAAATTACCCCGTTTTGTGGACTAAACGCTTTGAACATGGGTCGGGTATGATTTATAGACGGATGCTTGTGGTTTTGGAATGGGTTAAGGTTTTGTGCAGCTTTGCTGGTATGTACAAAATAATATTAATCCATAATTAAACGTTTACTAATCAAAGCAATGCAAATGCCTTCTTTTTAACCAACTGCGTCAGGAGGCGGAGACAAGCAATGAATTACAAAACCCATTTCTTGAAAAAAAAAACATTTGGACTAGCTTGTCCCCGCCTGGAACACCTTTTCCAATTTTCAAGTTATATGTTTATAATTAGTATAGTATGTATTATTTAGTAGGTACATTACTCTTACAATTTTCTATAGATTATAGAGCTTTTTTTTTGCAGTCGGGATTTTAGTATTTTTTTTATAATTTAGTTTTTATTTAAGTCACCTTTTACTAACATCACCATCGACCCATAAAGTCATAGAGTCGGATAATTAAAAGCAATATCTGCCACAACAAAAGTCTAAAATCGTAAAATAGTAAATATTATATATATATCTGTTTTATTCTTCTGTGCACTATTCGACTTTTTGATTGATACTTTAGCCAACTGGTAACAAACACTATCAGGCATTAAGTCCATCATTTGTATTTGTTTTTATACATTAATAAAATATGATTAAATTATTTTTAATACCACATTTTTTGAAGAAAAACATGAGAGACTAGATATCGTCGGTGAAACTGCAAAACCGTGTAAGTAGGGGAAGATAGTATAGTATCGGACACATTTTAATTTTAACAAATAAAGTGTTGAAATTGGAGACAATAAAATCATTTTTAATAATAATTGTGTACATTGAAGTTCATTCGTTATACCGTTTTGGTGAAAAGCATAATAACTTTATCGATTACCGATTTATATCAATTATTATTTCAAAAAAATTTAGTATACTATCGGACATCATGCGATAGTATCGGACAGTATACTTAAAATGCCAAAAAAATAATATATACCTAATAAGCGTGAGAATAGGTGAATCCCTACTTTCAATAAACACCTTGCAAACATCGAACATCACAGGAGAGTTTTAGTAAACATTAAGAAGAAAGTCAAATAACACTAGTTTGTTAAGTATCGGACAGTTTGGTTTAGTAACGGACATCTTATTATTTTACTATTATTATTTATTATTTATCGATATTAAGTAAGAAACGAAGGTAAGAAGGAACCTAACACTACTGGTAATAAAAAGTCGACTAAACTTGTTGAGTATTGTTTAATTCGTTTTAAGTAATTGAACACGTATAATAGGTATTATAATTATAATCTCGAACAAAAACTTAAAAACTCTTTGTACCTATATCTATAATTTACTTTTGGCTATCTTCTTAGGAAAAAACTTAAAGACACATTAAACATAATAGATGCATAGTAGATATACGAGTAAGTACCTTTGAAAATTTAAATTTTCTTATGTTTATTGGAACAATCGCTGCAAAGCAGAATGTGTTACAAATTTTTAAGAAGTCTTTTTGTTGCTGTAAGAACTAAAAATAATCTTACATTATTTGTGCTTGTATCATCTTTGGCCATATACCTACTATAATTTTAAGGACACTTATTAAACTTAACAGACTTGACCTACCTTGGACATTGAATTATTTTCTTATACAAAACAATCATAATGAGATCACAAATCACAATGCAGAAACATTAAAACGTTAGGCTTACCTAACCACCTGTATTTATTCCCAGTTCATTACAGCTTTTGTCATAGCTCATAGCTAATATTTATTGAACTTCGCTAAGTACTACATACTTCGACCCCCCTTTTCACCCCCTTGGGAATATTTTTTTCAAAATCGCCAAAAGTAGGTCATATGTAATTTTTATTTGTAATTTTAAATTGATCTGGTCAAAATTTACTTGCAACATTTGTACCGGCCATCATCAATACATACCTAGTAACGTGTAATAATTAAAAGTGTTAGGTATTATTTCATTTATTTTTGGGCAATTCTATTATTATTTATTATTACCTTACGTGTAGTAATGGACGCGAGGACGTGTCCCATACTATACGAAACTTCCCTGTCCGATACTATACAACACGACTAACATTATAAAAAAATAAATTAAAAAAGAACACGCCATTTCTCATTGGTTTTAGTATCATAAATTAAATATATAATAAACTTATGATATACTCGTAACATGAGCTGTTTGTAATAACTTAAATTGTGCAGATAGTAAACAAAACAAAAAAAAAAATATTCCCTACGTTGAAATTGATTTACTCACATAAATCGATGCGGTGCACGCAGGGGCGTCGGCAGCTTGCCACCGACTGGTTCATCGCGTGTCTAGAATGGTATCTTTCGCTTGTGCGTTCATAGATAGCGCTTAGACGTGAAATAGAGATGTTAGCGACATTGTCCGATACTATACACTGTCCGATACTATACTATCTTCCCCTAACATTTATAATAAGCAGTAAAATGCACCTTTTTAATAAGTTTTAAGGTATATTTTGCTCTATCATAAATTTGTTAGATACGCGGTTTAGCAAAATCACCGCCGAAATCTAGCGTTTCTAATGAGGTAGTGGGGGCATTTCTCAATACTACTTTATTGCAATTAATGATGTATACAGATTGGAATGCAGTTATGAGCCTTATGGATTTTAAAACGTTCACAGACGGTATAAATAGAAAATGGTTGTCGTGCCTTGACACGAACAGGCGTCATTAATTCCATTGTAAATACAACTTAATCTTAACGGCTTATGGTCTATGTTACCTTGTCGACGGGCATGGACGGGCACGCGCGGCACAGGTTCCAGAATGAGCCGATCATCTGGGGGCAGCCTCGCGGGCGGATCCGGCTCAGGTCAGGGAAGAGCTAGGCGCATGTGCCGCTGGAAAAAAAGACATAATTTGAGGAACGAAGAAGTTAAACATGCACATAAGCTTTAAAAAGAAACGGTCAAGTGAGAGTCGGACTCGCCTACCGAGGGTTATTTATTTATTTATTTATTTAATAACCAACTTATATTAACTGACATGCCACACTTATAACCAAAGAGCGGAATTCTTCATAGCAAAAATCAAACTGTCAGAGGGATTGACCTAACTGTTTTATCGACTTATCGATAAATATTTGTCACTTAACGAAACAAAGTTACAGTAATGAAATCAGGCTTTTGGATATACATACAAACAAATTAACGGTGTCCCTAATTAGCTGACCGCCACTGTATTTTAGTATAATAGTAAAGAATAAAACAGAAAATACTTTTTTTTTAATTTTCTATATGAAACTTATCATTAAAAATTAAAAACAAATATTGCTAAGAGTAGGTAACTAATCTTCATTCAAAATAACAGAGTCGAAATCTAAATCTGTACTTAATATGTTTTCTTCATCTTCCCTGTAGTAAAAGAAAATAGTCATTATTTTTTCAACATTGTCACCTTTCAAACTACTCCTTTTTTCATTATAGATCCATTTATAAGATGAAAACGAGCGTTCTACCTCAGTTGAAGAAACAGGAGCATATTTGTAGTACTCGATAACGGTGTTTTGGCTGTAATCACTTTTTTCTATAAAATCAGCATATCAGGTCAAATGTTACAGAATAATCTTTTAAGTTGATTATGGATACCTAAATTACCTAATGCGATATTATTCCGTAACATCGATAAGTCGATAAAACAGTTAGGTCAATCCCTCTGACAGTTTGATTTTTGCTATGAAGAATTCCGCTCTTTGCTTATAACTTATAGGTTTACATACAGTATAGTATTCACATGTATTCAAAAATTAAAAAGGAATTGTTATATAGACAAAACATAAAATAATTAAAATTAACAACATGGCCTAGGGCCTTGTGTCACCACCGGCACCGTGTGGATCACTCGCACACGGTGCTAGGGGTGGCCGTCGACTCCAGGTACCGCGCGGCTGTAGCCAGGAACCTATGTTCCGACTGGGAGAACATGGTTCCGTATTTAAGGTATATAATATGCTTGGTTACTCCAAAAGAAATACTCATTTTGTTATGAACTTTATTGTCTATGTAATAAGGTTTATTTTGATTAGCCTATTTACAGATTTTATCTATTACAGATTTTTAACTTGTTTTTTGTTATTTCTCAAAAACTGCAATAATGACTTCATCTCATTTGTCCCTTAAAATATAATTATTTATCCATACCTACGTCGGGATCTTTCACATTTTTTAATTAATAAACTTTGGAGATAAGGGGAACCGTAATTTTATGTTTGGCAATAAATACAAAAATATGTCAAAAAAAAAAACCATAGTTTTAAAATATGCAGACTCAGCACTTTTAATACAGCGCATTTGTTATAATTAAACAACTTTAATTTTTCAACTCCTTATTCTAGACCACTTTCCGTTCTGTTCTGTTCTGTTCTGGTGACACCTCCAGCCAGCAGTTCTGCTGCAAGGACCCGTACGCGCTGACTGCGACGGAGGAGATGTTAGATTAGGCTAGCGGGGAGAAGCACGCCCGCCCGACCGGTCCAGTAAGAGTAGCGAAGAGCCGGCAGAGCACGAGAACCTTAACCCGCACCGACCAGCCACTAATGCTAAACCGATCAGGGCATGCGAGCTTCGTCGCCTTTACTGCACCAACCATCTCCGCCCGCCGCAGCGCAGGCAGAGGGCACTTGCCCGAGACACCGGAGAGTCAAGTAGATAGGATAGGAGTGTAGGGTTTGCAGTCGATATGACGGGAGAGAAGGAAGGTGGAGCCAACCCGAATTCAGGCATCGTTAAGTCAGCATTAGGGAGATAGATAAAATACTTGGTGTGTATCCTTATACCAAGCAGCAGTGTTCGCATCGTTGTGTTCCGGTTTGGGGATAAGACAGCCGGTGAAATGACTAGCATAGAGGCATTCCATCTTAGTCCTCAGGGTTGGCAACGCATTTGCAGACTTGTGAATGCGAATGTCTATGGGTCACAGTTTCCACTTACCATCAGGTGGCCTGTGTGCTCGTTTGCCTTCCCATGCTATAAAAAAAATAAAAATAAACTAGACCACTTTCCAACTATTTATACAGACAGACAGACAGTCAATGAAGTCTCACCATAAGTGTTCCCTTTTTATCATTTTGGTACGGAACCCTAAAAATTAAGCCAAGAGGGATTAAAAATGAATACAATAGTTATGATTTTGATTACATCAACCTAGGCTGCCAAGACAAATTAAAATCAGTGGACTACCTCACACAATTTCAAGTTGTCTCAAAGTTTGAGACTCAAACCAAGCTCGAGGCTTGAACTATGTAAATGCAAATGATTAAAAAAACCTATAGGGTAAAGTCTCCAGTAGTCAGCCAGAAACCTGTAGTCAGCCTCTGCCTATACTTCGTTTGAGTGGGAAGAGTACGAAAGATGTATTTCCCACTCTTCGCACTCATTGTAAGGTCGACTACTGGTCTCTAGCTGACCACTGGTGCCTTTACCCTATGGCCAAATAAATATTCATATACAAAGAAAACATTCACCATGGAATAAATTGTTTATATATGGGGGGGACCAGGGACTTGAGATCTTAAATCGTTTTATTAAATCGTTTGACGAATTCATATAAATATTTATTTATTTACTTATAAATTTCTTGTAATCAACAAACCTACTAATGAATAATGAAAAAAGTGTAACATTAACTTGTAATGAAGATAAATTACGACGATATACAAAAAGAGGACAATACAAGAAACTGTTGGTTTCTTCCTTTCCTTTCCAAACTTCCCGCCATTTGGCTTCGCAATAAAGTTTCCTCCCGCTGAAAGAACTTTAATCAGTACCAAATTGAATCTTAACTTTGGTACATTGGTACCATCCCTATGTTCGCGGTGTACCGCAATAAAAATAAAGCAAAGAGTACACGAAGTTTTTGGGAACCGAGCCAAATGGCGGTGCGGTTTGGAACAGCCTTTTATGGAGAAGTGTCATGTCTGCAGTCTGCACTTGGGTTTATATTTGTTAAGACTCAATTGACAGGTAGTGTTGTCACGTGAAAAATCTGTACATAAAGGGGAATTATGCGTGAAGCTAAGTATTTGTGAGTAGTATATTTTTACCGTGTTTACCCTGTGGTTGCCGGGTTAGAATAGTGCCACACCATGTCTTCCCGTGGATGTCGTAAGAGGCGACTAAGGGAATAAAGGCTTGTAGTACTGTTAGGCGATGGGCTTGCCACCTGTCACTAATACACTGGGAAACATCTTAGCCTACCTTGTGCAAAATGTGGTTACAGAATTATCAAGAATTTTTAAGACTTGTTGGAAATTCTTTAGCTCTGCCTACCCCACTCTGAGAATGAAGGCGTGAGTTTATGTATGTATGTATATTTAAGAGGTGCATAAAAAGTTCAATTATTGTATAGGAAGAGTCATTCCGTAGACTATGCCTACCCCATTGGGAGTCAGGAGAAAGTATATATGTATATATTGTTTTAGTTTTGAGTGTTTTTCAGAAAAGGTTTTTGTTACATTCTAGAGAACGTTTTGGTATACATTTGGTGAAGTGGAACTGATGATGAAAACCACAGATAGCCACTGGAACTCCTCAACGGTACCTATTTCAAGGGTTTATCTTTAGTATAAACATTACAAGCATGTTTCTAACTACTTGGGTTACTAAAAATAACGATGTTTTTTGTTTAGGTTGGTGATTAACGGAGGATTCGGGCAAACGAGCATAAGATCTTATACCTAGATTAAACGATGAATTTGTATAGACTATTCTCGGAGTACCTAAGTCTTATTCCAGTTTGGTAAAATCGATGTTACTCGTAAGAAGATTATCTTATTTAATTTCAACTGAACTTTATAATAGGTTCACTATTAGTTATATTTATATTTACTGTCACTAATATACACTGTTAAACATCTTAGCCTAATTGTGCAAATTGGTTACAGAGTTATCAACAAGTTTTTAGAGTTGTTGGTAATTCTGTAGCTCTGCCTACCCCACTCTGGGAATGAAGGCGTGAAGGTATGTATGTATGTACTGTTACTTAAGATTTACAGATTTCGATTATTTGTATTTTGAAGGTTGGTAGCGACATCATTAGAAGTAATAAGATAACAATTATTTCACCCAAACTAAAAACGGTTCTGGTATTACATACAAACTAATGACGGGATTGCGTGTTCTATTGGCATGGTTATTTTTGTGAGTGGCATAAGTAATCATCAACATACATAGTAATAAACAAAGTATCAGTTACTGTCTGTCTGTCTGTTTTTTGTCTGGTTAGGCGATAAGATACAGCTCTTCAGTTAAAGTTAGGACGGACTGACAGCGAAGGCATATTAGGGTACCGTCGGGTTCCCATCAGATACGGAACCCTAAAAAGTGACAGATGAACATGGTAAAATTACGTCTTTGCTTTGAAAAAAACCTCGTATCTCATTTTTCGTGACGTACGATATTTAACTTAAATGTGAAGAGAATAAAGTTCAAAATCAGATACAGGTTTTTTCCAAAGTAGTAACGATTATAGTTTGTACTATTTTTTCAATACAGTGCGGATACGTAGAATAGAATACGGAACCGCGAAAAATAACGAGCAGAACTCAAATAAAATATCCAGCACAAAGCCGCAGTCGTCATGTCGTCAGCAAAAGTTACCGCCAAAAAGTTGCTCCTCGTGTTGTTCAAACAATTCGTTTGTTTGTAGCTTTAACGTAAAACAAAATTGAAATGGCTGTGATCCCAAAATAAATGTTATAATTATATTTAAATCTGCTATTTATATCTAATTATAAATGATTAGAAACAGCTTAACGAATCTTTAATGTTAGGTAGTTTAATTAATTTTTAGGGTTCCGTACAAAAAATGAAAAAACGGAACCCGTATTGGATCACTCGTGCGTCTGTCTGTCTGTCCATCTGTCACAGCCAATTTGCTCCGAAACTACTAGACTGATTGAGTTGAAATTTGATACACATTATGCAATTGAAAGGGCTTGTTATGAGAATTACAAATATGTTTTTGTTAGTCTTGTAAAAATAAATACATACATACATACATAAACTCACGCCTTCATTCCCAGAGTGGGGTAGGCAGAGCTACAGAATTACCAAGCACTCTTAAATAAGTTGTTGATAATTCTGTAAACACGTTTTGCACAATCAGGCTAAGATGTTTACCGGTGTATTAGTGACAGGTTGCAAGCCCATCGCCTAAGAGTACTAGAAGCCTTTATTATTCCCAGTCGCCTCTTACGACATCCACGAGAAGACATGGAGTGGCACTATTCTAACCCGGTGACCACACAGATCAAATAAATAGTTTTGATTTTATTCATGAAAGAAGATGAAAACTGGCAACAAATCCAAAAAAAATAAAAAATTCAGTTCATGGCCTCTCAACGCGAGTTCGGCTCGCACTTGGCTGGTTTTTTATTCTTGAGTAATTTAGATTTTACAATAGAATAAACGTTTTTACTGATTCTTAACAAAAACATCGATATTTTATTATGATATCTTGTCAGTAAAAAGAAAGAAGCGGGCCCTCATACAATATATAAAGGTCAAGTAGGGAAAAAGGGAACGGCTTACACGGCTACGGAAAAGATGAGAAGTGGATCCGAAAATAATGATTTAGCTCGTGAACGCTTGTTATCTTACTTTATCCTGCTAATATTATAAACGCGATTGGATGTTTGTTACTGAATCCAGAACGGCTTGACGAATCTGGATGAATTTTGTCAAAAAGATAGATTATAGTCTGAGATAGCACAAAACCAAATGAAAGTTTATCAAACGGTCCCAAATGAACGAACTCCAGTCAAGCCATTGGTAGAATGGCTACAGCTTGGGTTAGAACTCCATACCGTACAGTCGCGAGAAGTCATTTTAAGACAAAGGCTTCCCAACATTTTTGGCTGACCGCTTAACAAGACAAATTTCACCGCCATTTGGATAATAATAAAAGTAAAGAATACGGTACAAGGATTAAAATTGGATATTACAGGGTTGGGCAGATTAAGTGTCCTAGTTAAAAAGAGCCATAAAATTAAAATAAGACAGATTTTTTTTAAATTTATCACGTTTTTATTTTTAGCGTACTCTATACTTAAAAAAACTAATTCATAAGTTCAAATCGCTCGCCATCAGCTTTAATAACTTGATGCATTCTTCCATAGAATGCATTGCACGCGGCACGCACTACCTCGTCTGGTATTTCATCCCATATCTTGACTAATCGATGCTTGAATGAGTTTAGATTCATGCCCTGTGTGCTCCCAATCTTGCTCAGCATGTAACCCATATCGAAAAGTCCAAAGCATTCAAATCCGGCGATGATACAGGCCATTCTTGCCAAGGTATAAAATCTGTCAAATTTGTTCTACACCAGTCTTGAGTGCGTTTAGCTTTGTGAGATGGGGCACTATCTTGTTGGAAGCAGTAATAGTCGTTTCCATATAATTTTTGAGCATTTTCTAGCAAATGACCCTGTAACACGTTCTGGATGTAATAGTCTTGGTTAATTTTGACACCTCGATCAATAAACAGCAGCGGTAACTTGCCTCTAGGCGATATCGCACCCCATACCATGACAGCTGATGCACTCTGGAACCCGTTGTACGGCTAATTTGTCCACAGAAATATCCTTCAATGAAGCACCATAGACACGATCGTTTTGTTGGTTGTGACTATCTTGTAACTGGAACATCTTTTCATCGGAAAAAATAATATCATCGCCGTCGTGCCAAGCTAGCAATTCCCTACATTTTTTCACTCTAGCTTTTTTCTGGGCATCTGTTAAGCCATGCATTTTTTGTTTTTTGTAGGCCTTTAGCCCAAGATCATATTTTAAAATACGACTCATTGTTCGACGGGATATTTTCATATCTTTAGCAAGTTTGCTTGCACTTCGAGCTGGATTTCGTCTAATACGCTCACGAATATTTTTAATGATGTTTTTGGTGCGAACAGATGGCTTTCTCCCAGGTTTGGGCCTGATTTGCGAAGATCCCGTTTCTTTGAATCGCTTGACGGTCCGCGATATAAACCTTATATTGATATTTAAATGTTTCAGCGTCTTCAATATCTCACACGGTCGGTATTTTTACTGGTACAAATCGCACACGAGCTGGCGTTTCGCGTCCATTGTTGAAAACAATATAAAAACAAAATATATCAAGCTGACGTGTAGAAATCATAAAGAAGATTAAATTGTCAACAAAAAAAAAATACGAAGTGAATAAGAAGTTAAGTTATATTTAAGTAAAAAAGCCATACACAACTAGGACACTTAATCTGCCCAACCCTGTATTAGGACTTAAATAACAAAACTATCTTCCTATATTTCTAGGAGTCAAATAATTCCATAGATTGCTAAGATATTGGTATGGTAAGATGGTTTAGTCATTTAGAAAGGAAGGATGAAAGAGGAGTTACAAAAGAGATATGGCGAGAGAGAGTGAGCGGAGATGTCGGTAGGGGACGTCTTAGACGGACGTACAGTAATCAGATTCGCGATGTACTGAATAAGGGCTAAATCAAAAGCACCCGAAACCAACGTACGTGCATGAAGACATTGATGAATGTAGAAGAAGCGAAAGTTGTATGTTTAGACCGGTGCACAATGTGCACATGGCGTTCCATAGTCTCTGCCTATCCCATTGGAGACATGCGTGAAGTTATGTATGTATGTGTATTGCTGAGAAAGCACTAAAACACATTGTAGTACACAAGTATATCCATGGAATTTCGGTTTTTAAAAGTATTTTCCTATTTGTACTCTACTTTATTTTATAGCCCCCCTAATACCTTCAGCACCTATCGGAGGGTGGTAGGGGCCACTTTGGGAGCCTATGTTCTAATTCAGCGCCTCAAACTTAGCTCTTAGGTTATAGACCCATGATCAATTGGTGTTTTCATCCGTAAGGACTAAGACGGAATGCCTCTATGGTAAACATATCACCACACAGAAGCAAAATAATGTATTGACCAGTGCGGAAGGATAAAGGACGAAACGCCAACAAATTGGTGATTCTATTGAAGAAGGATCTCCTTTTTGTGACAAAAAAAAATACGCGAGTCTGCTGTCCTCACTGAAAACTAGAGTCACTGAATGTATCTATGATATTCAGAGGCATAAAGCTGAGCAGATACCGTTTTGACAGTAGATAATTAAAAAAAAGTTTTTTTATGAGTTAAATAAATTATTTTACATTAAATTTTATTCAAAAAAACTCTAATATGAAGAAGTAATGTCCCAGAGAAAATAAACGGATGAAGATGATTTGTAAAGCTTATTTAAATAGATAATAAAACAGTAAGAGCCTGTCTCACAATGGACGAGTAAATTTATCTGTCATTTAAAGATGGCTCTCTCCTTGTTTATTTTCAAGTGTTAGAAAGGGAAAAAGCTAAATTTATCTGTCAAATATGCTTTACTTGTCGATTGTGAAACAGGCAGTTAATATCGCATATTTAAACTAAATTATTGTACAGTTAACTATTTGTAATAAATACCTACAACGTTTATTTCACCGAAATTTTAAGAAAAAATATGCAAATTCTAAATTCAATAATTAAGGCCTAATGGTGCCTAGGGCGTATTAGGGTTATAACCCGTGGGTTGTTAGAAGGACGTATGACGTCACCTAACTTTATGGTGTTGGTAACGATCCATGACGTCATATCCCATGCGACATCTTAGATTTTTCTTAGAAGGATCCCGGTTTCCTGCCATTAACATCGACGCTGTCAGTTTTAAAATTAGAACAAGGCATACGGCGCAGTTTTCTATCAAGCCAGTGTGAGGTTATTTTTTTAAATTAAGATATCGGAATGGTGTTAGAGTTTGCGTTAATTAGTAAATGCGACACATTCAAAATAGACTGATTAAAATGTGATTCGTTACGCAGACATATTGGTAAGTAATTTAATTCATTATTAAGTTAACATAACGTTTTCATCAAGTAATTATTATAAGTTACGATGACATGCAAATCGATGAACGAGCTGTATTTTGCTTTCGTTTTTGACGTTTAATCAGCAGTTCATAAGTCAGCTGTTTTAATTGATTGCGGAAAAGTCGCTGGAGGAATCCAATTACAGTATCTATTTTACTACCATTCACTTAAAGAAAAAAAGGAAACGTAAATAAAAATAATTGTCACTCTGAACTGATTAAAATGGAGCCCAGAAACGTGAAAAGCATGACAGTTCCAACACTTACGAAATGGTTTTCCCAGCACTATACTCGCGCACTGTTTTAACCGATACTGTCCGTGTTCCTTTTTTGAACTAGGAATTCGAATTTCGAATGGTACTTTTGGAAATAGCCAGTGTTTTTCGGAACGCGACGCGCGGCGGGTTGTGTTTTTCGCGCTGGCACCGGCGTGGAGGAGACTGCCGCAAACTCCGCTAAAAATCAATATCAACCCCGAGGCCCAGCCGCATGCGGAACTCGCTTCAATACTAAACACTGCTCACCCACTTCCGTATTATGTAACTAGGATAGAACAGGACGGCGATACATCCGTCCGCTCGTCCGCGACACAACCCTTGTGAACGCGCCAATAACATTCCACAAGATGGCGGAATGACGTTTGACGTTTCGGCGCGAAAAATGACATTTGGCCGCGATAATGACCGGATCGCTTTATAGATTTCAATACTGTTTTTTGATTTATTGCTGTCGTTAAAATTATATTCGGGGTCTACATAAAATAGTTTTCTACTGATCTTTTAACTTGCTCATTCTATAGTAATATTAGATGTCAATTTACGTAAGTACTTACTAATATTCTGTGTTTTTGTTTTGAATGAGGTTCCCTTGCCTGCAGAGGTCTTTTTTGCCGAGATTTTCAAGGTCTTTTCTAACAGTGTTTTAATTTATAGTAAATCATAGGTAATAAAGGCAATGACTCTAGTATTTACTAGGTACTTATTTGGCGCAATGCAGTGGAACGTATTATTTGCTGCAATGCTTAAAGGCCATGGATATTCAGTGAAATAAGTTATTTTTTATTTGCGAAGGCGCTTTAATAGATTCTCGCTCAAAGATAATTATCTTTATACATATATATAATTCTTCTGTCCGTGTGTTGACAGTGAACTCCCCCTAAACGGCTGAACCGATTTGAATGATCTTTTTTGTGTGTGTTCAAGTGGATTCGAGAATGGTTTAGATTCACAAATAAACCGGGCAGATGGCGTTGTCCTGCATGGCAGATATCATGCAGGACAACGTCTGTCGGGTCCGCTAGTATAATTATAAACCTGAAGTTTCAGTCGAATTTAAGCATATTGTTTACGGGATTTTTGGATTTAAAACTTGTTGTTAACGACCTTGCCTAAGAAGCTAAAGGCACTGGATTCATTTTCGGGACGCGCAAATAGTTATTTGAGTGAAAATCATTGAGTTACTTTATGTTATTAAATACTAGCGACCCGCCCTCGCTGTGCCTCCGTTTATGTGAGTTTTCTGTGACTCCCTTAAAATAAAAGTTTTTTTTATACATAAAATCAGTCCTCTTAAATCTATTGCTAAAACTGCATTTAAATTCGTTGAGGAGTTTAATAGATCTAAGGGACAGACAGCGACTTAATTTAATAAGTACCATAAAAAAAAAAATGAACAAGGAGTTAAAGACGGTCAGTATTGTCTCCTTCATAAATTAATTCCTGTTGTGTTAATTCTAATCAGAAAATAAATTATTTAAAAAGAAAGGTTTATAAATTTTTAAGAAACCCGCATACTGCTGCACCATAAATCACTGCTACAACGGACTTTATCTATGCAGGTAGGTACTGCAGGCTGTAAATATTGTGGCTTATACTAGTAGTGATGTTCCTTATAATTTAACCTTAAGATTACTAAAATACCTGCTACTAACTAATGAAATGAATCATAATTTCACCCATGAATATAACAATACACTAATATTTGCATTTTGCGGACTTTCTATGTATGATACTTTTGAATATATTTCGTGATCCTAATTTCAGTAAAAACTGTCCTAGCAAGACTTGTAGCGCCATCTATTGGAGTTTAGCAAAACGTATGAGTGAGCTCGCGAAACAGAATAAGACGTATGCAGTGCAGACGAAGAGGTATGCTGAAAAAGTACGTTTCATAGTTTACATGAAATTTCACAGATGGCGTTATTCTCAGTTTCATGCACGGTATATTATTATATTATCATCTTATCACTATTTTATTTTACTGGGTAATCAGCGTATTTTAGTGGGGAGTCATAATCTAACAGTGACTGTACTCTATCTGTTTCACAGGCTAACAATTGGTAGGTTTTTACGTGGTTTTAAAACTTTTAACAACCCACAATCATACATAATACGGCCTTTAATAGAGTGCCACATATCAGAGGCTGTATTATGTATACGATAAAGTCGATAAAGGAATTATGACTTTCTTAAAAGTGTTAAAGCCTACTACGGACTCTACACTCGCGCTACGAACGAGAGTGTGGTTAGTTTCGCGACTTCGCGGGCGTTCTCCGTCTGGTGTCGGTATTTTTCTCTGTGACAAAAGGACGCGACATACCTCCACTTGTTTAACTTAAACGTTGTAATTGTAGCTAGACATATTTTTCGCGCGGAGATCAAGCGCTAGGCTGACAACAAAAAATGCCGCCATTCGAATAGTAAGTTTTTTGCAAGGATCAAAAAAAAACTTATGCATCAGAATAGGGGGTCAAAATTCAACATTGCTACTAGGCGTTGAAAACGCCCCATACAAATTGATATTGAACTATGGCGTCACAAATCGGTAAAAATCTAAATGTATGGAAAAAAGTACCTATACCATATAGGCCTATACAATGGAGGGTTATAAATGAAAGTGGTTTGATCATAAGCAAATGGGGTGTCATACAAAAGGGCTCAATCTGCACATAACAAAACTCTTTTTAATTTTTTGTTACGTGCTTTTTGACTTAAAAAATCTAAAAAAAATCCTGACGTATAGATAGTTACTTATATTTTATGGGAAAAATAAAATAAAGTATTAATATATACAGTTTTTGAGAAATATCAAAAAACGTTTGACAGATTTTCAAACGTTCTTTTTTAAAGTTTAGGCTACTTAAAATGGATCTTATTTTATAGAAAATAACTTTCATAGCAAAATGAGTCTTTTCTTTGGCGGTTATCCATATTATTTTAAATACGGATCCCTCGGTTCGTGAGTCCGATTCGCACTTGACCGGTATTTTCGTATAGCCTTGCTAGCCGAAATCACGTCTACTGCTGGACGAGAACGAAAGACGAGACTTTAGTTTCTTCTTAATTCTTTGTCAATTAAAATGCTGGTCGATTTTTTTTTATTTTTTTTTTATGGCATGGGAGGCAAACGAGCACACAGGCCACCTGATGGTAAGTGGAAACTGTGACCCATAGACATTGGCATTCACAAGACTGCAAATGCACTGCCAACCCTGAGGACTAAGATGGAATGCCTCTATGCTAGTCATTTCACCGGGTGTCTTATCCCCAAACCGGAACACAACCATGCTAACACTGCTGCTTGGCGGTAGGTTAATGGATAAGATGGTGGTACCAACCCGGACGGACCCTGCACAAGGTCCTCCCACAAGTTTGCTATTTAAAGCTACAAATTCTTAACTAAATAAAACTTGACAATAATTTATGTTTTTTTCTTACTTGAACATAATTTTAATAATTTAAACTTAAACCAAAACAATTATCTATCTGGATAGTCTGCAGTGTCACTAACCAAACCAAGGCTATGTTTACGCCATTTTTAACGGTGATGACGTCACAAAGGCCACTGGACCGCAACATAAACTATCACGTAAACAAACAAAGATATATGAAACAGATACCGAGAACGTGTAAATAAGATCTCGCATCGCTCATGTATAATCATGTAGGTACCTTATTTTTGTAATTTTTGCGTATTTTGTTAATGTCTTCCCGTGGATGCCGTAGGAGGCGACTAAGGGAATATAGGCTTGTAGTACTGTTAGGCGATGGGCTTGCAACCTGTCACTAATACGCTGGTAAATATCTTAGCCTAATTGCGAAAAATGTTGTTACAGAATTATCAACAAGTGTTTAGTTGTAGGTAATTCTGTAGCTCTGCCTACCCCTCTCTGGGAACGAAGGCGTGAGTTTATGTATGTATGTATGTTCTTTGCTTTGTTTTATGTCTTTCTTTTTCTGTGCACCACTTTTTTTAGTTTCAGTATGATTATTTGGTTGGCTATGTAAGTATTTATATCGTTGTCTAGTACCCAAAGTACAAGCCTACAACTTAGTTTGGGGCTAGGTCAATTGGTGTGACACTGTCCCGTGATATTTATTTACATACATATACAATACATCGATAGGTTTTTTACCGTCTAGAATAAAGGCCCGTCTGTCTGTTTATTACGTTACCTTTTTAAGTGATTTTGATGAAATTCTAATACTTTTAAACGAGCAATTCTTGTTTATCGGCTGCAACGATTTTCATGAAATTTAATATTCAGGGGGTTTAGGGGCGATAATTCGATCTATATT
This sequence comes from Acleris emargana, assembly GCA_927399475.2. Classification (NCBI taxonomy): domain Eukaryota; kingdom Metazoa; phylum Arthropoda; class Insecta; order Lepidoptera; family Tortricidae; genus Acleris; species Acleris emargana. The sequence goes on from OV656860.1 coordinate 11,520,083, forward strand.
GATATTCATTTTTAGAAAACTTACTAAAAATATTTTGATAGCTGAAACCCGAGAAAGAAGGTCACTATCTTTAGGTTATAGTTATTAGGCTCTTAATGAATTTAAGACGTGGCCAATGAGTAAATAAATATTATAAATTGTGTTTAATAATATTTAGCAAATATTATGTAGAAATGCCGGCTTAGAATTGTGCCACTCCATGTCTTCCCGTGGAAGTCGTAAGAGGCGAATAAGGGAATAAAGGCTTGTAGTACTGTTAGGCGATGGGCTTGCTACCTGTCACTAATATACACTGTTAAACATCTTAACCTAATTGTGCAAATTGTGGTTACAGAGTTATCAACAAGTTTTGGTAGTTGTTGGTAATTCTGTAGCTCTGCCTACCCCACTCTGGGAATGAAGGCGGGAAGGTATGTATGTATGTGTATGTATGTAGAAATGTATGACGAAAACGAATTTATTTTTTAATAAATTACCCTTCGCCCGCAATCTAAAAGATTTTATAGATCTAGGTTAATGCCCTCATCTGTGGCGGCCATTTTGTACATTACTGCGCGATGAAAGAGATGGAGTGACTCAATTAAAATAATTGCAACGGAATGGACGCCATTATTTCAAGAAACGTCCATTTTAATGCGTTATCCTGCAGTTCACATGAAAATGGTTTTAAACCTACATTTAAAAAGTAATTCACTTTATACAAAAGACGCGTTTATTTTTATTTGTGTCATATTGAAAATAAAATAATCATAGATGACAGTGACATAAATTGACCTAGTCCTAAACTAAGGTATTTAGGCTTGTACAGACCACTACAAAGAGAAGTATCCACTTTTTCACCTTATTGCATTGTAATAAGGTCCGAAAGTGAAACGCGTGCAATGTTATTAAATGCACAATAACTTAAGTATGCTTCAAAGATGCTTTGTCCTTATCTTTCATCCTAACATTTGAATTAGATGGAAAGAGACACAGCATACTCTAACTCAAATAGGTTTATTGGACGTTGATGAATAAGGAGAAAAGATTCTTTATATAGCACGGCTCAATAAAGCTCCTTAATGCTGTTGCTTTTTAATTATACATTTGATTGCATTGAATCCCATGTTTAACTACTTGAAAAAGTATTTGTACGTGGGTTCGCCGTACTCTTTTATCATTTTCAACTTTAATATTATTGAATTAAGGTTCAACTTCTTGTCTACCATGGACCATGGCCTATTAATGAACTCTGACAAAACAGACAAGGAACACAAAAGGACTGAAACAAAAGAGTATAATGAATGGAGAAACTTATAACTTTGATGGGTTGTTTAGTTTTTTATGTATGAAATGTATGAAACAATAGATAGGGGAGAACTAAAAATAGATACACGGCTATTTTGGTTTCGAAGTAACATTTGGTTAACTATTAGATAGACAAAGTATGCCTCCTTTTTCACACAAAAAAAAAGAAAAAACTTCATCCAAATCGATTCATCGACGGACACACACACCCACATAGCGGTCAAACTTACGTATAACACCCCTCTTTTTGCGTCGGGGGTTAAAAACAATCCATCTATCGTTGATTTCAGGGTTCCATACCGGATCTGTTCCAAATCGTTTCAGCCGTTTTAGAGATCAGCTCAAAAGTAAGGGTCGTCGCACTTATATGGATGGTTTTATATATTGATTAGTTATCCTTACATAATAATATCACTACAGGGCGACTCCTAAGTGGTGAACAAAAATCATAGTTTCTAACGCAGCATTTCAAGGTAAGTTCAGTGCATTAGGTCTAAAAGCAAACAATTGAACTTTAATGACATGAACATTAATTAATTTCATTTAGTAAGTACTCAAAATACAGTCAGCTGTAGATACACGTGACCCTCCTTGCGTAGAAGCTTAGTATGCAGGTAGGTCAAATTCCTCTGCAGCTAACTGTACTTTTAATGATTCATGTAGATTTTATTTAATCTTATCGATGGAGTACCCACTTAGGCTATTGAAGTAGGGTGACCACGAAATCAGGTAAATTAAAAACTAATCATGGACTTTATTATAAAGATTTTTTTTTTTTTTTTTACATATTGTTAAGTAAAAGTGTTTAAGTAAACGAAAGCTACAGAATAAGAAAAAAATATTTCTGTTCACCACTTAGGAGTCACCCTGAATATCAGTATAGAATAAACCATTTTTTCCGCGTCTGTCCGTCTGTATGTTTGTCTATCTATACATCCCCTAACTCCTCCTAAACCACCCAACGGGTTTTGATGCAGTTTACAAGAGGTTTTTTGTATAACTCGCTTCTTCCTATCCGTCCTCGTAGATTTCAAGTAGGTATCGTTATTATTTCAGAACGTTTAAATTTTCCAGTATGAAAGTAGCCTATGTCTTAATCCGAGCTATAAGCTATGTCCATTTTAGATTGCATCCAAATCCGTTCGGCCGTGGCAGCGTGAAGGAGTAACAAACTAACACACACAAACTTTCGCATTTATAACATACATACATACATACCTTCACGCCTGTAATCCCAGAGTGGGGTAGGCAGAGCTACAGAATTACCTATAACTTTAAAAACTTGTTGATAATTCTGTAACCACATTTTTCACAAATAGGCTAAGATGTTCACCAGTGTATTAGTGACAGGTTGCAAGCCCATCGCCTAACAGTACTAGAAGCCTTTATTCCCTTAGTCGCCTCTTACGACATCCACAGGATGACATAGAGTGGCACTATACTAACCCGGCAACCACACGGGGGATTATAATATTAGTGGGATAAATTCTGGTTCTAGTCGTGATAGTCCGAGGCTCTGCGCTCGAAGTTGTTGACGACTATATTTACCTGGGACAAACGGTCCAGTTAGGTAGGTCCAACTTTGAGAAAGAGGTCACTCGTCGAATCCGACTCGGCTGGGCAGCGTTCGGAAAGCTTCGCAGCACCTTTTCGTCCTAATTACCGCAGTGTTTGAAGTCAAAAGTCTTTGACCAGTGTGTGTTGCCAGTGATGACTTACGGATCCGAGACGTGGGCGCTAGCGATGGGCCTCATAAGAAAGCTCAAGGTCACGCAGAGGGCTATGGAGAGGGCTATGCTCGGGGTTTCTCTGCGTGATATAATCAGAAATGATGATATCCGCAGGAGAACTAAGGTTACCGACATAGCCCGAAGAATAGCTAAACTGAAGTGGCAGTGGGCGGGGCACATCGCACGCAGGACTGAAGGCCGATGGGGTCAGAAGGTTCTTGAGTGGCGTCCGCGGACCGGGACACGAGCTGTGGGTAGGCCTCCAACAAGATGGAGTGATGACCTTGTAAGGATCGCGGGAAAGCAGTGGATGCGAAAAGCACAAGACCGGTCTGAGTGGAGAGCCTTGGGGGAAGCCTATGTCCAGCAGTGGACGTCTTTCGGCTGACATGATGATGATGATGAAATTCTGGTTTATTTACCGATGTTACACAAAACTCGCATTAATCGAAGCGAAGTGAGGGCTGGTCGCTATCAGAAAAAGTGGTATTATACTTGCTCTCTCAGGTTTTAGAAGGTACTAAGTTAACTAAGAAAACCAGACACATACGATCTTTTCCGATAAGATACGATGTCGTTTATTATTCACATCTGTAAAAAGCTTGTCGTTCAGCACTCTTCTATATTGGTACCTTTAGTACCTTTTGTATAATATCCAGACGCGTGGCTAACAGCGGGGCACGAATACTAAAGTGATGAGAAAAAAATGCATTTTTTTTTATCGATGTTATTGTAAAGATCAAGGTGTTATTAAAGATTAATAAATACATACATAAACTCACGCCTTCATTCCCAGAGTGGGGTAGGGAGAGCTAAAGAATTACCAACAAGTCTTAAAACTTCTTGATAACTCCGTAACCACATTAAACATTAATTAAATTAATATTTCACATTTTGGAATAAATATAAAAAAAAATATATTTTTCTATTTTGAAATGATTTTCATAGTAAACAATCAATATTTCGCACCATCAGAACCAAAGTGACCTAATTCAGAAATTTTAATTTTCGAGTTGAGTCTCTATAATAATACATTTTCATCACACTTGCACGTAAACAGTATCTAAACATACAGGTTAACTTGGCCGCAATGCCCGATATAAAACCCTCGACCTTTCTTTTTACCATGAAACCCAAGGTCGGTAAGTAATTTTTTTTTAATTTATAGCATAGCACACAGGTCATGCAAGTTCAAGCAAAGAGTTTACACGCAATTGAAAAATTGCCTTAAAATGTTATTTAAACAGGAATTTCATTGCAATCTCGCTACATGTTACTTAAATACTCAATTAATGTTCTTAATAATCGATTTTAATAGTTTTCTGTATCAAAACGTCGTTTTTTTACACTCCTTCAGGGCTGTATGTATACCTACGTAAGTATTTGCCCTTAACGTTTCTGAACGAAACATTTGTATAATCTGTGGAGTCCGCTCGCCATCCGCTTAAAAAAAGTTCAAGTAATTCGTAATAATAGTTGTGCTGACTTGTGTATTAAAGCTATAATTCATAGTTATTTTATATTATAAAAATGTCGTCGTCATCGTCCGATGAGTGTAATTTAAATGCAACACCGCTAAATATTATCCATGCAGCAAAAACAATTAATGAAATTTTATTTATTTACTCGCAAATGTGATGAAAATCATTGTATGTTTCACGGGCGGTACGGGAATTACGAACCTCAACTCCTAGAAGCCCTCAGTCTTCGACTTCGGGCTTCTACTAGAGCCTCGATCGTAATTCCTTACTTACCGACCTTAATACACAATGTACTATTACGACTAGATGTTTGAAAGCTGAAATTTTGAATTAAATCACTATTGTTCTGCGGTGCGATTTTTTTGCACATTTTTGTCGGTAGCAAACATTTTCGTCTAGATTAATTTACTTTAAATTGTTATCAATTCGTAGCGGTATATTACTTCAATTTTTTTTTGACTTTTCATGATAGTAAATGGTCTTGTTTTGTTTGAAATTACATTCATCCATATACATCGTAAGGCCCAACGTCCTTTTAAAACAATTGTCAAAGTGACTTTCGAATTTAGTTGATCGATACAAGATTCTTTTTCAAACTAGCGAAATTTCACGTGGGCCTTACGAGATTCACTGCCGCACTCAGAGACGTCAATTAAATTTAATGCTTCTTTAGTGACGTGTTGTCTTATTCTATTGCTGTAGCAAAGAAAGTGACAGCAGCAACTTTAATCAAGCATTAAATTTAATTGACGTCTCTGAGTGCGGCGGTAAGGGCGGTATTAATAAACTGATCTCAACTGTAAAGGCGCGTCCAGATTATGCGCGGCAAACACTCGAACATTGGCTGGCGCGGCGGCCGCGCATAATGTAGACGGGGCTTCCGCACGCGGCAGCTCGAACGTTGCCGCGCTCGAATGTGCCGCGGGGCGATCCGAGCGCTGTCGGTTTTTTAGCCCGCATCAAAGGAGCTTCAGTCGCTGCCGCGCGCGCAATTTGGACGGTTTTTTGTGCACGACGAATGAACGTTTGCCATGGACAACGACAAGGTGTCGCGAGTTAATACAATTGTATGGGAATTATTATAGCAAATCGCCTTTATACCACAACAAGGCACGAAGGCATGAATGCGCTGTTCGAGTTGGATCGCATGCCGCGCGCGGCAGCCGCGGGCTACCTAAATTCCGTCGAACATTTGCCGCGCGAGCCAATGTTCACGCGAACACTGGCTCGCGCGGCAGCCGCGCATAATTTGTACGCGCCTTTATGCTCGTCTCGAGATGCGTCAAAAATGACAGTTTTCTACGGCTTGACGTTTACTTTGACGTATTTTGAGATCAGACGCGCTCGCTCAAGAAACGACCAAAAGATATCTCGTGACAATAAACGAGACACATACATTAATAGTTCATCGCTGGCTATTCAAAATGCCGGCGAGAATTCTCTCTAATAGTCGAACAAAAGTAAATCCCGAGTCAATTAACCATATATATTAATAGATCATCGCTCTACTCGCTTCGCTCTCGCTCGTCGTCAGCCGTGGCACAGGTGTCTAAGTATACAGGTTGATTAGTAGCTAGGTTCAAAGTTTAAAGGGCTGATAGAGCAGCTCATAAGCTATCGATTTAACCCCCATGTATGTCCAGCAATTGTTATTAGTTTCCGAGATATTGATCATTTTAATCGTTTTTTTTTGTTATTTTTCCTTATTTCCGTGTTGCGAACCCCTAAGTTCATGTATTAATTTAAAAAAAACAGTGTTTTCTTGCATGATTAGAATAACTATGAAGTTTTTAAAGCTACATGGCAAATTTCATTATAAGTTTTTGAGTAAACGCTCAGTTTGTTTTTCCATACTAGGTGAAAAACAAACGCGGGGTTATCTTAGAAGGCGTTTGCTCAAAAAGTTATTATAAAAAAAAAACTTGTCATGTAGCTTTAAAAAAATTCTTAGTTCATAGTGATTCTAATCATGCAAGAAAATACCTTTTTTTTTTAAATTACGTGTATTTGGATTTAGGGTTTTTTCGTAACACGGACATAAGGAAAAGTGACAAAAATTCCGATTAAAATAATCAATATCTCGGAAACTAATAACAATTGCTTACTAATTACTTTATTGTAAAACGACATAAAATAATACAACCATAACTAAATAAGACTAAAATTAAATATGACTAACTCTAAATATATAAATTAACTAACAATAACTATATAACAATTGCTGAACATACATGGGGGTTAAATCGATAGCTTATGGGCTGACTATCACCCCCTTAAAGTGTTGCACCTAACTACCAAACACCTTGTACTCGTATATCGACATGTTTTATCGATATCAAATCCCTAGAGCGTGCCCCGAGTTAGCACACGTCTGATAATATCGGATATTCGGATGACAAGGTGTGCCGAGTCGATAGTTCAAGGAATCCATCTCGTTACTGGCTCTAGTACTTGTATTGCCTTTTTCTAGCCACTTACGATATTGCTATCGGGGCTTATGTTTATTAAATCATACATACATACATACATACCTTCACGCCTTCATTCCCAGAGTGGGGTAGGCAGAGCTACAGAATTACCAACAACTCCAAAAACTTGTTGATAACTCTGTAACCAAAATTTGCATAATTAGGCTAGGATGTTTAACAGTGTATATTAGTGACAGGTAGCAAGCCCATCGCCTAACAGTACTACAAGCCTTTGTTCCCTTAGTCGCCTCTTACGACTTCCACGGGAAGACATGGAGTGGCACTATTCTAAGCCGGCAACACGGCATCTAATCATTATTAACATAAACGGCGGTTTTAATGCCTAATAGGGAATATGCATGGATTTTAAAAATCGCATTTCTCATCAAAATATGAAAATACCGTAAAAGAGATCACCAAAACGGAAATTAAAATTAAAATCGGTCAAGAAATACGGAAGTTATAAGCATTTCAAACTTCTAATTAGACAGAGAGATCCGATGTGCACCGTGAAGTCATTGTGCACTGCGGCCATATTAATGCCGCTCCATGTAAAATTCCGTTTTTCTAGAAAGAGATAGGAACAAATCTTTGTTGGCTTATATCTTGGTTATTTTTATAGTTATTCAAAAAATGATTTTTGTGATCTGTTTGTTACATGAAACAGCTTCCATTCAAGCTGTAAAAAAAAACATGCATATTCCCTATTGTATTCTCTAGCAGACGATTCGGGAGACGAGCTGTAGGTAGGCCTCCAACAAGATGGAGTGACCTTGTGAAGATCGCGGGAACGCGGTGGATGCGAAAAGCACGAGGCCGGTCTGAGTGGAGAGCCTTGGGGAGGCCTATGTCCAGCAGTGGACGTCTTTCGGCTGACATGATGATGATGATGATTATTATTATTCAACGTAAACTTTATAAATTTCTTGTTCTTTTAAACGCAATGGATACTGCCCCGGGTCCGTTGATTTTGACATCACAAGTTGCTGGTAGTTATCATTATTTTCGTCAATAAGGAGTGGTTCAGTAAAAAAGTAGCAATTAATTACATACATACATACATAAACTCACGCCTTCATTCCCAGAGTGGGGTAGGCAGAGCTACAGAATTACCAAGCACTCTTAAATAAGTTGTTGATAATTCTGTAACCACGTTTTGCACAATCAGGCCAAGATGTTAATTAATTATCAGCAATTAATTATCTGGTATTTATTTTTTATTTGTTGCTAATTATGAAGCAGTTTTTTTTGTTGTAATCTGTAGATATCATACTATTAAAAAAAAATACAATAATATTGAAATGTGAAAGATTCCTTGAGTTTTCTCAATATTTATTGCAATGTACTTACTTTATAAATCTTTGTACCTACAACACAATTTGACAATCTTCGCTTGCCGTTTTCTACAATACCACAATTGAATTTCCATTTTCAGAACTGCTTTTATGCTTTTAAGAATATTATTGTACGAATAAATAAGTTATACCAATAAACTGGATTTCACGTTGGGTACCTAGTAAGGAAGTTTCTCCAATCTAACCTCTGACAGGGGTTTTTCTATGGGAGACAAATTTCCGTAAAAATGGCAAATACACAATTTTTGAAAATCCATGTAACTACCCGAAACTAAAGTCAAATCAAAAATATTAACTAATGATCAAAAGATAATTTTATAAGGTATTAACTAGCCCATCAAACTTAAAGAAAAAAATTACGTTTATAACAAACACCTCATAAATTCTCTCAAAAGACACTGTTCAAAAAGTTTTAGGTGTGATAAATAAAAAAATAAAATAAAATAAATATCAGGGGACAATGTCACACCAATTGACCTAGTCCCAATTTAAGCTCTAGGCTTGTACTATGGGTACTAGACAACGATATAAATACTTATATAGAGAAATATATACTTAAATACATAGTAAACATCCATGACTCAGGAACAAATATTCGCGCAAAATGTTTAATGTAAAAGGCGAAAACTTGAAATCCCTCTTTAATTTTTACCATTCTTATAGTTTATTTTATTTAATAGTATCTATAGATTACTATTACAAATGCACTGCTTAGAAATTAGCACAAAATAAAAATAAATTCCATATTATGTGCTGCTACTTTTTTCCCGGACCACTCCTTATATTGAAGACAACAATGACTAAAGCGCCCGAATATTCAATATAAAAAGTTCGACTTTATTTTAGAAGCTGTGATGCCACATTCAAACACACAGATATAGTTAAACTTTATAATATAACCCCCTTTTTTTACTCCGAGGGGGAGGAAGGAGAACAGAAAGTTAAAGAAGAAGCGTTAGGTCATTTTCGCGTGGCTGCACCTTGAATAATTCATTCTGTGATCGGTATTCTTGTTCAGGATCAAAAAAGGAACAAGCGTTCAAAATTATATAATATCTACTATGTTATAAGGTTCAATTCACAATGCCACAAAGAGTTGAAAACTTACTGCGAATGATCAGCTGTTCTATTCGCCAATGAAAATTGAATCGTATGCTCAAGTGTTATGGTTTATATTTGTATGACGATTAAATATATTGTGATATATTTTTAGTATGAATGATTTAAATATAATGGAGTTGTGAGTTGTGACATAATTGAATTAGGGCTCAATGTTTTTTTAAAGCTTGCGTTCGCAAACGTGTTACTGTGTATAGTCAGCTAAATAAATAGTCTGAAACTCTAAAGTTGGATTCTGATAGCACGTCATCCATACTAATGTTATTAACTAGCTTCTGCCCACGGCTTTGTCTGTGTACATTTCGATTATCCTTATTCGTTTAAGTTTTTTTTTTCCGGTATGAAAAGTAGCCTTTGTGTTAATGCAGGGTATAGGCTATCCCCATTCGAAATTTCATTCAAATTGCAAATTTCAACGCATTTCGTCACTTGTGGGAGGACCTTGTGCAGGGTCCGTCCGGGTTGGTACCACCATCTTATCCATTAACCTACCGCCAAGCAGCAGTGTTCGCATTGTTGTGTTCCGGTTTGGGGATAAGACAGCCGGTGAAATGACTAGCATAGAGGCATTCCATCTTAGTCCTCAGGGTTGGCAACGCATTTGCAGTCTTGTGAATGCGAATGTCTATGGGTCACAGTTTCCACTTACCATCAGGAGGCCTGTGAGCTAGTTTGCCTTCCCATGCCATATAATAAAAAAAAATAAAAAAAATTAGATTGCACATTGCTCTGGGCTTATTATTACCGCAAAACATATTGCTTTTCTACTCGGTGAAACCATATTACGGCAGCACCACTTCTTTTTGTTTTTCTCATTACTAAAAATTGAAAATTGAGTAAATTATCTTTTATGAATGTCAATTTTATCACAACAATAAAAACACTTTTCTTTAAATCATAATGTTACTAGATGATTTTTGCCACTGTCCTTCAAAAACAAATAGTTTCATTTACGTTTCAGGTAATGAAGTAGGTATTTATTTTTTACGCGTCAATATACTTAGCTTAAACTACTTAGCAGTATATAATAGTTTCACCGATTACAATAGAGCTCCAGAGGGCCTAATATGTCTTCGTTTATCGCGTGACAAAATGTGGATAAAACATCTGTCACTTTCTAATACGTATAATAAGTACGAGAGTGACGGAAGCTTTACCCAGATTTTGTCACGCGATAAACGACTATAATAGGCCCGCAGGTGGCTTCTGTGCCCGTTAGCCATCTCGTTATAAAATCTCACGACACCCGTGACGTGTCCGCGTTAATTTAGTTATGACTCATTGTTGTTGGCCAAACAAATAGTACTCGCAGCTTCTTGATAGTTTTCGGCTTGCTATTGCTGTCCCACTCGCACTCGCCACTTCAAGTGACAAATGATCTGTATATTTATCACTCGTGTTTTATTGAAAATCGAAGATTGCCGGTAGCTATAAATCAAAATAGTTAGTTTACCTGTCTTTACATACATACCTTCACGCCTGTAATGCTAGAGAGAGCTAGGCACAGTTACATAATTACAACTTTAAAAAGTTGTTGATAATTCAGTACCCACAATTTGCACAAATAGGCTAAAATGTTTACCAGCATATTAGTGACAGGTTGCATGCCACTCGCCTGTCTTTTTACCTTTAAATTCTTTCATAGGCGATAAACGACTCTACTATCATATTTTTTTTAAGTATTATCGGTATATTACAATTCGTCATCGTCGTCGAAGTCGTGTGGTTGCCGGCTTAGAATAGTGCCACTCCATGTCTCCCGTGGAAGTCGTAAGAGGCGACTAAGGGAATAAAGGCTTGTGGTACTGTTAGGCGATGGGCTTGCAACTTGTCACTAATATACACTGTTTAAACATCTTAGCCTAATTGTGCAAATTGTGGGTACAGAGTTATCAACAAGTTTTTAGAGTTGTTGGTAATTCGGTAGCTCTGCCTACCCCACTTTGGGAATGAAGGCGTGAGTTTATGTATGTATGTTATAATTTAGGTAATTTTTGCATGTGTGCTAAATATCATCCATGAAATACGTTCGGACGAACATCCTAACATTGTGTAAAACTTTCACATTTATAATCCTACTAATACCTATTACAAATGCGAAAGTTAGTATGTTTGTTTGTTACTCCTCCACGCTGCAATAACTGGGTGGATTTGTATGAAATTATTTTTCATCCCGAAAAAAATTAGGAATTCCTGAGGTAAAAACGATACTCGTAATATACGCGAACGAAGTCGCAGGCAAAAGCTATGTAGTACTATAATATATAAGATAAGTGTAAATACCTAATTTTAATACATACCTACATACATACATACCTTCACGCCTTCATTCCCAGAGTGGGGTAGGCAGAGCTACAGAATTACCAACAACTCCAAAAACTTGTTGAAAACTCTGTAACCACAATTTGCACAATTAGGCTAAGATGTTTAACAGCGCATTAGTGACAGGTTGCAAGTCCATCGCCTAACAGTACCACAAGCCCTTATTCCCTTAGTCGCCTCGTACGACATCCACGTGAAGACATGGAGTGGCACTATTCAGACTATTCTACCCCGGCAACCATAATTTTAATTTATTTAACAAAAGCATTAATACTATTAATAGTGTTTTAATTAACCTGACACGCTTTGTATATGAATATAATAAAAACACTCGTAAAATACTGAACACAAAACAGAAATACCAAATAATATCTTTAAAAAAAAAACCTTCCGTTTCTTTTTTTTTCATAGAGTAAGTTGGGTAAAAATATCCTTAATGACCAATTATTATTAACACTTCAAGTACAAACAGCTGAAGATGACTGTGAAGTTCGTCACCTCCACTGCAGCCAACTTCACGGCGTGACGTCCAGCCCAGGCGCGCCATGGAAGTATTTCAGTAAACAGCGCGAGCACGTAAACGCCGACGAGTCTGCCGGGGCGCTGTGTGTGTGTTCGGGAGAGAGTAGTGACGCAGAGGGACGTTCTTTCTATTGGATGAAAATTCTTGAGGTCTCACTGCGAAAATCTTAATAGTTAAAGTTAGTATCTACAGTGCAATAGCTCTGCGGGCTTTTACTGACTCTCATTGGGCTATATATATAGTGTAACCGACTGTTCCCGGACTTGAAATACTTTTTAAAAGCTAATGCACTATAATGCAGTACCTAACCTAAACAACATTTATCATCATCATCATTGGCATATCAGTCCACTGCTGGACGTAGGCCTCCCCTAATTTGCGTCATTTACCATGGCTTTGGCCTGTCGCGTCCAACATCTGCCAGTAGCGTTCCGCAAATCATCATTCCATCTTGCCGGAGGGTGGCCTACTGCTGTCGCGGTTTCCTATAACCAATAATATTGCATTTCAGAACTCAACATTCAAAAATCTTGAAGTGAAACATACAATACTAACACCTTTTATTAAAATTGATCGAAATAAATTATTCAAAGACGATTAAAAACTCCTCTGAAGTCAACTCTCCCTCCAGCCTAAGCACGCCGTGAGTTTTTGAGACAATGTAGTAATGCGGATGGTAAATTCTACTTCACTGCGGTTGTTCTAATAGTTAAAATAACAGTGTTTACACACACACATACATACGATCGTACACTTTAAATTTCCAAGGTGATTAACAAAAAATAACTTTTCATTTCATTTCAAAAGTAAGTACCTAACCTATATGGTTCTATAACTTATTCGTGTAAGAATAAACAGATTACTATGATCGATTAATTATGATTACAACACTTGAAGTCGAAGGTTCTAGACCCATTGCTGCTATTTAAATACCGTGGCATGTGGAGATATAGGTTCACATCCTTTCTAAGACGGCTCTAGCAAGCTTAGCGCTTTAATAAATAAATTTCCAGGTGCATAAAATATGTGAGATTCTCTATACCGGATGTCCTAGAACTTCAGGTCCATAATATAGTTTTAACTTTTCTATTACGTTCATTAGTTTAGGTTTTATTTAAGGTGGTTGTTCTTTACAGATTTCAGGTCATAGAACCAGCGAGTTAATGGGGTTTATTGTGAAAACTGTAAAGCACAAACAACATGAATATAGACACAATAACATATAAAGATCGATAAGCCCTCTGAATGCAGTGGCGTATCTACATTGCAAGTTCTTTGCCACTGTCTGTACAACAATGCTCTGCGCATGTCTGCGTGGCGCCATAACCCGCGTATTCTAACCTAAATTCGAATTCCGAGCTTCGCTTTCCGCGGACGCGCGCGCCCGGCCATCGCTTCCCAATTTAAAAATAACATTTTTTTTAACGCCCGTTCCTAACCAGCCAGCGCTGTAATACCATTTTGAAAAGTTTTTGTGAAAAAGTGCCGTTTTGTAATGTTTATTTTTAGTGTAAACGTGAGTAGTGCAAAGAGAGTATTTTGGTGACAAAAAGCGAGGCCATTTGATAATTTTGGCTGTTCTTACTATGGGATTTTTTTGGACCAAGGATGTGTTAGCTATATGCTTGTGATTATGAGGACATAATTGGATAATAAACAGGTACTATATTTTTAATTATACAGCTTTAAAAAAAAATTGTTTACAGTGTAAAATATACATTACTTTACCATTATATTATTAAAGAAAATACAGCTTTACCTAAATTAATCAAAAGCTCTCAAATCACCTAAACTTTAGTATAAATTTCGTGAAATACTGAGCTTTTCTATGCGATCACGCGGTGCGAGTTTTCACACAGACTTTCTGGCGTGGGCAGCTTATTTAATTTACTATTGTGCTATGGAGCTTAATTTAAAAAGCTTTGTCTGTGATTTTGTACATAAAAGCTTCGTTTCAACTATGACTTACAAATTATAAAGTCAGGCTACAACACAATTGTACAAATAAATTTGGAAGTTAAGGTCAGGCTACACCACAAATAGTCGTATACCTACATTTTGATTGTCCGCTTTAAGTAGACATGTGGAGTAGTAAAATTTATATATGATATTTTTTCCAGAGTATTGGATATTTTCTATGTATTAAAGTTTTTTTTTTCTATTTCTTAATATGAAAGTGAGTCTGCTTGTTACATCTTAAAGGCTAAATGCTGAAGGGATTTTAATCCGTAGATATGGCGTGAGTGATGTTCTTTGTAATAATCTGGTGCTAAAAGCTAGTTATCGTTATCAATAAACAAAACAACAATACAACACAGAAAAAACCCTTCCATACAACCTACATACATAACACTGCCCTCCGAAGCAAATAAAAAGCATCCCAAAATCAATAACCAAAGCAGTTTGAGTTCTCTTCTCTTTGTATTAAGGTTGATATTGCTACAGGATTGTTATCTGACATATTGCTTATTAGTAGGGTTAGGGTTTTGGTGGCATATCATGGTTTTAGAATCCATGGAGTCGCTATTTCCTAATTATTATTATACATGACACTTTGATTTTGACCTTCTCAGTATGGTCATGTTTCAAAATGAACTAAATACATTTTTGGTTCGGTTATTCAATACCTACTCATATTTGCTTGTTTGTAACTCTTTCACAGCAGAGATATCCTCCATACTAAAATTCATTTAAATTGGTCTATAGCAGTTTAATGAATAAATTAATTTTAAATTATTAAAATACTGATACTAAGGTTAAAATCAAAGTGGTATGTATTACAATAAATAGAAAATAGCGACTCCATGGGTTCTAGAACCTCGATTTGCCACCAAAAGTCCTAACTCTACTTTTTTACATTAGCTTAGGAGGATATACCGGGATCGGTCTATCTATTGAAGTTACGACTCCACATACAAACACACGTATAATATACGATACACGCGTCAATTTTATAACACGCCTTATTGCGTCGACGGTCAAAAACGGTCAAGCAATTTACGCCAGTCTCCTATGATGGCAAGTGACGCGATCGATGGTAAGCCCAGACAGCCGGTACTTTCTCGCCAACTCACGGGACTTTCAGGGCCGTATTAATACTTATCTTGGCTGAGATAGCCGTCTCAAGACACCGTTAGAAAATATTCCAAACTTAATAGGGTAAGGTCACCAGTAGTCAACCAGACACCAGTAGTCGACTTTATATGAGTGCAAAGAGTGGGAAATATATATTTCGTACTCTTCCCACTCATACAAAATATAGGCAGAGGCCGACTACAGGTCTCTGGCTGACTACTGGTTACTTTAACCTATCTATATAATAAAAATGAATCGCTAAATGTGTAAGCGCAAAACTCGAGAACGGCAGAACTGATTTGGCTGATTTCTTTTTTGTTGTGTTCGTCATTGGCAAGACAAGGTTTGTATGAAAGAAAATAATTGAAAAATCCATCGGGGAAGTCAGAAATTTGCAGCGGGGCGAAGCGAAGGCGAATAAATATATAATATCCGGGGACGATCTCACACAAATTGACCTAGCTCTAGGCTTGTACTATGGGTACTAGACGACATAAATAATTGTAAAGAGACAATACTAAAATCTCCCCCATGTGGTTGCCGGGTTAGAATAGTGCCACTCCATGTCATCCCTTGGATGCCTGTGAATAAAGGCTTGTAGTACTGTTAGGCGATGGGCTTGCAACTTGTCACTGATACGCTGGTAAACATCTTAGCCTTTTTGTGCAAAATGTGGTCACAGAATTATCAACAAGTTTTTAAAGTTGTAAGTAATTATGTAGCTCTGGCTCTGCCTACCCCACTCTGGGATTATAGGCTTGTATGTATGTACGTAAATACTTAAATAAGTACACATTGTTTCTGAGTCTTGGATGTTTTTCAAGGCTCAGAAACAAATACTCATGCTCATGCAAATACTTTCCTATACCGGGAATCAAACCCGGGGCCGTTAGCTTCGAAGACAGGGCCACTACCAATAGGCTATCGCGTCGTCAAACTTAACCTTTTACTTAGTGATAGTCCTATCAGAATATAATATATTCCTAAGAATGAATAACTTTAGTCGAGTTTGCATCTTGGCTAGTTCCCCAGAGCTTCTTTTCTAGGCGGTTAAAACCATATCGTCTTTGACTTTTTATCGTATTGTCAACTTTTTGATAGCTCTTATTTACTTGATAATACCATCAAAGACGATATCGTCGGTGAAACTGCAAAACTGCTTAAGTAACATTTAAAATAAGGAGCAAAATGTACCTTTTTAATGAGACAGTAAGGTTTATTTTGCTCTATCATAAATTTGTTAGTTACGCGGTGGTGTAATATCACCGACGAAATGGTTTTTACTACCTAGAACAGAGGCTAGCTTAGTTATTTCGTAATCTAGGGTAAAGTCATGATCAGCCAGAGACCTGTAGTCAGCCTCTGCCTATTGTTTTTATGAGTGGGAAGAGTACGAAAGATATATTTCCCACTCTTCGCACTCATACAAGGTCGACTTCTGGTCTCTGGCTGACCACTGGAGACTTTACCCTATAGCATTATACTGAACTGACTGTTTCTCCGGTAAATAATAAATTACCTGGCTATTAGGCTAGTAGGTATCTAATTCTAATTCTAATTAATGCCTTGCACTTTAAATTAGTCTTCTAGGACATAAGAGCTCATTCCTATAAAAGACCAACAAATTTAAAAATATTGCTTTGACGACACCCTGGCCTCGTCGGTAATGACACTGCCTACGAAGCTAGCGGTCCTGGGTTCAAATCCCTGGGGCAAATATTTGTGTGATGAGCGCGAATATTAAATTTGTTCCTGACCTGAGTCATGGTTTTCTATGTATTTAAGTATGTATTTCTCTATATAAGTATTTATATTGTTGTCTAGTACCCATAGTACAAGCCTAGAGCTTAGTCTGGGGCTAGGTCAATTGGTGTGACATTGTCTTTATTTTCTTAAGTTTTAGTGTTATAATACTTATAATAGAAATACTATTCTTCATCATGGCCTCTATTTTTTTCATTAAAACCACGATAAAATGTCAATAACAATATGGTTTTTTAGATAAGAATAGAGCCTCGGCTTCAAGGTTGCGTTACTTGCGAATTACAAAAATCTTACTCTTTTCATCTGCTCCAGAAAATAGTTGACTTATCAGACGACGAACAGAACAACAACTTAAGTAATATCAAATACTTGGAACCGTGCCGCTCTATTTGTCTAGAACGCACTCATATTGCTGGCAATCTAGCGATGTTGCCATATAGCGATGTAAACAGCATATACACTCGTACATTATTAAAGACTAGGATGTGACGGCAATGTGACTTACCCCGTGAAGACAGGGAATTTACATTTTTTTTATGGCAAACAAGAAACCTTTTTTTTCTGATGAGGAAACCTTCTGGTCTGGAGACCTGACATTGTTGGCGGGTTATGTGGGACTCACGACCCCCCACCCTTCAGAGCGAAGGAGAAAGAGGAAGCCATGGGCTGACCACCATGATGTTTTCAGGATATCTTAAACATTAACTATGTGGGTTAGGGCGTTTTCACTAAAAAGTGTACCCAATTAAGGACTGAAATTAAGAAACTTTAACTTTGTCAGTTTTGTGACGAAAATTAGCCATACATTGCGGCCGTCAATATATAGCTAATTTTCGTCACAAAACTGACAAAGTTAAAGTTCCTTAATTTCAGTCCTTAATTGGGTACACTTTTTAGTGAAAACGCCCGTTAACGAAAAATTAACTCATGCGGTGAGAAATGCCTTTCGGTGTAATGACAATTCTGCGTAATCACACGTTCGTTGAAAGATGTTTTGATAAAATAATAGCTCTAGGTCAGGTACTTACTAACATGCACAATGTTCTTTGAGCTTAAAGTTACTCGTGGGAGGACCTTGTGCAGGGTCCGTCCGGGTTGGTACCACTATTTTATCCATTAACCTACCGCCAAGCAGCAGTGTTCGCATTGTTGTGTTCCGGTTCGGGGATAAGACAGCTGGTGAAATGACTAGCATAGAGGAATTCCATCTTAGTCCTCAGGGTTGGCAGTGCATTTGCAGTCTTGTGAATGCGAATGTCTATGGGTCACAATTTCCACTTACCATCAGGCGGCCTGTGTGCTCAATTGCCTTCCTATGACGTAAAAAAACAAAAAAAAAGTTTGACTGTTAAAATCTGATAAGCCATGTTTGGTGTTTGATTCCCTGAATGATTTTAAGTAGAGATTAGGGTAAGAACCAAAAAGTTGGACCATAGAGTTAAGCGCAGTTAACCATACAAACAACTAAGTCGAAAAAAGTTCCGTTGTGCGACGAAAAGTCTCCATACAATTGTATGGCTAATTTTGTATGTATGTATGTATGTAAACTCTTTATTGCACAAAAATATAAATATTACAATATAAATATTAAAGTAATGTACAAAGGCGAACTTATCCCTAAATGGGATCTCTTCCAGCTAACCCTGAAGTTAATGAGTAAGGACAATGCATTTTCGTGTCACAACGGAAAAAACATGGAAAAATTATATGAGTTTGTTAGCGTGGCCATTTTGGTCGCTACCCATTAACGAAGTGCCATGTGGCTCATATACAAAGCATTTTAATCAATCTCTATATCTTTTGGTACACGCGACTAGATAAGGTCGCCATCAAAAGAACTTGCCAAAGATGTAAACAAAAACAAACGAACCAATTCACCATGATTACTCGATAATCTCGTACTTTTAAAGATCGAGTGAGGTCATAGGTTCATATTAAGTTCAAGATGAAATAACTATTCAAAAATAAAAACACGCTTGGTGAATATTTGAGGTTATGTGTCAGTCAGTACTAATTTGTTTACATCGTTCGCAAGTTCTATTGACGGCGACTTTAGTGGTGAACATTGGCCTTACAGCGTTGGCTATTTAGCGGCGGGCTCTCCGTCTATACGCGTTAGTTACCTTCGGTCGCTGAGCACGGGCTGACTGGAAATATTGAAGTTGACGAGGGTCGTTATAAAAACAACGTGGTAGTTCTGGTTATGTCAAATGAATAGCTTTTCTAAGAAAGTTTATGTAATTCTTGTTTACTAACGTTCAGTTTTTGTTAAAAGTGGAAATGTTATCATTTGTAACCGCTGATAAAAAAGGGGTTTTATACATATAACTGCAACTGTGGTGACTTTTTTAGAAACATTATACTGAGGTGGAGTCTGTCAGACGTAATTTTTGATGAAATATAGAAAAAATACTAATGGTTCAATGATAAGTATTGTTTATTTAGTGCATAGCCATGATTATTTAATTTTAATGCGGAATTAATAAACATGTATATGAGTTTTTAAATTAAAAAATATGTACTTTACTTGAATAAGGTAAAACAATCTGGTATTTTTCACAAAGATTAACTAACAATGCCGCGAGTCGTTAGAAGAAGGTACTGAGCGATGCAGAGCTAGTATATCACGGTATGCGGCGATATTTTTTTGGCGACGTCTGTTAGAGGTCACGTCAGACGCAAAGGGCTATACTTGTATTTGACGCGTATGTCTGTCTGCGGCACCCTAGATGAAGGAAAACATACATGTAGCCGAACATAGAACTTACTCCTGTTTCGAAGTCGGTTAAACTTGTCAATAAGCATGTCTGACCAAATATATCATTTCCTAAGCTTCCTGTCGCGACTGTTTTATTTTTCTATTAGCAACCCGCCCTCGCGTAGTTCCAGTAGAATAAAAAATCAATGAAATAAAATCAGTTTAAATTTCATAGAAATAATACATACCATACATACCTTCACGCCTTCATTCCCAGAGTGGGGTAGGCAGAGCTACAGAATTACCAACAACTCTAAAAACTTGTTGATAACTCTTTAACCATTTGCACAATTAGGCTAAGATGTTAAACAGTGTATATTAGTGACAGGTAGCAAGCCCATCGCCTAACAGTACTACAAGCCTTTATTCCCTTAGTCGCCTCTTACGACTTCCACGGGAAGACATGGAGTGGCACAATTCTAAGCCGACCACCACACGGTAAATATAAATAATATTTTCAAGTTATTATGAATTAAGACTTTATGAGACAGAGTGAAGTCCCTAGAATACAGTTTCTGCTCATAAAGCTCCCAATCATATCGAGATCGGCTTAGCAGTTACATGGCATCTTTTATTTAGTATGAGTTGGCGTCTCTAGGCGATGAATATTTATGGGGGGGTAGGGCGCCCCCTCTTTGGACTGGGGTGGGGAATTCTTGGTTATCAGAAGGTTGGAGCACTTCAGTTAATTAAAGTTTTATGAGGTAATGAACACTTTTAATGATATCGTCGTGTGACGTGTAATAGAGATTCAAGATTCATGTTTCAAGTCTTACGTATGATGGTTTTATAAAATACTAGCTGACCCGGCAAACGTTGTTTTGCCATGTATGCAAAATTTTGGGGTGGACCACCCTTAACATTTAGGGGGATGAAAAATAGATAGTAGCCGATTCTCAGATCTACTGAATATGCATATAAAATTTCATAAGAATCGGTCAAGCCGTTTCGGACGAGTACGGTAACTAACATTGTGACATGGAAATTATTGTATATATGATAGAAGATTTACTTCTTTGAGTGAGGCAGGAGAAGTGAGGATTTTTTATACGTATTCTTTTCAAATGGCGGAAACTGAACCCTTATAGTTTCGTTATGTCCGTCCGTCCGTATGTCACAGGGATTTTATTCGAAAAGTACAAGAGGTACATAAAACTAAGCTAAATATTACAGATGTAAATAATAATCACTTATATCATAGGCGTACTTTTAAATAATGGAAAAGGGCCGAATCCGACGTGCGTGCATGACTCGATGTATGAATGTTAAAGAAGCGAAAGAAATTTGTCAAGATCGTAGCACGTGGAAAGAAGTTGTCTCTGCCTACCCCTCTGGGAAACAGGCGTGATTTAATGTATGTATGTATATTGTTATGTCCATATCTGCCGCATGCACGGTGGGAGATGGGCCAAAAATACCACCCATTGGGTTCCACGCGATGGACATCGTAGCAGAGGTAGACCCAGAAGGAGATGGAGAGATGACCTGGAGTCGTTTGCGAGGGATTTGCAGGAATGCGCTCTGGATAGGGCCGAGTGGCGAAAGAGAGGGGAGGCCTTTGCCCAGAATTGGGACACCAAAACAGGCTAGTAAATAAAATATAGTTATGTATGTTAGTCTGTAAGGTATTTGTAAGTAAGTATGGGCATTGTTGCCTGAAATAAAGTTTACTCTATTCTATTCTATAAACAAAAATTAAATATATATAGTTTATTTCAAGTAACTAAAGTACACTATGGCAGAGACTATGGAACGCCAGGTGCCCCGATCTAAACATAAAACTTTCGCTTACTCTACATTCATCAATCTCTTCATGCACGTACGTCGGTTTCGGGTGCTTTTCATTTGGCCCTTATTCAGTACATTGCGAATCTGATCACCGTACGTCCGTCTAGGACGTCCCCTACCAACATCTCCGCTCACTCTCGCTCGCCTATATCTTTCGTGACCGTTCTTTCATCCATCCTTTCTAAATGACCAATCCTTTTCGATTTTAGTCACTACATCTTCCAATCCACATCGTTCTCGGATCTCGCTATTTCTTACTCTATCTATCATCCTAAGTCCACACATACTTCTTAGAGCTCTCATTTCAACTGCATTAAGGCTTGCGTAACTAAAGTACTAAACATTTTAACCCTAGCGGAATTCAAACCAGCACTTAGCACTTACCAGTAAAGTTACAAGCTGATACATTAAACCCCACTTAGGGGTTAATGTCCTGGACATTGATTAGAATGAGTCATCGGTCAATAGCTACCCTGAAAGACGGCAGCGAAACAGGCTTATAGCTATGGCTGTAGAGAATAAATTATGACGCCCTTTTAGAATGAAAAGGCGCTTGTTTGCGAATAGGTGAACACTACAGATTCGAAAATTCCGCGTCCGTAAAGTATATAAATCATTTGTTGGTCAATGCATTCATTTCTATAATAAATTACCTGACGTAATTTTAAAGCTACCCTTTCCAGCTCTTAAAAAATATTTGAAAAAGTCGTTAATGTAATGTCTAAAGCGTACTATAGGATCGAGGACTATCTAATAGACAAAAATGCTTGGCCTAAACCCGAAATTTAATCTTTTTTTTTTCAAATTCAATAGCTTTATCTTGTCTAGGGGACACTGTTGATGTAGGAACACATATCAATCTTATGTGATCATCTTGCACCGTCTTATATACACATAAGTAGGTGTTCTTTTTTTCCTTTTCTCTCTCGATCTCTCTCGCAAGATTTTGCCGTGTTTTCCTGCGGAAACTACGCAGGTTATTTGATATACTTTTTAATTTAATATTTATAAATTAAGTATACCGTTGTAATATTAAATATATTTAAAAATGACTGACTGCCGAGTTTCTTGCGGCGTTTCTTCTCAGCAGTGGCATCCTCTTGTGAAGCGCTGGTAGACTCTTGACGTGTACAAGTGCCCGTGCGGCCTACTTACTGAATAAATATATTTATCTTTATCTAGGGTTCAGCGGAAAACCAGCGCTGTGAGTCCCATTTGATTTCATATTGCAGTACAAGTAGTCGAGACTATATTCTATAATTTTTACTTAGCTTCATTTTGTTAATTTTGTTTCATGGTGCATTAGTCTACCAACAGTAATACCACGTAAATATACTTATAAATAAATAAATAAGGGTTCCTAGTTTGATTATGGAACCCTATAAAGACGCATACGAGTATAATTAATAGTTGACTCGCTCCACTCGCTCTCTCCCTCCCTCCCTCTTGCTCATCGTTGACGTAAACAAAGATATCGTCCATCGTCGAAGTTACGTGCCTTCAACTCATGCTAAATTGCCGTCATTGCATTGATTAGAAAAACAACCGTGTGTTTACCTATTATAGGGTTGGTATAACCATATGTGTCACACATACTCTGGGCGTCATATACAGTGTGTCTCTGACCTTGGGGCTTTAATTTCAACGATCGATTCTACTCGCTAAACTGAACTACTTTTGTTCTGCAACATAGGACAACAACGTTGGAGAGATTAGAAACGATTGTTTAATGTTATATTTGGAAAATAAATATTACAATAGAAAATAATTACCATTTTTATACTGATTTAATTACGAAATTTTATAAACAAACAAAATATACATTAAAACACGGTAGAAGGGAATGTTTTAGTCCACACTAGTGGCGAATTTTATGTTAAAATAGTTCAAGTTATGAATTTATAATCTAATGGGGCAACCTACCGACAGCGACCATCACGCCAAGTTTGACAAAACAGAACGACACTGAGCTGTCACCTCGGGGTTAGTTTTTAAGTTTTATATTGTTATGTATAGGTATGTTACTATGGGCCTCGTAGCTCGAAATAATACATACATACATACATAAACTCACGCCTTCATTTCCAGAGTGAGCAGAGCTACAGAATTACCAACAACTCTAAAAAGCTTGTTGATAATTCTGTAACCAAATTTTGCACAATCAGGCTAAGATGTTTACCAGTGTATTAGTGACAGGTGGCAAGCCCATCGCCTAACAGTACTACAAGCCTTTATTCCCTTAGTCGCCTCTTACGACATCCACGGGAAGACATGGAGTGGCATATCCTAACCCGGTAACCACACGGGAATCGGGGTTCTCTTAATATCTATGAAAACAGATGAAAATTTATCGATCGACTGAGCACATACGAGGAAACCGGACTTTTTTTTTGTAAATTTTAGGTTTACAAAAAATTGTACAAAAAATTGTTTTTGAAATGTGCAGATTGGGCCCTTTCTTATGACACCCCGTTTACTGTTAGGTATAAATTATAATCAAATTAAGTACTTTAATTTTTGAACCCCCAATTCTAGAACGCTTTTCAAATATTTATAAAAATAATTTCATACTGCTTTTATTAAAAACAAATATTAGAACTATGCCAGATTTCAAGTTGATACTTATAGCTTCTATAGTTACAGAGAAAAACTGCTGTGACATACAAACATACACCAAAGTCTCACCAAAAGGGTTCCCTTTTTACCATATTGGTACGGATCACTAAAAAACATTAAAAAAAAGATGAAAAAGATAAAAGATGTTTATTCAGTAAGTAGGCCGCACGGGCACTTTTACACGTCAAAAATCTACCAGCGCTTCGCAAGAGACCATTGCTGAGAAGAAACGCCGCAAGAAACTCAACAGTAAGTCGTTTTTTAAATATTGCTAATGATATTAAACAATAATAAACTTAACCTAGAATTATATAAAACAATGAATCTCATATAAAACCAAAAATTAATATATTCATGCGTAGTTGAGCAGGAAAATGTGTCAAAACTCAGAATTGTCACAAAACTAATAAGCAACAGTAATAAAAAAATTGAAAGTATACAAGTTATACTTACCTGTGACGGTGCAAAACAACCTGCATAAAAGTTTCGATACATTCTCCTACAGAAACCGTGTCCCCTACACAATATACAATGTTTACATATTTTTATGACTAAGTTATTATTAAATTATTTAGGTAAAAAAGATTAAATTCGGGTTAAGGCCAAGCATTTTTATCTGTTAGATAGTCTTCGACTCTATAGTAAGCTTTAGACATCAACGACTTTTTCAAGTAAGTTTTAAGTACTGGAAATGGTAACTTTAAAACAACGTCAGGTAATTTATTATAGAAAAGGATGCATTGACCAACAAATGATTTATAAACCTTACGGACACGAATTTTTTTAGTAGCAATTTTATTTTTATTTTAAGTTGCCTATTTTGTAAGATAAGATACTTAATTGAGAATGCAGGCCCTAAATTACTGTTAGTACTACGCTCTTACAGGACTTAAACTAATGGGTTAATAATTCTTCACTTCATGGTGCAAAATGAATATGAATACGAATATATCAAATTAAGCTCAGTTCAGAACTCAGTTTCGGCGAAATTAATTCTGTTTTCATCAAATTCCTTTTATGACTTCATTCGACATTCGTCACATGAAAGTTATGTAATCATCGGGCATTGTGCGTCAGAGGGAGAGGGGTAATAATCCCCTTTGTGCATTTGTTGAACGGCTAGCGTTTGCCCCTCGACTTCGTCCGTGAAATATCAGATTTTTTGGGATAAAGGTTGGGTTTTCAACGTAACGTGTATTTGATAAATAAAATTTACTTTTTGAGCAATACTTTTATAGTACTATTCAATATAAGATGGATTTTTATGTTTAGAAGTAAAATAGTAAGTTTAAAGAACCACATAATAGTAGTTTATGAAATTGTTGCATAAAGAGGGGTATTAAAACACGAGCGTGTTTAAGAACCGAGCCGCCAGGCGAGGTTTTTAATAGTTTCACACGAGTGTTTTAAAAAATAAAAAATATGGAACCTCGTTGGTGACATTAACTTTTTGGATTAACTTGTATCGTAATGGTAAAAAAATTACTTTATAACATTATTTTGTTAGAGAAATAATATTATAAAGTGATTTTTTAATTTTTTTTCGGTATTGTGTTTATTAAGTATACCAATATAAATTCGTTTTGAATTTTATAATTCGAACTTTACGATATGAGAGTAGATAAAGTATTTTTTGAATGATTTCGTATCCATCTGTACCAATACGTATGAGTATTTAAATGAAAAAACCATAATATTATGACGATTCCTTCTTTGAGAGCTGATATCTCATAAACGGCCAAACCAATTTTCATAAAACCTAGCTAAGAACGATCCTGTTTAAACTATCTTTTTTTAAAGAAAACCGCATCTTAATCAGTCTATCCGTTTAGAAACCACACAAACAGATACACACTTTAAACTCCCCTCTTTTGTAATATTAAGCTTATCGATGTATACCTATTCATGATTAGGTACTTTTTTTTTTTTTTATGGCATAGGAAGGCAAACGAGCACGCAGGCCACCTGATGGTAAGTGAAATCACAAGACCGCAATCCTAAGACTGCAAATGCGTTGCCAACCCTAAGGACTAAGATGGAATGCCTCTATGCTAGTCATTTCACCGGCTGTCTTATCCCCAAACCGGAACACAACAATGCAAACACTGCTGCTTGGCGGTAGGTTAATGGATAAGATGGTGGTACCAACCCGGACGGACCCTGCACAAGGTCCTCCCACAAGTAGACGTAAACAAGTAAACTTTAACGGTCTTAGTATACTGTTATGTGAATGGTGCATAATGAGAGGCATTAATACACGAGTGATTTAATGCCTAATTATGTACAGTCGCATACATAACGTTATCTACATGCATATCATAAGTTTTTTACAATATATGATGAACCTTTTTCTGTGGTTGCCCTGTATCTTAATGTTTGCATTAAAGTATCGGTCACCGATACTTTAATGTGAACATTAAGATGCAACCACATTGATATGATAACCGATACTTTATACCGATATTGTAGGAAAGTGACGATATAAATTTAGATAAAGGTTTGTAACATACAAATGACGCGCATACACGTAACCTAACAAAGCATCCCACCCACAAAGAAAAGAGTACAAGACGTTGTATGTATAACATTATACATATATTCCCCCGCCTCACGGCGGGTTATTTATATGAAGTCGCCATATTGTTTTGTTCGCTCTATCTTATCTATGGCATAATTCCCTTATTGATCGCCCCTGCTTGCCGCCTTTGTGACAACTAATAACAAAGGTAGTCTTTCAATAGTTCATTGCTAATTTTAGTTAAATACTACAATACTGGGTTAAAAGGGACTAAGAGCCAATCCGAAAAATACCTACGACTACCTATTTTATTTTCTCCAAGAAACTATACTAATATCTTTAACTGTTTTCTAGTAATAGCATTTCAAAGCTTAATGCATAAAACTTATTGTTCAAACCCTGGCTTAGGGTCAATGGCCGAATTTCGACCTTACTAAAAACAATCATGATTTACTAGCGTACAATAAATCGCTTATATTAATATCATTACCGGTATCCTTTAGCGTAACCGAAGCTTGAAAACAGTTCTATAATGAGCGTTGCCATGGTAATAACTAATAAATTATTAAGCAATATTGCGGCACAAGAAATATAGTTTGGTGAATAAAATAACATACACACATTGACATTATTTGACTTTTACTTTTTTATACATACATTACATACATACATAACTTCACGCCTTTATTCCCAGAGTGGGGTAGGCAGAGCGTCACTCGTACCTTAAGAAATTTCATTATTTAACAGTTACATAAATGCTTTACTTTACCTTAGGGTTGATATCATTATAAAATATTACCATTTTTTACATTGACGTTTTAATTAAACATACGTTTCTAGCCTAATATCGATTGGGGTGATGAAGCCAGTAAAGAACAAGGACCAATAATGGACACTTGATTCTTATGCTACAGAACATAAGGGTTATTCATTTATTTTGAGACAGTCAATTTATAACGTTATGATCTTTAAATTAAGATCTAAGTGTCCATAATTAGTGCCTTCAGCTAAGTGTCCAACATCGGTGTCGTCATCTTACTTCACCCTGTATATATATAACTATATATAAATATAGACAAAACACACGGACATACATAGTAGTCAAAGATTGATAACAGCTTGTTTAAAAATATCCGATCCGAAATCAATAACAACCTTCTCTTTGATCTGTGGAAGAAAACTTATTACCTTTTATTACGACGAAGGTACTTTAATTAAATCGGACCCTTACGACCGCGAGTTATTTTTAAAACTACGTGGGTAGAAGCCTTGGTTATTCCTATTTTAATGAAGTACGCAGGTTTATTTCCCTTTTTACCTAGCTCCATGTCGATCCCGGCTTAACCCAGTTTCCTAGATTATTGGAAAAATGAATCCCAGATTTATCGAGAAATACGTTATGATTGCAGCTTGCAACTCGGCCCGGGTAAATAAATATCACTGGACATTGTAATGTATATTATCATAACGAAATTAATCGAATTTAATTTCATCGGAAGCTAATTGGTTTCTACTGAAACCTCATTGATTTTAGGCTCTCCGTCCACTAGCATCCATTGATAGGATCCATTAAGGGGTTAAGTGGACTTTTTGTGCATTCAAATCCAATAATGGAGTAGAGTGGGCTTTAATGTATACTTAAATCCATTTGGAGTCGTTTACACTTTTGAATTCGCTGGCATCTATCAATGGATTCTGTTGCACTTTTAATTACATTTTGATACATCAATATATCTTAGTATACTACTATGTATATGAGTATCCAAAAATGGATTTTGTCAAACTTTTAATACACTTGAATCTATCAATTTGATGGATACTCGTGGACATTGTAGTATACTAAAATCCATTGATGGATCCGTCAAAAGTCGGAAAGTTCAATAGAATCCATTAATGGATATTTGTAGACTTCATAGAATGTTTAAATCCATTGATGGATCCCAGCATACTAAAGAGTGTTAACCAATCCAAACATATTTAAGTGTACATTAAAGGGGTGCGTCCCACGAGATATAACTACATAATAACTATTTTCATAATACATATTATCTTTTAGTATACCTAAGTGTTACAAGATATAATATCGTATGATATAAATGTGAGCGAGCGAAGCGAGCGAGCAAGACTTCTCTGGGCAGAACCGACTCGGTTAGGTTAGGTTAGAAGGCCTAGGCGGGAGCTTTGCTCATTGTTCGAGGTTATTTTTTTTTTGCCCAGAAAATTCAGACTGCTGCCAGTAAAGTCAGTAAGGTAAGATTGATTGTTAATAAAGAAGGCCACTTAATACTGAAAATAGAATTTAATTTCAAATAACATATGCATGTTTTTATATTATACGTGTATTATGTTTTTTGATGTTAGATAATTTGATTAATATATCTTTTAAATCTTGGGTGTTATGAACGTTATACGTTCTATAATAGTTATATAAATTGATATTATATATTAATAACGTTATACTGTATGGAAATAGATATTTTGAAATTATATCTTCCGTTCATTATATCCAGTGAACGTTATACTAAACGTGTTTATACAAAGTGAGCGTATATATTATGAGTGTTATATTATCAGTTCTTTTATCTCGTATTACTTTACTTACCCACATTAAAGTGCACTCTACTCCATTGATGGATTTGAACGTACAAAAAGTCCACTTGTCCCCTTCAATGGATTCTATCAATGGATCCTAGTGGATGGAGGGATTTTAGGTTGTCTAAAGCATGGCACATCGCTCGCTGGACTGATGGCCGATGGGGTCAGGTTCTTAAGTGGCGTCCGCGGACCGGGAGACGAGCTGTAGGTAGGCCTCCAACAAGGTGGAGTGACGACCTTGTAAGGATCGCGGGGACGCGGTGGATGCGAAAAGCACAAGATCGGTCTGAGTGGAGAGCCTTGGGGGAGGCCTATGTCCAGCAGTGGACGTCTTTCGGCTGACATCACATGATGATGAAAGCATGGGTTACGGAGGTTAGGTTAGAGCTGTGACCACCAAAAAATTATCACTCATGCACGTGTAAAATGCCTGTGGGTGAAATGATTGTGGGTGATTCAAGTATTCAACCTTTCTCAGTCCTTTTCCCCCTGAAACTAAATCGAGAGAAAGTGACGGAGCTAACGTAAATTCGATTTTTAAAAGGTCATAAATGCAACGAAACCTAACTAACCTCAACCTTACATAGTTAGCGCAAGGTTCATAACTCTTAGTGTTTGTATGTATGTATGTCCCAAATACGTGCATCTATTTATGTTCTCATTGACGTGGTCGGGACGTAAACACATGTTTATGACCGGATTACTTCTAAAGGAAACTGAAATATTGTAATCATATAAAACTGTTATTCTGTACGTTTGTGGTTGGATTGGATTTATGATTTGGTTTGATTTCAAACGTTTTTATAAAAAATAAATCAATTCAGGTGCGTATTAAATTTTAATTTTAAATACAGTGCCTTGATCCTCCTACGTAAAACCATATTTCATTCGGTATGTAATCGTATTACGATGATGACAGCGTTGAAAAATACTAAAACATATCGAAGGCAAAATGGTTTTACACAGTAGAATAGAACCCTAGGACGAGTGGTTGTTTTTTAAAAAATTGTAATACATTGTTAAACAAGATGGTACAGTTACCAGCCATAATAATGTATTACCCAATAAGGACTGCGTGTATAATATTTATAACTCCAAATTAAAGTGCCTCTATTACTTTGGTTTAGACCCTGGGGTCCTTGTGAAAAAGGGTTTAAGTCTAGTATACTCCGTTCATATACCCTTTTTTAGGGTTCCGTTATCAAACTAGGAATCCTTATAATTTCACCATGTCCGTCCGTCCATCCGTCCGCCCGCAGCCTAGCTCAGAGACTTTTAGTACTAGAAAGCTGTAATTTGGCAAGAATATGCATATTAGTCAAAACTACTGACACTAAAATTCTGAAAAATATCTTAAATTAAAGCACATAATAATGAATTTAATAGAAAAACTATCATTATTAAGTAGACTTCAGTGGTTCTTGAGTTGCAATCGGTTTAAATGTTTAAACCTTCCGAAAATTATTTGCGGTGTTGGTAAACTGTCCGTGACCTATTTCGATGTATGGGGAATATGGGGATAACAGTTTTCAAACGCAACAGTGCAAAAACTGCTGCTTGGCGGCATTTATTCAAAAAAAAAAGATAAAAGATAAAAGATGTTTATTCAGTAAGTAGGCCGCACGGGCACTTTTACACGTCAAAAATCTACCAGCGCTTCGCAAGAGACCACTGCTGAGAAGAAACGCCGCAAGAAACTCAGCAGTGGCCGCCCAGCAGTGGTTTCGTCTTAGGTATTTTGATGAAAACGGCGAACACTGCTGCTTGGAGGCAGGGTAAAGGATAACATGGCCTCTATTTATACTATGACAATGTGGTACCAACCAGTCCAGATGCACCCTGCCCAAGTTGCTAACACCCTTAGTATACATAGTGTGTATGAAACATGCAACGTGCTTGAATGTCCAATTAGCGGTTCGGTGTGTTCCACAGATAAGATAACGATGCAATCGATGTCTTTGAAGGGTACGAGCGAACACGTAGTATGAACGCACTGCTACATCACAACAGTATCAACTCAAAATGCTCGCTAGTTTTGTTTGAAGTTCATAGAAGTTGTATTAAAGTTGATTTTAAAATACAGTATTTTGAGTTACTACTGTTTTGATCTGGCAGTGCATCTAAGTTCGATTCCCGAGCAGAGTACAGGTTTTTTTTAAATGTATGAATGCAGTTTTTCTTCTTATTAAAACCGATGACATGGTTCCTAAGAACAGATCTTCGTATGTCTTATAGTTTCAGACTTTCCCATACTGACCGATTTAAATGGGCCACCCTGTATATGACGCTGACTGTACTATACTCCCAAACTAAGCTCGAGCTAATAGGGTCACCCTTCAGTCCACGCCGCCACAACATGACCGTTATTCCGCTCGCCAGTGTACTTCGCCCTCGATTACGTAGCACTACAATTTAATATGCTTTTCTATTGTAATCCTAAACTATAAGTATTACGTGCGGCGTCTAGACGTCGACCTCGTTACGTGTTACGAGCTTCTGGGTATGTTAATATAACATAGCGATATGGTAGCGATATATGTATAGTACGTACTAAGTCCAAGTAACCATTACTATTATTATTTATTTAGTATAATATAGGTACTACAATTAAAAGTTAAAACTAAACTTATTTAAACTAAAATAAAACTAAGCTACTCAAATATTAAAGATGTAAATAGTAATCACCACTATAAAAATATACACCCCCTCTAGCAGGTCCGCTCGCGGCATGGTCCCTATGACACTGGCTACATTACCTCTCTGGATAGCTACCCCAATGCTTTGGGAGAGGTCGGCACCAGCTCTAGGATCTCCGGAGGTGTCTATGAGCTGGGATGACAGAGCCTTAATAAAGCTTTTCAAATCGGCTGATCAAGATCCCATGGTCTCCGTTATTATTATTATTATGGGGGGGTTGAGATGAGCCTCGTGTGCCACTTCGACCATTGCTGATCTTTTGTAGCAGCCCTTTGTTTAGAGCTCACCACAAAGGCCTGTTGCGTCCGGGAATTTCTTGATGCCCTAGGCAGTGAGAAGTTGTATCTCTTGTGGGCCCATTATAATATGTCGCCCTAGGTAGATACTTCTGTTGCGCATAAGAGGTCCGCAGGAACAGAGGATGTGCATTGCTGTCTCCTCTGTCTCCTGACACAACCTGCATGTCGCGTCTTGTTTCATACCGATTATAAACTGATGTCTCATCGGTTAACAATACCCATAGGTACATCATCATCATCATCGTCAGCCTATATTAGTCCACTGCTGTGCATAGGCTTCTCCTAATGAGATCTATAGCGCCCTGTCTTCAGCTTGCCGCATCCAGCATCTGCCTGCAGTCTTTCGCAGATCGTCATTCCACCCGGCTTGAGGGCCCATAGGACCTTATTACTATGGCAATTAGGTCTGTGTACATATTTGTGCACCTTTGTGCAGATATTTATTTTTACCCTTGAGTTACTAACTTTTTTATGTGTAGGAGAAAGCACACGAGCATACAGTCCTGGATGGTAAGCGGGATCCGAGACCAGTAGACAATCAAATTCTAAAGACTAAAATCCGAATCCAACGACAGCAGAAGAGGCGAGGTAAATGTCTAGGTATGCGTCACAGATCAAGTTTTGCATTTCAATAAGGTCCAAGAGTTGCATACTTAAATACTTTTATGTTTATGGCATAGGGAAGGAAAACGAGCGCACAGGTCACCTGATGGTAAATGGAAACTGTGACCCATAGACATTCGCGTTCACAAGACTGCAAATGCACTGCCAATCCCGAGGACTAAGATGGAATGCCTCTATACTAGTCATTTCATCGGCTGTCTTATCCCCAATCCGCAACACAACAATGCGAAGACTGCTGCTTGGCGGTAGGTTAATGGATAAGATGATGGTACCAACCCAGACGGACCCTGCACAAGGTCCTCCCGCCCGATACATAGACTCAGTTTCAATTACTTGCGTTCATCACACAAATATTTGCCTATACTAATGTTCAAAGGCTCATATCGACCGCTTCATTATCTGCTATCGGTTGGATAGCCCGAGCCGCTAATTGGACATTCATGCACGTTACATATTCCATACACACTGTACCTAAACGAGTACCTATATACAGTGGTGGTCACATAATTAGCAGACCTAGGAATGTACGCGGCAAAAATTACATGACTTGTACTAGTGATCGCCCCCAGATTTTCTCGTGTGTATATTTTTTATTAATTTTTCCAGAGTAAGTGAAAAGTCTTTTAGCCACCTGAAATGGATTCATCAGTTTTTTTTTTTTTATGGCATAGGGAAGACAAACGAGCACACAGGCCACCTGATGGTAAGTGGAAACTGTGACCCATAGCCATTCGCAAACACAAATTGAGACGGAAACACAAATTTTGATCGTCCACTTTAACAATAGTAAATGGGACAGTAATTGACAACATTTCAAAAAAAAAAGCATTATTGTTTTTTCGCGTTTTTAATAGCTGGTTAAAAATTAGACTACCCGTATTTCTTGGTTTTTCTTTATTGGACTTAAATTCGTCGTTAATAATTAATTAAAGAAATAGTCATTAAAAAGACCGTATATACAAAGTTAGAAATACTGATGTCGTGATCTTAGCCTGATATAAAATAAAATAAAGTAACTTTAAACAGTAACAGAACTGACTGTCATGCCATGTCACTCACTTGTCAATCATTCGCTGCCGTTCGTTCACAAATTTGTTATTTTGCGTAATTTAATTAATTACATTTACCGTGTGGTTGCCGGGTTAGAATAGTACCACTCCATGTCTTCCCGTGGATGTCGTAAGAGGCGACTAAGGGAATAAAGGCTTGCAGTACTGTTAGGCGATGGGCTTGCCACCTGTCACTAATACACTGGGAAACATCTTAGCCTACTTGTGCAAAATGTGGTTACAGAATTATCAAGAAGTTTCAAGACTTGTTGGTAATTCTTTAGCTCTGCCTACCCCACTCTGGGAATGAAGGCGTGAGTTTATGTATGTATGTATGTAATTAATTACATAATTTGTAGACGCCATTAAAATAAATAAACTATTTTGCGCAGAATCGGAAGCGTGTCGTTAGAATCAAGTAATCCGTCAGACAGATAAAAAATGAACATGACAGTTGTATATTTTTTTCGATTCCTTTGGTAATAAATGGACTAAGGGCACTATGAGTGTATTCCTAACATTCACAATCCAACTTTTTTTACTGTTTTTCCTAAATATAAAAAAAAACTACTGCATAAAAAAATCCAACGATATTTTTACTGTAATTAGCAATGTAAAATCTAGAAACGGTATTTTATTTTACTACCTTAGCACATAATGAATTGTTGTCAATTCTGATATACTCAATTAGGAGGAAAATATTATGATAATGAGTAAAGGTTGAATTCTTTTAAAATAAAGAATAACCAGAATTGTTTTGCTATTTTGTTTAATTTTTATACTTTCAATAAAAAAATAGTTTTATTTATATACTTATTCATTATTAAAGCATTTTTATTACCATGGTTACGGTTATTTCGGATATCAGTCTGGGCGTTTAGTGAACACTTGACATCCTAATTTGTATAATAAACCATTAAACATATATTAACCTAAATTATAATTACGTAACTATATTAATAAACAAAATAATTTTGAGAGTAATTACGTGTTTAAAATATTTTTTTATCAAGTTGCTAAAAATAGATGATTAATATCCATCGATTTGTTATTTGGTTACCATGGTTATGTTCAATATGGATATCAACAAAATGGCGTTTCGTTTTGGCATTCCAACTTTTATGATAAATTGTCAGAGCTCTGCTGACCTAGTAAGTAAATATTAAAATTTGCATGAAAGTCATTTAGCAATAAAATTCACAAACCATTAACACCAATCGGAATAAAAAATAATGAAAATAACTTTGCTGAACAAGTACGTAATTTGTTAGCAGAAAAATCGAGGAAACTAATTTATTTTTTATTTTTTTCATTATAATTTTAATATTGTAGAAAAAAATATGTACTATCGGAACATAATTAGCTTTTAAGGAACTCGTGCTTGTAATTAGATCATTAGCACTCGTACCTTAAGAAGCTTCATTATGTACCAGTTACATAAATAACTATTCTACGTCGTTTTTGAATTAATAAATGAAATTACATTTTCAATGGTATAGTGTGCAGATAAATGAAAATGCATATTTCAGTATATTCTAAAGCTTCAAATTATACTACTCAAATAAAATACAAAATCTCTAGAAAAATATTCTTTATGATAAGTATTACAATTAATGTCTTTACTTTACCACGATTTATATTTTATAAATTGTATTTTATTATTTACAGCGATTCGATAACGTGAAAATTAAGTGAAAAATATTAACAGGTTTGTCAATTATGCTATAATTATTTAAAAAAGCAAGACAACATTTACCAAGAATAGAATTGAAATAATTATTGACTGTTTATGGAATAGATTTACTTTACCAGTATGGGAGTTCCGCACCTTTGGAAGGCGTACATGGAGCCAAAGCCAACACGCAGAGGCCCTTTAGACTTACTATATAGATTTACTTATTATTATATTTATTTATTAAAAGTACTGTTTTGCTAACGGTACTTTCGAATCGAATTCTGTTCGTTACACAAGTATTCCCCATACCCGTTCCGTTCTAAACGCGTTGTCAAATATACTATTGTTCAAAGATATATCGACCGCTTCATTATCTGTTATCGGTGGAACAGACCGAGCCGCTAATTGGGCTTTCATGCACGTCACATGTTTTATACGCACTGTCTATAGCTACGTTTTGCAAGGGCGGCTTAGTTATCGAGTTGTTTATGAATAAAACGACAGAATTTTGCAGGAATCTTTTATGCGGTGGTAGACTGGTGGTAGGACCTTGTGCAGGGTCCGTTCGGATCGCTAACGTTTTATCCATTAACCTACCGCTCGCATATGTTCGCATTGTTGTGTTTTGGTTTGGGGATAAGACAGCCGATGAAATGACTAGCATAGAGGCATTCCATCTTAATCCTTAGGGTTGGCAGCAGGTTCGGTCTTGTGAATGCGAATGTCTACAGGGTAATGTATGGGTCACAGTTTCCACTTACTATCAGGTGGCCTGTATGCCATAAAAAAAGTAGAATTGAAACTTGGTAATTTTTGCGACAATTATCAACCAAGCATCAAATTAGCGAGCATCAGGCAAAGTTAAAAGATTTGTTTTGATTTGAGCAGTCTATGTTTGTTTGTATGTTTTTCTGGTTTTTTCTCGTAGCTCTGGCTTTGTCCAAGAGCCGTATTAATAAACTCATCTCGACTGTGATGCTCGGCTCAAGATTCGTCAAAAATGACAGCTTTCTATAGTTTGACGTTTACGTTGCAGGTTAAGTATAGCATAGTAATATTACTGCTCTATTAAATCCACCATGACGGATTTCACATGTAAAAAGATGTACGTGCATACATACAATCACGCCTCTTCCCCGTAGGGGTAAGCAGAGACCACTTAATTCATTCCACTTGCTACGATCCAGACAAACTTCCTTCGCTTCCTCCACACTCATAAGTCAACAAAGCACAGTCAGCGCAGTAGAAAATCGATTTAACACACATCACCTTATCCGTTTATTTATATATTTTATATACAGGGTGTAAGGGACGACTTACCGAAAACTGAAGCCATAGCTTTAGACCATTGTACTGAACTGAAATCCAGTGGATTTTTTTCCGGGAAAATGAAAATTTTCTCGTTTTTTTTTCCATGTTTTTGCATATAAACCGATCTAGGACAACATATTATGACATACTGAAGCTCATTATGTAAAAAAAACGGTGAATACGGCATTTTCACGTAAAAAACGAGAAAATTTTCGTTTTCCCGGGAAAATTTCCACTGGATTTCAATTCAGTACAATGGTCTGAAGCTATGGTTTCAGTTTTCGGTGAGCCGTCCCTTACACCCTGTATATAAGTAAATGCTTATTAGTCGATATTTACGTATATTTATTTATATTTGATGAAACAGTTTTTTTTCAACATTTTTTTTTCTTCGAAATGACCTTAATATTTTTGCACCGTCCTTAGATAATGCGATTAGGCATTAAGTTCGCCATTTGTGCTTTATTGTATTTTGTACAAAGATTTTTAAATAAATAACTCTCTTCATACACGTGCATCGGCTTAGTCTCCTGACCTGGCCCATTAATACTCCGTAATCTGATAGTGGGACGTTCGCCTTGACCTTCCCCTTCCAACATTCCCATTTACTCTATGCATTGAAACATACGATTTATAATTATAATAATAAGGTATTAAGAGGCGATATGATACCAATGAGGGTTTCCGCGCATCAGTTTTTTCGCTAGATGGCGCCTCTGGGAAGTAAGGTCTTTTTGACAGTTGATGTTAAAATATATGCCTAGAAGAATACCAAACTAATGACAGTAAAATTTACTTTTCACTTCTCATGCTCAAAAAGTTTGTCAAATTAGACTTATCAAGCGGGACTCAAGTGATACATGTACAACCGAGGGAAAATATAATATATATATATTCACTAGGGAAAATATGAAATTGAAAATAGAATGATTTACATTTACAAAACATCTTAATTTGACCAATCAAAATACTTCACCAAATTAAATCCACCAATCACAATACACATCGACTGTCAGTCGGAACGTTAGGTTCTTTTTGGTACGTACACTCGTTAACTAATTCAAATCTTAAAAAAAAAAATGTATTTGATATCAACCAACCATAATAAAGCTATATTAAAACCGACCAATCAGGTAACAGAATTCATTTCTCAAAACATTAGGTGTTTTTTAGTACCTATTTTACAATTGCTAAAATATCATAAATCGTTTGAGCTACGCTTTAAAGCGCTAAATACTCACTCGGTCAGCGCCGTTTAAAGCTTGAACACAGTAAAATGTGGGCACAAGTAAATGCTTATATATTTTTATTTATACAATATGGAAACTTCTTAGTATTATAAATAAAAACTATTTGATATCATGAATAAAAACTATTATGACAGCGTTCCACTTTGATCATTTGTTTTCACGATGGCGAGTTATGAACACAAGAAACGTGAAATTATTTTGCGCAAACATACTGAAAATCCCCATTTAAGTTATAGGGCATTAGCAAAACTTTTAAAATTACCGCAATCTTCCGTATGTTTAGTTTTAAAAAGGTTCCGAGAACGATTGACAGTAGATCGCAAGCCGGGAAGTGCAGGTAAGCAAGGCGCAAAGGATAAAAAAAAGAAGCCCATGTCTTGCGGCTTTTTACAGCGAATCCGAAGTTATCGTCCCGTGATGTCGCAAAAAAGGTCAAAATGTCGCAGTCATATGTACAGAAAACTAAGTCTAGAGCTGGATTAAAGTCGTTCAAAGCACAAGCTGCACCCAATCGCGACGCTAAGCAAAATCTGTCTGCAAAACAGAGATCACGAAAGTTGTAAGGCAATTACTTGACAAAATTTGGATGCGTTGTATTGGATGATGAAACATACATCAAAGCAGACTTCAAGCAGATACCGGGGCAAGAATTTTATACTTCGTAAGGATGCCCCAGAAGATTGCAAGATAAAAAAGAGATCGAAGTTTCCAAAAAAAAATCTTTTATGGCAAGCTATTTGTAGTTGTGGTAAAAGAAGTCGTTCATTCGTAACAACAGGCACAGTAAACGGTGAAATCTACAAAAAAGAATGTTTGCAAAAGCGTCTACTGCCCTTTTTACGCAGTCATAGCTCACAGCCATTATTTTGGCCAGACCTTGTGAGCTGTCACTACTCTAAAGCAGTAGTTGAGTGGTATAAACATAACGATGTCGCAGTGGTACCTAAAGAGTGCAATCCTCCAAATTGTCCTGAACTGAGGCCGATTGAAGAATATTGGGCAATTATGAAAGGGATTCTAAAAAAAGGAGGCGGAGAAGTTAAATCGGCAGCTGAATTGCAAAACAAATGGAAATGGGCTTGCAAAATATATCCTGACAGTGCTGTGCAAGACTTATGAGCCGGATTCGACGCAAAGCACGCAGTATGGCATATAGAAAGCAAATTAAATAATTGTATATATTTGTAAAAATGGTTATTAGTCTAGTAAATAAATGCAATAAAAAATTCCTTGAAATATGTTCCATAACATTTTTATTTTTGTTACTTAATGTGCCCATGTTTTACTGTGTTCAAGCTTTAGTCTATATTTTGTATCTGTGTCAAAGTAGTTTAAAAAAAAACACGCCGCCAAATTAAAACAATATTTTGCCGCGGAATACATTGTGGGTGGATAATCATTGTTTTTTACTTTTGTATAATTCTTTTATTTTCTCACAATCGAAGTGAAAAGTAGAGTGTATAACTCGGGTCTAAAATCCATATTAGGTACCCCTCGCACAATTGCACAAATAACCATCTCGGAGTACTATGGCTTATTTTTGACCCTAGTTATACAATCTACTATTTTCACTTGATATATACACATTTCAAATATTTGATTATAGGTGAATTTATATTTTTTACGTAACTGTCAAAAAGACCTTACTTCCCAGAGGCGCCATCTAGTGAAAAAACTGATGCGCGGAAACCCTCATTAGTAAAGTTGACATCGTAATTGGGTTTCTACTTGCGATCTTGTTGGACTAAGTAACTCCACGCTTTAACTATCTATACAGGGTTATTGGTAAGTCGACCTATTCCCCTCTAGGGGTTATGGGAGTCATTTGCAATCATTTTGGTCCCATAATAACCAGTGCAAAAGTGAACCATTTCTGAGGTAATTAAAATTTTAGTTTTTTTAGTAAAAAACTAGGGGCGGCGTTTATGAGATATTTTAAATCACAGGTTATGACTAACATAGGCTTAGTATTTTGTAACTAACACTATGGACTGTGTCTAAAATAATTAATTTGATTTGATTATGCTGAGGTGTCAGACACCCACAGCGCTGATTTTCAGCCAGTACCGTCTCGGTGACTCACGGAGCGCTGTGCAAACACATGTTATAATACTATATCCTGCTTACGCTTAAACATACTAATATATGTGTAAACAACTTATATAATTTAGGGACTTATATACGTACAGTCAAAGTCATAAATATATACGTTCCCAAGGTGTCCAAAATATCTACACGCCCCTATGTCACTTACTTATAATAAAGTCTATGTATACATTCTATTTGGCGTGATGACCGTTTACATATTTGACGACGTGTTGGCCTAGTTGGTAGCGACCCTGCCTACAAAGCTAGCGGTCCCGGGTCAAATCCCGGTAAAGGCAGATATTCGTGTGATGAGCGCGAATATTTTGATCCTGCATCTTGGATATTTTCTATGTATTTCTCTATATAAGTAATTTTATCGCTTTCTAATAAGCCTAGAGCTTAGTTTGTGGCTAGGTCAATTTGGGCGACATAGTCCCCTGATATTTATTTATATATATATAGATATGTATTTCACTGTACCTACGTTTACAACATGGTTGTGTTTGACCTCATAAAATTTGATACGGCGCTAAGGGCGTGTAAATCGTTGTTAATGGCTTTTTAACGTGCCATACTTTATCTGTGATCGCCCGTGCCGCAGTATCTATCGGGAAACACATCACCTGTCTGTTTATGGCAGCTTTATATCTGCCGAAGTCGGTATTTTCTGTGATAATTCAAACTTATCGCCGTTTAAGAAATACTTACAGGTACATCTTTTTTACCTACTCGGTATAGGGTCATAGGGGGCTATGGCGCTCATTAGGGGATGCCTATGGCTGATGATGATGATGGGGTTATAGGTTGGAGAGGGCTAGTTTTTCGCAACTCGACGACTTAATTTATGCGCATTTTTTGCGTGCTGGGTTGCTGGCATTACTCTTGCCTACCCAGTTCTACCAGGAAGCCTAGCAGACCCTTGATGTTGTCGTCAGTTTCTGGTAGCTAGCAATGACGTGGGTTGAAAACTACGAGTATTAGTTAAGATAGTTCCACGCACGACGAGCCGCCGCCGCACCACACGCCCCTGCCCACAAGTTGGGTGCACGGGATTTTTTTCATGGTCCCTTCGATTTTATACGCAATAGGGAGCACATTAAAAAAACAATATGGACGTGGACGGAAAGTATTTTCAATTGTTTTTTTTACTCCTAGGAGTTAAATGAGGCACTTTTCGTCCTTGTGATTCAATCGGAAAACCGTTTTATCCGAGCATGTTTGAAAAATAGTACATTGTTGCCTAGGCGCGGAAAGTAAGGGTGTTCCTGACGAGGTGGTTAGCAGGCCGAGCAACAGCGAGGCCTGCTAAAATACGAGTCAGGAAATCCTCGTTTCCGCCGAGGCATACATAATGCTTTTCTCAAACATGTGAGGAAATAATACAAATACATTTCTAAAAAGCAAGTAATTTAATTTAATTCACATTAAAAGTTATGTTGGTCATCAATGTACTATTAAATACTAACCATAGACATTGGAATGCAAATTCAAAAAGAAACACACGCACTGTGCTTTAAAAAATCGAGCAGTTACCTTGGCTGTTTGGAATTTTTGTCTTGGTCCTTTTGATTTTGTATGCAAATTGACAGCATTATTAAGAAATATATGGACATGGATGGAAAGTGTTTTCATATGGTTTTTTTACTCCTAGGAGTAAAATGAGGCTCTTTCCGTCCGTGTGTTTCAATCGGAAAACCGTTTTTTCCGAGCATGTTTGAGAAAATAAATTTAAGTACCATTACAAGACAATTACGAAGTTATACAAGATGAGTACGTAAGAAAGCTGAAAGATTGTTTTGAATGTGTTAATAAGATGAAAGACAGTGAAGTTGAGAATAATGTAAATAATGTATGGGAGATTATGAAGAATGGAATGGTCAAATCGGCCACTGAAGTATGTGGTGTCGTAAAAAGAAGGAAACGCAAGAATGAACGACCGGAATGGTGGGATAGAGAGGTAGATGATGTAGTGAAAGAAAAAAGTGTTGGTTGGATTTTGTAGCTGTAGATCCAGGACAAGATCTAAGCGACAGAAAGAAAAAAGAGTATAATAGATCAAAGAAAAGAGTGAAAGACGTTGTGGCTAGAAAGAAAGATTTTACTGAATGAAAAGTATGATAGGAGTTTCTCTGACAACTTCCAGTCGAATATTTAACTCTTTTGGAGCTTGATTAATTCGGCTCGGGGGAAATCGGAGAAAACTAAATTAAGCGCGGTGAGGGATGAGTCTGGAGACTTAATATGTGAGGAAGAAAAAATGCTTGATAGATGGAAAACTTATTTTGAAAGCTTGTTTGAAAGCGAAGATATTTGTCGTGAGCCAGAAAGCATGAGTAAAGATGCAAGTAGCGAAGATGAAAGTGTGATTAGTATGAGTGAAATAATGAAGGCTTTAAAAAGTATGAAAGCGGGAAAGTCAGCAGGTTGTGATAGATTGTCGATAGAAATGCTGAGGAGAGGAGATGGCGTGGTGGGTAGTCTGTTGTACCGTCTTTTCAATGCATGTTGGAGTAGCGGCCGAGTCCCGGAAGATTGGGTCAAGGCCGTTATCGTCCCTCTGTATAAAGGAAAGGGGTCACAGCAAGACTGCAAAAACTACCGCGGTATCAGCCTCCTTAGTGTTGTCGGCAAAGTATATGCGAAGATTTTAATTGAAAGGGTATTGAATGTTACGAATGACAAAATCTGGAATGTACAAGCGGGATTTCGAAAGGGAATGGGATGTACGGATCAGGTCTTTTCACTACGGTCCATCACAGAAAAGTTCTTGGCGGTGAACCAAAAGGTTTTCTGTGCTTTTGTGGACCTGGAAAAGGCCTATGATAGGGTAGAAAGAAAGGAGTTGTGGACGGTGCTGTCTATGTATGGAGTGAGCAGCAACCTGGTGCAGGCTTTGAGGTCCCTTTATGAGGGTTCCAAAGCCTGTGTCAGAATCAATGGCGCATACTCGGCCTGGTTTAACATCTCTAAAGGTGTTAGACAGGGCTGTGTTGCCTCACCATGGCTGTTCAATCTATTCATGGACAGTTGTATGTGGGATATGAAAGGGTATGATAAGGGTTTGCGTGTGCAAGAGTTGCTAATCAAATGCCTCTTATATGCCGATGATCAAGTTATACTTGCCCCATCGGTACTTGAGTTGCAGGAGATGGTGACAGTGATGAATGAGGGATTTAAGCAAAAGGGGAGGAAAGTAAATGTTACCAAGACCAAGGTCATGGTGATAGAGAAGGATGAGGAGATGACTGAGTGCGTGATAAATATAAATGGTGAATTAGTAGAACAAGTGAGCGAATTTGTGTACCTGGGAAGTATGTTTACAAGAGATGGTAAGTGTGAGAAGGATATCGAGAGGAGGGTGAATGCGGGCAATCAAATTAATGGGGCCCTGTACTCCTTTGTAAGCAGACAGGGCGTTTCACAAAAAGCCCGGCTGGCTGTTCACAATGGAGTGCTGGCACCTACCCTGATGTATGGTAGTGAATGTTGGGTGTGGCAGGACAAGCATGTAAGTCGTGTAAATGCAGTTGAAATGCGCTCTTTGCGTAGTATGTGTGGTGTGAAACTGATTGATAGAGTAAGAAATGAAAAAATCAGAGAGAAATGAGGAATAAAAGAAGATGTAGTGACTAAGATTGAAAAGGGCATGCTTCAATGGTTCGGTCATTTGGAAAGGATGGATGAAAGAAGATTGACGAAAGAGATATACAGATCGAAAGTGAGTGGAAGGGTCGGAAGGGGCCGCCCTAGGCGTACTTTTTCGAATCAAATCGGAGAAATACTGGAAAAGGGCAGAATCTTAAGTACCCGAAACCGACGTGCGTGCATGACTCGATGTATGAATGTTGAAGAAGCGAAAGAAATTTGTCAAGATCGTAGCAAGTGGAAAGAAGTGGTCTCTGCCTACCCCTCTGGGAAACAGGCGTGATTTAATGTATGTATGTATGTAAGTACCATTATTACTGTATGATCTCGTACTTTTAAAGTTTGGGCATGTAGGTACTCAAAGTTTTGTTTCCATCTGTTGTTTTGTATAATGTGACATGCAAGATATATATTAACTTTTACTTTGAGCATGGTTACTATATTATTTATTTATGCACTTAATCACTGTTACTGTTGGTTTATTTTGCTGCTTGAGTGCTCGTGCACCTTCTCCAGGACAAAAAAAAAGTAGATCGAAGTTGCTGAATAAATATTTAGGTCAAATCAATAGGTCCTTGGTTTTCTCTGTGCGCTAGCTAATTCAATTCAATTCAATTCATTTATTTAATTCAAGATAACATAGGATCTCATTATTGTTAGTATAGTCTTAGAAATAATGTTAGTACTTAAAAACTAAATTGGATTTTACACATAATATTATTCGATTCAATATAGGACAACACACATGATCATCAATCATCTTCAGGATGCTGTTCGGGCTGGCCCTCGTCCTGCCCAGCAGAGACGCTGCCTTCTTGCGCAAAAATGCTGCAAACCCGTCGGTTCGTGACTCCGCGAACATGGCGGACGCGCTGCAGAATTTGGGCAGCCCCATCAGCATCCTGAAGGCGTTGTTATATTGTGTTTATATTCTGTGAAAAGACCGAACTTT
The DNA here is from genome assembly GCA_927399475.2 of Acleris emargana. Classification (NCBI taxonomy): domain Eukaryota; kingdom Metazoa; phylum Arthropoda; class Insecta; order Lepidoptera; family Tortricidae; genus Acleris; species Acleris emargana. Next base: position 11,565,072 of record OV656860.1, read on the forward strand.
TCACAGAATATTCATTCACCGATTTTTCCCCGAAATGTTTACGAGCTTTTATTTACCTTGCACTTGGGAGCGTCGGTGGCCTAGTGGCTTAGGGGGTCGACTCGTGATCGTAAGGTACCGAGTTCGAACCCCGCGGTCACCATGTACCAATGAGTTTTTCTAACTTAAATGCATTACCCGATGCTCTTACGGTGAAGGAAAAACATCGTGAGGAAACCAGCTCATTCGAACAGCTGAGTGTGTAAGAGGGTAATAGCGCAAAAGATCCTAAAGGGTTTTAGTGTATCTGAAAGGGACCATCTGTAAGATAAGATAAGATAAGATAAGATAGTGAATTTTTAACCAGTTCCCGTTAAAAGGATGGGTTGAAATTTGTACCACATATACCTGATGACATTACAAAATGGAGTATGCAATGTATTTAAGAGGCGATCTGATAGTGGAGTCATGGTGGCGACAGAAACTCCGCCGTAACATACCGCTTGGTTGACTGGTAGAGAACGCCTTTAAGTATTAAGTGCGCATTTGTGTGTAAATTTTGTGTAAACTGGACGGAATAGGCACCTAATAAGAACTCTCCTAGAGGCTAGATTTTTTTTAGAGCCACCGTGTTGGGACTCATTAGTTTGGTTTGGTCTTAATAAGCAGATTATCTTATCACTTTGCAAATAGTACAATCCGCAACAAATGTTTATACTTAAACTGAAATTGTAACATTGTGATTGTTTTGTGGTGTTTAGGTAATCCTGAACATTTATTACGTAGTTTAGGTTCGGATAGCTTTCAGAGTGTTTGACTCCAACATAAAGTAAAACCAATACTATCTCACACCGCTTTACGCAGTAAGAGTGTTCTTGGGATGTCTTCTAAAATGTTTAATAGGTTACCAAGAAACATAAGAGAAAGCAAAAATACAAAAATATTTAAGGATCATCATATTTTCTTGACAGAAAAGGCCTATTACTCCATCCAAGAATTTTTGGACGGGAGATAAAATGCAATATGTTGTGTAATAGAATTGAATGTTGGTGAATATGTTTACGTAATTTTAGTTTAAGCGAGCTGCACAGCGTGTTTGTATGCCGAGATGTACTACTAAAGGGACATTACCATAACTGTATTAAAGATCTATATGTATAAACTTAAATACGTACATACATTAAATCTCGCCTGTTTCCCAGAGGAGTAGGCAGAGACCACTTCTTTCCACTTGCTACGATCTTGACAAATTTATTTCGCTTCTTCCACTTTCATACACCGAGTCATGCACGCACGTCAGTTTCTTGTACTTAAACTACAAACCTATATTTAAAGTTATACTTGTATAAACCTATGCTGGACAAACAAATAAATGATTTATGATTTATGATTACGATAAAAATGTACATACTCTGGTTGCGAATGGATGTCATTCTACAAATCGATGCAGCAAGATGCAATTTAGTAATGGTAAGATTATATCCCTGTCTGAATTGCTAACACCATCTTTTTCTTTAACTTACCACCCAGCAGCCGTGTTCGCATTGTTGGGTTCCGGTTTTGGGGGTAAGACAACCGGAAAATTACCAGTGAATAGGTATTCCATCAACATTAGGGTTGGTGTCACCATTGCAGTCTTGAGACTATAATCGTAAGATAGTAATCTGGAGATTGAAAATGCCTATGGACTTATTAAACCTTAATTCTGCTTCTTCTAGATGATTCATCTACTCTCGCATCATTTATAAATGCCTATTTACAATACATAATGATCAGAAATTATTATGATGATTTATTATGAGAGGTTAATAAACTCTATAAAAAATCTCCCATGGTACCACTTCCCTCTATAACAAATAAAACAAGCCGTAATAGCTTCCTCTTCAGATAAAAAAAAACTAAAAGCAAAGCGCAATAAAGCAATATTGCTTTCGAGCTTGAAAGCTCTATCTGGGACACGCTGATAAAAGCTTTCGAACTTCCATTGGGAACTTTCAATATTAACTGGATAATTCCTTAAAATCGTATGTACTTAAATTTGCTTTTAGAAAAAAAACCGTACTCTTAAAATATTATGGTTCATAATCCAAGCAATAGCATGAGTGATATAAGTGGTATAACGGCTAGTGTGTAACAGCCGTCGTTTGTCTGTCAATACCATCGTATGATCTAGAGAACTTATTTTATTTGAGAAGCAGTTTAAAAATATTGCTTTGTATATACTGAATAAGATAATCGGAAATGTTTTCTGTTTATTTTAGCAGTTACATACATACATACATAAACTCACGCCTTCATTCCCAAAGTGGGGTAGGCAGAGCTAAAGAATTACCAGCAACTCTAAAACCTTGTTGATAATTCTGTAACCACATATTGCATAATTAGGCTAAGGTGTTTAACAGCGTATTAAGAAGTTTTAAGACTTGTTGGTAATTCTTTAGCTCTGCCTACCCCACTCTGGGAATGAAGGCGTGAGTTTATGTATGTATGTATGTAAGTTACGTAGATAGAAGATGTTACTTATTAATATTAATATTGGGTCATATAATTACAGGAGTGTATAGTTCCACGGTAAGACGAATAGTGGCAGAAGGTACGACACGTCATGGTGTATTTTCAACACCTGGAAAAAATAGGAAAGGAGGATGCAAAATAATTAATTTGGACAATTTAGATTTAGAATTAATTAGGAATAAAATAAATGAATTTTACACTGTTCGGAAAGAAATTCCAACAGTCGCAAAATTATTAAAAGTTTCTCAAGAGGACGTTGATTTTAAAGGAGGGAGAGAGTCTTTAAGGGTCATACTTACAAAAATTGGTTTCGATTATGTGAAATGCCAGACGAAAAGGACACTTTTAATGGAACTCCATGATATAAAAATTCAAAGACACAAATACTTAGAGCGTATGAAGCCAAACCGTGACGATGAGGAGAATAAAAAATTAGATGTGATTTATTTATGTGATTTATTTCGTCTTGATAAGCAGGTGATGACAGTGAAAAAAGTATAGTCGGCAACAAAAGCTGGCCCCAAAAATGAAATTTTTGACAGATTTTTTTTCATAAGTACTGACTACCCAGCTACCAAAATAGTAAAACGAGAAGACTTGACCACTTGGAACACTGAATCCTTTAACATCGAGAATGAAATCTCGGGATTTTCCCCAGTCGTCATCTTAGATGAGTCATACAAACATTCGGCCCATTCATTTGGACTGATACTGATACGTCAGTTCTCCACTTCAGTTGAAGTATTAGCATTGAGCTCGCCTTGGATTGGAACTGGCCTTTTACTAATTGAGGGGCAATGAGCCCTCTTGATATCTAAGAATAACACACAAAAGCAATAACACTTTTATTATAAATGCTTAAGTTTGTTTGTGTAACGGCTGGACGGATTTGGACGGAATTTGGAATGGAGATAGCTTATATCCTGGAGTAACACATAGGCTCCTTTTCAACCCAGGATTTTTTAAAGTTCCCGCGGGAATAACAATAATTGACGTCTACGTGGAAGAATTTGCGGATAGAAGATAGTCTTTAAATAAATCTATAACTTTAACGAAGCATACGGTAGTTGGCAACGCATTTGTATTCTTACCTTTGTCCTTATCTGTCAAATTCAAATGTCACATTGACAGATAAGGACAAAGCATGGTGTAGATATCCCACGGTTATTCCACGCTTATAATTAACGCCGTTAGGGTCGTGTTATTAAACTGATTTCGGCTAAGATGCGTCTCAAAACACGTCGTTCAGCGAAAAAAAGAAAAATGCTTTTTTTTCTTTCTTCTTTTATGCCATTGGAAGGCAAACAAGCACACAGTAGGCCACCTGATGGTAAGTGGAAACTGTGACCCATAGAGATTCGCATTCACAAGACTGCAAATGCGCTGCCAACCCTGAGGACTAAGATGGAATGCCTCTATGCTAGTAATTTCACCGGCTGTCTTATCCCCAAACCGGGACACAACAATGCCAGCACTGCTGTTTGGCGGTAGGTTCATGGATAAGATGGTGGTTGCTTTATTGCCCAAACAGCTTAACTAATCGTGTTCTTAACTAAAACAGTTAACTATACTCTAAACGTTTAGCTGCGGCAGAAGGGTCAGACTGAGCGAGAGCTGGCTCCTGCTCTGATGCAGAAGACAGCGCTGGTTTTCAGTTTAACCCTTTTGTTGTATTTAATTGTTTCAACCGTGTTTTTAAACAAAATGGTGCATTATGAAATCTAAAATATACAGTAAAACGCAATTATATTTTATATTAAGATAAGTACGTCAGGCTCATACTAAATGCATTAAAAGTAGTAGTAAGGTAATTTACCTTCCTTTTTGACGCACGCTTTTATAAAATATCATTGGTAAAACACACATAGACATAACAAACACAACAAACATGCTAAAACAGACATAGGACGGACAGACGGACAGTGGAGTCTTAGTAATAGGGTCCCGTTTTTACCCTTTGGGTACGGAACCCTGAAAAAATTATAATTAGTTAAGGAGTTAAGATTTTAAAAATACTCGTAGAGCATTCTATCCTACTTAGGTACTTAGAGTACACTTTTACTCCTCTTGCCTTAAATAGCTATAATTTGTGATTCACAAATAATATCTAATCCTCTTTAGTTGCAATATTTAGGTACGACAAGTTCTAGGAGACGCTATACATAACAATATTGACTTTCTGATATTCGTTATACTTACAACCTACGCGAGTGTAAACCCACGCTCTAAACTATAAAATTTTACTCCCCACGCAAAAAGAAGGGTTGACCTTCTCTAGCCATAAAAAAACAACACAAAAGGTAACAATTACTTGTTTTTTTTTTCATCTTGTGTATGATAGATAACACCCCTCTTTTTGCGTCAGGGGTTAAATAGAAGATAAAGTACAATTTGATAGACAGCTTTAATGAATGAAAGCTTTTTTGTTAGTGATACAGAATGAAAAGGACAGCTGATTAATGATAGCTAAGCTACATCAAAATTAATTAATTACAATTACATACATACCATAAACTCAAGCCTTCATTCCCAGAGTGGGGTAGGCACTGTAGGCAGAGCTAAAGAATTACCAACAAGTCTTAAAACTTCTTGGTAATTCTGTAACCACATTTTGCACAAGTAGGCTAAGATGTTTCCCAGTGTATTAGTGACAGGTGGCAAGCCCATCGCCTAACAGTACTACAAGCCTTTATTCCCTTAGTCGCCTCTTACGACATCCATGGGAAGACATGGAGTGGCACTATTCTAACCCGGCAACCTCACGGTAATATAATTTATCATTCGGATATCTGATAATTACTATAAAACTACGATCTCAGAATTAACCCAATAGCCTAGCGAGCTTCTGCCCGAAACGTCGTCCGTCGTCAATCATCGTAATTCCCTCGGTAACTTTGACATTTTCCGGGATGAAACGTTGCCATGTCATGTTATCTTATCTTATCTTATCTTGCAGAGGGGCCCTTTCGGATACACTTCGACCCTTTAGGATCTTTTGTGCAATTTCCCTCTTACACACTCAGCTGTTCGAATGTGCTGGTTTCCTCACCATGTTGTTCCTTCACCGTAAGAGCATCGGGTACTGTACTTAACTAAAAAAAACTCATTGGTACATGGTGACAGCGGGGTTCGAACTCGGTACCTTACGATCACGAGTCGACCCCCTAAGCCACTAGGCCACCGACGCTCTTCCTGTGTCATGCTAATCCGGGTTGCAAGTCACCCGGGAGGCGGTGGTGCCCTTAAGCAACACAGTAAAGACCGTGCTGATCGGAAGAAGCAGAGTTACATACATACATAAACTCACGCCTTCATTCCCAGAGTGGGGTAGGCAGAGCTAAAGAATTACCAACAAGTCTTAAAACTTCTTGATAATTCTCTAACCACATTTTGCACAAGTAGGCTAAGATGTTTCCCAGTGTATTAGTGACAGGTGGCAAGCCCATCGCCTAACAGTACTATAAGCCTTTATTCCCTTAGTCGCCTCTTACGACATCCACGGGAAGACATGGAGTGGCACTATTCTAACCCGGCAACCACGCGGCAGAAGCAGAGTTAATTGACCTAAAGTTCGCAAAAGGACATTAAACAGGGTGTCCGAGAAATAGTGGCCAAGGTTCACTAATGTTTGACCAAAAAATTATTGACAAAATGGTAATTTGACAAACAACGTTTCACCAAATGATCATTTGGCAAACGAGACATTTAACAAAAGTATCATCTTACAAAAACTCACTTAGCAATTGATCATTTAGCAATTAGTTTACCTATTTCTGGGCAGAAAAAAAAACAACCTCGAAGGCCAAGGCGGGAGCCAAGCTAACCTATCCGAGTCGGTTATGCCCTGATTCATCTTCCTCGTAAAATTAACTATTGTATGTAATTTAACTGTTGATCATTTGGAAAAGTAAGTCATTTGTAAAATGACTATTAGTAAAATTATCAATTGACTTAACATTTTTTTGCAAAACGTTGTTTGTCAAGTGTAATTTTGCCAAATGACTTTTGGTCAAACGGCAGGACACCAGTGGCCAACCTTACAGGGCTGGATAGCTCAGCTCAGGAGTGGCCAAAATATGATAAATCATGTCATGCGGTAAGTCTCATTTGCGTAGAATTTGCTATTTTCAATATTTAACGTAGGTCCTGTGTCGATCGTTTCCAACCTGTATACACTAATTAGCTATACTTTCCACGAGCGAAGCAATTTTAATCAACTCCATTGTGTTCCTCGTTACAAACTATTAACTGCCATTTTCTCGTCGAAGAATATGCTAATTTAATGAACGGCCTTCATTATGTCAAAACAGCCAATTTGCTTCGACCCCTGCACTTATAGGCGTAGCAAATGTAGGGATAAAGCTTTATTTTCAGATTAATAATTATAGAGATAATAATTAATAAATAACAAAAAATTAAGCCTACGCTTCTCCGGTCCAACTTTGAGTAAGAGGTCACTCGTCGCATCCGACTCGGCTGGGCAGTGTCGGGGAAGCTTCGCAACACCTTTTCCTCCCAATTACCGCAGTGATTGAAGTCAAAAGTCTTTGACCAGTGTGTGTTGCCCGTGATGACTTACGGATCTGAGACGTGGGCGCTAACAATGGGCCTCATAAGGAAGCTCAAGGTCACTCATAGGGCTATGGAGAGGGCTATGCTCGGGGTTTCTCTGCGTGATAGAATCAGAAATGATGATATCCGCAGTAGAACTAAGGTTACCGACATAGCCCGAAGAATAGCTAAACTTAAGCGGCAGTGGGCGGGGCACATCGCTTGCAGGACTGAAGGCCGGTGGGGCCGGGGGAGACGAGCTGTAGGTAGGCCTCCAACAAGATGAAATGACGACCTTGTAAGGATTGCGGGAACGCGGTGGATGCGAAAAGCACAAGACCGGTCTAAGTGGAGAGCCTTGGGGGAAGCCTATGTCCTGCAGTGGACGTCTTTCGACTGACATGATGATGATGATTCGTTAAATTACTAAACTAGTTTACGACTAATGAATTTTGGTAAGGAGAGTTATTTTGTTTCAATCAAACAAATATTGAAATAGTAGGTATGGATAAATCTAACAAAAAAAATATTTACTTTATTTTGTAATATGACATACTGAAGACCAAAATCAAAGTGTAATTATAATAATTAAAAAAATGGCGACTCCATGGATTCAAGAACCACGTTATATTATTAGTTAAATATTTATTAGTATTTTTTGTTAATTTCTTAGTTATTTTATCATTTTGTTATACTGCGTGACCTGCCGCGTATTCTTCAGAAATAATCAAGCGGAAGACCTGCGCTGGCTTCGAAACCAGAATATTCTGAACTGGGAACATTTCACATTAAATTTGTGATCCATCCGTCATATTTTATTTTGGTTTTTGTCCTTTTATTTGCATAAAGGTTTTTGTAAAGATTGTTTTTCCAAACAACTTTTAAATACCAGATCAAGTTTAACAATAGGTTTGACTTCTAAATTAAAAAATATAATGAGCACGAAGCTTTGAACGATTTTTTTGCAGAAGGATCGACCGTTCTGAACCTTAAAATAAGCTAAAGCAACGTTTGCGCAGTGACGCATCTACTGCGTCATGTTTTAAAGCGTCTTTTACGCCTACTAGTTTCATCACATCCAAATTGCTCTTGTCGTAGCTCAATTTACGCAGTTTCAACTTATTTTAAGTTTTGCTGGGCAATAAAACAATTGACAACATTTCACAAAAAAAAAGCATTATTGTTTTTTCGCGTTTCGCTGGTTAAAAATTAGACTACCCGTATTTCTTGGTTTTTCTTTATTTAACTTAAATTCGTCGTTAATAATTTATTAAATAAATAGTCATTAAAAAGACCGTATATACAAAGTTAGGAATACTGATGTCGTATACCGATCTTAGCCTGATATAAAATAAAATAAAGTAACTTTAAACAAAAACAGAACTGACTGTCATGTCATGTCACTCACTTGTCAATCATTCGCTGCCGTTCGTTCACAAATTTGCTATTCTGCGTAATTTAATTAATTACGTAATTTGTAGACGCCATTAAAATAAATAAACTATTTTGTGTAGAATCGAAAGCGTGTCGTTAGAATCAAGTAATCCGTCAGACAAATAAAAAATGAACATGACAGTTGTATTTTTTTTTAAATTCCGTTGCTAATAAACGGACTAAGGGCACTATAAGTGTATTCCTAACATTCACAATCAAACTTTTTTTACTGTTTTTCCTAAATATAAAAAAAAACTACTGCATAAAAAAATCCAAAGATATTTTTACTGTAATCAGCAGTGTAAAATCTAGAAACGGTATTTTATTTTACTACCTTAGCACAAAATGAATTGTTGTCAATTGCTATTGTATCAATCGTATTCTTTAAACTAACGTCTAATCTGTATATATAAAAATTACGTGTCACGTTGTTTGTCCGCGATGAACTCCTAAACTACTGAACCGATTTTAAATTTGATTTGCACACCGTGTGCAATTCGACCCAACTTGAAAGATAGGATAGCTTACATTTCAATTTATAGTCGCAATATTATTTTATTGCAAATTATTTGTCTTTATTATTTGTCTTTATAAGGCAAAACAACGTTTGCCGGGTCAACTAGTTATTATATATAAGGGACCCTCGGTACGCGAGCGACACGCACTTGGCCGGTTGATCTTAAATTTTCATTTCCCATAATTACCCAAATAATCCGAACCCTCATCCGTACGTAATATACGTGTCTAATTTCCTTCTAAAAGAGTTTCTGTTAAGTAAATAAAACTGTTGAAACATAAACGACATACCAAAGTAATTACGCAATCGAATCTGTAAGCAACTCTTGTATGTACAGTCACAGTAATAATATAGTATGCAACAAAGGGCGCAAAAATATCTGACACGCTTATTATAAGGTCTTGCGGGTAAGAACCCGCGTGTCATCGGTCCCACATGCCACAGCCTAGAATCCAATACTGTACCGTAACCTCTACTACAGACTACAGACGCCGGGAAGTAGGTGGTTGCAGGCCGAGTTCATATAGACGACCGAGCGAAGCGAGGTCGGATAGTTACGAGGCTGGCAACCCCTTTTCACGGCGTTTCGGCGGCGTTTCATGTATAGTGCTTTTCTCAAACATATGCAATAAAATAAAAAAAAAACATCACTCAAAAAACATTTGTGTAATAGGCATTAACGCGGATATTTTTGGTCCGAACCACACAGATACAAAAATAAAACGATTTTCAGCTATTCATCCTGTTCATAAAACCAGCTGTCATGGCCATATTAAAATTAAAAAAAAATTACTTCCCGGCCTAGGCCTTCAATTTTGTATGAAATTCCTTTACAGTTCTCTCGAGTTGTTCCGTCGGGAACGTGGCACTTTGAAGCCTAAAATAACTAACATAACGCCGACATTACATAGCATGTTTGAGAAAAATTTAATTATTCCATTAAATGTTACATCAGAACCAAGCTACTTACATAGTTCTAAAATTATTTTTCTCAAAAATGACCGGAAAAGTTGACATTACTAACTCCATACTGAGACGCGAAAGACATAGTTTACAGACAGTTCCCAAATTAAAAAAAAATTACATTGCGTGCTCGCTACACAAGGCCGCAATGTTGCAAACAAATTTCATTGTTATCTAGTTTGTAACTTTTTAAAAAGTGAAAACGGCAATAATAAAATGAGAGCACAAGTCTTATACATCCATATTTTATTCGAAACGTAACTTTTTTATCTGTGTCTGGAATAGCTTGAGTTTTTTCGAGAGCTCGCAAGCTCGTCCGTTTAAACCAATTCTCGGCCCGCAATTGACAACAATTCATTTTGTGCTAAGGTAGTAAAATAAAATACCGTTTCTAGATTTTACACTGCTGATTACAGTAAAAATATCTTTGGATTTAATTATGCAGTAGTTTTTTTTATATTTAGGAAAAACAGTAAAAAAAGTTGGATTGTGAATGTTAGGAATACACTTATAGTGCCCTTAGTCCATTTATTACCAAAGGAATTCAAAAAAATATACAACTGTCATGTTCATTGTTTATCTGTCTGACGGATTACTTGATTCTGACGACACGCTTTCAATTCTACGCAAAATTGTTTATTTATTTTAATGGCGTCTACAAATTACGTAATTAATTAAATAAGGCAAAATAACAAATTTGTGAACGAACGGCAGCGAATGATTGACATGACATGCTAGTCAGTTTTGTTTCTGTTTAAAGTTACTTTTTTTAAATTTTATATCAGGCTAAGATCACGACATCAGTATTCCTAACTCTGTATATACTTACGGTCTTTTTAATGACTATTTCTTTAATAAATTATTAACGACGAATTTAAGTTAAATAAAAAAAACCAAGAAATACGGGTAGTCTAATTTTTAACCAGCTATTATAAACGCGAAAAAACAATAATGCTTTTTTTATGAAATGTTGTCAATTGCCTGCTTCACTGCCTAGGCAATAATGTACTATTAACAATTTAAGATGATTACCACTGAAATAGTTATACTTTTTGGGTGGGCAATGTTACCCCCTAGGGCTAAAGTACCCCGAGGTTAAGGTACAGTACTGGTTCCTAGGCTGTGCAAATACTATGAGCGTCTGCCCGCTAAACTTAAAAATGTACCATCTGACGAAGCATTTAAACATCAGCTGAGAAACCCTTTATTGGATAATCCATTATACTCCGTCGATGAACATAATGCAACTTAACACGTTCACGGACAGTAATAAAAAACCATTTTAATTTGACCCCGGTATTTATGACGTCCATGCTATAGCCGGTATGATACACGACTGCTATAGCATCCGCGTCCATGAACGTGTTAAATTGTAAAATTATTACCTATTGTTTGTTTGACCTTTATTTCTTTTTGTTTATTTACGTCGGAAACTGATCATTTATTAGTCGTTTATTAATGTTCTCTTTTATTATTTGAGTGTTATTTTTGTATTATTATTTTATTATTTTGTAATAATGTTGACGATATCAATGTAATTTCGTATTTATTGACATGCAATGCGAATTATATTGTAACATTACATTGATGATTACACTAAACTACCTCTAGGTAATAAAAACGTGTCAGATATTTTTGCGCCCAATGTTGGATAATATACCTATTATTGCCGGTGACTGTACATACGTATAAAATTAAATTCAAAAAATGATCATGATACATATACAATGTGTAAATGGAATACAAGCACACATTTAAACAAGACGTAGCTTATAGCTCTACAAGTCATCTAAATATGGAATTTCGTTAATAACTCTAATACATAGAGCGCAATTCATTTTTTAAGGTCCCATCGAGCAGCAATATTATAATGTTTACATTAAACAGAAGATTTAAAAAAAGTGGCGGATTAAATTGTATGCAAAAAACAAATACAACTTATGTTAACGATACACATGTTTTTATGTTAATTAGGATGCTTATTAGATACATACATACATAAACTCACGCCTTCATTCCCAGAGTGGGGTAGGCAGAGCTACAGAATTACCTAGCACTCTTAAATAAGTTGTTGATAATTCTGAAACCACGTTTTGCACAATCAGGCTAAGATGTTTAGCAGTGTATTAGGATGCTTATTAACCGTCGTTAAATTGTTTGATGGTATTCCATTTACACTGTAAATTTACATACACTTTTCAGTAAGGCCAGTTTTCAATAATCTGAAGTGTAGATCCAAAGAAGCATTATTGTTAACAATCTCAAATCCTATTAAGGTCTCAGAGTCCCGCTGTGCCTTTGATAGATGATCGTGTTCTGAGTTTAATATGTTTTCTCCGATAATATCATATAAACCTTGCATTTCTACGAGAAAATCTGGATGCTTCTCTAGCTAGATCTACTTGTACAAAGATGCAAAGGCAATAAGCAGTTTCCGCAACGACGGAGATATTAATAACAAATTGAAAATCATAAGCACATTACGTTTGCGCTGAAAACTATTTCGGTATTTCCTTATTATTAATATCATTATAGAAATTGGTTCTACCAGTTGTTTTGGTTAAAAGTTATATACTGATGCGTCTGCTATTGGTGTAGGTGCACGATTCATGCAAAATACTTTTAGAACATTTTTGTTTACAATCGATTAAAGCTGTCGTTCTACTATAATTGAAAGGTAAAATGATAAAATGTGGTTGTGATAGTTGAGTACACGCTTAAAAAAACAAAAAAAACTACTATAGAGGCAGTTAATTTACCTAAAGTATTCATACCTTCTGAAATGTTGATCGCGTGTCCCATGTCGATGACCCAAGCGTTTTCATAACGTTGAAAGTTGCCACCCAATTAACGTCTTTATTAATAACTTAATTACAAAACTAGTATTTTGTCACGTTATTAATGACCTAGACCTGTCGCAATACCCTTCACATGAATTTTATTTATTACTTTTTTGTAGACTTTCCATTGTCAGCTGTTCTTTTGAAACAACGTGGCTACAAAAAGCATTGATAGAATTAACAATAATGCTTATGAAGTGTTATGGTTTTGTCAACGTTTTGATAGCGTTTATTAACAGTAATGGCGGGCCACCCTAGGCGTAGGTACTTTTTCGAATCAAATCGGAGAAAAACTGGGAAAGGGCTGAATTTTAACTACCCGAAACCGATGTGCGTGCATGACTCGATGTATGAATGTTGCAGAAGCGAAATAAATTTGTCAAGATCGTAGCAAGTAGAAAGAAGTGGTCTCTGCCTGCCCCTATGGGAAACAGGCGTGATTTAATGTATGTATGTATGTATATAATAAATTATTTTAGCACAAAGACAGAGAAATTGTTTTACATCCTTATAATCAGGCACCAGGAATTCCCGAAAGAATTCCGCTAACAATATCTACGCGGTCAAGGTTACATACAAAAGTTATTGGCTCGTGCAAAACAACGCTAAGGGATTATCCACTTTGCTTTTACTCCTTTCGCTATAGTATTGATTACGACTTGGCCGAACTGTCTAGTTAATAAGAGCTATCAATGTTATTAGTTTGATGAGTAAGTGTGTGTGTGTGTCAGTCTGTGGCAGCTCTTAAACGTATGAACCAATTTGGATGCAGTTTTTTAATTTGATAGCAAGTTTTTTAGCGGAGTTTTATTAAAATCGGTATACCGTTTTTGAGATATTGAGCTTATAGGGGGATAAAAGCTCCCAATATAACGGTGACTGACACCTACTTTCAAAGCTGATATCTCTTAATTTATACTTTTTAGTGATCATAATTATGCTGTTATGTAGTCCCACTTCTTCATCATTTGTAGGTCAATGCATCCTTTTCTTTAATAAATTACCTGACGTTGTTTTAAAGTTACCATTTCCAGTACTTAAAACTTACTTGAAAAAGTCGTTGATGTCTAAAGCTTACTATAGGGTCGAAGACTATCTAACAGATAAAAATGCTTGGCCAACACCTAAATAATTTAATAATAACTTAGTCATAAAATATGTAAATATTTGTATATTGTCTAGGGGACACGGTTTCTGTAGGAGAATGTATCGAAACTTTAATGCAGGTTGTTTTGCACCGTCACAGGTAAGTATAACTTGTATACTTTCATTTTTTTTTATTACTGTTGCTTATTAGTTTTGTGACAATTCTGAGTTTTGACACATTTTCCTGCTCAACTACGCATGAATATATTAATTTTTGGTTTTATATGAGATTCATTGTTTCATATAATGCTAGGTTAAGTTTATTATTGTTTAATATCATTAGCAATATTTAAAAAACGACTTACTGTTGAGTTTCTTGCGGCGCTTCTTCTCAGCAATGGTCTCTTGTGAAGCGCTGGTAGATTTTTTTGACGTGTAAATGTGCCCGTGCGGCCTACTTACTGAATAAACATCTTTTATCTTTTTTTTTTTATCTTATTTAATAAGAAACTATACTCGTAGAACATTTCAAACTCGCCGCAAGTAACGCCGTATTACAGAAAACTAAACCAAATTATGCTGATAGTGTGTAAACCTACGCAGTGCCGCGTGCCGTATGCGACACGTTTTTAAAGTGTACGGACAGACGTGCTCATTACTAGCATGAAAGCATGCTTTTATTTAGCAAGTGCTCATTAGTAGCACGTGTGTAATGTAATGAGCATGCTTATTTAGAGCGTGCTCAAAAATCAACCGACGTTTGATTTTCGAGCATGCTACCTGAGGCGCGGGTAGAAGGGGGCGTGCTCCGAGCGCGTCTGAACAGTCGGTACGTTTGCTTTGAGCATGCTTATTTATGAGTATGCTTAGAGCAAGCATGCTTATTGCTGGCAAATGTGAACAGTTGCATGAGCATGCCAACTTTAAGCAAGCATAAAAGCACGCCTTTTTTGAGCACGTCTGTCCGTACCTTAACGCATACGCATCTACACCGACGCGTAAAATACGGTGACGTTGCGTAAACAAAAGAATGGGTCATGGTAATAACATGGCGTTAATTTTGACGGAACTTAATTTACGCACCGTTAAGCTCTGGTGTGGTCGCTCCCTTATTTGGATAACATTTCACTTAAGTCCTGAGTACCGACAGCGCCATCTAAAGGTTACGTCTGAAATTAATTACAATGTTTTGTTACGAGGGAAAGATTTCAGTTACGTGTCGAACCTATTCCTAGTTTCGCTAGATGGCGCTTTCGTTAATTTGTAGGAACTTAATTGAGAAAAAGAACATTAAGCTAAAATTATTATGTCATTGGATAGCAAAAGCTGTTATTGTAAAATATACCGTTTTCTATATAAAATAGGGTAATTAATTCGTGAAAATGAATAGCTCTTTTAAGCCAGCTGAATACACAAAAAGTATCAACCGCAAAAACTTATTAAACAAGAAGCAATCTTATACATGAACCTTTAAGATTACAACAGCATTGATAAAAATGTCCCTTACTACGTTTTTTTTAAACTCTAGTAATTATAGAGTGAAGTGTGAACTAGACATGGCTTCTAAAAATATCGCTTGCTCGTGGATAAGCGATTAACGACTTTAATTGGTGACAGGTGCGTTTTAAAATAAATGAAGCGTCTAAAACCGAAATAGATTGGACGGTTCTCCTTAATAACGATACCTATTTATTTTAGTATTTTCTGTGGGTAATTAATTATTGGAGTGTTGAAGTTAAGAGTTAAAAATCCAGCCAAGCGTGAGGCGGATTCTCACACGAAAGGTACCATTCTTGTAAATGTGACCCTATTACTAAGACTCCGCTGTCCGTCTGTCCGTCTGTCTGTCACCAGGCTGTATCTAAGGAACCATGATAGCTAGGCATTTGAAATTTTCACAGATGATGTATTTATGTGGCTGCTATAACAACAAACACTAAAAAAAAGGGCTTCCATACAACAAACGTGATTTTTAATAGATAATGGTATGGAACCCTTCGTGCGCGAATGCGACTCGCACTTGGCCAGTTTTTATTTTATTTGTTCTTATAGCAGATGCATGTTGTAGTTTTATTCACTTTTTGAAAATTTGATGTTCATGATCATGATTCATGAATAATATTGTTAACATCGACCAAAATAGCCAAAAAAACACGTTTCTTGTATGCCTTAGGAAGTTTCCGAATATTGATTATTTTGACAGCAATTACAGTCAACTTCATCAAAGAAACTAAACTGTTAAGGTTTTAAGCTGTCAGCAAGTACCTAGGTATCGCATAAATGCCAGACGAAACAAAGTACCTATATTGCACTTTTCAATTGTTTTTCAGACGCCATCATTCCAAATTCGAAATTTGCGTTCGTTTACGAATTTTACGATAACGATCATCGTAAAGCCAACGCTAAGCGAGTCCGTAAAATTGAGACATAAATGTATTATTATTGGGACGGTAATCTATTCGTGACGACCCGTGGGCGACGAGATTTAACGCTCTTTTGTTAAACAGTCTGCCCTCCTACCAATAGCAGTATCTCAAATTCAATTTCCAAAGCAGTTTTAATACCACTGTCTTAGTAATACGGTTGATTTTACTACAGCGGTTTTATCTGAGCTAAGCCTAAGCCTAAGCCTAAGCCTAAACCTATATTGGCTCAGAAAGATAACAGAGGTGTCATACAATATGTTTACTGTATTTATAATAATACATATCAGGAGACTATGTCACACCAATTGGCCTACTCTCAAACTAAGCCTCATGCTTGTACTATGGGTACTAGGCAAGGATATAAATACTTATATAAGGTTTCAAGACATTTATTCTCATATAAGACATACATCACTTCCATGAGAACATGGATATAATATAATACAACAAAAAAAAAAGTTGCCACCGCAAGAATGCAAAATAATAATAATAATAATAATAAATGACAATGAACGACAACAAGAATAAAGACATGCAAATATTAAACAGTGGTGAACTACTATTTACTTTACAGCTTTATGGGTGAGACCCATTCAACTCATTCGTTAGTTTAGTAGTTTATATAGAGAAATATATCTTTAAATACATAAAAATAATCGCGCTCATCACACAAAAATCAGCCCTTACCAGGATTTGAACCGAGAACCGCAAGCTTCGTAGGCAGGGTGACTACCAACTAGGCCAGCGCGTACACATTACTACGATTATACTCGCACTACATGGTACTAGATCTGAGTATGCAACATAGTTCCACATAGCCATCAAACTGACATTATTTTGTTTACACAGTGATGGCAGACCCCCCTCCGCCGACCCCCGCCGCGGGCGCAGAGGAGCCGGCGCCCGCGCCGCGCAAACAGGCCCGCCCCCGCGGCAAGCCCCAGGTCGAGAAGCCCAAGCGCAGCTTGTTCTGCTTGGGGCTGGACAACCCACTCAGGAAGATCTGTTACGCCATCGTGGAATGGAAGTATCCTTTTAAACTGTAGTAACTAGTAGACATGGTATTTAATATTAAAAGTAGGTACAGTCAAGCGCATTAACATCTATACAGCCAGATCTTTTACTCCTAACTCGGTCACTTTCGGCCCTTGAGGTTCAATCGGAAACCCGTTGCTTTCCGAGGAGCTCATTTTCGGTATGGTCAATCCTTTATCATTGTGTTAGAGTACATACATACATACATACATACCTTAACGCTTGTTATCCCAGAGTAGGGTAGGCAGAGCTACAGAATCACGTACAACTTTAAAAACTTGTTAACAATTCAGTAACCACATTTTGCAAAAATAGGCTAAGATGTTTACCAGCGCATTAGTGACAGGTTGCACGCTCGTCGCCTAATAGTGCCACTAAAAGCCTTTATTCCGTTAGTCGCCTCTTACGACATCCACGGAAAGACATGGGGTGGCACTATTCTATTTTAACCCGGCAACCACACGGGCAAGTACCTAAAGGTTCTAAGGTTCTACATTTGTATGTTCTATTGTGTTAAAGTAAGAAAGGTTTTAATCCTTATTAATGGCATTCACTGCTTGTTTAATAAGGTGTATTCGCCAAGGTTTCAGACGGTCATGTCAACATTTTTTTTTTTATGGCACAGGAAGGCAAACGAGCACACAGGCCACCTGATGGTAAGTGGAAACTGTGACCCATAGACATTCGCATTCACAAGTCTGCAAATGCGTTGCCAACCCTGAGGACTAAGATGGAATGCCTCTATGCTAGTCATTTCACCGGCTGTCTTATCCCCAAACCGGAACACAACGATGCGAACACTGCTGCTTGGCGGTAGGTTAATGGAACTTACTAAAGAAATAATTGCACGGATTTCAAACGCGATGGCAATTTTTTCATTATACAAAGTTTACTCAGCTCCACGCGCTTTTATCAAGTCCAAAAAGTTATTCTTTCACGTAATCCTCAACATGATTAAAATTATTTTCTCAGAATAGAATATAAACTAAACTAGTGCTCGTAATATCCAGCGTTCTTGTATTTCAATAAACTTTAAGTAAACAAAACAGTCTCCCACGTTAGTATCCGAACAATAAAGATATTTTCATCCGTTAATGATTTAATTCGGACGTTAACGACGTAGACGTCACGTCTGGTGAATAAACACGAAAATAAGCGTTTAATACGTGAATATTTAATGAGATGATGTCAATATTTTTCTCACTATACTAAGTAATTCGAATGTGCAGTCGCGGCATGAAAAGGTTCGTCACTATTGGACCTTAATAGCATTGAAATAGAGTCGAAAAGTGACGAACCTTTTCATACCGTGACTATACTACGAGAGCTATTTACACACTTTAAGCTCAACCCCTCTTTTACACGAGAGGGTCGTTAAAATAGTATACATTATTTAATTTGTGCCATGATGTATAATGAGATTAATGAGGTAAGGGTTAAAAAATATAATGGTTTGTGTCACTTACACCGTTGATGCTCTTACCCCACCTGGAGCAAGTGCTTCTACGGGGCAAGTTCGTCAAACCAACAATATCTCCTAAAAAATTAAATGGTTTGTGTCACTTACCCCGTTGATGCTCTTACCCCAACTGGAGCAAGTGCTTCTACGGGGCAAGTTCGTCAAACCAACAATATCTCCTAAAAAATTAAATGGTTTGTGTCACTTACCCCGTTGATGCTCTTATCCCACCTGGAGCAAGTGCTTTTACAGGGCAAGTTCGTCAAACCAACAATATCTCCTAAAAAATATATGGTTTGTCGCACTTATCCCGTTGATGCTCTTACCCCACCTGGAGCTAATGCTTCTACGGGGCAAGTTCGTCAAACAAACAATATCTCCTAAAAAATATATGGTTTGTCGCACTTACCTCGTTGATGCTCTTACCCCACCTAGAGCAAGTGCTTCTACGGGGCCAGTTCGTCGAACCAACAATATCTCCTAAAAAAATATGCAATGTCGCACTTACCCCGTTGACGCATTTACCCTACCTGACCTTACACTAGTTCGTAGTGATCCTGCCTACAATGTAACAAAAACAAAACAAGTACAAAGGCGAACTTATCCTTTTAAGGGATTATTTCCAGTTAACCCGTGTTGATTCCATGTATTCCCGTGGATGTCGTAAGAGGCGACTAAGGGAATAAGGCTTCTAGTACTGTTAGGCGATGGGCTTGCCACCTGTCACTAATATACTGGGAAACATATTAGACTTCTTGTGCAAAATGTGGTTACAGAATTATCAAGAAGTTTTAAGACTTGTTGGTAATTCTTTAGCTCTGCCTACCCCACTCTGGGAATGAAGGCGTGAGTTTATGTATGTATGTATGTAACCCGTGTTGATTTAAAAAAATGTAGAATAAGTAACTTAATGACAAACAAATAGTCATGAATATATTTACCTATACATATAAGTATGTTTATCGTTTTCTAGTACCCATAGTACCTGCAAGCCTTGAGCAAAGTTTGGGACTAGGTAAATTTGTATGAGATTGTGCCGTTTTTTCCTTAACAATAGCTTCAGACCGTTCGAATACATGATATTGACGACGATTTTTGCCAACTGTATAGCCCTCGCCGTGTTCACGCCGTACCCCGCCGGAGACACGAACCAAACTAATCAAATATTGGTAAGTATTTCATTTTTATATTGAATTCTCTATTAAGTTAGTCATAATCAGACCTAGGAATATACGGGGCAAAATTAAATGATAGCTAGGGATTGTCTATATCGATAAACTCAACTATCGATGCTTTTCCCATTTACTAGTGATCGCTCCATGTTTTGTTTGAAAAATATTTTCAAATTGAAAGTAAGAAAATAAAATATCAACAAAATTCTGGTTATTCTTTGTTTTAAAAGGATTCTTGAATCTTCATTCATAATCACCGTGTATTTTTTTCTTTATTGTATATTTTAGAATTACTGTCCCATTTACTATTGTAAAAAAGGCGTTAATTTTCTCCATCTCAACTGATGGAAGGCAAATCAAAATAAAATATACACACTTACAAACAATGGTGGGGGCGATCACTAGTATATGGGAAAATCATCGATAATTGAGTTTATCGATAAAGGCAATCCCTAGCTGTCATTTAATTTTGCCCCGTATATTCCTAGGTCTGTTCATAATAAATAATGTTGAAGTAGAATAGTCAACAATAAACCTTATAGTTTCGCCATATCCGTCTGTCCGTCTGCTCACCGTTTAATTCAGAGACTCACAATAAAATAACATTATAAATTATAACATCGAGGGAGGTATATTTTTTCGCTAAGCAAACGAGGACACAGGCCAATTGATGGGACCCTATCTCACTTTAATCTTCGGAGTCGGCCATCTTAAGTCCGCACATGCGTTGCACACCCTGAGGACTAAGATTCCATGCCTCTATATGCTAGTAATTTCACCTATTGTCTTATTCCCACACGAGAATACAAAAATTCGAATATGGCTTTGCGGAAGGTTAAAGGATGTGTGAGACTGCCCCCTGATATTTATTTATTTACATACATCATGCATTAAATCACGCCTGTTTCCCAGAGAGGTAGGCAGTGACCACTTCTTTCCACTTGCTACGATCTTGACAAATTTCTTTCGCTTCTTAAACATTTATACATCGAGTCATGCACGCACGTCGGTTACGGGTACTTAAGATTCGGCCCTTTTCCAGTATTTCTCCGATTTGATTCGAAAAAGTACGCCTAGGGCGGCCCCTTCCGACCCTTCCACTCACTTTCGATCTGTATATCTCTTTCGTCAATCTTCTTTCGTTCATCCTTTCCAAATGACCGAACCATCGAAGCATGCCCTTTTCAATCTTAGTCACTACATCTTCTTTCATTCCCCATTTCTCTCTGATTTTTTCATTTCTAACTCTATCAATCAGTTTCACACCACACATACTACGCAAAGAACGCATTTCAACATTTTATCTATTTATTTATTTAATTCCAGGAAAAGGTAGAATGGGTATTCATGGTCATCTTCACAGGAGAATGCATTCTAAAGATCATCGCGTACGGGTTTCTGTTCCATCCTGGTGCTTACCTTCGGAATGCCTGGAACAGTTTGGATTTCACCATCGTCAGTATTGGGTAAGGCATCTGAACTTGCTCCAGTGACATTAGGTCTAAACAGAAAATCGTCAAGTTGAAAGGACCAATTTGACGCTGGGCTAAAATTTTTACTATACAAAGTGAATTTAGGGTAAAGCCAGACGAGCGTAATTTTGTGAGTTGTGAGTCGCGTAATTTCTGCTACATTTAGTTTGTCAACGTTTTGATAGCTCTTATTTACCTGACAGTAATGGCGGCTGACGTCAAAACAGTACCATAACAGGTCAAAGACGATATCTTTATAACCGCCGCGAATAGAGGCTCTGCACTATTTTTAAAACTAGCATTACTTTACATTCTTCATGTTATATCACGAATAAATGTTTTACTTTTTGTCGATGTTTTTCAAGTTGTCATTTTTCTCATGGTGTAAAATCATTAAATGATGATGAAATCTTGTTTCACAGTATACTGAGTATTCTAATGCAGCACCTTGTCAAAGACAAGTTCGACGTGAAGGCGCTCAGAGCGTTCAGAGTGCTGAGACCTCTGAGGCTCGTATCTGGAGTTCCCAGTAAGTATCTTTAACTTATAATCTGCTTGTGTGCTACCATTTTTAGGGTTCCATAACCAAAGAGTTCCAACGGGTGCGTTAAGAAACTTGTCTAGCCTCAAAGATGCTTAACGCTATCGTAAACGAGTTTCGATAACTGACAAAATGTATGACAGCTTACGTCAATCTTATACGGACGCCGAATGCATCTCGTCTAGGGGCTCAGGCCTAGTTGCTCAAATATTTCAAAGCCTCATGTCAAATTAAAAAAATGCAAACTTCATACTAAACAAAGTCTCTTTTAATGTAGGTACGATTTGTATCGGGTGTTGCCGACGATGGCATCAGTGGCACGACTTTCAGGTGCCGGCCAGAGCTTTGGCGTTCAAAAGATTAATTATTTCTAGTAGCTACTGAAATATAATTTACAACTATGTACCTGCTCAGTAAGCATTTTTTAAGAGGCGCGAGTAGGTGCCACATTTTTCTCAAATTCTTCATATGGCACCATTTTTACCTATGAAACACTAAAATCTTCGACGGCTATTGTTTGAATGTTAGGCAGTTATAGCGGCGACACCGTCGACCGCTATTACATTTGTTGCCATCCTTGTTTAGCTGTCATTGCATCTTCTACCTTACAGGTAATGCAACAAGGTCTATATTGAACTGATGTTTACGTTCGTTTATCTTCGGCATTAGTCAGCACCTGTCTGCGTGGACGAAGATGGCCGACGTAAGTTATATTTGTGGTTTTACTGTACTTACTTGGAACTCTATCTGCTTCCAGGTCTCCAAATTGTGTTGAACTCCATTCTGAAGGCCATGGTACCATTGTTCCATATTGCTTTCCTGGTGCTTTTCGTCATCATCATCTACGCCATCATTGGACTGGAGCTGTTCTCTGGAGCCCTTCATGAGACGTGTTTTACAGATGATGGTATGTTCTTTGAGCGTTTTCTTCTTATAAAAAGATGAAAATTAATTCTTCACTTTTACTGAACTGAACTGAACTGAGTTGAGAAGAAACCCCGCAAGAAACTCATCGGTCAATCATTCTTAACCCCCGACGTAAAAAGGGGGCCGGTGATTATGACTTTGTACGCATAGAGTTACTTTCCAGCTTCTCCCCCATTTCTTCCCGTTGAAGGTAGGTTTTGGAAAATCCTTTCTCAGTGCACCCCTAGAGCACCCAAAAATATTCCCTCCAAATTTCAAGTTAGGGCTGTGCGTTGATAGGGTGGTTAAACTAGTAATGGACAAGACCCAATGATAGACACTTGATTCTTATTTTACAGAAAATAAGTGCTATTCATTTGTTTCGCAACAATCGATTTAGGACCGTATGAAATTTGAATTAAGAGTGAAGTGCCCATTACTGGTGCTTGTCAGCTAAAAGTGTCCACCATTGGTACCGTCACCCTATATCAACAAACAGTTTAGCATTTTATAAATACCGGGTGGAAAAAAACGAGGGACTTTTAAGAAAACGGGGAATTGTTTAGGTCTTGTAATTAACTATATTAAATTTTCTAACCGTTTTAGAGATACAGCTATAGTAAGGGAAAATCTGCACAGTAGCAACCCTGGCAAGTAGATCCGATGACGTTGCCCATTTCCAGGCCTTGCTAAAGTAAGGACACAAGCAAGAAATGGAATAGAGCCACGAATTCGTAACTTTCTGAAGGATACTGATCCATGAAGTCATATTTCAGGAAAGTTCAATTAAATTTGAGTTGTAAAATGTAGGTAGTTAAGTTCAATTTTGAGCGACATGAATGTGGTCGATGAAATGTACTATGCCTGGAAAAGGGTGGGCCCGCCAGCGTGCATAATACGACACGGTGGTACTTTTGAGCATCGCATGTAATGTGAAGCTGATGACATGTGTCAATTTAAAATGTAAATAACTTTGAACTAGTAGTACTTAGTAAGATGGTCACTGATATTAAATTGATTAATTTTAATCATTTTGTTTTACTTTTAAGTCCAGCTTTACAATTATAATAAATCGATTGAAGATCACTTGATAACACTGTCCTTTCAGCTCAGTCCCTCGTTTTGTTCCACCCTGTATAGATAAATACTTGTGCTAACGGTACTTCCGAATCTCATTCTAATCGCGGTCTGATAATAATAAATAGCATACGAATTAAATTTAATTTTGTATGCACACAGTCGTGACCAATTTATAACTAAGTACTTATAACTATTTATAACGATTTGTATTGTAACGATTGTCACTATTATTACTGTAATACATAATTATTATAGGTTATATTATGACTGACAGTTTTTTTTCTTGAATTGTACCTAGATATCTAACTAATATCTTAGCCCTACCCCTTTTTTATGATAATTGCTGAATATCAGCGCTGCGGTTTTAAAAAATCGTGGCATAGGCTGAGCCTGAGCCTTTTGCCACCCCAATATTCTGTCTCTGTATTGTATTATTGTTTTGTTTTTATTTTAATTTTTGGATTGTAATTATGATTGTTAGAGGGTGGATGTGAAATGTCTGTATGGTGTAATTTAGTTTATTTTCGTGAATGTTTAAAATTGTGATGTAATGTAATGTATAGTAGGATTTATTTAAAATGTCGGAATTCACTTAAGAGCTTATCTTCCAATGAATGGCTGTTATCTATTGTGAAGCCCGACCGCTAATTAGCAGTGCAAAATGAATCACATAAATAACAAAAGATTTCATATAAATAGCAACTTTACCGCCTAAAGAATAAAGTTCAATTTATAATGGCAAGTCATTCGAGATAGTACTGTTTGAAATTGAACTGTTTGAAATTATACCTGTAATGTGTTTATGTAATGTGGCAACAAATGTATTTTGAATTTGAATTTGAATTTTAAAAACTATCCAACCACATGTATTGTCATAAAGGCAATATGGTTTTTTCCAGTAGAATAGAGGTTCTGGTTCTGGTCATCATGTCATGTACTTTTGTGTTATTTCAGGTAAAATGATGGATGATCCATTTAATTGTAATAGCGAACCTGATTTTAATGATCAAAAGTGTTCGGCTGAAGGCATGTACTGCCATGACTATTGGGCGGGACCAAATAATGGAATTACCAATTTTGATAACATTGGCTATGCGATGTTGACAGTGTTTCAATGTATCACCTTAGAGGGCTGGACCGACATTATGTATGCTGTGAGTATCCCTTAGTATGACATTTCATTTTTCTTTATATTTTACATTATAATTAAATTTATGATTATAATAGTTAATGAAATGGAATTTTAAATTTTTAAATATAATAATACATACATACATACATAAACTCACGCCTTCATTCCCAGAGTGGGGTAGGCGGAGCTACAGAATTACCAAGCACTCTTAAATAATTTGTTGATAATTCTGTAACCACGTTTTGCACAATCAGGCTAAGATGTTTACCAGTGTATTAGTGACAGGTTGCAAGCCCATCGCCTAAGAGTACTAGAAGCCTTTATTATTCCCTTCCCTTCCAATATAATAATAATAAATTAAAATGAAATTAAATTGAAATTAAAATAGATTTGACTATATTGCTATGTATAAGTTCGTATAATGCACGCAATTGTATGGTGTACAAAATTATGGAAGAATTAAATGCTTTTTTTTGTTTTTAATTAAACATTAAACAAATTAAAAAAAGTTAGTAGGTATTGATTTCTCTATTAAAGGTTTATGGTTGTTTGATACAGTCCGTGAGCTCCTAAAAAAACCTTCGGATTTTAGAAGATTTTACTTCGGGTATTGACGATGACACGCGATCGGGATATCCGGTCCTATTCTGTTACCAACTTGCAAAACTTTTCGAAGTTACCGTAAAAAGATAATATGTAAAGAATAACCAAAATTACGTTTATTTATCTTTTTCTAATTTTAATACAATTATGACTTTTTGTCATGATACAAAAAAAAACAAAATCAGTATTTGCGAATTCTTTCATCTCTGATGCGTAGTAAATTGTGAATGTCGTAAATTTTCAGATTTCCAATGTGAAAGGCGACACATGGCCCTGGATATATTTCGTGACGTTGGTCATATTTGGCAACTTTTTCGTCATGAACCTGATTCTCGGTGTGTTGTCTGGGTAAGATATTGCTGTCTCTTTTTAATAACTTCTTAACATAAATATGTTTATTAATATAATGTTACTTACTTTTAAGTATTATTGTATTTAATAATTGAAAAAAATACCTTCTGCTGGAGTTTCTTGCGGCGCTTCTTCTCCGCAATGATGCTCTTGTCCGAAGCGCTTATAGATTCACTCCTTATTACCGACGCGTAAAAGGGCCCTCAATGTGGCCAATTTACTAAAAAAATATTTTGAATCTGAATTTTGAATTTGAATACAATTACAATAAAACTAAATTAAAAATATTGTCACATAAATAAAAACTAACTTATTAAAAGTAAAACTGATTATAACTATGCTAAATAAGATTAACTTTAAAACTAAATCAAAACTTAAAAAGAGAGAGCCCCCGTGGCGAAGTACCACAGATGCTAGCAGCATTTCCTCGTTGAATAGCAATGCTGATACGCTGCCCGAGGAAGCTGCCAGCTCTGTGGTGTCCGGTTGTTTCTATTAGCCATTTTGAAATGTCCTTAAAAAGGCTAATAGCACTTTTCTAGTGAAGGAGTTATGTGTCATTATATTTATGAATCTGTTCAAATTCTATCTTCGCAAAAAAAAATACGATCAAAATTCTGGGGCGCTAGTTAAAAATGGTTTAAGTCGATGTAACTTTTACTCAAAATGGTATATACATAAACAGTATTAGACTTAAACCCTTTTTCACTTGATCTTCAGGATACTTAAACCCTTTTACTCTAAGACTCCAGAATTTTACCCAAAAATCTTCTGGCAGCAGTTTCACATTCCACAAATTGTCTTTCTTTTTGTCGCCTAGTAATTACCGATATAGTCAACTAGAATCTTGTCAAAAAGCGCTATACCGCTTTTCGATTCTATTTGAATGATGGTAAGGCTCAAAAGTGATAAAGGACTATCTTGAGCGACTATTACTGCATGTAAATTCTATATAATATAACAAGCGGCGTAAGACAGGCCCTTGTGGCAAACCTTTGGGGAGGCCTGTTTCCAGCAGTGAAGGATTTCGGCTAAATGATAATGATGATGATGATGACGATGATGATGATGATGAAGACGACGACGACGACGACGACGACGACGATAACGATGATGATGATGATGATGATTATGATAAAGTATAACAAGGCATCGCAATGAAACGCCATTTTTATATTAGTATTGTATTTTTCGGCAATTATTATCATTAATACAAACGCTGTATCTTCATTGTGTATTTCAGAGAGTTTTCAAAGGAAAGAACGAAAGCAAAAAATCGCGGTGATTTTCAGAAGTCGAGGGAAAGACAGCAGTTCGAGGAAGACCTGAAGGGCTACCTGGATTGGATAACGGTGGCCGAAGAGCTGGACCTAGAGAATGATCAGGGGCAAAAGGAAGAAGACCAGGACTCCCCAGGTACAATTACATACATATATCTAAGACATCCATACGTATGTTTATCAGTACCTATATATTAGTGACAGAAGAAGCGATTTTTTTTTTTCAAGATCGTAGCAAGTGGAAAGAAGTTGTCTCTGCCCACCCCTCTGGGAAACAGGCGTGATTTAATGTATGTATGTATGTATTAGTGACAGGTTGCTAGCCGATCGCCTAATAAAACTACAAGCTTTTATTCCCTTAGTCGCCTCTTACGACATCCACGCGAAGACTTAAGATCATTAACTTCTTAAATTATAATATATAATAGTAATAATTAAATTAAATTAAAATTTGCATCAGCTTACGTCCCAAAGGGTATAGCTATAGCAAGATAGCCTAAGAAAAATTGCGCCCAGCGTTTTTGGGTCGAAACTATAATCAAACGATGCCTTTTGAGGAGGTTTATACCCTGCACAAAGTTTCATCCCTCTGTTACCATCTGGGGGTGAAAAACACTCAATTAACCCCAAAACTGTTTTATTTATTTTTTCCTAAACTATGAAAGTGACGAATTTCATTTTTTTTTAAATATTAATGAGACTAAAAGCTATGTGTTTAATAGTACATTGTGTATTAAGGTCGGTAAGTAAGGAATTACGATCGAGGCTCTAGTAGAAATACACAAGTCAGCACAACTATTATTACGAATTACTTGAACTTTTTTTAAGCGGATGGCGGGCGGACTCCACAGATTATACAAATGTTTCGTTCAGAAACGTTAAGGGCAAATACTTACGTAGGTCGTAGGTATACATACAGCCCTGAAGGAGTGTAAAAAAAAACGACGTTTTGTTACAGAAAACTATTAAAAACGATTATTAAGAATATAAATTGAGTATTTAAGTAACATGTAGCGAGATTGCAATAAAATTCCTGTTTAAATAACATTTTAAGACAATTTTTAATTGCGTGTAAACTTTTTGCTTGAACTTGCATGACCTGTGTGCTGTGCTATAAATTAAAAAAAAAATACTTACCGACCTTGGGTTTCATGGTAAGAAGAAAGGTCGAGGGTTTTATATGGGGCATTGCGGCCAAGTTAACCTGTATGTTTAGATACTGTTTACATGCAAGTGTGATGAAAAAATATGACCCTCCTAACCATTTAAATTCATGTAAAAAAATAAAAAATAAAAATAAAACACTCTGTATAACAAGTTCATCAAGCTCATGGTACACACACCATTTTTTTTAAAAATATGAACCAATTTATAGGCCAGAAGGAACATTGCGAAACCTCGTATCAAGAATTATTATAGGCGGAAATTGGATTGCCGGACTCGTATTTAACCACCTCGTCAGACAATCTCCTACTTTCCTTCCTTTTTAATCGTACTTTAATGGTGGTTACAGGTAAAATGGACAGGAAGAGTAACGACGGCTCCCAAACTAACATGAATGCGAATGGGGAGCAAGCTGCCTCGTGCCAAGTGTATTTCAGGAGATTTGACAAGGTACTAGGTTTATATTAAATTTTTACATTAACAAGACAAGGGGCATTACCATGATATACTAACTAAAGCCGTTCAGATTAGGTTGAAAGAAAGTGACAGAGCTGTGTAACTTCTATGGCGCTATCCCTTCTGGGTCTGGGTCACTAGATATTTGCGGTGAGTAAATGGATGCGAGTTGTATGGGTGTGGTTGTATGACATAGTTTTTCCAGCTGCATACAAAGTTATATTTTGGTAATTGAAAAAAAAATGGTATTTACGTATATCCGGTGTTTTTGAATGTATGTATGGTTGGGCTGGTGGTATATGATTATTTCCTGCCCAGATGGGTATGGTGGGGGCCGGATCCCCCACCTAACAATAACAGCAAGAAACGGAGGCGGCCATGCCACTCAACTTTGACAAAACTAATTATACTGTTGAAGCTTCTAGTCTAGTTTAAGAGCTGGTCCAGGGATTCTATTTCTCTCTGCAAAACCATATTGATTTTGTCAATCTATCGTACTTTCAACGTTATGATAGCTCTTATTTACTTGACAGTATACATGTATACATCTATATATCATATCTATATATCATGTATATATCTATATGATTTTGTCGAGTAGTATAGAGCTCTAGATAAGGCGTTTTACGAGCGTTCTCGATTATTAAATACCCGATAATACACGTAGTATAATAAACTAGCTGCCCGCCCTCGCTTCGCTCCGGTAAATGAATTTATACCAGAATTTATATTTAATTTATTTAGCTGTTGGTAATTCTGTAGCTCTGCCTACCCCACTCTGGGAATGAAGGCGTGAAGGTATGTATGTATGTATGTATGTATTTATACATATAAACCTCTCTTGAATCACTATCCATTGATGAAAACCGCTTTAAGATCCATTGCGTAGTTTGAGAGATCTCAGCGCATACGCACCTTCAGAACAATAGTGACCTAATTCAAAATTTCTGCTTTCCAACTTCAAGTCATAAAATTATTATTATAGAGACCTAACTCGAAACGCAAGATTTCTGATTTAGGTCACTGTTGTTTTGAGTGTGCGATATATAGTTCGTTCGTCAAAATAGGGTGCGTGCTTTAATGAGCCAATAGAAATCGGTGTCGGTGACTTCAAAGTGATGTACTGCACACTATTTGGACGAACGAACTTGTACAGAGGGACAGACCCGTTTCTATTGCTTTTAAGCAGTTCCACGCATGTCAGAACTAAAATTGACATATAACATTTCAGGTGAACCGTCGTATGCGCAGGGCTTGTAGGAAGGCTGTCAAAACTCAAGCTTTTTACTGGGCTATTATTGTACTGGTGTTCCTCAATACCTTGGTGCTGGCTACTGAACATTATGGGTAAGTATTTTAACACCGGACGCTAAAAGAGGGGTGTTATAATAAGTTTGTCCGGTATAAGCACCGCAGATCTTAAGCGGTCGAACTAATTTGGATGAGTTTTTTTAAACATGAATGAATGAATAAGTTTATTTGTCCAAAGTGGGTGTACATCATGGTCTTAAATATAACATAGGCCCTCCACAATTTGCCAATGTACTGGCGTATATTTTAATCAAATAAATTACATTATCTAGAACAATTTTACAATAAACTTCACAAGAACCACAAAGTTAAATTTACTCATTTAGGAACTCATTAATGCTATGAAAAGATTTCTCTGTTAACGATGCCATCGTCATTTTCTTACTTTAAAAAATATCAGGTAGCTTATTATTATAGGTATATTGTAACTTTAAATTTGATATCAGGTATTCTATGCTAAGTTTTATGTAAGTCTTTTTTTATACCTGGTGGGAAGTAATCACCACCGCCCATAAACACCAGCAGTTCAAGAAGAGTTGTCTTTTCTTGAAGGCACCCATGTCATAACTTGCGGGAATAACCGCAGAAGGGAGATCATCCCACAGTTTCACTATACGGGGTAAAAGTGCCTAGTCAGACGCACGGTGGAAGAAAGCCATTGACCAGGTTTAATTTTTCGACCCGGTGGTATCTATTGCTTTTTGACATTCTTAGGCGCGTTATACTATGCCTAAATTGAATAATAAAGAACTTTGACTTTGACTTCGCCTTTAAAAAGATATTTAGTTAAATCTGGTATGGTTAAATATCGGGGGACCATGTCTTCAAAGCGACCTAGTCTCAAATTAAGCTCTAGGCTTATACTATGGTTACTAGATAAAGATTAACATTCTCAAACAAGATTCAAGTACAAATACTCACGATTATCATACTACTGCTGACGCGTCGTCAAAACTCGGTTTTAGCTTTTTTTTTTTTTTTAATCAGCCTGTTGAGTGTGTATGTAGAGAATAATATTTTTTTAATAGCGATAAGAATAACCAAAATAATGGGCCAGCAAAGGTTTGTTCCTCTTTCTAGCATAACAGTGCATTGTGTATATAGAACTTGACTTATAAATAAGATTGACTTTCATTTTTTTCATGTATGTTGACTTTTTACTATTAATATTTAATTCTATTTCTGACGACCTCAATTGTAACTGACATGTCATGTAATTTATACTGTGTTATATTAAGTACCTAATAAAATCTGAATCAGAATATCGGATGCCTGTCTAATTAGAAGTTTTAAATGCTTGTATCGTCCGTATGTCTTGGCCGATTTTAATTTCAACTGATTTGTGAAGTGATATGGATTAAAAAAAAAACGGTTTTGCATATTTTTTTGAGAACATACATACATACCTTCACGCCTTCATTCCCAGAGTGGGGTAGGCAGAGCTACAGAATTACCAACAACTCCAAAAACTTGTTGATAACTCTGTAACCACAATTTGCACAATTAGGCTGTTAGGTTGCAATTAGGTTGTTGAGAAATGTGTTTAAAATCCATGCATATCCCCTATTCTAGTCAAGACGAGTGGCTGGAGAAGTTCCAGAACAGCGCCAACTATTTGTTCGTGATCCTGTTCACCATGGAGATGCTGGTGAAGATGTATGCCCTGGGGTTTCAGGTACACCACCTCATTTCTCTCTCACTAACACCTCCAACATTATAAGGTTTCTGTTTTAATTCTAAACTGGGACTTGGGAAAATACGCGGAATAAGATGAATACTGAATAAATATTTTCCCTTTTCAATATTTTAAGTTCGGTATTTTTTTTAGATTTAGTAATTCATTTCTGTAAACCTAAAAAAATCTTTGCCCTCAAAATGAATCGAAATTGTCCACTTCTCTTATTCATCCTCACATTTTTTTTCCATCTTAGTTCTTTTTTAAGTGTAGAAAAATAATAATCGCTGTGGGTCAGGTCCGGGCTGTAGGGCGGGTGGACCCACACTTTGAATATCAGCGGTCGCTATGCATCGGTGATCTTGTGCATCGGTGCATTATCGTGAGGTTTAAGCATTCTCGAGACCTACCTTGCACTCATTTTCACCATGTCAAGATGATAGTGTAGGATCCTCAAAATAGTAGTATATCATACGTTAACGAATGCAGAAAACTATTTGTTTGTAAGATTAACACCTGCTTGTACAAGATTTTCGACTTTTTTTAACCATCTCTGACGTAGTCGCCTCAAACGGCCTTCCTGGCGAGGGTCATCTCTAATTGACTCTGTGCCATTTTCGAATAGATTAAAACACTTATGAACCATAGTTGACCAGGGCATTGATGCCTGTAAACAGTTTCCATTTCAGAAATAATTGATTACGGAGGTTTTCCATGGTTTAAAAGATACTTTATAACAGCGCGATATTCAATTTGCTGCATAGTCGCAGGTTTGTGACGAATAATTTTTTTATAAAGGCAATGTCTCCAAAATAAAGTGTTCACATTACAACCATGCAAAGAAGTTTCACAGAATTATGTAATCTTCTGCTTCATTTCGCGCCTTATTGGACCTCCCCTCGTACCTCGACGTTTGGACATTTCCTTGCAACACGATCGAAACGTCACACGAGTTACATATACTCGTGTGATGTTATTTATAACAGTAAGTGTGACATTGCGAAAGTTTAAAATAAACTTGTAAAATTTCAGAAATCCATAATATTGTTTGGTCGAAGTCCCCTCCCAGTATAAAATACCTAGGTTTCAAATAATCTATAGGTTAGGTTAGGTTAGGTTAGAATTGTGTCAAGGCGCGAAGCGCACAACCACGCGGAATAGGAGCTCCATCGACTTCGCCTCAAAAAAAACATTTGTCAACAAAAAGTTATTCCAAACAAATGTTATATTAAACAATTTTCCGACCAAACAATATTATGCTGAACAATTTTGATCAAACAATTTTTGACATCAAAATTTAGCCGGTTTACCGGCCACCCCCGGTTCTCGGCCACTAAGAAGTAAAACGATAATAATAAGAAAAGGTTACCTTACTCATTCAAAGAAACAATGTTATCCCATAAATTAATGTAACGCCGACACCTCCCAAAAATGTTCACTTAATAAGGTTTCAATTTATTGTCTCGTCAGTGCGCCAACGCAATTCAAACAGAGTGGATGTGCGTCTTAATTAGTGAGAAAAATAGTGCGCAACATTTTTAACGCTGTGAGTTAAAATGTTATTTATTTGGTTTTGGAAACATTGCTATTATATATATGTGTAGTAGATAAGTTGAATTAATGTTATTTGGATTTAAATATTCAATATATTAGGTATAATACATTTAAATTAGATGGCCGGGTAGCTAGATGCAATTTTGGATAGTCATTTGGTCCTCGGCCACCCTGCCGAGAATAGAATCGAAGCTCATGATCGTTATTTGATTACAATCGCTAGTAAATAACAATCTTTTTAATAAGTATGTCGTTAAATATTAAATAGAATACATCCTTAACTAGGTAGTTAACTGTCGGCCGCATGTTTATTAACAAAAACTTGATTAAAATCATGTTTTATTTTTATTGTATTTGACGACCGAGTACTAAATTCAGAATAGCTACTTTTCGGCCTTGGTAAATGTCATTGGCCGAAAAAAAAGAATATTTTATTGCGTTTTCGGCCAGTTACAAAAAATGTTAGTAAATCAATTTAATCA
Organism: Acleris emargana; assembly: GCA_927399475.2. Classification (NCBI taxonomy): domain Eukaryota; kingdom Metazoa; phylum Arthropoda; class Insecta; order Lepidoptera; family Tortricidae; genus Acleris; species Acleris emargana. The sequence goes on from OV656860.1 coordinate 11,599,055, forward strand.
TTTTTTTTTCTATCTACGTTCATCCTTATTTTGCTCCAGGTCTAAATATACTTCTTCATTGCTTTTATCCAAAGGGAGATATCAAAATAAGCAGAATAAATGTTGGCTGAAATCTAGCTTCTAAGAAGTTACTTTTCGGCCATAGTTGTTGCAATGGCCGAAAATGGACAGAAAAAATTTTAGTTGTCGGCCGTAATTTATTGAGCTATTAAGGACACAAAACATACTTTAAGTAAATATATATTATTTGATTTATATATTTATTTTTCTATAAAAACAAGATATCTCTCTATTTGAAATAAGAGTTATTAGAAAAATAAATAACAGAGGCCGAGAACTGGTTAAATAAGCGGCCGACAACAGAAAAAAGAGGCCGAAAGCAGGCTAAATCGCGGTTTTCTGATATTCTTTATTATATATAAAACTCCATGCAATTGACGACGGATTGTGCCACGTTTTTGAAAACTGCATGAAATTTTTGATAAAGAATTATTATAATGACCAAGTTTCGTCAAATGCACCATTCAGTAAATCCATCTTAATTCAAAATATTGCCTAACTGGCCGAAAACCGGCCAAACTACCCCACGCGGAATAGGAGCTCCATCGACTTCGCCTCAAAAAAAACATTTGTCAACAAAAAGTTATTCCAAACAAATGTTATATTAAACAATTTTCCGACCAAACAATATTATGCTGAACAATTTTGATCAAACAATTTTTGACATCAAAATCATTATTCATTAGACAAAACTTTCGTTTGCAAAAAAATATGTGGCGAAACAAAACGCATCGCATTGCATAAAACTACATCACGACGTTAAAACATCAAAAAAATATACACATAACAAACGCCTATACTCGTGTGATGTTATTTATAACAGTAAGTGTGACATTGCAAAAGTTTAAAATAAACTTGTAAGATTTCAGAAATCCATAATATTGTTTGGTCGAAGTCCCCTCCCAGTATAAAATACCTAGGTTTCAAATAATCTATAGGTTAGGTTAGGTTAGGTTAGAATTGTGTCAAGGCGCGAAGCGCACAACCACGCGGAATAGGAGCTCCATCGACTTCGCCTCAAAAAAAACATTTGTCTTCAAAAAGTTATTCCAAACAAATGTTATATTAAACAATTTTCCGACCAAACAATATTATGCTGAACAATTTTGATCAAACAATTTTTGACATCAAAATCATTATTCATTAGACAAAACTTTCGTTTGCAAAAAAATATGTGGCGAAACAAAACGCATCGCATTGCATAAAACTACATCACGACGTTAAAACATCAAAAAAATATACACATAACAAACGCCGTAGTAGACCACACATGGGCGAATTTTAAATACAAATCGTTTCAATCACAGAGCACATAACCGTGTAGAGGCGCGCGGTGATGATCAGTGCTCTGTGGTTTCAATAAACGTTACGGGTGGGATACAACCTGCGTAGACACGCTAGCCCCATCACATCTCCATCGGACCTCTAATAGGGCTGGTGCGGCAGCTGAAGCGGCCGAAAGCATGAAGGTAGGAAAATAGAATGGTCTCGGCCCAGAATATATGTTTATTTCATTCGGCGTCGAGACCCTTGGTCCACGGGGTCCTAGCGCTTGAAGCCTCTTCAAAGAAATTTTGAAGATGCTCATTGACGTCACAGGAGACCGAAGAGCTGGCAGTTTACTCGCTCAACGTATAAGTTTAACCATCCAGCGAGGAAATGCTGCCAGTATCTTTGGTACAATGCCTTAGGGGCCATTGTTAGATTGAATGTTTTAGTTAATTTATATATTTAGAGTTAGTCTTATTTAATTTTAGTTTTATTTTTCAGTAAAAATAATTTCAATAAAATTAATAATTGAGATTGGTCTATTTTCAGGGCTACTTCGTCTCCCTGTTCAACCGTTTCGACTGCTTCGTGATGATGTGCTCGATCATTGAGCTCGCTCTGACAGCGACGGAAACCGTCCCCCAGCTGGGCATATCCGTGTTGCGTTGCGTGAGGCTGCTGAGGGTGTTTAAAGTTACGAAGTAAGTACAATCAAAGTCATTTGATCTCTTCATATATCCAAGAGTCAGAAACAAATACTCGTGCTAATCACATAAATACTTGCCGATACCGGGGATCGAACCCGGGACCGTCAGCTTTGTAGGCAGGGTCACTACCAACTAGGCTATCGCGTCGTTCAAAATGAATAAATGTCTCCACTAAAGAACAGTATACCCAAGTTGAGTTCGACCAACGAGTCGTGACACACTTTTTTCAAGCTGTCACATTTTGAATCCAGTCATCCAGTCTTTGTGCATTTCGTGTTACCAGCTAGTGATGTTTCAAATTTGCCGCCAATTTTTTGTGTCACTATTTACTGGTGAGACTCTTTTACTAGGTTCACTAATGTTTGACCAAAAAATTATCGACAAATAGTCATTTGACAAACAACGTTTCACCAAATGATCATTTGGCAAACGAGACAATTGACAAAAGTATCATCTTACAAAAACTCACTTAGCAATTGATCATTTAGCAATTAGTTTACCTATTTCTGGGCAGAAAAAAAAACAACCTCGAAGGCCAAGGCGGGAGCCAAGCTCCCGCCTTTGCCTTCTAACCTAACCTATCCGAGTCGGTTATGCCCTGATACGTCTTCCTCGTAAAATGTAAATTTAACTGTTGATCATTTGGAAAAATAAGTCATTTGTAAAATGACTAGTAGTAAAATGATCAATTGACTTAACATTTTTTTGCAAGACGTTGTTTGTCAAGTGTAATTTTGCCAAATGTCTTTTGGTCAAACGGCAGGACACCCTTTTACTAGCATAGAGGCAGTCTTAGGATTGCGGTCTTGTGAATGCGAATGTCTATGGGTCACAGTTTCAATTACCATCAGGTGGTCTGTGTGCTCGATTGCCTTCTCCATGACATAAAAAAAAGTCAACTACTAAATTGCTATCTTCAGGTATTGGCGCGACCTTTCCAACCTAGTGGGATCTCTGCTGAACTCGATCCAGTCCATCTTCTCTCTGCTGCTGCTTCTCTTCCTTTTCATCATGATCTTCGCGCTCCTCGGCATGCAGGTCTTCGGAGGCAGGTTCGACTACGGTGCTGAGAAACAGAAGGAGAGACATAACTTTGACTCTTTCTGGCAAGCTGTGCTGACCATGTTCCAGGTGAGAGGCAAGCTGAACGCCAATGTCAGAATTACACGCAATCTTAATCATCTGTTCTAGTTTTTTAAACCCTGACGCAGTAAAAGGTGTGGTGTGTTTTACATGTTTATCTGTGTTTTGTGTATGTGACTTAATGTATATGTGTGCCTGTAAGACACAAACACACCGATTTTTTTAAGTTAAGTAGTTTCATCCGGGTGGTTCGCTAGGAGCCCTCTCACACCTAGCGTCTTTCGAATGTCAGCATCTCATTAACGCCCGCGCAGTGTCAACGCCGCGTTTGCGCAGCACCTTCACGACGTCAGTGGCGTCTATCGAACGTCGGAACGTCTTCTCAGCGCTCGTGCAGCGTCACTTCGGCGGGGAAAGGGCGCATACTGCATGGGCGCTGCGCAGACGCAGCGTCGACGCTGCGGGGGCGTTATTGAGACGCTTACGTTCGAAAGACGCTAGGTGTGAGGGGCTCAAGTTCCATTAAAAAGAAATCCCTGAAAGTACTCAAAGTTGCCATTATATTGGGGGTTTATATGTGTAATATCTTTGTTTAACACACACACAAACATACACAACACACAAACATATGTACCTACAGACTAACTGTCTTAGTACAACAATTTATAACAGGTCACCTTTTTGCTTTGTAACCTTATTTTTTATTTTTTATTTCTTTAAACTCTTTATCTACCTATTTTTAATATTTTTTTGGTTTAATTAATTAATTAAATATGATAAATGTCAGTACCTACACCTTTTCCCATTTCTAACTTTATTGTAAGATACAACTGGTGGAGGAGCGGTGTTCTCTTAACACAAGCATCATGTATACTTAAAAAGAGGCACCAGCACATATATTGTTACACAATTTAAGTTACTGAATAAATCATTTTCATTTCATTTTTCATTTGTTTATTTTGTAATATAATACTTTTTGCTTTCAGATTTTAACTGGTGAGGATTGGAACGTCGTCATGTACGAGGGTATCAAGGCGTACGGCGGCGTCGGGACGCCCGGCATGCTAGCTTCCATCTACTTCATCATCATCTTCGTTTGCGGCAACTGTATCCTTTGCAAACGATATTTGTAATGGTTTTGTCACGATTTTAATGTAGTTCTTTATTTTATCCATTTCTCATTTTAAAATAATATTTAAACTTTCGTTAGAGTCAAACATAATAAAGTGGGATACTGCTCGGCATTTTTCGGGTTCGTCCAGAGTTCCTTATGATGAGCAGACACGGCTGCGGCTCCTATAAAGGACTTAAGAGGAGTCCGCAATATTTTGAGGGATATTCGACATTATTTACGTGAGCAACCAGCGGGCCTAGAATGGTTACATTTATCACGTGACAATGTGGATAGGTACAGCACTATCACTCTTGTATACAGGGTGTCCCAGAAATAGCACGTCACAGTGACACTAGAGATTTCCCAGCCTCAGATGAACCAAACCAGCCTAACATGACCTCAGTAAAAGTTGCACCGTTTTCGAGTTATACCAATTTAAAGATTTTTCCAAATTTTCACCTGTTTTGACATTGTAAGTGCTCGCATTTACTGGGATAGCTTTAGAATTTAGTTTTTTTTATTTGTGCGCGTTTATGAATAGTTGATTAAGATGATAGAAGCATTATTATGTCAATAACTAATGTAAAAGTTGGAAAAATACTGTAATGAACTTGACTTAAATTATCATCAACATAGTAATTTAAACTTTGAACACCTGCCCTAACTTTTTTTTACTACTAACGAAATGAGAAAATAACTTTAAAAACATGCGTATTTTATGCCAATTCCAAAATAGTATGACACATGATATCTTAATGCATTAAAGTAGGAATTCGTATGACATTTGCCAATATGGATCCTCGGAAATCAATGCTAATCATCTAAAAAATTATCTTGTACTCTACGATATCTCATTTGTTTGTGCTCCTTTGAAGAATATGATTGATTTTTGGTTGACCTTGGTTCAAAGATAATAAAAAACGGGTTTAATTTTCATTAGTTTTTACAGTAAATGTTCGAATTGTTTCCCTCCGACTCTAAGGCACAAATGGCATCTTCGAATAAAATTTCGGTTTAATTTTCGTAAACTGGTTTCCGATATGTCTCGGGCTGCATTGAAGACACGTCGCCGTAGTTCCTCTTCGTTAATTATTGGTTTTGAATAAATATTGTCTTTCAAACATCACCAAAAATAAAAACATTTTACAAAGCGAAATCAACTTCCGTTAAGAGTGCCGAGTAGTCGTTTCAGATCCACAAACAAAATCAGAGTGACACAAGATATCTTAATGCAAAAAAGTAGGAATTCGTATCACATTTGCCAATAAGGATCCCGGCAACCAAACTAACAAATGAAACGCGATTAGCCGCTTTGCAAATTAATCATGTAAAGAATTGTAGGATAGTTATTAATTTATTGCAGTTGTAGCCCTGTGACCCAAACTACTCATAGTTCGTTACCTTGCGTTTCGTGACTCTGATTTTGTTTGTGGAACTGAAATGACTACTCGGCACTCTTAACGGAAGTTGATTTCGCTTTGTAAAATGTTTTTTATTTGGTGATGTTTGAAAGACAATATTTATTCAAAACCAATAATTAACGAAGAGGAACTACGGCGACGTGTCTTCAATGCAGCCCGAGACATATCGGAAACCAGTTTACGAAAATTAAATCGAAATTTTATTCGAAGATGCCATTTGTGCCTTAGAGTCGGAGGGAAACAATTCGAACATTTACTGTAAAAACTAATGAAAATTAAACCCGTTTTTTATTATCTTTGAACCAAGGTCAACCAAAAATCAATCATATTCTTCAAAGGAGCACAAACAAATGAGATATCCTAGAGTACAAGATAATTTTTTAGATGATTAGCATTGATTTCCGAGGATCCATATTGGCAAATGTCATACGAATTCCTACTTTAATGCATTAAGATATCATGTGTCATACCATTTTAGAATTGGCATAAAATACGCATGTTTTTAAAGTTATTTGCTCATTTCGTTTGTAGTAAAAAAAAGTTAGGGCAGGTGTTCAAAGTTTAAATTACTATGTTGATGATAATTTAAGTCAAGTTCATTACAGTATTTTTCCAACTTTTACATTAGTTATTGACATAATAATGCTTCTATCATCTTAATCAACTATTCATAAACGCGCACAAATAAAAAAAACTAAATTCTAAAGCTATCCCAGTAAATGCGAGCACTTACAATGTCAAAACAGGTGAAAATTTGGAAAAATCTTTAAATTGGTATAACTCGAAAACGGTGCAACTTTTACTGAGGTCATGTTAGGCTGGTTTGGTTCATCTGAGGCTAAGAAATCTCCAGTGTCACTGTGACGTGCTATTTTTGGGACACCCTGTATACGTCTCAGATAGTGATGGGTGTTGTTATCTCTTTCAGATTCCTCATTTCTAAAATCTCATTGTGCCATCTCAATAAGGCTGTTTTAAGTGTTACTCCATTTGAACTTGAAAATAAATCACAAGCCTCTAATGACAAGTGAACGGCTAAGTTATTGATAATATGTTGTCCATCTCCTAATTTAGATAAATTTAATGAATTAATTGTCTTAACTAGAAACCAGATATTCTTCTGAACGTGTTCTTGGCTATCGCTGTTGATAATCTCGGAGACGATGAGGACGATCCACCTGTTGAGAAAGATACAAAGGTACAAAAAAGATGCTGTAGATTTTTTTCAAATAAGCTCTTCATCATTTACTTAAGGCTCTTGTCGATGGAGTAATTTCCATTCTTCCCTGTTCCAAGCCTTTTCTTTAACACACTGCTACGGCACGACGCCTACTTTTTCTTTTAATTGGTCTAGGTAAGTTCTTGTTGGTCTCCCTCTTTTCCTTTTACCTTCTATTTTTCCTTCAATCATCATCTTAATGTACTCGTCGTGCTGTAACAGGTGACCAAAGATCTTTTCTCGTCGATAATCTATTGTCTGCAATGGGCTTCTCTTTTCCTTTACTATGCCTATTTCCTTATTCGTCTTCTTTTCTCTCCAGCTATTTTTTTCCATTTCTCTCCAGCACCACATTTCGAAAGTTCCAGTCTTTCTCGGTCCCGCTGCGTCATTGTCCACGTTTCGCTGCCATATAGAGCTATGCTCCAGATGAACACCTTTATAAGCCTTATTGCGTACTTTCTTTCTTCTTTTCTCTCTTCGCCATGGCTATTTGGGAAATTATATCTGGTGTTCACCTCGAGACATTGGTGATAATGATAAGGCTACCCAAATACTTACATTGTTTTACTTGTTCAATGTCTACTGTATTTAATTTTATGCGGTATTTAATCTAATAAGCTAATTGGTTTATATTTAAAGGATGCAGATAACCCAGAGGCTGGTAATCCTGAACTTGATGAACCAACAGAAAAAGTGGAGACAGACGATGAGTACGCAAATAATGAAGAAGGATATTCAACAGAGGCGTAAGTGAATTTAAAACTCAATTGTATTAGCAATAAAATTTTAATCTCTGTGAACATAATAATGATGCCACTAACAATTTTGATATATTAATGTTTTTCTAAAAGCCGGCCCTACAAGACGTATGAGAGAGTGCCCAGGTAAGAATTATTTAGGTAGACTTTCTTACAATTTAATTCGTTGATGTTGAATCGAAAATTATAAAATGCGTAGGAAGGTCTTTAATCGATACTTCAAGATTGAAAAGATCGACAGTATAGTTGCTCAAAATACACTGATGAACCTAAGTAAACGCAGCAGTGACGATGTCATTTATGCGTTGTATTCGCATAGTGTTCACACCAGATCTTGAAAAACGCTGACGCGGCGACGCATATTTTACTTAATTTTAGAAAATTAATTAAGTACTTGGCATTTTTATGGACGCGACCACACCGGTCAGCGCTAAAGTCGGTGTTTTTTGAGATCCAGAGTGAACGGTATGAGTTAATAACGTGACGTATAAGTTTTTATTTTATAAGTACCTGCTTACTATGATAGTCCACGATCAGGTAACATATTCAAAGGAAAGATACCCAATAAGCTAATTCTTTGAGTAAGATTATCCTAACGCGAGGGTAATAAAGGGACTCCTATTATGCGTGTTTAATTGTATTGATACTTCATAGTTGCTTAAGGCTGCGGCTCCACCGAGGCGGAGACGAGCGGAGCGGAGCTGTGCCAATATTAACCAATAGAGGGCGCATGCGGTCACGTCGAGCGCGCCTTGCGCACGTTAGTTTAGATTCTATTGGTTGATATTGGCACAGCTCCGTTCCACTCCGCTCATCTCCGCCTCAGTGCAGCCGCAGCCTAAGTCCCCTGCCTCACCGAGACGCCATGGCGACGTCGCCGGCCACCGTAGCCAAATAATTCATATTTAAAAGTACACGGCCTCACTCACTTGGCGACGGTTTGGCTACTTTAATTTGTATGGGATACGTGGCCAGCGACGTTGCCATGGCGTCCCGGTGAGGCAGGGGACTAATAGTCTCTGGATGCTAGCAACATAAGATCGACCATACAGTAGTGGACGTCTTTCAGCTGAATGATGATAATGATTTAGGTGATGATAATGACTTAATAGTTTCAAATAATGATGTGTTTAGATCTGATCGAGAGTACGAGGAGACCGGCTCAGAAGAAGAAGTAAATGAGCAGGAACCAGAAGAAAGGGAAGAAGCTGAAGATGCTCTCGTCGCAGTTGAGGTCAAACAAAACGGTAATAACAAAAATAAGTCAAATTAATTAGTTAAAGTTCTTGTAAGTTCCAGTATGCAGTATATGAACTAATTTGGCTATATTATGCAAGTCGAATAGCTGTCAGCCAGTCGTTGACATCGGTTATCGAATACACGGCAAAATTACGAACAATGCCAAGTGGCTCAACAATCCCGGTTCGTGACTGTACATAATGAAGGAAATTTAATTTGAACTGATAATAGCATTATCGAACATACGTAATTGAACTTTATTGCCTTGCTGGTAGATTCAAAGTCAAATTCACAAAAAACTCCCTGTTTGTAGTATATGTAGTTACGAGGTTAAGTAATTTAACTGACCAGTCTTCTCAGGGTTCATTTCATGAATTATTCAGGTTACGAAATATTGACACAAGCCATAAAGGCAATTTTAAGGAGACTGCTCAATATTTTACGCTCGTTAGTATTGGCTTTTTTCTTATCTATCAGAATTATTTGAAAAGCTATTATTGGAGAACTCCTAAAAAGTCATTAAAGACACAGTAAGATTGGCACTTTTTACCCGACTGCCAAAGGAAGAAGGTAATGTATTTATCTGCCTATTATTTGTTTTATGTTAGAAACTAAACGTTTGGACCGATTCTGATGACTCATTTATGTCAATCGATTTGTTTTAATCTTGTTATCGCCACTAAAGATATGGCTGTAATCAAAATTTAATATGGCGGCCACCGGACGCCATTTTTTAAAGCTTGCTTTTTGTTTAAAGCTTGTTCAAACCTGTGTATGAAAGTTCACCATTAAATAACGACTTAATTGTCATTAACCCTTTGAACGCAAGAACCACTAAAGTGGTCATGTACAGTACAGATGTAGTGAACAATCCTTTCCCATCGTTATTAGTCGGATAACTTCGTATTTATATTGCTTTCTCAATTGGCGTATTGATTGGTACTGGAGCTAATTGAGAAAGCAAGATAAATACGAACTTATCCGACCAAAAACGATGGGAAAGTATTATTCCCTACATGTGTACTGTCGTGCCTACGACGCCATCGACCCATATAGTGGTCACAGATACAGTGCAAAATAGACCCTAGTATTTATGACGTCAGGTTGACATTAGCTGTGGTTTTCAGCTGTCATTGGCGTGTGAGGACGACGTTTGTATCAAGTCAAAGGCGTTCAAAGGGTTAAGTGACTTACGACTGACTGACTGAAGATGTAGTGACTAAGATTCAAAAGGGCATGCTTCGATGGTTCGGTCATTTAGAAAGGATGGATGAAAGAAGATTGACGAAAAAGATATACAGATCGAAAGTGAGTGGAAGGGTCGGAAGGGGCCGCCCTAGGCGTAATTTTTCGAATCAAATTGGAGAAATACTGGAAAAGGTCCGAATCGACGTACGTGCATGACTCGATGTATGAATGTGGAAGAAGCAAAATAAATTTGTCAAGATCGTAGCAAGTGGAAAGAAGTGGACTATGCCTACCCCTCTGGGAAACAGGCGTGATTTAATGTATGTAATGTATGTATGTATGTAACTGACTTGCAGTGCAGCAGTAAGATACTAAAGATTTTTTCTCCTTTATAACTTTTTTATTATTTACATAACAGGGGATATCAACCCTGAACCAGTGCCCATAAAGCGACAACCTACAATGTCCGCGCGCCCAAGGCGACTGTCCGAAATTGAAGTTAAGGACCAGGAAAAACCCATCCCTGAGGGTTCCAGTTTCTTCATTTTCTCGCAGAATAACTGGTAAGAAACGGAATGAGTAAGCTTATAGTGCGTGTATCTAATACGATGAAGAAAATAATTAAATTAAATTTACTTAAGTCGAAGCTCTCCTCATTGTTCTAGTAATATTTTATTCTGGCTGATCCTTGCTAGTCTTTGAATTTATCCAAATCGTCCCGCCGCCTTCTTTTTGGTCTTCTTTTTCATTATATATAAATATAAAAATATATTTTCTTAGCTTCCGAGTGGCGTGTTACAACATCCAAAGCCACAACTGGTTCAAGAACGCCATCTTGATGTGTATCCTGGCTTCCTCCATCATGTTGGCGATGGAGGATCCCAATCAGACAGATGGTGCCAAAGCTGAGGTAAGATGAGTCCATCTTCAATCCATCCTATACTTCATATGCATACTTAACACTATACAAACTGCCCCCTATTTCACCATCCCGACAGACAGGTGACAGGTGATATTTCAAGTCAAGTGCATTAAAATCTATATAGACATCGCGTCAAATATATGTATACAACTGACCTTATTGTCAGTGGCATAAAAGTGTTTTGATATTTTTGACGTTTTGGGAACTTATATACAGGGTTATTGGTAAGTCGACCTTTTCCCCTCTAGGGGTTATGGGAGAGGTCATTTGCAATCATTTTGGTCCCGTAATACCCTTTGCAAAAGTGAACCATTTCTGAGATAATTTAAATTTAAGTTTTTTGCTAAAAAAAGTCAGGAACACGTACATAAACAATAATTTGCACTTTAAATCATTTTATTTTAATAGCTTATGTACAAGGTAAAATTGCTGTTCTTATTCAATATTAAAATTAGAATTATCTGTACAAGTTTAAAAATGCGAGACCAAAAAGTAAAAAAAAAATATATTTTTTATCAGTTTATCGAACATAAATGACACAGGGGTATTAAGCCAGTGTAATTTTTTAATTTTTTTTTTTTTTTTTTTTGTTACTAACATAGGTTAGCCCCTCATTGTACTAACATTCTATGGATCAACGTCGGTCTGAAATAAAACGATTTTATTTTTTTATTTTATTTTTATTATGGGACCAAAATGCTTACAAATGACCCCCCCCCGTAACCCCTAGACGAGAATAGGTCGACTTACCAATACACCTGTGTATATATTTATGACCTTGACGGTACATGGCGCAGCTTATATGAAACCCGGTGATGTATCAACGTGTTAACTTTGGAATGTATACTGAATTGTCACCTGTCACTTGTCATTCTCAAGGTGGTGAAATAGGGGGCAGTAGTCTGTTTAAGTCAAGAACGTAAATTTAGGACCAATTTCAACAAGAAATGTGCTTGAAGTTGTCGATGCCATTAGAGATGCCAAGTCATTTGTAACTTATAGGAAGCTCAACCTTATTGATGTAGATCGTCTAATTGACTTCGGCCCTAAGGTGGGTTAAAAATGTGTGTCTTAGACTGGATTTTTTTTATGGCAAGGAGATGCCGGTCAGATTTTTCTTTATAAGTTTTAGAACTATTGAATCTCGGCACAGGAGTGCCACCGCCAAGATTGAGCGGTTATATTTAATGAATATTTTTGAATGGTTTTTATAACTGTAATTTTCTGATTTTAGGTCCTCAAGAACATAGATTATTTCTTCACGGCAGTGTTTACTACTGAGTTGTCGCTGAAGCTTATAACCTACGGGTTAATTTTACACAAGGATTCTTTCTGTAGATCTGCATTCAATCTCTTGGATTTACTGGTGGTCGCCGTGTCTCTCGCTTCATTATCGGGGTAAGTGATGCTTTTAAGATGCTGTTGATTGCGCACAGAACAGATGGCCGACGTTTGTCTTTACGTGTGATATCCATGGCCTTATTTCTCGAATAAGTCCATGGGAGTGTCTTTAAATAACTCGACATCGGCGAAATATTTTTTAATTATTAGTATTATCATCTGTTTTTGATATTTTTTGTGCAAACTGTTATGTGTCCAACCCTACACGGAAAGAAAAATAGTCTTAAATCAAGAGTATATTTATTGGTCAAGAATAATACAGTTTCATATTTGGGGAAAACTTTATATTCTTCATTTCAGTATTTTATTGTTTTGACCCTAATTCTTGAATAAATAAATTATTTACTCAAGTAAAGAATAAATATTCTGAATAGAAGATACAACTATAGTCTTATTGTAAGGAGCACGAATATCTTGGCCTTTAAGACGTCAGATTTTCTGGAACGGAGTTTATTTAACTCTTGATGCAAACTTTTCATATCTCCGAAGAAGGAAAACCTGTTTTCAATTTACAATTTACTGTATTCTAACAAGAACGTTTTTTTTTCTCTCAAAAGCAAATAAGCTTTAAAAAGAAAAACTTAGCATTTGAAAGAAGATTCGATAAATGTTTCAACCAAAATGATCCAATGTTATTTGAAGTGACAAGTTATTGATGCAAGATAAAATTTGTCTTAGGTTGATAATGCGATTTCTCTATCCAAAGTACATCGGTTCATACTAAGAATGCAATGATTTCATTCGATTTTAACCTTTTCTTAGTTTAAGTATAGCTCTTTCATATCAAGATTAAATTAATCTTGAGCCAATATCTTCTAGATTTTGTATAGAATACTCAAGTTACTTAACTTAACTATTTTTAAATTTCAAGTGAAGATTCGATAAATGTTTCAACCAAAATGATCCAATGTTATTTGAAGTGACAAGTTATTGATGCAAGATAAAATTTGTCTTAGGTTGATAATGCGATTTCTCTATCCAAAGTACATCGGTTCATACTAAGAATGCAATGATTTCATTCGATTTTAACCTTTTCTTAGTTTAAGTATAGCTCTTTCATATCAAGATTAAATTAATCTTGAGCCAATATCTTCTAGATTTTGTATAGAATACTCAAGTTACTTAACTTAAGTATTTTTAAATTTTAAGTGAAGAGTAATGATGTTTTCGCTCAATATTAATCTTTTCTCAATTAAAGTAGTGGCGGTTTACATACCAAGATCATTTTGTATTTTTAAAATTTCAAATGAAGACTAGTGGTAGTTTTGATTTGAAATTCTAGCTTTTAAGTTAAATATATTCATATTCTCCATTTGAAAAACCAGATATTTCATTGAAAAATCAGATAAATGTCGGGTGAATAATTTGTATGCTTTATGCGAAGAATACAAATGCTTTGGTACAAGAGTCTTATTATCTTCAGGCAAAATAATGCACTACTTTAGTTAAGAGCCACTTCTTCAGCTAAATTCGATTATTTTCTTGATTTAAGTAGTTAGGATTTTCATACCAAGAACAGATTTATCTTAAGTGGATAATTCTACAAAAAATATTTAAAAATATCATATACTTGGCTTAAAAAAGCTTGAGATTTGATTTTAGAATGCCTTTTTTTAAGGTGAACATTAATGTTCTTAATTTGAGAGTCCGGAAGTTTCAAAGCAAGACTGATCCATCTTCTTTTAAATCTGTGCTCTGTAATAGATATGTCTAAGAAATTAAAATAAGAGTTATTTATAACACCATATTTATTTTGTTCTTAAATTACATTATAAAGACAGGAGTAGTAAATATTCAGATAAAAAGTTTCAGATCAAATAAAGCTGCTGTGAGACTTAATTCCCCTCCTCCGAAAGAGGAAAATGTAACAAACAGGTAGTAAGTAAAGTTTTCAAATCAAAATCCGGAAAAGCGGGCTCGGGCTGTTGAAACCAGATTTTCGGTTACTATATTATTTAAGTCCTCAAGACTGTCTTCAGCATCACTAATTGGAGACTTGTATGTTACTGTAGTGGCCGAATCCATCTGAAAACAAATAAAACTGAATTAAGTTGTTTAAAATCTAATTGATTGAGGACATGATGAATCATATAAAAGCCTATAACAAACTTTTAATGCATAGTCATAATATTATAACTCTTTAACTTTCAAATGAAATAAATAAAATAAATAAGCAATGGCAAAAAACTATCACCTTTCACTATTACGATCCATACTAAATTACTAATATAATATAATAAAAGCTGAAAGTAACTCTGTCTGTTGGTTTAGCTTTCATGGATAGACTGCTGAACCGATTTAGATGAAATGGAGATAATAATGTATGTATGGATGTAAAAAAATTGAAAAAACGAAACAGGAACACGAAATGTATGAACAAAGGCGAACTTATCACTTTACGGGATCTCATCCAGTTAACCTTTGAGCAATTGAGAGAAATGAGACAGCGAAAGGCAAGACATACAAAAATTTAAGAGACAGAATATGAAGATAAAAATAGCAAATAACTACGTATACATTTATTAAATAGGATAAATAATCAAATAATTCTATAGAGCGGAATGTATCGAGACGGATTTGGAATAATAGTCAGGTAAGTAGTTGAAAGCCCGGGGAAGAACATCAGGGAATAGCGATAAACGAGTTAAAGTTTATTGCTATTCCCTTCATAAATGAATCACTAAGTTATAAAATGTGTTTAGTGAGTAAAACAATAATATTAATTACATTTAAACAAAAAATAAAATGCAATATCATTTACATTTATAAAAAAGAACCAGAAAATTTTACAAGTAGATGGAGAATGTGATTTTTTAAAAGGGTTTGTGGAAATAAACCAATTTCGATAATGAAAATCATTTACATGAGATCTTTTTATGATTGTAGGTACATACCTTAGCTATGAATTCCCTTAATTTGGATTTGATGATAAGTCTTTGTCCTTTGAGTGGGCAAATCTCTCTAAAAATTTCTCCATTTACGCACAAATCTTGTAGTTGATCGGATCTTACTTCGATTTCTGTAATAAGAAAGACACCAAAATTATTCTAATATCCCATATCATAAACAGATATAATATATATACATATAAATACAATCGATAACTATTTATACAATGAAGTTATAACACAGGCTACATACACTACTTGGCCTTGTTAGTTACAGTATGTTATGGTACTTTTAAGTAGGTACCTTATAGTTAGGTAGTTAGTAAAGTCATTTTATAAACTAAACCTATGTTGCCGAATAATCGGTTGGACTTAGATTTTTTTTTGTTGGATGTGATGTCTTTATAACATTATTTTTTTATGATTGAAACGTATACTTAGAACTCGTTAAAATAAGCACATTTTACTTAAAAAACTGTTCTCTAAAATTAAAAATGGGCGAGATACGACACATATAAAAATTTAGGACTTAGAAAAACGCCGAACGCCGTAGGCGTAGGGCATATTATTAGGTATAGGTTTAGGTTAGGTTAGTTTGTTGTCCGCGAAGCGGACCTCCGTCGACGTCGCTATCGTAATCTTTGATGGCGTCTATCTCAGTCATCTTTAATTTTAGAAATTTTTTTTTCAAGTAAAACGTGCTTATTTTAACGTATTCTATGTGATAGAATTATAAAAAAATAGTGTCAATAAGACATCGCATTGATGAAAAAAATTCTAAGTCCCAGTCACGGCCCCCCTTTGGTACAGTTTGAACGAATAATCAAACTTACGTAAACGTAAATAAGAACGAAACCACGCATATTTCAAATATGTGCTACTTACCCTTGAATCCATCTATACCAGATGTAGTAATAACCTAACTTTTTAACAATAATGTTAATGGCCGGAACTCCACGTGTTGCGCTGCAATGCATTCCATCTGCAAAACAACGCAAGTTTAACACAACAATATATTTTTACCATCACCCTATTTATAATAAAAAATTACTCACTTTTGATGAATTTCAAGAAATAAACTAGGCAAGGGGTTCGCCGCTCACCGGTCACAAGCACATAGAGAACAAAAATTAAAAACGTCTTCACAAGCAGCGGTCAATTTAAAGAAAGAGTCAGTCGAAGTTGAAAGAAAGCTTCGATCGCCGACCGACCGATGAAGTGTTGCTAGATTCCTAACTCAAATTACCCTTGCTGTCAATTATATCATCGGTTATCTAAAGTATACAAAACATCAAATTAATGGCGGACTATTTTCTGAAATGTAAAAAATATATTAAAATTAAAATGGAAAGTACACACGAGTTTAAAAAATAATTTGTAGCACGGCATGTTTTAAACACCCCAATAATTATTAGGGAAGTCAATTTTGAGATGGCGACACTGTTTTTTTTACTGACGTTTTTTGTGATACAGCAAAATATCAAGAAACACGATTTTGTTTTAAAAATCCTACTATCTTGGATAAAGAATTTTTCGTTTCCAATTTCAATAAAGTGCTTACCTATAGGTATAGATTTATGTATGTATTATTGTTTAATTTTCTTAAATTTTATTGTGTACCTAATGTAATTATTCAGTTTATTTAGTATTTTCATGTCGTACAAAGGGGATATTTAAAGTCAAGGGGTTATTTGAAAAAAACCTACCTACTGTCTAAACTCTAAAGTAACTACAGGGTTCAGTTCAGCTGTATGTACCTAATGTATTTTTATGTAAGTATGTTTACCGATTTCTCCGTCAATTGTGGATCGACTTAAAAAAATAGTGTTGTGTACACCTACTCTGCAGATTGTCCTATAATCACCAATTCAGAATGTGATAAAAATAATCCATGAGGAAGTGAAGGAACTCCTCAAATATAAATAAGTTCAGCATTTGCATTCATATAAAGCACCGAGGTACCTATCAATCATTGAATTTGGTAAAGAAAAACAAAAATAATTTATTTTAAATTTTTGAAAACGGGGTTCATTGCTTTTTAAAACATTTAATAAGTTTAGTCATTTATTTTATTTGATTACACATATTTATCAGTTATCACCAACGGAGAGATGCTTTGAATTATTATATAGGTAACTAAACTAATCTATCCAATATCCTTCTATTAATAAAAATCGTAATGCCCCATGTATTGGCTCATTTTTAGGGTTCCGTGGTCAAACTTTCAACAAAACCCTTATACTTTCGTCTGTCTGTCTGTATGTCACATTCACCTTTTCTCAGAAACCATAATTATAATTCTCACAGCTGAAATTTGGGAAACATAGGTATACAGCCTTATTAATAAACGAGGAGTAACCGTAGATTAGTTAAGTTATTATTTGTCCTTATCTGTCGAATTTAAATGTCACAGTGACAGATAAGGACAAAGCATATTTTAACTAGTCCACGGTTACTCCACGTTTTTAGGGTTCCGTAGTCAAACTAGGAACCCATACAGTTCCGCCATGTCCGTCCGTCCGTCCGTCCCCAGCCTAGGTGACACTCTTAGTACTAGAAAGCTGTAATTTGGCATAAATATACATATTAGTCACGCCAACAAAGTGGTAAAAAAATATAAAAACATTTTTTTTTTTGGTGTAGCTCCCCTTCACGTAACCTAGGGTGGATTTTTTTTTCTTGTCTACCCCATAGAGTGGGGTGTCGATGGATAATTTTTTCAATTAAGGTATCCGTTTATGAAATATTAAGCTTTAAAGCGCTAATTGTCGTCCCCTACAGTCAAAACTACAAATGTTAAAAATCTGAAAAATATCTTGAATGTAAGCACATATAAATATACTATATACATATAACGAATTTAACAGGAATGGAGGTTTTTGAGTTACAAACAGTTTTTATGTTTACACCTAGGTACCGAAAACTTATTTGCGGTGTTGGTAAACTGACAGCCTATGTCGAAGGCAAGGCAAAGTTAAGTTTGTCGCGAGGTCTAACTTGTTTGTAGTAACGGCTTCGGATCCCTACACTGAGCATGGTCCGACACGCTCTTGCCCGGATTTTTAATAAGGCTGATAGATATTTATACGTCCGCACACTAAGATATATATTTGATTATTTGGATTGGATTAAAAAAAAGGTTTTCAGTTTACCTTGGGTTACCTAACGCAAGTAAGTGAAATTATTATTTTTATCTTAGTACAACATCGTGTGAGGTATTATTGGATAGCCCTTAAAGGATCATCATGTGCAGGTATTATCCATTTTAAGATTTGGGGACCCTTAGGAAATATTAAACTCTAAAAGTGTCATTTTCGTTAGAGCTAAAAGTCTCCAAAACCAAAACTACAAATAATAAAAATCTGTAAAATATCTTAAATTAATCAGGGACGGGACCTGCTTACCCTTACCCGGGGTTTTGTAATGGGTTTTTATAGCGCTGATTTTTAAAAACCCGCACCTTTCGGTAAGCGCTAAATCGGGTTACACATTAAACGGATAATCCATTCGATTGAGTTAATTTGGCTTACCGCTTACCAGTATCAAAACCTCCGAATGGGTTACCGCTTAAAATACCTTCAAGCAATTTTAGTTCTTAGGCAAACTGTGTACGACATATTATTGGACCGTTTATAAAAACCTAAACTTGGGCGGCGTGCGCGCTTCAAAGGTGAGTGCAGTGCCACGAGCCGCTCGTGGCGGCATTTGTCATAGCTTTGTGAATTGCCGCCGCCGCAGTGCGCCGTCATATGAAACTAAACTTTGATTCTACAATCTTTAAGACTATTTTTGCAAATATTTTGGGTACTTGTTATGAATTTTTGGCGTGAACTACTATTGTTTGCCTATTTATTTGTTTATTGCACGCATATTACTCGTCGCTTTCTTAGTGATTTGCAAACGTTGCGCATCTCCGTAAGTAAAAGTTAATTTGATGAGCTAAAATTTGGTGTGTCGTTTTGGTATTGAGAGTACTTAATCCCGGCTTTAGTATGCCTAAACAAAAAAGTGACTGAGCTCATTGGTATTTTGAATACGTCGTGGCATCAAATATAAGTACCTACCTGCCAACTGTGTAATAAAATAATAAACTAAAAGTACCTATTTACCTACCTTGCTGAACTTTTGTTATTAATGATTACTTACTTAGTTTAATTAGTCAAGTAAACAGGTAAGTGACCACATAATGTGACTCTGACAAGTTAGGTATACTTAGATAGGTAAGTATAATACGTAAGTACTCGCGAGATCGTCCGTTCAGAATTCATTTAGGTACCTGTACCTATCGTGATCCCGCAATTGAGTAATTTTTCGGAGAAACCTATGTTTTCGCCTACCTATCTACTTTTAAAATAGGTAGGTACCTACCTTGTTAGTGTCAGTGAAGAATGTCAATAGGTAGGTAATGCCAAATTTGGTACTTAGCTACATTATAGATTATAGGTACCCCCGAGACAGACAGGGTAGAGGCACCTACTTTTGTCCCGAAAAAATGGCTGGTTTCCGAAGTAATAGCTACTCGTATTAAACTACTTTTACCTACGTGGACGGAGTCGCCGGCTAGTTAGTACCTATACAATAACTGTGCTGGGTGAGTTTATATATGTATGTATATAAATGTACCTACATAGGTACCTAGTCACATAATTAGAAACACTTGCTTTTTTTCATACAATTGCATTTAGGTACACGACCTGTCTGGTGTCCTTTCCCAGTTTTACCGTCTATCTGTAGCCAATACACGTAAAAGTAGCGGCGCAGGCGGGAAGGGAGCGAAGGGGTTAGGTATAGGTACCTAAAATCATCTCAGACCAAATAACTCGCAATAGAAAATTAGCCCGTAGTAGTTGGTATGTACATGTGGTAGATGTCGGCGACCGAATCCCATGCTGAGCATGGTTTGACATGCTCTTGCCCTGTTTTTCTTAATTGTATTAATGCAAGACTTACACTTAGCTGTCAAACTTCGCCTCACGGAAGGGATTTTACAATAAAATACGATATCCAGCTTATTCACCAAATTATTCAAGCCCTTACCAGCACGCGTCAAAAAACTGTTATGTCTGTATCTAGAAGATGCAAATCTCAATGATGTAGTTAAATATGGGATAAACGAGAAGAAAACAAAAAAATAATTATTAAACCAAGTTAAGTTATTTTTCAAACAAAACAATAAATCATCTTGTATTAAATACTATTAGTTTTAATCCAACAATAATTTTTACTCACATTGAAATTCATTAGTCTTACGACAAAGTATTTTTTATTGTTTGTGAAAATTCATATTTTCTCACGATGAGAAACGGAAAATATTTATAGAAAGAAAGGCACGTTTCATTTTTATAATATAATTCTTCAGTAAAAATGTTTTATGTATTGTTTGAAGAAAACATATTCTCCTTGCAAGAAGTTACCGATATCTTCGATCAAAACACTAAAATTCCGAATTAAGAGTATAAGCTATTCTACCAAATCAAAAAAGTATTGTTTGAAAACATTTTTCTATCCTATGTTGAATTATGATATTTTTACATCAAAACTACTATTTACTCAGGTACTTACCCTAAATAATATTGTTAAACCAAGTATGTTATATTTCATACAAAATAATAAATTATCTTGTATTTAATAATATTAGTTTTAATCCAAAAATAATTTTTATTCACATTGAAATTCATTAGTCTTACGACAAAGTATTTTTTATTGTTTGTGAAAATTCATATTATCTCACAATGAGAATCGGAAAATATTTATAGAAAGAAAGGTACGTTTCATTTTTATAATATAATTCTTCAGTAAAGAATGATTTATGTATTGTTTGAAGAAAACATATTCTCCTTGCATTAAGTTACCGATATCTTCGATCAAAACACTAAAAATCCAAATTAAGAGTATAAGCTATTCTACCAAATCAAAAAAGTATTGTTTGAAAACATTTGTCTATCCTATGTTGAATTATTATATTTTTACATCAATACTACTATTTACTCAGGTACCCAAAATAATATTGTTAAACCAAGTATGCTTTATTTCATAAAAAGTAATAAATAATCTTGAATTTAATAATATTAGTTTAAATCCAACAATAATTTTTACTCACATTGAAATCCATTAGTCTTACGACAAAGTATTTTTTATTGTTTGTGAAAATTCATATTATCTCACAATGAGAGTCGGAAAATATTTGTAGAAAGAAAGGTACGTTTCATTTTTATAATATAATTCTTCAGTAAAGAATGATTTATGTATTGTTTGAAGAAAACATATTCTCCTTGCAAGAAGTTACCGATATCTTCGATCAAAACACTAAAATTCCGAATTAAGAGTAAGCTATTCTACCAAATCAAAAAAGTATTGTTTGAAAACATTTCTGCCGTGCTAGTGTAAAAGGCGACTTTTCGACAAAAGACACTTTCGAGATAATCGCAAAAAAGTGACCGAAATCTTCATTTTCATATTTCTAGGTAATTTAAACAGATATTGAAATGAAACTTTTTGTGTCGAATAGACATTGTGTTTTACTAGTTTTCTACATAAGTAATGTATTTTTATTACCTACAGTTTTTTTTTTACACGCATTTTTTCCTTTTTGTTTAGTTGCCGATTAATAATTGCCACTGAAAAACAAGCAAAAAGGCGGTATATGAGCACTATACCGCCTTATAGGCTTGATTTTCCTTCATACGTCTTCATACTAAACTAGGGCTTGAACGTATCACAATAATGCTTAATTAAAAAGACGTATTTGCAACATACCGCCTTATTGCTTGGTACAAAATATTTTTTGAATAATTCTGATTTAAATAATAACGCCGAATAACAAAAATACGTTTATCTTGTCTAGTACGCAAATGAAAAAAATATGGTTTGTTTTCGTATCGATCATTTTATATTTATATACTAGTCTAAAAAAACGTATGTCTTCAAAAGTCAGACGAAATACGGTTTTTTAATCTAGTACTACGATGAAAGGTTAGACTAATTGCTAATTAAAACCATCATAAATTCGGTACAAATATATTTGAAATAAACAAAAATTAACAGTTAAATCACAGGAAATATTATCTCTTCTAAGATTGGTGTAGTGTTATTACTTATTCAATAAATTAACAATAATACTCTTTGATTCGTCTGTATGACGCACTGTTAATCATAACATAACATAACACAACACAACAACATATATTTTAATTTAAACATAATCAGTCTCATAAAGTAATTGAATTGCAATTTTGGGAGGACTTGCCAGAATCCAACCATGAAAAAGTCGATGAATTATAGGTTAAAAATACTTAACCTATAATTCATCAACATTTTCTTGGTTGAATTCTGGCAAGTCCTCGCAAATTTTCAAGCTAAGAGCAGGCATTAATGGACCTAGTTTACGTACTAAATTCTGTTTTCGACTTGCGTCTGTCTATCCCTCGGAAGTGAGTGTGCGATGAAAGCATCGGGCGATTTCCTTTTACTTTGGTAAATGTTTCTTTACTAAAATTAAACTCAATATATTCTCCTTGCAATAACCCTAATGTAGCCTAAGCACCTTTAAATAGAATTACTCAAATCCTGGTCCTCGTGGAACCAATTATAATAGCTAAAATTTTATTTTTATTTTATTTTTACCTAATTCCTACTACATCTATCTACCTAACCTAATAACTTAGTCACCATAAGTAACATTCCTAGTCTATAAGCTTCCTATTCCTAACAACCTATTTTAAAAGTAAATTAGTTTTGGCATGTGATCGTCAAGTAATTTAATATAACCCAATAGTTGTGAACCTATAGTAACCCTAGAATTCTTTAAGTCTTTGTTTTAAGTCCTAGCTCTACTAATACTCTCTAGAATATTGATACCTAAATATTTACAATAATATGTGGTTGCCGGGTTAGAATAGTGCCACTCCATGTCTTCCCGTGGATGTCGCAAGAGGCGACTAAGGGAATAAAGGCTAGTAGTACTATTAGGCGATGGGCTTGCAACCTGTCACTAATATGCTGGTAAACATCTTAGCCTATTTGTGCAAATTGTGGTTACTGAATTATCAACAACTTTTTAAAGTTGTAATTCTGTAGCTCTGCCTAGCCTACTCTGGGATTACAGGCGTGAAGGTATGTATGTATGTAGACTATAATTTATAACTTATCTAACACTACCCTAGTTTATTTAATGACTCCTAACCACTTGAAATACAACCTACGTAGGTACTAAGTGAATTAGTTTTAAAGATAAAGTTAATATGTACCTATAGTAGATATAATTTATGAAACCGAAGTCTAGATTAAAGCAAATCTAAGAATTTAAAGGTTTTGTGGCCCCCTTAGGGAAGGAGGACCTTTACTTGTGGGAGGACCTTGTGCAGGGTCCGTCGGGGTTGGTACCACCATCTTATCCATTAACCTACCGCCAAGCAGCAGTGTTCGCATTGTTGTGTTCCGGTTTAGGGATAAGATAGCCGGTAAAATGACTAGCATGGAGGCATTCCATCTTAGTCCTCAGGGTTGGCAGTGCATTTGCACTCTTGTGAATGCGAATGTCTATGGGTCACAGTTTCCACTTACCATCAGGTGGCCTGTGTGCTCGTTTGCCTTCCTATGCCATAGAAAAAATAAGGAGATCTCCTCCATACGCTCTGGGATCGCTATCCCTAGACCTAAGTCTACCTCAATAGTCATCCTCCATAGACAGGTCAGACTCCTTGCCAATATGTACGATTAGTCAGTCAGTCGTATAGTAAGGGAAGAAAACGGTCAAAATATAAATTGAGTGTTTAAAAACTCAATTATACAGTAGATTATTTATCGTTCAATAAAGCGATAGTTATACTATGTTATTTTTATATCATATAATATTGTGACTCAAGATTGATATTGCTTGCTTCACCTTTAAGTCTATATTTGACTTGAGTTTTATATAACTAAATGAGATGTTCAATTTCACTAAGTATCCATGTTTAACTTTTATAGTAAAACAGTGGGAAACAGAAGTCATTTTGTCTTCTAGCTAGATTGAGTCCTCATGTTAGTAAAATATATTATGAAAAGTAAACAGACAAATGTCACTATAGTCACTTTATCATTTACTGATATATTTGTTTTATGGTCTATAAAATATTCACTTTATAAAAGGACTTAACCATCTCTGTAAGCTAATTATTGATATTCTAGATTTGCTTTATTTCCATAAAACTCTCTCCATAAAAACTTTATTATTTATTTGTGTATTTGTATTTGTTTTTTTGCAAATTGTGGTTACAGAGATATCAACAAGTTTTTGGAGTTGTTGGTAATTCTGTAGCTCTGCCTACCCCACTCTGGGAATGAAGGCGTGAAGGTATGTGTGTATGTATGTATTTGTATAAATGCATTATAAAAAAAGGACTTATTTCTTTAAGCTAACTATTGATGTTCTAGTTTTTTTTATTGTTCATGTTTTTCTTAGATACTAATATAATTCATAATTGGGATTGTTCATATTTTTTAAATTAATCTAATTAGAAAACCATTTCGAGGAATAGGGTTCTAAAGCCGTTCTGCATGATTAAGTTTTTGTTATATTTATTTATTTCGGACATTTCGACAAAAGTATATTTGACCGTGTGGTTTGACTTTCGTCTTTGGCTTAAAGCCCTCCCAGGTGTGTCTTACGGGTTAGGCGTAAACCGCTTGAAATAGTATGTTTTATTATACAATTACAATCACTTTTTATCGTAACTTATCATGTAATTCATCGATAAAATGTCTGTTAAATAAATAAAGATATAAAAACAAAACTATTCGGTCAAATACAAAATTAATGAAATTGGTCTCTTAAAATTACCTTTTCTTTTGTATTAGATTATAAAAACCGTGAGTTATTTTTTCGGTCTATCCCAATTATGTTAGTTCTCCAAAAAAATATATCATAATTATATTAATTTATATGTTTATTTTATTTATTTTTACTGTACTCAGGTAACAAATATTTAGAATGGTATTATGTACTCAGTTTTATGATTTATCGTCAATTCGTCGTTCTCGTCTTTTCGCGTGATAACGGGCGCCAGCGCACACGCACCTTCATTACCCGTAACGTCACCGAACTGAAGGGCGCCCGAACGCGGGCACTCCCGTCCGCGGGGGGTATGTAGGAGATTGGGGATTATACGGTTTTATTAAGTAGCATGGGTCGACTGTGGATATTCGAATAGTAATCTAGCGTTAAAAACTACCTCTGTCCCAAGTAAAAATACCGTATCACAAAATAAACGTTTTTTTAAACAAGTTTATTATTATTTAAAACTCGGCATTAGCTAGACTAAAATACCGCAAAATACTGACATACGGTCTTTTTGTCTAGAAAACTCTGTTACGTTTATTTAGATTATGAGCAAATAGAAAAAACATTTGAAATACTAAGTTAAAAGGCGGTAAAATATGTTATTCGTTCTTTTTACTTAGTAATCTGCAATTACGGCCTTATAGAGTAGTTCAACTTATTAATAAATAAAACCTACACCAGACAATAATGCAGAGTGTCTTGTTTTACGTCTTTCTAATGTAGTATTGTGTAGTTACCGCTTTATTGATTAGTATTTGCTGGAAAATAGTCTGTTATACGGCCTTTTTCCTTATCGTATCTTCGCAACCAAGCCTCTTATCGACAAACGGGTAAGATGGGTCGACGCGGCTTGTTCTCCATATCACGATGGTCATAACAACTCAATTTGGTCAAAATGTCGAATGATCGCCTTTTACACTAGCACGGCAGATTTGTCTATCCTATGTTGAATTATTATATTTTTACATCAATACTACTATTTACTCAGGTACCCAAAATAATATTGTTAAACCAAGTATGTTTTATTTCATACAAAATAATAAATTATCTTGTATTTAATAATATTAGTTTTAATCCAACAATATTTATTACTCACATTGAAATTCAGTAGTCTTACTACAAAGTATTTTTTTATTGTTTGTGAAAATTCATATTATCTCACAATGAGAATCGGAAAATATTTATAGAAAGAAAGGTACGTTTCATTTTTATAATATAATTCTTCAGTAAATAATGTTTTATGTATTGCTTGAAGAAAAAATATTTATAAAATCTCACTTATTTTCTCCTTACAAAAGTAACAAAAAGCTTCGATCAAAACACTCAGATTCTGAATTAAAACCATAAGTTATTCTACCAAAACAAAAAAGTATTATTTAAAAACATTAGTACAATCTTATGTTGAATTATGATATTTTTACATCAATACTACTACTTACTTACCCAAAAAAAATATTGTTTAAACCAAGAATGTTTTTTTTGTACTTAATAATTAATAATCTTTAATTTAATAATATTAGTGTTTTAATCAAACAATATTTTTTACTCACATTAAAACTCATTCGTCTTACGACAAATCCTTTTATTATTGTTTGTGAAAATTCATATTTTCTCCCTTTGAGAAATGGAAAATATTTAAAGAAAGAAAGGCACGTTTCATTTTAATAATATAATTGTTCAGTAAAGAATGTTTTATGAATTGTTTAAAGAAATAATAAAACTGTTGTTTCAATCGTTTACATGTCTTGAATTGAGACAGTGTACTCTCTTATCAAGCCACATGAAAATAATAATTTAAGAAAGTAACACATTGTTGTCACAACACTAAAACCTTCTTGAAACGAAGATCATTGTTTTGATTTTAGTAAAAATAGGAAGAATAATATGTTTTTTCGTTGAGAATATCATTTCTTTTGAGCTAAGACTTTATTATTAATCCAAGAAAATATTTATTTGACATTAAACAATATTACTGAAACATTAAATATTCTTGGCTAGAAACACATTTTACGAGCATTTTTTTCCGTGTATGCATTGTCCTAACTCATTAACTTCAGGGTTAGCTGGAAGAGATCCCATTTAGAGATAAGTTCGCCTTTGTACATTACTTTAATATTTATATTGTAATATTTATATTTTTGTGCAATAAAGAGTTTACATACATACATACATACATACACCTGAACAGGAGTAAAAGCCATTAATTAAAATTTGAATTAGAGATTCTGGTAGAGTTTAATGTATAAGTACCCGGTAAGACCATAGTTGACATGTTGATATTGTCAACGTTATGATAGGTCAACTTATCAATAATGAACGCGGAGTTAAAAACAAAACAATAACATGTCAAAAGCACGGTTTTATCGAAAAGAATAAAGCCACCTTGACCGTTTTTGTAAATATTGTATTTTTGTTCACAGGAGTAGCATCGGCTTCATCAAGATTTTGAGAGTTTTCAGAGTTTTGAGACCACTCAGAGCAATTAACAGGGCCAAAGGCTTGAAGGTCAGTTACGTTTTATTTTTTTATATATTTTAATACAGAAAACAAGTTACCTTGATTGTAGACTGATAAAGGTTGTTAAACAGAGATAGTTTTCTTCGCCCACTCAAAGGACATCATCTTTTTTGGTCCAAATATGAAAGTACCGACCAAAACAAAAAACTTATAGGTATATTCTGTTAGAACTTGTTGTTGTTGTTATCGTAGTAAAGCTGTAGGCCTATTGTGCCTGGTTTTATTTTAGTTCTAAAGTTCTACATTTCAATAAATTGAACTAACAAAACCAATGAATTGTTCAACCTTAACTTGACATTTGAACATATTTCGGTAAGATAAGGTGGCTCCAAAACTATTTTTGAAATGAAAATCTTGTATTGCGAGTATTTGGGTTTTTTTATAAATAAATGAAAAATATATGTTTAGTATCTAAGTTTAATTCAAAAGTAAAGAATCACCATCGTCCGGCGCAACAATAATATTCTCCAAACCATAAGCTGGAGGACCTGGGGGTGTTATTTCTGAAAAATGTCTTGCATGACTCATAATAAGCTTATGGTTTGGAGAATATTATTGTTGTGCCGGACGATGGTGATTCTTTATTTTTGAATTAACATAGATATTTATTTTGAATATATTTATTTATAAAAAAACCCCAAATACTTGCAATACAAGATTCTTATTTCAAAAAAAGGTTTGGAGCCACCATATCTTACCAAAATATGTTCAAATGTCAAGTTATGTTAGAACAATTAATTGGTTTTTATTAGTTCAATTCAACGAAATACAGAATTTTAGAACTAAAATAAAAGCAAGCACAATGGCCCTACAGCTTTAGTGTCATAACAATAAATGCTCAGATAGACATGTTCTAACAGAATATAGCATTATTTCTCTTTGGCCGGCACTTTAGCCCAGTCATTTAGTATTTTTACCTGGAAAGTTTACCGGGAGTTTTGAAATTTGGCAATTTTATAGATTTTGAGATGCTCTTGCCAAATTTCAACTTTGCCACCTCGTATGGCTGCCACTCGCGCCGCCATATTGAAAAAATGGCGCCGAAAAGCAGTTTTTTGATAATAACTCCTTTCTAGCGCATTTTACAGGAAAAACATATTTATACAAAATAAAAGAAGAGAAAATTTCCTACAATTTATGTCTTAACCTTTTCTTTCCTAAAATCAATAGTTTCGGCGTACGAGCACCGTAAACCATTATACATCCACGCCAACGTGTAATATTTACTTTAAACTGTTCATATTGTGATTTGTAAATTATAAAAATTATATGAAGGTTAAATATTGTTCCATAGAATGAAAACCTACCTAACTACTAGTCTACCATGTCTAGCTAGTCTGTTATGTCTCCGCAGGTATAAAGGAATGCGTCCCTTTTGTGTCAGGCCCCCTTCTTTCCCTTCTAAGAAACATCTGGCCCCAGCTGAGCTCAATAGAAATATTTTTAAATTGACCTAAATACTTAAATAGTGAGTCAGATGTGGATTAGACCTACTGGGGATACCATGATAAAAAAATGCGCCGATTTCTCTACCTCATGGTGGTGTGGAAACGAGTATTTCTGCCGAAACGTGTATTGAATTACACTTTACGGCGCTCCTACGCCGAAACTATTGATTTTAGGAAAGAAAAGGTTAAGAGATAAATTGTAGGAAATTTTCTCTACTTTTATTTTGTATAAATATGTTTTTCCTGTAAAATGCGCCAGAAAGGAGTTATTATCAAAAAACTGCTTTTCGGCGCCATTTTTTCAATATGGCGGCGCGAGCGGCAGCCATACGAGGTGGCAAAGTTGAAATTTGGCAAGAGCATCCCAAAATCTATAAAATTGCCAAATTTCAAAACTCCCGGAAAACTTTCCAGGTAACCTCTATTTTTTCGACCAAATGACTGTACTACTTACACATTTGGACCAAAAATTTATGAAGCCCAGATGACCTTTGCTAAAGTAAAAAATACCCAGTTCGGTTATTTTTCTCAGCATTTCAACCACAGCAATTCAACCATTCGGCCGTTTCGGCTAATCTTTAAGAGATTTACTTGCCCTACTTATTATTCTCTTCTTATTATTATACCGAGTCCTTGAAAGATTATACAGTATCAAATTAAGATCAACTGATCACTGACCAGAGTGTTGGTTGGTAATCATTAGAGTAATAATAGTATTTGACAGTCGATTGTTTTCACAATACCTCCGGCATATTAATTATGCCAAATATGGCGTGACAGCGACAGGTAGCATTAATACTCTGGCTTTACTGTAATTAGCTTCAAAAATGTCGATAGTAGTTTTCCATTCGTAATTCTGCACAATGTGAATTCTTAAAATCTACTTCACAGACATTATTTTTATACAACCCTGTTTCTCCCTATTCGCCGACACATCTTTATCTGTTCAGATTCTTAATTCTTCACAGTCACTGTTGCGATGACGATCACAGACACGACATATTCGCCATTCTGTACAAATTGAACTCCACACAAGTCAACTTAGATTGTATAAGAATAATGAATCGAAGAATAGTGAATGTGATCAAAGGCAGATCTACACACGGTCGTATAGAATTCACATAATGCAGAATTACGAATAGGAAGAAATAATAATGGTATAAACGTCGAATAATTCCCTATCACTAATAATTTATTAAAACGGTAATTAGAATTGAGAAGCGTTTCAAATGCTTTTAAAATAAACCAGAAAAAACTATATTGTTAATAGTTACTTTTAATTATTGTTGCACTGCCGTGTGGTTGCCGGCTTAGAATTGTGCCACTCCATGTCTTCCCGTGGAAGTCGTAATAGGCGACTAAGGGAATAAAGGCTTGTGTAGTACTGTTAGGCGATGGGCTTGCTACCTGTCACTAATATACACTGTTAAACATCTTAGCCTTATTTTTCAAATTGTGGTTACAGAGTTATCAACAAGTTTTTAGAGTTGTTGGTAATTCTGTAGCTCTGCCTACCCCACTAGGGAATGAAGGCGTGAAGGTATGTATGTATGTAATTATTGTTAAATAATTTGAACAATGTGTTCCACTGAGTCTCAGGTGGTTGAAACGCTCGAATTTTGATGCAATATCTTCCATAACTGATATTGGATTCAAAATAAATGTCGATCTGCATTGAAGTTCGCAGGCCAAGTTCAAGCCCAGACGGTTATTAATATGTTAGAACCACTGTTATTTTTGGCATATTTTCAAAAACTTTTTTTTTAATTTCTAGCACGTAGTGCAATGCGTGATTGTTGCAATAAAAACGATTGGCAACATTTTGTTGGTGACAAATCTTCTTCAGTTCATGTTCGCGGTCATGGGAGTGCAAATGTTCAAGGTAGGGGTAACATTGATATTATGGTAAAAATAAATTCATTGAAAAAAAGAGGAAAAATATATACGACACCTTTGGGTCTTAAACACTAATAAAATTGATATGTGTAATTATTCACGATAAAAACATTTATTTACATAATTTAAACACAATCACCTGGTTTCGTTTTTTTATGTGTGAGGCTTTATTCGTGCCATTCAAAAGATAGAGTACTAACATATTTTCGCTTACGGTGTGGGTCCAAAAAATTTGCTAACATCAAGGGAGCATGCTAATTTATTCATTAATTTTTTTGCCCAAAGGTGTTGCGTTTTATCGGTATCGTTGATTTTTTGGACTCAAAACGAGCTTCTGTGTTTTTTTTTGCCCAACTGCCCTACCTTGACATTTCGCTCCGTTTCTAGGAGTAAAGGTACTTGGTTTAACAGAGTGTTTGAAATTGTTAAAGCTTTCAAGTCAGATCAGGACACTGGCAAGTTAAAAGGAGTGATTTTTTTGTTCAAAACCAAGCACTAACGTGAACCGTTTGTATTTTTATGTAATTTAATAGCAATTTTGATTTTTTCACACATAAATATTACCACCACGACAACACATCGGAATCACTGATGGCAAATGTTGTTACACAATACACTGATTTTGGTAAATTTTTGTTGAATGTTAACTAAAATTGTAACAATATTTATTTATTTAACTTGCATTTTTTGACACTGTTCGTTGAATGTGGCCTATATGTATTTATTTTATATTTTATTTGTGAATGTTTTTGCATTATTGTCGTGCAGTATGTAGTGAAATGTGTTATTACGTCCATTAAGTCCATTGGTAATATATTTCTTATTAATCACATCTTGCAATTTATGTTTGCCGTTGTTGGAATACAATTATTTAAGGTATTTTAAGTTTTTTCACTTTTTACTGCAACTTGTTTTTTTTTTAAATTTATAACTGGCCTTTTAAAAGGTGTTAATAGCTTGGCTTTTTGAAACGAGATCATGTGACAAAAAATTTAAATTGTCAACATAGTTAAAAAGCGTTTAAAATCTTTTTGAAATTCATAACACTGGCAAAAATTGGCCAAGTTCATTGTTGATTTTTTAACTTGGACGTTTTTTGCGAAAATGCAGCATGGTGATTTTTGATATATCATTAAGTTATTTAATTTAGTTTTGCTTTAAAAACACTTTTCTTTTATTAATTTTATTATATAAAAGTTTGATACTTATATTTTAGTACTTTTCCAGGGAATGTTTCATTCTTGCACAGATACTACGAAAATGACTGAAAAGGAATGCAAGTAAGTGATCATGTTTTTTATTTTTATTTATTTCTGTATCGACTGTAAAAACTAGATCAGCATAACATGAAGGTTTTACAACTTTATTTATAAACGCACGGTAAAACTAATAGTTAAAGTATTTATTGTGGCTCTGCCTAATTCACATGTCATAATGACAGATAAGAACAGAGCATATTTCAAGCTCACTATTGCGCAATTGGGAAGTGAAAAATTTCACCAAATTATCATTTATAAATTATTAATTAATTATCTGAAATAAATAGTTTTAAATTTGAATATAAGTAATCAAGTTTCTTGAAAATCGGTAGTTCTTATCGATAGTTATCCACTTTTAAATTTACATGCATTTGCACAATCGTTACTAGGGTAAAGTCACCAGTGGTCGACCAGAGACCAGTATTCCACCTTATATGAGTGCGAAGAGTGGGAAATATATCTTTCGTACTCTTCCTTCTAATACAAAGTATAGTATAGTTTTTATTTGCTTTTTTTTTCATTGGCAGAGGCCGACTACAGATCTCTGGATGACCACTGGTGATTTTATCCTATGTTATGTAGCGCTCCAACGGGAAAATAGATGAAGCACTCATATATCCTAGGGCTGTGTAGGTGGTGTGTCGGGGTAAGTAGGTGGACCGGACTAAACTTTATTGTTCGGTGTAAATTATCCATGAAAGCTCCCCTTCCTTTCGCTCAACGGACAGGCCGATATTTGAACTTGTGACATCATCATTCATGACCCGGCTATGGGATCTCTGTTAGAACAAAAATGTATACGAACGACTCTGATAAAAAAACGAACCCTTCTGTTACAAGACTGAATAACCAATCACAAAAGAAAATACTATTCCTTCCATACCGAACAATCTGACAAAATATTCAAAATTTTAAAATCCGAACCATTAACAACACAGGCCAGCAACTCAAACACTAAAGAGTTCGAACACCTAAAGACGAAACAAAATGATCAAGCGAAATTAGACGCGAATTTGTCGCAATTTCAGACTTTTTTCAAAGGACACCGCACGGAAAGTATGGAAAAAAAAACATCGGTGAATTTTGATAAAAAAAATATATGTTACGCGCCTTGATCAATATATAGAAATACTTGGAGGGCAATAAAATCCTATGACTACTTTTTGTCAAAAAAAATATTTAGTGAAAAATCAAGGGGATTTGGTTCCATAGAAAAATGTATGAAGTAAAAAAAAAAGTGTTCTGTTTTGAACGAAAAAAATATATGTTTTAGAAACCATTAAATTGATCAACTTCATCGAAAAAACTTATTTAAAAAAGAGTTTGGTTTTTAAGTTATAGCGTTTCATAAAAATAAGTAAAAAAGGTATTTAATTTTTTGATTTTTTTTTAATCGTTAATATTGCCGTTTATGGTGATAGTAAAAATAAGTAGAAAGATACTGTGTGCATCTTTTTTACTAACATAAGTTTTGTATCACAGTCACCTGTTTTTCAGTATTTAGATTTGAAATGAATTTTAAGGAAAACAACTTGGTTTTTCGTGTTTTTTTTTTAAACCGATCGGTGAAAAATTGTGCATTTTGAATATTTTATAAGTTGTGTTATTGTTAACATAAATCATTAAAATTCAAACATATTCTATGAACGGATTAAAAAAAAATTTTTTTTAAGTCTTATTATTATTAACTTTACACTCACTATAGCCCCAGCTTATCTATATACAGTATTTTTATTCTATAATACACTACTCATGTTCGTTCGGATCTCGTCGACGAATTGGTCGTTGCCCAGCGTCAATAACATTTTCGAGAAATGCGGTATCGGGGTACCAAACATTTTGCGCAGCCCAAAAACCACAGAACGCTAATTACAAAGTATTTATAACTACGTCAAAAACACAATTTGCATTTCATGAAAAGGCCAATCCGAATACTGGCTGGAAAGACACACAAACTAATGGCTTTCTGAGCATATTGCCGATTAAAAAAAACTTTTAACTTTTTTAACTCCTAGTATTGGCGGGAAAACGATTGTCATTAATTGTAGAGCGAAATAAATTATAAAAATGTCTTAGATTTCGTCTAAGCTGTTTTGTGTGCAATGTGTCACAGTCAGCGGCACAAATGAGCCGCATTAACGAAAATGCTTTGATTCAAGAGGTAGGTTCACTGTTTTTACGAAGTTACTGCTCATTATTATTTAAAAGTGGAGTGAACAAAAGTTTTGATTAAAATTCTTTATTATTATTTCGAGGTAAATAGTTATTTCATATTTGTTTTCAATGTGATAATTAGGCTCGGACCTTTGATCAATTTATTATTTAATTACTGACTCACAGCAAAAGTAAATGAAAATCATTCATTTACATATTATGTTAAAAAAAAAAAAATGTCCTTAAAATTCATTTCAAATCTAAATACTGAAAAACAGGTGACTGTGATACAAAACTTATGTAAGTAAAAAAGATGCACACAGTATCTTTCTACTTATTTTTACTATCGCCATAAACGGCAATATTAACGATTAAAAAAAAATCAAAAAATTAAATACCTTTTTTACTTATTTTTATGAAACGCTATAACTTAAAAACCAAACTCTTTTTTTAAATAAGTTTTTTCGATGAAGTTGATCAATTTAATGGTTTCTAAAACATATATTTTTTTCGTTCAAAACAGAACACTATTTTTTTTACTTCATACATTTTTCTATGGAACCAAATCCCCTTGATTTTTCACTAAATATTTTTTTTGACAAAAACTAGTCAGGATTTTATTGCCCTCCAAGTATTTCTATATATTGATCAAGGCGCGTAACATATATTTTTTTTATCAAAATTCACCGATGTTTTTTTTTCCATACTTTCCGTGCGGTGTCCTTTTTGCGACTATAGGACGTTTTTAAGGCAGACTCAATTTGCTACAACTGGTCTCTAATTTCTGTTCGAAACTGTTTATAGAGGCACGTACATTATTTACGTGAACAAGAAACCCGATCAGCAGGAAAGGATCTGGAAGAACAACAAGTGGAACTTTGATGACGTCCTCAGCGGGATGCTGACTCTCTTTACTGTCTCGACCTTCGAAGGATGGCCTAGGTGAGGCTTTATCTTGACTTTTTTTAAAGAGGATTGTGTAGTGATGAAATATAGTCCTTACAAATTATGCTCCGGGCGATAACGTTTTTCCTCCCTTTAATTGACGACCCGTTGGCCTAGTTGGTAATGATGCTGCCTATGAAGCTAGCGGTTCTGGGTTCAAATCCAATGGCAGATTTTTGCGTGATGAGCTATAAGTAGAGCTTGGTTTGGGACTAGGTCAATTGGTGTGACATGGTCCCCTAACATGTATACATACATACATAAACTCACGCCTTCTGACATGTATATGTACAGATAATATGTATTAATCAAGTAGGTACATTTCGTGTAGATTTCTGCGTGATTACTTTTTCATTTAATTTTCCTTTCTAGTCTGCTGTCAGTTTCCATGGACTCAAATGAAAATGACGAGGGTCCGATAGAGAATTCGAGGCCTTTAGTTGCATTCTTCTACATCAGCTACATCATTGTGATAGCGTTTTTCATGGTGAGTGGGCTCTTGACTTCTTTTTTACAGCATGGTGAACCTACTACCTGATGGTAAG
This sequence comes from Acleris emargana, assembly GCA_927399475.2. Taxonomy (NCBI): domain Eukaryota; kingdom Metazoa; phylum Arthropoda; class Insecta; order Lepidoptera; family Tortricidae; genus Acleris; species Acleris emargana. The sequence goes on from OV656860.1 coordinate 11,634,911, forward strand.
TGGGATCTGTGACCATAAACATTTGCATTCTCGAGACCACAATCTTAAAACTGCAATCCTAAGACCGCAAATGGGCGTTTTTTCAAAAAAAGTGTTCATTAACATTTTTTTCCAGAATTGTTTTTTTTTTGGTTTTCCTTAGTGACACTTTTGTTCTTGTATGAGGATCGATAGTACCAACGATTCTGAGTGAGAAAACAAAAAAAAAAACGAGTTCTGAAAAAAAATACCGTGTGAACTTTTTTTGAAAAACACCCAAATACGTTGCCAACTCTAAGGGCTAAGATGGAAGTTTACACACACTGGAGGTTAATGGATAAGATGGTGGTAGCACTCCGGACGGAGCCCAATCATTTCATTTGCCAACCCGCCTTTTTTTCTATAACTGTAAATATTTCAGGATTTTTATAAAACTAACCTAACCTTACAGGGTTCCATACGATGGTGCTGAATTGAATTCTGAAATATTTACAGTTACAGAAAAAGAGCGGGATGGCAAATGAAACGGTTGAGAAACAATACATTCGGCCATATTTTGGCCAAAAGACAGGATACCACCTTAAAAATTCATTCGCCATTGTTATCGCTTTCCAGGTGAACATCTTCGTGGGTTTTGTCATAGTTACATTCCAAAAGGAGGGAGAGCAGGAATTTAAGGGCTGCGAGCTGGACAAGAACCAGAGGAACTGTTTAGAGTTCGCTCTAAAAGCCAAACCTGTTCGGAGGTATGTTCAACAAACAAATAGAAAGAGGAATTCATGACTTTTTTTTTACAGCTTCAGTAAAAGCTGATTTATGTAACAAACAGTTTCAATTTTTTTTTTTTGAATAGCTATAAAAAAACATGTTTTTTTTTTTTTAAAGTCATAGGAAGGCAGTTGAGCACACAGGCCACCTGATGGTAAGTGGAAACTGTGACCCATAGACATTCGCATTCACAAGAGTGCAAATGCACTGCCAACCCTAAGGACTAAGATGGAATGCCTCTATGCTAGTCATTTCACCGGCTGTCTTATCCCCGAACCGGAACACAACAATGCGAACACTGCTGCTTGGCGGTAGGTTAATGGATAAGATGGTGGTACCAACCCGGACGGACCCTGCACAAGGTCCTCCCACAAGTAGTGTTATTTCAAGTCACAAAAAAATGTTTATGACTGAGCTAGCAAAACAGAATGTATCATGGACAGACATATAAGTTTTTGTGGCACGAATAAGATTTTTTATTTATTTATTTTATTTATTTATTTATTTATTCACTGTCATCACATGGCACAGAAGTTGTACAGAATGGTGTTAGTATCTTTAAAACTTAAGTATATAGGTTAGTCCATGCGATACCCTGCAAGGGCACCACAGTGTACCTACGGGCACTGCAATTTTGTACTTAAATCTAAATTAAAACTAATGTTAAATAAGTTTAATTAATTAATGACATCTTATATAGGGAATAATAATAATAAAAATTAAAAAAATAAAATAAAAAATACAATAAAATTTAAAAAGTCAAATATAAACTAGGAGTTTAGTCAGTATTTTACAGTAGTAATAAATTATTATTAAATTTGGTATCAATCACATATAGTAGCTAAGTTTAATTTTAATTTTAATAAGTTTAGTTTTATTGCAGTACCTATATAAATCTGTATATTTTATGTCAAAGTTAGTCTAGTCAATATAATTAATACCTAAATTATGATTTCAAAAAGGTCAAAGTTTAATTTGCTAGTAAGTAATCAATAATAAAAACATAGTTAAAAAAACAATTTCTTCATGTAAAATTTTACGATTGTCGTAGGGACTTCCGAACGAAACGAACGAAGTACAATTTATCGATACATTAATTGTATCGATAAATTATACTTACAGACAGTTATGAATATGAGGTAACGAATAATAATATGAACATGCAACCTACCTATTATACAGTATAAAGACCGTATCGGCCGATTAAGAAAGGTAACGGTTTTCAGTCTATACAGATAAATAAGACATTGATGTAACATGATAGTCTTATCCGCTCAAGAATATTTGTTGATGGAAATAACATTACGGGTAAAAAGGCCGCGTAAAAACGAGTGTCGTGAATATTGAATCAATTCATTATTAATAAACACATCAGAAGCATTCGAATACTCAAAAGCACAAAGCAGAGCGACTTGTCCACCTATTTTGTCCACCTATGTGGATTATGGAGAATAGACTGGCCAAAATTAGATAACAGGCAGTTTTAAGTTATGTTAGTTCTTCAGAAGGGCCAAAATAACCTAGAAGTAGAAGCTCCGCGAAGGCGGAGCTCCGCTGACCACGTTAAGGTCTCCTAAAATGCCTAGGTGGCGTCGTCGGGAGGAGGACGGTGGGTAAACACCCAAAAGCAGCAACCTATCTACTATGAAATGTCACTTTAAAATAATTATTTGATACAGTTATCGATAAATTTTAGATCGGAAGGAAGTCCCTAGTTAATTGCGGTTTTTGCCTCAAAAACTTCTATGTCTGAACATGGAGTTTATATGGCCGACCTGTTACATGACGACTATTCTATTATCTTTTTTTTTTATTGCAGATACATTCCAAAGCACCGTATCCAGTACAAGACCTGGTGGTTTGTGACTTCAGAGAGGTTCGAGTTCACCATCTTCTTCTTCATCATCATCAACACCATCGCCCTCATGATGAAGTACCACAAGGCACCTGATGATTATTTACAGGTAATTTTAATTTTAATCCCCGTCGTAAAAAGTGGGGGTGTTGTTCCTTCACGCTGCAAAGACTGGAAGGATTTTAACACATAGTATTAAATCTTAAGTACCCGAAACCGACGTGCGCGCCTGACTCGATGTATGAATCTGGAAGAAGCGAAAGAAATTTGTCAAGATCGTAGCAAGTGGAAAGAAGTGGTCTCTGCCAACCCCTCTGGGAAACAGGCGTGATTTAATGTATGTATGTATGTAGTAATAAATAAAACTACTTTTTATCCCGGAAAATTCAAAATTTCCCAAGGGAATAACGATAATCGGAATATACGACGGAGTCGCGGGCAGAAACTTGTTTATAATATTTTTACAAGTTCGATTAGTTGCTAGTGATGATGCCTACGAAGCTATCGGTCTTGGGTTCAAATCCCGGTTAGAGCAGATATTTGTGTGATGAGCGCGATTATTTGTTCCTGAATCTTGGTTGTTTAGTATTTCGCTAGACACTCCATACACTCCTAATTAAGTTAATCCTCGTCTAGTACCCATAGTACAAGCCTAGAGCCTAAAGCTTGTCCCAGAAAAAAATGTCCCTCATTATTAGATGGGGTTGTATATCAGGATGAAATCTAAAGAGGTTTGAAAACTATGTTTCCTGTTAGGATGCTCTATAATGTATAAATAAAAAATAAAAAAAAGTTGTCAGTACTAGATGTTCAACGAGGTCGTCGGTGCAAGAAAAGTTACACGTTTTTTTTCGTACAAATATGTTCAATATAAAGGCATCTCTGCGAAGAAAGTGGCATCGGAGCAGAGCTGAAAACGTCTACAAGAACCGTTCAAAGGGTTTTAAAACGGTTCAGGGAGACAGGTGGTATACGGCGATGGCTTGGAAGTGGACGTAAACCAGGGTTTGTAAACCAGAATATCGAGAAGAAGATTATAACAGCTTTACAGAAAAAACCTACCCTCTCTGTACGAGACTTGGCCAAGAAGTTTAAAACCTCGAAATCTACAGTGCAACGAGTGAAGAAAAATTGTTTTATAACAACGTTTAAACAAACTAAAGTGCCCAACAGAAATACAAAACAGCCAAAAGAGTCTAAAACGAGATCTAGAAAACTTTATTCAAAAATGACTAAGAAAAAATATTGTACAGTTATGGATGACGAAACTTACTGCAAACTTGAATTCAAATGACTTCCAGGACACCCCTATTATTCTGGGACCGACAGAAAAGTAGTAAGTGAAGAGTATAAGGTTATCAAAATGGATAAATTTGCAAAGAAAGTTCTCGTGTGGCAGGCGATCTGTTCATGTGGCAAACGAAGTACACCATATTTTGCTAATGGAACCATAAATGGTGATATATACCCGAATGAGTGCCTCAAAAAACGATTGTTGCCATTCATTAAGAGGCATACTTCACCTGCCCTGTTCTGGCCTGATTTGGCCACGTGTCACTACACGAAGGAAGCAATAGAGTGGTACAAAGCAAATAATGACGATTTTTTTGAAAAAAACTCAATCCTCCCAACTGCCCGGAGTTACGACCCATTGAAAAATATTGGGCTCGTGTGAAACAGAAGCTTTTAAAACATAAAAGTAATGCCACTTCAGTTCAACACTTCAAGCGGAAGTGGAATGAAGCTTCCAAACTGATCACCGATGACGATGTACAAACTTTGATGGCAGGGGTCAAGGGAAAATTAAGAAGTTTCTGGATGAACTAATCCTAAACTGGTCTTTATGCGTAAATAATAATATTTAAAGGAATATCAAATAAAACGGTATCAGAAAATTTGGTGAATTTTAATATTTAATACGGAATTTTTTAAAGTTTATAAGCGACATTTTTTACTTGGACAAGCTTTAGTTTGGGACTAGGTCAATTTGTGTGATATTATACCCTGATATGGATTTATTATATCATGTAAGATAGGTACTCGTACTGCCAGTCCATAACTGTTTTTTTTTCAGTACTTGGATTACCTGAACATGCTTCTAGCAACGGTGTTTATGCTGGAGTTTATATTTAAACTAGCCGCTTTTAAATTTAAGGTAAGAAAAAAAAATAGAGTTGTCCTGTAATTATTAGTACTAGGAGTGGTTGTTAGAACCATGGAGTCGCTATTTTCAAATTTTTATATACTCACCTCCTTGACTTTGATCTTCATTATTGTCATATTTCAAAATAAACGACATATTTATTTAGTTTAATCCATACCTAAATATTGTTGTTTTTTGACATGAATGTATAAGAATTACTTTCAATCTATTCATTAATTAGTGTAAGTGGTTTGTAAACGTACTACCTAGTTAATTAAATAAATAAATAATAATACCTCATCAATCAGCATCTCCTTACCCTTATCCCAATCATGTGGGGTCGGTCGGTCGTTAGCCGTCATCTCCGCGTGCACTCCCTTCTTTCTCACACAATCCATCCTCCACACCATAAGGAATATCGTCGGTGAAACTGCAAAACCGCGTAAGTAACATTTTAAATAAGGAGCAAAATGCACCTTTTTAATAAAACTGTAAGGTTTATTTTGCTCTATCATAAATTTGTTAGTTACGCGGTTTTAAATCACCGACGATATTCATTACTTTTGTAACAAACAGTATAAAAAAACCAACAAAGACTCATTCTTATCTTTTTCTAGTAAAATAGAGTTTAAAATGGAGTTCATAATGGCCGCTATGACGTCACAGTCACAGTGCATATCGGATGTCTCTGTCTAATCGCTGTCTAATTAGCATACCTGGGATAACTGGGGGCATCTGTACGAAAGTGATGTAGCAAAATATTTTATCGACATTAAATATATCGATGTTACTGCCAACATCTAAATGTTATTTGACATAAATAAATATTACTTATTTTCTCCATTTTTAGATAAAAAAAAAACAAATTAACACGTATGTTTATTTTACAACAGTTTTCAATACAATCAATATTTTTTCCATATTCGTCGGTATTAATGATTGCCGTCTTGATGAAAATATCCACTTTAAACTGCTAAACGTACGAATATGAATGGTAGTGACGGTAAATTGTAATTTTGATTGAAATTACATCCGCATACTTTTATTATCTTAAGAAGCTCGATATCAGATATGACATCGAACCTCTTTACAGTAATTGAGAATGATCAATGTGCACATGCATTAATTTAATTATATCGACATCTTTTTTATCGATATCAAATCCCTAGAACTTGCCCCGAGTTATCCCAGGTATGCTTATTAGTTTAATATGCTTGTATCGTCCGTATTCCTTGGCCGATTTTAATGATAATTTCATTTAAGGTAATCTCATTTACGGTAGGTATTTTCATATTAAACAAAATTTTTTTTTTTTTTTTTTTTCAGAACTACTTTGGGGACGCGTGGAACGTCACAGATTTCATATTGGTTGTCGGTAGCGTAATAGACATCGTTATTACACAGGCGCAGGCGGAGGAAACTAAACCTCTAGTAAGTATATTTACAAGCTAATAAAAAAAATTGACCCCGACGTAAAAAAGCGGCCAAGTGCGAGTCCGATTCGCCCACGAAGGGGTCCGTAGGAGCTATTTTATTAAACCTTAATCAACGTATTAAAAAAAAATACTTACTAAATCTCGTTCAAACTAATTTTCGGTGGAAGGTGGCATATTTACATTGATTATTCTAGTTGGTAAGTAAATCATATTTTTTTTTTAGTTTTATGATTCTTTTATTAATCTTATTATAGAAGTTACAGGGGGGGGGCACATTTTACCACTTTAGAAGTGTCTCTCGCGCAAATGGTTCAGTTTAGAAAAGAAAAATACTAGAAACCTCAATATCATTTTTGAAGACCCGTTTTATGCGATTTAACTACGTAACCCTAAAAAGGAGTGTAATATAATAAGTTTAGGCAACCTATGTAATCTCAATGCACTACCAGCTGCGACAACAAACCTCAATATTTATAGAAATGCACTTCGTCTCTGGGTCTTCAGAAGTTGCTAAATCCATTCGCCGCTCGGCGCTAGGTATGTGCCCATATCAGGACTTGGGAACGATTCGAAAAAAACCGGTTGATTAACAAATTTTCGTTTTTGTGACACCTGAAAATTGCTATAGGAATCGAAACTCTATAATTTTTGTATGAGAATAACCGGTTAAAACCGGTTAAAACCGGTTATAACCGGATATTTGCATTCCCTAATAGTAGACCGTATCGCGTTGCTTGTCGTGTCTGATACGTTCATAGCATGGTCATGGTATACGGTGTAATGGTTAGAGACCTTTGCTTGGCCCGTATGCTTTCTACATTCCATAAAAATCACTTGGTGATTTCGTGTACGAGCTGATGGCGGCACACAAATTAAAAAATACAAACTTTTATAAATCTGTGTGTCTGTGGTATCGTAGTTCCTAATCGGATGGACCAATTTCAACGCATTAAAAAAAAAACTAGTTTAATATTAATGCCTCCCAGCCAGATTTCATGACCCGCCGTTTGAAAGATATTAGCTCTTAAATAAGTAACCATTATAATTTGTGATGTGATTTCAGCCTGAACGAAAAAGCAAAGGCGGCAGTTCCCTACTCAAGTACATCACCTTCTTCCGACTGTTCCGAGCTATGCGTCTGATCAAGCTCCTGTCCAGGGGGGAGAGGATCCGGACCCTTCTCTGGACCTTCATCAAGTCCTTCCAGGCTCTGCCTTACGTGGCGCTGCTGATCGTTCTTCTCTTTTTTATCTACGCTGTGGTCGGAATGCAGGTGGGTGTGTATTTGTATATCCTCGTAGGGCCCCCCATACTGCAAAATGGGAGTTTTTTGTAACTGGGACTTTGAATCTACAATCAAGGGAATAAAGTTCAATTGCGATTGTCCGAAAATGCCATCTTCAGTTTATTAATATAGGAAAATAAACCTTATTCTTATTGCAACAGAGTTCAAAGTAAATTGCCTTGATTATGTACATCCTACCTATTGCACACTGGGCATTACGAAGATATATAATAATAGTAAATGTAATAGCTTGGGTTACATACTGTATGCACCTATACATTAAACCTACCAACAAGCGTAAGGGGATAAGACAATTTTATTGGTGAATTTACTAGCAGGCATTCTATCTTGGTCCTCAGCAACGCATTTACAATCTTAGAATTGCCATCTTAAAAAAAAACATTTTATTCTGAGAAGAAGTTTTCGTATCGATAATCGATAATATACCTCTTTTATTTCAGCTTTTTGGCAAGATCGATAACGACGGTGATATTATTACCGATAACAATAATTTCCGGACCTTTGGAGCTGCTTTGATGGCCCTGTTTAGGTCTGCTACAGGTAAGTGCTTTTTTTAAATCCTACTTTAGTATCCCACTGCTAGGAAAAGGGCATAGCATCTCTCCGAGTCCTTGTGATGCTTCGTCCGGCCAGTTGCTGAGATACCCGTCCAAAGATATCGTATCATACATAATAATGGTTTTATTTCTGAAACCGTTAACTTTACATGATTTTTAGGATTCCGTAGTCAAACTCCGTCCGTCCGTCTGGCCGCAGCCTAGCTCAGAGACTCTTAGTACTAGAAAGCTGTAATTTGGCCTGACTATACATAATATGAGTCATACGCCAAAAGTGGTAAAATAAAATCTAGCCAGTGCTGCAGTTCGTTGCAGACCTATTTAGGATGCGCAGACTTCTACCGCAAAGCGTTAGAGACTTAATCAACCTCCAAAAACGGTTATGAAAATGACGTATATTTAGTTTTCTCAAACATGCTCTGAAATGTATGCGTTAATGTCACGAAACGAAGACATGAAGAGTCTTGTTTTTCGTTCCCTACATTACTTTTTCGCCTAGGCCATGAAGTAATGTAAGAAAATCCTAAGAAAAATTTGATTTGAAAAATTTGATTTTTTGAAAAATTTAAACTGACAAATGAAAAAATACATGCTGCCAACCACCACTAGACTCTGTAACAATATTCTGCAACATTAGAAAAACAAAATCTATGGTACCATATTTATGTGCAGTTAAACAGCCTAGGCAAGGAAGTAATGCAGGGAGCCATAAACAAGAAACTTCATTTCTTTATTTCGTGACATTAACGCATACATTTCCGAGCATGTTTGAAAAAGTAAATATATGTCATTTTCAAAACCGTTTATGGAAGTCGATTAAGTCTCTAACGCTTTGCGGTAGAAGTCTGCGCGTCTTAAATATAGGTCTCCAACGAACTGCAGCACTGGCTAGAAGTTCATTTAAATGGCACGCTCTGGACGCGTTAACAGTTTGACTGTACGGTCACAAACGTTTATTTCGTCGTTGGAACTGCAAAACAGGGGTGCGTCTCACGAGATATAACAACAAAATCTATAATTTCATGTTAATAACGTTTACAAGATATAATAAACGTTAGCTATAATAACAAAATCAATATTTTCATAAGGAATAACGGTCAATTAAAATAATATTCATTTTATATAATGTTTTTGTCTATAATACTCACATTGTCTAATTTCAGTTCGTTTAACATACATGACATATAACGATCATAATACATAATATCTTTTAGTATAAGGATTATAAGATCTAATATCGTATACTATACTCAATGGGTGGGTACTGTAAGGAGCGGGTACAGTCGAGTTCATAGATATGTGTACCCTGTAGTACTTTGTAATTTTAATCGCTGTGACAATTCATATACTTATGGCAGTTTAAACATGACATAAAATAAATAGACAAGGTACTAAAGTGTACACATATTTATGAACTCGAGTCTACCAGAACGGTCTTGCTGTAATTTGTTTTAATTAACCAGAAAATGCCACGAGCATGACGAATCAGGTCAGAACCGACTCGGTTAGGTTAGGTTAGAGGGCCTAGGCGGGAGCAAAGCTCCCGCCTAGGCCTTCGAGGTTATTTTTTTTCTGCCAAGAAAATTCAGACTGCTACCAGTAAAGTTAGTAAGGTAAGGTTGATTGTTAATTAAGAAGGCTACTTAATACTGAAAATAGAATTTAATTTCAAATAACATATGCATGTTTTTATATTATACGTGTATTATGTTTTTTGATGTTAGATAATTTGATTAATATATCTTTTAAATCTTAGGTGTTATGAACGTTATACGTTTTAATAGTTATATAAATTGATATTATATATTAATAACGTTATACTTTATGGAAATAGATATTCTGAAATTATATCTTCCGTTCATTATATCCAGTGAACGTTATACTAAACGTGTTTATACAAAGTGAGCGTATATATTATGAGTGTTATATTATCAGTTCTTATATCTCGTATTACTTACCCGCAAAACAGCGTAAGTAACATTTTAAATTAGGAGCAAAATGCACCTTTTTCATAAGAAAGTAAGGTTTATTTTGCTCTATCATAAATTTGTTCGTTACGCGGTTTTGCAGTATCACCGTAGATTTGTGACCCATTTAAAAATATATCCTTGAAGTCGTCAATGTCATTACAGATGCCCAGTCATTAGTAACTTGTAGGAAACTCAACCTTATTGTTGTAGAATGTCAGATTGAGTTTGGACGTAAGGTGGGTATAGTCTTTACTATTTGAACTGAGCTGATCTTCTACACAAAGGCCATTGTTTGTAAACAATACCATTGTCTTTCTTTGTGTCCGTAACACCAAGCCGATTACATACAAAAAAGTTAGAACTACATTGAATGTACATTGAATTATCAACCCTACCCTCTTAGTCAGTAGGTTTAAAATGTAAAGTGTCAGGATACAGATATAAGTTTTGTGTAGATGATAGTATTGTGTAAAGAATAAGCACAGTTCAAATAATAAAGACTTATATCTGTATCCTGACACTTTACATTTTAAACCTACTGACTAAGAGGGTAGGGTTGATAATTCAATGTACATTCAATGTAGTTCTAACTTTTTTTTATGTAATCGGCTTGGTGTTACGGATACAAAGAAAGACAATGGTATTGTTTACAAACAATGGCCTTTGTGTAGAAGATCGGCTCAGTAGAAATAATAAAGACTATACCAAATTAAAATCTTTGGCTGTACCAACATCTCTGCCGTAGCTATTAATAATAGAGTATGTTATTTCAAACCTGATAAGACTCGGCTGTGAAAAGAACGGATATATTCTATAGTCTGTGTAGCAGATATATTGCGCTATTTAGAAGGAAACGTAAAAGCATTAGGCTGTGAAAGAAACCCCAAGGCAACGATCAAGGAAATAGACAGCTCGCTCACCTCATGAAGTCCGATGGCCCGGCCAACCTCCTGCTGGGGGTAGCTCCTTGATCATCTGCGTCATCTAGGTCTTTGTATGTACCAGAAATAGTCCACCACACAGATAAAAAGACACCAAAGCACAGTGTTTAACGTCGCAAATAGTATAGCGTGTGCGCGCGTTGACAGCCGATAGCGTATTGACAGATGCGCGCAGGGTGGAGGTGCAGAGCCTCGTCGGTAAAGCCAAAGCACACGAGCGAGACAGCCCTCAGCGAGGAACCAATCTAGATTCTATGACAGTTGCCTTTACTATATAATAGATACTAAACAATCTGTCTTTATAAAACGGCCTTTGATCTCTCCAAGATGTTTTACTGTGACAATCTTAGCTATTACACTTCTTTTTATCAGGTGAAGCGTGGCAAGAAATCATGATGGCGCTCTCTCCAAATGTGCAAGAGCGTCCAGGACAACCAGCCAAGTGCGTGGTGACCAACACCAATGCCTCTGGGAAGTCAGACGCCGTCACTGAATGCGGGAACTGGCTCGCGTTCCCGTATTTCATATCGTTCTCTCTACTATGTACGTTTTTGGTGAGTTTACCAACATTGTTTTTCTCAAACATCTTCATCAAAACGAAGACGGACAAACCCTCGTTTTCTTCGTAGGAGTAAAATAAACGAAACGCATGATGATGCGATATTTTATTAAAAAATGCTATTGATTGCATATATTTTAAATCGAAAGGACCACGATAACAATTCCATACACCCAACTTGTGGATGAGTGCAGTGTTGGGCGGTGGCGGCAAAATCAAAGTCAAATCAAAATATATTTATTTTGCGTTAAATGTGGTACATACAATGGTCTTACAATATATTATACTCGTAGTTTTACACACTTAACCAGCAGCTGGCATGCAAAATATTATTGAAATATTAAAACTAGATAGACAAAAATATAAAAAAATATACGTACTTATAATTGCCAAAGAGAATATAATTATAATTATAATGTCACCGTTTATAAAAATAAGCAAAATATTCGTTCACAGAGTAGAAACACTTATGTACCAGACATTTTTTAAGCTGAAAATGTTTAATGGCAAGATTTTAATGTCTTCATGTAACTTATTTTAAATAGAAATAGCCGTTCAGTATGCGTTCCCACTACACAACTTTTGGCGAGCGGAGGTGGAACATTGCGTGAAAAAAATAAAACTCTCTGAATTCCTCAAAAGCTTAGCACAAATATTTATAATTATGTATTTGTATAATTTCCTCGAATTGCATGAGAAAGTCAGGCAATTCCCTAGTTTCGGTCCTAGGCAATAATGTACAATTGTGATTTTTTTTGTTACCGAAATTTATACTTACGTTTTTGATAACAATTTTGTAAGGAGGTGATTGGCTTTCTGTCCTTCCTTATCTTTTCCGGAGATCGTCCATTTCCTGAATTAGGACATTTAATCGAATGCCCGAATAATACATAGTATTATCAATATGTTTTTGTGTTTGCAGATCATAAACCTGTTCGTGGCTGTCATCATGGACAATTTCGACTATCTGACCAGAGATTGGTCAATCTTGGGGTCTCATCACCTTGACGAGTTTGTAAGGTAATACCGAATAACTAGTCCTGTTTTTTTTTATTTACTACAAATTTACGCTTAGTATATGACTTGTAAAAATGCAGTCGTTACGCTGAAAAACAAAAAATCATGGCATAAATATATTGAAAAAAAAAATGTGCCAATGCATCTTATTCCAGTGTAATAAGAATTGTGTAACATATATGAGAGGATTCTTTCTATAAATACTTTTGCACATCACTGTACGCTTACGGGTGCGAGAAATCGATCTTTCAATTTCTCATCTCCGGGAAAAATCGTTTGCAACCTGACCTTCGTATCACGTATTAAGTTTTTAAAGGATTTTTGTGAATTTTGCAGGCTGTGGAGTGAATACGACCCAGACGCCAAGGGTAGGATCAAACACTTGGACGTTGTGACGTTACTCAGGAAGATAAGTCCCCCACTGGGTAAGTTGGCAGGCTAATCTAAATAAAAAGGACACAAATCAATTTAATGGTCAAAGCAAATTCAACCTTCATGGTTAAGAAATAAGGTCACTTATACTTACGCGGTTCTATGAGACATGCGCCCTTTTTCTAAGGAAGGCATAATTGACAGTCCGTCGCAGTCCGTCCGCGATATTATAAAAATGAATCGCTAAATGTGTTGCTAAGTGCAAAACTCGAGAACGGCTGAACCGATTTGGCTGATTTCTTTTTTGTTGTGTTTGTCATTGTACTCATTGTCAGGAAAAGGTTTGTATGAAAGAAAATAATTGAAAAATCCACCCGAAAAGTCAGAAATTTGTAGCGGGGCGAAGCCGCTGGCAGGCCGTTAGTTTACTCATATTTATGATAATGGCCGAGACACGTGTGAAATGTCAAAAGTGTTAGTAAAACTGTTGTTTGTATTGACAGGTTTTGGCAAGCTCTGTCCACACCGGACGGCATGCAAGCGGCTGGTTTCCATGAACATGCCCCTCAACTCAGATGGGACTGTGAATTTCAACGCCACGCTCTTTGCCGTGGTGCGAACGCAGTTGCAGATTAAAACTGACGGTACGTTGATAATATCATGGATTTTTAGTCCCCGAGAAAAGAGAGAGGTGTTAATAGTTTAACTTGTGTATCTGAGAATCTGTATCTTCCCTTTACTTTGCCAACCTCGTATTTAACGAATTACCAAATATAAAAAGCACCCTGTTAAGTAACAAGGTTGGAATTACAACGTGACCGGGAAAAACAAGACAAAACTGATAGGGATGTTAGAAAGGAAGAGACGTGCTGCACCGACCCAAAAAAAATATCTCCTTTTTTGTATACTTATTTATTTTTATTTTTATTTTTTACCCTGAAGATGTAATTAATTAATTAAACTTAAGATTTAAGTACAAAATTGCAGTGCCCTTACATTGTGGTGCCCTTGCAGGGTATCGCTTGGACTAATAAAAATATACTTAAGTTTAAAAGATACTAACACCAATCTGTACAACTTCTGTGCCATGTGATAACAGTGAATAAATGAATATGAATATGAATATGAATAAATGACAAGGATGAGGACAAGTTGATGACGACTCAATGTTGACAGGCATTATTTTATTATTACAGGTGTCATTGACAAGTGCAACACTGAGCTCCGTGTGATCATCAAGAGGATCTGGAAGAGGACGTCAAGCAAGCTCCTGGATCAGGTGGTGCCCCCACCAGGAGATCCTAACGAAATCACCGTCGGAAAGTTCTACGCTACATTCCTTATACAGGACTATTTTAGAAGGTAAATTAGGCTTGAGTATCGTTTTTATTTATTGGAAATACTTGAGGATAACGTAGGGGAAGAGCAATAACTGCTTAGAGTTCTAGGTTTGAAGTTATATTGTTGTAATTTTTTTGTATAAATAGTTTAATATTACCTCCCTTTTTGTAACTTGTGTTATCTATGACAACGGCGAGTATACGCCAGATATGCATTGTCATTACTATTATTGTGTTTCCTAATAAGTTAAAATATTTTCATGAAATCGAACAGTGGTTATTTGTTGTTCATTATTTGCACACCATTTAAGCCACACCATTATATATTCGTTTGTCGTTTATTGTTCAATCTAAAAAAATATACTTTAGTTATTAAGAAATTAAAATAATAGTAATGAGGGCGTTTATTTGCTGCAGTTTAAAGAAAAGCACCAATCACATTACGATGTAATCATAAACACGCCTCACTCTTTTAGGGAGTGTTTTGATTTGCTCGCATTTGTGTACTTAGACCAAATCAGTCTCATATTCCTGTAGATGGCTAATGTTTGTAATGTCTAGTGTTATTATTTCAATTATTAATACATGTTTTATTTTATAGGAACCACGCGTAAGTCCATAACACATTTAAGCAACTCTTTCAAAGACGGCTCTGCTGTAATATTTGCTTACCATCAGCATTGATTTTAGTTTTTTTCAATTGCCAAAGAGTGCCGTTTGATTTTTTTCCCTTTTTTACAGCGAAGTTTTTGTTCAACTTCATTTTATAACTTTGTGATCGTCGTTCGATTAGTTTTATTGATTTTTGCATTGTTAATGCTTCTTTAGTCATTTCTACTACACATGATGCTAGAAATATTTAAATAATTAAGGTTAATACCTAATGACAACTAGTCACAACCAGTTTTAACTGTTAACTTTAATTAAATTGTCTTTTAAAGTCATTTAAAATTAGTCGTCAGTTTTAACTGTCAATTTTAAAGTTCAGTGAAAACTGATCGTGTATGGCTGCCTTCAATTGAACAATACGCACATGATGTAAGAAGATAAACATATGGTTTTAACTTGGTAATAGAAATTGATCCATAAAACTGTGATAATTTGCCAATGAGATCCAAATTGATCTTCAATTATGAAAATGGTACACATTGACAAAGTTATCTAGCATCACATGTAGTATAGAGTCACAATAGTTTATAATTAAAATATGGCGTTACACTTTTAGTTTTAAAGGCCGTGCCAGGATAAGCTAAGAGATTTTGCCCCCCTTGAGTTTGGGGTTGTAATTTTTATAGATTGTGTGGCTCTGCATTAGTAATTGTTTTGCCAAATTTGAGCACCCTAAATATCATAGTTTTCGTTTAAAAAAAAAAAAATTATATTTAATTTTTCTTTGATATTTTTTTTCCTGTTAACCGATTTTAATGAGCTTGGCATATAATGTACATTTAACCAAGATGATCAAATGGCCATAATTATATTTTCATTATGCCATAGAAAAAAAATTAAAAAAACCCATTCAAACTTTTCAGTTTTTTTTTTTTATCACTTCCATGTTAGAGACCGCTCTAATTTTTTCACTGGTATAACTCCCACTAACGTCCTATAATATGTATTTTTTTCAAAATTTTTGCTAAGGGAGAACATGGAGTTATCTTGACATGAAATTCTTTACATGAGCATTTCTAAAAAAGTTTGTACATTTCATTCACGACTTTAATTTGCAAAAAAAATTGCAGGTTGGTAGAGTGAATGAAGCTGAGCCTAAATAACATAGTCTCCCAAAATGTCCTCATACATTTGTATGAAACTTTCCTTTTTTGTTACCATGAACCAAAGAAAGTTAGTAACAAAAAAGGAAAGTTTCATACAAATGTATGAGGACATTTTGGGAGACTATGTTATTTAGGCTCAGCTTCATTCACCCTACCAACCTGCAATTTTTTTTGCAAATCGAAGTCGTAAATGAAATGTACAAACTTTTTTAGAAATGCTCACATACATTTCCTAGAACCGCTATAATTTAAATCGGAATGATTGCAACCTCTTTAGAGGAACGTACATGTTGCATATGAAATACTTACTGGCCACTTACATTTCAACTTTTTAAAGAAGTAAAAAAAAAGACAACAAAAAGAACTCCTTCCAATTGTCGTGCGTTGGTAACATAATATAAACCATTCCAATATGAATTCATTATCAAAAACCACTGCAATACAACGCGTTTTCCGTAAAAAAGTTAAAACGCTGTATTGTCTCGCAATGAAAACAATTCTGCAAAGTATAAACGAACAATACGATTTCTTTAATAATACACTTCCAATTTTTGATCAGGTAAATGTCACAAAGGCATATTGTGCATTTGTATAGTAATTAATGGGTACTTAATTTTAAATAGGTAGTTTAAATAATTAGTAGTAAAAGTAGTAGTAGTAGTAAAACTCTTTATTGTACGTACAAACAAATCTGTACCTCCAGTGTAAAGGGGTTAAATTCAAAAGTGTTGATTTTTCAGGAGAGCCAAAAAACGTTTGAAATCAGTTTTCTTCACATTAAAACGTAAAGAAGTATATTTTTAACTATCATATTAGAGAGTAAAAAGGGTAAACAATAAGTTAACTGTTAGTTTAAGGTCCTTTTTGCAGTAAAAACAGAGATATTGGCTTTCATAACTTACTTACATCCTTTTACACGAAAAATGGAAATGTGTAAAAGGGTATAACTAGAGTTTGAATAGTGGAATTAATTGCTTACGTAAATGTGGTATTGTGTAAAGAGACACTTTTGGAAACAAACTTTGTACAAGTTTTTAAGAACCACTAAAACATTGTTTATTTAAGTAAGTTTAAGACAAAAAAATAAGATAAAAAGAAAATAATCATTTATTCATGACATAAAAAATAAAATACAAAAATAAAATACAAAATGAAATAGAAAAATGTAGTACAAAAAAAATGCAGTAGAGCAAACATTCGGAGAAAGAAAACATAGAGCAATTAATTAAATTACTTGAAATAAAAATTATTGCTCTATATTTTCGTTCTCTCGGTCTTGCAGATCAGGATCTACAGCGGATATGTTCCATCTATTTGTTATAAAGTGCTTTCTTTGTTTACTTCAGGGTCCAAATTAATTTCTGTGATATCATTCAAATCGTTTCTACTTCCATTTATTTCTTTAACAGTGTTTTCTTCGTTTACTTCAGGGTTCAAACATATGTCTGAGGTGTCAGATTCCATTTTACTTCCGTTTTTATCTTTTGATGCTATTGCGTCAATAATGTTTCCATCATTTAATTATGTGAACCTATGCCTTCAAGCATAATTCTACCGTCAGAATCAAGTACCTAATGAACTTGAGTTTAGCGCTCTTTCCAGGTGTGAGAAACTCGGCAGAGGATCAAAAATGTCTCATATATTCTGATCAATCAACATTTCAATAGAGTTACCGAATTTATTTATTATATCCGATGATATACTATCATTGTTTTCATGCCTCGCCTTTTTGTACGGCGCTGAATGTATTTCGTCATCTGTATCTGAAATTTCAGAAGAGCCACTATTTGACTCTACTACATATTCGGGTTGTTTTTGCAAGCAAATTGAAGCCACATCGTCAAGAAGGGCAGATAAAATGTCGATACATTATATTTTCAGGTGTCAATGAAACTAAATGACGGCCTCGTCGCAGCATTGTGAAGTCGTTTCTTACCCCTGAAACACCAATTAATTTATAATTTAAAACTTAAAAGAGTTGCAATACGAGTAGATTACATATACACCTATTTTTTAAATACTTATACTGCTCCTTCGGTAACTGTTGATTTTTGTCGGAGGTAACATGTATTTCATGTGCATCCACGGAACTCAAACTATCTTAATACCAAATTTTCATTAATCGAAATTGGTTAACGTTGAAAGCGTAACAAATAAACAAACAAACAAATAAATAAACAAACTCATTTTCACGTTTAAAATATTCAGTTATTAACAAAAGTTCTACTCCGCTACTTGAATTTTCTTTATACGGTTGCGTCAAGTACGGATTAAATCGTGGATTAAATACTATACTATATTTACTGTTCGTAAAATACATTGGCCGACATTAATGAGATAATTACTAAGCTTATGAGTATTTATATGACCTAATTAAATAAAGCAACTTGCTAAATTCCTTTATAGATTTAGTGTTATTTATGATGTTAAAATGACATAATAACTTGCATTTTACTTAACGTAATAGTTAAAAAAGCACAACGTTTAAAGCAAAATCATACGGCATTTAGTTTAACACCTTTTGTCATAATAAAATCAAAATATTATTCAAGTGTTACTTTGTGTAAAATGGTTAAACTTACCGCTCACTTCAAAATGCATCGTCCAGCTTCGGAACACAAAACACCGTGTCTATCCCCCTCCCCGCACCATCCGCCGTGCGGTTAATAGACTTTCACCCTTTTGCACAAAGCCGGCTCCTAATTTTTTAGTTAGAATTTTAATGCGAATATAAAGTTTACCTAATGTATAAGTCAATTTAATAAAATGGTTCTGTGAAAAGTGGCCAATATTAACTTTGACAAGTACAGTAAACATAAGTTAGCCTGTGAAGAACGGTTAGTCTTTTTATTGATCAATTTACATGCAATCGTATTGAATAGATTAATTGTGTTAAGTGATCAAAGTAAAATAATATCACTTTACACAAATTCATTATCTTAAAATGGTTTGTGAATATTGATTAATCATGAGATTTACCACTTTTCACGAAATTCGCCCGGTGGAGTAATATGGTCTATGTTTAGTTTAATTCTTTTACACAACAAGTTTTCAAAAATGTATTTTGTTTGTTTAGATCAAACTAGACGTTAACCATTATTCATTAACACAATTTAAAATATCATTATGGTTAAAAAGATAAAATTAAAATTGACCGTTTTGTACAAAATAGTTGGGATTTTTTTCATACTTTAACCCTTTTGCACAATTAATATCTCAAAAACTAATGGTCGTACAACCACGAGAGTAAGACCGAACGAAGCGCCATGATGAAATATGTACAATGCTAGCAAAATCCACTATTGGGTTAAACTCGAGTTTAACCCTTTTACACTGGAGGTACAGAAATAATTACCTATGTTTATCCACGGATATGTAATTTGGGAGTCTCAGGTAGTATAACTTAACATGCATGTCTTCAATCTAAATGATAAAAAAACATAGGTAATTATTTGTGTGTACTTACAATAAAGAGTTTACTACTACTACTACTTCTACTACTAATTATTTAAACTACCTATTTAAAATTAAGTACCTATTAATTACTATACAAATGCACAATATGCCTTTGTGACATTTACCTGATCAAAAATTGGAAGTGTATTATTAAAGAAATCGTATTGTTCGTTTATACTTTGCAGAATTGTTTTCATTGCGAGACAATACAGCGTTTTAACTTTTTTACGGAAAACGCGTTGTATTGCAGTGGTTTTTGATAATGAATTCATATTGGAATGGTTTATATTATGTTACCAACGCACGACAATTGGAAGGAGTTCTTTTTGTTGTCTTTTTTTTTACTTCTTTAAAAAGTTGAAATGTAAGTGGCCAGTAAGTATTTCATATGCAACATGTACGTTCCTCTAAAGAGGTTGCAATCATTCCGATTTAAATTATAGCGGTTCTAGGAAATGTATGTGAGCATTTCTAAAAAAGTTTGTACATTTCATTTACGACTTCGATTTGCAAAAAAAATTGCAGGTTGGTAGGGTGAATGAAGCTGAGCCTAAATAACATAGTCTCCCAAAATGTCCTCATACATTTGTATGAAACTTTCCTTTTTTGTTACTAACTTTCTTTGGTTCATGGTAACAAAAAAGGAAAGTTTCATACAAATGTATGAGGACATTTTGGGAGACTATGTTATTTAGGCTCAGCTTCATTCACTCTACCAACCTGCAATTTTTTTTGCAAATTAAAGTCGTGAATGAAATGTACAAACTTTTTTAGAAATGCTCATGTAAAGAATTTCATGTCAAGATAACTCCATGTTCTCCCTTAGCAAAAATTTTGAAAAAAATACATATTATAGGACGTTAGTGGGAGTTTTACCAGTGAAAAAATTAGAGCGGTCTCTAACATGGAAGTGATAAAAAAAAAAAACTGAAAAGTTTGAATGGGTTTTTTTAATTTTTTTTCTATGGCATAATGAAAATATAATTATGGCCATTTGATCATCTTGGTTAAATGTACATTATATGCCAAGCTCATTAAAATCGGTTAACAGGAAAAAAAAATATCAAAGAAAAATTAAATATATTTTTTTTTTTTTTAAACGAAAACTATGATATTTAGGGTGCTCAAATTTGGCAAAACAATTACTAATGCAGAGCCACACAATCTATAAAAATTACAACCCCAAACTCAAGGGGGGCAAAATCTCTTAGCTTATCCTGGCACGGCCTTACGCTCATTTACCTACATTCCCAAAGCATGCAGCTGACACGTTAGGTTTTACAAGCATGTTTTCTCAGTGTTTCTTTATTTGTTGTTTACAATCACTTGCTTCAAAATATGCACAATCTTTATTGACACATTTATTTTCTTTTGTTTTGAGTGTTTTAGCGTGTCTCAGGGGCGTACCAATAAACTAATCTTTACTGAGATGACCGTCTCAAGATACTTGACGTTTACTTTGTCGTGTCTTGAGATGGACATCTCAGCTAAGATCAATCTATTAATATAGCCCTTAAGTTTCTGTGCGCATACATTTTTGCATGATTTAAAATGCCAGTTGGCATGCTTGTTTTTTTTTAGTTGTACACATCATTGTGCATTTGATTGTAAATACGCGACACCGAGAAGACATGTGTTTACTAAGTACGTTAAAAGAAAATACAGTTTCTTTTTTAATTTTGTTATTACGGTACCTACTAGGCAGATAATCTGACACTTTGCACAACTATAATATTGATAATATTGATAATGACGACAGCAGACCGCAAAAAATTGGTTGTCTATAAAGTCGGTTCACGGACGATAATTTTACGTGATCGTGCCTCTCTATCGCTCGTTCCGCGCTCTCGCTTGCACACTCGGCTCAGGCGGAACGTGACAATGAGTCACACTTTTCGTGCGTGCAGCCGGCATTTGTCGATTCATAGAATCACATCAAAAAATGGCATTTATGTGAACCGTATTTATCGGATGAGATTCAAACCAGTCAAGTGCGAGTCAAACTCGCACACGAAGGGATATTTGAGTTTTTTTTATTATTTGTTGTTACAGCAGCAAAAGTAGTTATTGATCACTTTAAGAAAATAAAATGAGTCTATCTATTATAGTTCAAGAGATATAGCGGTTGTTCAGGTCGAGCGAAAAATTTCACGTTTATTGTATCAATTTTAATTTTTAATTTAGTTTTTGTTATGTGTTAATACAGAAGCAACAGAAAAAGCCTGCTGACAGACAGACAGATAATGGTCCGTTTCTTCATTTCTTCACACCCAACGAAATAAGTTTAGCATTATTGTAAAACTGCTGTGAACCAATCTATCAATATTTAGAAACTTAATTGTTTTGCAATGTGTCAGGGTTTACTTTTTATCTGTATCTTGTTACTAACTTAACAAATGTTTTGGAACAACATACATTAATTAGGATATTAAATTATTTCTATTGTTTTGCCAGTGAAAAGCCACTTAAGGCGTTTATCAAAAACCCTTAACTATTTCACTATCCGTCAACATTTTTACTAACTTTATTTTTTTTAGATTTCCTTTGTTTAGTTTGATTTCACCTACAGTTTTTTACTAACCACAAAAAGTGATTTTTTTTTTGCTCTCAAAAACAACCTCAATCTACTATAATATCTCTATGAAACCTGAACAGGTTTAGGAAGAGGAAAGAGCAAGCAGCTGCAGCATCGGTGCAGAGCAACCAGATGACCCTGCAGGCTGGTCTTCGGAAGCTGCATGAGGCAGGACCTGAGCTGAAGAGAGCCATTTCAGGGAACCTAGATGAAATGGTGGCTGAGACAGTAGAGCCGATGCATCGGGTACGTTGTAGTTAAAATTATGACAATTGGACCCATTACCATTTTATGAAAAACAAAAGAAATACACAAATAACATATAAAGATACATACCCTAACACCTGTTTCCCAATGGGGTTGCCAAACACTGGAACGCCTGGTGCACCGGTCTAAACATACAACATTCGCTTCCTTTACATACATCAACCTCTTCATGCGCGTACGTCGGTATCGGGTGCTTTTGATCTGGCCCTTTATCCAGTACATCGCGAATCTTATCACTGTATGTAGGGTATCCACTACCAACATCTCCACTAAATCTAACTTGTTTTACCTCGTTCGTAACTCTTCTTCTATCCATTAGCATACCCTTTTCGATCTTTGTCACTACATCTTCTTTCAATTCACATAGTTCTCGGATCTCGCTTTTTCTTACTCTACCTGTCCTCTATTTAGTTCTCTCATTTTAACAGCATCAATAGTGCTTTTATTCTTCTGCTGCCATATCCCTGATTGCCATACTTCAATGTACAATATTGGTGTCAATACTCCCTGAAAAATGGCAAGACGAGCTTTACTCGATATGATATGGTTTGCCAAGATTAAGTGTAACCCCATTAATCTTATTTCTTGCTTTACTCTTCCAATATCCCCCTCACATTCCCCATCTCTCGTAAACATGAAACTTAAATACAAAATCTCATCCAATTGTTCCACTTTTGCATCTCCAATCATTATTTGACTATTTGACTTTCTGTAAGTTTTATTTCTCTCTACGACTATCACTTTCAAAATTAAATTCCTAATAATTATTAAGAACTGAACTATCACTTTAAAACTCTTCCTTTATGGGTTGATTGGATTCTAATTTTTTTAATATGCAAGCGGTTTTTTTCAGCGAAACCACACGTTATTTGGCGCCGTGTGGACGAGCATAAAAATGTCGCGGCATAAACGTGGAGAAGGGCCTAAGTCGCCCGAAAAAAGTCTACGGACGGTTAAGTTAAGTAAGTTTCGTCTTTTAACTAGCTTCTGCCCGCGATTCCATCCGCATAGAATTCGATTATCGTCCCTCGAGAACTTTTAAATTTTCCGGGGTGAAAAGTAGCCTATATAAATATAAATTTCATCCAAATACGTCGAGCCGTTGTAGGGAGAAAGAGTAACAAACAAACACACAAACTTTTGTATTTATAAATATTCGTAGGATATCTGTAGTGCTACAAATTCTATAACATGTTTTTAGGGTTCCGTAGTCAATTTATTGACCCCTATAGTTTAGTTATGTCCGTCTGTCAGTGTGACTGTCTGTCTGTTTTGGTGATTTTTGAGTATGTTTTTAGTAGCGGCGATGACATTCTATACTTACCAATTGGTACGTGATGATCTTGTCCGGTTTGAACTAGTTATAGGTTATAGGTTATAGGTTGCAACGGGCTGTTTTCCGCAACTCGACGACTTAATATTTGCGCCTTTTTTGCGTGCTGGGTTGCTGGTGCTACTCCTGCCAACCCAGTTCTACCAGGAAGCCTAGCAGACCCTTTGTGTTGCCGGTGGCTTCTGGTAACGACCTCGGTGTTCCGAGGTGACGTGCCCGGTATGTTGACACCTCTGGGCATTCCATGATGACGTGGGCTGCGGATTCCTCCGCCGTCATACAGGCTCTGCACAGGGGGCTGTCTGTAACACCCAATGTGAACAAGTGTTTGTTAAATAAGGCATGGCCAGTTATGGCTCCAGTTAGTAATCGGAGTTGGGCCCTTTTGAGATTTTGTAGTCTACGCGACAATCCGGGATTGATCGTCGGAAGGGCCTCCTTACTTTGCCTGCAGGTGTTTAGGTTGCTCCAGTAGTGTTGGTGCTTTACCTTGGTGATTCGGCGCAGTTTGTTACGCAGCCAGCTGGTCGGAAGGGGCAGAAATGGTTCAGGACCTATCGCTTCCGTTTCTGAGCCCCTTCTCGCGAGTACGTCAGCTGCATCATTACCGCGTGAGTTGCTATGTCCCTTTATCCACTGTAGGGTGATGGGGTTAATGTTACATACCTTGGAAAGGGCGTTGTGACATTCGTATATTAGCCCTGACGTTGTAGTGTAGCTCTGTAGGGCTTGGAGAACTGATCGGCTGTCGGAGAGTATTCGGATAGGGAGATCCTTTACCTTCCTTTGCTCGATCGCTTTTTTGCCATAATGATGCCCATGCATTCCGCCTGGAAGACTGTGCTATGGGCTCCTAATGGTGTTTAGATATGTATGTTCAGATCTTCCGAAAAAGTACCTGCTCCGGATCCTGACTCTGTCTTGGATCCGTCTGTGAATATCCTTACCTCTCTGGGGTTGAGGCCCTCCCACGGGTCCTCATGCAGTTGTATTTTGTACTTTTTGTCGAAGATGAACTGTTTTGGTATTCTATCGGTAGCTGCCTCTATGAGCGGCTCCTCGTTAACCGCTTCGTAGAATATTTCGGTGTGTGGTAACCTGGTAGGTTTCCACAGGTTCAAATTCTTAAGACGTACCGCTGCAGCCGCCGCCTCCTGCTGTATGAAGAGGTGCAGTGGTGGTAGGTTGAGTAGAGCTTCCAGGGACGCTGTTGGCGTGGTCCGCATGCATCCGGTGGCCGCCATACCAGCCAGTCTCTGGAGTCGTTGTAGTTTTGCTTCCACAGTGGACAGTCTGGTGCGTGGCCACCAGACTACCGCACCATAGGCTATGATTGGTCGTATCACTGATGTGTAGAGCCACAAGATGATCTTGGGTTGTAGTCCCCAGGTTTTACCTACCATCCTGCGACACTGCCAGAAAGCGATTGTTGCTTTGTCCATCTTGTTGTTGAGGTGATTGCTCCAGTTCAGTTTGCTATCAAGTATGACTCCTAGATACTTTACCTCATTTGATAGCTGGAGATCTGTTCCAAACAACTTGGGGAGTTGATAGTTTCCCAAGTTGCGTTTGTTAGTGAACAATACCATCTCCGTTTTTTTCGGGTTGACACATAGTTCGTTGGTTAGGCACCAGCGTTCCACGATGCTTAGCGCTGAGCGTGTGACGTCACATACCGTGCTGGTGACTGTGCCGTTTGTTAGTATTGCTATGTCGTCCGCGTAGCCTACCGCGTAGTAGTGACTGTCATTTAGTTTGGCGATCAGCTCGTTCACAACTATATTCCATAGTAGCGGGGAGAGAACGCCGCCCTGAGGACAGCCCTTTGCCACCAGTGCTAGTTGGTTGTTGTTTGTATTGAGTCTGATGACCCTTTTGCTGAGCATATTACCTATCCACTCGACCAAGATCGGGTTGGCCCCGTGTCTGACTAGTGCGGTTGTGATGCTGTTGAAATTGGTCTTGTCGAAGGCTCCCTCAATATCTATGAAGACGCCTAGGCACATTGATTTGTTCTTGATGGCTTCCTCTACCTTGCTTACTACTGCATGTAGGGCTGAGTCAGTCGATTTACCTTGGCTGTAGGCATGTTGGTTTGGGTGCATTGGTATGTTTACCAGGCAGTTCTCCCGGAGATTCCTGTCGCATAGCCTTTCCAAGGTCTTTAATAAGAACGAGGTTAGGCTGATGGGTCTGTAGGATCTGGGGTCTGAGTAGTCGCTCTTACCTGGTTTTGGTATGAATATTACTTTGACCTCCCTCCACCGTCTGGGCACATACCTGTGTGCCAGGCAAGCGGTTAGAATCCCGGCAAGAGTCCCGATTAGACGTTCACCGCCCCACTTCAGAAGGGCTGGGAAGATTTCGTCTAGACCCGGTGATTTAAAGGAGTCAAAGCTGTTGATAGCCCATTTCACTTTATGAGGGTGGATTACCTTGAGGGCCTGTTCCCAGTCTACCGTGGTAGGGACGGCCTCTTCGTTCATCCAGCTGGTCGACTGTGATATCACGCAGTCAGGGAAGTGCGTTTCCACGAGGACTCGCTCTGCCTCCTCTGACGAGCTGGTGAGTGTGTTGTCTGGCTTGCGTAAGGAGCCCATGGTGTGCGTGGTCCGGTTCGAGAGAACCTTCCTTACCCTGTTGGCCTGTGAACATGTTTCTATGTTGTTGCAGAAGTTACGCCATGAGCTCGTACTCCGGTACCTGAGGCGCCTTTTGTACCCAGACTTGGTCGCTTTGTAGATTTCCCAGTCGTGGTCTGCGCCTGTGTTCATTGCTCTGTTCAGTTGTCGCCTCATCTTCCTCCTGAGCCTCTCCAGCTCAGGGCCCCAAAATTTACCTTCGCTGATGCGGTTGGCTGGTGGGTTAGAGAGAGGACAGGCGTGATGATAACTTGCTACTATGGCCTCTGTTAGGAGAGTTATCTGGTTTTCTATCGCTTCGCAGCCCTCGACTCGGAGTGGGGCCGCTGACGGCAACGTATCTTCCAGCCGCTCGACGTATTGCGAGCGGTTGGTTCTACGCGGGTTTCGCCTAGGAGTTTCTGCGATTGTATTTACCTGAATATCGAAACGTATCCATCTATGGTCTGAGCACGACAGTTCTTTTGAGACGTGCCAGTTCATGATGTATTATGTGGTTTCTTCAGTTGCTAGGGTCAAGTCAATGATTGTGCTGCTTCGTTTGTTTACGAATGTGGGTTCAGAGCCTGTATTAAGGATGTTAAGGTTAGTTGACATCAGGTATTCTAGAAGAAGCTTACCTCTGTTGTTAGCGGTTTTCATGCCCCAGAGGGGATGGTGTGCGTTGGAGTCCGTGGCCACAATCAGTTGCAGCTTATGCTCCTCGCAGTAGGTCACCAGCCTCGTCATTTCGTGTGGCGGTGGGTCTTCTGCCTCTGGCATGTAGATGGAAGCCAGGACCACCTCCGGTAGGCTGGAGTTTTTCACCCCTCGCACCTTGATGGCACACAGGTCTCTAGAGCAGAAACTGGTTAAGGGTTCGGCATGTATATTTCTAGTGGTGTAAATGCACGTCCGGGGGTTATCCGGTCCCGTGTGTACTGTGAGCTTACCTCCGATGTTCCGGAGCCCGCATATGACCCCCTTCCTGATCCACGGCTCCTGAATCAGGACCACGGCGGTGTTGTGGACCTCCAGCCACTTCCGGACCTGAGCCGTCGCGGTTTCGCTGTGGTGGAGGTTTGCTTGGAGGATGTTACAGCCGGGAGAAGGGGGTTCCGTCATCTTTGCGAAGCCCCGATGACCCCTCCCCGCCGTCATCCTCGCCGATGGCCAGCTTGCCAATCCCCTGTGCGCAATCCTCCCCGCTTTCCACCGGGTCACGGAGGAGCTCTTCCTCGTCGTGCTCGGGGCAGGGGGCGTCTTGCGTCGGGGATTGCGACCCGGATGCAACCTCGACTACGTCGTCGGTCGCGCCGGTCGCCGTGGCCGTGTCCATCGGTTTCGGTGTGTGCTGTGTGGCAGCTGTGTCGTTGGTGTTGTGGGGTGGAGTCTCCACGAACTTCCCCCGAGGCCCCTGGAATTTGAGGTACACCGACCCACACAAAAATGTGAGCCGGCGTCCTCTGTCCAGGATGGCCTGCACCTCCGTTTCGGGTATGCTGACTATGGCAAAGGTTTCCTTACCCTGCCTGTCAGCACTGTGGAGAAGCCACCGGTCCATCTGCACCCAGGTGTTCTGGTAGCGGAGCGAATGCGCCACCACGCCGAAGTCGTCGTAAACGCCTGGGAGCAGAATGCCGCAGCGTATTCTGCGCGGTATCTCGTTCTGGCGCTTTACCACCAGCTGGTCGCCCGAGGAGAGGGTGATGGCGGCCACACACTCCCTCAGCCAGACCACCGCTGCTTGGTCCCCGCACCACAGCCTCAGGGTGCCGTTAACGTATAACGGCTTTCCCTGGAACTGTGGTCCGCCCCTGCTCTGCAGGTTTTGGACCGCTTCACTCATCACGCGGGCTTGGATGAGGTTAAGGGCCTCGTCAGCGAGTTCAGCCGACAGGTGACCTGTGCTTGCTGATGTGACAGCAACCATCAGGTCCGCCTTCGCTGCGTCCGCGTACGCTACTCGCGGGGTACCCGGCGGTGGCTCGATCCTCTGCTTTTTGGGTTCGCCTCTAGGAGACAGAGTCTCGTCCAGACGCACCCTCTTAGCAGTGGCCCGAGCCACCGGGGGGCCTCCCTCCGAGGCCTTGTTGAAGGCTCCTTTCCCTTTCGGAGCGGCACGGCTTGTTGCCGGGTGACCGGGGTCACCGGCAGCGCCTCGCACCGTCTCCGTCCCGGGAGCACCTGGTTGTTGGTCAGGCACCGGAGCAGCAGCTTGTTCCGCCAGTGACCTACGGTACTTGCGGCGCTGCTTCTGGTTTCTGTTCTTCCTCTTCCCGAGTTCGGTCGCACTGGGTACTGGGGCGTCCCGCTTGGCGGTTTCCTCCCTTCTTCCCCACGTGGTTAACACGGGAAGTTTCCAGCTGGCGTCCAGCTGGGAAGCTGTTGTAGGCGTAGGTAGCAGCTCCGGTGTCTGCCCCGCGTCTGCAGATTTCTCCGCAGGTGCAGGCGGGACGATCTCCGGGCTGGCTTTGTGTAGTGGCCTGGGTTGGGTGCGTTGTGTCCACGTTCGGGGTTCAGAGCCCGCCGGTTTCCCAGCAGACTTCCCGCCCCTCGCAGACTGTTTGTGAGTGTGTGGCAGTGCCGTAGCACCGCCCCCGCGTGGGTGTGTTCTTGTGGCTTTCGAGGTCGATGTCGATGCCTCGAAGCCACGTGTGAAGGAAGGCGGCGTCACTTTCGTGCCACTTCCCTTCCGTTGTGTTTGGTGTGTGTGGGTAGCTGGCGGGCCTTGCGACCTGCCGCCACCTCTGTGTGATGCCTGTGTGTGGTGTGGCCCTTGGCCACTACTACCCGCACCTGTTGTGTATGGAGAGACTTGAACTAGTTAAAATAGCAAGGATAAGAACAGACATTAAGGCAGTCAAAAATGTACCCTCATTTATTCCAGGTGCGAGCCAAGGACAAGACTTAAGCTCAATGATGAGACGAGAACTAGGAATGGACGGGCAAATACCTGAAGAAGATTCGTAAGTGTGAAAGAATCTTATTTATGTGTACCCGCATTTGCCATTAGTCAATGTGAAAGAATAAAAAAACAGCAGACACAAAATAAAAAATAAAAAAGACTGCCGCTTGGGCTTGCTCTCAGAATGTTTCCTAGATTCAACAAAAGCAAGGCAAGCTTTTTATAGTGACTACAATTTTTGTAATCATTCCTACTCATTATATAGGGCCTTTTGTTTGATCAGTAGTTAAACTAACTAATTGCTAAAAATCGTAACTAATGGTGAAAAATGGATATGTGTCAAATTTTTCGATTCGATGTGGAATGGTTCGAACCGATCGCATGTGGTCCAAATTGCAGCCCATTCCATTAATGGCAACTGGTTCGGAATCGACTTGTAAATTTTGGAGTTGACAACTTACATACAGTATGCATACGAAAAATGCAAGTTAAATAAAAACACGTAATAATGGAAAAAGGTTCACAAATGACCAACAAATTTACATGACGAATTTGAAAGGAAACTTGGAGAAACTTAAAAAATAACGATTATTTATTACATACATACTTAGTTACATAGCTTCACGACTATAATCCAAAAGTGGGGTAGGCAGAGCTACAGAATTATCTACAACTTCAAAAACTTGTTGATAATCCCGTAACCACATTTTGCACAATCAGGCTAACATATTACCCTTGCCTATGAAATTGGCGTTTTATATGGAGAATTTTATGAAAACGGTGGTTTTCATACATTTAATTTTGCGGATTATTTAGTAACGTCAAATGCAAACCAAGCAAAATTCTGTCAGGTATATTGGACACTATTGGAGCTATATTATACATATCTTAGTTACTTAAAAATAGTTCGCTTCAAAAAACTCTGCGTAATTGAAACACTTGAACTTGCAGCACTTAAAAAGAGTTAAGTTCACACTTTAATTTTAAACATTAAGTAAGAAATTGAACCATATTATTTGTATCTAAAACCTTTGTTGCATAGGGAATTAATGAAATTTAAAAATATTTTGGAAGTTAAAATTGAAATAAATAAATTCCGTACGAAATAAAACACGTAAAAAAACGCCAATTTCATAGGTAAGGACCCAATATTTACCAGTGTATTACTATTCTAACCCGGCGACCACATGGGACTTAAAATTATTGATGCTAACAATAAAAATCGTTGCAGGAAATACGACGAAAACCACCAAAGCGAAGAAGAGATTGCAATGGAACCGCTTCTGCGCGGCAAGGACTCTGACAAGATATTCCTTGCTATCGAGTAAGTATTCACGACTCAGTGGTGGTAAGAGCTTGTGCAAGATCCGTCCGAATGGCTACCGCCATCTTATCCTTTGACCTACAGCCAACACTGTTTACTTTGTTGTGTTCCGGTGTGGGGATAAGACAACCGGTGAGATTACGAGTTTCAGCATACAAGCATTCCATGTTAGATTTGGGTGAGGACCAAAAGTTGGACCACAGTTAAGCGCAGTTAACCATACAAACAACGAAGTCGAAAAAAAATCCGTTGTGCGACGACAATTTTCGTGTCCCAACGGAAAAGTTAATAGATAATTTAATAAAGTGTTATTGTGCCCAACTTTCTGGATCTTACCCATTTAGTATTCTTTTTTTGTTTCAATTTACATAGTTGTATTTTTTTATTGTCTATATATGTGCAGTTGTAGTAGATTGTCGTTTTGTTCTGTATTGTGTATTTGTTTCTGTGTATTTAATAATTAATATGTATACTTATAAAAACACTATTTCGTTTGGTTGAAATGTCTGCCAGACAACCCCACTATCTAACATAGTTAATGAGAATTTATATTCCAGTAGCAATACAGAGGAGTAATTAAATGGGTTTTTTTAAATAAAATTCTACGAGGGATAATAGATAGATAGGTTATCTTCGTCTGTCCTATTATTTGTTCGTGTTTAGTTCTGTTTATTATTATTTATATTTATATTTGATGTTATTTTAACTGAATCATGGCACATTAAAATTAAAAAAAAGTGAACGGAGTGAATGTTTACAGAAAAACGTCGAACGATTTAATGGCGACGATGAGAAACCGCAGTAAGTCCGTTTTAGTGTGTTGTGATTATGCATCCGGATATTTCTATTTTTTTTTTGTCTTGTTTTTTTATTTTTAAGTATTATATCAATATCATTAACTACTTTTTTATAAATATCACTATTTTATTAACATGGTATTTAACCAATAATGATAATGAAAGTCAAAAGAATTCTAATCCAATCTAACACTTAAGGGCCACTTGCACCGAAAATTTTACATTGGGTTAAGTAGTACCCGAGTAAACGTCAGATTCGTACGAAAACTGTCATTTTAACTTGAGTGTTAACCTAGAGTTATTTTTTCTGTGCAAGTGGCCGCAAATGTAATGGTCTATTCCCACTAGTTCTTCTGACAGTTCTACTGATAGAACTAGTGGGAATTTTTATTCCACAATATGACTGATTTGTTCCCAGTAGCTTTATTGGAATTTTATTAAAACATAATTTAGTCTCACTAAGGGCCGAGTTCACCAACCAATTTAACAGAAGGTTAAGTCTTAATCAGCTGTTAGTCAATACACTTGGCAATCGTTAAACCGCTAACCATCCGTTTAATTGTTGGTGAACACTGCACTAAAACCGTTGATGAAAAAATTGCATTCAATAATAATGAGTGATCGGAATAGGTAGAGTTTTTTACCTACTTTTTGTGAAAGGACATATTGTAGAATGGTTGCATTATTATTTTATATATACGTATATATTAAAAGTAAAATCGTTTAACACACATATATGGATGAACAGTTTTTCTTACCGGCTCAAGCCGATTCGGAGTCGATAGGTCTGGGGAGACGCTTACACTCCCCTAAACTGGATTGCTCAGCCGTGTGACATTTACTTTGACATGACTTGAGATGGGCGTCTCAGTCAATCACCTACTTTGAAAATCGAAGTTCAAAGTTACGTTATCTCCATCCCATTCTCCCGATTTACTCTCGAATGACAACTGAAAGGGATGTAGCATGAGAAGTTTCGAATTGACTGCTTCACAATATACCATCCAGTTTATGCATGCGGCCCATAGTCCTCGAATCATTGGCTGAACTTACATTTTTATGGTCCTTATACTAATTTTATGCGATAATATTTTTTTTAATGTATTTTAAATGAGATTCGGTGTTTCAGATCATGACCAAAGGAGAAACCCGAACATCAAAGTGCCTTATTGTGTAGAGAGCCCAGCGGAGAGTCTTATTACTCGTGTGAGTACTTAAAGATCAATATAAGCAATCGTTCTTGCGATGTCTTTTGTCTTTATCACGGTGACTAGAGCATCCGTTACTCTCTCTCTTACTAGAGTGGTCAGAACGGGACAGTTATTCACATGAAAAACACGACCATAATACTGGGGTCCTAGTGAAAAAGGGCTGATCACTTTGTTTCACTTGCCATAATATGAATTTGCCATAAAGGCATTTTTTCTGAAACTGTAAATTGTATAAAGCCCAATAAGTTAGGTTAGGTTTGTTTTATAACAATTCTGAGTAATTCACATTATTGCATGTGATTATATTTATGGAAATTATTATTGAAATTATCATTTAATATTATTTCAAGATATGAATTGCCGTTGAAAGCTAGCCGTTTAAATGTTGATGATGAATATGATGATGATGATGATGCTGTTGCTGTGGTTGCTATTATTGGTGATTATGTACATTCTCGTATAGGTACTGACGGAGCAAGGCCTCGGCAAGTACTGCGACCGCGATTTTATCCAGAGTACCTCACGTGAGATGCAGGAGGCCCTGGACCTCTCTCAGGAGGAGATGGACACGTGAGAATGCTTTTTTCAATTTTAGAAAACAACAGTAGGTAAGTAGGCCACATGGGCACTTTAGCTCGTCAAAAATCTACCAGCGCTTCCCATGAGTTTTCTTTATTAAGCCTATTCTGTTTTGAATATTGGTAATGAGCATAAGATTCTGCTTCTATCTATATTTCGTCGGTGATACTGCAAAACCGCGTAACTAACAAGTGTATGATAAAGCAAAATAAACCTTACTATGTTATTAAAAAGGTGTATTTTGCTCCTTATTAAAAATGTCACTTACGCGGTTTTGCAGTTTCTCCGACGATTTGTCTCCACACAGAAACAAGCGCGATACATCTCGGTCATTCACTGGGCGTGTCGTCTCCCTCAAATCCTCGCACTTATAATGACCGTGTCACCCAATTGCTACATGAGGGTTTTTACTTCATTCGGAACCAAATGCATCGTACAGATTACAGGTCTGAGAGCATACAAGATTATAAAGGTAACGTAGGTGATGTTTGAAATGAAAGAAAAATTATTTTTTCAACACCATTGACTGTTATACTTGCACCACTGGTTGAACGCCAACGACTGATATTTCCCTGGTGGCCAGAGCGAAAATAGACCTAAGTGTTTATGAGGCAAGGTTGACATTTGCTGGTTTTAAGCTGTCATTGAAGCTTATGTTGGCTTACGATCTATCACTTGGGCTTTTACTTGGCCTGCGTACATTTTGTCAGATTTTGAAAATTGACATCTTTGCATTATGTCTTGGCTCTAGGCCTGTATTCACTTAGGGCCTGGCCACATCACCACGGAACTTTCAGAGCACTCTCTGACCGACCTAAGTTAGGCCTATCTTTATTTTTTAAGCAGGGTTTCCACTGGGTTGGAGCGGACCACGTACAGACTCGGTTTAGCATACATCGGTGACGTTCAAGTGTTTCCACCGCGAGCAACTTTTGAAGGCACCGTTGTACGCTAAACAAAGTCAGTATAGGGCCTGCTCCACTCACAGTGGAAACCTTGCCTTAACACGAGTCATGATTCATTTTAACATATTTAATTTTACAGTGCTGCAAATCTTATCATTTTACAAGAAAAGAAGATGCAAAGGTCACAGAATCTGCCAAACGATGTGGTAAGTGAAAATGACACTCGTAAATGGAAACTTTCAAAAACATACATTCATTTGAACATAATTCACACTGCTACATAAAAACAGTATCAACTCAAAATCATTGTTAGTCTTGTTTCAAGCTCATAGACGTTGTACTAAAGTTGATTTTAAAATATAGTTGTATTTTGAGTTAATACTGTTTTGATCTAGCAGTGCGTATCTCATCCTTTATTTAAGTCTGTAAAAAAACACTTGAAAAGGAGATACTGTTAAGGTTCGACTCCTTTATATATAATTTAAGGATTCATAAAACCGTGCTCAAAATACGGTGATACACTGAACATGCGCACATGTGACGTATGCATCACGATTTTAACGAATACCGACCACACACGACCTCGAAAAACGCTGATGCCGCGATAGTTGAGTCTTTTTTGTCGACCGTGGTTGCGTCTTTTAAGAACTCTATGTTATTGATTTTCTAAGAACGTGTAAAAGATGCTAAAATATAGTTTT
This sequence comes from Acleris emargana, assembly GCA_927399475.2. Classification (NCBI taxonomy): domain Eukaryota; kingdom Metazoa; phylum Arthropoda; class Insecta; order Lepidoptera; family Tortricidae; genus Acleris; species Acleris emargana. The sequence continues at coordinate 11,669,606 of OV656860.1, forward strand.
ACTCGTATCAGCCCAATGGAATCCTGACCTACCATAGAACTATGTCGCAGACGTTATGATTAGTCGCAAGAAGTGTGAAACAATTTATTTTGTAATGTCACTGTGACACCGTTCTATGAGCGGTCAGGGCTCCATTGGGCTCACAGTACGTCCGTTTCTTGGTAAAGAACATACCTACAATCTTGTGAGAACTTGGTAAGGACTAATGAATATCAGCCTCAGATTTTGGTAACGAAATGGACATGTTAAAACATAATATAATACTGGAAAAAAAACTTTTACAATTTTGAAAACTTTTTTTCAAAAAAACACGATTCCTTCGTTTTGCCTCTTGCTAACTTGTAATTGTTTCATACTTAAGCCTACCAATGCTTTTTTCAGGAGAGCATCCTATCCCGGCAGTGCCACCCCTTCCACCAGCCTCCCACCCAGCCTCAGAGGAAATGATATTTTGTACTTTTATACCTACTTGGATAGTATTTGTGCCAGTGCAGTGTGGTAACTGTACGGGTTTGTAATTTGTGCCCCTTGGGTTGGCCAGTCCGGCCCAGAAAAGGGGCCGACTTTTTGAAGATTTTGCGAGATTATATTACGGTAGCTTATAATGTTATAATTGCGATTATATTTAATATTTATAAAGTATTGAAGATGCCCTTGATATTTTTCTAAAGCTTCAACTTTTAAATTATAAATGGATGCTAGACATTTCTAGTTTTTTGAAGCTTTTCGCATTGGCCTAAATATTTTTCCTGGCAATGAATGGATATTTATATTGAATATTATATATTATATACCAATGGCATGTGCCTTATATATAGAATATTTATGTATTTCTAGTATTCAAGAATTGTGACCCGATCCTTGTAGTAATTTAGTAGTAATAAATGATGTGCCAAAATTTTTACTAAAATTTTATAATATTGGCAATTGATGTGTAGGTATTAAAATTTATTAAGTTTTTATCCGATGTATTTTTTTAGGATTAATAGTATGTCTAGTCAGTTTGCTTGCTTGAAAGAGTTTTATGTAAGTAAATATTTATTTTAGTGTTGTATTTTGTATGGAATCTTGTTACTGTGAATAAAAATGTTGCCATTAATTTTACCTATGTGTTTGTCTTGCTCTACAGAAAACGGTCGACGTTAAGTAGGTGACCCGACAACTAATAAAAATAGTAAAGAGCAAAATGCACTTTGCAGGCTTAATAAAAAAGTGTATTTTGCTCTGTATTGAAAATGTTACTTACACAGTTTTGCAGTTTCCACGACAATAATATATCTCATACTGAAAAGTTTAATTTTTATCGATTAAATGAACATTGTTCAGTATTGTCGAATTAATTATTTAATCTGGTAGTATCGATAGAACTGTCAGAGTCAACTAACTGTGTCGTCATAAACTGGCAACATTGATAGAATAGACTTCCGTTATAACTTCGAAACCGCGTAGCGGCCTGTCGCTGTCGTTAAAATAAAATAAAGTCTTGTAGCAAGGCAATTTCAACTATATACCGATCTCCTGTTCAGAACTATTTACTACCTATTAAGATTGCGATCTGGCTTGTGTGAGTGGGAATAGTGTCCTAAGTGTAGCAGGGAAAGGAGGAGCCTATCTGGATCCAGCGCTAGGTCAATCCTGGAACTGGCTGCTGCTGACGGTGCGAAACGGTCATACCGGAGATCCCAGGTAAGCCCGAACGCAATCATTGTATTTTTACCATTCCAATTAACTTCATAAGCTTGGTGAAATCGCGGAGCGTACGTGGGCAATCAAATTTTATACAGTCCACTAGTCTTTCGTATTTGTCGCATCATTTTTTGATCCTTCGCCGGATTTTATTGAAAAGTGAATATTTTTCGTGATTCGTACGTATGTTTCGTGATATTATCGAGTTATTTTATTTTTTTATTTTTTGTGAAGGTAGTTGAGAAGTTGCTTTGGCCGAGATTTTATGTTGGTTGTACGCCATTTTTTTGTCGTTATCGTTTTAGGTTGGCAGTACATCCTCGTACCGTAGACTAAATAAGTTTATCGCGATTTAGTTTCGGTTGGTATAATTGTAAATTATTCATCCATTCGTTAGTGTTTTTATACGTTCAAAATGTCAAAGCACGACCATAGCTTACCGTCGGAGTCTGTCGAAGTTGATAACAATAGAGTGTCGCGAGATTACGCCATAATGCGAATTGAATATATCGAAAAAACCGAGTTGTTAGGATTTAGTGAACTTGATTTAAAAGAAATATCGGATGATTTTCATTGTGCGCAACGGACAATATTGTCATTATTGGATCCGTCGGATCGTAGCGAAGAAATGAGTGTTACTTTTGAATTTGAGAAGAAGTTATTAGACATAAAATTTAGATTGCGTCGCGGGCAGGTACTGCAAAGTGAAACAAAAACTTGTGTTAACGAAACAGTGGTGGCGAGATTGCCTAAAATAAACATTAAACCTTTCGACGGTACGTTAGAAAATTGGGTATCTTTTATTCAACTTTTTGACTCATTAATTCATAACCGGAATATTACTAATGTCGAAAAACTACACTATTTATTGTCGTGTGTACAAGATTCCGCTTATGAGTTGATAAAAAACTACCCACTTACCCATGAGAGTTATTTGGATGCATATAACTGTTTACGTAAATATTATGATAAAAAGCGACAAATTGCCACACATTATTATGAAAAGTTATTATCGTGTGAACCGATTAGAACAAAGTCAGCATGTGACCTTGAACGCGTCCATAGGACATTTTCGGAAAATTTATCGGTTTTGGATAAATATGGATTACCGGACACGAATTTCATGCTGTTCCATTTATTGTGGTCTAAATTAGATAGATGCACCCGTGAGGCATTTCAACTCGAGCATGACAGTGATGAAATTCCATTGTTAAGTGACGTTCAGGCTTTCGTTGAAAAGCAATACAAGGCGCTTAATTTGTCAAATATTACGCCTCCACCTGCTAATAACCCTATTGGTTCGTATAAAAGGGTGGTGGTTCACAAACAGGTTCATAATAATGTGAGTAAACAAAAAGCATCGTTTGTAGTGTCTCGTCCGGCTTGCAGCTTTTGTACTGGCCAGCACAGTCTTTATACTTGCAAGGATTTTTTGAATCTTGATACAAATTCTCGTTTTAATTTCGTGAAGGAAAAGGGTTTGTGTATTTTATGTTTTTCGAATGATCATCGTGTAAAAGCTTGTCGAGCCTCTCGTTGTAGTGTGTGTCGTTGTTCCCACCATACTTTGTTGCATTTTACCAAAGTTACTCAGCCGTCGCCGCCTGCCGCGGAGGACAGCGCGCCGCCCGGGTTAAGTAATATTAGTAGTAACACGGTTTTAACTTCGGTGACTAGGGAAAACACTGTTCTATTTTCAACTGTTAGGGTTTTAATTAGAGACAGTTCAGGTGGTTTTCGACCAGTGCGCGCACTCCTTGATTGTGCCAGCGCATGTAACTTTATTTCAGAATCTTGTGTAAAAACGCTAGGCTTTAATATTTGTCGTAGCCAGCACTCCGTAAGTGGGATTGGCAATACTGTCGCTCAACCGCTCGGCTCGCTGTCGTGTGACGTTAGGCCGGCCGGTAACGCAACTTCGTCATCGATCATTACGTTTGACGCTCTCGTTTTGTCGTCGATATGTGCTGACCAGCCTACCCAACCTATCGACTCATCGGTATGGTCGCACATAAATAATTTGTCGCTTGCTGATCCTGACTTTGCTCGACCAGGGCCAGTAGATATTTTGTTTAACGCAGATATATTCGCTTCATCTCTGCTGCCTGGTCTTAAGCGAGGGAAGCCCGGTCAACCGAAGGCATTGAATACTATCTTCGGTTGGATTTTAATGGGTGAGTGTGACACAAGTCCACTCGCATCGAACGCTGTCGTACCTTGTCATAGTAAAAGTAAACATTGCCTGTGCGTGTCGAATCTTTCGCAAACGCTGTCATTAGATGATTCCATTAAAAAGTTTTGGGAATTAGAAAATGTTAGTTCTCCGACTAAGCCTTTCGTGTCGAAGGAGGATCAACTTTGCGAAGATTATTTTGCTAATAATTACTATAGAAACGAAGAAGGTCGGTTCGTAGTGCCCCTACCTTTCGTCGAATCTACGAACAAACCTACTTTCTTCCATTCTCGTGAAATAGCCTTAAAGCGCTTTCAATCATTAGAACGCAAACTGGATTGTAGCCCCGAGTTCAAAAGGTCGTATGTTGAATTCATGGAAGATTATGAGTCACGTGGTCACCTTGAAGAAGTGAGTCCTCCTTCTACGAGTGAGGGCCAGTTTTATTATATACCGCATCACGGTATTCAGCGCGAGTCAGTCACCACGCCCCTTCGCGTTGTGTTTGACGCCAGTGCGAAGGATGCTAAGGGCCTTTCCTTAAATGACACTCTCATCGCTGGACCTAAACTGCAGACCAATATTTTTGATTTGCTCTTGCGTTTTCGTTGGCACGCTGTAGTATTCACGGGTGACGTTAGGCAGATGTATCGGCAGATTTTGGTCCCTGAAGAAGATTCTGAGTTTCAGCGTATTCTGTGGCGGCCCTCCGCTGTTGGCCCCGTGCGCGACTACCGCCTCAAAACAGTAACGTATGGTGTCTCTTCAGCGCCGTTTCAAGCTCTTCGTACCATGGCACAGCTTGCCAGGGATGCTGTGGAGGACTGTCCTGCTGGTTCCGCTGTTCTCGCTCGCGATATTTACGTCGATGACGTCGTGACTGGAGCGGACTCTGTCGAGCAGGCTTGCTTACTTCAGGTGGAACCTTCAAAAATATTGTCGTCGGGTGGTTTCCACCTTAGAAAGTGGACCTCCAATAATCGTGACTTTCTTGATAGCCTTCCCTCCTCGGACTTGTACTCAGAGCATTTCAAACGTTTCGAGGATATGTCTGACGTCTCTCTTAAGATACTGGGACTGCTGTGGCAGCCGCAGTCTGATTCATTTTCTTTTCGTGTTGCCGATACTCATAACCGTCGTTGTACTAAGCGTACCATCTTGTCGGAAATAGCGCGTATTTATGACCCTCTGGGTTTTCTCGGTCCCGTTACGTTCTATGCTAAGTACCTTATGCAGCTCCTCTGGACTGCTGGAGTCTCGTGGGACGACGACGCACCACCTGAGATCGCCTCAGAATGGTTGCGTTTTAAATCGCAACTTCCAACGTTGGCGTCAGTTGCAATCTCTCGCCGTGTGGTTGGCCCTTTCGTTTTGTTGCAACTCCATGGATTTTGTGACGCGTCGGAGCGCGGATATTGCTCTGTCGTGTATTGTCGATTCGTTAACAATGAAGGCTCCCCTTTCGTTAACCTTTGTTGTGCGAAATCTAAGGTTGCGCCTCTTCGTAAGCAATCTATCCCTAGACTCGAGCTCCAAGCAGCTGTGCTACTCTCTGAGCTCATAAATAGCACCATCGAAGCTCTAAAACCATTTTACCTGATTGATGAGATCTACGCGTGGTCCGATTCTAGTGTAGCGTTATCGTGGATAAAATCGTGCCCGTCGAAGTGGAAGACGTTCGTGGCCAATCGGGTCAGTCGCATCCAGGAAACAATAGCTCCTGATCGATGGAGACACGTTGGTACTCATTCGAATCCAGCGGATAGCGGTTCGCGTGGTTTGTTGCCTGCGGACCTCGTTACTAACGATCTGTGGTGGAGAGGTCCCTCATGGCTTGCTGAGCCTGACGAGAAATGGCCTGTGACTTTGTCCTTGTCGTTTTTTTCACCGGAAGATACACACGAAGAACAACGTATTTTTAGCTTGTTTACGTCAAAAGAGCCGAATTTTGTCGATTCATTGTTGAATGAGATTTCGTCGTTTTCAAAATTGAAACGTGTAACTTCGTACTTGTTTCGATTCTTACAAAATTGCAAACAATCATCTATCGAAAAGCGCGTTTTCGGGTCTTTACAGCCATCAGAGCTTCATAGAGGTTTCATGTTTTTGATTAAAGTCGTGCAGGAGAGTGTTTTTTCGTCGGAGTTAGAAAGCCTACGCAAAGGCTCATCTAACTCACTACCAAAGAGTTTACGTAAATTGTCACCATTTATCGATGAAGCGGGTCTTCTCAGGGTGGGCGGTCGCCTGAGCAATGCTAACATAGGATTTGAAATTAAGCATCCGTTGCTACTGCCACGCTCTCATCGTCTTACGTCTCTTATAATTCAGGAGTACCACCTTCGCTTCATGCACCCCGGTGCGCAAACTCTTCAAAATCTCCTTGCTCAAAATTTTTGGATATTGTCATGTAAACGGGCTATTCAATCGGTGATTTCGGGTTGCATTAAATGTTTTCGTGCTCGTCCCGTAACAGCTCCCGCCCCGCTTATGGGAAATTATCCGCCGTATCGGATAAACCAAATGAAATGCTTTTCGAGTTGTGCTGTCGACTACGGTGGACCTTTCGACATAGCTCTCGGACGTGGTCGCGGTGCTAAAACCTATAAAGGCTACATCTGCATTTTTGTCTGCACTAGCACGAAAGCTGTTCATATCGAACTCGCCTCCGAGTTGTCGTCTGAGGCGTTTTTGGCTGCTCTACGGAGACTCATCGCACGTCGTGGTCGATGTAGCCATCTCGTTTCCGATCAAGGACGCAATTTTATCGGTGCTAGTAACTACCTTGGTTCCCTCATGCAAAAGGCCGCGGAGTCACATGAAATTAAGTTTTCTTTCAGTCCTCCTGGTAGTCCCCATTTTAATGGGTTGGCTGAGGCCGGTATCAAGTCAGCGAAGACACATCTCGCTCGTGTCGTTGGTACACAGAGACTCACGTTCGAAGAGTTCTACACAGTGCTCACGCAAATAGAGGCGATGTTAAACTCGCGCCCTCTGACCCCGCTCAGCTCGGACGCTAATGACCTCTCGGCGTTAACCCCAGGTCATTTCTTGACTCTGGAACCCTTGTCAATTATGCCAGAGGAAAATTATATCGACTCAAAGATAGGCGTTATGCAACGTTGGAAACTCATCCAAAAGATGCATCAAGACTTTTGGCATAGGTGGCATAGTGAGTACATGCATACACTACAACAGAGAGCAAAGTGGGATAAACACCATTCGAATATAACCGTAGGAGCATTGATGATGATGATAGGTGGGGACGCCCAGCCGAAGCAGGCGGGCAGTCGATTCGGTCAGCCGTTCATTCTGCCCTAGGAGCATTAGTGCTTATAGTTAATGAACTGTTAAGGCCCCTTAACTGGCCATTAGGTCGTATTATCGCTGTGCACCCAGGTGCAGATGGAATATGTAGAGTAGTAACGGTGAAGACTGCTGCTGGGCAGTATAAAAGACCGGTTGTAAAGATTTGTCCTTTGCCATTAGCAAACGACATTTGAAATTAAGTTTAAAATTCTATCGCTTCTCGTCTTGTCGTTTACGCTGTTTTCGTTAACCCAAGATTAGTGTAACTTATTGTAATTTGAGTTTCCGTTATTAATTGTAGAGTTCCACTCTCTAGCGTTCTCTACGCTTACTTCTCGTAGTTTAAGATATCATTTCGTGGTAAATACCGCGGAACCTTTTAGTATACCGTCGCATTTAGGTGGGCGGAATGTTCAGTATTGTCGAATTAATTATTTAATCTGGTAGTATCGATAGAACTGTCAGAGTCAACTAACTGTGTCGTCATAAACTGGCAACATTGATAGAATAGACTTCCGTTATAACTTCGAAACCGCGTAGCGGCCTGTCGCTGTCGTTAAAATAAAATAAAGTCTTGTAGCAAGGCAATTTCAACTATATACCGATCTCCTATTCAGAACTATTTACTACCTATTAAGATTGCGATCTGGCTTGTGTGAGTGGGAATAGTGTCCTAAGTGTAGCAGGGAAAGGAGGAGCCTATCTGGATCCAGCGCTAGGTCAATCCTGGAACTGGCTGCTGCTGACGGTGCGAAACGGTCATACCGGAGATCCCAGGTAAGCCCGAACGCAATCATTGTATTTTTACCATTCCAATTAACTTCATAAGCTTGGTGAAATCGCGGAGCGTACGTGGGCAATCAAATTTTATACAGTCCACTAGTCTTTCGTATTTGTCGCATCAAACATAATATTTCAATAAATCCTCTCCCTGGCCGAGTTGTGGTCACCTCTCGTTTATATGAGTGTGACAAGCATTGAATAAAAGCCTATTATACTTTACGAAAATATCACAATGACGAAGAAGAAGAATGCACAATAAATGACGACCTTATTGTTTTATAACACGTTCATATTAATAAGTAAGTACCGTAGAACTACACAGCTATGGTCCTTGTCTGCAACAATAGTCTAATTTTCTTCATTACAATATTATACTAAAATATGATACCTTACTGTTATTATTGCTTGGTATATGTACCTACTGTTTGGCCTAAAATCAATTCTCTAAACTTTAGCTATAGCTAAAGCTATCATATTTTTAGAATAATGTGGCCGGTATTCTGAATGTGGCCCATAATTCCCGAAAAACAAATTTTTTTGGTTGCTGAATTTCCATTTCCATTTTTTCCCGATCTTAATTTTTCTCAGTCGTGTTTTTTCACAGGCTCGTTTTTTCCTGGCGAATTTATGCCATTCCAAAAATTAATTTGAAAGTGTCGACGGAGCGCCGCAGTCACGGAGCTCCTATTTTTGTGCGATTTGGCCCTTCGGGCCTGCTGGTATACTAACATAACCTTTGACCTAATTTTATAAGTGAAAAATTTTGCAAGTGGGCGAAATTCGAATAGGATAATATGCGATTGGAAAACCTTAAGATCGGGATGAAATAGGAATGGAAATTCTGCAACCAATAAAATTTGATTTTCAGAAATTATTGGCTTTAGAAATCAGTAAAGAGAATCTGTTTAGTTTTTAATATTTTTTCAACACACATAATATAATATTTAGAATAAATGGTTAAATCATTTCTGGTCAGATTAGCCGATTAATGTTACTTACTGAACCTTCTTTATTAATGCTAATCCCGATTGATTAAATATTAATATAGTTTAACTTAGATTTATTTAACTGGATTGCAAGCGTCACATCATAAAAGAGGTACTTTTACAAAAGATAGTTTATGCAATTGATGCACAATACGAGTGCGGTTTTATGAAAAGACCGTCAGCGTGTTTCATAATAAGATCACACGAGTGTTTTAAGGCTTAATTATGTACCGTTGTATACACTACTTTATCTACACACATATCATAAGTTTACAATTATCCCACTTTCGTAACAGCAAAAACAACAATAATGGCGGCAATTTGATCCTCCGTCAAGAAGAATGTTTTTTTTAAATCTTAGACAAACGAATGAAGTCTCTATTCTTAAGTCACTCGTATCATAAAAAAGAGGTTCGTTTAGGTTATGTTCGATGTTCAGTAGGCCCGAAGGGCCAAAAACACGCAGAAATAGGAGCTCCGTCGACACTGTAGGATATACAACCTTCATCCACGTTCGTAACTAAGATTTCACAACTGAACAAACGAGAAAAAGAATGTACAGTGTGGACAACTAAACTAGTAGGAATAGAGGGACTGCTCACAGCTTCAATAAAAGCTGATGATTCGTGTAACAAACAGTTGAGAAAAATGATTTTGAATAGCTATACAAAACCAAGATAAAGATTGGTTCCTATCTCTGAATCAGAATTAAAGATAGAGTGTATATGGCCGACGTGTTACATAACGTCACAGTGCATATCGGATCTCTCTCTCTAATCGCTGTCTAATTTGTAGTTTAAATTCATCTATCATCCGTCTTTCTTGGCCTATTTTAATTTTAATTTTACTGTTGGTAATCTCTTGTACGGTGTTTTCATATTTAGTTGAGAAATGCGACCTTAAAATTCCATGCATATTCCCTATTCAGAAAGTAAAACGAATATGAACTTATACGACAAAATTTGATTATGCACTGCATCTGTACAGTCAGCGTCATAAAGTACAGCGTCATAAAATACGTAGCAGTGAAGACCACCAAATAGTTGGAAATATCCAGAATGCTCATTAACATCGACGCAGCCTAAGTGATCAAATTGTTCAATACCGGAGCATACAACGCCTGATACTTGGTAACATTCAAGCGTTGCTGTACTAACGGCGGCGGACTATTTTTGTATACAGTGGATGGCCTGAATAATGTGATCACTTAGGCTGCGTCGATGTTAATGAGCATTCTGGATGGTTCTAACTATTTGATGGTCTTGACTGCTACGTACTTTATGACGCTGACTGTACATACCTCTTATTGCTTGGTGACATAGAGGCGTGTAAATATTTGTGACGTCTTCAGAACGTTGTGCTCTTCTTAGGTAGTCTGGTAAAAAAAATAGAACGTAATAATAGTGATGTAATTTACTTTATTAGCTTGAAGTTCTTTCTATTATAAATATTCAAAGGAGTCACAGAACTCAAGTTCCGCGTCATTGTCATCCTTGATGCGCACTGATTGAAGCGAAGGTTTACGCGGCTTACTGCCAGTGCTAACTATTGCATCATCTTCTTTATCAGGGTCCTTATTTATCTGCTCATTTGTTGTAAAATCTATAGCATGAGAAAGTACATCTTTAATAGAGCTCCGGAGACAGATTTCCTCAGGGTTGATTAACATTTCATTAACTGTCTCATGATTTGTATCATTCATATCAAATAGTATGTCTGGGTCTTTATCATCCAACATTGATTTGTCATTTTGGCAATCTTTTGCAGGTTGACCCAGTTTATTTTCGCCTGTTTCAGATCCCGTATCTAGTATTATTATAATATCGTCATATTCTTCTGTTTTACCAATGATATCTTTGCAATTTTCGTTGGTAGCCATTACTTTGTCGTTAGAAATTCGTTCAGACTTGTCTTCACACTGTGGTTCGATTGTTTCTTCGATAATTGAAGAACTGGCTTCGACTTCTATGAACTCACCTGTGGTGCTAGTTTCTGTTACAAGTTCAAGCTCATTACTCTTCTTCGCAGCTTGTTTTTCACCCAGCTCGCTCTGAACTTTAATAATTATTTTTTCCAAGCTATCTATTCGAGCGTTGATAGTAGATTTTGTACATAATTCGAGTCTAGCTAAAGAGTTTTTCAACGAATTAATACTAGATTCCTGCTCATGCTTCTCGACAGACGGAGAATTCGTTATGAGCATTTTGTGTTATTTCTTGGAAATGTTTAATTACTTAGTTCCTATATTGCCCACCCGGATCAGGAAAGGGTGAGAAAATACAGCCTAGTGAAACGGAGGATGACTTTAGGCTATCGTGCCGGGAATAGCTCGTACGGTTGGGCAGGTAATACTCTATCAACAGGGCAACTGACGGGGTAGTCGCAACGTTTTATCTTCCTTCCCACGGGGTTCTTTATTTTTTCAAAGCAAAGCGCTGGGCAAGTTGGGGGTGGTGGGGGTTGAATCACAGGAGGTATAGGGCAGATTTTAATACCAAGTTTTAATTTCTCTTCGATCCTTTGCTCTTGACATGGGGTTAGCGGAGGTCGTGGAGGTATAACCCTAACTGTACACACTTTCACGGGTATAGGAGGAGGGCTCTTCGGACGGGGCGGGAAATAACACTTTCTCAATGGTATAACTCTTCGTATATTTGGATCCGGACGGCAACCTCTGGGCATTTTAGGGTATTGGTTCTGTTTTTGAACTTGTTGGGAGTGTTGGGTGTAAGGCGGCCATATTTGTAAAGTAACTGTTACTATTTAATTTTTCTGCTAATGACGTATGCGTAGACGTTTTCCAAAGAGAATGTGATAGTCATCACATTACCTCAGAACAATTACTCAAGCTTCGAATAAATTGTGAATGGAATATGGAAAATATATTGCTGATGCATTTTATTAACGATGCTTTTTTTACTGGGTGAGCTTTTTTTTTTTGCCGTTATTACCTACATTTGGCAGTGTCCTATGACTTAGCATTTATAAAATAAAAAGATCATTAATAAAAATAGTATAATGTATTTTTAACTCGTAGCTCGACTTATTAGCTGACGAAACCACTTAAAACAATTCAAAAAAAGCGTTAATTTAATTTAAAATACAATAAACCACTAAACAACAACATTTTCAAAGAATGAAAAATAGTAAAATCCGTTACTTTAAATTGAAATATTGTCATGATTGTACAAGGAATATTAAATTTTGATTGTAATCTGTGCCTGGTAGTATTAAGATTCATTGTATATTGAATGTGTTGATTTAGCACCAGCAATGTGGTAGAAATGAATTGTTTACCCGTGTCCCAGAAAAAGTTCCAAAATGTAATTTCCTTTTGTGTTACCAACTTTACTAGCTAAAATAAAAACGAAAATTGCTAAAATTGGTATTATTTACATCGGACAACACTTATAAAGGCTAGTTTTTATTGTCCCAAGCTATTTCTGCAGCTGAAAAGATGAGACGCTATATATAAAGAGCGGTTAAAATCACAAAGTCCAGAAAAAATAGAAGAACAAAAAAGAAAAAATCTAGAGAGAAAAAAACGTTTTTAATTTAATAATTTATTTTCTAGCCTTTATAAAAATTAATATTCACCTAATTTTGAGGAACATTATACACACAGCCTTATAATTATTTCTTTGTTAATAATGTCCTTCTTTGTTACTGTCCTAACATTTTTACTGATGTTATTTTCGTTTGATTTCATTTCTATTCTATGAAAACAATAAACCGGCTACCGATAAAACAAATTAATACGCAATTACAATTTAAAATACAAAATCTTATTCAGATATGCTTACTTAACATTTAAACAAAACTTTAAGTATACTTTGCGGTCAACGAAACATAAAAATAATGTATAATTGAACGTATTTTTTTCACTTAATTTTATTAAATTTAGTACATGCAATTTTTTATGATATTAACCAAAAAAAAAAGTAACACAATAAGAATCCATAATATTCTACCTTTCCTCAATATTTTGTGATCTTTTTCACAATAAAGCCTTTTAAAAAGCGGTTACTTGCACAAAATCTAAAAATTCATTAGGTATTCTATCAAATTTCATTTAAAAACTTTCATTGACGAAATTTTTGTTTTTGGTCAACTTTGGAAAAGTGCCAAAAGAAAAGAGAAATTCCCAGGTATGGCCTAGCATACGCACAATCGCTGTATCTCATGACATGAACCATAATATTCAATATACATGTTTTTTTTAAGTGTACTTACAGGTGTCCTTTATTAAGAGGAGGTAAATGTCTTACAGTTTTTGAGATTATCGCAATTACTATAAAAAAATATTTCGCATCTTGATTCACTTTTGTTCTTATCATTTTTCCAGAACTCGAGGATTAAACTTATTTAACTTATGAATTACTATTGCTGACTAGGTTGCTCTGTAAAAAAATATTTTTAATTTGTGTCATATTTTTAAGTTTTTTCTTAACATACATACATACATAAACTCACGCCTTCATCCCCAAAGTGGGATAGGCAGAGCTACGGAATTACCAGCAACTCTAAAACCTTGTTGATGATTCTGTAACCACATTTTGCATAATTAGGCTAAGGTGTTTAACAGCGCATTAGTGACAGGTTGCAAGCCCATCGCCTAACAGTACTAAAAGCCTATATTCCCGTAGTCGCCTCTTACGACATCCACGGGAAGACATGGAGTGGCACTATTCTAACCCGGCAACCACACGGGTTTCTTAAATCATTGTCAAACTGAACTTTGAAGCACTGTGGTGAAAAAATGTTGTATGGTAACCACGTAGCCCAGCTTGAAAACTGCTAAATTTAATGAAAAAAAAAAAAAAACTAACATTGGTTGATAAACAGACCTAGGAATATACGGGGCAAAATTAAATGACAGCTAGGGATTGCCTATATCGATAAACTCAATTATCGATGCTTTTCCCATATACCAGTGATCACTCCAAGTTTTGTTTGTAATAATAATTTTTTATTGAAAATATGCCAATAAAACAAATAAGCAACATAGTTCTGGTTATTCTTTATTTTAAAAGACTTTACTCATCATCAGTGATCGGAATAGGCAGAGCTAATTTGCCTAAACTTGACGCATATTCATTCATGAGTGAGTGAAATAGGAACACATTTATGAATGGACATGCATCAAGTTTAGGCAAATTAGCTATACCTATTCCGATCTCTGCTCATCATCATCGTAATATTTTTCTTACTGTGTATTTCAGAATGACTGTCCTATTTTGTTAAAATAAACAATCAGAATTTGTCAAGAGTAAAAAAATATGATTATGATTAGTGAAGGTTAAAATATCCTTTCAAAATAAAGAAAAACCAGAATTATGTTTCTCTTTTGTTTCCTTTGCATAGTTTCAAAAAAAAAATATTTTTACAAAAAAAACTTGGAGCGATCACTAGTATATGGGAAAAGCATCGATAATTGAGTTTATCGATATAGGCAATCCCTAGCTGTCATTTCATTTTGCCCCGTATATTCCTAGGTCTGTTGATAAAAAAAGTTATGACATCGTCACATCCATGGCAAATTTGCGAATCTGCATTTTCATTTCAAACGACAATGACGGAAACGCCTTTTGGTAAAGTAGCGAATCTGCTATTTTAATTTTGAACCGAAATGCCGATTCGCAACTTTGCCATGGATGTGACGACATATTCAGTGATCGGAAATAGTAGAGGTAATTTACCTAAAGTTCGCAAAAAGACAATGTGTGACAGTGGATACAACTGGGTAAATTCATTCTCATTCATTCATACCGGATTTCCGGAATGAATGAATGAGAATGAATGAACTTAATTTTACAATATTGGTATTACAGTTTTCTGGCCGCCAAGTACAAAGCATTACCTATGCTAAATCTTTCACGTTACACTGTCCAATTGTGGAATGAGCTTCCATCGTGCTTGAGGCAATCTAAATCTGTCGGTTCATTGAAGGAAAGATTAAAGAATTTGTGGCTAAATAAACAGGATGAGCCTGAGTGTTGATCCTTCTGTTGTAGGTTTTAACTGTTGTTTACGTATGTGTGGTAGTATTATATTGTATATTATATTATTTCTATGTTTAGGTATGTATCTTATTAAGGAAGATATTTTATTTTCTTCCAATTTCTCTGTTGTATGTACTATTTGTTATTTCCTGAAATTTTGTTAATTTGTCTATCCTTCAGCATTGTCCTTGCTCTTTCTACTCCAAGGTTAACTGGAAGAGATCCCATATGGGATAAGTTCGCCTATGTACATTATTTATATTATGCAAACATGTCTTGTAATTGTTTATGTGCAATAAAGAGTTTACATACATACATACATACATTGCTATTTTAAACATGTGTCTTAAGGTATGTCGACCGATTACTCCCAAAATCGATATCTATGCACCTATGTGGTCTCCGACCACGAACCTGTTGGCAGAATGACCAACAGCAGCCGCTATCCTGAACTCTATTTTTGTGTTCTGCTTCCAAAATCGATACCTGTTCAAAATGTATTCTGTCAACGAATCCGTTGTTAGAGACCACATTAATGCCCAGCTTGGATGAACACGCAAATGACAATACCAAGATGAGATATAATTTCAGTAAGTAACAATTATCTCGAAAACCGTATAAGTAACTTAAACTGAACCCATGTAAAGCTGTTAAGATAGAGTAAAAGCTTGTCTATATACTGGTTGATCTTGGACCTCTTAACACAAGACACCCTGTATATAAGTACTCCGCAGCTTTCACAACAAAGATTAAAAAGCTAAGGGCCCGTTCGCATCGACAGTTAAAGTTAGCCCTCTCCTTGTCTAAGTTCAAGAGTAAGAAAGGAAAAGGGTTACATTTATGTTTCAGATATGCTTTACTTGAAGATTGTAAAACAAGTCCTAAATAAATTAAATTTCAAAGCGGAGTTGTACTTGGCCCATTTTTATCATATATTCAGCCTCATCAATTTGGACATGCGTAGAAGTGCGAAGTCAATCTAAAGCTCCTCTCGCTATGCTCGTCGTCGCACCTGCTGATTGGTTACCAACTAAACGAATCAAAAACTTCTAAGGATCAATCATTTCCCTACATTATTTTATTTCATTGTTCATGTATGTAGATATACTAATGTCTGTATGTGTGTAGTTATTTAAAGTTTTTCTTTTACGACGAACGTAGGACGAACGACGATGATGAATGATGATATTGATAGATGCCGACAATACGCAAACACGTCAAAAACAAAAAGGTTTTACCTAGCTAGTAGAATATCAGCCCAGGGTGTTTCTCGAGGATGTGTATGAATTTGGGAAAAATAGGAGCGTTTGTTAAGAGTCAAATTGGTAACATGATCCAATTTATTTAATGGTTAGTACAAACAGTATTTGTCGTTGTGATTTAACTGCATCAAAACGGGTGTTTCCTCGTGGTCATACTATTTTTGTCCTACTGACTTTTGACGGAGGCCCGCCTGACGGCGGGGCTCCTGTTTCTAGGTGGTTTTGCCCTTCGGGCATCTAAAGATACCTAACGAACCTAACCTACCTACTTTTACAGCCACAATTAGTATTTAGTGATCAAATCTAGGTTCACTTTTTGAGACACTAGGAAACACGTATCAAAAGAACTGCAAACGAACCGTACAGAACTCTTACAGTTCGCGTGCAGTCCTGTCGACCGCACACCGACTGCACCTGCACGGTTTGTGTGCAGTTTTGATGCAATTACGTCAACTTCATCAGAATTGCAATAGATTTATTGCCGTCGCATTGCAGTTGCTGCAATTGCAACAGGCCTACATTACAACCATGCTTGCAGTCACTGTGCGGTCGACAGGACTGCACGCGAACTAAAAGCGGTCAGTACAGTTGCAATGCAATTTTGATGCAGTGTTACCAACTCAGCCGCCCTCAAACTGCCATTTTGCAGCTGGGTTGTAGTTCAAATGTTGTCCGTCTGATCCGGCCCTAAACCGGTGATAACGTTATAACAATAACGTTTTAGCACAATTACAAAGATAACGTTATGGTCAAGTTTTATAAAAATCGATTGAAAGCCACCAAATTCTTTGAAATATTTATTCACAAGCTTGACGATTTCTCTAGCTTTATTATAAATAAGTACTTAATTAAAAAAACTGATAAAATACCGTTCCTATAGTCGCATTTTTCTCGTTATGTCAAAGCGACTACATACTATTCTATTGAATTAGGACGAGTCCTCCAGTATCCCTCATTCGTCATTTTCTTCGACTTGCTACTTTATGCCGTCCCACATTTGTCACTGTTCGAAGTCATGTACATTATTACAATATGTTTATGAATTAACATATTGTTTTCACCCTATATTAATGGACACTTTTCTGGTCAGGGGGTTGGTCACCATTTTTCATGGATTGATATTCTTCACGACTGTACATAACGCATATTGACTAATTGCCGAAAGTGACAAATTAGAAGAAATGACCAGATCGGCAAATTGACGAATTAAATATTTAGATCGTATTGACGAAAATCAGGTGTTGAGAAAAATGACGACATTTCAATCCATTCTATTAAACCAAGTAATTCTGCTCTGGGTCTCTATTTAACTCTAAAAAAACCAAATCGCTTTTGATTTTTTATCGTATTATCAACGTTTCCATAGCAATTATTTACTACAGTAGTAGGCAGATAAGTAAATCCTGACACATTGCCCGACCATGAAGTTTCTGACTAAATGACATTGTTGACAAAAGTAAAACAATGCCAAACTTATTTGTTGTGTGTGAAGGAATAGTAATAACATGTTTGACAGCTGTCAACTTTATCCATATTCAGAAACATCATGGTTGTGCACTGTGTCAGGATTGACTTCTTATCGGCCGGGCACTAACAGTTACCGTAAAACGGGGCTATTTGGGAATCACGGGGCTATTTGAAACTAAGTAATCATAAGCTTTTAGTTGGTATATTTTTGTCATTGCTATGATAGAACTGTAAAATTTGTTGTCAGGCTAAGTTTTTAGTTCTATTATTGCCTAAATGATTATAATTACTTAGTTCCAAATAGCCTCGTGATTCCCAAATAGCCCCGTTTTACGGTATGACGTCAAAAACAATACCATAACAGGTCAAATACGATTTGAATTTTACTGCCTAGAGCAGAGGCGCTGCTCACTAAACTCTATCATTTTAGTTTTTTACTTCTCAGGAATGTCTAGAACCTCGACGTTTTCCTCACATGGAGTATGAATAAATTTAGTTTTAGGCGGTGCTTTCAATTGGTCTCTGCGTGTATCGGGATCCACTATTATTTCTTCACACGGAGTGTATCTCCATACGACACGGGGCGCCTCAATCTTCTCTTCTATTATAATAGGCGGAATACATTTCTCAACTATCTTCATACCATCGGGCCATACGCGATTCTTGATCCTGTAATAATGATTAATGAATCATCATCAAATTCAAAATTCACAATTCATTCATTCAGGCTTTATTATTAAATTCAAATTTCAAATTTCAAATCATTTATTCTGTAAGTAGGCCCTGTAGGCACTTTTACAAGTCTGAATCTACCATCTACCAGCGCTTCAAGAGACCATTGTTGAGAAGAAGCGCCGCAAGAAACTCAACAGTAAGCCATTTTTTTAAATAAATAACTTATTACAATACTAAACTTAAGCTATCTAATTTAAATGTCACAGGGATGTACAGGTCCCAGTAGTAATAATAATTAAATTAATAAAAATGTCAGGTTAAAATAATAATACAATTCCGGAGATGTAAAGAGTCTCCAAATGTCAAATTAAAATTAAATATAGGTAAGTAGGTAATTAAACAAAAAAACAAAACAACAAAAATGGTCGTCAAACATCACTTGTGGTATGCAAGAATATGTTGCTCACTCTAAGGTGTAAATGCGTCCCTTACGCACGCACGGCCCAGTGTGCAATAGGATGTACATAATCAAGGCAATTTACTTTGAACTCTGTGTCAATAAGTATAAGGTTTATTTTCCTATGTTCATCAACTGAAAATGGCATTTTCGAACAATCGCAATTGAACTTTATTCCCTTGATTGTAGATCCAAAGTCCCAGTTACAAAAAACTCCCATTTTTCAGTATGGTGGGCCTTACGAGGTTAAGATCAGAGTCCGGAATTATCGTAGCACTTTTGAGCTGTTATAGTGACCTCGTTTATCGACTACCGATAAACATAATTATTTTATCGATACATTATAGAGCACAACATAATTAAAGAAGATTAAAAGAAGAGGTAAACAACAGGCAGAATAATCGTTAAAGAGCGATTTCTTTCAGATAACTTGTGAGTAATTGAAAATGTGAAAAGAGATTTGCAATGAAAACAATGAAAATAGTTAACAATTTCACAATTGATCGTTTCAGTTCAGTGTTTTATCATTTATTAATTTCATGTTAAATGTCTGTTTTAGTGCTAACAAGTGTTTCATCTTTATTTTTTCTATAAATGAAATAGATAGTCATTATCTGAAAGAGATCGCTCCTTAGCGCTAAGACCGCCAGTTGTTTACCTCTACTTTTAATATTCTTTAATATGTTGTGTTCTATAAAGTATCGATAAAATATGTACATCCGAAGTCCATAAACGAGAAGTCCCTATGACAGCTCGAAAGTGCTACGATAAATTCCGGCCTCTGCTTATGATCTCGAGTCGACCCCTAAGCCATTAAGGCACCGACGCTCTGCAACGGGCTCTTTACAATAGTACATTATTGCCTAGGCAGTGAAGCAGGCAATTGCCGTTCCTGCCGAGGCATATATAGTGCTTTTCTCAAAAATCGCAAGATACAAATCGCATATAAACAGAAACTTCACGTGAAATAACATCACTCTTTACCGCCTTTATGTTTATGACAAGGAGAAACGCAAGCTTTTTAGAAAAAAAAACTCAAGCTATTCCAGACACAGATAAAAAAGTTACGTTTCGAATAAAATATGGATTTAGGTATAAGACTTGTGCCCTCATTTTATTATGGCCATTTTCACTTTTTAAAAAGTTACAAACTAGATAACAATGAAAGGGTGTTGGGCAATTTTGTATGGACCCCGTCCCCCCCTCCAACAGTCACGGGATGCATGTTTATATGTTCGTTAGGACCCAAAACAAGACAAAATACCTATTTTAGTAGCTAAATCGATGGGATTTTTTCTATGAAAAAACCTTTCAAGAGTCATGCAATCCAAGAATGTGTTCATTTTTAAACCAATTCCATACGATATGATAATGGTTTTCCAAGAAAACCCCATACATAGGACGATCGTCGTCATAGTAAAAAATCATCAGGTTGCCAAGATCTATCAAATGAGATATGTTTCGTTCCTGTTGGTGGGTGGGGACATTTTGCCCATTGTCCTTTGTATGTAATTTTTTTTTATTTGGAAACTGTAAACTATGTACTTCGCGTCTCAGGAGGGTTAGTAATGTCAACTTTTCCGGTCATTTTTGAGAAAAATACATACCTATCTTCGCATAAGGCTGGTTTGTCGCATTCCCTTTTAGGGCTGTCGGGATCGCATATCGGCAGGGGGTCGCACGGATGCGGGGGCTCCGCTATAACACACCTCATAGAGTTGATGGATGCACCCGGCAAACACCTTGCTGTAACCAGAACAACATCTCATCAGTCAACATGTAGAAATATTAATATGACTGTGAAGCAGGTCTGCAAACTCTGGGCACGACTACACAAGTCGTCGTTACTTTGAAAAAACCTCGTATATCATAATTGGTGACGTACGATTTTAAACTTAAATGTGAGGATTAAGTTCAAGCTCATACGTCTCGAAGTATCAGATACGAGTTTTTTCTAAAGTAGTAACGAAGTGATGTAGCAAAATGTTATGAGGACAAAAATATATCGATGTTACTCAAGATGTCTCTTTATATTTTGAATATAAAAACATATATAATAAACTAATGATTATTTTTCTATTTCTAAATGGTTTTCATAGTAAACAATCAATATTTTTTTCCATCGTCGGGATATAAAATTGCTATCTAGATGAAGATATTGACTTTGTAGTATCGAATCGTAGCGGAATATTACCTCCTATTGACTAGCATTGACTGGCACTGATAGTAAATTGTTGTGTTTTATTTGAAACAACATCCATAATACTCTTATGATTATCTTTAGAGGCTCTATACCGAACAAGATATCGAGCCTCTTTATAGTTAGTAGAGATTTTTTAATGAACAAGTGTAGGTATAAATAAATAATCGACTTCCTATTTATCGATATGAAATCCCTAGAACTCGTCGTCACCTCGGAACACCGTGGTCGCTACCAGATGCCATCGGCAACATCAAGGGTCTGCTAGGCTTCCTGGTAGAACTGGGTTGGCAGGAGTAGCATCAGCAACCCAGCACGCAAAAAAGGCGCAATTATTGAGTCGTTGAGCTGCGGAAAACAGCTCGTTGCAACTAATAACTTATATATAGATATGTGTGTAGATAAAGAAATAAAAAAACTGCAATAAAAGTAAACAAGTAAAAATAATAATAAATTTTCAGTGTTGCATGATAGCTATCCTGATCCAGTCTATTGTATGATTGTGGCAAAGCTTTGAAAACTCCAAATAAGTATACCTATAACCACAGTCTATAAATCAGTACAGTCATCCGACGAAGCCGTCTAGACAGGGTTATCGTGCGGGGTGTGAGGGGCGAGGCGCGGGGAGGGTGAGCCCGAGCTGCATACGACGCCATTGTTAGTAGCTCGGGACATGTCTTTCAGGGCTACCGCGTGTCGTGTTTTAAATGTTTTGATGTGTAAATAATAAAAAATGGTACATACGACATGTGCTGTGCGAGAATGCAAGCCGTCATCTAGCACAAATAAAGAACTGCGATATTATAAATTTCCACACTCAGAAAAAGGTAAATATTTATAGTGCTTAATATAATATATAACATTTTTGTCATGTCATGCCAACGTAAACAAAATGGCGGATGTAAAAGCGTGAAAATGCCAGCAAAAATTTAGACTTTTCTATTTTTTTTATTCTAAACAAATTGTGTAAACAAAAAAATTACATCCATTTTCAAATTCAAAATGGCGGACATGTTTTTATAAATTATGAATTTATGATATTTTTGTCATTATCTAGGTTTTTGGGGGTACTGATTACGAAAAAATATCTATCTTGAAATCCAAGATGCGGCGTTTTTTTTAATATAATAGTATGCTGATTACGAAAATAACATTATTTTAGGGATCAAAAATGGCGGAGGTATTTTTAATTCAGATTGCTGGTTTGCATTTGTAGTTTCCAGGGACCCTCAAATATCGATTTTCATTGCAATCGGGCGAGATACAAAAAAATCAAAATGGCGGCATCTTTTTTGAATTTGGATTACGGGTCCGTATTTGGAGTCCCCACGGACCCTCATACGAACCATAAACAAAAAAGGGAAGCCAGACAGACTGGAGCCGCAACGCGTTACGTAACGAAGCGGTTTACCCTCCCATAAGAAGCTATCACTTAAAAAAAAAAAAGCGTCACTCGGGACGATGTAAAAATTGTAACTACACCCCACATGTCCATACTGTTGAGGCATTTAGAAGTGATGGCGGAACAAAGAAACGTACATACATTTATGAAGACTGAAAACATTACGCTCCTTTTTTGGGCAGTTGTGTAAAGATTGTGACAACCCTAGGTAAGTATTGTGGCCTTGTGCGGTGTCGGCATTTACGCAAACATCAAAGGCGTCGGCCCACTGTTACTCTTTACACTGTGCTATAACTACTAAGGGCCGGTACAGACGGACAGCATTTCAACTGCAACCCAGCTGCAAAGTGGCAGTTCCCTTGCAGGTGTCGTGCAGTTGGTTTGCAATGGGTTTGCAGTTTCGATGCAGTTGCACCAACTGCATCAGAACAGCTGGAACTGCCACTTTGCAGCTGGGTTGCAGTTGAAATGCTGTCCGTCTGTACCGGCCCTTAATTAATGCATATATGGCGTGGCGCTGTGATCTAGGGACGTACTGTTCTCAGACTTAAGGGCTGGGTTCTTTATCCTCTCTATGCACAGAACTGGCTTCGGGCACAGGAGAGGCTTAACCGCGGGATCGCAGAAGACAGGGGGATCACACGGGTGAGGCGGCTCGACAGGAAGGCAGATTTTCACGTCGATCCGATCCACAGGATCCCGTCCAAAAGGTCCGCTGAAGAAAAAAATACCGGTAAAATGACAACCCTAAAGGCCTAAAGGCATCTTAGGAACCGTGAGAGGTTGGCAACAAATCAGCAGTTGCAACGGTTTATGCTCATTCCGGTATTCCATTAAGTTCAACTAGAAGTTCAACCAGTTGAACTAATTTCTCCATTTTTTTCAACTTTAAATTTTAGGTTTAGGTTATGTTAGTTTTGCAGCAGGCCCGGAGGGCCAATCCACCTAGAAATAGGAGCTCCGCGTCAGCGGAGCTCCGTCGACACGGTCTTATTGAAATAAGAGTGTATGGGATTGA
The DNA here is from genome assembly GCA_927399475.2 of Acleris emargana. Taxonomy (NCBI): domain Eukaryota; kingdom Metazoa; phylum Arthropoda; class Insecta; order Lepidoptera; family Tortricidae; genus Acleris; species Acleris emargana. The sequence goes on from OV656860.1 coordinate 11,693,026, forward strand.
ACTTATTATAATTTTCAGTCCAATGATTTCAACTACATTTTGAAGTTGAAAAAATTGGAGAAAAGTCATCCAATTAGTTCAACTGGTTGAACTTCTAGTTGAACTTAATGGAATAGAGGATGCTCATTCTGTCTGTTTCTTAAAATGTCAGCTCAACTTTCTTCTTTTTTTTTTTATGGCATAGGAAGGCAATCGAGCACACAGGCCACCTGATGGTAAGTGGAAACTGTGACCCATAGACATTCGCATTCACAAGACTGCAAATGCGCTGCCAACTCTGAGGACTAAGATGGAATGCCTCTATGCTAGTCATTTCACCGGCTGTCTTATCCCCAAACCGGAACACAACAATGCGAACACTGCTGCTTGGCGGTAGGTTAATGGATAAGATGGTGGTACCAACCCGGACGGACCCTGCACAAGGTCCTCCCATGTGTTTGCATTGTTGTGTTCCGGTTTGGGGGTAAGACAGCCGGTGAAATGACTAGCATAGAGGCATTTTATCTTAGTCCTCCTCACGGTCCTCATATTTTTGCCGGGTAATACATTCGTTCATCACATCATTCACCTTACTAAATCGAGCACTCTTATAAAATTGTAAAATAGATATATCCCTAGTACAGTTATTCGCGTATTTATTCAAGTTTGTTCAAATCCAAACAAAGACTAACCTTTTTTTGCAACACTTCTTTTTATGCATCTTGTCTGTCCTGGAATCAAGCGTATAAATAATTATTGACCTTACAGTTTAAAAGATATATTTTTAAGGTTGAGCACTAGATATACAAGGTGTTTGGTAGAGCGTTGTCTAAAAAAAACAGGCGAATAGAAGAGGCCATTAGCTATCCATTTCAGGTACTTTAACCCTTAATTTATCTAGGGGCTATTTAATACCAATTTATTTTTTCTTTTATTAAAAGTTACCAAAATTCGACCTTGAAACCCCGAAAAAAAAGGATCTATTTGGTGTATTCACAAAATTATCATTTTGTTAGAAAGTTTAATGTTGTGGTGTTCGAATAAAAGTGTTATTGGAAGCGTATAGCAACATAAAAAAAATGGGGGCTCTCAAAGTTTCAGAAATAAGTAAAGAAATTTTTCAAGATTAACTTTACAACGAAATTAAAAAAATGTGATTACAACTCTTCTAATTCCCTAAAAACATCTCCAGTTTATGCCGATTCTAATGGTGCGCCACATGCATTACATTTTTTTACTAACCACATGTAATGTAAAAACAGAACAATGTTCAAAACTAAACGCAAACTTTTTAGTAAAAAAAAACAACGACTGGCAGGATTTCACATACATTTACTGCCAGCCAAGACTCCTTTAATCAAGATGTACAACAAACAAATATAAAATAAATAAATAAATAAATATCAGGGGACAATGTCACACCAATTGACCTAGTCCCAAACTAAGCTCTAGGCTTGTACTATGGGTACTAGACAACGATATAAATACTTATATAGAGAAATATATGCTTAAATACATAGAAAACATCCATGACTCAGGAACAAATATTCGCGTTCATCACACAAATATCTGCCCTTACCGGGATTTGAACCCAGGACCTCTAGCTTCGCAGGCAGGGTCACCACCAACTAGGCCAGCGCGTCGTTAAATATAAATGCCCCGGTAAATCGATCACAATATCTATCAGTAATTGCCCTAATATGAATGTAACCTTCAATATTAATTAAACGTTGTTGTTAAACTTTCTTTAATTTTTGAGAAAAGCTTTATACAATCCTCAACCAGTAAAACCCATCCTGGTCTTTGCAGTAATGTACTATTCCTGGTATATGGGTATGAGATCCAAATTACCATCAAGTGGGCTATGTGCCCATTTGTGACAAGCATGCCAAGGGGGACACTGCCTCCGCATGGACACCAGCATGCTTATGTAGAAGGGAAATCAACTGAGACAGCCCTACACAACCTGACCCCAAGAATAGAAAGAGCTAAACAGGGTGCCTCCGACCTTGGGGCTTCAAATGCAACGATCGATTCTACTCGCTAAATTAAACTACTTTTGTTCTGCAACAATGAAATATAACTCAAGTTTAGATAACTAAGTGATGTTAAAGTCTATTTGTAAAATCAGTGTATTCAATCATGGCCATAATAATAACTATCTCATGGTACGGGGGCGACATTTCCTTGGTACGAGGGCTACAGGAAAATGGAGGATTGGATCGCGTACATTGAAAATTACATTTAACTTGTATGAAAAAAATAAAATTGAAGTTTGACATATTTTTAACAACTTACAGCACAAAAGAAATTCTGTTTCAGGAGTAGAAACGATCCATGCATTTAAAGCCCTAAGGTGAGAGGCACCTTATAAAAGACAAAGAGATGGCGCTAGGTTGCTTCTTCGATATGGAGGGCGCATTCGATAGAGCTACTTTCGAAGTAATACTCATACTCATACTCATACTCATTTATTCATATTTTTCGATAAAATTACACGTCAAAGGTTACATTATTTTATAGATTAATTAGATGTAGGTACATAATAGAAATATATATCAATTTACATTTCAATTAAAATTACTAATTATAATACATTATGAATTATAGTAGTCGTCAAGTGAATAAAATGCTTGTATAGTAAGCCATTTTTTCAATTTGTTATAAAATAAATCATTGCAATCAGTATTTTTTATTTCGTCGGGTAGTTTATTATAGATAATAGATAAACGCCTACCAGGAGGTGACAGTGACTCCGCAATATCGAAATGGATAATGGCCATGCTCACAGGTAGGGCCATCACAGCACAACTGGGTGGAGACTCAATAAGGATAAAGACATGCAGAAGTTTCTCGCAGGCAGGATGTCTGTCAACACTTCTATGGTGTCTCCTATTAGATTCGCTCTTCCGAGAAACCATCAGGAGATATACACATGCAAGCTTACTCAGATGACGGGGTACTGCTAGTTAGAGGTAATAAGAGAAGTCATGATAAGAAACAGGTACTACCCATCAGAGTAAAGGCGAGGAGATAGAAGTACTCAAGGAAATAAAATACCTTGGCGTAGTACCAGACAGCAAATTGATGTATAGTCTTTATTATTTCTACTGAGCCGATCTTCTACACAAAGGCAATTGTTTGTAAACAATACCATTGTCTTTCTTTGTGTCCGTAACACCAAGCCAATTACATACAAAAAAGTTAGAACTACATTGAATGTACATTGAATTATCAACCCTACCCTCTTAGTCAGTAGGTTTAAAATTTAAAGTGTCAGGATACAGATATAAGTTTTGTGTAGATGATAGTATTGTGTATAGAATAAGCACAGTTCAAATAATAAAGACTATACAAGACTTAAATAAAGGAGCGATACAGGAAGGCCGTATCATTATGGCAATGCAGGAACGCAATAGCACTATCTTACATACATACATACATACATTAAATCACGCCTGTTTCCCAGAGGGGTAGGCAGAGACCACTTCTTTCCACTTGCTACGATCTTGACAAATATCTTTCGCTTCTTCAACATTCATACATCGAGTCATGCACGCACGTCGGTTTCGGGTACTTAAGATTCGGCCCTTTTCCAGTATTTCTCCGATTTGATTAAAAAAAGTACGCCTAGGGCGGCCCCTTCCGACCCTTCCACTCACTTTCGATCTGTATATCTCTTTCGTCAATCTTCTTTCATCCATCCTTTCCAAATGACCGAACCATCGAAGCATTCATTAAGAATTCGGAATTGACTGTACCCGATCTGGGTGCGTTTGCCCTGTCTATATCATCAACATCATCATGACCTACATACACTATTTCAAATGCGTCTTCTACTACTAACTACTACCTTACTTGTTGGCTGTCCGAGTTTAGATTCGTGCTGTGAGTTTACTTCTTAGGTGGAGCCCGAACGCTCCCGTCAGAGCATTGACACTTGTTACCTCCGCAACTTTGAAACGGGTCTTCAGAAGAACAGTTCTTTTTCCCCGGTTCATCGTCAATGCCATCTGGTTTAACAACACAAGGAGCGCACTTTGATCTCTTATTATTTTTTGTCGGAATGTTGTCTGCCATTTTGATTAGGGTTATTATTATTACTTTCTGTTTCTTATTGTGTCCAGTGGGAATGGTTTATTATTGTCAAGCTAGTGAATAAATTTATTTTTTTTAATAAAAAATGTGGTCTGTGTTACATCTGATAATTTTGAATTAAACCAAGACCAAGCAACGATTGTCAAATATTTGTTCTTATTCTGACAGGAGAGAACTCAGATTGCTTGGCCAATGATTATCAAATGATAATAATGGTTGATGATTTTACCTCCATAGAGGTTGTTTGGCTAAAGTAATAAATAGCTAAGATGTCGGAATATCTCAAGATTTACTGTTCTATTTACTGATTATACTCTCTCACTGACACTGGTGAAATCACTTACAGGCCAGTAATTTAATGAAGAAGAAGACATTGTTTGCGTTATATTATATAATGAAAAAATCAAACCCAAAATTCTTTTTTTTTTCATTAATTAAGAACGCTTGTTACCTGCCAAACGAAATCATATCCAAGCATTTTGAAACAGTTCAGAGCATTTTCATTTCGTTTCCGCTCGAACAGAATCGATATTAATCGGTTCTGATCCCTTCTGATAGTCAAAGCCAAGTCAAAGCGTCAGAGAACAAAATAAAACTGTTCTTGTTTGAAATAATTGTTGATTTTGCTCGCTATTTTGTTTACAGTATCATCGTTATCTCGTCTTTCCTACCCTATTAGCTAGCTTTTTAGTTGCATTTTCCATTTTATCTTGGTTAATTTACCAGAAAAATCCCCCGTTTCGTTGCTCCTACTCTGTTTAAGATTAAATAACTATTTACTATCCGTTTTTTTAAACCAAAACTCTATTGCAGGTATATTGAGGTTATGTGTCAAACAGTACTAATTTGTTGACATCTTTTATCATTTCAATCGACCCCGACCTTAAGTGACATCGTTGTACTTGACCGTCCATTAGTAGGAGCACGAGGATGTACATATCCTTATGGTCCTACTGGTAGGAGCATATGGACATATTGGTCCTCGTGCTCCAACCAGATGGAGAACGGAGTAGGAGCAACAGGGAACGGGGGCAAAACGGCCAAAAACGAGGCATTTAGAGGTTGTAATAAGTGTTTAATAAATAAGACAAGTCGCGTGGGAGAATCTTGGTCTGGGGATTAGCCATGGCATTATTAAGGCAGTTCTGTTTGAGTTGAGAAAATACATACATAATTATAAGAGGCCGTAGATGCGCTAAGAAAAAACATTATTCAGTTTATTCTTAGTTATCGTTATCTCATGAAATGAAATCACTAAATATGTTCAATTATATATTACTTCTCTTATACCGCACAATTTAAAATTTAACATCCTTATTGTTTTAGTTAAAGTATTCATAAACTCTTCATTTTTAATACAATTATAATAATGACAGATTTGTACAAAGCTTATTTTATACACATGTTAGCTATTTCGCGTTTATGAATAAGAAGGTTGCCAGGCAAAAGTCCTCACTCGCAAATGACAGCTGAAAACCGCAGTTAATTTCAACCTTACGCCACAAAAACTCTGATCTAATTTGACTGTAATTGCCGACTTGATATGAAGTGAAATGGTCAGCTCACACCAAGACGCGACGCGACGCGACGATCTGGAAGAGGCCAGTAATTACTAACCACCTTAACCTGTACTTGTTAACCTGTAACCACCAAACAGCAGTGGTCAAGTCAAGTGTTCTAGTGCAGGGTAGGCAACCAGTGAGATTACTATATTGGATGCATTCCAACCTGACGACCTTGTGAAGATCGCGGGAACGCGGTGGATGCGAAAAGCACACGACCGGTCTGAGTGGAGAGCCTTGGGCGAGGCCTATGTCCAGCAGTGGACGTCTTTCGGCTAACATGATGATCATGATGCATTCCATCTAAGTCCTTAGGGTTGGCAACACATTTGCAGTTTCGAATTTGTCATCGTAACATTCTTCTTGAGATTAAAACTATGGGCTTTATTTGCATCTCATTAGGGGACTTGTGCGCTGGTTAGCCTTTTCCACGGCACACAAAATTACACAGCATAGGGTCAACGTTTACAAGAATTATTAAAAAGACACTCAACAGTTATATCTTAAATTCAAATAGTTTTTTGGAGAGCGATGCATGTTATTCACCCGATGAATTCACAATGGGCACATCACAAGGAGAACTCCGCTCTGTTTTATAGAAAAAGAAACTTTCAGCTGCTTTAATAAAACTATTTAATCCAACTGAATTAATTTTTGGAGTTTCTTTGCTCTCTGGAATAGTAACCCCTCTGGGTGCAACAGTAGAATGACTTGGTTGTTTTGGAGTAACAGTTTCGAATGACTCATTTTCATAAGGTTCTGGATTAATAAAGGAACTGCGTACAGTTGAATGTTGATTTTTTCCAGGTGGAGTTACCTTAAGTGTATCATCAGCTTTAAAAATAGATACTTGTGCAGAGACCTTTGTTCTAGAACTTTCAAATCCCCTATTTAGATTTTCGATGGAGTCAGGAGGGCCGGTTAATTTTATATTACTCGCAGGTGTACATTTAATTATAGGCACGTCGTATGGCGAACTCGTCTCTGCACTGTAACGTTCTTTGAGCGAGTCAATGAAACGTCTGGCTGTTACGAGTATAGTTTTTTCAGGTACTTTTTCTGCTTTGGTCGCATAAACACGCTTAGCATATAAATTACTTTTATTTTGTGGGTATACGATGTAACCACGGACTACAGCACCATGTTTTTTTAGCATAGTGTGTTCTGTAGGTATCTTTCCTGGAACTATTGATTTGGCTATATTTGTATTTTTCATTATTTCCTGATTTGGTTTTAGAGTACGTACATTCTGACTTTTTAGTTCTCTATTAGGCTCCATTGTAGACATATTGTTGCTTAGCTCTGGTATGACAAAAATGCTCTCACTTTCATTATTAATGATTAATAATTTGGAAATAGTTAAATTAATGGCATTCTGATAAAATTCGATTCCTTAATATTTGTGTTGTAACTTGGTACATTTGAGAATTTTGACATTGATGGCTAGGCGATTTTCAGGATTTCATCTTTTTTTGACAGAGCTTTTAATTATTCAGTCGATACAATCAGAGAGTTTGGTATTATAAAGGTTGTAGCATATTGAATAAAAAGGCTAAGATGTTTCCCAGTAAATTAGTGACAGGTGGCAAGCTCATCGCCTAACAGTACTGCAAGCCTTAATTCCCTTATGGCCGAACCCTTTATTCAATCCACGGACAGATAGGCTTACTTCGGATTAATATTGGACACATTTTGTATGGGCAAATGTCAAATTTTAACCTTTAGTAAGCCTTATCTATCCGCGGTTTGAATATAGGGTTCGGCCGTTAGTCGCCTCTTCCGACATCCACGGAAAGACATGGAGTGGTACTATTCTAACCCGGCCACCACACGAGATGAGAAGATGAGAAAGCCAGTAATTAAAAAATATATTAATAATGGCGGTCTACCGTTCCGCAGTAATTTCGCCAATGTCCAGCGAGTTAGAATATAATCAGTAAAGGGAAATCAAAAGTAAAAGCCGGAGATTTTTCAATCCGCTATCTTCCCTCCGAAGGTTACCGGAATCCTCGCACCAAGTTAAAGTGCAATAGTAGACCTGGGTCTCTATTCAATACGGTAAAAAGCATATCGTCGTTCCTTTGAAAAAACCTCGTATCTCATATTTCGTGACATACGATTTTAAACTTAAACGTGAGGAGAATAAAGTTCAAGCTCATACGTCTCGAAGTAACAGATACGAGATCTAACGGAAACTTGTATCAACAACTCGCTAGCTCCACCAGTGTCAGACAGCGGAACTAAGGATCTTACAACGCGCTAACGAAGTTTCTAAAGTCGGTTGACATATATACCACTTCCAACTTCATCCCAATGGACTTCGGTCCCCAGGCATAACACACGCCTGGAGAGAGATCTCTCTATTGTCCTCTCCTCCTACACTGTTATCGTATTGTCACCATTTTAGGTGCAGACTCGTGGTCACAACAGGTTAACCTAGGTACATTTGCGGAAAAAAAAAGATTTCTGTCAAATTTCCTACCAAAGCGAATAGCAGTGGTGTGACAACCTGGTGTGACCACGAGTCAGCCCCTACCGTTTTAATAGCTCTTATTTACATACATACATACCTTCACGCCTGTAATCCCAGAGTAGGCTAGGCAGAGCTACAGAATTACAACTTTAAAAACTTAGCTCTTATTTACTTGACAGTAAATATACTTATTTACTTGAGCTGTGGTTAGGCCTCCAACAAGATGGTGTGACGACCTTGTAAGGATCGCGGGAAAGCGGTGGATGTCAAAAGCACAAGACTGGTCTGAGTGGAGAGCCTTGGGGGAGGCCTATGTCCAGCAGTGGACGTCTTTCGGCTGACATGATGATGATGACTTGACAGTAATGGCGGCTGACGTCATAACAATACCATACAGATTAACCGTGTTTACCGCCTAGAATACCGGCCCTGTTATGGCCATACATCGTTATCGCGGGAGCAAAAACAAATCTATTAAAGAACACATAACAGAAGAATGTATATTTAGTATAAATTGGATATTCTGCCTAAACACTCTAAGCCTCTAAGAAGTTCTTCATATCTAGCACGAAGTTTTCGCTGGAAACGGTCAATCAAACTTGTCTTGCACTGAATAAACGCGTCAATTAGTCAAACTTAATTTTTTTTTATTTATGTCAAATCCAGTATTTTTCTCCAAAAATAGTTTTAACTTTTTAAATATAAGTATGTTTTCTATTTGTACTCATATTTAATTTAGATATATTTTTGTATGTTCCTGTACATATCAAATCAATAAACAATAACAAATGTCTAAAGTAGCAGGAAAAGTGACTGATTAACGCCCAAACCCTATATTCAATCCGCGGACAGATAGGCTTACTTCGGATAATTTGACACATTTTGTATGGGGAAATGTCAAATTTTAACCCGAAGTAAGCCTTATCTATCCTCGGTTTGAATATAGGGTTCGGCCGTAAGTCAAGTACCGAGGGAAGATATTTGAAAGAAAATTTATACATTTTGAACTCCTAGGTATATACGTTTCTCGATACGAGTGTCACTTCTGTTCTTGCCTATTTGTCATAATCTTTCACTACTGTCAAATCGTTTTTGCTCCCGCGATAACGATGTATGGTTCTGGCTATCGTAAGCTCGGCCGACATTACTGTCAAGTAAATAAGAGCTGTCAAAACGTTGACAATAGGCAAACACGTCACCTCCTGCCTAGGTTTCTCGAGGGTGAAAAGGAAAAAATGGGAGCGTTCGTTCAAGTCAAATTGGTAACATAATCCAATTTATTTAAAATCTGATAACGTTATGAACAGTGATCGGATTTCACGGTGCAACACTGCGGGATATAGAGTAGAAATCTTAATATGGATATGACTAAAATCCCGGGATCTGGTTCGAAAAGAAAATGCGATTGTTGGGATGTTTTAGACGTGTAAAGAAATCGATTAAACATATAAAATATTGAGAAAATAATTGTATGCTATTTCAATTTCATACAAACTAATAAAATATAATATTTGTGTGTAGTGTGGTGAACTGATAATGCGTACCGTATTATATATTTTATTTATATTCATACCCAAAGACTATTTGGCAGATCAATTTTAAACAGAGTATAATAAAAACTTATTTTTTTTATTTTTTTACATACCTAAATTACTTTTGTCAAAATATTTATTTTACACGTTTAAATTGTATCGAAATTTATTTGAAGTAATAAAATCAGAATAATATTTAACAACATAAGTCCCGGAACCCCGGGGCATATCCATATTAGCATAATGTTTGAGGTCATTCACCCCGTGTTGCAACGGGATATCCGATCATTGGTTATGAATTATGAGAATAAAGATAAATAAATAAATAAATAAATAAATATAATTAATTAAAAAAGATAACGTTACGGTAGCGCTACTTGAAGGCCCCGAGCGGTGAGAGCGTTATAAAGAAATCGATTGAAAGCCACAAAATTCGTTGGAATATTTATTCACAAGCTTGACAATTCCTCTAGCTTTACTATAAATACCTAATACAAAAAACTGTTTAAAACTGTTACTATAATGACGTTTTTAGTAATATCAAAGCGAATAAGTAGTATTTTAGGAGACCACTCGTCAATTTCCCTAATTGGTCACTTTCCTCAACTCGCCACTATGCCATCCCACATTTCGTCGGTGACACTGCAAAACCACGTAACTAACAAATTGCTGATAAAGCAAAATAAACCTTATTATCTTAACAAAGAGTGCATTTTGCTCCTTATTTAAAATGTTACTTACGCGGTTTTGCAGTTTCACCGACGATTTGTCACCGTTCGTAGTCGTGTACATTTTTACAATGTTTATGAATTTAAGTTTACTTTCAATTTTAATATCAAATTAAACAGTTTGTTTTGACCCTTCGGGCCGGCTGAACGACAAGCATAACATCGGTGATACTACCGTAAAACCACGTAAGTAACAAATTTATTATAGAGCAAAATAAACCTTACTGTCTTATTAAAAAGGTGCATTTGCTCTTTATATAATGTTACAAGGTTTTGCAGTTTCACCGACGATAACCAAATCCTACCTGATATTTATGGACACAAATTTTGGTCAGGTCAGGGGATCGGTTACTCGTTTTTCATGGATTATTATTTAGTACCAGATTATATATATATAGAAGATTTGCTCGTTTACAGGTATTAGCTTCTGAAGAACATACAAAACGTTATTTTACGACTAGTCAGCGTCAAAAGTAACTGGTCACTTCAAGCTACTTTTGTACTTTATCGCATTAACACATCAGACAATCTTGTTTGACATTGCTTATGTGACAGTAAAGCGACAAGGTATTTAAGTGATCAGTTTCTTTTGACGCTGACTGTACATTACGCACACTGACTAATTGGCGAAAGTAACAAAGTAGAAGAAATGAAATGAATTAATGAAAATCACGTATGTAGGAAAACGACTGAATTTAAATCCATTCTATTAAATCAAGTTATTCTGCCCTGAGCCTCTATTTAACTCAGTAAAAACCAAATCGTGTTTGATCTATTATCGAATTGTCAACGTTCGATAGAAATTATTAACTTAATAGTAATGGTGGCGAGTTAAAAAGAATACAATAACAGGTCAAATACGATTTGGATTTTACCGACTAGAATAGAGTTAACTCAGGAGTGTCTACAACCTGGACGTTTTCTTCACATGCAATATGAATCCTTTTAGTTTTAGAAAGGTTTACAATTATTTTGCTGTTTATTTCGCGTTTCACTATTATTTCTTCACACGGATAGGCGGAATGCATTTCTTCATACCACCGGGCCATATGCAATTCTTGATCCTGTAATTATAAATCATCATTATTTACTTAATATGGGTCTTGTCGGTGGAGTGGTTTCCATTCTTTCCCTTTCCGAGCCTTCGTTTTACAAACTGATACGGAATACAATTAATTTGGTGTCCCCAGTTTCACCGATACTCATTTCATGGATCGTATGACTTCGTAAAATTTGTGTTAGTTTTAAAAATAATTATTAATTACTTTATTACCTTATAATGTAACTTACTTCTAAGTATTATTGCATTTAATAATTGAAATAATGACATTCTGCTGGAGTTTCTTGCGGCGCTTCTCCGCAATGATGGTCTTGTCCGAAGCGCTAGTAGTTCACTCCATATTATATTACCGACGTGTAAAAGAGCCCTCATGTGGCCAATTGACTGAATAAATTCTCTATTTAGTAGAGGAAAACTTATGAACATACTCGTAGATATCACGATCATATACTTAGGCACCTGAACAGCAGCACAAGTGTCCAGATCGCTAAGCCATATACTGCCGATTCTTAGGGACTTAGGCTAGGTACTAAGCTTTCATTCTCCGGTTAATGAAACTGGGTGTATACACACACTGTTCACACCACTTTAAAAGTAAGTAACAAAAGGCGTTCACCACAGACAATACAGAATGATTAATGTTACCAGAGTTTAAATTACCTGTCTAGCTGTGCCCCACCGTATCATTTCTTGCCTTTTTGCATCGTTTCGGGTTCGTCGCGATGGGCAGGGTTCTTTATCCTGTCTCTTCTAACGATGATACGTCCCAAGAGATCCCGTCCGCTGAAAGAAAAAAGACAACCCTAAAGGTATTGTATCTTGGTAACCCTGAGGGGTTGGCAACGAATTAGCAGTTGCAACGGCTAAACGGTTATTTCTGTTTCATAAAATATCTGCTCAATATGGTTTTCCCACGTTGTCAGTTTTCTATGATGTCTACTTCTTCTATTGTCAGTTTCCTGTAAAGTCTGCTTCTCATATTCGTCACTTTGCTAAGATGTCTGCTTCTCGTATTGACAGATTTCTAATATGATTGCTTTCTTTATTGTCTGCTTCTCACATAGTATGCTTCCTATGGTTCAATTTCCAACCAACCTGGTGAGGGAATCAGTGAGGAATTGAGGAAACTCCTCAAATATTATAGGCAAACATATAGCGATTTTAGTATGTTTAGTAACAAGTCTTGCATTTGCATTCAGAAAGTATCATTTGGTTAAGTGGAACTGATGATGAAGACCACAGATGGCCACCGGAACTCCTCAACGGTACCAATTTCAAGCATGGCGATAAAGTTTTGAAAAACCAAAAACGCATTCAGAAACGCAAAAAATAACTTCTATTTAGGTGATAGGTAACGGGTAAGTCCAACTGAGGTCGGCGAATCACAATATTTTCAACCAAAAGCCACAGTATACAGGGTGGAAAAAAAAACGCCACATGGACGGCGATTACTTTAAATATGGAAAATTCATCATCAATTCTACGCAAAGAAGGCAAACTTTTATTTTTAAAAACAATTATTACAGCATTTATGGAATCCAAACGCCGACTTCAGTTGGATTAACCTATTGCTTATCATTTAAATACAAATGCACACCTCATAGACCCCGGGGATGCAAACGGCGAACGGCTTCCTGTAACCAAAACAAGATTTTTATTTGACCTGTCAACATCTAGAAATATTAATAAAACTAATAATAAAAGTCTGCAAACTATTAATTTGTACACAAATAATGTAGCAAAATGTCGTGAACGAAATAGAATAAAGTAAACAAATAAAAAATCAATTAATATTCGGTGTGGCGCGATCCTGATCTATTCTGCCCTCCTACGGAGATAAAGTGCATGTGCAATTAATTCATAGAAGCATAATTAAACTCTCAAAAGTTGGATGTTCAATATGATTCATATAGTAGATACTAGGGAATGCAATTTAACTGATTATTAACCGTTTTTTTATGAAAATAATCGGTTAAAACCGGTTATAGCCAGTTATTTGCATTCCCTAGTACATACGCCTTTTCTCCGACAGATGGCAGTATTTTATTATTGTGTCAAAGCTATCACGCTTTGAAAATCCCGGATAAGTATACAAATAGCTATAGATAGGTACTTAATTAATGCAATAATGGCGTGGAGCTGTGATCTACGGACGTACTTTTATCGTTCTTAAGGGCAGGGTTCTTTATCATAGCTCTATTAACGTCGCTCAGCTCGGGATCCTGTCCAGAAGATGCGCTGAAGCAAAAAAAAACAGAAAAATAACAACTTTAAAGGCATTATATCTTGGTAACCTTGAGGGAATGGCAATGAATTAGCAAGTGCAACGGCTTAGACTCGTTCTATCTGTTTCCTAAAATGCTTCCTTCCTTTCCTGCTCAAAATGGCCTTCTTCCCACGTTCTCAGTTTCCTATATCTGTCTACTTCTTCTATTGTCTGTTTCCTGTATAGTCTACTTCTCATATTTCGTTACTACTTTAGAAAAAAGTCGTATCTGATATTTCGTGATGAATTTAAATTTAATTCTCTTCAGGTTTGAGTTTATGCCACGCCACGAAATATGAGATACGAGGTTTTTTCAAAGCAATGACGATTTGTCAGTGTTGCTAAGATGTCTGCTTCTTGTATTGACACGAATCCTTCAGCATACTAAATTGCTTACTTTTATTTTTGAAAACAATTATTACTGCATTTATGGATTTTTGAAAATGTGTCTGCTTTAACCGGGAATCCAAAAGCCGACTTCAGTTGGAGTAACCTATTGTGCCTATCATTAAAATAAAAATGCACACCTCATAGACCCCTGTGATGCATTCGGCAGACGGCTACCTGTAACCAAAACAAGATTTTGTTGGATCTGTCAACATTTAGAAATAATAATAAAACTAATAAGCAGGTCTGCAAACTCTAGGAATTTGTATACAAATAATGTAGCAAAATGTTATGAGGACAAAAATGTATCGATGTTACAGTCAAGATGTCTCTCTATATTTTGAAACAAAAACAATAAAAAAAATATTATTCTTCTATTTCGAAATGGGTTTCATAGTAAACGATCAATAAAATTTCCATCGTCGGTTATAAAATTGCCATCTAAGTAGATAGAAATATTCACTTTATATCATCGATTCGTAGCGGAATATTACCTAAATTATTATTTACTATCATTGATTGGCATTGATAGTAAATTGTCGTCTTTTATTTGAAATGACATACGTAAAGAAAATCTATTCCTCGGAGTTAATTAGTTATACTGGAGGAAAAAAAAAATTAGGGAACAAAGGGAATTATGCTGGGTGCGACAGAGACGAAAACAACAATTATTCAGTCAGTGTCACACATTTTCACGGAAAGTCCTCTTCATCAAAAATTACAAGATCAAATAGTGATTACTACCTCAAAAAACATGAAAACAATAATTTAAGTACCTATTTAATTAAATAATTATGACCATGCTCAACTTACAAAAGTACGTGAATATGGAGTAAAAATGTTTTTTTTTTATGAGTGACCGAATGAAAAGGTTCCGACTATATTAGCATACATCGTTATCGTGGGAGCAAATACGATTTGACAGTTAGTGAAAGATTATGACCATACACCGGATTGACGGGGGCAAAAATGTACCAGTGCTAGTGATTCATTAAATATCGACAAAGTTTATCGACAACTTTTGTCGTGACATATGGATCTTACATTTATTGCAAAAGTAAGTCGTACTTTCATCTTCTATATGTGAACGATCAGCTTTCCATGAAGATAAACAATCTTTTTTCTTTCGATGCATTTTTAACCGACTTAAAAAACAAAACGGTTCTCAATTCGTGGGAATGCTAAAGAATATTATTGTAGGGAATGAATTGGTTATTCAACGTAATTTCAATGGTCGTCAAAAGTGACTCGAGTGCAGGGTCACTATCAGATACTTACCAGTTGTTTAAAGTTGCGATAAGTATGAAAAAAAGAGGTTTGCACATAATTAAAAGGTAAGTAAGGGCATTACTTATTATAATGATGGATGATTAAAAATTGTTTTTTATCGATGTCGATAAATTAAGTCGACATTTAATGAATCACTAGAACAGGTACATTTTTGCCCTTGTCAATCCGGTGTATGATTATGACAAATAGCCAATAACAGAAGTGACACTCGTATCGAGAAACGTTTATAACTAGGAGTTCAAAATGTACCTATACATTGTCTTTAAAATATCATACCTCCGTGCTTGATTTGGTTAGAAGTACATTACGAGGGCTGCCTTTTAAGTTGTGTCGTTTGAAATAAGTATAGACAATCTAATAGATTATTACCATTTATTGTTTTTCAAAGAATTCGCCGCGATATTTAATACACTTTTGCATGCGTTCAAACCAGTTTTTAAAACATTTATTCCACTCCGAAGTGGGGGTAGTCAAAATGGCCGATTTGTATGCGTCAACAGCTTCTTCGGGTGAGCTGAAACGTTGACCACGAAGACTTTGCTTAATTTTGGGGAACGTAAAAAAATCGTTAGGGCTTAAGTCAGGACTGTAAGGCGGGTGATCTAAAATTTCCACGTTTTGGGTGTTCAAAAACATCTTTGTCTGGCGGGCGGTGTGCGAACTTGCATTGTCATGGTGCAGTATCATACGACGTTCCGAGTTGTTTTTTCGAAATTCGGTGATGACTTGTGGCAAACAAACAGTGGTATACCAGTCGGCGGTAACCGTCTTGCGATCTTCTAGTACAATAGTGGCGACGTGACCACCCTTTGCCACAAACGAGGCAACCATTTTTTTTGAAGTGCTCCGAGAGCGTATGACTTTGGTCGGTTTTGGCTCGTCCTGGAAGACCCAGACAGTTGACTGCTGTTTTGAATCTGGATCGTAAGCATATATCCAAGACTCGTCACCACTAACCACATCATAAACATGTTTTGACTCTCCTCGGCTGAATCGCTTCAGAGTTTTGCGACACCAACTTACACGGGCTGTTTTTTGGTCGTCGCTAAGCAAATGTGGTATCCAACGAGAGATCAACTTTTTTACAACAAGTTCTTCGTGCAGGATTTTTTGGACAGTGGTCCCTGAAATGCCCACGGATGCCTCTATTTCACGGTATGTCACATGACGATCTTCGAGTATTAGCTGCCGCACGGCTTCGATATTCTCTTGCGTCATGGCGGTTTTTGGACGACCTTCACGAAGCTTATCACTGAGGCTAGAGTGCCCACGTAAAAATTCTAAGTACCAGCGTTCTACAGTCCTAAGACACGGTGCTGCATCACCAAACACAGATGTGATCTCCTCAAAGCACTGAAGTCGCGATAATCCCCTTTTAAAGTTGTAGAAAATTACCGCACGCAAATTTTCCTTAGACATTTCCATTTTTACAACCGACTTGTCACCTTTGAATAGACGCTGTAATAAAACTATTCGACCAATTTGAAAACATTCTTTTGTTTTCGAGTTCTAAATTCAAAAGGATGAAAATGCCATATGTTTTTTTTTAAATAATCGCGGGAGGTTGGCAAACGACACAACTTAAAAGGCAGCCCTCGTATATAAAGATATAAGCTATGCAATCCTAACGTCAACCTCTTTAGTCATTTTTTCTTGCTACTTTAAACATTTGTTATTCTTGATTGATTTGATATGTACAAAAACATACAAAAATATATTTAAATTTAATTTGAGAGCAAGTGGAAAACATATTATATTTAAAAAGTTAAAACTAGTTTTGGATAAAAATACCGGATTTGACATATTTTTTAAATTAAAGTTGACACCTAGTAGACTTATAGAAGCGATTACACAGTGTTTACAAGTTTGATTGACCGTTTCCGGCGAAAACTTCGTGTTAGGTATGAAGAACTTCTTAGAGGCTTACAATGTACACACACACACCTTCACGCCTTCATTCCCAGAGTGGGGTAGGCAGAGCTACAGAATTACCAACAACTCTAAAAACTTGTCGATAACTCTGTAACCACAATTTGCACAATTAGGCTAAGATGTTTTTTTTTTTTTTTTTTATATCATAGGAAGGCAAACGAGCCCACAGGCCACCTGATGGTAAGTGGAAACTGTGACCCATAGACATTCGCATTCACAAGACCGCAATCCTAAGACTGCAAATGCGCTGCCAACCCTGAGGACGAAGATGGAATGCCTCTATGCTAGTAATTTCACCGGCTGTCTTATCCCCAAACCGGAACACAACAATGCGAACACTGCTGCTTGGCGGTAGGTTAATGATAAGATGGTGGTACCAACCCGGACGGACCCTGCACAAGGTCCTCCCACCCGCAAACAACAGTTAAACAGTGTATATTAGTGACAGGTAGCAAGCCCATCGCCTAACAGTACTACAGTAGTAGTAGTAGTAGTAGTAGTGTTGTTTGCAGAGCCTAAACCGCAGTAACAGCAAAAAATTAAAAAAAAAAATTTTCGTTACTTTTAATCACGAGATCAATACGCATATGTATATCTAATCGGTGTGTGATTCAGACAACGGGAAATATATTTAAAAAAAACATAGTTATGCAGTACGTACAAGTGCTCAATGAATAATCCATATTGAAACCACCTAAAACGCCGCAATTGGCCTTTCAACTTCAGTTTTCCAAAGGTTTACTAGTTAAAACGCAGTAAGTGTGTTATTTTACGTGCAATTTAGCTTTACGGCAACCATCGATTCTTTCATGAGATAACTTATTAAAATGCAGCAACAGATTTTTGTATTAAAAATCATGAACTGCGTTCCTCATTTTGTTCATTTTATCAATTATTTCCTTATTAAACTGCAGTAAGATGTACGGAAAGTGAGTTTTAAGAAGTATTCTTAACAAATCTTGACATTGTGTTTACTAACTAAAGCGCAGTTTAGGAGTTAATACTTAATTTTAGTCGGCTCATCTCTATCTAAGTCCCTTAGTAATTACTATTTAAACCGCAGTAGCAAGACTTTTTACTAACGTTTAACCGGTAACATATTAGTTAATAAGAAACCAAATTACTGTCTAAAGTGCAGTGTCAGTCTGTATTTACTGCCCTTTAGATGGCAATTCAATAAATTTCTTAAAGTTGTACCATGGTTGTGTTGTCCTTTACTGCGCCTTAGTCTGTATTTGTTGCTCAGTCAGTCGTGTCCAAGACGCCGTGCGAGGAGGGCAGGTGGGCGTCGCTTGGTTTTTCAAGTAAGTAGGTACATCAAAATTATACCGCGGCGTTGGATAGGCTCGTCGTAATTAACGTACATTGATTTACATATTATAGTTTTTTGAAAAGGCTAGTGTTCATATTAGGTATTACTTATTTAGTGAGCGGACTAGGTTATGGTCGATGATAAAATAGTATACCTAATGCCTACGTTTCTTTAACTTTCAACCAATGAATCCAAAGCTTTTCATGCAATCCAATTTTGATTATCTGCTAGTTATCCGATTGACTTAGTTAATGTTATGATACCTATGTAGTTCCGATTTTAACTTCATAATGTTCTAAGTAACAGATCGTTAATTTAGGTATTTAGTGTTAGTTTTGTTCTTATTGTTTTCGTTTACGTCAAATTTCAAATATAGCAGCAGGAGATCATTTTCTTAAGTTTAAGTGTTTATTTATCTATATAAGCATGTTTATCAGTGCTTCCTATCGATAGTACTTACAGTCCACTTCATAAATATATGTACACTTTAATACCTTGTCACTTTAATAGACAAGGTACCGTAAAATGGGGCTATTTGGTAATCACGGGGCTATTGGGAACTAAGTAATCATAAGCTTTTAGTTGATATATTTTTTGTCATGGCTATGCTAGAACTGTAAAATTTGTTGTCAGGCTAAGTTTTTAGTTCTATTATTGCCATGACAAAAATATATCAACTAAAAGCTTATAATTACTTGGGTTCCAAATAGCCTCGTGGTTCCCAAATAGCCCCGTTTTACGGTACCTAAGTGAAGTGAAAAATGTATGAACTCGATTGTACAGGCCTAGAGATTCCTTTGTTACTAGGTATATTTATGTGAGATTGTCTCCCAGATATTATAAAGTAAAATTATATAATATCATTGGATAGAATTAGGTACTTTCAAGACTCTGAAATCAACTAAATTATTATTGCTTTATTTTCATCTTCTTGAATCTCAAATGTGTGTATTATTTTTTAGAAGAACATTTAATTTTTTGATATATATTTTAAAGCAACTCAAAAACAATTTTAAACAAAACTTTCGTAAGATACATTAAGGAAATCACACCTGGTTACTTACGTATATACTGTAGAAAAACGCTCGACATGTTTCAGGCTCATCTGGAGTCCTTAGTCATGAGCCCGAAACATTTCAAGCGTTATTCGACAAAATTAACGTGAGTGACCCGGACGGTGTGTGATCTCCTTAATAACTCGAAAACAATTACTAGAATAGCGTGCCTTTACTCTCTATAAGTCTGATTACCGAGTATTTTAGTAGTTAATAATTAACATAGAATTAGTTTTTATAATGAAGCAAAGATGCGTGTTTAAGCCAGTTTAAAAATTAACCATGATTGAGGCGGTTTTATTTTAATTTTAACATATAACTATTAGCAGCTTTGCTGCTTCAATTTAGGTTTTTATACCATAATTTTGATCTCAGTTGAGTTATTTTGTGGCAAAGCCACAGTACTTAGCGATGATATTTCTATCAATAACAATGTTAAGCAATTAATGCGATGCAAATAATTAAGAGACTATAATAACTGTGTGATAAATGTCATTATAAATGTCTGATTAATAAGTATCTTATTTCAATAAGTACTGTTTTTTTTGCATTTTAGTACGTAGTAACTAAGTTTTATTTCTAGCAGTTTTAAGTTGGGTTGTTATAACAAATGTTGATCTCAATCGTGTTAGTTTAATTATGCAGCAAAGTCATTAGCGGTTATATTTGTACCAATGAAAAGGTCAAGCTGCAATACAAAGAATAATTATAAGAATATGCTCAAAATTAGTGTGATAATCGGTCGTCCTTTATTTTTTATAAAACTATAAGGTTTACTTAAATAAAAGTTATATTTCTCGAAAATATGCATTTCATTTATGTGAAAACGCAGTACCTGGAGTTCGTAGCACATACACTTTAATCACGATACTGACTTAAATGCAGTGTAAATGACTCTGATACTGCATCTTAGCTTGCAATTGACAAAAAATAACACACGTTTTTGCAGTACTTGGTTTTTTTACGGCATTTTAGTCAGTATAACTCATCTTTTTAGGGAAAACTCAGAGTGCCGTAACGGCTCTGAATTTAGAAAAATCCTTTTTTTTTAGCTAATGACACACTCAAAGCTTTTTTTTTGTCATTATCATATTTTTCGTGCTTATTACTCTTTATTGAAAGTCAATCATTAAAACAAAAAACATTAGAAAGGTAGAAAAATTACACTTCAAAGACATTTTTTACGTTTTCTCGAAATGACCTTTTTGCACTTACTGCGGTTTAGGCTCTGCAGGGCAGTACAAGCCTTTATTCCCTTAGTCGCCTCTTACGACTTCCACGGGAAGACATGGAGTGGCACAATTCTAAGCCGGCAACCACACGGCATCAATGCATGCTTACAATGTATAGGCAGAATATTCAGTTTATATGTGTTCTTTAATTGATTTGTTATTGCTCCCTCGATAACGACTTATGTATATTAGGTACTTAATTAATGCAAATAATAATAGCGCGGCGCCGTGATCTAGGGACGTACTGTTCTCGGTCTTGAGGGCAGGGTTCTTTATCCTGTCTTTTTTAATTTTTATCCGTTGGGAGGAATCCAGTGCAGAAGGTGCGCTGCAGAAAAATAATACCGGTAAAATGTCAACCCTAAAGGCATTTTATCTTGGTAACCCTGAGAGTTTGGCAACAAATTACATACATACATACATAAACTCACGCTTTCTTTCCCAGAGTGGGGTAGGCACAGCTAAAGAACAAGTCTTAAAACTTCTTGATAATTCTGTAACCACATTTTGCACAAGTAGGCTGAGGTGTTTCCCAATGTATTAGTGACAGGTGGCAAGCCTATTGCCTAACAATACTACAAGCTATTATTCCTTTAGTCGCCTCTTACGACATCCACGGGAAGGCATGGAGTGGTACTATGTTAAGTCGGCAACCACATGGCAACAAATTAGCAGTTGCAATATCTTAGGCTCGTTCTGTCCATTGAATGATGTCTACCTCTTCTATTGTCTGTTTCCTGTGAAATATGCTTGTCATATTTGTCAGTTAGCTAAGATGTCTGCTTTTTATATTGTCTGCTTATCATATAGTATGCTCAGTAGGGATCAATTTACAACCACTTTCACATGGTATATCTGCTACTCCGCAATAATTCTAACCATTTATAACCGACTAAGATCTAGCATAATGAGAAGCCGACATTGTAGGAAACGGGTTTGTAATACACAAATACTGCCCTCGTAAGCAAATAATGCAGTATCCCAAAATCAATAATCAAAGCAGTTTTAGTTCTCTTCTCTTAGTAATAAGGTTGATATTGCTACAGGAGTTTTATGTAACTTACTGTGTATTAGCTTAGGAAGGCAGAATATGACAGTACACGAAACATACATTGTGGGGAATAGTCATCATCATGTCATTATCATCATCATCATCATCATTTCAGCCAAAAGACGTCCACTGCTGGACATAGGCCTCCCCCAAGGCTCTCCACTCACACCGGTCATCATAATAAGCGGATATTATCGGAAGCAGCAAACTATGTATGACTGCTGAGATTTTTATGGCGATTTTTCTCTGCAGTGGTCTTCTCTTGAGAAGCGCTGGTAGATTTCGATGCTACCAAGTGAATAAATGTTTCTAAATATTTTTATCTTTATTTTTATTAACCGACTCCAAAAAAGTAGGAGGTTATACATTCCACTGTGTGTAGAAATACACATTTAATGTATGTTTTCCGATTTTTCTGTCAATTTTGAACCAATTTCAAGTACTTTGTGCAGAATGTGGTTACAGAATTATCAACAAGTTTTTAAAGTTGTAGGTAATTCTGTAGAGCTCTGCCTACCCCACTCTGGGATTACAGGCGTGAAGGTATGTATGTATGTATGTTTTGTTTGATAGAGTACTTCCGAGGAATTCCTCAAATATTGTAATCAAACATATAGCTATTTCAGTATTTTGAGTAACAAGTCTAGCATTTGCATTCAGAAAAAAAACATTTGGTGAAATGGAACTTATGAAGACCGCAGATGGCCACCGGAACTCCTCAACAGTGACTAATTCGCGGAACGGAATCGCAGTGACGTGCCGTAAACGTCACGACGTCGTGGCGTTAACGGCACGTCACTGCGATTCCGTACCGTCAGCGTATTTTGAGCAGCGGTGGAGCACCTTTATTCTAAGAATACCATTCCACCGTTTCGCGTGAAATAAAGTTATTCTGAAATAATTTAATGGTCCGCATTTTTATTGTATTGTCAAATCATTTTAACACTCGTTTTCTAATGACAGTTATTTTCCAGTCTTGTATAATACTATAAAAATAAGTAGACATGTGATGACCTACGGATCCGAGACGTGGGCGCTAACAATGGGCCTCATAAGAAAGCTCAAGGTCACTCAGAGGGCTATGGAGAGGGCTATGCTCGGGGTTTCTCTGTGTGATAGAATCAGAAATGATGATATCCGCAGGAGAACTAAGGTTACCGACATAGCCCTAAGCATAGCTAAACTTAAGTGGCAGTGGGCGGGGCACATCGCTCGCAGGACTGATGGCCGATGGGGTCAGAAGGTTCTTGAGTGGCGTCCGCGGACCGGGAGACGAGCTTTAGGTAGGCCTCCAACAAGATGGAGTGACGACCTTGTAAAGATCGCGGGATCGCGGTGGATGCGAAAGCACAAAACCGGTCTGAGTGGAGAGCCTTGGGGGAGGCCTATGTCCAGCAGTGGACGTCTTTCGGCTGACATGATGAAGTAGACATGACTCACATAACATAACTGAAGTTTTGAAACCGTTACGTTGAGCAATATTCTTTTGCCGGGTCATATATTCGTTCGTACTCTACTAAATCGAGCTTAGCAATTACTATGTATAGGTAGCTGTACCTAAACTTGCATGGAAAAATATCTACTGGTTTACTCGAGAATAAAATTGTGGAATAGATATACACCGTGTTTTTTTTGATTTACGATAACTTTAAGGGAACGTTCTTTAGGTCAAAAGTTAATTTCCCGAAGACAGACAAATGATAACTCTTACGGTATTAAAGATATTTCATTTTAAAATTTAATCAGTTAATCACGTTGAACTGGTGTAAAAGGCTCTTAATGGTGTGTGTTCGAGTATGTCACGCCAACATTGACATATTTGACACTGATTATCTATTAGTTAACTCCAAAGGTCCTTTTAGAATGACCAAAGATACAAAATTTAATTACCTTGTTCTAAACAAAAAACATTTTTTTTGTTGCAATATTTTTTTTTTTTATTTACCATGTAGTTTCTACGGATGTACCTAGTAATATGCCGAAGTTATCGTAAATCAAGAAAAAAAGTGTGTGCTCGTTTGCCTTCCTATTATATATAAAAAAAAAAAAAAAAAAAAACACGGTGTATATATCCCTAGTACATTTATTCACGTATTTATTCAAGTTTGGTCGAATCCACCCTAAAACTAACCTTTTATTGTCAACCGGCTTCTTTGGCATCTTAACGGTTCTGAAATCAAGCGTAAAAATAATAATCGACATAACATATTATTCATAGTGTTCAAAAAAAACTACCCACCACCCGCGCGGAAAACACATGTTTTGTTTTACTCCGGTTATTTTATTGTTTATTTATACTTCAAAGTGTCTTTCGCCTATAGTGTGATACATTGTTTTGTAGTGTTTGACTTGCGCTAAAGAGTGGTGTAAGTGTTATCGGTGTACTTAACGGGATTCGTGAGTAATAAGCTAAAACCTTTTACGAAACCGTAGGTCGTGCCCTTGACCGATGCGCGGTGCCAGCCTTAGCATTCCGCTGACGTTATCAGAGTTATTGTGGTTATCCTACTCTAATGTCGCTAAAGAAGGGATCTACTTGTGCGGGCTGTAAGAACCCAATCAAGCCTAAAGAAATGATAACTTGCTCACTATGCACTTTGAAATATGATTTTGTTTGTGCGAACATTTCAAATAAAAGTTTCGATCTTATGTCAAAGGTGCAGAAATCTATTTGGAATTGCCCTGAGTGTGTGAGCAAGCAGCCTAGACCTAGTCAATGTAATATTGACACCCCGGTGCGTGCAGCCAAAGAATCTCCCGAACAGAAGAAGGTCGACGTGCTCGACGCCAATACGGACTCCAGCAACGTTACGCTCAGAGCTAAGAAGCCACAAATCGTCGTTGACAGCAGCGAGTCATCAAATTCAATTGACAACCTTCGCGGAATTATACGAGAGGAAATTAACTTGTCAATTAAGAGACTCGTCTTGGACAAGCTTAACGGAATTGAGGAGAGATTGTGTGGTTTCGCTGAAGCTGTGTCATTCATCGGTCAACAGTACGACGAAGTGAAAAAGGATTTGGAGGATAAAACTATCATTATAAAAAAATTAAAAGAAGATAACTCCCAGTTACAGTCTACAGTCAATAACCTCTCCGTGAGGCTCAACCTAGTAGAACAGCATGCTCGGGACTGTAACTTGGAAATAAACGGCATACCTGAACACGACTCAGAGAATTTAACCAACACAGTTTTGCAACTAACAAGTGTTATCGAGAGCCCACTGGTGGAAAGTGACATACAGCAGGTGACTCGTATTGCAAAATTGGACAGGCAGAGTGGCAGGCCAAGATCAGTAATAGTTAAGCTCCGGAACCAGCGCGTACGTGACACTCTGCTAGGAAAAGTGTTCGAGTTCAACAAAAAGAACTCGACCGACAAGCTGTGCTCTCATCACCTCGGCATCGGCGGACCGCGAGCCGCGGTCTACGTTGGAGAACACCTGTCCCCTGCCAACAAAGCGCTCCACGCCGCTACTAGGAAGAGGGCAAGGGAGTTATCGTATAAGTTTGTACGCATCCGCAACGCGCGTATATATGTACGTAAGTCTGAAACCAGTCAGTCTATCTTGGTGCGCTCTTTTGATCAACTACATAACCTGGTTTAAAGTATAAAGTGTTTTTTATATTGTATCATTCACATATCACACTAGTTTATATTTCTCACGTTATCATCTGTTTCTCTGCATGACTGGTATTAGTTTGTATTATCAAAACGTACGAGGCCTAAGAACTAAAACTAATGACCTATATACAAATATACTACTTAGTAGTTATGATGTCATAGCACTAACTGAGACGTGGCTGCGGCCTGGCGTTTGTGATAATGAATTTATCGACTCAAGGTACAAAGTATATAGAAAGGATAGATCAATTTCAAGTAGCTCTAAAAGAGACGGGGGTGGAGTAATGCTGGCTGTCTTAAATGATCTCAAATCAACTAGATTATATAATTCCGAATGCACATGCGAGGCCCTATGGGTTAAAGTACAATCAAATGTGAACAATGTCTATAAACATATAGCTATCTGTGTCGTGTATCTTCCCCCCCCCGTCAAGCTTGAGACCCTAGTTAGCTTTTACGACACCATAAATAGTGTTTCCAGTCAGGTGGATGACATAATTGTGCTTGGAGACTTTAACCTTGGGTTTATAAATTGGTCAGTCGGATGTAATAATGGTATTGCTTGCATGGTGCCATCCAACTACTGTAACCCCCTGGGCTATTCTTTGGTCGACAATATGGCAATTAATAGCCTAACTCAATATAATCATATTACAAATTGTGATGGGAGGTTGTTGGATCTTATATTAAGTAACAATCCAAACATTATTGTATCATCCCCACTGGACGTACTAAGTAAATTGGATACTAAACATCCTGCTTTATTGCTCACATTTAAATACGTAACATGTCATCATGGCCAAAAAGTTTATCGTACTGATTTTAACTATTTTAAAGCAGACTATTCGAGTATTAAAAAACAACTATTTGATACAAATTGGCAGGATATTCTAAATTATCTTGATGTAAACGAAATGATTTCAGCATTTTATGATATTCTTAATGATCTTATAGGCAAATTTGTACCAAAACGATCTCTTAAAAAATCGAAATACCCATCTTGGTTTAAATACAGTTTAATTAAAATGCTATCAGAAAAGGATAAATTAAGAAAAAGGTATCGTAAATATCAGAACCCTCGAGACAAAGTTGATTATGAAGTACTGCGTGACAGATGTCATAAATTACTGGCTAAATCATACTCTGAATATAAATCAAAAATTGAAACACAAATAACTTCCAACCCAAAAGCTTTTTGGAGGTTCATCAAAGATAAAAAGAAAGGTCAAGGCACCTATCCCCCTTGTATGCATTTGGATGGAGTTAAGGTGGAGTCCGGACAAGCTATAGCTAACTCTTTCGCTAGACAGTTTTCTTCTGTTTTCAGTAAAGATCTTCCTTCTGTGGTAAACCCTCAAGCTCTGGACGACCATGGTTTCATTTCACAAATCACCTTTACCGAGAAGGAGATCTTAAAGAATATACAAAAACTTGATATTTTTAAAGGTGCCGGGCCAGATGGAATTCCTCCTCTCTTCATAAAACGCTGTGGTAAAGCAATATGCTTGCCTCTAGTTATAATTATGAATACTTCTTTACAAGAAGGAATATTTCCTGACGAGTGGAAAAAGGCTAGAATCACCCCAATTTATAAGAAAGGAGACCAGAACGACATCAAAAACTATAGACCAGTGTCAATACTATCATGTTTTTCTAAAATATTTGAATCTTTGGTGCATCCACACTTTGTAAATCATACAAATAAACTCATTTCGTTTGCACAACATGGTTTTAAGTCTGGGCGTTCTATTGATACCAACCTAATTTCATTTGTCACTGACCTATCGCGAAATCTTGACAAGGGGCTAGAAGTTGATGCTATATATACGGATTTTAGTAGTGCATTCGACAAAGTTAATCATAAATTACTAATAGTCAAGCTTCAATCATGCGGTGTATCTGGCTCCTTACTGAGTTGGTTTAACTCATACTTAGCAAAAAGACTTCAAGTAGTTGTAATAGATGGTCACACTTCGCAGGAATATGTAGCGGAGTCTGGAGTTCCTCAAGGATCGCATCTCGGCCCCGTGCTTTTTTCACTATTCATAAACGATATTACCACCAACCTAAATGAATGTAGGTATTTACTGTATGCGGACGACCTTAAAATTTACAGAGCAATTACATCTACAGATGATACCAACCTATTGCAAGAGAATTTAAATAAGATTGAACAGTGGTGTTCTGACAATGCCATGTCTCTTAATGTTATGAAATGCGTCTACATACAATTTTCACGGAAGAAGCATACATTTCCATCAGCTTATAAACTTAATGGTACAAACCTACAAAGGGTCATTGAGATCAGAGATCTGGGAGTGGTTATGGATAATAAACTTAGTTTTATTCCTCATATGGATTCCATAGTAAAGAAGTCTGCTCAAACACTCGGCTTCTTGAAACGAAACTTCAAAGACTTCCGTCATGCTAAGACTAAGATTCTTCTTTATAATGCACTTGTCCGAAGCCAACTTGAATTTGCTGCCACGGTCTGGAATCCGCTCTATTCTATACATTCTCAGCGTATTGAAAGTATTCAGAGGTCATTTACTAGAAGTCTGGCTTACACGTCGTCAAATATATCACACCGCTGCCCATATGAGCAAAGATTGCGTTTTTATAAAATGGACACTTTGCGTGATCGTCGTAAAATTCACGACCAACTATTTCTATACAAAATATTGAATAACAGGATTGACTGCAGTGCCCTTCTGGAAAAATTGTATATTTCAGTGCCGTACCATTTGCCTAGAAAACCTATAAGTAAAATATTTCATTCTCCCATTTGTAGAACCAATTTAGGCCGCAATTCACCTTTGTCGCGATTTGTCTCCACATACAATGATTTAAATTCAAAAATGCCTAATATAGATATCTTTAGTGATAACTTAAACACATTCAAACATAAATTGCTGAAGTCAATTAGAAATTAATTTATTCTTAGCATAAAATTTTGCTTTTAGTAACATTATATAATTCCTCATATTTGATAATTATAATAGTACCTAACTATGTGAACCGCGCACTTTAAAATGTGAATGCTGTACATCCCTGTAATAGGCTTACATATAATGAATAATGTGGTCAGGAAATATCATATTGTGAATGATGGATATGTATGCTGTTGGTATGTCTTTAATAAATAAATAAATAAATAAATAGTGGGACTAGACAAATTGCCATCGAATACAAATGCTGCGTTTGGTGATCACTGTCGTTTTGCGTTGTCGACAATGAAAAAGCTAGCTAAGTTGCATGTCAACGATGCGCACGCGCGATCAATGTCTTCCACGCAAGTATGGATCTGCTTGTTTTGAAACTTATACAGTGTGGAAAAATAAGTTGGGCCCTGGACAGAAACTACCTTAAAACCATGAGTTGGCTCATTTTACTTAAAGGCGACATTCCTTTATTTTTGCAAACGAGCATTCGGATCGCCTGATGGTAAGCGATTACCGTCACCCATAGACACCTGCAGCACCAGAGGAGTCACAGCTGCGTTGCCGGCCTTTCTGATGGGAGTACGCTCTTTTCTTGAAAGTTTGAAGGTCGTGACGGTCCGGAAATACCGCAGGAGACAGACCATTCCATAGTTTAGTTGTGCGAGACAGAAATTTTAACCGTGAAAAAGCATTAAACTAACTTCGGAAAAACTATAAAAAGTACTGTTTATTTGCTTTTATAAATTACACAATAACAAGTCTACGCATTATTTATTTATTATATAACTGCCTTGCAGAGTAGGGTAAGTAACCAATAACTGGTTGACACATAACCTCAATATTTCTGAAAACGAGTTTTGATTTAAAAAACCTATAGTTAATAGTTATTTAATCAGAACAGAATGTCAAAAAGTACGTGATCATGGTGTAATAGTGGTAAATAGGTCCGTTAGGTTTTGTTTACATCTTTCGTCATTTCTATTGACCCCGAACTTGGGTACCCGATCTGTATGCGTTTGCCCTGTCTATGTCATCATCATGTCATGACCTACGGAGAATATTACAATATCTCAAGTGCGTCTTCTGCTAACTAATATACAACTTACTTGTTTGCTGTCCGAGTTTACAATCGTGCTGTGTGTTTACTTCTTTGCCGGAGCCCGATCGCTGCCATCAGAGCATTGACACTTGTTTTCTTCGCAAGATTGAAACGGATCTTCAGAACAGTTTTTTTTCTCCGGTTCATTGTCAATGCCATCTGGTTTAACAACACAAGGAGCGCACTTTGATGTATTCTTTTTTGTCGGAGTGTTGTCTGCCATTTTGATTAGGGTTATTACTGTCTGTTTCTTATTGCGTCCTGTGGTTTTTTTATTATTGTCAAGCTAGTGAATAAATTGCCATTTTTTTAAAAGAAATGTGGTTTGGGTTACATTTGACAATTTTGAATTAAAGACCAAGCAATGATTGTCAAGAATTTGATCTTCTTCTGACAGGAGAGAAGTTTTTTTTTTATTAATGTCGTTCCATCGCGGTATTTCACAGTGATTTCGCCAGTGTTAAGTGTGTAGAGTAAATCAGTAAATAGAATAAATCGAAAGTACCAAGCCGGCCATCTTAGGAGGGCCCCGAAGTTACCGCAAAACATAAACTTGGAAGACCTTGATTCCTCGATTGCTCAGCCAATGATTATCAAACGATTATAATGGTTGATGATTTTACCTCCATAAAGGTTATATAGCTAAAATATAGCTCTTTAGTTGCACTTTCACTTGCTTGGAGTCAACCACATTCATGTCGCTCAAAATTGAACTTAACTACCTACATTTTATGACACAAATTTAATTGAACTTTCCTGAAATATGAAATCATATATTAGTATCCTTCAGGAAGTTACGAATTCGAGGCTCTATTCCATTTCTTGCTTGTGTCCTTACTTTAGCAAGGCCTGGAAAAGGGTTAAGTCGCCACGACATTAAACTGCAGGAAGAATCAAAAACTAAAAATAATAGGTTAACCCCAGCAATCATAATGCTCCCGAATCGATTCCGCTCCGAGCCAACCTTTACGAAAAACCTGATTATGAACCATAATTTGACGACGGGCGTCTTTTTTGGCCTGAATCTACAATTTCCTCATGAAAAATCAATCCATGATGTAACAGCGGGAAAATGATGTGCGAAATTTATGTGTGTCTCTAGTTCGTTTATTTATCAGAAAAAAAATGGCCAAAAACGATACTTTTAGAGGTTATAAAAGTTTTTATCAATATGACAGGTCAGATGGTATGGACTTTATATTATGAGCCCACCCCTCCGTCGTTGGATATCATATTCGCAAAACATGACATTCCGAAAAATATCATAAAAAGCAAATCATCATAGTAGCAAATCATAACTATTAACATAACCATGAATTAGACAGTGTCGACGGAGCTCCGCTACTGCGGAGCTCCTATTTCTGGGTGGTTTGGCCCTAAGGGCCAGCTGCAAAACTAACATAACCTAAACCTACCTACGATTTTATAACAAAACCCGACTATTTGTAAATATCATGTTTTGCGAATATCGTGTATCGCTAATATGATGTTATGCGTATTATGATGTTTTGCGAGTATGATGTTTTGCGTATATGATGTTTTGCAAGTATGATCTTTTGCGAATGTGATATTCACATATGAAAGGGACCCCACTGACTGCCGTTCGAGTGGCAGAATATTGGTCAGGGGAGTAACTATGACATTATTTAAGGCCATTCATTTAAAGAAGATGAAATGACAGAGCTATAGCAGTTATACAGCTCTGTCCCTTTCCCTCTACCAGAACTGAACTGCTTTATATGTCATTTACCCCTAGCTCACATATAACAGGCCGAAGGTGCACTAAGAAATAGTAAAATGAATGAAATTAAATCACTTAATATGTTCAATTGTATATTACTTCTATTATAACTTGCACAATTTAAAATCTATCCTTATTCACAAATGCATATCAAACCTATTTTAGTTTAGTATTCTTTGTCTCTTCATTTCCAATTCAAATATCACAATGACAGATATGGACTAGGCACATTTTAGCTATTCCGCGTTTATAAATGAAAAGGTTACCACACAAAAGTCATCCCCACACGCCAATGATAGCTGAAAACCACAGCTAACTTTAACCTTACGTCAAAAAAATCAGATCTATTTTGCACTGTAATCGTCGACTTGAATCGTCGATGATATGAAATCAAAGGCGTATGGGACACTAAATGTACTGACTTTATATCAAGTCAATGGAAGCGAGAATGATAACGGTCCCTGAACACGACGAGGGTCCATCCGGATAACTACCCGAATTTAACCTTTAACCAGTAAACAGCAGAGGTCATATTGTAGTATTCTAGTACAGGGTAGGCAACCGGTGAAATGACTAGGTTAGATGCATTACATCTAACTCTTCAGGGATGGCAACACATTTGCAGTTTCGAGATTGTCATCGTAACATTCATCTTGAGATTGAAACTTTACAGCACATCGCATCAGATGACATGTGCGCTGGTTAGCTTTTTCCACGGCATACAAAATTACCCAGCATAGGGTCAACGTTTACGAGAATTATTAAAAAGACACTCGTCAGTTATATATTGAATTCAAATGGTTTTTTCGAGAGCGATGAGTGTTATTCACCCGATGAATTGACAATGGGCACATCATAAGGAGAATTCTGCTCTGTTTTATAGAAAAATACACGTTCGGCTGCTTTGATAAAACTATTTACTAGAGTTGAATTGATTCTGGAAGACTCTTTGCTCTCTGCAATAGTAACCCGTCTGGATGCAACAGAAGAATGACTTGGTTGTTTTGGAGTTACAGTTTCAAATGACACATTTTCATAAAGTTCTGGATTAACAAAGGAACTGCGTACAGTAGGATGTTTATTGTTTCCAGACGGAGTTACCTTAATTGCATCATCAGCTTTAACAATAGATACTTGTGCAGTGACTTTTCTTCTGGAACTATCAAATCCTCTATTTAGATTTGCGATGGAGTCAGGAGGGCTGGTTAATTTTATATAACTTTCAGGTGCAGATTTAATTATAGGCACGTCGTATGGTGAACTTTTCTCTGCAATGTAACGTTCCTTGAGCGAATCCATTAAGCGTCTGGCTGTTACGAGTATAGTTTTTCCAGGCACAGGTTTTGCTTTGGTCGCATAAACACGTTTAGCATATAAATTACTTTTATTTTGTGGATATACTATGTAACCACGGACAACCGTTTCACTTTTATTACTTATAGTGTGTTCTGTAGGTAGTTTTTCTGGAACTATTGATGTGGTTACTTTCGTATTTTTCATCATTTCTTGTTTTTTTTTTAGAGTACGTACATTCTGACTTTTTATTTCTCTTTTAGGCTCCATTGTAGAAATATTGTTGCTTAGCTCTGGTATGACAAAAATGATAGGTTTTCAGGGTTCTTTACACTCTTATTGACAGTTATACTTTCATTAAATTAATTTGGTAGTTTGTCAGCCATTTTTAATAGGCTTCTTGATTAATATTTTTCAGTTTTGTTGTGTCCAGGGCAATAGTTAATATAATGGCATGCTGGTAAATAAAATTCAATTCCTTAATGTTTGTGTTGTGACTTGGGTTACGTACATTCGAGGATTTTGACTTTGATGGCTAGGCGATTTTCAGGATATTTTCTTTTTTTGACAGAAGAGAGCTTTTAATTTTTCAGCCAATACGATCGGAGAGTTGGCTTTAATAAAGGTTGTTTTTGATTTTACATAATCATAACTGCTGAAGATCTTACATACATACATACCTTCACGCTTTCATTCCCAGAGTGGGGTAGGCAGAGCTACAGAATTACCAACAACTCTAAAAACTTGTTGGTAACTCTGTAACCACAATTTGCGCAACTAGGCTAAGATGTTTAACAGTGTATATTAGTGACAGGTAGCAAGCCCATCGCCTAACAGTACTACAAGCTTTTATTCCCTTAGTCGCCTCTTAAGACTTCCACGGGATGACATGGAGTGGCACAATTCTAAGCCGGCAACCACACGGTAAAAGATCTTTTAATGTCAAAATGCTCGATCTTGTCCATTTCTTAAATGTCCTATAGATTTCAGGGTATAGAGCATTTTAAATAAAAAACTGCCAAGTAGATTTTAACTGACATACCATATTGATCATAATTTGATTACCAGAGGGGCTATTGTCTAACGCACTCGCAATCGCAACCGGCTTCAAAGTGACGCAAGTGTTTTCATTTTTTTTTTGACGACACGCTGGCCTTGTTGGTAGTGAGTGACCCTGCCTATGAAGCTAGCGGTCCTGGGTTCAAATCCCGGTAAGTGCAGATATTTGTGTGATGAGCGCAAATATTTGTTCCTGAGTCATGGATGATTTCTATGTACGAGGGCAGAGTGAGAAGTCTGGTAAAAATCATATTAAAGGTATTTTCTTCACAAATTCATTAATGTCAATTTGTAATGCAGCCTTTTTGGAGGTAAATCGTATATTTTCAGCCAGTTCACACGACTAGTTTTTTTTTGACAGCTATGAAAAAGAAACAATCACTTCAGTGTTTGCAAACATGGAGAAAAGTGAGTTTCGTGTTCTGATTAAACATTATTTTTTGCGAAAAAAAACCATTACGGATACAAAAAAAAAATTAGGCAAATATTACGGGAACTCTGCTCCATCGATTAAAATGATCCACAAGTGGTTTACGGATTTTCGTTGTGGCCGTACAAGCACTGCTGACGCCGACCGACCCGGACGCCCAGTTGAGGTCACTACACCAGAGATGATCACCAAAATCCATGACATCGTATTGACCGACCGAAGAATAAAAGTCCGTGAGATAGCTGATATTGTAAGCATTTCAGACGAACGGGTTCGTAATATCCTTCACACTTATTTGGATATGAAGAAGCTCTCCGCCCGTTGGGTGCCGCGATTGCTCACAGTAGATCAAAAACGCACTAGGGTGACCCTGTGAGAGGCATGTTTGGCGAAGTTTAGGTGTAATGAAAAGGACTTCTAGGGTCGTTTCATAACTGTTGACAAAACCTGGATTCATCATCATACACCAGAAACCAAGAAGCAGTCAAAACAATGGATTGCTTCAGGTGAACCTGCACCAAAGAAGGCCAAAGCAATTTTATCGGCGAATAAAGTTATGGCTACTGTCTTCTGGGATGCTCGTGGTGTAATATATGTTGATTACCTTCAGAAAGGTAAAACGATTAACGGCGAATATTATGCCAACTTGTTACAGCGATTTCATGAAGTTTTAATGGAAAAACGACCCCATTTGGCGAAAAAGAAAATCATTTTTCACCAAGACAACGCACGGGTCCACACTTGTGCAGTTGCTATGGCTAAAATCCACGAGTTGCGTTACGAATTGCTCCCGCATCCGCCTTATTCTCCAGATTTAGCCCCCTGCGACTATTTTCTTTTCCCAAACTTAAAGAAATGGCTTGGTGGAAAAAGATTTGGTTCCAACGAAGAAATCATCACAGAAACCAATACGTATTTTGAAGGGTTGGAGAAATCGTACTATACGGAGGGAATCGAAAAGCTAGAAAAGCGATGGACCAAGTGTATTGAGTTACATGGGGACTACGTTGAAAAATAAATATTTACTTGGACCAAAAAAAAAAAAAATGTTTAATTTTTTCCAGACTTTTCACTCTGCCCTCGTATACAAAAAAAAAAACAAAAATACATTTCTCTATTTAAGTATTTGTATCGTTGTCTAGTACCCATAGTACAAGCCTAGAGCTTAGTTTGGGACTAGGTCAATTGGTGTGACATTGTCCCCAGATATTTATTTATTTATTTTGTACGCACACAAGCCTTCAATTTTCAAAATGAAAACGATTGCGATTGCAAGTGCGTAAGACAATAACCCGTCTGGTTACTTTCGCATCCACAACTCTTCAAAATGCATTTAGTAGCATTTAAGTGGTGGCAAGACCTTGTGCAAGGATCGGTACCACCATTGTATCCTTTAACCTACCGCCAAGCAGCAGTGTTCGCATTGTTGTTCCGGTCTGGGATAAGACAACCGGTGAAGTTATATACGAACATAGAGGCATTACTCCTTAGTCCTCAGGGTTGGCAACCCATTTGAAGTATTGAGATTGCAGTCTTGTGATTTTAATCTTGAGAATCTAAATGCTTAGGCTTCTCAGATATCAAGTGGCCTGTGTGTGTGTTTGCTTGTGCGTGATATTTTTCTGCACCCCTCAGTAGTTTTAGTATGTTCATCTGGACAACGCAAGGTATAACTTTACGATACTACCCCCTACCAATTTACAAAACTACACAAATTATTGTCTACAAGTTAGATGTTTAAGAAATTCAGAAAACTTAACGGTTCCAGCGATATAAAAATTATTACTACCTGTGAATAATTATGTAAATAATTATGTGAACTATGACATTATGACCGAGATTAAGTTATGGGAAACGACGGGTTTGATGACCAAGGGACTACCGGAAAAGTGGACCTTTTTAAACAATAAAGAATTTTTCAAATGGGTCTGCACCCGGTCCTTTTGGGTATGTTTTATTAGTTCCATGCGGGCAAGGAACTACGATTTTGTATGGAACGTTACGTCATAGCTTGGTAAATGCGAAGTTTCATGGAACTAATGGGCCATACCCGCCGTTTTATAGCCGAACCCTATATTCAAACCGCGGACAGATAGGCTTAGTTAGATAGGGTTAGTTCCCAATTCGCCGGATTCTTGTTTCGTCGGATTCCCATTTCGCCGGAATTTCTTATATACAATATGTGCCAGTCACTCTTCCCTCAAGAATCCGGCAAAACAAGAATCCGACGAAACAAGAATCCAGCGAATCGGGAACTAACCTTACTTTGGATTAAAATTTGACACATTTTATGAAGGCAAATGTCAAATTCTAACCCGAAGTAAGGGTTATATCCGCGGTTTGAATTAAGAATTCGGCTGTTAGAGTAAGCGGGTACTTAACATAAAAAAAAAACTAGGTTATGAAGTCTGTTAAAAATAACAAAATATTAAGGTTATAAAATAAAAATAATTAATAAATCCAATTGTATATTATTGCTATTGTAATCTACTTGCCTATTTTAACATTAATGTCTAATGATCCCTGTACGCATATGCATTGGCTCAGAGTGTCCAGTACAGCAAATACGCTGAGCTGAGAGGCAATGTTAATGCTATTATTGCGTCTATGGAAATAGTACACGATGGTTTAGCCTACACTAGCTGCAGCAGCTAGGCCAGCAATGCCAGCATGTTCAGTATGGTTAGCACATTTTGTATTTTCTTGTTAATTGCGTCTCTTTAGAACAGTTACAAAGGGAGATCCTGGGACCTTCATTATGATTGACTTGTTGATATCCTCCTGATTTTTAAAAATATAGGCATTATCTACTGAAAAAAGGAAACGGTCGAATTAAAAAAAATGGTGTTGTCCAATTATTTATTGAATCCGATGAATTTCATGATTTTTTGGCCAAACGATGATGTCGGTGGTCCATTCCTCAAATCAACGCCGGGTTTGTCACGAGAACTCTTCTCGGTTTTATGGTCGATATAACTTTCAGCTGCTTTACCAATGCTTCTTGGATCATCCAAATATTCAACAGTTGTATCGTGACTAGTTGCTACTCTGATGAATGGAGCATTACGATATGAATTATCTGCAGGCGGATTTATTTTCACTGCAGTTACTGTACCCCGGTTGACAGAACTTTCTGACCGTCCTTCCTTTCTCACATCATCGGCTCTAACAACACCTATAGCTGCAGTTGATTGTCTCTTAGGAGATTCGTAACTTCCAGTTTTTCTAATACGAATACCACCCGACTGCGCGGGAGTGTAACATGACTTACTTCCAGGCGGTGTTTTACTCGTAGGAGTAAAATCTGGAAAAACGTCGTGTGGTGAACTTTTTTCTGTTTTATTACGTAAATTCTCCTTGATCGATTCAAAAAAACTGCCCGCCGACGCAATTATTTTTTCTGTAGTAGATTCATTTTTTGCTTTACTGGGTTTAGGGATTAAATTATATTTGTTTTGTGGAATGATG
The DNA here is from genome assembly GCA_927399475.2 of Acleris emargana. Taxonomy (NCBI): domain Eukaryota; kingdom Metazoa; phylum Arthropoda; class Insecta; order Lepidoptera; family Tortricidae; genus Acleris; species Acleris emargana. Next base: position 11,730,640 of record OV656860.1, read on the forward strand.
ATGTAACCACGAACAGCAGTTGAATTTTTATTACGTTTAGATGAATCTGCAGTATGTTTTTCTGCAGTTTTTAATGAACCGTCTTTATTACCACCTTTTTTTTCTGGATTCACAGTCCGGGAGTGTACATTAGTCCTTTTGTCATTTTTAGACGCCATTGCTGTCAGATTTTTGTAGAGCTTTATATTTGATAGATGATAACCAAATCAGTGCAGGTAGTTGTTTTGGATTAAATAATTTATTTGAGATTACCTTGTCCTATTATTTATCGAATCCCATGAATTTCATTATTTTTTGGCCTAACGATGATGTCTGTGGTTCATTACTCGAATCAACGCTGGGTTTGTCAAGAGGAGAACTCTTCTCTGTTTTACGAGTGGCATACGCTTTAGCTGCTTTGTCAAAGCTTTTTGGATCACTCAAATATTCACCACTTCTATCGTGACTAGGTACTCGTTTGGTTACATTATATTTAGTTTCTGGAAAAATGATGGAACCTCGAACAGCAGTTAAATTTTTATTAGCTTTAGATGATTCTGCAGTATCTTTTTCTGAAGTTTTTAATGAACCTTCCTTATTACCACCTGCTTTTTCTGAATTTAAAGTCCGCGAGGGTACATTAGTCCTTTTTTCATTATTAGACGCCATTGTAGTTAGATTGTTGTAGAGCTGTATATTTGTAGGTATTTATAGGTTGTTTAGATAAAATTATTTCTTTGATATTGCCTTGTTGACTTCCGTTTAATCTAAAAAGTTTATTAAAGCACCTTCATTGTTTAGTAAATTATTAGTGGGACCGTAGTTTATTTTTGAAGACTTTATGGTAATTTTTTCTTGTAAAGACGGAACTTCAGGCTCGTCCGCCAAAATCCATAATTTTATAGAAGTACAGATACTTTGGGTCAGTGAAGCTAGCAATAAAGGCTCAGACGCATCACGCAGGAGCTGTTCTGAAGGTTTTTTTTCCGGTTCATCAATTTTCTTATTTGGTTGTAAATTTTCATAATTATCTTCATCAAGCTTCTGTGACGAAGCACTCGGGTCGATTTTTTGGTAAAAGTTATTTTGTTTGACCGCATTCACAAACCACTCTTTTTTTGAGCAACGCCAAACAATCCAACTAGCAACAGAATTCCAAAAAAATGATGAAATGTTAGATAACTTGTCTGTCAATTTCATTTTACCTGGAAATTGACTAGGCTTGATAATGACATCGTGTGGTGAACTTGGCTCTGTTGGGCGAAGCAAATGTTCCTTAATCGCACCTTTGGTAAAATGAACAAACCTTGTTGCCAAAGACAATTTCGTATGTACATGTTTCTCTTCTCTTTTAGAGACATTTTCAATCGTTAAAATACGCGTTGCAGGTGCAGAACTAATATCCATATCAGACATGTTTACTAAGTTTGTTGCAACGAGGTTGCTTTTATGTTAATTCAGTATACTTTCTCTTTTCTTTTCTTTTCTCTCAAACTAACAATATGCTTGTCGGGTTACTTAGTCGGCTTTGAGCCGCTATCCAATGATTTATTCGAAAATGTTTGTTTTACAGATGAATTGCTAGACGAGCCTTCAGATTTGTTGCCAAAAATTGCAAACACTTTTGACTTAATAGAAGTAAACATACTTTGAGTTAGCGATATAGGTCCCGACAATACATGTTGAACTTCTTCCGGAGGCATACATTTACTCTGTGGAGGCTCTTTTAAATTACTTGGATCAATTGTTTTATCGTTTCCTTTAATCGTATTATCACCCAAAACTTTTAAGGCATTGCCATCGCGCGTGACAGCGTTGTCAGATGCAAAGGCAGGACTTATTTCTATACTTTTATGCGATAGGTTTTTAAGGCTTACGGTTGATTGGATTCGATCGAGCGTGACGACGTTTTCAGATGCAGCAGCAGATGTTATTTCAATACTTTCATTTAATAAAACTTCAAGGTTTACTTCTGGTTGGATGCGATCGAGCGTGACAGCGTTATCAGATGCGACAGCAGAATTTCTTTGTATACTTTCATTCGATACGTTTTTAAGGCTTACTTTTGATTGGAGTCGATCGGGCGTGACAGCGTTGTCAGATGCAACAGCAGAATCTTTTTCTATACTTTTATTCGAATCGTTTTTAAGGCTTACTTTTGATTGGAGTCGATCGGGCGTGACAGCGTTGTCAGGTGGGACAGCATAATTTATTTCTATACTTTTATTTGATACGTTTTTAAGACTTACTTTTGACTGGGTTCGATCGAACGTGACAGCGTTGTCAGAAGCGACAGCAGAATTTCTTTCGTTACTTTTATTTGATACGTTTTTAAGGCTTAAATTTGATTGGAATCGATCGAACGTGACGGCGTTTTCAGATGCAGCAGCAGAATTATTTTCTTTACTTTCTTCCAATAAGTTTTCAAGGTTTATTTCTGGTTGGATTCGATTGTGCGTGACAGCGTTGTCAGATGCTACAGCAGAATTTCTTTCTTTCCCTCTATTCGATACGTTTTTAAGGCTTACTTTTGATTGACGTCGATCGGGAGTGACAACGTTGTCAGATGGGACAGCAGAATTTCTTTCTATACTTTTATTCGATATGTTTTTAAGGCTCACGTTTGATTGGAGCCGATCGAGCGCGACAGCATTGTCAGATGCGACAGTAGAATTTCGTTCTTTATTTTCATCCGATAAGTTTTTAAGGCTTACTTTTGATCGGATTCTATTGAGCGTGACTGCGTTTTCGGATGCGACAGCCGAATTACTACCAAAACTGCAAGGCTTAGTATTACCTTTTTTCGGTGGTCTCGAGGGTTGTTCGCAGACATTGGATTTTTCCGCTAAATAGAATAGTCTGTTGCCACACGGTGTTTCTTTAACAGCTATTATTGGATCCTTAATCAAGTCATCATCGCATGAACATAGACTGTTTGAAAGTTTAGGGCCTCCTTCTGGCAAGCAAGATTCTTCTGGACAACAAGATTCATCCGTGCCTTCCGGGCAAGGACCCTCTATTACATCTTCTTTAATGACTTTACACAGTTCTTGCGAACCTTTAATGGGACAATTTGAGTTTTGACAACAAATCTGACGCGGTTGACATACTATTTCAAAGTTTTCTCGTTTCTCGTTGCTGGGAGCCATGCATTTGACACTTTCTCTAAATATTAAATTACTTATAGAGTTTTTTAGGGTATCACAAGCTTTAGTTATATTTGTTGTAATATTTTCAATTTGACTTTGTTTACCAAGACTTTCAGGCAAGAAACCTTGCTTCAGGGGAACGGAAGCTGCATCCGCATCCCCTTCAAAATCTTCAATTGGATGTGACGTCATTATTGAGCTATCGGGAAATATTTCGAGACATGGCTGGGACATAACAGAGCAATTAATGGATACCCTTTTGCAATCATGTAAACGTTCCTCTAAGTTACGCAGCGACGCTTTGTTACTAGAAGCTTCTGAATCCTTCACGGCTTCCTTCACAATGATCATTTCGTCGCTGTCGTCTTCACTTTCTGATCGTCGTCCATATTTCTTTAAGTAGTCCCTGGCGATACTTTCGGCTAATTCTTGATCTCGTATGATATTGTTTACAAATGCAAAGTGAGCCGACCTGGACGAAGACTTTTTGCGTAATGCGTTTCCAGAGTTCCTGGGTTTAATAACCTTCAAAAGCTCTTCACTTGTTAATACGGTGCTCCTACTAACATCTCCAAATTGTGTGTAATCTGATACTTTGATGGGTTTTTCTGTGTCATGGGAACTTACAGGAGCAGCGGTGTACGTTGATGAAGACCTCGCCGCAGACGTCTGGGTACCTTTGTTTATAAGGGATAAATAAGAATCCCAGTTTTCATTTTCAGTCGGTATCATGACAGCAGAGTTTCATGGCTCTATTTTAGACTAAGGGCTGAAAAAACAATGATTGAACCACATGGTGGCGGATATTTTCATTTTAACTTGTTAATTTTCAAGAATGCATTACAGAGTTAATGTGTTAGACATGATTTAGAGTAATTTTTTCGCTTTGACATAATGTAAAAGTCAACTGAGCATTTGGTTTGGCAATCTTCGTCATAATTAAATAGGAACTTTTTGTAGTATCATTCTATGGTCCAGAGGAGGTTTACAATGTGATGGGGCAACGTGGTTAAGCCAAAAATTACTCAGTCTAGGGACAACTTCAAACAGCGCTATTATTTGATAACGTTATAATCATATCGTTATTCTCAAGCTATATCATTATTTAAAAAGTAAATTATTTGTAAAGGGCAATGTACAATTGCTTGGCTTAGCCATACGCTGCAGTGGGTTAAGAGGCATGAGTCTTATTGCTTGGCTTAGCCATGCGCCGCAGCGGGTTAAGAGGCATGTGTCTTATTGCTTGGCTTAGCCTTGCGCCGCAGTGGGTTAAGAGGCATGTGTCTTATTGCTTGGCTTAGCCATGCGCTGCAGCGGGTTAAGAGGCATGTGTCTTATTGCTTGGCTTAGCCATGCGCCGCAGTGGGTTAAGAGGCATGTGTCTTATTGCTTGGCTTAGCCATGCGCCGCAGCGGGTTAAGAGGCATGTGTCTTATTGCTTGGCTTAGCCATGCGCCGCAGTGGGTTAAGAGGCATGTGTCTTATTGCTTGGCTTAGCCATGCGCTGCAGCGGGTTAAGAGGCATCTGTCTTATTGCTTGGCTTAGCCATGCGCCGCAGTGAGTTAAGAGGCATGTGTCTTATGGCTTAGCTTAGCCATGCGCCGCAGTGAGTTAAGAGGCACGTGTCTTATGGCTTGGCTTAGCCATGCGCCGCAGTGGGTTAAGAGGCATGTGTCTTATTGCTTGGCTTAGCCATGCGCCGCAGTGGGTTAAGAGGCATGTGTATCATTGCTTAGCTAAGCCATACGCCGCAGTGGGTTAAGAAGCATGTGTCTTATTGCTTAGCTTAGCCATGCGCCGCATTGAGTTAAGAGGCATGTGTCTTATTGCTTGGCTTAGCCATGCGCCGCAGTGGGTTAAGAGGCCACATTATCATAAAGTTGGAAGTGTTCCGCGATTTCGGTCTTGAATCTTTGAAACCCTACTTTCATTAACGATGATTTTTGATAAAACAGTTGATAATTTATTTACTTCTTAATCTTGGTAAATCATTAGAACACAATAAACCTATAAAATTCAATCTTTTATAGATAGCATTCAGTTGCTCCCACCGTAAAATAACTCTCAAGCTAGGAAGAAAAGAGAACATAATCACTACTTTACTAAGCTACTTTAGGATTAGAAGCAACGTGTCACGCATGACGTCATAGACCAGCGAAGTGACGGGATTAATTTATGAAAGGATTTCAGCATACGAATGGTAAAAGTATCTTCAGCGACCTTCTGTATCCGTGGTCAGATTGCATTGTTAGATCAATCTGACCACGTCCACTCTTTTTTATCCTTGGTCAGATCGATTGATTTATTCGCATTTTATACACTTTCACAGAAAGTCGATGGAGCTCCGCTTCTGCGGAGCTCCTATTTCTGGGTGGTTTGGCCCTCCGGGCCAGCGGTAGAACTAACATAACCTAAAGCTACCTCATATTTATGATACTAATAAATCAATCGATCTGACCAAGGACACAAGAGTGGACGTGGTCAGATTGATCTAACAATGCAATCTGACCACGGATACAGAAGCTTCAGTGAGGGATCGAATTGATGAAGGAGGAACAGATACCCTTTAAACGCCAAGAACCACTAATGTGGTCGTGTACTGTCGTGCCTACGACGCCATCGACTCGTATAGTGGTCACAGATACAGTGCAAAATAGACCCGAGTATTTGTGACGTCAGGTTGACATTTGCTGTGGTTTTCAGCTGTCATCGGCGTGTGAAGTCGACGTTTGTATCAAGTCAAAGGCATTCAAAGGGTTAAAAAAAAACATTCTTACCCACCAGGGTACCCACTTTGGTAGGGACTAGTGGAAAGGTGGAAAATATCCTTTATTCGGTTAAGGTCAGATTCTGTTTACGACAGATTCGGTTAAGGTCAGATTCTGTTTACGACAGATTCGGTTAAGGTCAGATTCTGTTTACGACAGATTCGGTTAAAGACAGATTCGGTTTACGACAGATTAGGTTTACGACAGATTCTGTTTACGGCAGATTCTTTATATGGCAGAATTTGTATCGCCGAGTACAGTCGACAGTTTTGAAGTTAGAATCTTTAAATTTTGTATTTAGGTAGACGATAGATAGGTCCGAGGTATAAATCACGGCACTCCACTACATTTTATTTAGCTGTACATGATATTTTTTTAGATTTGCCTTTTCCTTTTAGGTTCTTATTTACTAGATATCAAAGGTAATATGGATTTACCCATTAGAATAGAGGCCTAGCAGCCCAATAAGATGCTGCCACAGAGTATATACAGTCTGTGAGCACTTAGAAGAGGCGTCGGTTTAGTACTTCTCTCTCACTCGCTCTCATACGATCTTATTAAGAGCGAGTGAGAGAGAAGTACTAAACCGAAGCCTCTTCTAAGTGCTCACAGACTGTATATACTCTGTGGTAGCATCTTATTGGGCTGCTAGGCCTCCATTCTAATGGGTAAATCCATATTACCTTTGATATCTAGTAAATAAAAGCCATTATGTACATGTCAAAAGCCAAAAGGCTTTCCTAAGTAAAATCAAGCCCAGAAAAAAACATGCAGAAAAACTCAGCACAGCCTGATACCCAAGACTGAAGATGCCATTTGATGGAATAACGAGAAAAAAACGAAAAAAACTGAAATAAATAATCTTTTACTGATATTATTTTAACGGATTTCTTCAGTTTTATACAAGTGATTGACGAATTATTATCTGGGCACGAGTCAACGGATGAACTGGGCATGTGAAATCTGAAAGAGAACAAACAAATTAATTGGTAACTTACTGAATTAATGTCTTTATCTTTATCTTTATCTTTATCTTTATCTTTATCTTTATCTTTATGGTGAAGAAAACAAGCACACAAGCTCTGCCCTCCTAAGCAACTAAGCAGTATCCCACAATCAATAACCAAAGCAGTTTAAGTTCTCTTCTCTTAGTAATAAGGTTGATATTGCTACAGGAATTTTATCTGACATATTGCGTATTAGCTTAGGAAGGCAGAGCTAAATAAAAATAATAAATAATAAATAAATATCAGGGGACAATGTCACACCAATTGACCTAGTCCCAATTTAAGCTCTAGGCTTGTACTATGGGTACAAGACAACGATATAAATACTTATATAGAGAAATATATACTTAAATACAAAGTAAACATCCATGACTCAGGAACAAATATTCGCGCTCAACACACTAATATCTGCCCTTACCGGGATTTGAACCCAGGACCGCTAGCTTCGTAGGCAGGGTCACTATCAACTAGGCCAGCGCGTCGTCAAAAGCTATCAGAAAAGTGCACTGAAAAAAAACTTAATCCTTTCTAACAAGATTGTGATTGTTGTGAATAAGAGTCTTGATTCCTATCGATCTTGGCAAGACGTTATATATGACAGACCTAAGAATATTCGGGGCAAAATTAAATGACAGCTCGGGATCTTCTATATCGATAAACTCATTTTTCGATGCTTTTCCCATATACCAGTGATCGCTCCAAGTTTGAAACAAAATAGCAACATACAAACATACGTAGGTACATAAACTCACGCCTTCGTTCCCAGAGTGGGGTAGGCAGAGCTACAGAATTACCAACAACTCTAAAAACTTGTTGATTATTCAGTTACCACATTTTGCACAATTAGGCTAAGATGTTAACCAGCGTATTAGGGACAAGTTGCAAGCCCATCGCCTAACAGTACTGCAAGCCTATATTCCCTTAGTCGCCTCTTACGACATCCACGGGAAGACATGGAGTTGCACTATTCAAAATAGTAACATAGTTGTGGTTATTCTTTACTTTAAAAGGATTTTTTAACCTTCACTCATTATCATCATATTTTTTTTCTTATTGTGTATTTCAGAATAACTGTCCCCATTTACTATCGTTAAAAAGAACGATCGATCTTTTGAATATTCGGGGCAAAATTAAATGACAGCTCGGGATCTTCTATATCGATAAACTCATTTTTCGATGCTTTTCCCATATACCAGTGATCGCTCCAAGTTTGAAACAAAATAGCAACATACAAACATACGTAGGTACATAAACTCACGCCTTCGTTCCCAGAGTGGGGTAGGCAGAGCTACAGAATTACCAACAACTCTAAAAACTTGTTGATTATTCAGTTACCACATTTTGCACAATTAGGCTAAGATGTTAACCAGCGTATTAGGGACAAGTTGCAAGCCCATCGCCTAACAGTACTGCAAGCCTATATTCCCTTAGTCGCCTCTTACGACATCCACGGGAAGACATGGAGATGCACTATTCAAAATAGTAACATAGTTGTGGTTATTCTTTACTTTAAAAGGATTTTTTAACCTTCACTCATTATCATCATATTTTTTTTCTTATTGTGTATTTCAGAATAACTGTCCCCATTTACTATCGTTAAAAAGAACGATCAGAATTAGTTAGGAGTTAAAAAATCCTTTTAAAATAAAGAATAACTAGAGCCATGTTGCTATAGGCGATCCCTAGCCGTCATTTAATTTTGCCCCGAAGGTGTGGAGTCCGAAACAAAGTCATAAATTAAGTATCTATTCTGAAAAGGATTGTAAAGTGATCTTTGAATCGCGTAGCTGACATAAAAATTCCATACAATTTTTTCTCAGGGCGTAAATTTCTGTCTTTATTTTTAAAATTTGTTTCATTCTGAGAAATATTTTTTTGGAAAGGAAAACGGACTGAGATAGTTTTTCATAATATTTTGTATGGACATTTACAGCAAAACAACCCTTTCAAAACTACAATCCATATAAACTGATCTTAATGACGCCCATCTGAAGACTGAAGTGAAGAAGTATTTCCAGAACAGTTACATTTTACTCTTTGATCTAAACCGAAATAATATCGATGCTGTTCGTGCCGAATCGAAAAGAACTTGCTGTATTTGTAATGCATAGCTTTAAAAAATTAACCAGGTTTCCCTGGATAGGATACCAAAGAACCGACCTTTATGAAAACCAGTTGCTGAATCCTTCATGAGGCAGATTTCTTTTTTCCCTTCCCTTTCTTGTCTTTATCTTTGTCTTTGTCTTTGTCTTTGTCTTTATCTTTCGGAGGGCCGGCCGGTTTCTCGGGACACGTGTTGAAAGACGGGCATTTCTTGTTCCCCCTAGGAGGCGGAGGCATTTTTAGACAGGGTCTGTCATCCTCAGCTAGAAGAGAGAAAACAAAAATCAGTAACGGATATACGGAACGATTAAAAGGTAGGAAGGGCTCTAGCATATGGTTTAGGGGTATTTCTATTTAGTTAATACGCCGTATGTATGGATAAAAACCCACGATTTCATAGCCATGTCAGCTTCCGGACCCGCTTCTGAGATAAACAGACGGACAAACGAATAATACAACACTATAGACCAATATTTATATCATTAAATTCTTTGAAACAAACGAAACACCCAACACAAACAAAACATAATTATGTACCTGTACCAGAAATTGGATCAGCTAGCTTCGTATGAAGGTCGCTAACAACCTACTCAGCTAACCTCTAAGCTCAACATAATTCAATATATAAAAACTACCGAAATAATGGCAACCCCATATCTTATCCTATCTTACAGATGGGCCCTTTCAGATACACTTCGACCCTTTAGGATTTTTTGTGCAATTACCTTCTTACACAGCAGTTCGAATGTGCAGGTCTCGTCACGATGTTTTTCCTTTACCGTAAGAGCATCGGGTACCACTAAAGTTAGAAAAGTCATTGGTACATGGCAACCCTTCTCTGAGAGCTTCGATTTAAATCAAACTTAACTAAACTAGCTTTCAACCTATAATAACAGCATTCAAATTGGTTCATCCAATTGCAAACAACAATGCTACCATACAGATTTACTTTTTACGTACAAACAATTTTACTTTTAAACCACTTGTATGACTAAATGAAACTTAACGAATTAACTAGTCACATTTTCGGGTCTAAAACCTTGTTGATTATTCTGTAACCACATTTTGCATAATAAAATTAGGCTAAGGTGTTTAACAACGCATTAGTGACAGGTTGCAAGCCCATCGCCTGACAGTACTACAAGCCCTTATTCCCTTAGTCGCCTCTTACGACATCCACGGGAAGACATGGAGTGGCACTATTCTAACCCGGCAACCACACGGGGAAGGTTTTACAGTTGCTGGTAATACCGTAGCTCTGCCTACCCCACTTTGGGAATGAAGGCGTGAGTTTATGTATGTATGTATGTATTTTCGGGTCTAGTTTCGCTGGTGTGGCCGTTTGTATAGTCCACTGTGGTATACAAACAATCGCTTCGCTACGCTACCGCTACTTGGTCCGCTCAGCTTTTAATAAGCACCCACCTTGACAATCTTCCTTATTGATCTTAGCCTGTGCCCCGTCAATAATTTCGCATTCCTTTTTGGGTTTTTTTTTTTCATCGCACATATTTCTGGTTTAAATGGAGTTGGATTGTGAATTAAAAACAAAGACAAAGATAAATGCCTGAATTATTTGTGATGTTTGTTGTGTGATCTGATTATTCCCCCGAGAAATTCATTTCTATTGCGTGACAGTTAATGTTGACAGTAAAATTGCTATTAGTACTTATCCGGCGAACTGTTTTCTTCTTTTTTTATTAATGGCGGTCCACCGCTGTCCCCAACTGAGACCCTACTTTAAAAAACGAAGCTCGAAGTTACGTTAGCGCCATTTCTGCCACTCGTCATTCGAGACTAAATCAAGAGAAAGAGACGGAGATAACGTAACTTCTAACTACGATTTTCAAAGTACGGCCTCTGTTTTCTGTGGCTTTCTGTTTTTATTTCATTGTTTGTTTATGGTTTTTAAGTTACTATTTTTAAATGTTTGCAAATAGTTTCGTTGAAGCAAAACAGCTTCTGGGTGTAATTTGTTTATTTGTATTTTATACATTTTCGCAGTTTTTATACTAATACATTAAATCACGACATATACTACGAAATAAAAAAATTCAATTCAGGAACCAAAGCACCCCTTGGTATTATAAATATGAGGTCAGTTATGTCAGTTCTTCAGCTGGCCCGGAGAGCCAAACCAGCCAGAAATAGGAACTCCGTCGAAAGTGTATAAATTGCGAATAAATCGTATATTTAATTAATTGTGGTTTTTAGGAGGAAACTCCGAACCAATTTAATATTTTTAACCGATCAAATTCTGGATTCTAACCAGCCTAATTTATGTCCTCAGCTTCGTTTCCGTGCGATAAAAAACGGTACGGTTACGATGCGTCACTGCGATTCTTTACTGACTCCGTATTTTAAGCAGCGGTGGGGTCGCACCTTGTTAAATACTTGGGTATGCGGGTAGAGGACAAGTTAAACGCTCGCTGGTTGGTAACGCACTAGTTTAATACGTCAACGCTAATCCTTACATACTGGTTGCTTGAACGTACCTACACAACTGTAGCTACGATGCATATACAACATCTCTCCCCTATTAGTTAAACAATATCAACGACTTATATATTAATACAGAAGAAAGGTTTGTAATTAACTCTAGGAACAGGTCGCAGCAACATTCCCTCTGCCCTATTCGGTTCTGTGTCCGGTTGAGCCTCTGCATCTTGATCGCCGACGGCCTGCTCGGTGGCCTCAAAAAACTCGTCGGGGTCCGCGGCCTCGGGCTCCGGCGCGGGCGGCGCGCGCTGCGCGGGTGAGGCCGCCTCTGCAAGGTTGCGACTGCTATCCTCCGCTATCTCTTGAAAGTTGCCCTGCCGCTCTGGGCCAGCTGGTGTAGATGGTTGCGGAGACGAGCTTGATTCTGGTGAACTCTGACGTGTAATAGAGATGTCTGTATCGCAATCGTCGTCTGTCTCTTTAAAAAGTACCATCTGATTTTTATGTTTTTTAATTTTCACAAATGTAAGTAAGTCCTTAATTAGGTAAGTAGTATTCCCAGTCTTTTCATCACTATTCCTCTATTCCAAGTACTCTTTTTATTGCCGTAGTGTCTTTTAAACATCACTTTATCTCCTAATCTAAAACACTGTCTATTTGTGCCACCATACGCCCTACTCTGCAAAAACTGTTTACGTTTTACGAACGTAGTGAGAGCGTCAGATGAGGGCGCCGGCGCCGGCGCGGTCGGGTTGATCAAGTCGAGCCGTGAACGAAGCCTCCTCCCGTACACCAGCTGGGCAGGCGAAAAGCCTGTGGTAGAATGTATTGAGTTCCTATAGTCAAAGAGGTACTTTAACAAACTAGTATTGAAATCCTTTGAGCTATTATTGGTCATCATGCATGACTTAATGCCCTTTTTAACAACTTTGACATAGCTCTCCGCCTGTCCGTTGCTGGCCGGGTGATACGCGGGAGACGTCACGTGCGATATTCCATTAACCGTGCAATATCTAGTAAACTCACTCGAAACAAAACATGTGGCATTATCACTGACCAATGTGTGTACAAGCCCGAAACGGGACATAAAGTCATTTAATTTAGTGATAACCGCCCCTGTTGTCGTGCTACTCATGTTGTACACTTCCACCCACTTAGAATACGCATCAACAATTACTAAATAAGTTTGGTTATTAATAGGGCCAAGAAAATCTATGTGTATTCTATAAAACGGCTGTGGCGGGTATGGCCACACCGCTAGCGGTGCCCGCGGGGGTGAAGGGCGAAGTTGCGAACATATATTGCAACTGCTAATAATGCCTTCAATTGCGCTGTCTATACCTGGAAACCAAAATCTACTGCGGGCTTCAGCTTTACATTTAACAATACCTAAATGTGATTTATGAAGTTCCGATAAAATCTTAGGCTGTAACTTTACCGGTATTAAGACCTTGTGCCCCCTCAATATACAACCATTCTCATACGATAGTTGATTTCTACATAAAAAGTACGGTCGCATAGTCATGTCACTAACAGTTGTTGGCCATCCTTGTTGAATATACGTCCGGTTCCTATATTCAATCCGCGGACAGATAGGCTTACTTCGGATTAAAATTTGACACATTTTATATGGGCAAATGTCAAATTTTAACCCGAGGTAAGCCTTATCTATCCTCGGATTGAATATAGGAACCCGACAATAATGAATCACTTTACTCAATATTAAATCCCTGCTTGTTTCGACGCGCAATTCCTTAAGGGTAATAGGTAAAAGGTCATCGACTACAAAATTGACATACGAAGCTCTGTCGTCATTCAACTCGGCCGTGCCGCAAGTGTCGTGGCCCGCCGTGGCCGGCGCGGGCAGGCTCGCGCGGGACAGGTAGTCGGCGCTGTTATCAGCGCTGCGAATGTATTCTATTTTATAGTTATATGCACTTAAAAACATTGCATAACGCTGTAGCCTATTTGCTGACACCTCGGGAATGCCGTGATAAGGACCAAAAATAGATATTAGAGGCTTGTGATCAGTGCGTAATATAAAGGGAACCGATCTGCCATAAAGATATTGGTGGAAACGTCGCACGCCAAATATGATTGCTGTCGCTTCCTTTTGAATTTGCGAATACCTTTTCTCGGCAGAGTTTAGTGTGCGAGATGCAAACGACACCGGGCGTTCTACTCCGTCGGCCTCCACCATAAATAAAATAGCCCCAAGGCCACTCGGGGAAGCATCCACTGTCAAAATGACTGTTGCACTCGGGTTGAAGTGCGCTAACACCCGATCTGAAGCTAACTGTTCCTTAATGGACTTGAATGCTTCTTCGTGCTCAGCCTCCCAACTCCATTTTGTTTCTTTTTGTAAAAGGTTATATAAGGGACTGAGTATAGTGGATGCACCGGAAACGAAGTTCCGGTAATAATTAATTAATCCCAAAAAAGACTGCAGGGTAACAACATCTTTAGGAGTAGGGGCATTCAAGATTGCTTCGACCTTACGGGGTGACTTTTTAAGACCGTGCTTATTAATTACGTACCCTAAATATTCTACTTCATCTTTGAAAAACTCGCATTTCGTTTTTTGCAACGTAAGGCCAGCATCCTGAAAACGCTGCAGCACAGCTTGCAATCTTTGTGAATGCTCCGCTCTATCAGCCCCGGTAACTAAGACATCGTCTAGCATGCACAAAACCCCTTCCATGCCAGATAACACGCATTCCATAACGCGCTGAAAAATAGCGGGCGCGCTGGCTAACCCGAACACCAATCTTGTGTACTTATATAGCCCTTTATGTGTGTTGATACATGTGATATGTTGTGAATCCTCATCTAAAACACATTGTGCGTATGCTTGAGACAAATCTAACTTACTAAACTGCTGGCCACCATGTAATTTAGCGAACAATTCTTGAGCAGTCGGCAACGGATAGTGTTCTACTAAGAGCTGCTTGTTAATGGAGACGGAGTAGTCCGCGCACAGCCGCAGCGTGCCGTCCCGCTTTAGCACCGGCACCACCGGCGACGCGTTCTCAGAATACTCGACCGGCTGCAAGATACCTACTCTCACCAGTCGGTCTAACTCCTTATCAACCTTCTCGCGCAACGCAAAAGCCATAGGACGTGCCTTGAAAAAAACCGGTTTGGCATATTCCTTTAAATGCAGTTTTACCTTGTACTTTGTAAATGTACCTAGTTCATCCGAAAATACGCTAGGATATTGCGATTGTAGTTGATCTATATCTATAGTGCTTAAAGGTTCGCAATAATTAAAAGGTGTCATTTCTAATTTATATAATGAAATAAAATCCCTTCCTAATAAAGGTGGTCCGCCATCGCGAATTATGTAAACCTTTAGCGTACGAGACAACCCCATATAAGAAAAAGTGAGGCGAGCGGTACCGACACAAACAATCTCGTCACCGGTGTAAGATAGTAAACGTTTATTGGTCTTTGATAATGCGACTGCTTTAAAATGTTTCGAGTACGTTTGTTCTGATATCGCCGTAACGGCAGATCCACTATCCAGTTGAAACATGATTTGCACCCCCTGTACATTGACTAATTCTGTCATGGGTTCTCCATTAATAGTACGAATATTATTCAACTTACCGTCGTCGCCGTTCTCACCCACACTCTCACTACTAACAAAATTGACCTTTTTGCACATCCTATTTAAATGTCCTTTTTTGTTACACTTCCTACACGTATAGTTCGCAAAACGACACTGCTCAGTAGCGTGATTTTTAAAACCACAAACCGAACACTTAGCTCTTCCATTGGTGGCGGCCGCACCGATCTTGAACAGCTGATCGGGTCGCAGCTGCACCTGTGCTCCAGCGCCGGCGCGCGCGCTGCGGACGCTCTCCGCTAGCTCCACCGCCCGGGCTAACGTTAGATTAGCTGGGTCCTCAGCAAACAACTTCTCTCTTTCCCTGCCTGACAGCATTCCCATAATAAAACGGTCCGTTAATGCTTCCTCGACCTTAGAGAAGTCGCAATGCGCAGTAAGCCCTCGCAGTCTCGCCGCCCATTGGGTGTAACTCTCCCCCTCGTTCTGCGTTGCTGCGTAGAACTTATAACGCTCCCCAAACCCACATCTTTTGGGTGTAAAGTGTGCGTCAAGGAGTGTGAGGATGTCTTCGAACGGCACCGTTTGGATAGACTTGGGCAGGGCTAAATCTGCCGCCAGCTAGTAGGTAGCATCGCCGAGTGCGCTCAACAAAATCGCGCGACGCTTCACTGCCAAGGGATCCTTTTCCGAGGTAACGTCGTTCGCGATAAACCATTGCGTAATTCGTTGCTTATACACTTGCCACGTTTGGGAATTATTATCAAAATTCGATAATAACCCAAATTGAGACATCGTTTTTTGTTAACGCGGGTAGATCGTCGCCACTGTTAAATACTTGGGTATGCGGGTAGAGGACAAGTTAAACGCTCGCTGGTTGGTAACGCACTAGTTTAATACGTCAACGCTAATCCTTACATACGGTTGCTTGAACGTACCTACACAACTGTAGCTACGATGCATATACAACACACCCACAATCAGTAAATGCTAGAAATTAGATCCTAAGAAAAGGCTATTCTTTTTAATAAAAACCTAATAGAAAATGGTTTTTTTGGTGAAGGTATGCCAATTTTATTATACTCGGTGCGTAAAATCAGCACCATCTAGTTGGTGTCTATCAAAACTGTTGGACAGTCGCGTATACGAATGACATAGACGACGAAACAAACTGAGTTCTATGGCTTAACGAGAGATGGCGTTGTTTAATACTTTTGTCAGGTCAGTCGGGGGGTGAGAATATTTTGTATAATTATCGTCTGTTTACACAATTATAATGTCCAATTATTAACGTAATGTATTATTAATGTGGTTACAGAATTATCACCAAGTTTTTAAAGTTGTAGGTAATTCTGTAGCTCTGCCTACCTCACTCTGGGATTACAGGCGTGAAGGTATGTATGTATGTATTATTAATTATGATAATATTACATTAAGATATATTTGTAAATGGCTAGCCAGTTTAACGATAATAAATATATATGTTTTCTTAAGCATTGTGTTATAATAAATCGATTTAGTACCTTGTTTGTATTTTAAACAAAATCATTAAGAGAGTGCTTTGCTATTCTCTCGATTATTAAAAGCGCTCTTTATGTGCCTCTAAGGCGTCTCTTTCGTAACGCTCCTTTATCCATCCTTTCTAAGTGACCAAACCATCTTAGCATTTGATATTTGTGACCCTTTGTGATCTTTGTCACTAAATCTTCTTTCAATCCACATAGTTCTCGGATCTCGCTATTTGTAACTCTATTCATCATCAAACAATTCTAAACTACTTCGGCCAAACGTCAAATTATTGGTGTACGTGTATAAGACGTGGAAGGTCACGAAAGACATAGGTATTGCGTCTTTTCCAAACTAGCATCCACCCGAGATTGGCGCAAGAAAATCTCCAATGTAAATCTGTGGGATTGTTGCAATGAAGCCAATTTACCAGCAGATAAAACAGCTGTATGGACTCCTCAAGGAAAGCGTGATCGTGGCCGTCTTAAGCAGACTTGGCGTAGGACGATCATTGCCGAAGCGGAGGCTAATACCTGTGCTAATACGGAATGCTTGGAGCGAGTTGAAATGAAAATCTCAACACCGACCGGGCTAGCGGCGTACTGTGGAAGCCCTCTCCCAATCTAGG
Source organism: Acleris emargana (assembly GCA_927399475.2). Lineage (NCBI taxonomy): Eukaryota > Metazoa > Arthropoda > Insecta > Lepidoptera > Tortricidae > Acleris > Acleris emargana. Next base: position 11,747,788 of record OV656860.1, read on the forward strand.
GGACATAGGACCTTAAATCAACTCAAGATGGGATAAACGTTACTTGTGGGAGGACCTTGTGCAGGGTCCGTCCGGGTTGGTACCACCATCTTATCCATTAACCTACCGCCAAGCAGCAGTGTTTGCATTGTTGTGTTCCGGTTTGGCGATATGACAGCCGGTGAAATGACTAGCATAGAGGCATTCCAACTTGGTCCTCAGGGTTGGCAGTGCATTTGCAGTATTGTGAATGCGAATGTCTATGGGTCACAGTTTCCACTTACCATCAGGTGGCCTGATTGCTCATTTGCCTTCCTAAGCAATAAAAAAAAGTAACGTAGTATTTTAATTGTTCTCTATGAGTTTGAGTCAAAATTGAAGTTAGTGTTTCAGACATTTTTAGTCTCGTGCTAATTATAGGGTGATAAAGATGGACATTAAAAAAGTTACTTTATATATAAACTCATATGCCTTTATTTCGTACTGGTGCGTTTGCCTTACATATAACTTAGTACAAATTAAACAAATCAGCTATCATTACATTGACGTGAGAATTATCACTTAAATCGATATGCTTTTTGGAATAAAGCAATTCAAAATAATTATATATAATTTTAATAAATAGGGAATCATACAGATTTTTTTTAAATATGAGTAGGGTTGAAAGGTTGGTTCATTCTGATCGTTGACACTAGGCGCTTATGTTTTTTAAAGTTGGATTTTTTTTATTAATAAATACACGATTATCTCAATTGAAGTTTATGTATTATTGCAGAGTAAATGATTATATGACGCGTTGTTTTTGTTTTAAATAAATATTGAAGTACTTCCCTCAAATGTATTAAAAGTAGTTAAACATAATAATAGCTTTATTAAAATAAATAAACGGGTCTTAATTTAATTCGATAAATAAAAACGTGTTTTATATAATTATGTATAATTTCGTCCTGCATCGATTTCAGTAATGACACGTTTTTTTAAAGAGAGACTATTAACGTTTTTTTCAATAATAATACATGAAATAATATATCTCAGCGCCATCTATCTGTATAAACCAAAACAAGCGCCTAACATCAACCACCGTTTTTCTTTGGCGAAAACGTATTGCTTTTGTTACACATAAAATATTTACTGAAAGATGTTAACATTATCAAGTCTTTGGCGTTCGTCTAAACTGTATGTTGTTACGTTGTTTGAAGCAATCTATTGAACTAAGGACAAAGAAATGCTTAATCTATACAATATTTACAAAAATAACATGGACGGAAAAGATAAGAATTGCAACTTATCATAGAAATATATATGAAAAATAAATCTAAACAATTTTGAACGTTACAATAATTGGCCGTACCTAAAGGTTTCTTTGAACAGTAGTAATAAATTAATTAACTGGGCTTAAAAAAATTAGATTTATTTAAGTAGGTAAGTAACTTATTAAATATGTGATACTGATAAATTAGACAAAACGTTTAGTTGTTTCACTGGCCCATTTATACAGGTTTTGTAAAATATTAGTAAGTAAATTAAAACATCTTTTATGTTGGAAAAATATTGATAAAGAAAACCGTTGTTAGAATTTATAATCAGTAGATCATCAGTTAAATAAGTACTAATGCGTTGAGTTGTACGAACTTCTGTAGAGCGTGAAGCGTGCGTCAGATTTAGTACGGCAAATTAGCACTGGAGGCGCTAGTGATGGAGAGTTGTCTAAACTCAAAACTAGATGTCACTAGTATTCGTAATATATAATTCGTAACATAATATTCGTGTTGTGTTTGATTAGTATCATTACTTTATACTTATTGCTTCGTACGTTGTAATTTGTGTTAATATTATAAGGAATTACAAAGTGATATTATTATGATTACTGTTCTAAGAAACCTTTATGTAGGTACAGATTATCACAAAACAATAATTAATAATTATGTTTACAACAGCATTTTAACACTGCGAACTAGATACTAGCTTTATAAAAATATGAAGTAAAAAAATATAAATAATCTCAAAGTAATTTCAAAATAACCTAAATATTATTAAATAGTTGACTTTCACGTTTTGTAGCTCTCTTGTCGATATTAATTTTACTCGTACATAGAAAACCACAACTCAAAATAATTTCGAACTTTCTGTAAAGTGTTGGGGTTCAAAATTAAACGAGACACAATTTTAAGTTGTGATACTTTTCTAAAACAGCGATTTGTAATAAGAAATAATTTAAGTAATTAATTGTAATAATAACTCTGGACATAAAGAAATAGGGTCTGTTTTACATTGTGCCAAGACAGCAAAGGGTGACACTTGCACCGGATCGTAACAACCATGATTTTTATTTGCATTTTTTTTATTGCTATAAATTATTTCGAAATTGAAATGAAACTTTATTAAATAGTATGAAACTTTGCGAGGGTATAATTACGATCCAATGAAGTCACAATTCAAAATAACATTTTGTCAATAAATTGTGACAAATACAAACTATTTTGTAACTATTTTGAGGTAAAACAAATGAGAGAATCTTACAGCTAACAATGACATAAAAATTACATTTAGTTTTAAAATACATACATTATTTACATAGTCTTAGAGATGTATCAACACTTTGGCTCTCTCATTCCATTCACTTTGCATGTTAATGAGGGGTCATTTACACCGACGCGAATTTTGTAACGAATATTCACGTCTGATTGAGACACATTAAACAAAATATAACAAGCATTTTCACTGATCATGAAGTTTATGACAATATAAAGACTGAAATATAACTTTGTTTGTTAGGCTCTGGCCTGAATTTAAACTATATTTATTATAAAACAAAAAAATACAGTGTCTTAGATTTCGCATAACATGTTTACAAACTTTTTTGATCGTTTGTGTGTAATGTGAAATTGTAACTGCAGGGTTATTGTTTCTTATATTGTATTTAGTCCCAGATGTATCGTTTACACGTCATAAATTACAATGTTCTATCTTGACGTTTATTTTGACCTAATCTCAGCTAAACCACCAAAATGAGATCAGCAGTTTTAAACATACAATTTTTGCGAGACATATTAAGGAGATCACACCGGTTACTCACGTAAATATTGAATTGCAATTATAAGGAAAACGGGAGCAGTTCCTTGCCAGCCACGCTGTTCGCACCGAGCAGCCGGGCTGACGGAGAGCTGGCCAGCAGGGTTCGTCGTGCTGCGGCCGCGTCTGCTCATGAATAGGGACTCCTGACGATCCCGAAACATGTCGGGCGTATTACGACAAAATTTAGGTGAGTAACCCGGTGTGATCTCCTTAATGAGACCACCAGATTGAGAAAAACTTAGTTACAATAACTCGGTAGATACTTACAACCCTGCATCACTTAATTCATTTTTGCAGTGTATATAGTTAGACGGCCATAATCAATACCAAGGCCTGTATTATATGACGTTAAAAAATATAGTTCTTAAATCGGCCATTTCTGTCAAGTAAATAAGAGCTGTCATAACTTTGATGAACGAACGTCAAAAGCAATATTATTTGACGATGTTGACCTGTTGAATATAGATCTAGTTGGCTAAATTGCTGGTAGAATGGTGAACGAATCTTTTTTTCTGATTATAGCCCATAGCCTAACAGATTATTCTGAAAACTGAAGCCTGAACTCAAAGTCACAGACTGTGATCTTCCAGACGTAATCAACTAGACTGTGGTATTTCATCTAAAGGTGGAATTAATAAACTGACCTTGAAGCCCGATTTACATTGGCCAAGGACAGTGCTAAGGAAAGTGGATTAGACAAGTAGAAACTGATTCTATTTGTATCCACTGGCAAGGCAACTTGATTTGATACTGTCCGATCAGTTTACAATACTGTACTGTCCACTGTGCTTGACCAAATGTAAATGTCAAGTCAAGTCAGCCTGTAGCCCACCAGATGTTAGTCTGCCTGACTTTTGGTAGCTATAAAAGGTAAATGAACAGACAGTCCTAATGGAAAACTATCACCGTATTACATAGACTTCAGTAATTTCAGACACAGTGAATTCGTTGCCTTTTGGTAAACGATTTAAGATTGCACCGATCGAGCAAACCCTAACAGTGGCGCAGCCATTACTATTATAGTGATTTATAATTCATTAAAGTATTTTTTATATAAGAGGCATACGAGCATGAGGGTTACCTGATGGGAAGTAACCACCATCGCCCACAAATAATGGGTGGGACTCAAAAATATTGTACGTGGTTAAGGACTCGATTAAAATAGACCTCAATTTTTTCCTTAGTGTGACGAAAATAATTAGCCATAAGATTGTATGACTAATTTTCGGCACACAATGGAAGATAGTTATAGTTGTCTCAATTAAGTGTAAAGAGTTAAAACTATGTAACAATATTGCTTCAAGTGAGAAACTTAACGTAAAAAGTGGTCACATCCGTAATGTTGATATTACACAAACTTTAGAAGTTATTAAATTGTGTTGTATAATATCCTTTAAACGGTATCTTGAGAAAAATAACGGCCTTCAATTTCAAAAAATACTCTAGTTTCTTATGGTGCGTTCCTATATTTAAAACCGTTGGTAGAGTTGTGACGTCTCGTCAAAATTTGATACATTTTGTACGTAGCAAATGTCATAACGCTACTGCCCGTAAGGAAAACGACTCGTTTCTTGAATATAGGAACCGGGCATTAGAAAACACAAATAATAGTAATGAGCTATCATACTGTATCTACATCCAGTGTATGCCCAGCACAGTCTTAAGCGATAGCATGTCATAATTACTGAGAAAACATCGTGTGTGAAATCATAGTTTTGACTGATAAGTAGATTACCCAGGCTGAACTATATGCAATATAATAAAACGCATCGAAGGACAGTCATCTATACACCAATACACCAATCACGAGGGTGCTGAAACTTAACCATACAGTGTCTTTTCACTTGGTTCGCTACTGTTGGCACGGCATGCGTTGATATCTGAAAAGAAAAACTTTAGTTAGTAAATATAGTTTAAAAAAGCTCATGTAAAGTGATGCACCGGAATGATAATTCACTGTTCTCTTTGTAATTTAGCCGAGTAATACATACTGGATTTACTTCGACTAAAATACGAACAGTGGGAAATGGCTCAACAATCCGGTGTGTTTTATTAATTTATTAATTTAAACATCTTTACATCGACACAAATAAATGTAAAAAGTACAAATGGCGGACTTAATGCCTAAAAACATTCTCATTCACTCAACCACATGGTTAACATAATAATTTCCGGTGCAATTGGAGTGTTGTGCTAATGCTTTTTGACATTCGTAGGTGCATTATATGACGCCTTAATTGAAGAATAAAGAACTCTGACTTTGACTTTGTTAAATACCTTTAGTGATGTGATCAAGCAAAAAGAGTCTTAATAATAGTGTTTTTTTAAACAGCTGTTTTTTTTTACGTCACCAAATTATGAGGGTAAAACAACCGGTGATATTACTAGCATAGAGGCATTCCATCTTAGTCCTCAGGGTTGGCAACCCCTTGCTGTCTTAGAATTGCAATATTTAGATAGTAGCTTCGTGAATGCAAATGTCTATGGGTCACAGATGCTACTTGTCATAAAAAAGCCTCGAGCTTAGCCTTTACGTAGCCCTCTGTTTATTATTTTGGTTGTAAAATCTATTTTTACAAAATTGGAATAATGTTTATAATCTGTATTTATGTACCAACGTGTGTATGTATTGTTATTTTTTCCCTCGTAAAAGCCTAAATTTTTCCTTGAAAACTCTTAGCATCACGAGATTCACGAGTGTCACTAGATATTTATTTTCATTAAATTAAATCAAAGTTTCCTATAAAACATAAGTATAGATTAATCAAGCAGTGATTTATTAAGCAACCCCAAAAAAGGAAGTCCTATATTGAAACGTATGTATGTTTTATTTAAACATGTTTTTGTTTGGCGGGTGCAAATCCTATTCAAATCTACTAGAAATCAATAGTCACAGATTTGATGCAAAATCTCACCCCACACCAAAAAAAACTTTGACACCGCCTAAAAAACAATAAATGAGCCTTAAACCAATTCAATACAGTTGAAAATCGCGTAAATACTGTAACTTAATAAAAAATGGACTGTAAGCGCCAAGAAATACAACTCAAATTGGTTTGAGAGGTGTGTTTTGTTTTTGTTTTTCCCGCGTGACTTTGATGTATTGCCTTGGGACTGCCATGTACAAATTTGTCGGAATAAAAACGAAGTCTTGATACTTTAAGTAGTGTTTTATTGAATTTTGATACTTTTTGATGGGTGAATGAATTTGAATTTGTTTTAGATACATCAAATAGTTTCCTGGATGTACATGTAAGTACTTGTAGTTGCAAAAAATATTGTCGGTTTGTATACAGGGTGTAAGGGACGGCTCACCGAAAACTGAAACCATGGCTTCAGACCATTGTTCTGAACTGAAATCCAGTGGAAAATTTCCCGGGAAAACGAAAATTTTCTCGTTTTTTACGTGAAAATGCCGTTTTCAAAGTTTTTTTAACAAACTGAGTTTCAGTATGTCATAATATGTTGTCCTAGATCGGTTTATATGCAAAAACATGGAAAAAAGAACGAGAAAATTTTCGTTTTCCTGGGAAATTTTCCACTGGATTTCAGTTTAGTACAATGGTCTGAAGCTGTGGTTTCAGTTTTCGGTGAGCCGTCCCTTACACCCTGTATAATTACCTTTGACAAACTTTATCTTATCTTATATTATCTTACAGATGAGCCTTTTCGGTTACACTTCGACCCTTTAGGATCTTTTGTGCAATTACCCTCTTACACACTCAGCTGTTGGAATGTGCTGGTTTCCTCACGATGTTTTTCCTTCACCGCAAGAACGTCGGGTAATGCACTTAAGTTAAAAAAAACTCATTGGTACATGGTGACCGCGGGGGTTCGAACTCGTTACCTTACGATCACGAGTCAACCCCCTAAGCCTGGAAACCTTTTTTTTTAATACCTTTGTAACTTCCTTTCATACTTGGTTGGGAGTGAGAGTTTTAAACGCATACATACTAATATACTCGTAATAAATGTGAGAGTAAATCTGTATGTCTATCTGTTTCGTACGCTTTCACTGATAAACTGCAATACTGTTTTTTTTTATTGTGGCACGAACCGAAAAAAAAATTGATACCGAATAATTTGACAGTTTTTTGGGGCAACTATAAAAATTTGCTGATAATTATGTACCTATGTTTTTTTAAATATTTTAATTGAATTATTAGTCCAAATTTTATAAGCAAATCAAATGTCCAGCAAATCTTTTCTGAATTAAAATAACCTAATAAATTGAACACACTTTAAAACAACCAAGCCTATAACCCATCCAGTGCCAGTCTGACCCATTCCTATACGAATTAGTCTCTATATAGAGTTCTTTGTACTGAATGTAAACAGTTAACATCAGGTAAATTAATGGCCGGCCTGGATCGAACCCGCGGCCATCCGTCCGAGAGCCTCTGGGAGTTATGTTCACACCTGTTCGATTTGTTTTTAAAGTTAAAGGCTAATAAAATGCATCGCTTTTAAGATAAGTCTGGTGATTTAGATGGCCAAGCAGAAATTTGATTGGATGTAGATAGGCAAATAATTTACCTAATATTCAGATAGTTTGTCATAGATAAATACTACTACTACTCAAGGGACAGGTATTTATCCAAGTTTGAATATTCATATATAATATTCACAACAAATTAATTAACGTTTGAATACTAAGAAAAGTTACATAATTGGAAAACAAGTATTGAAATGTTTCAAGTATCACAAATATTAGGTAATAAGGTATCGGATACACTATACCTACCACTTGGTGAGTAGGCCGGTGGTGTGTGAGTACGGGGCGCCGTAGGGTGAGTACTGTGAGTATGGGGCCGCGTACGCATACTCGCTGGCTAGGGTGGTCGTTCCTGCAAAAAGATAAAACAAGAATAATTACATGAAAAAAATTGCTTCACTCGTTCCTACAAAACCGGTCAAGTGCGAGTCGGACTCGGGCACCAAGGGTTACTAAATTCCAATTTGAATTATTTCAAATCGAATTAGCGCGAGCCCAACTCAAACGGGCATTTTTTAGTATTTGTTAAGTATTTTTTTCAGGGTTTGTGCTATAATTACACCAAATTTTGACCCTTGTATGTTTTACTTGTGGGAGGACTTTGTGCAGGGTCCGTCGTGGTTGGTACCAACATCTTCTCCATTAACCTACCGCCAAGCAGCAATGTTTGCATTGTTGTGTTCCAGTTTGAGGATAAGACAGCCAGTGAAATAACTAGCATAGAGGCATTCCATCTTAGTCCTCAGGGTTGGCAACGCATTCGCAGTCTTAGGATTGCGGTCTTGTGAATGCGAATGTCTATGGGTCACAGTTTCCACTTACCATCAGGTGGCCTGTGTGCTGGTTTGCCTTCCTAGGCAATAAAAAAATAAAAAAATACGACTGATACAATAACCGTTTTTACGATATAATAAAAATACGATGAATAAAAAAAAGCTTGTATGTAGACCCCCTTAATTATTTCACTTTCTTATATTTTTATTTGTTAGCTAATCTGCCAAAATAACACATTCTGAAAAACCCCGCTGTCTATTACCGTTAAAAAGATACAGAAGAACAGAAAGCGCAGGTATATTAATCCTTTGTATGTTTATACGGATCCCTAAAAAGTGTCTTGATACACAAAGAGACTGTTAGAAACGGAGAATGAAATAATACTGTAACAGTTACTTTCAGGAATCGATCCCTAAAAACGTTTCGTAGAGTTCATAAACCTTATTAGCACAGTGTTTCATACAAAAAAATGGAGTTAGTACACTCGTAGATATAGGTACTAATTGTGGGCGCAATGACCTTTAACGCTCATTTCTCCCCGAGGGAGGCAAAACACGAACTAACTTACGTATTTTGCGGCTTTCTCTTGTTTTCTGCATATTTCGAGGTTACAGGCTTATTCGTCATTGAATGGACGGTATCGCAAATTATTTTTCTACAACATGTTAGCATTTATTTATAGTAGGTAGAATATAAAAGTGGCTATAGTGCGCTATAGTGCGAAATACTGGTCAAATCCAAGGACTAGCGCCCTGAAAGTTCCGTACAAACTTCAATTATGTATTCTTGCATATTCCGCATTTTCCTTGTAAATACTGTCTGGAAGATATCACTTTTAAGCGTTAAGATCACGTTGCATACTTTTCTTTTTAAAATGGAACTTTTCCGTGTTTTCTTTATGTAGAATTGGCTAAAAAACTTAATAAAAAAGAATAAAACATAAAGTTAAGGCTTACGTTTTTTTTTTCATCTTTATTCTCAATTCTCAATTATTTATTGCTTCCATAAGTTATACATAATATACAGGTGTTAGATATCTTATAACTACGTATAAGATACTACTACTAAGGTGCTGCGTATGTTTATTAATGTCAGATAAGTGTTACTGTTTACATAAATGTACGAACGATCGTGTGGCATATGTCTTTATCCTCAAATACTTTTGCTATGTCAAATTTAGTACATAGGTACCTACATCATTGAAATTGATGAAGTTAGGTAGCTTATCGAGTCTTTGTAATATAATGAAATGCACCAAAATCGAATATACTTTTATTTTGGCTAGCCTAGATACCTCATACTAAATAAGGCTAAAGTAGGTACATCAAAGCTCTACATAACGATATTACTAAGCACCCGCCCACACGCCCCTACGTCATAACGAGCCTTATACGCGTAACCACGCTCAAATATGTCCCCGCCACCCCGACGTTAATATTTATAACCGAAATAAGCCACCGAAGTGCTCCCAAGCACTTCTGTCGCATCACAGACTCGTGTCTCGCTTCGTTAACCCCTCCAGACAATGCCTCTATGGCCACCCCCCTCTAAAATTATTTGCATACCCCCGAATGAGCTATTAAAGATGTCTGCTCCCTGGTAAGCAGATTGCGGTGTATTAAAGACCAAAAGGGAGAGCGGTCCCAAAATACCACCCTGTGGCACTCCGAAACATTCTCTGGATTTACAAGGCATAAGCGCGAATTTTGTGTGATCTGGCGATGAATTTTATGACGTTATGGGTAGAGCAAAGCGGGGTCCAGAGGAGAAAATTAGATTTCCTGCAGAGTGCTCGAGAGTGGCGCTCGACTTTGTCGAAAGCTTTCGTAAACTCATCGTCGTTTTTTTCAGTGATTCCTCAACTGTTTTTCTGTTCGGCCACTTTTTGTTTTATCCTCGTTTTATTGTTTTATGCCAGTTTCATTGTTTCATTGCTGCGCGTGGATCCGACTCGTTACTGTTGGTTTATTGTCGATTATGTTTTCGAGTTGATGTCCGCAGATACTGGGTTTTTTAGAGTAGCGATTATTGTGTCGTTTTTAAGGTTTGAAGTAATTTATTTGAGTGGTCGGACGTATTTATGTATGCTTCGAAACGTTTTTGAGAAAATGATAATACTACAGCGTATACTTCTAAAGATAAAGCAGAATAATTATAGGCATTAATGTTTGAACATGTTTTTCTAGAGAAACGTGGTATGTCTTGGACGTTTAATATTTCAAATGTATCAAAGTTTCTACACTTAAAATAACCCGTCCATGGTAGGTACTATGTCTCCAACAAGAACTCTCTTTAAAATTGATTATTATTATTACACGTTCATGTTACTGTCTGTGATATTCGCCCATACCTTGCACCAAGGTTTTTGTGTAATGGTTATAATTTAACCGAATGTAATAGCTTAACTATATATAATCGTATTCGTAGCAGAAGTCTAACCTTCATGATCAGTTTTGTTGGCAATTGCAGAAAACAGTGTGCCATAATAATGCAAAAGGAGCTAAATCATTGTGCCTCTTACTGCGAAGAGGTGAAATGCCTAACTACTTACCATCATAATGCGCGTACGGCGGGTAGGGGGGAGCTGGAGGTTGCAGCACCACCAGTGCTGCCGCGTCGGGGCTGGCTGCTGCAGAGGGGGGCTCGCCCCCCGCGCCTCCATTTGACCCCGTCGAGTCATTTGTTGCTGAGGACAAAAAAAACTTTTTACAAACTTTATTTTTATCGATGCTGAAAGGATTGTCTCCTGCAATGCCCACGATTAAAAGATATTGGTAAAATTTTAACCCATTGATGCCGAGGGATTTTTTTTTTGAGTATAGATGCTGAAAGGATTGTCACCTGCAATGCAATTCCCACGGTTAAATGACATTGAGAATAATCTTAAAAAACATTTTTTTTTAATACTATCGTAAACCGTACAAATATTCGCCCACATAATACGTGCATTGTTTAAATATTTGTCGTCAAATAATAATTCACGAGTATATTGACAATATTACATTTATAATTATCAACAAGGTTTTAAAGTTGTAGTTAATTCTGTAGTTCTGCCTACCCCACTCTGGGATTACAGGCGTGAAGGTATGTATGTATGTATTACATTTATAACACATCGTAACTGCCGTAACAAAAATTGTATGTTTGTTTGTATCAACGAAGATTTTGTACATCGAGAGGATGATTTTATTCTTGAAGACCAAAGTAGCCAATCTTACATCTAAAAAAACGTTACTACATCGATAAAAACATGGAATATTTAACTATTTTCAGACAAATTCTACCTGGTTGCAATAAAGTGGTTGAAACTGGAATAGTTTTTGCAAAGGCCGTTGTTCCAAATTAATTGAGTCCGGTTGCGAAATAAAATTCTGCTGGAAAAATAACGTCCGCGAATGTGAGTGGGCAACAGGATTGGATAATATTGATGTGTAGGCAAGACCGCATTTTACAAAACAACGTAATAATGTAGGCATGTTAAAGAATTGCTATCCAAATTAATTCTACCTATAGTTTGGCAAAGAAGTATGATGCAGTGACGGGTATTACAATATTCTCAAGTGGCAACCGTCGTAGATCATGTCAAATTTCATTTCGTGTTCGATTTTACGCTTCAGTTTTCTTTTTTCTAAATTCTTTTTTGTAAAATATATACAGATTTGCAGCCGGTGTCACGGCGTTGGGTATGATCAATATGATCGTCATTTTTCATCATGATGTTTGACAAAACACCAACTTTGTACTAAGCATTCTACGAGTATAACATGTTTAACGTAAGCTGACAATGGGTGAAACAGATATCGTTTTAAAAATTAGACAAGTCTTCTATAGCAAAACGGAGCAACAAATGTCGTTATTGTACACAGACACAGAGACAGGTAGGCTTCTGTAATTCCAAAAAAATACTCACCTAATATTACTTTTGAAAACTAAATTAGTATTAGGTACTCAATCAAGAAGAGACAAACGTTTGTGCTTTGAATAAATGCTAAATTATTAGAGATGCGCCGAATATTCGTTTGCTATTCGGTATTCGGCGTATTCGGCATCTGTTTCACTATTTGTATTCGGCCGAATTATTCGGTTTTGGTGCCGAATATATTCGGTTCGAGTATTTCTATTTTGGAACTAAAAGTCCTTTTTGATATTTTACGCCCACCCATATTGCAGATACAACAAGTTAATATTTTTTTTTTTTTGTAATAATAAGCACCTTTGTTTTTATTTGTAACGTAATCGTGCGATGTTTTGAACCAAAGTGACATCGCGGTGTGCGCGGGTGGTGGGCGGTGAGCTACGGCTCGCTCATCATTTAGCCAGCAGCGATACGTAGCGTACATGCTAGAACCTTTTACGCGGCAAAACAATGAAATGATAAACCGAATAATTCGGCCAAATATCCGGTTTGGTAAAGGTAAAACCGAATAGTATTCGGTATTCGGCTATTCGGTGAAACCACTATTCGGCGCATCTCTATAAATTATGAATAAGTCAAAAGCAACAAATCAATTCTACACTGATATAGTCACAAAAGAGCTTGTTTCCCATGTCGATATGTCCATAGTAACCCAATCTCACACTACCGCATACATTTTCAACACCGTCCAAGGTCATATTAAATTGAATGAATGAATGATATTCCCATGGAAGCGACGACCGCAGCATCTTGCGGTTTGCATCGATTGTTCCAATCACTCTTTTCACAAAACTCGGCCTTAAGTTTAACTGGGGAAAGTTGAGTTTTTAAGGTTGTTTTTATGTAGATAAGTTCTTTTGGATGTGAAAGTTAACGTAAGAAATGATATTGAACTTGTGAATGAGTTGGGATGACTCAATGTCGTGTGATTAGTGGCATGTAGTAGCCATGACTTTAATCTAGTTTTTTGTTAGTATTAAATTTAGGTAGGTAACTAACATTATAAATGCTTAAGTTTGTGTGTTCGTGAGTAGATGTAAGTAACTCTTTCACAGTCCGTCCGTCCGTCCGAGAATCTGCCCAGGTAAGAATGAAATTTAAAATGTAGATAGCTTATAGGTACCCTACCCTAGACTACCTTTTAAGCCGAAAAACCAAACTATTCCCGTTAATGCAATGAATGCAAATTCAGACGTTTAGTATGTAGTACAAGAGACAAACAAGTACCTAAGATGCAAAAGAAAATAGATCTTTTCAAGTTCTTCTTTTGTATTCATTTGTCTGTCTATACGTCTTAGGTAAAGTACTCGAAATCTTTCAAAACTATCCAGCTGCTATACTATAAGAAATAGATGCTAAAAGTAATTAAAAAATAATTAAATTCATCAATTTCAATATTGAACGATTTTATGCCATTTAGCCTCTCTTCCTAGTGAAAACCATACCTATCGTCTTTGACCAGTTATGGTATTGTCAAGTAAATAAAATGTTGCTGAAATCTCGGCTCAAGCTACTTCTTCTTCTTCTTCTTTCTTTGCCCCCGCGGCGACTTGAACAGCTACTACCGCGGGGATATGGCGTTTCCACGTGAAGTGATTTCGCCAGTGTCAAGTATATATAAGTATAAATCAATATAGCAATAAAACACAATCTCTAGGAAGATTGGGGGCAACGTTGTACGGTGATTTGTAGGTCAGAGGTCAAGATAGTCTTAACCTCTGCACCACTGCGAGTCCACTTGAAACGAGAAGAAAGATGCCAGATACACGAAATAAGTCCAAGTCTTCAATCACTGTGCGACACAAAGGCATAAAAAGTACAAATCACTATCAGAAAAGAACTTTGAACACCTAATTACCCAAAAATTAAAGTCTAAAACCAATTACACGTCCGCCATCTTTTAACGTTGCAAATGGCCCCCCCTCAGGCTACTTACTTCTGTCAACATTGACAATATTCAAAAACGTCATGTTTGTACAATGTGTCATGACGTCATGACTCATGTGACTGATTTATAATCTACACTAACTTTATCGGCGGTCTTACTATCCGTCCAAAAAAGTTTCACTTATCTCAAATCTTTTAATTAAATCCCCTCATCGGTCATCGACCTATTGACAATAGCCTAGATCGCAGGTGCGCACGCGTCTTCTGTTACGAGAGCGCCAGGATGTGGTCAGTGTGAGATTACAGGGAACTAGCTCTTGGAGTAGAGGGAGCGAACCAGTTAGAAGTGATACACGTGGTGTGGTTGGTATAGAGGAGAATAAGAAAAACAATAGACAACCAAATGGTGTACAAAGTTTTAATTCTAATTATTCATTGAGCTATGAGTGCCTTCAATTCGCTTAGGCTTGCGTAATTTATCAATAAAATTAGCCTACCATAGATAATATAGGTAATTCCTGTTATTAGAAAAATGTTCCAAGTCGTTTCATTACGAAGATTGCTGATAGCTATTCTTTCCTAAGCACATAAGAAGTATCCGAAAATCAATAACCAAAGCAGTTTTAGTTCTCTTCTCTTAGTAATTAGGTTGATATTGCTACAGGAATTTTATCTGACATACTGCGTATTAGAAGGACCTACGCGCACCTTCAGAAGAATAGAGAAATAATTCAGAAATTTTGAATTTCGAATTAGGGCTCTATCGTAATCAATTTATGACTTAAAGTTTGAAAGCTGAAATTTTGAATTATGTCACTATCGTTCTTAAGGTGCGCTACGTTGCAACAATTCGCGCAATGTGATCGGCCTGTCAAAGGTCCTTTTCAAGGCATTTTGTCAAATGTTCTAAAGACCCTTAATGCCTTACGTATCCAGAAAAGCAATTGACGCTTTTAAGATTCCTCCTCGTATTGGTTCAGAAATATCAGTATTACGGGATTGTCAACACTAAACAATTCGTTTTATTAAAACCGCAGAAACGTTGACAAAACCGCCGCAGGCGCAGGTGATAACTACGGGAGATAAAGTATAAGAGAAACAGTTAGGCCAATCCGCATGCCATAGTACGCTGGTGCCTTATTCTGGAAAAAAATACTCTGGACCTGTTGATCTTATTTAATATTTTAATCCCTAAGGAGGTAAAGTTTCTGCGGGATTAAAAGTATTTCAATCAGCGCGAGTTCGCACTTGACCACATTTTTTTTCAGGGTTTGTACTATAACCATACATACCAAATTAGACGGTTGTATGGTTTACTGTTTTTGCGATACAATTAAAATAAATATACTTACGTTGAGAATACTTTTTTGTTTGAGGACTCAATTTAATATTATTATTTTCTGAAAAATGTGTCGGTAAATAATAAAATAGTAAGACATAACAAAAAAATCGTTATAACATATTTTCTGAAAAAAAAAACCTCTTTAAAATAAGGAAGGAATGACAGACGGACAGCATAGGCATATTAATGGGTTCCGTTAGAGTCCCCTCTTAAGTAGTGGGATGGGACTTTATTCATTGAAAATACTCTATGTGATATTTAAAGTAACAACACTTTTTGACGACGCGCTGGCCTAGTTGGTAGTGACCCTGCCTACGAAGCTAGCGGTCCTGGGTTCAAATCCCGGTAAGGGCAGATATTTGTGTGTTGAGCGCGGGTATTTGTTCCTGAGTCGTGGATGTTTACTATGTATTTACTTAAGTGTATATTTCTCTACATAAGTATTTATTTCGTTGTCTAGTACCTACCCATAATACAAGCCTAGAGCTTAAATTGGGACTAGTTCAATTAGTGTGACATTGTCCCCAGTTTTTTTTTTTTTGTCTCATTTTCCAAACGCTAAGGCAGAATAAGCCGGTATAACCACAGCCATTTTACAGGGCGTGACAGGAATCAAAGACAATACTTTGAAGAAATTGGCAGTTCAAACGACAGCGGTGGCATCCGTTCATCACGACTTGATTATGGCCATAAACGGAAACAAAGGTCATGGTTAACTTGTTAATTGGAAATAAGTATTGCTTGTGCAATATGATTTGGAGGTCATGTAGATATGGAGAAAAATTGCGGGTTTTTTTTACAGTAGGAAACGTCATGAGGTCGTCACTCCATCTTGCTGGAGGCTGGTTGGAGTGACGACCTTGTGAAGATCGCGGGAACGCGGTGGATGCGATAAGCACAAGACCGGTCTGAGTGGAGAGCTTTGGGGGAGGCCTGGATATAGATAAACACTTCTTATTCATAAACGTACAACAAACCCATTTCAGTAAAAGTATGCTTCGTGTCTTTCTGTCAAATGGAAAAGTCACGATGACAAAGCATCATCATGTTAGCCACTCGTCCACTGCTGGATATAACCCTTCCACAAATACCTCCAGCTTTATCGGACCCAGGGGTCAAGTTAGCGATTTTAGAAAATCGTCCAAGTACACATAAAGTATTGACGTTAGCAGATAATCGATCGTGTCTTCGTTATGTCAACTCATTTCAAGTCGATAAATACGAGAAACGTTAGCCACGTTTGTATCTTGGCTTGGCCTACTATGTCCCTCGCATGACTGTTGCATTTATCATTGCGAAAATCTCTTTTGTTAATGGGAGATCATCATCATTTCAGCCTGTAGTCATACGCTGCTGAACATAGGCATCCCTCTTTTATTTCCAGCGGGATCGATCCAACGCGGCCAGCATTCTTCGACTTCCTACTACCTTTATCATATGTCCATCGCATCGTAGGCCAATGGAAGATGCCTATAGTCGAGTCCGGAATTAGGCGAACTAACTTGACAGGCGAAAATGTTGCCAGACATAGGAAAAAATAAATAGTGATAGGTTTATGTCGACACAAATATGTCGATATAACCTTGTGCCTTCTATAAATCTGATTATATTTATATTTTATCAAGTAATTGTCATCGAAACTTTCACACTCATACATACTTGCCAAATAGGGAAAAACTACAGCATTTTTTACGATATAATATGATCTGAAGGATGTACGGTTTCAAGCTGATATTTACGATACTTACTCCTCAAATTAGGAATAAAATACAAAAATAATGCTGACATTACAACAGGCCATTGTGATCCTTTTAGGTGGCTTCCACATTATTAGTTAGATTTCAAACACAATAATAATGATAAACTAGACTTTTTAAATATCGATATTAACAGCACTAGCCAAACTGTGGCAACATTAGTGTACAATGAACTGTCAAGTTAGTTCGCCTAATTCCGGACTCGACTTTAGTTATATATCGAATCACATTTGGCATATTGATAATTCTGCATTGGCGCTTTGATAAAAAATTCCGGCCAGTATTGGTCGCCAAATACAAACAAGCCAATAGCAGCAAAGTAGTCCTAATGCTTAAGTCCTGGGGGGTTATTATGACGTAGTTTTGCAGTTCAGTTTACGCTGAGAGAAAAGGACAGAGCTATATAACTGCTATAGCTCTGTCCTTTAACTAAATGGCTATTAAGTATCATGTTCCTTACCAGAATGAGGGGTATAATGAGGGTGCGCGGCGTGCTCATAAGGCGCGTCGAACAGTTCTCCATAGTAGCCCGTCGCGCCGCCGGCCGCGCCGCCCAGCTCCGAGAGTAGCTTGTACTCGTCTTTGAGACTCCACTTCGACGATGACCAGAGCTGAGGGAAATAATTGAGAATTAAAAAAAAACGCAAAAACACAGGCCCAAAGACATTTTCAAACGCAGACTGAAAACGAGTTGCCAACCCTAATGAATGCTAGTTCCACATTCTCCACATATGTTTGAGAAGGATGGCAAGCCCGCTTTAACGAGAGTGTGAGCGTAAGGATGGTTGAATATTAATAATTTAACTGGTTGTCTCGCAACCACACCGGAATAAATTAATCCGCCAAATGTTTTTGCTAGTGAACAGAATGGCTATGGAAATAGTTTCTACTTCTGCTTTGTTAGAACACATATCAAAATAAATAAAAAACAATTTTGATCGTGTTTGATCGGAACAGTTCGAAATTATCTTGCTTTCTCAGTCAGCTTTACCCATCGATGAGATAAAAGAGGAAGCTAGACACATACGAACTTATAAGATTATATCGTGCACACATTTAGGTATTTTAATTAGTTACGACGCCTTAGATAATTTCTATGTCCCGCCCTTTGCCCTTTAAAAGCTCTAAAAAAAAAACTAAATGATTCAAACAGCTAAACCAACCAATCTTTAAAAGTAACAATACGTTAAACCAAAAATCCACACGGGAAGATAAATTCGGCAATTTTTTCGACCTCGTCACGGCGGCGGGCCGCGACCGACGCCATTCGTCAACAAGATGGCGGACGAATTCGCGCGAAAATGCGCGCCAAAATGGTTGGTTACATTGTTGTAAAACGAAATATAAAATCTTTTTTTCTTTATACATAAAAATCAATAACCGTTCGTTAGTCTAGTCTCACAAAAATTAATAATGGTTCGACTGAGTTAAATTTAAAAAAAAATGTGTTCGTGATTGTCAGGAAAAGGTTATACGAACAAAAAAACCGAGTGACACCGGGCACGAATAGCTAGTTTATTTCTCTACTACTCACATTTAAAATGCCTAAGGTAAAAAACTTTCCCTTTCAAATAAAGTTTCTGTGTAACAAATAAAGGTGCATCAAATTTACATTATTTTATAAATTTATATCCTATCTGATAAAACTCCTAATCCACAAACCTATTCTTAGGAAAAATTATTAATTTTCAATTTTAACTCTAGTTTTACCTGAATGACTATACAAAAAAATGTTGTATTTACTTACATTTGAATATATTTGATCACCATTGTAGTGACTTCTTTGTCTCTTAACATCGTCTTCTGAATGGCTATTGAAGTCCCGGTTTTCATCTGTAAAATAAACCCTTAATTATTTCTGAAAATATCGATAATTATTTCGAAAAATCTTTAAATATAGTCTACATCAAATTAAACTAAATTTTTAGCCTATAAATTTTAAGACTAAGCCTCTTAAGTACTGTTAAACTTGAATTTGAGAAGTTATAACTTTGTATAATATGGCGGCAATTTGTGCAGTAGGTTTAATAGCACAGTAAATCTTGCGTTACGCTCACTAGGCGGCTCTATGGAGGTAAGGATGGCAAAGAAATGGGCTTTGAACTGTCGATATCGATAGTTTGGTGTTAAAATGTCCTTATTAAATGCTAAAAAACCTTCTATTGCGAGTGAATCATAGGTTATAAATAGTATCATGCGTCACATTAATAAATTAAGAAAACAAATGCTGCTTTCCATATTACAGATTTATGTTACATTTTTTCAAAGCAACCAATTACGATTACAGAGGAAAGAAATCACCGGAATTATATTTTATAGCACCAGCGCTTTTAAATGTTATTGTTAATAGACCAATTTACTTTCCGTAAAACCTCGTTTGTCGATATACTAATATTATTCCTTTACTGCAAACAGCGACTTAACATCAAATCATATTAAAATACTTTAAAATGTTTTGATTCAAAGTGTAAATTATTTTGACAGCTATCCATATAAACACGCTATTTCCTCGATACTTTGAACTCTGTATCATCGACTATCCCCCATCACTATTCTCAGTTAGGGGTGCAAACTCCGCAGGCCCGTCTACTTTATTCGCCATACTTCTCGTTATTCACAAGTTTTCCCGTGATCTCGAAGAAAGAGTTTAATTACGGCTGAGTGTACCCGCGTGGCTCGTGTGCTCGGGAGAAGTAATTTTGGCAAAAGCCCCAATTTTGAGCGTGTTTCGTTTACACTAATGTTTTTAAGCTAGATTGTTACTTAATTTATCCTAGCAACAGTAGGTTAAGACACGCACGAGTATGCAGTTTATACGTACAAGGGTCAAGTTAAGCTAGCAATTAAGTTTTCTAGAGTTTTATAGTTTTTTTTCCCACTTGCAAGCAAGACTAGACAGACAGACTAGATACCACGGTGTAAATTAAAAATTAAAAGTAATACGGTTTTGTAAAATAACAATAGGTAGGTAATATCTCAGAAATATGGACAAGTAAAAAAATACACTTTTACACTGCACTCCTTTATGACCAGTAACTGTAAACTGTATTATTATTAACATAGTAATCCTGGTGACCTGTGTGGTCACCGGGTTAGAATAGAATAGTGCCACTCCATGTCTTCTCGTGGATGTCGTAAGAGTCGACTAAGGGAATAATAAAGGCTTCTAGTACTCTTAGGCGATGGGCTTACAACCTGTCACTAATACACTGGTAATATCTTAACCTGATTGTGCAAAACGTGGTTACAGAATTATCAACCACTTATTTAAGAGTGCTTGGTAATTCTGTAGCTCTGCCTACCCCACTCTGGGAATTGAAGGCGTGAGTTTATGTATGTATGTAGTAATTTAAAAGAGAAATGTCACTGCTAAGGCAGTGATATGCTTCTTCATATCAGCATCACATGGACAGTCAAATGGCAAGACACCTTCAAACTTTGTTCTTACCCTGGTCTTCATGCCGTTTCCTCTTCAGCCCGTTTCCATTATGGAGACCATCGACCTGCTCGATGCCCAGGATCCCGTTGATGCTGTAGCTACCGGAGTTGGGTACGTGCTGTTCCGTCGTGGGTGACAGAACTGCTGTCGTGCCCGCGTTGCCTGAGTGGGTTATCACCTGGAGACAAGTCAGGATGTGAATTTATGTCCCTGGCCGATCCAACACAATTTCATCTAGCCCTAAGCTCTACCAGTTGGTGCTGTCAATCATCAAATATGATGAAGCAAGATGATTCAAAATATCAAACCATCTTTTAACAAGACCTAGAGTATTTTTTTTAAATACAGATGGCAAACTAGCACACAGGAGTCCCGATGGTAAGTGGGATATGTGACCCGGGGATATTTGAATTCTCGAAATTTTAATCTCAAGATTGCAATCCTATAACCGCAAATACGTTGCCAACCTTGAGGACTAAGATGTAATGCCTCTATGCTAGTAATTTCACAGGGTTTTCTCATCCATCGGTACACAACAATGTGAACACTGCCGCTTGGCGGTAGGTAAAAGGATACGATGGTGGTAGCGATCCAATCGGACCTTGCACAATGTCCTACCACCATTAAACTACGATCAGGTATTTTCGACCACTTTATTGTTTAGACTAATGCACGCGACTTCTTATTTCAGGGGGGGGGGGGGGGGGGGGTGGATTTTCAATAGCCCTTTCTTAGTGTACGTCTTATGACCAAACAGACTAAACATGTATTTGATGATAACTGTACTAGAAATAAACATACAGACAAATATAAAATAAAAGTTGATGGTGATGATAATGATGATGTGGAACCAGATGATGGTGATAAAAATGATGATGTAAATGAAGTTGTTGATGATGAAACACTTACAGATACGACGCTCCCTTGCGCCGAGGATATTTCCTGCTCTTGTTGCTGCTGCTGATTGTGGACATGCTTCGCTTTTTCTGCTGCCTTGTTGCGGACGATCCTGATGACAACGATAATGCTATAGGTTACTTCTTAAGTTAGAGCGAGAAGTATTAAAAATAAAATTAAGTTGAAGATCAAACTGGTTCACCTTCATTAACAGGAACCTATCGTACGTAAGCCCACAGTTTTATTGAACACAAGTAAATTTTTCATATAGTATGCATTTGTAAACGTTTAAGGGTTTTTAAAGAAATCACATAATATTCAAAAGAAAAAATAACTTCTTTTTTTTTTTTTTAATGGGTACTTATTTCAAAAATATGTAGGTAACGCTTTAAAACGCAACTATCCAACAAGCAATATTATAGGTAATTCGTTCGTTCGGTACTTCATGTATATTGTCTTCAAATGGAACCGCATCATCTAATTTTAATGGCCAAGAGGGTAATTTCCATGATGTCATAATCTTCATAAATCCTCCGACCATTAATTGGTCCATACACAACCATACAATGAATCATGCAGCACGTGGCTACATCCTTTTTCCATATAGCAGCGACCGCCGCAAATTCGCCTCGCTTCCGACTCATTGTGGCAAAAAAGCGCTTTCGGCAAATTGCTTGGGGTTTTGAAGTTGAGGGGCTGATTTGAATTTGAAAATTTATTGGAGATAGTTTTTCTAAGGAAAAATTAAACATTGCAAGAGTATTTCGAGGATTTTGAAAAAAGGATGTGTTAATTGTTCGAAGTGAAAATGGCAACGTGATCCAATTTTTACTTTGTCATATTGGATAAAGAATTAAATTAACGTTAGTTTTGAATGGTTTTTGTTAGTTGCTAACTTTGATTCTACAATTGTAGACCTACCTGTATTTATAAACCATATACTTACAGTATACACCTTTACTAAGCTAAATTTATAAATGAGAAAAAAATCCACAAGAGAAAAAAGTATAAAAATAATTATCGGCAACAATGAAGAGGGCAATTGCATTTTTTTTTACAAAAAAATATAATAATTGTGTCATCCAACCATTCCCAAGATAATACCTAAATTCGTAGTAACAAGACAATTTTGAGCAACAAAATGCAACGATGACATTATTTTGTTTCGCGGCCATTTTGCGGAGTTGACAGTTCATTTCCCGCCATGATGGATAATGGCGGCCCGGTGAATTATTGCCAGTATCTCGCGGGTTGACATATGCAAAAATTGTTTTGCAAACTTATTAAAAAGGCCGAGGGTCGAGGTTATAGTCTTAATTTGATGGATGACTATCATTTTGGTCGCTTTCTTTTCTGAATAGCAACAGGTAATAAAAGACGTTAATTTATTAAAAACTACAATGTTTTGAAAGTAAAGTTTATTGTTATTTTAAATTTAAAGTTTTGTATCTAAGTAGATAGTAGGTACAAAGTTGTCAAAATATAACCCAAACACATCCGTCCTTTCCGCAAATGCACAATTTTTAACAATATATTTGCAAAAGCAAGGGTTACTTCCGTTTCCGCCGGAAGGGTTGCCAGTGCTGCGGTACAAATTGCCAAAATATTTTATTACTCTATTCTTTGCAATGTAATGTTGCTATGGCAGTGCTTTTGTATATTTAATGTATTTTTGATTTATTACAAAAAATAGTTGGATAACTTGTTTGTAAGTATGAACATACCCTAGTGTAACTACCAATATTTGAAGTACCTAATTTGGGATGAACCGAAATTTAATCTTGACGATGAAATTTCAGAGGATATACATGCTGCCCCACCAAACACTAGGTATAATAAAAAGGGATGGCTTTATGTGGAAAAACGTGAAAAGGAGATAGTTTAGTAGCCTTGATGGCAGTGTCAAATTCAAAAAAGTGTTAACTACAAAACCACATCATTTATTAAAAAACTGGTTTACCAGGATTAAGAAGTTATAAATACTCAACTTATGAACTTTAAATCATCGTTAAAAATTGTAGGGTTTCGAAGATTCAACTAAAAACATGCGAAAAATGTGTGAACTTTGGAAAATAAAAATATTAAGGATTTTATTTCTAATCGTGTTTTTACGTTTAACAGTCTCAAGTTAATATGATCAAGTATTAATTTATATCTTTAGAACTGTTGACCTGACCTGTTAAACCTTGTAACTGTTGTTACAGCTTTACTCTTCTGGGACAGTCAGTTAGTGATTTACGACATTCAAAATTCAAAATATTTATTCAGTAAATTGGCCACATGCGGGCTCTTTTACACGTCGGTAATGTACAGTGAATCTACCAGCGGACAAGACCATCATTGCGGAGACGAAGCGCCGCAAGAAACTCGAGCAAAAGGTCATTTTTACAATCATAAAAACATAATTATTCTTAAAAGTAAGTAACAAGTAATAATAAGGTAATAAAGTAATAAACAATAAACACTTAAAACTAGCAAAAATAGAATTATTACAAATGTAATAAACATTAAAATCGACAAAATGTATAGGATTGACTTAAGCTGCTGGCAGCGTTTGTGACTTGTATGTAAGTATGTACGCTTATTGAGGTGCTTTTTGTAGTAAAATAAACAACAATATCAATATGGTTTTTTTTAATCGTAAAAGAGATTACCAAAGGTGAAATTGAAATTAAAATTGGCCAAGAAATACAGATGATACGAGCATGTTAAACTACTAATTAGACAGCAATTAGACGGAGAGATCCGATATGTACTGTGACGTCATGAAACAGGTCGCTAGAAAGAGACAGGAACAAATAAAAAAAAATTGCCCTATATCTTGGTTATTTTTATAGCTGTTCAAAAAAGAAATTGTCAACTGTTTGTTATATGAATCAGATTTTATTGAAACTGATGCGCTAAGCTATGTAAGTGACGGTATAGTACATTGTGTATTAAGGTCGGTAAGTAAGGAATTACGATCGAGGCTCTAGTAGAAGCCCGAAGTCGAAGACTGAGGGCTTTCTGAGTCGAGGTTCGTAATTCCCGTACCGCCCGTGCAACATACAATGTTTTTCATCACATTTGCGAGTAAATAAATACACAAGTCAGCACAACTATTATTACGAATTACTTGAACTTTTTTTAAGCGGATGGCGGGCGGACTCCACAGATTATACAAATGTTTCGTTCAGAAATGTTAAGGGCAAATACTTACGTAGGTATACATACAGCCCTGAAGGAGTGTAAAAAAAACCGACGTTTTGATACAGAAAATTATTAAAATCGATTATTAAGAACATTAATTGAGTATTTAAGTAACATGTAGCGAGATTGCAATGAAATTCCTGTTAAAAGAACATTTTAAGACATTTTTTCAATTGCGTGTAAACTCTTTGCTTGAACTTGCATGACCAGTGTGCTGTGCTATACATAAATTAAAAAAAAATTACTTACCGACCTTGGGTTTCATGGTAAAAAGAAAGGTCGAGGGTTTTATATGGGGAATTGCGGCCAACTTAACCTGTATGTTTAGATACTGTTTACGTGCAAGTGTGATGAAAAAATAAAAAACCGACCATCGTGGAGTTTCTTGATGACGCTTATGATAATAGCATCGATGAAATAAAATTGAATTGCATTAGCCATGTGTTTTTCATATCTAATTTGGTTAGAAAAATACACGTTATAATCAGTAATCTAATCAAAATCATAATCTCTCTCAACCCAACACCAAACACGTCGTCGCCCCAAATAAAAACCTAACCTAAATTACCCTATCCGCTACGACAAATTATTCCGTTTGCGCGCCAAAAATTCAAATGTCAAACTGGGGTTGCCAGGAATTATGGCTTCAATTACCCGACGGGCGACTCGATTAAAAAATGTCTTGACGTTGCGCGAGCTGGCATTTTTTTTTACGGATTTTTATGGTTATGATTTTTGTGTTTGAAGCAGGGTTGGTTATTTTATGTTGTTGTTTTTTTATTTATGCATTTAAATGAAAACATTCGTGAAAACCCTCATTGTAGGTAAGAAGTATGGAACCATGTCAATTTTCTTTCAATATTTTTTATACACCAGTAGTAGTTTTAATGTGCCTTTTAAAAAGCTAATTATTTGTTATCCTCATTTAATTACAAAAACCTTCAAAGGTTACGATGATCATTCAAAATTGCAACACATTCAAGCATCATCAAAAATCGACCTCCTCCAAAATATTGACCTCTTTCAAAACAATGGCCGACCTAAATCTCTTTCTAAAAGCATTCACGAATTCGCACTTCCACTCAACTGCCACCGCATCCGAGCATTATGGCCACGCGATGGCCACGCGACGGTCACGCGACGGTCGCGTGGCGGAATCACCCTCGTATTGAGCAACGATGGGCTTTAAATTGACTCTTGAGTTTTGGAATTCGATTTTTGAACTTGATTTGGGATTAAAGGCTTCCAAGTGTTTTTTTTTAAATGATTTACAGACAGGTTGAATAGGGATAAGTAGTTTTATTTTTATGGCATAAGAAGGCAAACGAGCACACATGCCACCTGATGATAAGTGGAAACTGTGACCCATAGACATTTGCATTCACAAGACTGCAAATGCACTGCCAACCCTGAGGACTAAGATGGAATGCCTCTATGCTAATCATTTCACCGGCTGTCTTATCCCCAAACTGGAACACAACAATGCGAACACTGCTGCTTGGCGGTAGGTTAATGGATAAGATGGTGGTACCAACCCGGACGGACCCTGCACAAGGTCCTCCCACAAGTAAGTTGGCTCAATTTAAATTTCTTAGTTTAGCTATGTACCTTAATGCTGATTTTTGAATAAAAATATTATTAGCCTATTCAAATTCTGGCCAATAGACTTTCAATAAAGAAAATAAGTAGTTAAGACTCTGATTTTAACTTTACAGGGGCTCTATCGTACTAAGTAGAACCATATTGCCTTTGCTTTGTGTTCGTATGGTCTCCGGTTTGAGGTTATAGTGTGTACTAGAATAACAGGTGTTAAGGTTGACTTCTCTTTCATATTAAGAGTGTATTTCAAACTCAAATATTTTTTTTTTTGACAAAAACACACTGCAACACAACAAACACAATCAAACGACGAATTGACGACGCGCTTCCATAGTTGATAGTTACCCTGCCTACGAAGCTAGCGGTCCTGGGTTCAAATCCCGAGAAAGCACTGGTCCCACCAAGGGCGAAGCAGCGATTAGCTATCGACTCTTTCCTCGCTCAAGAAACGAAGAAAAGATATAGATCCCGTATCAATAAAAGAGACACGTATATTAATAGTTGATCGCTAGCTCTACTCGCTTCCCGCTCATCGTCGGCGGTGGGACCAGATACTAAGGGCAGATATTTGTATGAGGGATGATTTCTATGTATTTAAGTATATATTTTTCTATATAAGTATTTATATCGTTTTCTAGGTACTCTAGTACAAGCCTAGAGCTTAGTTTGTGACTAGGTTGGTTTTTGTGACATAGTCCCCTGATATTATTTTTTTATAAATTTATGAATTATCTTATCTGCAGTTTTTAGTAAAAAAACAATTCAAAGTAATAAAAAAACTATAGAACAATATCCATTACTAATAGAATAAATTTAAAATAACTCAATTTGTGCCCCTGTGTATTGATACCGGTGATCTAGCGACATTGTCCCTTAATGGACCCAGGACCCTCCGGATGACTGCAGTGACAACCCTAGCTCAAATGGAGCAGGGGTGGCACTTATTGGTTGATTTGAGGACAATAATGATAGTTGGAGAGGCTTTTAAATGTTGTTAGTGTACAAAATAAAAGGAATTAAAGTGTTGTTCGAAGAGAAGTTTAAGCAATTTATAATTATAGTTTAAAAAAGTACATTTTGTCACAAAGATAATATTGAGAAATGCTTATTTTGTTCTTCAAAATATTAACGCATTGAACAAGATGTGATGTCACGCTAAGTTCCCTACAACTTGCCACCATAGATAACAAACATAAAAAAAACTTGTTTTAGTTTTTAATTAATGGTTTTACTCCTGTTAAGATGTATTTTGCCAATTTCAAGTATGTTTATAGACACTCCAATGGACTTATTAGATAGGTATATAGATATACCACGCGAGGAAAATTATATTTATTGCAGTAGGAGCATTTTCTCTTATGTGTATTTATTTCCCGTGGATGTCGTAAGAGGCGACTAAGGGAACAAAGGCTTGCAGTACTATTAGGCGATGGGCTTGCCACCTGTCACTAATACACTGGGAAACATCTTAGCCTACTTGTGCAAAATGTGGTTACAGAATTATCAAGAAGTTTTAAGACTTGTTGGTAATTCTTTAGCTCTGCCTACCCTACTCTGGAAATGAAGGCGTGAGTTTATGTATGTGTATGTATGTATGTGTATTTATTTACCTTCTGCACATTGTTAAAAACACAATATTCTTGCTTAATATTTAACAACCTTATCAACTAGGTACCTAATTATTTAGTAAAAACTAAAGTCAATTTAAAAAACATAAAACATCTTTTCCATAACCATCCATTCCGTTCCATTCCATTTTTTTTTTCGCATGTATATTTGATAAAATTTAATAAATTAAATTATCCAAAAAAGATCAAAAACACTTTAACCTGTCATCCACTTACACACAGATAACACAATTAATAAACGGTAGCACAGATAAGACACTAATATCTAATAACTACCATCCGGGGTTTATCTAATCTGGCAACACGCAATTAGACGGGGATTTGTTTTGTGGCAACACTCGAGGCTAGGTGTTTTATGGTCGGAACATGCGATCGCAACGTAGTCAGAAAAAGTTTTATGAATAATAAAACTAATTTGTTTCTTGGACTTTTTAAATCATTCTCTAAAGTAACTTTCTTTAGTTGATTTTCTTGTCACAAGATAGTTTTTTGAACCAACTAAATTTGACGTGGCCTTTTAGGGCGATTACCTAAATAATCGATTGAAATAGGAAAAAAAACATACTTACCAAAGAACTACTATATTCTTGTAAATAAGTAATTTATTTACTATTCATCTACGCAGAATAATTAAATTCAAAATACGAGTATAACCTTGAAAAGGGTTACGGCAATTCCATAATTAATAGAACGCGTTAAAATCTGAAAAAGTACTTTATTAAACAAACATATTGATTGAGTTCTTATAGTTATCAATATTACGTCAAACTACATTCGCTGATTGATTTACTTAATCGACAAACCTTGTCCGTAACTCTGAACCATAAAAAAAACTTTTATATGATTATTATGGCTATTCGCAATAATTCAATGGATGCGGGGGATGTCCGGTGTGCAGAGCACGTGTCCCGAGTTCCGGTGACGCCATCTTTGTTCCCCCACCCGTTTCCGGTACGCACTTGGTTCCGTCACGCAACCCCTTGCTTTGGGCCAGGAAGTGAGCGGGCAGAAATTATTTGGACAGGTTTTTTTGTATATTTAAGTGAAACAGCGTTTAATGAGCAGAATCGCAAGTGATTCAGATTTCTGATTGGTGGTTTGGTCGACTGATAATGGCATTAGGTTCGCCATTTGTACTACAGCAAGGATAAAATGAATACAATAATATCAAATAAAAAGCTTGCTTGACCCAGACTGCTTGCTAACCAACTTAAAATCATTATAAATCCTAATTAGCCATTAAAAATACATACATACATACGTAAACTCACGCCTTCATTCCCGAGTGGGGTAGGCAGAGCTACAGAATTACCAAGCACTCTTAAATAAGTTGTTGATAATTCTGTAACCACGTTTTGCACAATCAGGCTAAGACGTTTACCAGTGTATTAGTGACAGGTTGCAAGCCCATCGCCTAAGAGTACTAGAAGTCTTTATTATTCCCTTAGTCGCCTCTTACGACATCCACGAGAAGACATGGAGTGGCACTATTCTAACCCGGTGACCACACAGGTCAAAAATAAAATAAAAAAAACTTAAATATGATTTTGAAATACCAATTCAATGATACGCAACTTGCCATAGTTCGTTTTTTTTTTTTTTATCATGTGGCGTCTGGTTGCCGCCATATTGAATTTTGGATTACTGTCATATTTTTAGTGTCACACGAAAAATATCTAAATCGGTACACGCGTTTAGTTTCTAGAGAGCTACAAAGGAACAAACATACATATATAGGCTGATAGACACCTTACTCTCCTCCTTCGGCAATCGGGTAAATAAAGCCAATTTCATGGCCACACTAAACAACTCTTCACAGCTCCATTCAACCGAACAAAACTATACCTTATTGTGACCACAAAAGAGTTGGAACTATAACAACTATCACGGGATAACTTTTCCGCTAGGGAGTGGTAAGGGAAATGTTTTCCTTTATATCTATCGGGAGGTATTTGCTCAGTCTGTTGTTCTTTGTGATCAGAGACAGTTTTCGTACGTTTGGAAGTAGTAAAGTATGGTATCATAAGATGCTTTGTTTGACAAAAGTAAGAGGAAACGAGAAAGTCAACGCATATTTGAATAAAATATCAAGAATAAGTCTAATATTATAAAGAAGTTCCCTTGACTTTCCACGGATCATGTGACCAGATCTTGACGATTCTTCTATAGCATTGAGAAGGCTAACGAGCACACAGGCCACTTGACTGTAAATATATTGTGTTCACTTTAGTACCTTGTCTACTTAATGTCATGTTTTAACTGTAATACAATCTTTCTATCTTCTAATATATAGAATTCTCGTGTCACAACTATTTATCTCTTTCCAACAATAGCGTATGCTACGGATTGCCATCTTTGTCTATAATAACCTAGTAACTGTCAATAATTGGCGATGGGTCTTAAATCCATTTAGTATGAGCATACAGCATAGTAAAATATCATTGGTAACATAACGAAAACAAAACAGTAGTTGATTGAAAAACCAAGCATGACAGACTTATTTCTGTAATCGACGTTTGAGTTTGAAACCCTTTATTTCGGTACCTGATATTAAAAAGTGAGTTTTCAAAAAAAAAACCCTAGATCACCCCTCGTTATCAGCTATCTCCGCTTGCTCACTCTTCATAACACACCTCTCTCTAAAACTAGTCCAAAATAAGTACCTGTTAATACTGGAGACGGAAGGCACATTATCCTGGCTGCAGATCCCCTCACTCAGCAGCCGGTCTCTGATCTCCCAGGCGAACATCGTGGGGTTCTCTCTCTTGTACGCCGCAATGGCATCTACCACTGGAGGCGTCGCGACCTTGGGCTTGGAGCCCCCGATCACGCCAGCCTTGAAGCTGCCGGTTTCGTAATACCTGGTGACAAGACACGGGAGTCAGTGGGTTGCACAAAACACAAAATGGTATTAGTCAACCTAGTCGAGTCAAGGCGTCAATTAATATCTATACGCCCCTATGCCACTGATGATAAGGTCTATGTATACATTACATATTTGGCGCAATAGTCGTAAAGATTTTGATTTTAAGTTTTTTTTTGTATATCATGGGGAGGCAAACGAGCACACAGGCCACCTGATGGTAAGTGGAAACTGTGACCCATAGACATTCGCATTCACAAGACTGCAAATGCGTTGCCAACCCTGAGGACTAAGATGGAATGCCTCTATGCTAGTCATTTCACCGGCTGTCTTATCGCCAAACCGGAACACAACGATGCGAACACTGCTGCTTGACGGTAGGTTAATGGATAAGATAAGTACAATAAAAAAAAAAGTTAAGTCGAAATTATAAACCCATATTCCTCCCTAACAAGAAAAACAATTACCTCCAAACAACCTTAACCTTTTTAAAACGAAATCAAACAAAAATCAGTCCTGCGAAATCACACCATATTGCACACCCTAGTCAATTCCCCAATCAACCATAAAGTGACCCTCTTTCACTGAAAACTGAGGACATTTCCAACTCGTTGATACAATGCACCGCCCCTCCCGAGAGACGTGGCATTAGGACTGACGAAAATTAAATTCTGTGCAGCTCAATAAAATAATGGGACTGTATTATGACAATTTAATTAGTTGGACACCCTACCCTTTTCGTTGAATGATTTATTTGTGTCGTTTCTTTATTTTTACAATTTGATAGAAGGCAATTTAGGTAATGTTACTCGGTCTCTATTCCACTCGGTAAAACAGTATTGTTTTTGCCATGTTATCGTATTTTCAACTTTGTATGTATGTATGTAAACTCTTTATTGAGCTAGTGTATGTACATGTGATAACTTTTGTTTACTAGACGGTAATTTGGAGGATGAGTTAAAAACGATACGGCAACATTGCGTGATCTCTTTCGTGTTCTGTGATTCGATAAACGCAACTATATAAGCCGCAGAACAAAGATAATCAAACTTATTTGAAGAAAAAATTACTAACGTACAGAAAATATCCACGACTCAGAAACAAATATTTTCCCATAATGGGAATACAGGGTCAGTACCAACCAGGGCTTCTTTTCGATTCATCGTATTCTTGTTTTGACGTATTCTTATTTAGTCGCTTTCAGATTTTGACATAAAATAAAATATATATAAAAATCAGTCTCTCACTAATATGGTTCAAGTAAAAGGTAAGATTTTTGTTGCCTTTAAATATGTTTTATGTTAATGTTTTCTATTTTCATAATTTTATTATGCAAGCAAAGTCATAGACATTGGCATTGTAGAGTGTAACTTGGTAGTTCCACTGTGTCCAAACAAGAATATGTCCAGAACAAAAAGCGACGAAACAAGAATGTGTCAAAACAAGAATACGACTAATCAGGAATACGACTAATCAGGAATACGACGAAAAAGGGAGCAATCCTCTATTCTAGGCGGTGGAAATGATATCGTATTTGACAAGGAAATAAGAGCTATTACAATTTTTGATGGGCATACAAGGATTCGTCATACTCATCATTGCGCATAACTGTAAATTGTCATACACATAAATTTATGCGCATAAAGTTTTTAATCATAATGTTTAAGAACATATTGTGTAACGCGCATAAATTTGATGCGCTTAAAATTATTTAATTATACTTTATAATGTTATGGTTTTAGAAATAAACTTTTTCCGCTCTTTTATAAATAAATAACCCTAACCTATCCGCGATCCGAGTCGGTTTTGGCACTAACTTTATATTATATTAATATTTTGACTTAATAAATGTATGCCTTTCTACATTATGATTAAACCAATTATGACTCCGTACAATTATGACAAGGAACAATTATGCCTAGTATAATTTATGCCAAAAAAAAATTATGAGCATCAACTTTATGCGTAAAGTGTTATGACAATCGATATTATGACAATAGTTGTTATGCGACCAGACCGCCACCCAATCTTGACAATACGATATCAGATTAAAGACGTTTTTTACCGTTTAGAATACCATCCCGCTAACGTCATGTCTATGCACTGTTTTTTTGACGCAAACTTTGCTTAAATAAACGGCATTAATTTAAGTGACAACGCAAACAAATGCGTCGTCATTGTGATCCTTCCTGCTCCTTAGGGACTAGATAACAAATCTGCCGTCCTACCAAAAAAGGTGGCTTATTGCATAGTAGTAGTAAAAGCATTTTAAAGTTAATGTGGTTATCAATAGAGTACAGAATGGTTCGACTACTACCTTGCAGTTAGTCGCCTTCTTTGATAGGACGGCAGAAATGCACATTACTCTCTTATAAATTGAGTATGTGTTGAAACTGGACGGATTGAGCTTTTATTTAATTTTACATGTTTATTTCTCGGTATGTCAATATTAAACCAATGGCTTAGTTTGCGTCTTTCACTCTCGTACGTTGTTAACACGTGTTAGAAAGTGACGGGTGTTTTATCCACATTTTGTTACGCGATAAACGCAGCAATAATAGGCCTCGAGGATGTGACATTAGAATGGGCTGCTATTTATTTATTATTTATTCAAACTTTTAACACAAAGCAAATGTAAAAAGTACAAATGGCGGAGTTAATGCCTAAAGGCGTTGTCTACCAGCCAACCACATGGTTAACTGACTGTGCAATTGGAGATCTGAACAGTGTTGAAAACTTAGCGAAGAACCTACTTGATTATATAATACATACATTTAAATACATACAAAAACAATGTGTGATGAAGATGATGACATGTAACTCAAGATCTTACTTCAGTAGATGCTGGCAAAGCTTACGCTTAAACACGAATTTGCTGGACCCTTGTCGTATTTCAAGAGGGAGCGCATTCCAGACACGGATGGCCTGAAGGGCGAATGAATTGGACGTAAACCCGGTATGGAAAAGAGGAATTTTGAGGAGTTTTGATATGCATTATCTTATTTTTGTACGCTACTACCCCTTTTTTAATCCCTTAGGGGATGAATTTTCAAAAAATCCTTAGAATCCCCTAGGATATTCAAGAAATTTTCCCCCCAAGTTTTAAGTTACTAGGTTCAGCGGCTTCGTCTATACGTCAATCGATTAGCCGGTCAGTTTATTTTATTATGATAATAATATGTTGAACTTGACCTTGACCTTTTGAACTTGACCTTGAACTTTTGAACTAAAATTTTATATTATCTTAACTTTTACTTCCTTGCTTAAATTAAACGTATTTTTGCTTAAATTAAAATGTGTTTTTTATAAAGGAGTTGTAATTTAAACAGCTATGTGCTTTATTGTCAATTACGAGTAACATATATTAAAACATCCATCAGAGATACCCATTAATCTAGTTTCATTACGTAATAATATTGCGTTTATTTTGCACTTAAAAGCATCATAAAGTACTTTAAAATTATAAAACCAATCACTTAATATCACCATAAGTAACTTACCAACCATAACCAAAATAACCAACTTACGCCGAAAACCGAAACCGGATTAATCCATTAAAAACCGAAAAGCGAAATGGGATTAAAAATAACACCCGCACTTTACCAATTACGCATAAGGGCGGGGCACACAGGGTGTTTAGTACAAATGCCGAGATAAGTCAATTACAAGTGTAGTCACACCCTTAGTGCTTGTATGATGTTGTACTGGGGTGCATAAAAGTGTCTCGAGGTTAGTTTTTTTTCTATTTCATGTGTTCAGACTTGATGTGTCATGTGTAATGTTTGTATTTGATGTGTCATGTGTAATGATAAGTATAATAGGTATTATTATAAATTTACGTATGATTTGTTAGTTTTGTTTTTAGCAGACATGATTATTTTTGACAATAATATCGACGTAGAACGATTTTACATTTTTATATTTATTGTTTGTTAATCACGTTTGTAAATAAAAAGCTATGTCAAACAAGTTTTTGGTTTATATTGTTTTTTACAGTGTAAAAAAGTCAGATAAAGAGCGACGTGCAGTCTAGTTTGCATTGTTTTTTGTGCAAATTGTAACGGTTAGTTTCGGAGAAGTTTGTGCCCCATCCGATTTGGTATCAAACAATGAACCAAGTAAACGGCATGGTAATTGAATGGCATATCGATTCTGAAGTCGGCTGAATACTGATTCTGTTTCATCTTAAGACCTTGTTATAATGTAATCTTGCATTTTTTTATATTTCTCTTTCTTATCTATTTTTTCTGTAACTTAATTTGTTTGACTATTAGATCTCACGATCGGTATATTGAATATAATTTACTTTGCACGACTAATAAGTATGTTTAGTAAGCAGTATATTAAAGTGAATTTTAATTATTTTTTAGAGAAATAAAAGAGTAAAGACTCAATCAGTCAGAGAGAGGGAGTAACTCGACTCACTAATCAAATAACTGACTGTAAACTAGGATGCCTTTATAATTTATATAAAGCAAAATACATTCACATGATTATGACGAATCATATGACCCACCAAACTCATCAGCTTTCCCTTCGCTTTTTTTTTTTCAAGATTTAACTCTTGATAAATGTCTATGAGTCTCAAATCCCAATTTTTATCAGGTGGCCTGTGAGCTCGTCGACCTTCTCTTAGCTGTTAAAATATATTTACTTAATCTACCAGATCTTCTCTAGAAAAGACCACTGCAAGAAACTCTGCTAGACTCAGTCATATTCTAACAAAGATGTAATGCTATAAAAAAAAGGTTTTAATAAAAGTATAGACACTTGTGCCCGTGTCTGTACAGTT
This sequence comes from Acleris emargana, assembly GCA_927399475.2. Classification (NCBI taxonomy): domain Eukaryota; kingdom Metazoa; phylum Arthropoda; class Insecta; order Lepidoptera; family Tortricidae; genus Acleris; species Acleris emargana. The sequence continues at coordinate 11,783,420 of OV656860.1, forward strand.
AGAGAGGGTAGTGGATAGTGTTGTTGTCCCCTGGGACAAACATTATCGTAATTCGGGGGGTCCGCGTGTATCGCTGTCGATTTAAAGTTCGCGAACAAGGGCTTTGGGAGCCAATTGAAAATAACAAATTTAATGCGTTTAGAGCAGGCAGATTTCTACTGTATTGATCTGGCTGGGGCTTTTTACACTTAAAATAAATCTTAATACACACAGAGCAAACACTAAAAGTAACTGGTCAGACAGTAAAGACAAAACTATAGTACATTATTGCCTAGGCAGTGAAGCAGGCAATTGCCGTTCCTGCCGAGGCATATATAGTGCTTTTCTCAAAAATCGAAAGATACAAATCGCATATAAACAGAAACTTCACGTGAAATAACATCACTCTTTACCGCCTTTATTTTCATGACAAGGTGAAACGCAAGCTTTTTTAGAAAAAAAAACTCAAGCTATTCCAGACACAGATAAAAAAGTTACGTTTCGAATAAAATATGGATGTATAAGACTTGTGCCCTCATTTTATTATCCAATGGCCGTTTTCACTTTTTAAAAAGTTACAAACTAGATAACAATGAAATTTGTATGCAACATTGCGGGCTTGTGTAGCGAGCACGCAATGTATTTTTTTTTTAATTTGGGATCTGTCTGTAAACTATGTACTTCGCGTCTCAGTATGGAGTTAGTAATGTCAACTTTTCCGGTCATTTTTGAGAAAAATAAATTTACTTTCTTTTTCTTATTCTTGTAAATAGTCAAGGAGAGATTTTTCTCGTCGATTGTGAAATAGGCCCTTACAAATTCTATACACATTTGAATTCACGGTCGAGACAGTAAAATTTGGTCACCAGCTTCTGTTCTTGGAGCAGTAACAATTCACACACAGACACATCCATGCACACAAACAAAGATGCACATATACACCTTAAAATTATAACATCCCTCTTTTTTTATCAGGGGTGATAAATTGAGTTCTGCCCTATATGACTCCTATTCTAGTAGGTATATAATTATAATAGAAAGAGACACGTACCTAACAGAATTGTTCGGTAGGGCGCAGGCGCGATCCGAGGGCCGGCCCACTGGAGCCCTACCGACAACAAAATAAGGGTGGTTTTACTTTGGCAAAGAAGGCAGTTTTTCAGTTGGATTTCAGTTACTACCTATTATTTAAATTAGGTTATCTTGCTCTTTTATTTTTCGATGAAGTGAGATAGTAATATCTTGTTTATTCATTCTTTTGCTGGTTCCGTTAACACTGAAATTTGTTGCTTAAAATAAAACTAGACTCAATGTACCTACTACATTTTCGCAGATATATAGATATTTCAACTTTTAATTTTATTAACTTTCATAACACGACAATGTTTTTCTAATTGACCTAGTCTTCAACTAAGCTCTAAGCTTGTACTATTGGAATTAAACAACAATAAACAAACTTTTATAGAGAAAACGGGAACACCTTGAAATTCCGAAATACTTTTATCCGAATACTCGTATTAATTTGTCCCAATTTTAATTTTTCCGAAAGCTATCTTAATCTGGAGGTAGTTCATAATTCAGTTGACATACGTAGATTGGGTTTGGTTTGACATTATATAAAAAAAAAATGCTTTCGGAAGTATGAAAATTCGGAATTTTAATAAATTCGGAATTTTAATCAATTCGGAATTATGTAGTGTACTCAGAGAAAACATAATTGAATTCAAAGAAAACATCCAAGACTCATCACACAAATATTTGTCTTAACGGGAATCAAACCCAAGACCACTAGCTTCTTAGGCAAGGTCACCAACCAGACTAACAGCGTCAAACAAAAGTTCCCTCATAGATTGAACCCAATAAAAGCGATATAAAGCTCACAAGTTGTCGCCTCGTTCAACATATTGCGGATCTTGATAAGGGGAGCTTATCGAGCGAGCTTACAGAGCTTATAGGATTATGGGAGCTTATTGCGGTGAAGCTACGGGTTGTGTTTGAAAATTGGAGTAGATGAATACTAGTAAGTAAAGATTAAATTATATTTTAATAAAATATACAGGGTTTTAACGGGTGTTAAATAAGAGAAGTCAATGTTCAAACACAAATTGTTTTATTTAATGTCCTTGATTTACAGTACGGAATAGGTAAAGGGTTAAGTGACCAGGTGGGCGCGGAATTACTAGATACTTAAGTTACTTGACTGTTTGTGCCGAGAGCTACGAAAGGACTGGCCGCCGGGAGCGGGCCGAGGATGTATATTTACTTAAAATGCTGACGCCGCTGAATACGTCAGGGGTGTCGCCACAATACTCCCCCTCTTACAAAAAAAATAAAAATGAATTAACGATTTCCTAATGTTATACAAAATTAGTTTAAAGAACTAGTTACAAAGGACAAAAACAAACATAGGTAGTTGAACACTATGATTATATAAGCTGAAACGTGCCCGTAACCTGATCACTTGTTATTACAACGTTACTGACTTAGAACTAAACACTATTATACACTAACTTACATTGTTATTGGTATGTTTGCTGTTGTGGCATAGCTGGTACTCCTTGTACCGTTATACCCGTGGGCGGCGCGTTGTTGACAGTTTTGCGCACCCAATTCCTTGCGCCCTTTTTACATCTAGTTTTTAACATGTAGCATAGTATTATTATTAATACTATTCCTAGAACTAGCAAACCAATGCCAACGTAATTAAGCTTGGATTCCACTTGACTGGATAGATTTTCAACTTTCGCAATTGCGACAGCGTTATGGGAATTTTCATGTGCTTCTTTACTTTGTCCGTAACCCATCTTAATTTTTGATTTAATTTGTGGATTGATGCGACTAACCACTGGGGCAGCTATGAGACAATTCTTACAAAACAAGACATTTTATATGATCTAATTTATGATAACACGTGAGTATAAAATGCGTACTAGCAATACGTGGCACAGTACCCGTATCATATCCGTATGTTAATTTAAGTTAACCTAATTGCAGTGTTCTTGTTTTCGAACCTGACTTGACATTACACTTAAGACTATGATTCTTATGAACTAAACGATTAAGGGTAGTAGTTGTACAGGATGTACTCTGCAATACTAAATCAAAAGGACACCAAACAGTATTCCTGTACAACCACGCCGAGTACCTATTTGGTAACAAAATATTGATGCTGTTTACTTACTGTTTTAAAACTATTTACTGCTACATTGGTCTTATTCATCAATTAAAAATCTAACTGGCTTTTTTACAACTCGGCCACTACGCGTGGTACGGATAATGGGCTTAAGCGTTTGTGGAACTGATGGCGATTGTTGCACATCAGTGTCCTTGGGATCGTTGTCATTATTTGAAACCGTGTCGTTACAACTACTTTCAACCTGATCTGTTAACATAAATGCTGGTTTTAATCTGTCTATTGAAACTTCTGTCTGCCTATTAGGTAATTGTATTTTAAAAGTTTTAGGTCTCCTAGTTATAATTCGGTATGGTCCATCGTAGTTAGGGGTCAGAGGTCTCTTAACCATATCGTTACGTATAAAGACATGTGAGCAGGTATCTAAATCTTTGTGAACAAAAATCTTCCGTGAATCGCTCCTTGCTCTTGCTATGGGCCTAAGGTTACTGATTGTTGCTCTGAGATTTTCTACATATGAGAGTGGGTCATTGAAATTGACTGTCGAGCTTGTGTAAAAATCGCCTGGTAGTCGTAAAACTTGACCGTAAAGCATCTCTGCCGGGCTGACACTGTCGTCTGTTTTACAAACCGATCGGAGTCCTAACATGACTGTAGCAAGCTCGTCTACCCAGTTAGCATTGTCCGCTAACCTGGCTGTTAACGCAGCTTTCAATGTTCTGTGCCACCGCTCCACTAAACCGTTACTCTGTGGATGATATGGTGTTGTACGGATTCTGTGTATTCCTAAAAATTTCATTAATCTACTAAATAAGTCGCTCTCGAATTGTCTACCCTGATCTGTCGTAATAATATTTGGACAACCGAATCTGCAAATCCAATTTTCGTAAACTATCTTAGCTACTGTATCCGCTGTAATGTCACTTATTGGTACGGCTTCCGGCCAGCGCGTACAGCGATCTATCATAGTAACCAGGTAACGGTATCCATAGTTAGATATAGGTAATGGCCCTACAATGTCTATATGAATGTGCTTTAACGTTTCCGCCCCGTTGAACTGTCCTAGACCTGACTTAGTATGTCGTGTAACTTTAACTTTTTGACACTGTAAACATGTTTTTGCCCATGTACCTACATCTTTGTTCATTTCTGGCCAAAAATATCTTTGTGCTACCATTTTGCGTGTTGTCCTAACGCCAGGATGACTAATGTCGTGCACGGCATGAAAAGCAGTTTTTCTAAATGTTTCCGGCAAATATGGTCGTGCGTTATTTGTTGACGTTTCGCAATAAATTTCAACATTCGAACCTGGTATACCTAAGGTTTTTAATTCCGCTGAACTATTAACAAGGTTTGTAATCTGAGCGTCTGTTTCCTGAGCCTTTGCTAGTTCGACGAAATCAATGACCGTGGGACATTGTATGGACTCAACACGTGATAACGCGTCAGCAACTTGATTCTGTGAACCGTTGATGTGTACTATCTCGCTCGTGAACTCGCTAATGAACATGAGTTGTCTCGCTCTACGTGGGGTCTCTTTAGCTGTGCTAACTTTGCTTAATGCCGAAGTAAGCGGTTTGTGGTCGGTGTATACTATTAAACGCCTGCCTTCTATGAAATTTCTAAAATGGCAAATGGACATATAGATTGCTAGTAACTCTCTGTCATAGGTGCTATAATTTTTTTGTGTTTCTGAAAACGCTTTTGAGAAGTACCCTAGAGGTTTCCACACGTTGTCTATGTACTGTTGGAGAACGCCACCTGCGGAGGTGCCAGATGCGTCCGTCATAAGCGCTAGCGGAACGTCCGCGAGCGGATGAGCCAATGTAACAGCGCTCTTAAGGCTATCTTTACATTGTTCAAATGCCGCGATTGAAACTGAATCCCATACAATTTTTGTTTGATCCTTCTTTTTGGAGTTGTGCAAGAATTTGTTTAAATGTGCCTGTTGTTCTGCAGCTTTCTGCAAGTGTGACCTATAAAAGTTAATCATGCCTAAGAAACGCCTTAACTGTTCTATTGTTTCTGGACGCGGGTAATCTGCGATGACCTTAACCTTTTCCTCGCGCGGTTCCAAACCTTTTTTAGAGACTGTATACCCTAAAAATTCTACTGTTGCTTGTCCGAATTTGCACTTACTAAGATTTATTGTCAAACCGGTTTCCGTGAAAACCCGGAAAAGATGCTCTAAGTGTTCCTTATGTGCGGTTACGCTCTCTGATGCTACGATTAAATCATCTAAATAACAAAACAGGTAGGACTTGGTTCCGTCGCTGCCCGTGTGTTTTTCTATATCATTGAGGATCGAGTGCATAAATCTCTGAAAAGTTTGCGCCGCATTTCTCAACCCGAAACACATTCTGGGGAACTCAAATAAGCCGAAAGGCGTTATTATCGCGGTTTTTTCGATATCTTCCGGGGCTACTTCTAAAACGTGGTAGGCACGGTTTATGTCTAGTGTAGAAAATAGTGTCTTACCTGCAAGCCCATAGGTGAAGTCTTGTAATCGGGGAATAGGGTACCTGTCGGGCTTCGTTACTGCATTCAGCCTCCTGTAGTCGCCGCACGGTCGCAGCTGACCGTCCTTCTTTGGCACCACGTGAAGCGGACTGGCCCATGGACTCTTGCTGGGTCTGCAAATTCCTAATTCTACCATATTACGAAATTCGTCCCTAATTTTTACGTATCTGTCTCGCGGTAATGGCCTCGCTCGCGCATAAACCGGAGGTCCAGATGTTTCAATGTGGTGCTTGACACCGTGTTTAGCTGGGTCCCTAAAACAGATGGGTTTCGTTATCTCCGCGTAACGCTCCAGGATGTCACGAAATGGGTTATCATCCTGAATGCTTTTTACGGATGGTTGCCCGTAACGTACGATGGACCCATATGCACTAAATTCTGTAACACTATCAACTAATTTCTTATTAAATAGGTCTACTACTAACTTATGAGTCTTTAGGAAATCTGCACCAATTATGGGTTGTTTTACGTCGCACACGATAAACGACCACTTGAATACCCTGCGTAGGCCTAAATTTACTACTAAGGTTACCGCACCGAAAGTTTTAATCTCTGAGTTGTTTGCCGCATAAAGTTTGTAATTCGTTTCATTGCGACCGACACCGAATTTACTTACTGGTACTACCGAGACATTCGCACCTGTGTCCACTAAAAAACATAAACCACTTGTTTGGTCGCAAACGCTAAGACGATGACTGTCATCCAACCCTGCACACTCCTGTACCGTGCCGGGTGACGCCGCTAGTCACCGGTTGTATTGCTGCGACTGTATGCTGCCAGAGATGGATGGGGTTGGTGTTCCCGCACGCTGCTGCTGCTGGTTTCTGTCCCATGCACAAGGTTGTATGCAGTTTCTCGCATTTTCCCTGAATTTAAAATGATATCTGCATAGCCAGTTGGGATTTCTCGACGGGCTTCTCGCGCGAGACCGGGAACGTTCTCTCTGCCAACCTTGATTGGAGTTTTCTGTGGCTCTAGATCGCAATTCGTTAACTTCTCCTCGGAGCTGCCTCAGTTCTATGGCCATGTTCCTGAATTCCTGGATCAGTTCTGCGTCACTTGCTGATTGCGTGGGTGTTGGTGTTGCTATTTCTGCTACTACACCTTGCCTCACTGACTCCATTATCTTATCTGCCATTGTTAATTGCTGTCCGCACTTTCTAGTAGGTCCTTCACTGCGTTTAATTCATCTCTGCCCAGTTTTCCGATAACCAGGTCGAATCTGGCTTCCTGGCTCAACTTCTGCGGAGCTAGTATCGCATCCAGCTGCGAGAACCAGAGTTTGGGCATGTCCTTCCAGAAGGGCGCTATGCGGGATGCCACGGTAATCGCCGCTAACTCGTCTCGTGCATGATCTTGCGTTGGAGCCTGTACCGGGGCCGTCGCTGAGACCTGCACCGGTACTCCAAAAGCCTGCTGCATCGGTACGGTGGTCATCTTCACTAACGTTCACAACTGAGTCTAATTAATTACCGGTACAACTCGACGCTGTCCCCACCTGGCCTTCGCGAGATCACGTCGGGGTCACCAATTATTTAACGGGTGTTAAATAAGAGAAGTCAATGTTCAAACACAAATTGTTTTATTTAATGTCCTTGATTTACAGTACGGAATAGGTAAAGGGTTAAGTGACCAGGTGGGCGCGGAATTACTAGATACTTAAGTTACTTGACTGTTTGTGCCGAGAGCTACGAAAGGACTGGCCGCCGGGAGCGGGCCGAGGATGTATATTTACTTAAAATGCTGACGCCGCTGAATACGTCAGGGGTGTCGCCACAGGGTTATTGGTAAGTCGACCTATTCTCCTCTTGGAGTTTTGGGGGAGATCATTTGCAATCATTTTGGTCCCATATTACCCTATGCAAAAGTTAGTAAATTTTTCTGTTTTTGTGTCATTTATGTTGAATAAACTCGGGTTGAAAACGACTTTTCACAAAAATGACAATGACAGGCTGATTTTTCGCCCCCTATATTTATATTGTAATATTTATATTTTTGTGCAATAAAGAGTTTACATACATACATATACATACATTATTGTAATTTTTGACAAAGAGATTTATAAAATAAAAAATATAGTAAAGGATAAATCTAATTTATGTGTATTAAAAATAAGTTAACATAATTTTAATTTATTCACTTGGCAATCGTTTCTGCTTTGAATATGCTATGTCCATCGCACTTGTAACTTTTTGGCTTAACTTTTAAACCGCCAAACTTTTCTTTATACCTTAACGCTTATTAAACGACTTCTTTTAAGTTTAATGAGCAAATGGAGGGTCGAACTTACGACCCTCTTTAAGAGGGTCGCAACCATCAAAGACTTTTGGATTTACGTAAGAGAGACAGACATAGGTATTTAAAAAAAAAGAAAACGAGCAAATACATCTACCTGGGGTCCTAGCCAAGATGCATTACGCTATCTAGCGTTTCTATTCGATTCGCGTTTAGGGTTCCGTAGTCAAACTTGGAACCCTTATAGTTTCGCCATGTCCGTGTTTTCGTCCGTCCGTCCGTCCGTCCGCAGCCTAGCTCAGAGACTATTAGTACTAGAAAGCTGTAATTTGGCATGAATATACATATTAGTCACGCCAAAAAAGCGTAAAACAAAACCTTAAAAAAAAAATTGTTTACTTCCCCTACACGTCACGTGGGGATGTATTTTCTTCCTCGTCTACCGTATAGTGTGGGTTGTCATAGGATAAGTCTTATAAAAATAGTGCAGGATTTCGAAATTATACATACATACATACATACCTTCACGCCTTAATTCCCAGAGTGGGGTAGGCAGAGCTACAGAATAACCAACAACTCTAAAAACTCGTTGATAACTCTGTAACCACAATTTGCACAATTAGGCATTGCATTTCGAAATTAGTTTTTCGATTAAGGGATTCGTTTATATAATAATATCTTAAATAAAAGCACATATGCTCGTAACGAATTTTAAAGAAAAACTATCACTACTAAGATTGATTCCTGAGAGGCTTGATTGATTCCTGAGATACAAGCGATTAAAGTGTTTATACCTACAAAAATCACCTAAGACCACCAAATAACTTTAAATAAGTAGAGAATTAGCTAATACTTGTTATTTTTAAGATTATTGTGTAGTAACGGCTTAGGAACCCTACTCTGAGCATGGTCAGAGATGCACTTATTATTATTGGGGGGTTGAGATGGGCCTTGTGTACCACTTCGACCATTGCTGATCTTTTGTAGCAGCCCTTTGTTTAGAGCTCACCGCAAAGGCCCGTTGCGTCCAGGAATTTCCAGATGCTTTGGGCAGTGAGGAGTTGTATCTCTTGTGGGTCCATTATACGTCGCCCTAGGTAGATACTTCTGTTGCGCATTAGTGGTCCGCCAGAACAGAGGTTGTGCATTGCTGTCTCCTCTGTCTCCTGACAGAACCTGCTTGTCGCGTCTTGTTTCATACCCATTAGAAACAGATGTCTGTTCAGTTTGCAGTGGCCAGTTAGGATCCTAGTCACTGAGCAAGACTTTCCTCTTTTGAGTTGTAGAATATCTTTGGAGAGCTTGCTTTTGAACCCTTTGATTAGTGATTTCGAGTGATTTTGTCCTTTTGTGGACTTCCACAGCTCGATCGCCCTATGCGCGCCCAATCGACATGCTCTTGCCCAGTTTTTAAACCAATCTCGTCACCGGTAGATCACGTGACACTTCGTATGACATCATCTACCAGTGATGCTAGAGAGCGTAATACATCTTGGCTAGGGCCTCTGAAGATAAGTGGGAGATGAACTCTAAAGACATTCGCAATGAGACTACAGTTTCGAGACTGCAAATGAATGATGCTTAGGCATGATCTGGTGCGCGATCCTCTTAAACAACAGGCTCTTGCATTTGACGCATCAAATATTAACCAGCTAGTTGAAGTTGTCCCGTATGGCCACCACAGAGGGACCCAGATATCTGTTAGAATGAGAGACGTATAGCTTAATAATAAGCTTTTTGTTTCTATCAAATAGCTGCGTCTCTCTCGGCCTGTCAGTCCGACTGATAGTCTGTGGTAGCCATTTTAGAGCGTAAAATCCACAGGGTGTGCATTCTCCGCTTACACGCTTTAGGGTGCGGCTCCACTGAGGCGGAGACGAGAGGAGCGGAGCGGAGCTGTGCCAATATTAACCAATGGAATCTGCGCAAGGCGCGCTCGACGTGACCGCATGCGCCTTTTATTGGTTAATATTGGCACAGCTCCGCTCCGCTCCTCTCGTCTCCGCCTCAGTAGAGCCGCACCCTTACCCGTGGAGTGAGCAAGCTCGTACGACTTCGGTCACTCGACCCACCATTGGACAGAGAGTTTTTAAGAGAATTACTGCGGCCCATCAAATACTTACATCGGAGCAGACAAGGTGGTCAAAGATATCTAAGCACGATTAAACGTCTTAAAGAGGTCAGATATTTTTGAGGATATTTTAAGGAGTTCGTGAGGCACTTTCCGTCCTTGTGTTTCAATCAGAAAACCGATCTTTCCGAGAATGTTTCAGAAAAATCAATTTACAACCTTATATTCTCTGAACTAAGAGCTAAGTGTCCATTATTGGTGCCGTCACCCTATTAATTAACGAATAACTAGAAAACAATTATTTCTAGATCACACAAAACGAAACCAACTCCAAACTAACACATAAATGAAAGTAGTTCACCTCCTGTCCGTATAATTACTTGTTTTTCTGTCCGTACTACACCACAACAACATTCTAAATTGAAGCTTATTCCATTGTTTTAAGGTGCGTTTTGGCTCGGGGTCGGAGCCTGCGCGGGCGCAGAAAGCGTGTCGCGCGCACACTTCCGTTCAGAACATAAAGTGTACAATGTCCGTATGCTGAGATTGTTATAATTTATTATATGTAATAAGGACTTGGATTATAATTATGATTTCGTTAGGTACTATTGGGTACCTAAAATATAGTGAAGTAAGTAAGAATTGGTCTTCCGCTTCCTCTTAGCCCTCGACCTTACCATTTTAAATTCAAACAGAAACTGTCGTGCCTTTTCTATCTCCTAGGATCAAAATTATTGCGTATGCTCATTTATTGCGTATGCAATTCAGGCAGGAATGCAGTTACATTTGCTGTCAAAAATTCACAAAACCCTGTCTTTTCAGACGTACTTACACACAATACATGCAATACAATGCGTTGGTATCAAGGACTTTAAATCCTGATCCACCATAGAATTAAATTACACAGGAATAAATCATTGGTTTTATACGACAAGGTTCTATGGTGGTTCATCAATTAAACTCCGTGACCGTAGGTAATAATACGAGGTATAACTAATAATAATTCATGATTAAAAACAATAATTTTCAAAGAATTAAAAAACGACACTATTATTACTAAGTATTATGTCAACTGATAAAATAATGGACCCGATTCTACGTGCAAATCGCTTAAATAGCCTAAAACTAACTATAGGTAACTAAATTGTCTAATTTTAAGACATAGTTTAGACGGCAGTTTTAATCAGTGCTAATCCAGAATGTCAAACTGGCAATGTATAAGACCGCCTAAAATAAGAAGTGTCAAATTAAAATTAGCGCTGTCATGGCGCTGTCATTTGATTATGACAGCTGCTCATAGAATAGCAAAGTGTTTAAGCGACACCTAAATAAAATTAGGAAGTTTAGAGGCCACTGTAGAATCGAGTCCAATAATATTTAACATACTACCAAATATTTTTGATTGTGTATATTGGCAATAGGAACGTGACTTTATTATTGAAATATTCGTAATAAAGCTACTGATGTGATCCATTTGCAGAATAAATTATTTCAGTTCATTTCCTTTCAGTGTTTACATACATACATCTCCATACAGCAACATTAAAACAACCTGACGCCGCACTCGCTCAAAACGAACGATTGGAAATAGAATGGGATGAATTGAAAGGCCATTCAGATCCCCTGGGAATAGGGATGGGATTTATTCGAGGCCGGGATTTTATTTAAATTGTTTTAAAATCGCAGTTTGAAGTTTTTTTTTGGGGAACTTTGGAGGTAAGGGCTAAACTTTACAGGTATGATTATTGATGTCACAATAAAATTACAAATAAAAAAAACGTTTTAATTCATTTTTTTATCCACTTTGTTAACGTCATGATAGTTTTTATTTACATAGTTCGATTCTACTCATTCAAACCATATTGCTATTGACATGTTATCGTATTCCCAATATTATTTTTTTTGTGGCTAAGGAAGGCAAACGAACACACAGGCCACCTGATGGTAAGTGGAAACTGTGACCCATAGACATTCGCATTCACAAGACTGCAAATGCGTTGCCAACCCTGAGGCCTATGATGGATTGCCTCTATGCAAGTCATTTCACCGGTTTTCTTATCCCCAAATCTCAGTATAGTCTTGTGGTAGCTTTAGTTACTTGACAGTAATGGTGGCAGAGTAATACGTGTAGAGAGACAATTGTAGTTAAATAGGGACCTGCAGAAACCGAATAACTTCATGCCCTAAGCGATCGATAAAGACGTTCATCGTAGCGGCTTTTGGAAGAGGATTTAAAAACTGATATTTACAAAGACACTTAAGACTCGTCAGACATGATAGTGTCTTGAAACGAGCATCTCAACCAAGATCAATTTATAAATACGACATTAAGTCAAAAAATGTAACGAGATTTATAACGATAATTCAAAGAAATTTAATAATTTATTAATTACAGAACACCCTTGCTATTTTGTCCCCAATATTAGTATAGGAAATCCGCAATAAAAAAAAAACAATTTCCAATTCCCGGCCCTTTCCCATCCCTACAGGTCAGTTTTCAATTTAAACCGAACAATAGTTCTACTGACCCCTGTTTCCATTCACTCACTCCTATCATTCGGTCAGTTATATTCAAATTATCATTCGATCTGTTGTGAGCGATTATGGGGGGTTTGAATTGTCATTCAGATTGCCCTTTTTGAGATATTAAATTGAATATCGTTTTAGTTTTGCTTCTTGAATGAACGTTATTGGTGTTGTGGGCTATATTTTGTCTTACATCATATTGTTTCTCTATATTGTTTCCACAATGGCAGCTGTTATTCAATTAATAGTAAAAGCTGGGTTTTGAGAGGAAGATAACTAAAAACATAATGGAAACGGGGTATCTATTTTACTATGATTTAATCTCTCTAACCTATGATGATTTTTTCTGTCATTTTATCTTGTTATTATCTCTTAGGATCTTTTGTGCAATTACCCTCTTACACACTCAGCTGTTCGTATGTGCAGGTTTCTTCACGATGTTTTTCCTTCACCGTAAGAGCATAAGGTCATGTACTTAAGTCAGAATAACGCTTTTTTTCTGTCAAACAAACAAAGAAAAAAACAATTTTGTTGGATGGGAGCCTTCCTTAAATATTTATTTTATTCTGTTTTTAGTATTTGTCTTTATAGCAGCTACAGAAATACATCATCTGTGAAACTCAACTGTCCAGCTCTCACGGTTCGTGAGATACTGCCTGGTGAAAGACAGACGGACAGATTAGGTAAGGAACCCTTAAATCAGCCAAATTAGTCCAACAATTATAATATAATTATGACGGAAAATATTGTCAGTTTTTTTTTTTAGTATGAATGTGGATGGCTATTCGAGTAGGGGAAGACCAAAGAAACAATGGATGGACTGTGTGAAAGATGATATGGCTAGAAAGGGAGTGAATAACGAGATGACGGCTAATAGAGAAGTATGGAAGAAAAATACATGTTGCGCCGACCCCAAATAAGTTGGAAAAAGGGCAGGAGAATGATAATGTGGCAATTGATTAGTTTAAATAGATATAAGCAAGAGCATTTCAAATTTATATTAAGTTTTACCATTGTAATAAATACTATATTTAAAAAAATACTGACTAGGATTTCTTGAGGCGCTGTTTCTCAGCGGTGGTGGTTTGCTCTTGAGAATACCTGGCAGATTTTTTACGTGCAAAAATGCCCATGGAGAAACCTCAAGTCCCTTATTGGATAAACATCTTTCCAAATTGAATATGAAAGAATTGTGCCACTCCATGTCTTCCCTTGGAAGTCGTAAGAGGCGACTAAGGGAATAAAGAGGCGATGGGCTTGCTACCTGTCACTAATATACACTGTTAAACATCTTAGCCTAATTGTGCAAATTGTGGTTACAGAGTTATGAACAAGTTTTTAGAGTTGTTGGTAATTCTGTAGCTCTGCCTACCCCACTCTGGGAATGAAGGCGTGAAGTTATGTATGTATGTATGTAATAATTTGTTTATGTATTTATCACGCCTTAAATAAATACAACAATACGCATATATCTCAAGACCGTATATAAACCAACACCAACCACAATCCCCATACGATTAGTTCACTTCAGTACACAATAACAGACCCATCCAATTTCTCCACGTTTAATTTTAACTGACTACAAATCTCGGGTAAGCTGCTGCGGTTAGCCATCGCTTAACTCGCGCTTTAACCGACCGCAGGTTAACTTGGCCCGTTAGTTTAATGAGAAGAAATTTATCGACTAATGAGTTTTGTTTTGCGTATTAAAATAAAGATGGTAATGGCATTCTATTTTCGTTACGTTCGTTATTTTTGTGGATTTATTGACGGTCAAACATTGGCTCTATTTTACTATGTAAAACCATATTGCTTTTGGCATGTTACCATTACATAAGCAATATGGTCAAACTCAGTCGGAGTTAAAACTCGGCCATTACTGTCAAGCAAATAACAGCTATCGTAAAGCTGACAATGCGATAACATGTCAGAAGCGATTCCCCTATTTCGCCATCCTGACAATGACAGGCGATAGGTGACATTTGAGTGTACATGGCGCTGCTTATATGAATCCCATGTGAAGCTTGTAAACTTTGCAATGTACAGCGAATTGTCACCTGTCACCTATCACTGTCAAGATGGTGCCATAGGGGGATGTGGGTTTACCCTGTTAAAAAGGGGTCACCGTCTAACTATAATGGTTACTTTTGTTTTGGCAAAATTTGTTTGCCAAATGTATGGTTCGTTTCCCAACTTTTAAATTGTCAACCCGTTTCGTTTTCATTTTGATCAGAGAACCATTTGCGTTCTCAAAAATACAATCTTCAGATAGAAAACACGTTGACAACCTTAAGGACTAAGATATACTATGCTAGTCATTTCAACGGTTGTCTTATCCCCACACCGGAACACAAGAATGCGAACACAGTATGCTTATAGGTTAAACAAAGTGTTAGTAAATATTACCCCAGTTTAAAATGAAATCGTGTTTCCTCATTTTTACAATAAATTACGCAAACCGTAACCACGATCAAAATAAACCAAAAACGTAATTCAAAGAAATTATTATAATCGCCATAGATAACAATCTCCAAATTGCCAAAGTAAAATGAACATAAAAACATACAAATTTGAACTCTATGCCACCAAATTACGAGAATTTTCAACAACATTCATGAGATGTACATATTTTAAAATCATAACGTATAAAACCATACATAAAGCGCATAAAGTTCATTATATTTCGAATCACGCGCACCATTCCATGGTTTTTCTCCAGAAACCAGACAAATATAACAATACATGAACGGTAGTCCTTACTCCGTTACAACAAGGTCGGTTTTCGCAGAATTATACGTACAGAAGACCATAGATCTTCACTATGGAAGAACAAAAGGTATATGACATAAGTGTGGAACGCGCACGCGCCGTTTCGCTCGTTGGATGTGCAAGTAGGCTAGCGTAAGAAAGAGTTGAGAAAAACATGCATTGTATGATATTAATTGGGGTTTTATATAGGATCCTAGTACGGATTGCATTGGTTTGTAGGCCTTTTTGTTGACCGGGAAGGAAATCTTTAACTTTACCTTCTTTACATAGTATAAAAAAGTCTCTTTCCGCGTCTGTCTGTCTTTATATCCGCTAACTGTTTAATTGTACAAATTGTTATACAGGGTGTTTGGTAGCTAGGTGCCTTTAAGGGGGTGATAAGAGCAGCTCAAGCTAACGATTAAAACCCCATATTTATGTTCAGCAATTGTTATTAGTTTCCGAGATATTGATCATTTTAATCGGTTTTTTTTTAAATTTTCCTTATGTCCGTGTTACGAAAACCCCCTAAATAATAATTCATGTATGTTTTTAAAAAAAAACATTGTTTTCTTTCTTATTTAGAATCATTTGGTCAGCTGATATGAAAGGGAAAAGCTTTATGAAGGCTCTGTCATCCCGGCTCATGGACACCTCCGGAGATCCTAGAGCTGGTGCTTACCTCTCCCAAAGGATTGGGCTAGCTATCCAGAGAGGTAATGCAGCCAGTGTCATAGGGACCATGCCGCGAGCGGACCTAGTAGAGGGGGTGTTCTTTTTATAGTGGTGATTATTATTTACATCTTTAATATTTGAGTGGCTTACTGCCGCACTCAGAGACGTAAATTAAACTTAATGATTGATTAAAGTTGCTGCTGTCACATTCTTTGCTATAGCAATAGAATAAGACAACACGTCACTTAACAATCATTAAATTTGATTGACGTGTCTGAGTGCGGCAGTTAGTTTTATTTTAATTTGAGTAGCTTAGTTTAATTTTAATTTAAATAAGTTTAGATTTAACTTTCGGAAAACTTGTTACCTTATTCACTAGGGACACATCGTTCTAATAAACTAATGCACTAAAGTCCTATTAGTACGTAGACCTGAGAATGTATTCTACTGGCTAAACCCGTTTTGTTTTTGGTATGTTATAGTATCGTTAAAATAAATATTGCTCTCATATACTTATTAGTAATTGTAGCCGAGTTATATACAATACTTATCGCAAAAGTAATAGGTATTGTTCTATGTACCGTTTGAAACAGAGACTCTGTGATTGTATTGTCAACGTAACAATAGCTCTTATTTACTTGACAGTATCTGTGGACGAGTTAAAAAACAATACTATAATAATAGGTCGAGGTGTCACACTCAAACTAACCGAAGTGGACAGTGACCAGATCAAAGACGGAAATAAATCTTGCAAACGTTTATGTACATACAGCCTATACCAGTTTCCTAATCATCATCATATCAGCCTGTTGCAGTCCACTGCTGGACATAGGCCTCCCCCAAGGAGCGCCGCAACGCACGATCTCCCGCCCTTTGCAGTCACTGCCAGCTGCCTTCTTCAGGTCATCGGTCCATCTAGCCAGAGGGCGTCCTACACTACGTTTGCCTAAGCGTGGTCTCCATTCGAGAACCTTCCTGAAGTGGCAGTGGGCTGGCCATGTCTCGCAGAACCCACGAGAGGTGGAGCAGGAAGGTTTCTTAATAGCGATCGACATTTTTTTATATATTTTTTATTTTTTTTGGCATAGGAAGGCAATCGAGCACACAGGCCACCTGATGGTAAGTGGAAACTATGACCCATAGACATTCACATTCACAAGACTGCAAATGCGTTGCCAACCCTGAGGACTAAGATGGAATGAATGAACGGGCAACCGAATCGACTGCCCGCCTGCTTCGGCTGGGCGTCCCCACTTATCATCATCATCAAGATGGAATGCCTCAATGCTAGTCATTTCACCGGCTGTCTTATCCCCGAACCGGAACACAACAATGTGAACACTGCTGCTTGGCGGTAGGTTAATGGATAAGATGGTGGTACCAACCCGGACGGACCCTGCACAAGGTCCTCCCACAAGTAAACATGAAACATGGATGACCAATATACTGTCAGTTGTGAGAGCAAGCGTGATGGCAATAGCCAGGCGAACCTGGGAGTGCTACTGGGTTGGGTCAGTGTAAACTTACCTAGACAGTATCTTCGACACACACCCATGCGACACTCGCAGCTGCCTGCTGATGTCGCACGGTCGCACGCCGCTGTGTGCGAGCTCTACTATCCTCTGTCGGACGACATCGGGCAGCGGCCGACCGTTCACGAAGACGCCACCGAGCTGGTTTACACCGCCGTGACCTGGGGAATATATTATCGTTATCGTCTTTATATCATCATCGTCATTAATTTTATCACTATTAATAGCAACTTCACCTTCACATTCATTAACATCATCATAATCATCATTATCGTCATCATCATCATCATCGTCATCGTTGTCGTAATCATTATCGCGTGTGTGGAAATGGATGATATAAATAAAAACACATTAATCATCTTTATTATTCAGACATAGACATAGATAACAGAAATACAGCAGTAAAATTGTATTGTAGTATAGCAATAAATTCTGTATTCTGTATTCTGATGTTTTAGACATACTCCGAGCATTAAGTAAACATGAAGCTGGGTTATAGACACTGATTCAATTGTGAAATTTCGCCAAGTGTGCATAAAAATTTCTCCGTATAAATATGATTTCTTGGTGACATTCCTAACTACAGAACCTAGGTTCCTATTCATTCCAACTTGATACGCGTAGTCG
The DNA here is from genome assembly GCA_927399475.2 of Acleris emargana. Lineage (NCBI taxonomy): Eukaryota > Metazoa > Arthropoda > Insecta > Lepidoptera > Tortricidae > Acleris > Acleris emargana. The sequence continues at coordinate 11,801,466 of OV656860.1, forward strand.
CGTACAACTAAATTACTCTTGACACATTCAAACATTTTTGTTACACGAAACTTCTTTTTTTATGGCATAGAGAAGGCAAACGAGCACTCAGACCTGATAAATGAAAATTGTGACCCATAGACATTCGCATCACAAGACCGCAATCCTAAGACTGCAAATCCATTGCCAACCCTGAGGACTAAGTTGGAATACTTATCGCTAACCGGAATACTGCTGCTTGGCAGTAGTTTAATGGATAATACGGTGGTAGCGATCCGGACGGACCCGGAAGGTCCTTCCACCCGCAAAATAATATATATTTTATGATAGATACATTTAGTGATCACACTTTCGAATACATAAAACTCTATTTATTTGTCTATTGTTCTTAAGAGCATCCGTTCCTTAACCATCTTCATCTGTACCTTTAACATCTTGTATCCAAAACTATCCAATATCTAAAAATCAAAACAAACACCCGGTTATCGATTCACCCGGGCGGGGCGTGCCGGATCGATCCGCCCGTCACGCCCGGTGCGCCCCCTCGCCCGGGCATAACCGGGACCCGGTGATATTTCGCCCGATGCCACGGCTACGGTGTCTTAGAATTGCGATATTGGCAAGTGAATAATTGGTCGTTTGATGGTTTTAGATTATTGTAGTGGGAACGCTAGTTTACAAGGATATTTCTAGTGTTAATCATGTATGTTTGTAAACTCTTAATTTCAAGTATTAATTACAAAATTATATTTGCATCGATTAATATAATGTACTAGGCGAACATAGCTCATAGGGGATCTTTTCCGGTGGATCTTGGACTAGAGAACGGACAAATTACCAAAATAAAATGAATGTATCATCATCAACATCATCATGTCAGCCGAAAGACGTCCACTGCTGGACATAGGCCTCCCCCAAGGCTCTCCACTCAGACCGGTGTTGTGCTTTTCGCATCCACATAAAACTCTATGAATGAATGTATGTTATCAACAAGTTTTTAGAGTTGCTCGTAATTCTGTAGCTCTGCCTACCCCATTCTGGGAATGAAGGCGTGAAGGTATGTATGTATGTATGCCGTGAATTTATTTTCGCTGGTTTGCTACGCTGCCGCTGTTAAATAGTTGTATATTTGTTAGAGTAAGTTTATTTTTACTGTCTATAAAATGCAAGCCGGCACAGACCCACCTGAAGGAAAGTGGTTACCGCCACCCATGTACATTAAAAAAGGTTGTTAGGTACATACTAAAAATTATGTTGCAGTTACAGATAAAATGTTAAAAACTTTAGGTAGTTGTCTGAAAATAAGCCTGTGTTATATATATTGTCATGTCTGTTTTAAAACTCGTGTAACAAAATGCAAAGCTCTTCTCAAAATCATCATCATCATCATCATCATCATCATCATCATGTCAGCAGAAAGACGTCCACTGCTGGACATAGGCCTCACCCAAGGCTCTCCTCTCAGACCGTTCTTGTGCTTTTCGCATCCACATAGTATAAAACAAAGTCGCTTTCTGCGTCTGTCTGTATATCCACTAATTCCTAAACCACGCAACAGATTTTAATGCTGTTTTCATCATTAGTTAGATCATTTTCCACGTAAGGTTTTTATGTATAATAAATTCTGATTTATGAACGGGTGTTACAGAAAACTCGTTTAATAAGGAGGGCAGCGATAGCATCGCTGGTTATCTATAATATTTTTATCGCGCTAGACCAACACCCACTCCAATAACACAAGCATCAGTTTTAACATTATACCCTCTTTTATCAATCGAATATGAATCTATTGTAAATGAAATAAAGTCCATTCTAGTTTGATCACGAATCATAAAACAAAAGCTATCCCAAAGCTCTAGATCTTTATTTCAATGGTCGTATTATGTACAGTCGACAACAAAAAGATGTATCAACTTTATCAACTTAATTTTATAGTAATAAGGTCCAAAATTGACCTCTCTTTGTACCTATATACATATACAACAGTACTATTTTTAGTACACGGAGCCTCAGGAGGTAACGGTATGTAAACCCTGTGATACCCAGTTTGTTGACCGTATTCTATGCTGGCCATGAACCGGGTCGGGCCCGGGTGTGACGCGTGACCGACCACAACCGGGTGCAATCGATACGGTAACCGGTCTGTTTCTGCTTGGTCGCCAGACTTGGAACCAATCCAATAGAGATTAAAGTTCGGAGAAGGTTCTAGTCACAATCATAAACAAGAGCGTTTTTTGAGCGATTAAGATTTCATTTGTTTTTGAAAATCATGGTAAATACAGATTTTCCAAATTCCAGCAATTCCAAAACTATAACTAAATTCAAAGTGAAATGTCGTATAAAATGAAATGTGGAATTATGGGAATTATCGCTTATTAGGCGGTATTGTTTATTTATAAATAATCAACACATTTTCTCGAGAAATACTCGTGTTTATTGGTTGGTTTAATAATTAATGAATATTAGTATGATTTTCGGATTGCTACCACTTAGGTACCTTTAAGAGATGAAGATTGGCAAATGATGATATCGAGAGTTTGTTTCTATAAAAATCGGCGTCTCATTTATTTAACATACACACAAGGCAAATGAAACTATTCATAGTAAAAGCATAGAATATCTATAGTAAAACATCTGTAGGTACTAAAACTAAAACAACATGGTTTATCATAAAATATTCCTCCCAGGAAGTAAATTCTAAAAACTATCCCGGCCCCTAACACTCGCAAACAACCCCAAACTGAACCTTCCTCAAAAGCCTCGGTTGGTAATTAGCAGTAATGGAGGACAAGACGGCGCACCGGAAGTGGCTGAAATACGCGGGAAACCCTCTTAGCTTCCGGCTCGGCAGGTGTCCGCTAGTGCTCTCAATTTTCCTTGTTTTTTTTTTTGGATTTTGGTGAAATATGGACGTTGAGATTTATTCTGTTGTTTGGTTTCACGTAGAGTTTCTCAAGAAATAACATATTTCAAGTTACACGCATTGGTAGATTAAAAGGAAGGTGAATTAATACAGCTTCTATTTGTTCGCTGTGATCTAAACATCCGATGCAATCAATTAGTTCATAGCATTTATTCATAAACAATACAAATATTGAGTTTGAAATGTGTAAGTACATAATTTTTTTTTCTTTCTTAAAACTAACTCTAGTCACACATGTCATAGGAAATACTACAACGGAGAAAAGAAACAGGCATAGGTACATGTTTAGTGCACTCTCTTATTAAAATATACAAATTAGTATTTTGTGTATCTCTAAATATCATCAATACTGTACAAGCATCCCCGTAACAAATAGTTTTTTAATTTTCTATGGAAGATGGATTTGTTCGTAATATTTTTTAGATCAGAAGGTAGCTTATTATATTGTTTCACTGCTTGATGACTAGCACAATGCACTGCAATCTTAAGCCTCGGACAGAAGTCGTATGTTTTGTTTTTTGTAGATACGTGTAAGTAGTCGTAAGTCTTGTTCTTCACAGGTCTCTCTTTGAATTGTTCTCGACATGTCCGTTCGGTTTCTTTCTTAACTTCCCTATCTTAGCGTTTGCCAACTGACTTAATGACGAATTTTAAAGTCCTGTACGTTAAGACATACTTTTTTTTAATACCTATGCATCATCGTGGGTTGCTACTTGACTAGGTAGAATCAAAATTTTAAAGAGCCTGTCCCGAGTTCTTACACAGATTATTTTAAAACAATAAATATTCTATCGTATTGTTATTAAGATCAATTCTAACTTGGCCGCCAATACTGTCAAGTACACAAGAGCTATCATAACGTCGATAATGCAATAACATGTCAAAAGTAACATAGTTTTACCGAGTAGAATGAAGCCTGACTTTGCTATTAAATAATCCAAACGGTCTTTTCGCTAAAGTGTAAACATTTAAAATCGTAATTTATGCCAGTCTCATCATTTCCTCCAATTAAACTACACCAGTAATGTGTGTAGCATTACTATTTATAATGGACAAACCAGGAGCGGAAGTGCCCGCTTCCCGTCGGGAGGGTTTTACTTATTTCCATTCGTTACAGGTGACGAGCACGGCCTGATTTGTGCGCGGGAAGCAGCGATTCTAGTTTACTTTTTACCATAAAATTTGTATTGAAATTGTAATAATTATTTACATACGCTAGGCGTACTTTTTCGAATCAAATCTGAGAAATACTGGAAAAGGGCCGAATCTTAAGTACCCGAAACCGACGTGCGTGCATGACTCGATGTATGAATGTTGAAGAAGCCAAAGGAAGTCAAGATCGTAGCAAGTGGAAAGAAGTGGTCTCTGCTTACCCCTCTGGGAAACAGGCGTGATTTAATGTATGTATTTATTGAGTAACATACTTTTAATATCTGTGTAAATTGCATTAGGGTTATGTATGAAATAGTAGACTAGATATATCAATACGCTTGGTTAACCAATTGTTATCTTTCATGGCTGACTGATTGATGGACTGACAGATAACTTAAAACCTAAAGTGTTGAAACTAGGGATTTGAAAGGGTCTAGCAGGCTAAGCTAAGTAGAATGGCCCCCACGAGGGATTGTGTTCTACTTTTAGGTGGAGTAGTGGCAGGATCTAAGAACACTGTATGCCTGATATCAGCCTCCGATCTTCTTTTGTTTCAGATTTATTCTTGAAAATGTTAAAAAGTCAAGGTAATTTTTAAACTGTAATTATAGCTAAACCTAGCCAGCGAGGGTAACCAAATAAAATCAGAATTGTGGAGGATATAATGGGGTTACTAATACATATTTTTACAGACCTTCATGTCCTTAAACTTAGATGAAAAAAAAAATGTTTTTTTTTTTCGATTAATTTTTTTGCCACTTCTCGCGGAGACACAACTACCAAAAAAATTACGTGACAAGCCACAATTGTCAACTACGTATACATTCAAAAACATTTTCAAATATCATGGTGCGTCATGACAACAAAAATAAATAAACGAACGTATATTTTGTCGGCAGCTGCAAATCAAATGTATTAGCTATGGTATTATTATTCTAAAGGTTTTTTTTTTTTTTTGACGTGACTTGTTGATGAAACAACACGTAATGCTGATAAATCTTCTTCATAGAAATGGTTGCCTATCAAGTGAGACCTACAACATCTGTTTCCATGTGAAATATAAATATCAGTAGTTTTGTAAACATTGCAGCGTGCCTCCAAAGGCACCCGATGAAGGTCTGAGCTACACTTACAAATAAAACAATATTTGTGTGTGGAAACTACTCGCTGCATTGATACTTCAAAACGTACTTCGTTCTCATTGGCGGTATCGAGAGGTCGCCAACACTCGTCGTCAATATCTCTACAAGAATTATTTGATTCATGACTGGATTCTTCTTCCAAATCCTCGGATACCCGTGAAAGTGACGAGCCTTTATATACTTTAACCCGACATTTACCACACAAAATATCGCCAGTCAAAATATTTTTATTTGTAGCACTAGAAAATAACAAAGCTTCGTCAACGTTCTGTATTACTTTTTTGTTGCCTTTCGTTTTGCGTAAACATCTATTACAACATTTACATCTGCTTTCAGACATTATTGCAAGAAACGACATAAAAAATAGCTAGAAACTGTGTAGTCGTAAATATATGACATATGTCATTGAATTATTTTATAATGAACGAAAGAGGATGTTATACCTACTTACATACTCATTTGCTATTACTACTCTATTAATATGACATGGTATAGTAAATATACGTTCGTTTATTTATTTTTGTTGACATGACGCACCATGATATTTGAATATGTTTTTGAATGTATACGTAGTTGACGATTGTGGCTTGTCACGTAATTTTTTTGGTAGTTGTGTCTCCACGAGAAGTGGCAAAAAAATTAATCGAAAAAAAAAACATTTTTTTTTTCATCTAAGTTTAAGGACATGAAGGTCTGTAAAAATATGTATTAGTAACCCCATTATATCCTCCACAATTCTGATTTTATTTGGTTACCCTCGCTGGCTATAATTACAGTTTAAAAATTACCTTGACTTTTTAACATTTTCGTGAATAAATCTGAAACAAAAGAAGATCGGAGACTGATATCAGGCATACAGTGTTCTTAGATCCTGCCACTACTCCACCTAAAAGTAGAACACAATCCCTCGTGGGGGCCATTCTTCTTAGCTTAGCCTGCTAGACCCTTTGGACAGAATATTTTTGGGTTCTTTCTAGTACCCTAAGAAAAGATTTTTCGAAAATCGACCCCCAACTGGAAATAAGGGGAGTAGTGGGACTATAAAAAGTTATGGAAAGGGTATGCTAAGATGGTTTGGTCATTTAGAAAGGATGGATGAAAGAAGACTTACGAAAGAGAGTGCGAGCGAGAGTGAGCGGAGATGTCGGTAGGGGACGTCCTAGACGGACGTACGGTGATCAGATTCGCGATGTACTGGATAAGGGCCAAATCAAAAGCACCCGAAACCGACGTACGTGCATGAAGAGATTGATGAATGTAGAGAAAGCGAGAGTTGTATGTTTGGACCTGTGCACCTGGCGTTGCATAGTCTTTGCCTATCCCATTGGGAGACAGGCGTGAAGGTATGTATGTATGTATGTATGTGTATGGAAAGTAATAATAATTATGTACTGAGCATAAAGCTATTGCAAGTCTTAGTATTATAATATTCATAAGTAGGTAATATGTTAATGAATGACTGACTGTTGAGTTTCTTGCTGCGTTTCTTCTCAGCAGTGGTCTCCTCTTGGGAAGAGCTGGTAGATTTTGACGTAAAAGTGTTGTACTTATCGAAAAAACATCTTTTATATTGAAAATATTTACTCGCTCTAGTCGGGAAGTGATTACTACGTTTTTTACCAAAGGCTTTTAACTTCCTATAACGACGCAGCGTTGACCTTCTTTCTTATTTGATCAGAATAACTAAGTCTAGATTTTCCTCTCGTTGTTTTTCCATTTTTTTTCCTGAGGAGAGCTCAACAAAAAAATGTCACGCTCCCCGGTCCGTGTGACAATACGATAACATGCCAAAAACATTACGGTTTACAATACAATACAATACAAATACTCTTTATTGAACACCAAAAAAAAAAAAAAAAATTAATTGAGCCCATGGGCTCCGATCTGCTACAAACTTTAAAAAAATTGAATTGACATCTGTCCCCTGTCACTGTCATTTAAAAAGGTCATCCATAATACTAATTCTAGTAAATGAATTTTAATACAGAAAGTGAAACAATCCTCAATTCAAATGAACCCAGAATCAAGGTCAGCGATCACCCCGCGCCATGCTCCGGCGCACACCCTCCACGTTCATAATTAACGAGCTTCACTTGTACAGACATACCGACACACATCCCGTGTATAGTGCTGGCATTTTTGTGTAGGGATTCGAAAAAAAAATATATATATATCAGGGGACAATCTCACACCAATTGACCTAGTCCCAAACTAAGCTCTAGGCTTGTAGGTACTATGGGTACTAGACAACGATATAAATACTTATATAGAAAAATACATACTTAAATACATAGAAAACATCCATGACTCAGGAACAAATATTGGCGCTCATCACACAATTATCTGCCCTTACCGGAATTTGAACCCAGGACCGCTCGCTTCGTAGGCAGGGTTACTACCAACTAGGCCAGCTAGGCGCCAAAAAATGCTTCACAAAAGGAAAATGGGGGTAAGACAATTGGTGAAATTACTAGCATAGAGGCATTCCATCTTGGTCTTCAGGGTTGGCAACGACCTGCAGTCTTAGACCGCTTCCTGACTTGGCAGTATGCTTGCATTGATTGGTGGATGCCACTAGTTGCCTAGCAACTCTTACCGATTCAGTGTTTTACTGCAAGCTTACCACCAAGTCAGGAAGCGGACTTAGGATTTCAGTCTGCAGATTACAAATGCATTGCCAACCTTGAGGGTTAAGATGGAACGCTTACTGTTCAAGTTCATGTACTCCAGACCTAGTTACATGGTTGCGTCTATATCGCGAGTGAAATGTGGATAAAACATCTGTCTCTCTCGTACTTATTGACGCGTCAGAAAGTGACGGATACCTTTTCCAAACTTAGTCACACGATAAACGCAACCATGGCCCCTGAGCCCCACATCAGGTGGCTTATATGCTCATTCGCCATGTCCATTTTTTATCTGTCCTTTATGAATTTCATGATCGCTGATTACCGCCTAATGTTGAGGTGCGTTTGAAATTTACGATACAGGATCAGAGCCATCAACGTTCTTTATATGGATCATTCTACCGGTCTGACTTAATACCTTTCAGCTGCAATTCTAACACTGCTTGGCGGTAGGTAAAAGGATAAGGCTGAAGCCAGACGAGCGTATTTTTTGAGTTGTGAGTCGCGTAATTTCTGCTCCTTCATTCATCATACTACTACTACTACTACGAAACTGAATGGAGGAGCAGAAATTACGCGACTCACAACTCAAAAAATACGCTCGTCTGGCTTCAGCCTTACGCGGTGCTAGCGACCTGGACGGATCTGCGGATGTGCGCGCACGAGGTTACAAAAGCGAGAAAGCATTACAATTAAAACAAGCTTTAAAAAACCCGACTGTAGTTGCTTAGCAACTTTGAATCGTTATAAATCCTAAATGATTAATCAAAATGAAAAATGATGAAAAGAACTTAAAGATGATTTTTAAATACCTATTCAATGATTTTCTTATATACAATATGGCCTCAAGTGGCAGCTATATTGAATTTTAATTACTATTATATATTTAATGACGCTCACAAGATTAAGACAAATCGATTGAGATAAGAATAATAAAAATCGGTGCTTGCCTTTAGTTTCTAGAGCACCACAAAGAAATAAACACAATACCTCTTTAGCAGTCGAGTAAATATAGTACATTACTACAGATGCCGGGAAGTAGGTGGTTGCAGGCCGAGTTCATATAGACGGCCGAGCGAAGCGAGGTCGGATAGTTACGAGGCTGGCAACCCCTTTTCACGGCGAGGTATGTATAGTGTTTTTCTCAAACATAAATGCAATGAAATAAAAAAAAACATCACTCAAAAAACATTTGTGTAATAGGAATTAACGCGGATATTCTTGGTCCGAACCACACAGATACAAAAAAAAACGATTTTCAGCTATTCAGCCTGTTCATAAAACCAGCTGTCATGGCAATATTAAAATTTAAAAAAAATTACTTCCCGGCCTAGGCCTTCAATTTTGTATGAAATTCCTTTACAGTTCTCTCGAGTTGTTCCGTCGGGAACGTGGCACTTTGAAGCCTAAAATAACTAACATAACGCCGACATTACATAGCATGTTTGAGAAAAAGACATTCCTGTATCATCAGGAATAAAAAGCTGATAATAAACGATCAAGAACATTTGCATGGGAAATATCATCCGCATTTCCCATTGACGGCACCAATGATGGACACTTTTAGCTGACAGGCACCAGTAATGGACACTTCACTCTTAATTCAAATTTCATACGGTCCTAAATTGATTGTTGCAAAACAAATGAATAACCCTTATCCTCTGTAAAATAAGAATCAAGTGTCCATTAGTGGTGCCTCGTCCATTACTGGTTCCATCACCTACTGGGCTCTATTTTTTTTTCAACTCTAGATTCCTTGCTTTATTAGGCTACCCACGAGTCTATTGTCACATCAAGCTCAGTTAACATACCTATAGTGCTACCTTACACCTTAGTTTTTAGTAAATAGTGTTTCTACACGACTTGATTATCCCAGTAAATTACCTACTAAAACCTAGCCTAGAGTCTACGTAGACCAGACAACAAAATGATGAGAATACAAAAATTGCTGTAGAGAACCCTAAGTTCCCTAGTCACCTTTTACACAATATGATAATAGCATGAGACAGTAATATCCTGCTATTAATCAGACGCATAAAAACCGTCGCGCTGGGTGCGCCCGCGCGCGTCGGCCTTGATCCCTGGGAAGCTCGGGATAGATCATTGTTAAAAAGCTTCGTATGTGGAGCTTTGTGGATGTTTCTATTATTTAGTGATTAGAAATTAAAATATTTAAGTATGTTTATATATTAATATATTTATGTCATGGATGTTTTCTATGTATTTAAGTATATAATTTCTCTATATAAGTATTTATACCGTTGTCTAGTACTCTTAGTACAAGCCTAGAGCTTAATTTGGGACTAGGTCAATTGGTGTGACATTGTTCCCTGATATTTATTTATCAGCCTTTTAAAAAAGAGGGGCGTATTTGTGTATGTAAGTGCCCCTTGGGAGACTGGGGTTTACGTCGTTTTATCTTCAAAAGAGTTATATTGTGAGTACTAGCATTTTTGGCATTTCTGCGACTATTTCACCAGATTCTCGAATATAATGCATTATTAATCAAATGATTAAAGTCATGCCATCTATTGCCACTAACTAGAGATTGCTTCTAATTTTGTCTAAGTACAAGTAACAAAAAAAATAAAAAATGTCAAGATCGTAGCAAGTGGAAAGAAGTGGTCTCTGCCTACGCCTCTGGGAAACAGGCGTGATTTAATGTATGTATGTAAATATAAAAGTATAGGGTCAATTAACATATAAGTACCACAGCCTTTTTTAACACAATATAACACCTTGTATTATTCAAAATATCCACGTTTTCCTGTAGTTTTGAAAACAATGTTACATAGCGCGCAGACCAACGTCCGAGGAGGAAGTCGTATTACCATACGCGACCGGATGCGCGCCCGCCGCCATTGTCCGCCATCTTGTTTTCGTTTAGGAATAAAGCTTTCGAGGTTTTATTGTTTTTTTTGTGTTGGATAATATAAGCGTTTTTGTTTGTAGTAAAAGGTACTAGGAAAGTTATTGCACTTTGACTGAGTCGGCTCTGCAAAAATGGTACCTACCCGTGGTTAGGAATGCAGAAAGAGGAGCCTCTGCACGATACCTGCCGTGTCGTGAAGAACTGCTCTCTGTATCTGGCCCTTGATCCAGCCAATCTAACAAGACTCTTATGGTGTTGGTTTAGATTATTTGCTATGACACCGTTCGCCGAGACAACTTTCAGGACAAATGATCGTCGAGTCAACGGTCCACTCGTGAGCCAATCAATTCAGTCAATTTAAATATTATGACATTTATGACCATACACAGAATTGACAGGGGCAAATTATACCAGTGTTAGTGATTCATTAATAAATATCTACTAAATTTATCGACCACTTTTTTCGTGACATATGAATCTTGCATTTCTTGCAAAAGTAAGTCGTAACTTTATCTATGATAAACGATCTTTTTCCTTTCGAGGCATTATTAAACGACTTAAAAAACAAAAAGGTTTTAATTCGTCGGAATGATAAAGAATATTGCTGTGCTGAATGAATTTGTTATTCTATGGTTGTCAAAAGTAACTCGAATCCAGGGTCAATGTCAGATACCGGTTCTTTATAGTTGGGATAAGTAAAGATAAAAGAGGTTTGCACATAATTAAAGGGTATTCAAACTTGGCCATTACTTATGGTAATGATGGGTGATTAAAAATATTTTTTATCGATGTCGATAAATTTAGTCGACTGACTGTTGAGTTTCTTGCGGCGCTTCTTCTCAGCAGTGGTCTCTTGTGAAGCGCTGGTAGATTTTTGACGTGTAAAAGTGCCCGTGCGGCCTACTTACTGAATAAACATCTTTTATCTTTTATCTTTTTTTATGACATTTAGTGAATCACTAGCACTGGTACATTTTTGCCCTCGTTAATCTGGTGTATGAATATGACTGGACATTCAGAGAAATTGACATTCCAGAAAGTAGACATTCAAGGAAATCGACGTTCCAGGAAAATTTCATTCGAGGAAATGGACCATGGAATCCACAATAATATTTTTATTCAAAAGCATATCATACTATGTTAGTTCATCTTGCCATTTCAGAATAAGTCTTATCGTAAACACTTCAACTCAGTGGGAGCTTATTTATAATTGCCTTCCTTTCAACTTAGTTCTTTTTTATCGTTTCCAAGAAACCCACCATGGAGTGTAATTGGCAGAGCCTTGACTTTGTTGTCTGGCATAACAACATAGATGTGTGTATGTATAGCCTCTTAGACTTATTGAGTCATCCGTCTGTTAAACTCATGGAGTTAGGAAGCGAGAACGTAGGCCACCAGGTGGTAATTAAGATATGTGACCCATAGACATTTTCATTCACAAAACTACAATGTTAATACCACAAAAACGGTTTCGTTCACAGGTTAACTGGAAGAGATCCCTTCAAAGGATACGTTCGATTTTTTAAATAAAATAAAGTATTTTAATCAATGTTGAAGAAGCGAAATAAATTTGTTAAGATCGTAGCAAGTCTCTGCCTACCCCTCTGAGAAACAGGCGTGATTTAATGTATGTATGTATAAAGTATTTTACATTACTAAATGAAGTTATTATTTAAATACATCAAACGTTAGTTTACTCAAATTGTACTTAGGTAATTAGAATAAATACTTATTTCCTACCTATAGGATGGCTACGAATAAAGTAATCAATGCTGACAACCTCGTTCAATCAACATGAAAATTACGGATTTACACGTAGTTATGATGAATATAATTTTAAGCGCTCTTTACATAACATGCAAAAGTCAAACAAGACCTGAACCAACCGCGCAACCAACCTGTTAGTTACCAAACAGAACCACCTTTCTAAATCTTTACAATTAGCTCCCAAACTTGTTTCAAAACACAGATCAAGATATGCCCACGCGCACGCTGACCGACCAATCACAGCACAGCATTCCAAGTGTGCACGGAACGTCCGCGTTCTACACAGGGTATATAGCATGCTTGTGTGCGTGGTGATATATGAGACGATTAACTTACATGTGTGTCGTATTACACCACGTTCCAATTGCGCTTCGAATTTTGAATTTAAACGATTCTGCGTTCTATTCCGTTGCGTTTAAACGTTGTAGTATTTTGAAATGTGAACCGTAAAGTTTGTAGTGTTGATGTCATTCACTTCTATTGTAGGTGCGGCGTCTTGTGTCATCGTGTGTGTATGTGTGTATGTACGCTATTGTGTTGGGTGTAGGTATAATTTGTGATATATGGCCGTTGAGTCACTGCTTACGTCGCAGAGTATTCGTTGGTCGTTAGGCTTGTTGCTTCCTTAATCAAAATTTAAGTGATGTTGCGGTAGACAGGAAATTTAGGTATTGTTAGAAACATTGCTATAAGGCTGGTACTATGTGAGGCATTATGACATTTTAGCCAATAGGTAGTCGAGTGTTATGACTTCTGGCTGAAAGATTTCGTGTTCCAGCGGTTTCGGGGCATCCTACCAGCAGCTACCACGATGCCTACTTTGGCAAATCCGGATCACGCTGTGTTTTCTCCTCTCCGTGTTAGTTCAAGGTTTTTTTTAAATATACCTATCATTGGACCTGTGGTCACCGGGTTAGAATAGTGCCACTCCATGTCTTCTCGTGGATGTCGTATGAGGCGACTAAGGGAATAATAAAGGCTTCTAGTACTCTTAGGCGATGGGCTTGCAACCTGTCACTAATACACTGTTAAACATCTTAGCCTGATTGTGCAAAACGTGGTTACAGAATTATCAACAACTTATTTAAGAGTGCTTGGTAATTCTGTAGCTCTGCCTACCTCACTCGGGAATGAAGGCGTGAGTTTATGTATGTATGTATGTACCTATCATTGAGAAGGCAAACAAGCACACAGACCACCTGATGGTAAGTGAAACTGTGACCCATAGACATTCGGATTCACAAGACCGCAATCCTACGACTGCAAATGCACTGCCAACCCTGAGGACTAAGATGGAATGCCTCTATGCTAGTCATTTCACCGGCTGTCTTATCCCCAAACCGGAACACAACAATGCGAACACTGCTGCTTGGCGGTAGGTTAATGGATAAGATGGTGGTACCAACCCGGACGGACCATGCACAAGGTCCTCCCACAAGTAAAATTGTCAATAATGGCAGCCAAGTAAAGACGATACGATAGCAATATGGCAAAGTAAAATAAGCGGCTCTGCTCTTTTCGGCAAAACGATATTGCTTTTGACATCTCATCGTTTTTTTTTTTTTTGTTTTGCCCCCGCGGCGACTTGAACAGCTACTACCGCAGGGATATGGCGTTTCCACGTGAAGTGATTTCGCCAGTGTCAAGGTATATATGAGTATAAATCAATATAGCAATAAAACACAATCCAATCTTCTCTAGGAAGATTGGGGGCAACGTTGTACGGTGATTTGTAGGTCAGAGGTCAAGATAGTTTTAACCTCTGCACCACTGCGAGTCCACTTGAAACGAGAAGAAAGATGCCAGATACACGAAATAAGTCCAAGTCTTCAATCACTGTGCGACACAAAGGCATAAAAAGTACAAATCACTATCAGAAAAGAACTTTGAACACCTAATTACCCAAAACTTAAAGTCTAAAACAAATTACACGTCCGCCATCTTTTAACGTTGCAAATGGCCCCCATCTCATCGTTCCTTGTTGTTTTTATCCCATCCGCCATTACTGTCAAGTAAATAAGAGTTATCATAAGGTTGACAATAGGCAGGATAACATGTCAAAAGAAATATTGGTGAATTTTACACAAAATGAACATCAAATTAGTTATGCCTGAGGAAAGTTGGCAAGTCTTAACAACTTGGTATTTCGCAAATGTAAACCTTTATGTATGTTTCTGGTACCAGAGTCACATAAACCATTGAGGTCATGTTTTATAGTTTTTGTCGTCCATTGTTATGCGGTGTTTTATGGACGCAAATGACGTCTGAACACTGTCATTACATGTTAATAATGATCGTGCTGTCATCTTCCTGAATATGACCAGTCCTGGTGAGTAATTTTATCCGGTCGCAAATTAGACTTGTTAGGAAATATAGATGTGAATAGGTAACACAGACATAACCTACCCTATACCAACAGGGGAGTTGTCCAAATAGGTCAGTATGAGGAATTGGAAGACTTCCTATAAGAGCTAGCTTAGGTTAGCTACAAATAAAAAGATTTGCAAAAGAAGAGAAGGGTTAGTAAAGGAACCAAATTCTCGATTTTGGAACGTAGAATTGGATTAAGAGATTAAAAAAAAACATACGTACCTAAGTACTAACTAACAGGAAATCGGACCTTACTTACACTATCAATTATAGCAGAAAAAATCGGTTATAACCTATAGGTAAATCTGATTTGTTAAATCTGTAAATGTACCTAGTTATTCCAAAATTTACGCCTTGGCTGGTAACAATAAAATAGGTACCCTAGCTCTTATTGTATTTTTTTTTATTCCCTAAAATAATTAGGTACATGGTATATAAAGTAAAACGTCAACCTTTATACTTAAACCCTAACTCAGAAATAACGATTTACCGTTTCATTTTGATTTCCGAATCTGACTTCCGACCGTTTGATTGTCAAAAATAGATACCTACGAAGTTCGTATAGGTATCTATTGATCTTGCTCTCTCACTTAGGTTTAGTGTCCATTCATTAGCTAATTGAAAAACCAAGTTAAATACGAACTTTTCCGACCAAATACGATGCTAAAATTATTAGAATTATTTACTATTTTTGGGGTCCTATTCTCCTCGATAAAACTATGTTGCTTTCGAAATCTTATCGTTTTGTCAACGTTATGATTTTTAGGTACTTGACGATAATGGCGGCCGGATTAAATACAAAAATATGTCAAAAGCAATAAGGTTTTATTACGTTTAACACTAAGAGCCCTGTGCCTATAATCTAAGCACTAACACTGGTCAGAAAGTGACAGAGGTTTTGGTCACGATTATCCTCATTGATAAACACGACACGGTCCCCAGATATATCTACAAACCGCATTCGTTGCCAGACTTTTATCCAGCGCTTTTATTCTACTATTGGTTAAAGATACACCCATATTCTGCCGTGATTCTTAAAAAGGCAGTCATCTGACAATTTACCAAAAATGAGTTATGTATATGGTCGTGATCAGGAAAAAAAGACGCATCGACCTATCAAACCCGTTTTTCTCTATCGCATTTAGTTTTCGAGATATTTTTTCTATGAAAGGCAGTCTAGTGGTCGAGAACCATTGCCTAATTCATTAAAAAGCAGTCATCTCACATTCATCCATAAAAAAGCAGCTTAAGTACCTTGACTGCAAAATATTCTGGAAAATTTTATGCAAAAAATTATTTAAAAGACAGTTTTGTACCAAACTGTCTTTCGCTAATTATTTTTATATAGACAGCTGTACAATTAATTCATTAAAAAGCCGCTTTTGAACAAAAATTATTTAAAAGGCAGTCATGTGACGTTGGCTGCCTTCTTAATAATTTTTTGGTACGTAATAATTACTTCTATGCTTCACAGAAAGCAGTTTGCTTTCCTTAAAAAATTATTCGTTACAATTTTTTCGACTTCATCGGATACTAAAAGGCAGTTTTCTCGCAATAATTCATTTAAAGGCAGCCATCTTTGGTCGCGCCATTACAATTTTTGCGCAAATTTAAACTCTTTGACGTCAAAAATCAGTGCGCTGTGCGCCGCGCCGCCGGACGCGAACGACAGCGGACGTCGAGCTAGAGCCGGTAGAGCCGGGGTTCGCGCCAAAATCGCGTGAGCGCGAACGTTCTAGGTAAGTAATAGTGGTCTCAGACAGAAATACGTGTGCGGAAGGTATTGATGTTAATAATATTTCTAATTTTTTACAGTAAAAGTATCCATCGAGTGCGCCCCTACCTACTAACTACTTATACATATGTATAGCTGAGTTATTTACTTCGTCGAGTAGTGAATGTGTATACGCAGTGCTGCTGTCGTCATGAATTATTAATGTAAGTATATTATATAATCTTAGTAGAGATTTTATTACCTGGTAGTTATCCACTTTAGAGTTTATCTTATAATATGTACACAATGCAATTGTTTTCTTTTATTGAAGGCTAAAGCTAATAACAAATCATAGCACGTAACAACAAATGCAAACAAATAGCTACTTGTAGAAGACGGTAGCTATTTGTTAGCATTTTTTGGTACTTGCTATGACTTTTAGTAACGGTAGCCTTCAACAAAAGAGAAAAATTGCACCAGGTTATAAAATGTCTACGATACAATAGGGTTTTTGGTTTTTACGCTGTAATAAAATAGAATAAAATATTATTTTTTACATCCACAGATAACCAAGAACATGTCGAGGTCTAAAAAATTGTTGGAGTTGTGTAATGGAGGAGGAAGCTGTGTATCAGAGAAACGGGAATCTATCGAAACCTACATGGACGGTCGATCTAATTTATTATCAGCGAAAAATATGTTTGCGCACGAATTTGGGGTACCTATAGACAAAATAAGCCACCAAGCCAAGACGTCGATGAATCCACAGCACCAAACAAGTCCAAAGAACCTGGAATATGGAATCAATTTCAAACCCCAGGGCATACATCAATAAAATGACGAAAGTCAGTTTTCAAAGAGGGTCATGTGACCTTTTTTATGAAAATGACTATAATGGCCAAGAAATTTCAATGTGCTTTTTGAAAGACAATTATCGTAAAAATCCAACTGCCACGGTTTTGTCGCCTCGTGAAACCCCAAAAGGCATTTCGAAAGAAAAAAAAGAAAATATTATTTCTAAGCTTGCCCCCATAATGCCACCACATAAATTAATATTATGGAAGAATTTACCCATATCAGTAGATGCTGATATTTAAAAAACTTTTTAAGTACCTACTTACATTTACTGACTAGGATTATTTAAAACTTCCTGTTGTGTGCCATAAAAACGAATAGTTTATAATAATATACTCCTAGCTGTACGGAAACTGATGATCTCAACTTTAAGTGCCTTTTAATTTTGTTTAGGATAAACTAAGTTTCTAGTTTTTAAGTAAATAGAAGTGTTTTAACAATAGCGGCCTTTACACGGTAAAGTTCGGACTGCGGGAAACGCCACGCGCCGCTCCGATCTTCGTTCCGAACCGTACGTTTTGTCTATTTTACTATTGCAGTTGCATTTACACGTACGGTTCGGAGCGAAGATTGGAACAACGCGTGGCGTTTCCCGCGGTCCGAACTTTACTTGTGCAGGCCGCTAATGATCAAGTAATCTGAATCACCAGCAACAACAATACAATAACAAATACATTACAAATAGGTTTTTGTTGATATTTTCATTTTATTGTAGCTACAGGGTTTATTTTAAAAATACATTTTAATATCTTTAGTGACTCAGTTTACTTGATTCGAAATATACCGGCCGACTAAACTAAGTATCACACTCTGTTAGAGATTTATCCTAAAAGTGTGCTACTTAGTTTTGCGGGCCAGTATATTTTAGAGTTCTAGGTAAATCTAGGCTGTGACTCTATAGACTGATAGGTATTAAAGTTAACTTTAAGTGGGAGATACAATCTCTGCCTATTGATTTTAATAAAAGTTTGATTTTATTCTTATTGTATTCGTTTTTTATTTCATTTGAATTCACTTGACTGCTGTTATCCAAGTTTTATAAAAAAGAAAACTTAGAAGAACATTTCCTAAAAAGCAGTGAATTGCATTCGAGAATTTTAGACTGCCTTTTAGTGAATTACTCAATATATATAGTTTAACCAATGTCCGCTTGAAAAAAGTAGTTTGGTGTAATAATTTACTTAAAGGCAGTCACTGGACTTTCACGTCTATGTTAATAATTACTCTAAAAGGTTTTTTGGTTTCGAAACTTTTTAAAAAGGCAGCCTTACTAAAAAACTGCCTTTTAAAAAATTATGAGCAAATAATTTAAAGGCCTGATAATTTTCAAAAATAAATTGTTAGTAATAATCCACTAAAAGGCAGCCTGGGGACTGTTGCTGCCTTTAAGTGGATTATTATAAATAGTAAACAAAAACACTTAATTCATTTCACGATTATTTCTTAATTTTATATAATTAAATAAGTAAAAAAAAATTAAAAAAAAATTAAAAAATAAGGAACTGGTACCCTTCTACCATGAAAAACCATCAATACGTCATATTTTATTACACAACCTGATTAAACAGAAAAAGTCGAAATGAAGGCTGCTTTCGCGTTTTTCTCAAAAGTCAGTGCTGTCAGAAGACTGCCTTTTAAAAAATGACGGCAGTATTGTCAACCAGACAATATGGGTTTAGCTTCAGAGTCATCATGTCAATAAGAAGAAAGCCAACGCGCAAACAAGCCCTGTGATGTCAAGTGTGATCTGAGAGTCATAGACCTTTATATTCTCAAGACTGCAATCCGTTGCCAACCTTGAGGACCAAGATGGAATGTTTCTATGCTAGTCATTTCACCGGTTGTCTTATCCCCACACCAGAATGGGCACATCTGCTTGGCGGTAAGTTGAAAGATAAACTGTTAGCGATCCGTATGGACCCTGTACAAGGTCCTATGACAGCTAAGACCTTTACCTTATGTTTTTAGATTCAGGTAAAGGAATAAAAAGTATAGGTATCTGCTAAAAATACGTATTACAGACGATTTATTGCCTAAAGTCTATAGAGAAATCCCGTCGTGGTTTAATGTTGAAAGATTACCTAATCAGTCATTTCGATAATGACTCAGGTTTTAGTTACTTAAAAAAAAGAAGGGAAAATAGGTACGCAAGTAGGGAGCTAAAATTAAACCTTTTTGTTTATAGTGTTATAGATTTATAGCGTAAATACAGTAGGGAGAAATCTAAATAGCTAAAGATAACGACTACATAAAGTTTACACACTGCCGCACAAATTCTCTCCATCGACACATGTCAGAGACCACGGCTGAGCCCATACAGCCTCCCAATTAAAACGCATGCCCGCAAATTGGAACGCACCCACTCACACAAGTAAACCACGCCCCGCCCTTGCACCGGCCGGCCAATCAGAGCGCGCCGCTCGCCCTCCCGCGCGTTTGGAGCTTTCCCATTGGCAGTGGAATAACGATTTCGAATTTGGAGGGAATTTTTTGGGTGTTTTATGAAATCTCGGGGTATCGCAGATGTGGCGGTTACGAGGTATTTTATAGAGACATCATTGTGGTTTTATGTTTTTGTCGCCGGTTATGATAATCTCGTTATGGAGAGCTCGTTTGTTTTTGCACAATGATATTTTTGGGATTTATTCGCTTAAATATATGGCGGTTTTGTAAGATGGCTTCCGTGTGTGATATGAATTGGTTTTGGGGGAAAAGGGATAAGAAGATATGCACGTTATTATGCTGTTAGAAAGGCATTATATCTACATTATATTATGTAGGTAGCGACTGTTTTAAACAAAAGAACTAAAGTTAAGATTGACATTTTCCTTTTAAGATAAGCACAGATTGATTACTTATCTATGCCACGTTAAAGAAAAAAAAACATGGGTTTGAATATTTAATAATGTATTGCGCCATCTGTCGTTATAAAATACACGTTGAATAAATGTAGCAAACGTGTACCTACCTACATAAACAGAGAACATGACATAAGTACCTACTAAAACATGTTATCAAGAAGGCTTCTTTTATCTTTTACTCCTTGTTAGACCACGACCGTGCCCAAACTGCCTAAGCAAGTTTCCTTAGGTAAATTTAAAAATCGAACTGTGTGGGTAAATAAATGGCGTTTTGCCTTTGATTTTCTTCAATGCAAAATGGGGAAACGTAACTTAGATCTATTATTTTCATAGACGAACAAATGAAAATCATTATAGTTCCGTCTTTTTCATTACAAATGGGATGGAATGGATGGCTAGCAAATAGAACCGAGCTTTGTATAGAAAGAGCGACCGTAAGAAATAAAGTCAGGTCGTATGCGGGACTTATAAAGATGACGATCGTCAAATGCTGCTTTTCTAGCTCTATTCAACGTATTGGCACTAATGCACTGCTTACATTAATTTGTTTCAAGACTAAGTTTACAGTATTCCGTGGTATTTGCCTAAGTAACAAAAATGCTTATAGGCATGGTGTATAAATAACCAATGTTGTTGCAACTAACTGAGCGAGTAGGTATAAAGTTAGCTAAATACTCATCTGTTAGTATATAAGAACAAGAGATTTTAGTAGATAAAATTCTTCCATGACGCTGACGGCTGACAGCAACGTATAACGTAAAACACCGAACATATAGTGACTTCAAATTTGGAGATAATATTTCTTGAGTACCCTAGGGGTGTACTTAGAAAGGTTTTCCGTAAATCAACCCCCAACGGGAAGAAATATGATAAGTAGGGGTGCAATCTGGTTCAGAATAAAATAAACGCACCACAAACTTCGAAGAGGCAAACTCAGTCAGATTTGTAATTGGCAAGAAGAAAGCCAATCCCACATTAGGTACCATCAAGTGGTACCCAAGTTTAGTGGGATCTTAGACTCATAGACATTTCCTTATTTAGGAGACTGAAAAAAAAAGGTCGCTTCTAACAAGCTTGTGATTGTTGTACATAGGAGTCTTGATTACATACGAGCCTAACAAGACATTAAACACATCAACTAAGATGTTAGGTACTCTAATCGCTAAAGAACTTGCTGTTTTAACAAGCAGTTTTGTTTGATATAGGTACCTAACTTGTATCATAAATTCTGTATAAATTTTATGTCAATTAAGAGTGAGCCTGTCTTGGTAGGCTCACATTTTTTCGAGTAACCTCACTACCATCTCAAGCCTGTAATCATAAGACCCTACCAACCTAAGACTCAAAATTCAAAATTCAAAATAATTATTCAGTAAATTGGCCACATGAGGGCTCTTTTACACGTCGGTAATATGGAGTGAATCTACCTACTAGCGCTTCGGACAAGACCATCATTGTGGAGAAGCGCCGCAAGAAACTCCAGCAGGAGGTAATTTTTTCAATAATTAAATACAGAGATAAGTACTTAGTTTTTTTTTATGTCATAGAGAAGGCAAACGAGCACACAGACCACCTGATGGTAAGTAAAACTGTGACCCATAGACAGTCGCATTCACAAGACCGCAATCCTAAGACTGCAAATGCACTGCCAACCCTTAAGACTAAGCTGGAATGCCGCTTTGCTAGTCATTTCACCGGCTGTCTTATCCCCAAACCGGAACACAACAATGTGAACACTGCTGCTTGGCGGTCGGTTAATGGTTAAGATGGTGGTACCAATCTGGACGGGCCCTGCACAAGGTCCTCTCACAATGCCTTTATGTTAGTTTATAGCTGCCGAAGCTGCTGCATGGCGGTAGCTTTGAAGGATACGATGGTGACCGTGATCCTTACAGACGCAGCGCATGGTAGGTACCTACCACCACTATAATCCACAAAAGAAACACTTACATGTGTAATATTCCATCATATTCTGGTTGTATCGGTAAGCGGCGGACAGATCCACACCTGCGCCGGCCCTCAGCCCGAAAAGGGCCGCGAATGTGGCCTTGCTCTGACCCTCCAGCTTGACTTTTTACCGCACTCGCTCACTCAAACTCAACTGACTCAACTTCAACATCTAGTCTAAGTCACTCTTAGTCACTCAACTTTAATCACTACACTCATTTGTTATTTTAATTCCACTTAAAAGGTTGAATTGTCATTTTTAATGTTGCACTTTTCATTTTTTTGGACTATTTTGAAGAGCTTTTTCTTTGCCTGCGTGAAAATAGATTATGTTTCTTACTACGCACGGACGAAATTTAGTTTTTTTTAAAATTTAAACACTAATTATAAACTGGTGTATTTCATTTTTGCTGAACTGTTTTGTGCGTGAAAATGCGATTATTTTTGGAGTATGAGCACTAACTAAATACTGGTATAATCCAAGAGCTTTTAAAAGCTGCACGGCCAACGAAACACTGAAACAAATCCGCAGCTTCCACCAAAAAAAATCTGCGTAAAAAATCACAACGACTGCTTATCGATCCGATCGGGTAGTTTCAATGCCCTAATGATTTCAAAAAAAATGCCGTATACCGTGAAAAACTATCTTAGCATCGATTGGTTGTAACAATACCGATTCGTTTGGTGTAATTTCGCTGGACGATTTTCCGGTGTTTGAACACCGAATTTCGGTGGACTGGAGGCAGGTGTATTCCTTTTCTCACGACGGTGTTTATGGTCAAATGGTTTTTATCAGGAAGTTAGGTTATGTCGTTTAGCTTTGCTCGTTTTGAGGCGGATTAATTGCTTATAACGGTTGGGTAACGGTTAGAACTCGAGCAGAAATTATTGTAATTTTATTTTAATTATTTCAAACCTAATCATTAACACAGATTTTAAGATAACTTTTGTGAAACTATTAGGTAGTTTCATGTTGCACAGAGGTTTTCAAAGATTTTTATAAATAGAGAGAGGCCTATTTTCAAACTTGTATACTGTTCTGTTTATCGTTTATAACGAGCACTGTTGTTTTTAAAAAAGGTACCTACTTTAAAGGATCACTTCACTGTCACTTTACGTTTTTGCACATTTAAACCCAAGTACCTACTTAAGCCACTTTAATTGCTCTCTCATTATGAAATACGTCTTAATCCAATGCTGGACAGTTAGCTACAGATGGCTTAGTCTGATTTTGAGGTATATTTTACGCTTGCTGCGCGGGAGTCGATGGATTGTGACAAGGGGATCAGTTTTCAGAGTTAGCGGCCGTGGGAGTTGTTTTTGCGGCCATTTTTAATTACGAAATGTTGGTGTGATGTTTCGTCAATTTATTGATTATTGATTACATGGAGAATGTTTTATGTAGGTACCTCATAAATATTGTTATTTTAAGATATGGGTGGGATTTTGGTAAATGTTCAATATAATTATTGAATGAATAAAGGGATTGCAGTACCCAGGTATATAACTACCTACGCTTTGGATTGAAAATTTTAACTATGTTTAAAAGAAAGATTCTCTGAAAATGACAGTATGCCTAGCTAAGATGCGAAGGCTGCTAACAATTTTGTTTTCTATTGCAATATCGACTCGAGTTGACATACCTAATTGCTTTTAGATTCATTCTTGGTTAGGTCTTGTAAATCGAAATACCTATACCTAATCCTAGCCTTTTCGTTCTTTGCTTTAAAAAAAGTGTTTTTAAGGATCTCATTGCCAAAGCAATCTTGGTTTCATGTGTTTTTAAAAGTCCTGAAGGTATAATACAATTGTAGCAAAAAAAAAAGTTTTGCGAAATGAGTATGTCTTGTTACTGAATTTAGTAAATCTATATATTTTACTTAGTATATATTACTATTTTTAATACACTTTATTTATTTATCTTATTGCATAGTTTTAATGAAATATAGTTTGTACAGTTCACACGGCTCAGTTTTGACACCTGATACTCAGGGTTCGATTCAGACGGGTATCAGACTTACATGCAAGATTATTTTACATGACAAACACACATACACATTACACATACACGTCTTACTATTACTACTAAAGGTACATTATAAACTGGTTTTTTTTCTTGAGATTTTATTCGTCCTATCCAGTTATAGTAAGATCTTAATTATTGGTTAATAATACACAAGCTTTTACCCGCTTCGTCTGGTTTTTTAGATAATTTTCAACACAACATTTTTTTCATAGTAGCGAATTTTCTTATTCGCTTTTCTTCGTGTAGCATTTTTCGTATGCTTTATGAAAATATGATATGTGAAAATGTATTACTAATAAAAAATGTATACTATAAAAGAGAACTTTTTAATTTAAAATTTACTTGATTATTTGGGGTATGAGTTGACATTATATTTATCAGTTACTTCGTTTTTTTTAGGTATTTAAATTTAATGATGATTAGGCCCATTTGATTGTTGGATCAGTAGTTAACTCAACTAATTGTTAAAATTCGAAAATTTGACACATCTCTCTGACATTTAACCATTAGTTACGGTTTTCAACGATTCACGATTCAGTGTAAATTTTTCATACACAAGTTTGAAAAAGGAACGAGTTAGCCATCACTAAAAGATGGCGGCAATGTGTACCTAATTAATTTCAGAAGCAGCAGTTTAATTAGCGCTTTTTTTAGGGACCAATATTTTGAAAAGGTTCTGATTATATTATTTGAACTCTGGAAAATGGTTCTACTGATAGAATGCTACGTTATTTTTAATTTACATTGTGTACTTGCTACGCGTGCTACGCTTGCTACGCGTGTAACGTAGTTTCCAATCAAAGTTGCCAATCCAAAAAAAACGCTTTTTTTTTTTTTTTTTTTCAACACCACTTCACTAACACTGGCACTCACTCTTCAAAACTCACTTATAACCAGTCTTTTACACTTATAAGATAGCTTATGAGCAGTCCCATAAGATCGGCGCGTCTCGCTCGATCGCTCTCAGGCGCCAAAATACTCCACTCTAGAGGAGCACGTGGCGACACGGACATGCGCAGTTCGGATATACACCCCGGGGATAGCGGGATAGCCGGAGGAGGAGAAGAGGGTGCGGTTAGAGTTTAGTTTTTATTAAAAAATGAATTTATATGACGCTGTTAGATAGTAAACCTGCTTTTATAGGAATTTTTAGTAGTCAATATAATTGTGTGGGAATTTTAATGAATGAATGAATTAATATATTTATTTGCTTGTAATTTTTGGGTGCATAAATTGGATAGTAATGGTCGTAGATTAAGCGTGCAAATATTCCCTAGTACAAAATAAAATAACACTAGACAATATTTAAGTTAACAGGCATTGGCAAATTCCTTACAATTATTACAATGTATGGAGCTTGCTTTTAAATAAGTTTTCAGTAAGTTTACGCAAGTGGTCTGGCAGAGCATTATGAACTTTGACAGCTATGCAATATGATTTTTTATATGTGACAGACAAGTTGTATGCAGGTCATTTTATTTTGTTACTTGGCCTCTCACGGAGTTGCTGCTTTGAGGTAATTTAGATTTTTTAATTAATTTTACTTTGTATAACTCCATGTGATGATGATGATGATGATGATAATGGTGATTAATGTATAATTATGTGCTTTCTTTGGTATTACGTAGATTTTTCGAGATTCTTCACTGATATTTTTTTTCTTTTTTAAAACGACCTAAGGCTCCTATTCCACTTTGATAAGGCCAGGGAGTAGAAGCAAGATGCCACTAAATTGGAATTATTGTTGACGTTTAAACAGAACTTATTCACTTGACAGAAAGAGCTAGGTACTGTAGCGTCAACAGTATTACAATTTATGATATGGAGGCAAGCAGGTCTAAAACGAATTAAAATAAACGTAACGTAACGTAAAATGCAATGAAAAATACTCCTTTGCCTTAAAAGTCGAATGACATCACTTTCTAAATTGGTAAGTTAGAAAGTAACAAAAATATGTTTTAATGGGACATTTAATGCTAATTATCGTTTTTGACTTGGCCTCTAATATTGACATAGTGCAGCACCATCTATACTTTTAATTTTAATATTGTATTTTTATTTCCTTATTTTTTGTTATGTATAGTTTGACTTGAACCATTAGTCGTTAAAAAAATGATTCGAATATTTAAAGGTACCAAGAATTCTTCCCTTAAGTTTGAGATTAGTTAAGTTAGATTAGGTTTCTACTTTATTTTTTATTTTTGGTTGAAAATAATTGGTTCTGGTTTGAATAATTGTCTTACTGAACGCCACGAAGAAACCCTTGCGAGTCCTCATTGCATTTATTAAGCTATTGCATAGCTTCTATCGCGGGCCTTGAGCGCGGGGACCGAATCCAGAAATTCCGTAACGAAAAAACCTCACGCTCCCCACTCCGACGGGCAAGGAGGTGTGGCTTGAAGGCCGTGCATCGTCTAACGTCGTTTCAGTTCGGCAGTCTTCGACACGGCGTTGTGTGCGTTTGTACGACATGCAATAGCTTTACCACGGCAGTCCCCGAGTGCCACACGTCTTTTATTTTATTTATTCCTTGATAAAACAGAGTTTTACATGTCAAAAGTTCTAAACACAGAAATTCTACACTGAATTATATAAATATTAAATAAAATTATCTATACAAAGTCTGTAGTGTATAGTGTAGTTAAGTATTATCCCTTTACAAAACAATGTAGAGTTAACTTATTCAGATACTTGATCTGATCTAGTAATTCAAAATAAAATCTTTACAGAAACGGGCTTACTTATTGAAAAAAAAACTATTAAACGTATTTTATTTGTTACATTAGATAGGCACCTTAAGTAACAAAATTAGAAATCACGATTAGGAAAATACCGTTGGCTTTATTGATCAGTAGTTATTTTCTCGAAATTTGACTCCGTAAAAACAAAAAAAAATACTACGTAAGCAAAATCGAGGGAAACCTAATAAATAAAATATAAAATAAATTTCCAAATTCCCTCGGACGCAGTATCAGAACGCGTGACGTCACGCCCCGCCCCCCGCGTTTTTGTCACCGCTATCTCCCTCCCACGATTATATTCGGCTCTTCGCAGAATCGCAATTAATTGCGTACCTTATTAATCAATCGCAAGTTTTTTATCATTACTCGTTAAAAAGTAGAGTCAATCATTAAATTTGCCACTGGTTAATCTGGTTATGCAATTATTTAGATTAATTGCAAGAGTATTAATTGATACTAAATCTGAAAGATTCTTTTAACCATGAACGCAGTATTTATTTTTTCAAATTAAAAGTATAATCTCATTTGCGTAAAATTTGCTATTTCCAATATTTAAGGTAGTAATAGCGTTATTTTTTTCCATCCTGAATATTTTCCTATATCCTAAAAATTACTCTAGTATATTTTAGTGAAGCTATTGGTTTTGTCAGGAAACAGAGTGAGAGGGTCACCACATAGATCGGCATCTCTTATTAGGGCAGCCAGTCCAAACATGATATATGAAGTATTATTACTTTGTAAATATGTTCTTTGCTTTGTTTTCTGTCTTTCTTTTTTTGTGCACCACTTTTGTTATTTTCCTTTTGGGTCCTGGTTAGCATAATAAGTTAATAACTTTAAAACATAAGAAAATCATTTTTTTATTTTATTATAAAACATTATTTGTTGCTTGAATACATAATATAAGCACAGTCAACAGCATAAATAAATGATCATTTATGTACCTTGTCACTTTAACGATGTTTTTAAAATGTTATACAAAATTGTGAAACGATTGAAAGCGACAAGTTTTTCGTTTCATTCATTGATAGTTATCCTAAAAACCTTTACACAAATCCATTTACCACATGTAATCATAATACGTATATCTTATATACAGCCACAATACAGCTCTGGTTGGCACAAAGACACCGCTAATGCGCCCTAAGTGCTCTGTTTGACAAATTGGACCGGCTCATGTATAGAGATTGGAGATAATGGACCGCTAAGAGTGGGGAGTTGGCGTAAAATATAACTACAGTAACAATCATTATAATTTTAAGACAAGTTGTAATCGATGGCGTTTTTCTGCAGTGTAAGTTTTATCTTGCAACGTTTATTTACGTATCGTATAAATAAGCCGAGAGCTAAGACGCAGAAAGGTAATTATTTAAAATAAGCCTACTTTTTAATCTGGGAATTTATGTTTGATCTTGTCGATATATGTATGTATGTATGTAAACACTTTATTGTACAAAATAAAAAACAGAACAATACAATTACAGTACAATTGTACTCGTTATTATACTCGTATGTATATATCGGATTCACTTTGGCCTCTTGTGAAAATAATATTTCCTCGGGTTTTTTGGGAAAAAAATGGGCTATTGTAGTTTAGTTCATGTACCAATAGCAATACTAATTATTTACGTAGTACATGGGTACATCATATTTTTTATTCAATTTTTTTCATTAAATTTTTATTATTTTTCTGATGTGATTTAATCAAGGGTACTTACGATATTATGTGCTAATTTATAGATGCCTTCCTTTTTAAATAAAATTACCAAACTAAATATTATAACAAATTTTAAATTTATATTTTTACAGCCTTCCTTTTTAAACAATAAGTACCTACTTAAATATATTATTTATTTATTATTATTTTTTAGTATGGCATGGGATGGCAAACGAGCACACAGGCCACCTGATGGTAAGTGGAAACTGTGACCCATAGACATTCGCATTCACAAGACTGCAAATGCGTTGCCAACCCTGAGGACTAAGATGGAATGCCTCTATGCTAGTCATTTCACCGGCTGTCTTATCCCCTAACCGGAACACAACAATGCGAACACTGCTGCTTGGGGGTAGGTTAATGGATAAGATGGTGGTACCAACCCGGACGGACCCTGCACAAGGTCCTCCCACAAGTAATAATAATATTTTAAAATATTTTTAATTGTTTTTATCAAGTCCCTTGTTTCAGTCGCCTCACTCCATTGCGGTAAGGTCTGACTATTGAATTATGGAATTTGACGAATTACAAACGCCCTGTACTCGCAACCAAATTGTGCCTTATTGCCTTCAAATTAAGGCATATAATCACATAAATATAATGTTGGATTTGCTTCATTTAACTAAATGGTTATATTAATTATGTTATATATTATATCGGTAATGGATCATGTGTAAGTGATGCCATTTTGCTAATGATCTATACTTCACTAGCTTCATCTAATAATATATGATGATGAGACATGATAGACGGGTTACTACATATATGTAGGTATAATAAGCATCTGTGTTACATCGATCCTTTACATGTTTCTCTTATTAACCTTAAAAGGTTGTTAAAAAGGAAATTGTTTTAGTATCCTATACATGTATCCTATTTACCTAGGTATCTTTATTTTCTTCAAGAACATGATGATGATTTATTAAAAGTTGAAACTAAACTTATTTTAATATAAAACTAAGCTACTAATTAATATGATGGTGATATTAAATCAAGATTAGCTGCACAAGAGGTGACTAATTGTGTGTTTGTACATTTCGACGGCAAATTAATCGATTTCCTCAAATATTATTAAAATTAAATTAATATAGCTAGCAGTTTTTTCGTAACGTTATACGAGTCGTACCCACCCATAATAATATAAAGTTGATCTCCTCTAATTATATAACTATCTCCCTGGTTAACCGGGGCCAGATGTATTCCAAGGCAGATTAATGTGCATTAAAAAGAAATCGGCGTATTTTGGCTCCCTTTGAAAACTTTGTATCTGTAATTTAACTGTTTTCGCACTTTATTCATACCTTTATTCGTATTAATGCGTCAAATTCATTTACATGTAGAACTTTACACATACACATACATACCTTCACGCCTTCATTCCCAGAGTGGGGTAGGCAGAGCTACAGAATTACCAACAACTCTAAAAACTTGTTGATAACTCTGTTACCACAATTTGCACAATTAGGCTAAGATATTTAACAGTGTATATTAGTGACAGGTAGCAAACCCATCGCCTAACAGTACTACAAGCCTTTATTCCCTTAGTCGCCTCTTACGACTTCCATGGGAGACATGGAGTGGCACTATTCTAAGCCGGCAACCAAACAACTACAACAAAAACAACTTAAAAACTATAATAGAACATTTTCTCACTTAGATATATTTAGTCTTTCCCTACTTAGATTTAAAACTGCATCGTCTAAACATTAGTGCCCTTATTAATAAACGTGGAGTAACCGTCGAGTAGCTAAACCATGCTTTGTCCTTATCTGTCATATTCAAATGTCACAATGACAGATAAGGATAAAACATGGTTTAGCTACCCCACAGTTACTCCACGTTTATTAATAAGGGCATAGGTGTTGTCTGTAATTAAATTTAATATTATGTAAGCACACATTTTTGACGTGTTACTCTGTACTGTATAGTTAATTGTGGCAACTCCATGGTCAATGTGTTATGTAAGTATTTCTGTAATATTATTTCTTTATGCAAATTGTGGTTACAGAGTTTAATCAAGTTTTTAGAGTTTTTGGTAATTATGTAGCTCTGCCTACCCCACTCTGGGAATGAAGGCGTGAAGGTATGTATGTATTATTTATTTATTTGTACCGTTTGTGCCAAAATAAACAGTAAGTAATTATTGTCTTCTACTATCGAGTCAATAACACCTAACTCGACTTTAACATCATTACTACGATATAGAAGCAGCGCTAGATTTTTGTTTTGATGCGGAATAGAGGACCAGAAAAACATACCAATTTCACTTTTAAAATTAGAATATTGTTCGTTACAATGCACATTTTATTTCTAATTTCAAAAATAATGATACAAATTAATTCATTCAGAACACTAAATGATCGAAATAATCAACTTCGAGTTATTTTTATTAAAAAGTTCTCAGGGTCCAGTCATCGCCATTAGTTCCGCTCCGGGATCGAACCGGCGACCGTCCCGCAGGAAGTCAGCGATTTGAGCCTTCGAGCCGTTTAGTTTTAATTTTAGGGAGAAATTAAAATAGTTACAGGCTAAATCGTTTTGTAATATTTTTTTAAGTACATAAAATCAGCAGTTATGATGTATTTTACAAAATAAGGCTCAAAATTTTCTAACACGTCTCTTTTATTAAAGGCACTAATTGTTTCAGATATTGTTAAGCCTATAGTAAATATCTTATTATTATCATCGTCCCGTGATTTTTATTTATTTAATTTTAAACATTTTTTTATTGATTGTATAGTCTGAAGCAATTATATCTTAAGCAACATTGGGCTCAAAATTATTGTAAACGTGCCTTTTACTTGTGGCACTTTTGTATGATATTTTTGCGCCTTTGTTTAAAGAAAGCCTTTTAGATTCTAGACCAAAATAATCATACCAACAAAAAAAACAGAAAAAAATTAGAAACTCAGAAATCACGCATACAAATATTGCATAGCCAATGTTACTCAGGGATAACGTAGCATTCTAATGGTGAAATAATGTTTGTAATCGCTCCAGTAGTTTTCAATTACTCATCAAAAAAATACAAATAATTCCTCTTCGTAATACCTATATTACCAGCTATTTGAAATTCAAAATTCACTATTCAATATTCAAAATATTTATTCAGTAAATTGGCCACATGAGGGCTCTTTTACACTTCGCTAATATGGAGCGAATCTACTAGCGCTTCGGACAAGACCATCATTGCCGAGAAGAAGCCCCGCAAGAAACTCCAGCGCACACACAAATAAAGTGGCTTTCTATAGGTTAAACAATTTTCAAAATCGGTTCAGTTTATCCAGAGATTAGATTCAACGTCACAATCTATATTTTTTTATGATATTATTAAGTATATTAAGTATTAGGTATAGATTAGTGTAGATTACAGGAGCTTGAACTTAGGACCGTGAGCTTCTAGCACGTTGCCACCGATACTAACCTCGTCAACACCTGTTCATCTCCCCTATACCAAGTAAAAGTGAGTAGAAACAATTCAAAGTTCCCAGGGAAGTGGCTGCGGTCGGGGTATCAATGTCAGAGCGTGGCAATTCAATATCAATGGGTAGCGGCGTTATACATTCAAGATTATAGGGTACCATCCACGGGTACTTATTTAAAAATACTTTTCAACACACTTGCACGTAAAGTGGCCATTATTGCACTGTTTCTAGGGTCGTAATGCAGCATTTAAAGCACGTGTGCTTTTTACTTAATATTACTCGTACTTCACTAGTGTTTTTACTCGGTTAAAATATTGTTGCAAGTTAGGTTGTCACAATTAAAATCTTTATTATGAATATTAAATCGTACTTTTACTTAAGCGTCACTTGAGCGTCAAAATTATACTATACCACCATTATCACTTTGGAAGAATAAGGGATGGCCGATCATAAAAAAACCTCATTCTCGTGACTAGCTTTATTGCGGATTGTAATTTATTTTTACAATCATTATCTGCGTATGAGTCCCAACACGGTCGTTCTACGTTACATTTAGCGGAGATCCTGTTGCCGCCTTTCGACTCCTCATCAGATCAGCTTTTTGATACCATAATACTGCAGTCAGTTTAAACATATGGTCCAAATTTCAGCCCATTCCATTATCGTGGACTGTTTCAAATTTTACTTACAAATATTGAAGCAGACAACTTAACTCATTTTAGACGAGGTTTATACCCAAAGTAATAAATGTTATAAGTTGCCTCTGAGAATGCATGTTTATAAGATTTTTTAATACTCAAGCTTCGACCTATCCAAGAGAAGCTGAGTCATCATAATATTCGACCAATCAAGAGCTCTAAAACGAACTTAAATAAGTTCGATTTTTAAACGTTACATTGTCTACAAAATCTTGTTCCAACAAAGATATTAAAGGACAGCACATTACTGGTAACCACAATATGAATCAAATGCCCAAAACTACAATTTGTATCGCATCAAGACACACATCGGAGCCATGGGCGTTGATTATGCGCGTGCGCTGGCGTCACGCGCGTCGAAAGCGAAACCGGCAGCTGGGGACGCAAAAAACGGGACGTGTCTTAAGATAGTCTTGTCCTTGATAAAAGAATATCATAGAGTATCTCTGTCTCTGGTCGTTCCCTCATGACTGAAGATAGTGGTTATCAGATGATCTACATTTGCGGCGTATGATCTGCCTCCAGCGATTCCTGTCCATTGCGTCCCTTACAACTGAGCAAAACTTCATCATCATCATGTCATCCGAAAGACGTCCACTGCTGGACATAGGCCTCCCCAAAGTTGGAGGGAAAAATGCCGTAGATGGCAGGCGGGTTGGCGACCGCAGTGATACCATGCAGTCCGCGGAGGACGCTGCTGCCCATCCTCCGGTTTATCCCTTAGTCGCCTCTTACGACACCCACGGGAAGAGATGGGGTGGGGCTATTCTCAGCCGGTAGCAGCACGGCAACGACGAGCAAAACTTAGAGGAGCATGAATCCTTTAGTTGAGCGGTTCAACTGGTAGGAGATCGGCCTCGTGCTCGTTTTTTTTATGGCTTATAAAGGCGAACGACCGCACAGGCCACCTAATGGTAAGTGGAAACTGTGACCCATAGACATTCGCATTCACAAGACTGCAAATGCGCTGACAACCCTGAGGACTAAGATGGAATGCCTGTATGCTGGTCAGTTCACTGAATGTCTAATCCCCAAACCGGAACACAACAATGCGAACACTGCTGCTTGGCGGTAGGTTAATGGGTAAGATGGTGGTACCAACCAGGACGGACCCTGCACAAGGTCCTCCCACAAGGCTCTTATCTCCCTTTCTCACTATCCATCTTCCTTTATAGAGTACAGAGGATACATATTTCTACGCGTTGAATTTGTTTCCCGCTAATTCCCTTCGTAGAGTCTGGCTAGCGAGTGTGACACTAGATTTTTTTCTTGTTTTTCACACGGCAACAATTCTACCTATGAAACAAGCTGTCACATTAAGCATACCAAATTACCAATCCAGTCGTTTTGAATTTGGTGTTTGCTGGTGATATTCTAATTTTGCCGCCATTTTTAGGTTTGTGTACCTAAAGGGTAAAAAACGGGACCCTATTACTAAAACTCCGCTGTCCGTCTGCCCGTCTGTCTGTCTGTCACCAGGCTGTTTCTCATGAACCGTAATAGCTAGACATTTGAAATTTTCACGCTATGCCAGTAATTTAACTAGTAGTCTTATTCCCGCACGCGGAACCGGAACACAGCAATGCGAACACTGCTTCTTTGCGGTTGGTTAAAGGATAAGATGGTGGTAGATCCTACCACCTCTAAAAATGCAACATAAGGGTCTAAAATGTCAAACTCATGCCCAAAACCGGTTTACAAATATCGAAATTCATTGAGCACTTTCCCGACAGTGGAGTGGCGAGTGAATGGACAGTTTTTGTGCGAGTACACTTGCTCTAATCGCTGTGAAATTAGTTCGGCGCTTGCGCACGGGTCGAGTGAAAGCGGTTTTTAAAAATTCACTAATTTATTAATTTTGTTGGTAAAAAGTCAAAATGAACCATAATATGCCATGTCATTAATATGCTGGTAAAAATGTTCTAAAAGTCTTGTGCAAATTGTGGTAACTGAATTATCAACAACTTTTTAAAGTTTTAATTCTGTAGCTCTGCCTAGCCCACTCTGGGATTACAGGCGTGAAGGTATGTATGTAAAGTCAAAACGCATTAATTCTCATCTCATTTTTATTTATAGAATTAAATGGAATATGAGATGAATTTCTATGAATTAAAATAAAAAAAGCGGTCAAGTGCGAGTCGAACTGGCGCACGAAGGGTCCCGTATCATTATGTAAAAACATCACGTTTGTGGTATGGGAGCCCTCCTTAATATAGGAATAGCACATAAACTACTTTTTACTACGGAAAATTGTATATCTGACTTCAACGCTTCTATAGAGTTGACATAAGCGATCAACGCAATCTGTCATCAGTTTACGTCAATCCACGCGTTTACGCGCTAGCCTAGTTAGTAGTGACCCTGCCTACAAAACTGGCGGTCCTGGGTTCAAATCCCGGTAAGGGTTGATATACCTATGTGTGATAAGACTGATAAGCGCTAATATTTTTTCCTGAGTCATGGATGTTTTGTATGTATTTAAGTATATATTTCTCTATGTAAGTATTTATATCGTTGTTTAGTACCCATAGTACAAGCCTAGAGCTTAGGTTGGGACTAGGTCAATTGGTATGACATAGTCCCCTGATATATTCATTTTATAAATTTTCGAAAATCACTAACGTAGCGTTATGCATATGGACTAGGCCATTAACCACGCTCTCAGTGGCGCGGTAGCCTTACTGACATTTACACTCACCAATAAAAAGTTGTATAACAACTCCGCGACAACAATGATCTACGTTAAAACGCGCTACTGGCAGTTTGTCACATTTTGTGTTCACTGTACTTTCATACTACGAACTGAGATAATTTTTAGGGATATGAAAATGCTGTGCGTCCTAACTTTAAAGAGCTGCTTCTTTTGAACCGTAATAGATAGATAGTATATGTATGATAGAATATGTATGACAGCAGATCTATTACTAACATGATAATTTACAAGAGATGTACAGAGCAAAAGTGAGTGGAAGGGTCGGAAAGGGGGATTTTTTTCGAATCAAATCGGAGAAATACCGGAAAAGGGCCGAATCCGATGTATGAATGTGGAAGAAACGAGTGGAAAGAAGTGGTCTCTGCCTACCCCTCCGGGAAACAGGCGTGATTGAATGTATGTATGGATATATGTATGTAGTTTTAACAAAACAATTAACTTTTTAATAACCTTAAAAGATAATAAGACAAAGTTGGAAAGGATCAATGTTACACAGATGCTTATTATAATATCTAGTTACTCGTCTATCATGTCGTCTTATCATGCGGTGCAGTGGCAGAAGCGTAAGAGATTTGTCAGGTTCGTAACAAGTGGAAAGAAGTTTCTGCCTACCCCTCTGGGAAGTAGGCTTGATTTTAAATGAGAGAACTAAGAAAAATATAACTAACCACAGAGAACCGAAGACTTTTCAACAAAAAACGTGGAAGACTGGCCAGTTACAAATAAAATAACAATTACAAGGAAATCCACGTAATTGTTACACAATTACAGATTCCATTGAGGACGGCAAGTTTCTACTAATTGGTAAAGAGCTACTAAATTTGAGACATGGCACAGAACCTCGAGAGCCAACTTCTCCATTACATCGCGTAAATAAAGATAACGTTTTGTTATTAAAAAAACTTGTACGGCGATTGGAACAGCGAACCCGTGCCCGTATTTTGTAAAAAAAAATACATTTCCACGAGTCTGTTTTAAACTAAGTAACGAATACTTAATATTAATTCAGTTTTTTATATTAAATGCTCAATTTTATAATATACTTGCTAGTAGGTTATCAGTTATCAGCGATGTTCAAAAAATAAGTCTTCAATCGAAAAATTACGTTCGGTATTAGGATCAATTCGGAATTATACTACTTCGGATTTATGTGACCGTAAGAGGCGAAATGTCCAGCGAAATGACGCAAGCTGTTAATGACGATGACGATGATAAATCCTTACGAGTTACAAGTATTACAAATTATATATAAATAAGTAGTATAATCAACAGCATAAATAAGTGATCATTTATGTACCTTGTCACTGTCTTAACGTTGTGTTTGAAATGTCATACAAAATGGTGAAACGATTGAAAGCAACATGGTACAGAAATTATCACTTATTTATGCTGTTGTCTGTACATAATTATAATATTGCACATAAGCGCTTTGACTTGAGCTATAATAATTGGGTATTGTACTCACCATCGCCGCTCTGGTTACTGCTGTGTCCATGGTACTGCTCATCTGAAAAGTCGTACTCTACGTTAGGTCAGCACATCTGCTCTTAGCTCACACAAAATTTAATATTAGGTAAA
This sequence comes from Acleris emargana, assembly GCA_927399475.2. Classification (NCBI taxonomy): domain Eukaryota; kingdom Metazoa; phylum Arthropoda; class Insecta; order Lepidoptera; family Tortricidae; genus Acleris; species Acleris emargana. The sequence continues at coordinate 11,838,573 of OV656860.1, forward strand.
AAGGACAGTTTCCATGTTGACCTAGCCCCAAACTAAGCTCTAGGCTTGTACTATCGATGTAGTCGCTCATATAATTATCTGCACACTTTAGTACCTTGTGGTTTTAATGTCTATGATAAATTAGAGCAGCAGTTCAAATATAACGTTATAATGACAAAGCGCTTAAGTGTGTACCTATTTATAAAGTCGCCCGTACGACAACGATGAAAATATATACAGAATTAAATACTATAAAAGACATGATCTGTCATTTTTTCCCTTGAATCAAACCCGGGGAATCGAACCCAGGACCGGTAGCTAAGTAGGCAGGGTCACTACCAAGTAGACTATTTTAAAAAGGGTTCATCGATACACGTTTATATGATTTTAGGAAATGAGAAAACGACTAAAGAAAATCAAAAATATACGTTGTCACTGTAGATGCCTAGCCTAATTATTTTTTTTGGACTTCAAATTATCCTTCGTGAACACGGGGTAATTGAATGGCTTATAGTTCATTTAATTTAGAATGAGAAACCACAACAACATACATTATATTATATAATTAATTATTATATTATTATTATTATATTGCGGCTCGTGAACTGTAATCTCTTTACAATTTGTACTAGAGTAACAATTGACGACACGCAAACAAAGTGACATTAAAACAATTTTATTTTGCGGCTCCCAGACTATATTGTACTGTGCTATTGGCTAGGTAATAAATAGTTGACCAAACGCAATATAATGTTATTGTGGTTTCTCATCCTAAAATAAATGAACTATAAGCCATTCAATTACCCTTTTAAGCATAAAGCCAAAAAAACCGTCAAAGTATTCAAAATAAACAAAACAAAATCATTTATTCTGTAAGTAGGCCCTGTAGGCACTTTTACAAGTCTGATCTCTTTCAGTCAAAATCAGAGTCAGTCTGGTCTTATTCTTTGTCTCTTCAGTCAAATTCAAATTTCATAATAAAATAACAGATAAAGACAGAGCTGAGTTCAAGTACACTTTAGCTATTGCACGTTTATGAATGAGAGGGTTAGATTATCAAAACGGAAAAATGGTTGTCAGTCTTTAAGCAGAAGTGTGTTTGGCCAAATGTACCGTTTCCCAACTGTTTCATTTGCCAACCCGCTTTTATTTCTGTAACTGTCAATATTTTCGTTTTTTTTTTAAATTATCTTAACCTAGGTTAGGTTAGTTTCCCCCCCGACTGTGCTGCCACCTTGCCGTGGTGGGGGGGCTTGCGTGTCTCAATGATCCACGAGGCTATACCGGACAGGGCTACCCATACCGGAAAGGCTCGTGGTGAGGGGCCAGACTAAGAGCGGCCATGGGGAGGTGACAGGGTTTCTGGAAGGGTTGCGGTTGCGTGCCTGCCGGAAACAGGCCGCTTCTGCCCCGGAAAGATTCCCTTGTCACCTGGGGGGGTTTGGTGGCAGAGGTCGTTGGAAGGGGTGGTTGCGAGTGCACTTGGTGCTTGCCGCTTCCATCCCGGACAGCTTCCCTTGTCACCTGGGGGGGTTTGGTGGCAGAGGTCGTTGGAAGGGGTGGTTGCGAGTGCACTTGGTGCTTGCCGCTTCCATCCCGGACAGCTTCCCTTGTCACCTGGGGGGGTTTGGTGGCAGAGGTCGTTGGAAGGGGTGGTTGCGAGTGCACTTGGTGCTTGCCGCTTCCATCCCGGACAGCTTCCCTTGTCACCTGGGGGGGTTTGGTGGCAGAGGTCGTTGGAAGGGGTGGTTGCGAGTGCACTTGGTGCTTGCCGCTTCCATCCCGGACAGCTTCCCTTGTCACCTGGGGGGGTTTGGTGGCAGAGGTCGTTGGAAGGGGTGGTTGCGAGTGCACTTGGTGCTTGCCGCTTCCATCCCGGACAGCTTCCCTTGTCACCTGGGGGGGTTTGGTGGCGAGAGGCTTTTCGTAAGGAAAGTCCTCTCGTCACCCTTGGTGGGTGGTGGCAGAGGTCGTTGGAAGGGGTGGTTGCGAGTGCACTTGGTGCTTGCCGCTTCCATCCCGGACAGCTTCCTTCTGTCGCCATTTTTGACGGTTGGTGGCTGGGGTAGCTTGAAGGGTCAGTTGCGAGTGCACTTTGCTGCTTGCCGCTTCTGGTCCGGAAAGCTTAACCAGTCGCCTGGAGGGGGCTTTGGCGGGGGTGGTTGAAAAGGGTGGTTCCCATCCTGGACAGCTGCCTCTGTCAGTTGGTGGTTGGTGACTGGGTTTACGGGCAGGGACGGCATCGCAGAAATGCGTTGCGCGTTCCCGTGCGTCGTACTCCCATGTCACCCGCGGGTCTCTCTACGTGTCTTTCGGAATCCCGGGGGGCACTGTAGTTATTGAAGGGACAGCTGCGGTGATGCGTGTTTGAAGGATACTTGTATCTGGAAAGCACCATCCACCGCAGGCAGATCGTTGGAGGGAAGGCGAACTCAGCTGCGGCTACGGGTGTTCGTCGTCCGGCCCGGCTGCTCGCCCGAACTACCTTGTAGAGCCAGTGGGTTGGGGACCCACATTGCACCGGCTCTACCGGTCTGGGGTGACGATCGTGGGCTGTTCACAATCGACACCTCCTTTGGCGAGGATTGGGGGGGCTCTTCGGAGCAAGCCGGGAGGCGCGTCAGTGGCCAAAGCTTAGGCAGTTACCGCGGCGCCTCACCACCGGCAGGGTTTAAACGCCGGAGTGGTTTTAAACGGTAGTTCGTTCGTACGAGAGTCCGTTATACTTCCCATTGCACCGCCTACCCCAGGCAGGGAAAGATGCGTAAATGCATTTCCACTCCGTCAAAAAAAAAAAAAAAGGTTAGGTTAGTTTAAAAATAAAATAGGGTTAGAATATCTAGAGACAGCTGTCACGTGCGGCGTTGGTGTCATGGGGTCTCAATACCGAGATAGTAATAACGGTAGCGGTGATAGAGCCAATCGTACTGTATGTATCAAGCGCTTGGCACAAGTCTGCCAACACACTACACGATGGTACTGAAATAAATCCTTAAATATTTTTCATCACACTTGCACGTAAACAGTATCTAAACATACAGGTTAACTTGGCCGCAATGCCCCATATAAAACCCTCGACCTTTCCTTTTACCATGAAACCCAAGGTCGGTAAGTAATTTTTTTTTAATTTATACCACAGCACACAAGTCATGCAAGTTCAAGCGAAGAGTTTACACGCAATTGAAAAATTGTCTTAAAATGTTATTTAAACAGGAATTTCATTGCAATCTCGCAACATGTTACTTAAATACTCAATTAATGTTCTTAATAATCGATTTTAATAGTTTTCTGTATCAAAACGTCGCTTTTTTTTACACTCCTTCAGGGCCGTATGTATACCTACGTAAGTATTTGCCCTTAACGTTTCTGAACGAAACATTTGTATAATCTGTGGAGTCCGCCCGCCATCCGCTTAAAAAAAAATCAAGTAATTCGTAATAATAGTTGTTCTGACTTGTGTATTTAGGTATTTACTCGCAAATGTGATGAAAAAGATTGTATGTTTCACGGGCGGTACGGGAATTACGAACCTCGACTCAGAAAGCCCTCAGTCTTCGACTTCGGGCTTCTACTAGAGCCTCGATCGTAATTCCTTACTTACCGACCTTAATACACAATACTATACAGTCACAGAAAAAAAAGAGGCCTTGCTAATAAAATAATTGGGAAACGGTACATTCGACCTAACATAATTCTGCCAACACGCAGGATACCAGGAAAAAGTCATATAAGGCTTGTCTTACGTACAGAAAAACCATCCTTAGATGACCCGAAAAAGCTAAAGAATTATACTACAACACGTGTCTGCAACCTTAATACAGATGATCGTTAATCAACTAATATAATGAGATACGTAAAACCTTGTATTCTTAACATACTCACGGGTCATGTTAATCTGGTAAATAAAACGCTCTAGCTAAACTTATACCCACCTCCATTTCGATGGTCTCCCATCATATCCTGACTCTGCAGTGTTGGTGCATGTATCAGGACCTTTTGAGCAGGACTATGGGGGTCTAACCCCTCCACCTCCAGTAGGGGGGCATGGGGTTCGTACCCATGCACGATCAACGTCGGTGCGTGCAAATCCATGGCGAAAAAAAAAACTAAATGTCTGTCACACACTGGCTGGTTACAAAACACACATAACTAAACGTTTCTCGGCAGTGGCACTAAATCGTTGCTTTTGAAAATCGTTCGATGAATTTTGTCACTTCTACGCGTTTGGAACTCTTTGCACTTTTGTTGGCACTTATTGTTATTTTTTTAAACTAGGTTTTTTATAGGAGAATTATTACGGAGTATTCTGTTGTTTCGATTTAGGTATTTTATAGTCACATTGTTACTGTGTCACTGGGTTTTCTTCCGGATCTTCTGTTGCTTCAGCATTTTGTGGATCTGTAACAAAAAAAACAAAATGACATTAAATATATAAAAAATCCGTATTTAAGATTACATGCTTGAATACAACAAAACAAAATACTCATTTTGTTTTTAGCTTTATCTTCTATGCAATGAGACTTTTTTTGACTTGTCTTAATTTTAAAACAGATTTTCATCTTATTATTATTATTTCTAAGTGTGGTTGCCGTGTTAGAATAGTACCACTCCATGTCTTCCCGTGGATGTCGTAAGAGGTGACTAAGGGAATAAAGGCTTGTAGTACTGTTAGGCGATGGGCTTGCAAACTGTCTCTAATACGCTGGTAAACATCTTAGCCTAATTGTGCAAATTGTGGTTACAGAAATATCAAGAATAAATAAATAAATAATAAATAAATAAATATCAGGGGACAATTTCACACCAATTGACCTTGAAGTTTTAAAACTTGTTGGTAATTCTTTAGCTCTGCCTGCCTCACTCTGGGAATGAAGGCGTGAGTTTATGTATGTATGTATGTATTATTATTTCTCAAAAATTCAGAATAATGCTCAGTACATTTTATTTTTCCCAAAAAATATAAGTAATTTTTTGATAAATAAACTTCGGAGATTTTTTGTACATTTTTGGCCAAAAATCAAAAAGTAAATCATAGACAATTAACAAAATAATAGTTTTAAAATGTGCAGATTTAGCCCTTTCATAAGACACCCCATTGGCCATAATAAAGCCACTTTCATTTTTCAACCCCCATTCTAGGCTCCTTTTAAATTATTTAAAAAAAAAAACTTTTACGAAAACAGATGCGGCAAGCAAGTTGTTGGTACAACTATGCCAAATTTCAAGTTGATAGCATTTGTAGTTGCTGAGAAAACCTGCAGTGACATACAGACAGACAGACAACGAAGTGTCACCATAAGAGTTCCTTTTTTATTTAACATTTTGGTATGGATCCCTAAAAAACGAATATCCACAGGCGGACGTATCCCCTTAAAGGGGTCTCTTCCAGTTAGAAAAAGGCCTCGTTACGTAAATTTGTTACTGCTCCATTTTATAATACAAAACGTCGCATTATAAATGTGGAGCACAAAGTAAACTCCTGCGCAGTAAATCACAACTGCGGACATGTGTATGTGTGTATGTATATGCATGTATTAAAAGCAGAGCGACCGGGTTCGTGGCCTGAGCGGACCATTGTTCGTTTTTAACCCGAAGCTACGAAGAAGTTGAGGGTACAGATGTAGTTCATAATAAAATGACATTGTATTCTAACCCCCAACTTTAAAACAGGGGTTTTTAGGGATGCGTAGTCAAACTAGGAACCCTTTACAGTTTCACCATGTCCGTCCGTCCGTCCGTCCGTCCATCCGCAGCCTAGCTCAGAGACTCTTAGCACTAGAAAGCTGTAATTTGGCAAAATTATACATATACACTAATATACACTGTTAAACATCTAAGCCTAATTGTGCAAATTGTGGTTACAGAGTTATCAACAGGTTTTTGGAGTTGTTGGTGATTCTGCAGCTCTGCCTACCTCACTCTGGGAATGAAGGCGTGAAGGTATGTATGTATGTATGTATTATACATATTAGTCACGCCAACAAGTGGTAAAATAAAATCATTCTCAAGACTGCAATCCTAAGACTTCAAATGCGTTGTCAACCTAGAGGACAAAGATGCAATACAGAGTTTACATACAAACATACATACAATTGCAAGACTGCAAGCCTGACAAAGATAGAATGCTTCTGTACTAGTAATTTCACCAGTTATCTTATCCCCACACCGGAACACAGCAATGCGAACACTGCTGCTTGGCGGTATCCTGATGATTTACATAAAACATTGTAAAAAGCGAAAGGCAATATAGTTTTACCGTGTAGAATATAACCTGGCTAAAAGCTTTCGCGGAAGTTAAGCCACATCCAAAGCTTCCTATATCCTCGTTCTGACCTATCCCAAGCTTCCCTAAGCCTTTGTTTTCGTGTTCAAAATGTATGTTTTACTGGATTCCGCTACTTTAGAGATATGACCACCGCCATTATATCTGTAACGCCATATTGTATCTTTATAGACCACGGAGATTTAGTTTTATAATATACTAGCGACCCGCCCGCGGCTTCGCCCGCGTGGAATGTATTATACATATAAACCTTCCTTAAGAATCACTCTATCTATTAAAAAAAACCGCATCAAAATCCGTTGCGTAGTTTTAAAGATTTAAGCATACATAGGGACAGACAGCGCAAGCGACTTTGTTTTATACTATGTAGTGATGTTCAGTTTCGTTGAAAATAAACACATAGGTTCGATTCCTGGTATGGGCAATTGCGAGTATTTTTTCCTGAGTCGTGGATGTTTTTTAAATATTATGTTTATCGTTTATTAATAATAATAAATAGTATCAGGGGACAATGTCACACCGATCGACCTAGTCTCAAACTAAGGTACTATGGGTACTAGGCAACGATATAATTACTCATACAGGGTGCCTTTGACCTGGGGCTTTAAATGCAACAATCGATGCAACTCGCTAATTGGAGCGAATTGTGTTCTGCAACATTAAAAAATAACTTAAGTTTCGATAACTAATTGATGTAAAATCAGTGTATTAAACTATATTATGGTACGGGGGCGACATTTCCTTGGTATGAGGGCTAAAGGAAAATAAAGAATTGGATCGCGTACATTGAATATTATATTTAACATGTATGTTTTTTTTTGTTGGGCATATGTTTAACAACTTACAGAACAAAAGAATTTCAGTTTCAGGAGTAGAAACGATCCATGCATCTAAAGCCGCAAGATCAGAGACACCCTATTAATATATTTATTATTTATTTATTTATTTAAATTTCTTTGCACAAAATACAATAAAGTACAAATGGCGGACTTAATGCCCAATGGCATTCTCTACCAGTCAACCAGTAATAGCGAAATATGTACTTAAATACATAGTAAAAAACCATGACTTAGGAACAAATATGCGCGCTTATCACACAAATATCTGCCCTTACCAAGATTTGAACCCAGGACCGCTAGCTTCGTAGGCAAGGACACTACCAACTAGGCCAGCGCGTCTTTAAAAGTAGTACCCATAGTACAATCAAAATCATAAATATCTACACGCTCTCATGTCATTGACAATAAGGTCTATGTTTACATATATTCGGTGACATGGCCAATGGATCTTTTCCTCATCTAACACATAATTACGTCTTTGTCTTATACACATCCAGATGCTTGTCATGATCCTTGAAATTATAATCTAATGACAAATACATATACAATATAATACATAATATACCAGGCAATATGAATGAGCATACAAGAGATAAAAATCGCCGGATACGTGTGAAAACAGTGTGGGAAACGGATACACATGAGCGCCGACGGGATCGTAAATGCGGAGATATGGTTTTTTTTTGTGTGTTCATTTATGTGAAAATGAGTCATTGAGTTTGGTTTTATGATAATAGTTTGAATAGACAGGTATTGGAGTATTTAGGTAAAGACAGATTGTAATAATAATAGAGAAAATTCTTTATTTATTACATCAAATACATGCAAATATGCATTTAGCTAAAGTATTTAAACTAAGAGACTTTGTAGTACACTTTAATAAGTGTAGGTATTGATATTTGTATAGAATTACATACATACATACATACCTTCACGCCTTCATTCCCAGAGTGGGGTAAGCAGAGCTACAGAATTACCAACAACTCCAAAAACTTGTTGATAACTCTGCAACCACAATTTGCACAATTACGCTTAGATGTTTAACAGTGTATATTAGTGACAGGTAGCAAGCCCATCGCCTAACAGTACTACAAGCCTTTATTCCCTTAGTCGCCTCTTACGACTTCCACGGAAAGACATAGAGTGGCACAATTCTAAGCCGGCAACCACACGGCGATAGAATTAAAGTTTTCAAAATAGAATTATGCATTTATGCAAAAACACTTACTAATCTTAAGTACCTACCCGAAACCGACGTGCGTGCATGACTCGATGTTTGAATGTGGAAGAAGAGAAAGAAATTTGTCAAGATCGTAGCAAGTGGAAAGAAGTGGTCTCTGCCTTCCCCTCTGGAAAACAGGCGTATTTTAATGTATGAATGTATTTACTTACTTATATAAATAATACAGTGATTTCGTAAAAAACCAAACAGTAAGTTGTATATAATATAACCTGAAGTTTTTTTTTGGTGTGGACTTAGGCGCTCCAAAAAATTTATTAAAGTCCGAAGATATCGATATCTTCGAATCAGCCACGCTAAGTAATCTCGTGCATACCACCATTGTGTTCGATTCCCATAGCCTTGAGTTGTACCTTTTTGTAAAGCCGCGGTTCCACAAGGCATCAGGATGGTCAGTGCCCCGAAATTATAGGGTTCATGTGTTATGGGTGTTATAACTTGAAAAAGGTTAGTTTTATAAGTTATATATTCTTTTGTTTCAATTTGATAATTCTGTTGACTCATTACATTACATTACTGACGTCATTGTTTCAAAAAAGTTAAAAATAAAAGTTTAGGCACATTAGTGGAAAGTGAAATAAGGTTTTTTTCTTAATTTTAATTATATTTACGTTTACAATCCTTCCCGCAAATATTTTAATTGCGAAAGTTTATGTGTGTGTAATTCTTATGTGTACTTATGTATTTCATTAATATTGAGTTTTTAAAGACCTTTACATGGACTTATTGAAGAAATAAGTCCATGGATATCACACGCAAGGACAATTATTTAGTAAAAGAGGTTTTTGTCTTTTGGACTAAACAGAAGCACATTGAAAACAGGAGACATTTCAGTATACATAACGCAGCTATTATAAATACCACTGATGTGTCAGCTTATTAACTTTGCAATGTATAAAGAATAGTCACCAGACCTGGCACCTACCATTGTCAAGATGGAGAATAAGAGTCAGAAAAGCTAGAAGAATTAAAATTACAAAAAATTACAACAGCGAAGCAAATATCGTGCATTGCAAGAGACCTAGAGGCATTGAGTGACGACGGGGTAAAATGAGAAAGAGAGATTATAAAAAAAACATCAACGGAAAAAAATCAACCCGTCAAAACAAAAACAATCTCGCAACTAACCGTGTGAACGACGGACGGACATCACACCCAGAGTTAACTATACTTTGATTATATATTAGTGAATAAAAAAAGAAGACAAGTGGCCTAATGTGGTAGTGACATCGATTTGGACAAACTGCCCTTACCATGAGTTATAATTAACGTACTTACTAGCGAGTTGAATGCTCTGTCCCTTGCAGACCTCGCAGTATTGTTACAGAGTACGAGGGACAGAGCATTCGACTCGCTAGCTAGTACGGTAATTGTAACTCATAGTAAGGGCACAGAAACACGATAGTAAACTATTAAGCGATCGTTAGACTACTGTGACTCCATTCATGGTAATAAGTTTGATTGTTACTCTTTTAAAGCTAAACCATAGAACCGATTTCAATGAAATCTGGTATGTAGATAGCTCAAATCTCGGGAAAGGACATAGCGTACTTTTTATCTCGAAAAAAAGTGACAGTTCCCAAAAAAATGCCCTTTTAGCAGATTCCCTTTTAGAAATAAACCGGTTGTCAATTAAGAACAGTTTTGCCATTTTTATGTTTTAAGGTAACACACAAACACAGAGTTATTTTCACATTTATAATACCTAATTTATAGTATTGAAGCATAAACGTCCAGTTTTCTTACTAGCTTTCGGAAATTTTCATTTTCTATGACACACGAGTGATAAATCGTCAGTGAAATTTAAACCGCGTAAATAACATTTTTAATAAGGAGCAAAATGCACCTTTTTAATAGAAAGGTAAGGTTTATTTTGCTCTATCATAACTTTTTTTAGTTACAGCGTGATAGCGATAGCCAGCCGGAAGCTCTAAAGAAGCTGAAAATACTGTGGTATGGATTAGTACCGATAAACTCTAGGCCCAGCCTCTATAAATCCAATATAAAACTGTCCCCATATGGGGACTTCAGTATGGAATGTGCTCAGCATGGCTGAGTCAACGCGGATGACCTTGACTATTCACTTCAATCTAAAACCCAAGATGGACGCCGCGGAATATTTTTGTCGATAAAAAGTTAAAACAATCGTTTCGTATACAGACAAAATGTTTTACAAAGGAATTGTTAATTAGGCTTAGGGTGACCATTGATTTTAATAAAAATTCAGGACATCATCCTTTACAATACATAGCTGTATAACATAAAGTTAAACCTTCTTTTGAAAACCTAGTAAAACTGTAATTGAAATTACGTAATTGGTGCCTGTGTCTAATATTTCACACACTGAATAAATTTAATGTTCTACTACCTACTCTGAACAGTACGGCTACGCAAGCTTTGTCGAATGTTCGACAAATATCAAAATGTGTAAGTTTGATTTGTCATGCTTTGTTTGGGCAACACATCAGATTTTTTTTTTTCTGACTGGCCACTTCTGTTACAGCAATTATTCATAATCTGTGTTCGCAGTGCGATGTTTTCAGTTCAGAAAAGCGAAAACTCAAAGTGTTATATAATTGTAGATGTCTTCTGACAATATATATTTCGTCTTCGCCCGAATCTTCACTAGGTTTTTCGCCTGAGCTAAAATATGGAAAAACACATCGCAATTCAGCAAAAACATTATTATTCTACCGCTACAGTATACGTCCCAAATTTTTGCTATAAGTATGTCAGCATCATTACAGCAGCAGCGGTAGCAATATTTTTTACAAGTCTCGCGAATTCAGAGAAGCCATAGCCACCCTACAAGTTAGGTATAGCCGATAACACGTCGCAGGCGCAACACGAACGTACTTTATTTATATTAGACGTGTTTTTCCAAGGACTTGGTCTTTTTTGCTCAGTTATTTTATTCTAGAATCTTGATAGTCTAGATTGATCGTTTTAAGGTAAATGCTGTATTCGTCTTATCGGGTTTCCGAGTAGTGTAATGGAGGATGAAATAGTACATTGTTGCAGAGGATAGAAAGTACAAGATTTTTGGACGAGTCATATAGAGGGCCGAAACGTAGTTGAGGCCCTCTAGTGTACGAGTCCATAAATTGCACTTTCTACCGAGGCAGACATAGTGCTTTTCACAACTACTGAGAGGAAATAAAATAAAAATTCATATTCAAAACTCAAATTTTAATTCATGTTAATGTGAATAGTGTTAGTCAAATGGCGTCGGTTTTTCAAAAGTAGAATAGAAGCTGTATGTATTATCGCCAATTTTACCATAGATAACTTTTTTTTAAATCTGGACCCCTATTCTCGTGGCTTTCGAGATTAGTAAACTAACATTCGAGATGAATATGTTAACTCCATATAAAATTGTATTTGTTTCGCCTTATCTCCCATGTAATTTTATCTCTAGTGGTTCGAGATTAGGGGCCAAGTTTGAATTACATAAAAAAAAAGCAGTAACATAGTTTTTAGTCTGTGTATCTTTTAGCAAAAATACACCTAATATTTTACGAAACAAAATGGTGTGTTATGATTGGTCGATTCCAATTTTTCATTTTAAGGAGCTATGACACAAAAATTGATTGATTGATTTTTATTGGTTATTAAAGTTGGACAACAATGTTCTCGACCAATCAGAAAATGCCGACAAAAACATTCTTGGACTGTCCTTATAAGTGACGTTTTGTGATCCCAAACAAGAGCATCTATGGCCATATTTCCGAGCAGTGTTGTGAAAATAACTTTATTTTTGGTAATGATATGTTTTTATTTTTTATTTTGCGTTTACATATTGGTAGGTTCCCCTGGACAGCTACGAGTACATATGGCGAGGCAGACCCAGGAGGAGATGGCGAGACGACTTGGATCAATGCTTCCCTTATAGATTGAGTGGAGGTTGCAATGGGTGGAGAGTTGTGGAAATCTAAGGAGGAGGCTTTTGCCCACGTTAGTAGAGTAATATAATATTATTCCCTCTTCTTTTAATTGGGTATGTACTCGTAAAGGGGGATATTTTATTGTATGTTTACTTCCACGATGCAAATTATCGACTAATGGCTATCGATTGATGGTAAATTCCTATATTCCGTTGGTAGAATTGTGACGTCTCGTTAAAATTTAAAACATTTTGTACACTCAACGAAATTTAATCCTAGACCATTTTGGACTATGTCAAAGTGACGTAATAAATTAAAACGTGAGAGACTTCTTTTGATTTTATTTACAGTGTCACTTTGACGTAATCCAAAATGGTCTAGGAATCAATTTCCTTGACTGTACGTAGTAAATGTCATAACGCCACTGCCCGTAAGGAAAACGATTCGTTTCTTAAATATAGGAACCGGGCATGAATGAATATTGATCAATTTCGATCTATGGATCCTCATTTTCGATAGACAATGTTTCGCATTCATTTGATATTCATATATTATACTGGAAAAGGGCCGAATCTTAAGTACCCGAAACCGACGTGCGTGCATGACTCGATGTATGAATGTTGAAGAAGCGAAAGAAATTTGTCAAGAGCAAGTGGAAAGAAGTGGTCTATGCCTACCCCTCTGGGAAACAGGCGTGATTTAGTGGTTTTTTTGTGTATGTATTGTATTGTATTGTATTGTATATTTTCCTTTGATTGCATGTAATTTCAAAAAATACAGTCCCGTTGTTTCAAATGTATTTTAAATCATTGATTTCTAATATTAAATAACAATACCTAAGTTTGTAACAACCAATCATCACTATAGCGTGACGAGCTCTAGAAATGACTTATTTTGTAAACAATACCAATTTTCCGGTAGATTTACTCTGCGCCGGAGTTGGCTTTAAGTATAATTGACTACCCCTGTTTATTTTACACCCCTGAATGGGTACCATTTGTAAGTCGAATAAAAATTCGAGGTGATAATGAAATGAGAATATAATTTGTTATTTTCGTAGTAAAATTAATTACTAATAAAAGCCTCTTGATTTCATACAAACCTGACAGGACATTAGTTAAATTTACTAAAACGATAGTAAGTTTGAGTTGATAAAAATTGTAGTTAATATCATAGCCATTTTATTAATATTTTTTGAGAGTTGACTTAAGATGGCGAGACTGGATTCGTTCAAGGCATAATAGGCTCACTCAATCACTCCTCAACTATCAAACTAACTATTTGAGTAGAAGGATCACAGAATTTACCAAAATAAAACGTATTGTACTCGTAGTAATGTTTACAGAAGAGTTCCTAGGCTTCCTATTATGTAACTCTAACCTCTAAACTAAAGAAGGACGAACCGAAACGAAGTCGTATTAAAATTGATTCAAGAACGCTAATGTCGATTATTATAACAAATTAACAGAGAATTAGAGTTTTGGCAGTTGTTAAAATCATACTCATTAGTAAAATGTGTCATGCGGAATTTAAAAAAAAACACTAATTATTTTGCGTCCTTAATTAACGCTAAAACTCACTATTTTCTCACTTCACACCAATAGTACCCCTTCGTGACTAATAAAAAAATGTTAATTGGTCATTTTGCCCCTTTTAACTAAACTCGCCCTCACATTCCGTCAGTCAGCTACCATTGCGTGACTCTAACTAACGGTTAGTGATAATTGATGTATTCATAATTCAACAGGTTTGTTGACTTTAATAAGTTAGGGTGTTTTGGTTATAATTAGAATTATTAAATTTCGTGATTTTGTTTTATTTAATTTAATTATTCGGAATTTAATCTAGGTAAATCATACCGTGTGGTTGCCGGGTTAGAATAGTGCCACTCCATGTCTTCCCGTTCATGTCGTAAGAGGCGACTAAGGGAATAAAGGCTTATAGTAGGTACTGTTAGGCGATGGGCTTGCAACCTGTCACTAATACGCTGGTAAACATCTTAGCCGATTTGTGCAAAATGTGGTGCAAGATGTTTAACAGTGTATATTAGTGACAGGTTGCAAGCCCATCGCCTAACAGTACTACAAGCCTATATTCCCTTAGTCGCCTCTTACGACATCCACGGGAATTTAAAATTTAATTCAAAATTCAATTCACAATTCTAACCCGGCAACCACACGGGACAGCCAGTCGCTAAACCAGTTTACGAGTAATTGAATTTTGGTAAAGAGAGTGATTTTATTTCAAGCAAACAAATATTCAAATAGTAGGTATGGTTAAATCGAACAAAAAAAATATTTAGTTTATTTTGTAATATGACAAACTGAAGACCAAAATCAAAGTGGTATATTTATTTATTTAAAATAGCGACTTCATGGATTCCAGAACCACGTTATGCCACCAAAAGTCCTAACCGTAGTAATGAGCATCATTTCATAAACATTTTAAGCTTACGTCAATTGTATTTTTTATATCAGTTTTTGAAAATCGAAAATCGTTTACGTTAACTCTTGCAGCCCCTGGTCACCAAAAGCCCGTAACGTAAGTAAAAGCATTTTTCCTTTCGCGCCCAACGTGACATAACTGACATAACCGAGATAACCTATTGTTGGTCGCTTCACACGCGCCGTGTGAACTGTGCTCCTGAGGTTAGGTTTGTAGGTTAGGTTTCATTGCCATTGTTTGAAATGGTTTAGAGTTCAAGACCAATATCTTGAAAATAGAGGAAATACATACATACATACATAAACTCACGCCTTCATTCCCAGAGTGGGGTAGGCAGAGCTAAAGAATTACCAACAAGTCTTAAAACTTCTTGATAATTCTGTAACCACATTTTGCACAAGTAGGCTAAGATGTTTCCAAGTGTATTAGTGACAGGTGGCAAGCCCATCGCCTAACAGTACCTACTCAAAGCCTTTATTCCCTTAGTCGCCTCTTACGACATCCATGGGAAGACATGGAGTGGCACTATTCTAACCCGGCAACCACACGGTATTAGAGGAAATAAAGAAATAAATATCAGGAATCAATCTCACACAAATTGACCTAGCCCCAAACTAAGCTCTAGGCTTGTACTATGGGTACAAGACAACGATATAAATACTTATATAGAGAAATATATACTTAAATACATAGAAAACACCCATGACTCGGGAACAAATATTCGCGCTCACCACACAAATATCTGCCCTTACCGGGATTTGAACCCAAGACCGCTAGCTTCGTAGGCAGCTATGCCAGCTTGTCGTCAAATAGAAGTAATCTCTAATAAATAGCCTCTTTTAATACCTTACTTCTGCGCAGGACTCGGATCGGAAACATGGTTTATTTTTTTAACCAGATCGTCGGAAACACCATACAACTCAAATAGAGCATTGTCATTTGACGCGACAGCCTAGTCGGTAGTGACCCTGCCTACGAAGCTAGCGGTCCCGGGTTCGGTCCCCGGTAAGAGCAAATATTTGTGTGATAAGCACGAGTATTTGTTTCTGAGTCTTGGGTGTTTTCTATGTATTTAAGTATGTATCTGGCATCCCGGCTAATAGACCCCTCCGGAGATCCTAGAGCTGGTGCTTACCTCTCTCAGTCTCAAAGGATTGGGCTAGCTATCCAGAGAGGTAATGCAGCCAGTGTCAGGGACCATGCCGCGAGCGGACCTGTTAGAAAGGGTGTTCTCTTTATAGTGGTGATTATTATTTACATCTTTAATATTTGAGTAGCTTAGTTTTATTTTAATTTGAGTAGCTTAGTTGCCGGTTGCCGGGTTAGAATAGTGCCACTCCATGTCTTCCCGTGGATGTCGTAAGAGGCGACTAAGGGAATAAAGGCTTGTAGCACTGTTAGGCGATGGGCTTGCAACCTGTCACTAATACGCTGGTAAACATCTTAGCCTAATTGTGCAAAACGTGGTTACAGAATTATCAACAAGTTTTTAGAGTTGTAGGTAATTCTGTAGCTCTGCCTACCCCTCTCTGGGAACGAAGGCGTGAGTTTATGTATGTATGTATGTATGTAGTTTGAACTTTTAATTGTACTATGTATAATAATAAATTTACCAATCAATGTATGGTAATAATTAGTATGTATTTCTCTATGTATGTATTTATATCGTTGCCTAGTACCCATAGTACAAGCTTGGAGTTTAGTTTGGGGCTAGGTCAATTTGTGTCAGATTGTACCTTGATATTATTTTGATTTCGATCGAACAGAATCGATAGTATTTTGGTTCTGTTCAAAGAGCGAATAAAACTGTCCCTCCTTGAAATAACGGTTAATTTCGTTCACTATTTCGTATGGACCGCCATCTTTTTCTCGTCTTTCCTACCCTATAAGTTACCTCTTTAGGCTGAAGCCAGACGAGCGTATTTTTTGAGTTGTGAGTCGCGTAATTTCTGCTCCTCCATTCATCATACTACTACTACTACTATGAAACTGAATGGAGGAGCAGAAATTACGCGACTCACAACTCAAAAAATACGCTCGTCCAGCTTCAGCCTTAGTTGCATGTTCTCTTGCTCATCTTATTTTAGCCGTGACAACCAATTGCACGAAGAATCAAAAACCATAAAATTCCAGATTAATCCCAGTGATCATTACGCTTGCGAATCGATTCCGCTCGAGTCGGGTAAAAAATAGAGTTACTATAAAAAAACGTTTTTTTGTATAGTTTTCTATTTAATATTTTCAAAAACGTATAAATGCATGCGAATGCGCATACGCACCTTATTCACTATAAAGCCAAGCGTGCTAGAAAGACGTGAAGTGTCATTGACAACATTAATTGTTTCGTTTTTGCCCTATTGTCTTATAATCAGTTAATTACGTAGGTTAACGAACTTTCTGATAACGATACCCCCTCTCCCTCTCTCTTTCCTTGATATTTACCTTTATTTTTATAAAAGTATTATTTGCATGGTGCCATTAAAAAAAATGTTTCTATTGCCAATACTCTTTAAGCAGCAGTGTTCGCATTGTTGTGTTCCAGTCGCGGCGGTAAGACGGTGAAAAGAATATTATACCTCAGGGTTGGCAATTGCATTTGCGGTCTGAGGATTGGAGTCTTGAGATTGTAGTTTTGAGAATTCTGTGATTACTAAATCTTTCTCCTTGTCATTAATTATGTAGTATGTATGTGTGGGATTATGTAGGGAGGGAGAGAGGGAGGGAGGCTGCGGGATGTGGTTGCAGAATTATCAACAAGTTTTTAAAATTGTTGGTAATTCTGTGGCTCTGCCTACCCCGCTCTGGGATGACAGGCGTGAAGGTATGTATGTATGTATGTATAAAAGGATGATGTTCCAAACTTTTTTTTTATATTTCCTTTTATTATACGGCGCTCTTTTCGTGTCTACTACCTATCAGACAAGAATACAATTATTTAAAGAAACAAAAGACACCAAAACACAAAAAAAACAAACCCCTAATCTTAAAACATCACCACTTAAAGGAAACCGTTTTAAAAAAAACGTAACGTCTAACAAAATCCAACCTGTTACTAGGGGTGACTACCCTAAGGTCATTATACCCACCTGCGGATGGAGGGGGGAGGGGGAGGCACCTGACGTAACGGCATCGGCGCACGCGCCACTTTTAAACGATTGGCGGGAATCGGTAGGGATGCCAGTAAAAGATTCATTCATAGTTTTTTTATTATAGTCAGCATCAATAAAATTGGCCAAAGATTTAAACAGAACTATAGTAATTAATGCTTGACACATAACCTCAAATGTTCAATGAGCATTTTTTTTAATGTGCAATTAATATGTTTAATCTTAAACTTAATGTGAAGATAATATTATCAAGAGTTATCATTAAAGTACCTCACTTGATCTCCAAAAGTGTAATAATGGTTATTTGGTTCGTGTCAAAGTTTGTTTTACATATTTAACCATTATTATTGATACCTATTGACATTAACTATAAGTTCAAGTTATTTTAATTTGAGTAGCTTAGTTTAATTTTAATATAAATAAGTTTAGTTTTAACTTTTAATTGTACTATAATAATAAATATGACACACTTGAAAAAGTTATTTTAAGTTTATCTAGTTACCTACCCAGTTTATAAGCTTATTTTAGTAGGTTCTTGGTTAGTTTCTGTGAGATTGTCCCCTGGCATTATTTTAGACCAAGCTTATCTTAACATTAGAAAACCACATAATGACACTATCCTTTCTTATCTTATCTTATCTTACAGATGGGCCCGTTCGGATACACTGCATACGTGCAATTACCCTCTTACACAGCTGTTCGAATGTGCTGGTTTCCTCACGATGTTTTTCCATCACCATAAGAGCATCGGGTAATGTACTTAAGTTAGAAAAACTTATTGGTACATGGTGACCGCGGGGGTTCGAACTCGGTACCTTACGATCACGAGTCGACCCCCTTAGCCACTAAGCCACCGACTTATACTTTATTTAAGAATATTGTAGCAACATTCTCATCGCTTTTAATTTTTGTAATATTTTTTGGTTTATGATATGGTTAGGTAATTTATTTTATTTTTGACATTTGATTATTTTATATGCAACATTATGGCTTGGTCGTATCCCGGGGTTGTGGCAGAATACCAGTGTTTGCTCACTAGAGTAATGCTACACGCTGAGCCGTGGCCATTTTGTGCTCCTGCGACGCACACATGCGATTGAGATTGTATCTAGTTTGTAAGTTTAATATTGTTCATTTCCACAAAATATGACAATCGTATGTGTGTGATTCAAGTATGAACATTTTATCAATCTATCTATAAACTATACTCAAACTATAATAATATCTTAGCCTACTTGCGCAAAATGTGGTTACAGAATTATCGACAAGTTCTTAGAGTTGTTGGTAATTCTGTAGCTCTGCCTACCCCACTCTGGGAATGAAGGCGTGAAGGTATGTATGTATGTATGTATCTGATATAAATTTAGCCTTTAACTTAAAAAAAACAGGTTCTTGATACTATTTTGACGAATTAAACAAAGTTGACGATAGTTGTAAATTCACACAAAAATTAAAAATGCCGCGGAAATACAAACTATTACAATTCTAAAATTATAAAAGATGGCTGATATGTAAATGCTAACGTTTCCCACATAAATATGGCACCTGTTGCGTTAAATTTAAATTGTAAATGTGCTGGCAACCCTGGCGGGGGTGCGGTGGGAAGTGGAGCGATTTTGGAATGATTCGTACTGCCCAGTGGTGAGGTCGGGGTTCAATCTTGGTTAAAGCAAACTTTATTATACGCACTGCTAGGTCAAAACAGTAGTAACTCAAAAAACAAATGAATTTGAAAATCAACTTAAATACAACTTCTATGAACTTGAAACAAAACTAGCTAGGATTTTGAGTTGATACTGGTTGATGTAGCCAGTGCAAATATTGATGACTGTATGTTTTTGAAGGGATGGTTATTTAAAGTTTAAAGGTTATATTGCAGCTGGTGATCTCACTTAGCAGCCTATATAGTACTTAATCAATATATTTAGTTGTAACACATATATTTACGGTAGCAAATATTAATGGCTGAACTTTAGAACTTTGTCGCAGAAAATAACGATTAATTTCACGCAAACAATCTTACAACATTAAAAACAAGGTTCTAACTTCACATTTGATTGGTAAAATAGGTTGAGAGAGAGAGAGAGAGAGAGAGAGATGCCAGTATTGGTATGTAAATATCATACAAAATTATCGCTATAAAAAAACGGTATCCTTTTTGTTCACAAAATTGTATATAATTACACCGGCTATTAAATACTTCGCACACTATTTTTCAAATTTTATCTACTTAGCAGACATGCTAACATAAAGTAAAAAAACCTTTTTACCAGACAGGACCCTTTTCTTACGGCCGTCTCACACTTCTTTATTGCATAAATAAGGGCACTATCCTTTGAAAAAAAACACACGTGCGAAACAGGTGTCTCTGCCACGTGATTTTTTGCACTGGCAACTCGAACTGTCAGAGGTCGGGGAAGTTTAATAACCTATACGGTAGGAGAGGGTTTCATTGATAACTTTTTTCTTTTGTTTTTTTTTAAGAATGTTTTTAAAGTTTGTTCTATAATCAAACGTGAGAAAAGTTGGTCTATTTTTGTAATGTAACGTAATGAGATGACAATTTTTCATTTTTATTTTAGTAAGTGATTTTATTTGTTAATTTACCAATACTTATAATTAAAGGTACTTAGAGGAACTTATTTTTATAAAAATTTTTTTTTTTTTTTTTTTTTTTACTTTTAAACAAACACATTAAGTTACATTTGGTGACAGCAAATTTTCAAATACATTCGAAATACGAAAGACAAGTCAGTTACATTAATGGATTAGTATATTTAAATAAATAAACATATGGCTATAGAGGATTGAGGATTTATCTACAAAATTAACCATTCGCATTGCCAAAGGAAGTTATCAAACAGCAAATGACGCGAAATTACAATAATTATAAATTTCAAGCGTTCACTGTCACAGTAGCAAAAAAACATCAACATTTTTAAACCCTACAGCATTGTAAAAGAGTCTATAATAAACTAACAGATTCATCCATAGCTATTCTAGTCATAGTAATTTAAGCTAAACATTGAACAATTTACTGTATGTTTTTAAGCTAAGGTTGAAAATAGCTTGCCTTAAAAGTTAATGATACGCTTCCAATAAAATACAAATCGTCAATTCGATAGCTAACAATGCACGCAACTATTTTTAAAATTCGAATTTCGAATGAAGGCTAGCATATGTCCAGCTATTAGGTTCTTTTTTATTCAAATTTCTTGGCGCGTGGTACTATCACGTTCGATTATAGAGGGTGAAGTCATTTCCTGCGATGACAAAGATACGGAAAGTGTTTTAGAAAAAATACCTCCTGCCTAATTATGGCGGTTGTTAACGGAATTCGAGTTTGGCGGGAAACGTGACAAATGAATTTGTATAGTTGATTTTTTACAGTTTATTTGACATCTTGTTTAAGTATTTGCCTTCGAAATCATAGACAGTTTTGCAAACCATAGTTAAGGTTTTTTAAAATAAGTAATTTACTTTTTTCGCCTTCTCACACAAAAAAACAAATATTCCTTTTTCAATTTGACTTTAAATAATTACAAATACTTTCTAATATTTCAAGTCACAATTTTCAATCTTACCGCACTACAAATAAGAAACACTAGTTTACCCAACAGCTGATTGCGAGGGTGTTTTTTTTCTACCGTCTTAAGTCAAAGGGGAACAGTTTGTTTGTATGTCTGTAACGGACAAACGACACCTGCCCTAGGTCAGGTCAGTTACGGTTGACTGACCTCGGCGTTAGAAAAGTTTTTGTAGAAATAGGAATTTGTAAGGTATATATTTAATAAATAATAATAAATAAATCAGGGGACAATGTCACACCAATTGACCTAGTCCCAAACTAAGCTCAAGGCTTGTACTATGGGTACTAGACAACGATATAAATACTTATATAGAGAAATATATGCTTAAATACATAGAAAACATCCATGACTCAGGAACAAATATTCGCGTTCATCACACAAATATCTGCCCTTACCGGGATTTGAACCCAGGACCGCTAGCTTCGCAGGCAGGGTCACCACCAACTAGGCCAGCGCGTCGTCAATTTCATTTTCTATCAGGTAAGTAATATTTTTGGTGGTAGGACCTTTTATACAGGGACCGTCTGGATTGCTACCACCATCTTATGTCCTGGTGTGGGGATAAGACTAGGGAATGCAAATTAACCGGTTATTAACCGTTTTTGTATGAAAATAACCGATTAAAACCGGTTATAACCGATTAAAACCGGTTATAACCGATTAAAACGGGTTATAACCGGTTATTGGCATTTCCTAGATAAGACAACTGGTGAAATTACTAGCACGAAACCTGCACATTCCAATAGCTGAGTGTAAAGAGGCTAACTCTAGCATGAGATAGTGACTCTACCTAAATAATGTTTGCTAGAACACCCACTGTCAACAAACTTAAATCTAGACGATAAACAGCCTCCAGCTAGATCTAGGCAGACTCGAGCTTTAAGTTGGATTATAGTGAGCTTAAATAAATACCGGGCCGCAGGCGAGCTTTCTTTAAGGCTTCAGTAGATGCGAGATCGAAAGCTTTAGAAAAGTTAATACTTAGGAATACCTCAATGAATTTGGGTAAATAGTGATAAATAAAAAAATCCCGCTTGATTATTATTTAATAAAGTGTAACACTTATTTTTATTTTTTATTTTCTGACAACTTTCTATGGTGTTTCAAAAATAAACGTTAAAATTATATGAAAAATCGTAAAAACAAAATCGAAAGTAATTTTTAACATACGTAGGAAATTTCTTGTTATTGGGGCTAAAATGGTTTTTATTATTATTAATTGCCTATGCCATATGTTTCATGATAACCATATCATATGTGTCTTTATTTAAAGGCATGTCACCTCTTAAAGAATATATCTCACATTCGATTAAATTTTACTTTGGACCCCGTGCTAGCATGTACACTAGCCCTTAGACGAAGACCTCAAACCTATCCGTTATAACGGATAGGAAGGATGGCTAACCGTATTTGATTACGTTTAGCAAAATGTATAGCCGGAATTGATGATAAGCGACTAACCCAGATTATACTTAGTTGGTTCAGATTTCTAAACTTTTATTTAGTTTCAAGGCTTTATACAAAGTAATTTATTGAACTGACTAAGAGATAATAATTTTGTTTCCATTATGGTTAGAAAACGTAGGTTCTGTTTTTCCGTATTAAAGACTTACTAATTATATTTTTTCAGGGTATATCAGACGACCAAGAAATTCTTTTACCACTTTTAGAATTTAGTACGCATAGAGTCGAAAAGTGGCGAAACAGTTGTTTGTTGGTAAGATATCATTTGTCCATTTTATACATATTCATTTGTTTTAACGTGACTGCACTAGAAAGACGGTAATTTTTTCGGCTTTTGCGAAGCAACATACATACATACATACATACCTTCACGCCTGTAATCCCAGAGTGGGGTAGGCAGAGCTACAGAATTACCTACAACTTTTAAAACTTGTTGATAATTCTGTAACCACACTTTGCACAATTAGGCTTAGGTGTTTACCAGCGTATTAGTGACAGGTTGCAAGCCCATCGCCTAACAGTACTGCAAGCCTTTATTCCCTTAGTCGCCTCTTACGACATCCACGGGAAGAAATGGAGTGGCACTATTCTAACCCGGCAACCACACGAACCACGAGCCACGGCCACGGGGGGTTTTTCGAAGCAAGATAGTCCAAAACAAAGAAGTATAGAGGTCCTGCTTTAATGCTTTAATAAGGCTATTTTAAGGTCTATAATTCAACATTGTAGTGGCCATCATTTTCAGATGGCATCTTATCTAGCTTTACTCGTAATATTACTCTCGGGAAAACGTAAAACGTATCGTTGCACAATAGCTATTATTATTTGATATCGGATTAACCAGCGCGAGCCAAATTCACACTTGATATTTTTTTGTATTTGTTGTTTTTCTTCAGGGTATTACACTATAATTATACCAAATTTGACGCTTCAACAAAAATAAAATATAAAAATTTAAATCTAAAGAAAAAGTTACCTTATCCACCGTAATACCACATATCGTCGGTGATACTTCAAAACCGCGTAACTAACGAATTAATGATAGAGCAAAATAAACCTTACTGTCTCATTAAAAAGGTGCATTTTGCACCTTATTTAAAATGTGACTTACGCGGTTTTGCGGTTTCACCGACGATATTAATAAAATCAACGGCTATCTAGACAGCATAGGCACATTGGACTCCCTTCGTTTATGAAATGCAAAGAATAACAACCCGTATTAAGATAGAACAGTGACCTTATCTGTCTGGACCCGGAAGCGGTTGTGGTCCTGGCAATTGACTCTCCGACCGCACGCCTTCCTGCCGTTTGTAGTCTGTTTGACGTCATCTTAGCTATTTGCTTGACCTCTTTGCTAATTCTGGGGCTCTATTCTAATCATTGAAATGATATGGCTTTTGTTACGTTATTAGTTATTGACAGTAACTATCTGGCTTCACTGAAAACCAGCGTGATGAAACGTTTCCCAACGTTTTATCACATTAGCTGAGTGAAGACCATTTTGGTAGGCTTCTGTAATCATAGTTGTTAGTTTTATATCTATATTACCTTATATTATGTATCTGTATACCTACTAGTGTAAAATGCCTGCCAAATAAACTTATTTTCTTTCTTTCTTTCTTTCTTTCTTTCTAATGGCGGCCGATAATATGCCAAATGCAAAATTGAGTTCCCTAACTAAGGAGAATTGGAAAAGTTATAAATAAAGATAAACTAACGTAACTTATTTTTCTGACATTGTTTAATAAAATAAGTTATATAGAGGACTGACTTTTTCGGATTTTTTACCGTTTTAAAAGTTAAAGTATTAAAAACGATTTATTCACGACTCCATTTAAATTCCATTGTCCAGCATAAATGTATTTTTCTTTTTTATTATTATGCTTACAAATATGCCAAATTGTATGTTGATAAACGTCTGTGACGTACAGACAGACAGACGTGGGTTTCTTTTCTACCATCTTGCTACAATGCGCAAGAATCACCTCTCAAGTAGGTGAGGCACGATAACATCAATTTAAGTACAAACAAACCGACAAACAATAATATCTCTATTACGTACTAATCAGCTTCCATTTTTTTCAATCTATCCATAAACTCAATCGAAATCCAATATTGAATCTAGATCCGAGCGGTAGCCAATTGTTATTTGTAATCGATAGTGTTGGGATCATTATCGATAAATTATTGTAATGTGGTTTTATATTATGAGAGAGTGGAAGTAAATGGAACCTAAGACCCGTAGATATAGTATTAGCATTCTCAAAATCACAATCCCAGGATTAATATCTTTAGATTGCAAATGCGTTGGCAACCCTAAGGACTAAGATCTATGCAAATGTAATTACAACTTCGGGTTTTTTTTTCATACTGAAACATAACATTGCGGCGAACAAAGCTACTTGTCAGAGGATTAGTAAATAAAATAGAGGTAGTCATCCAGAAGGACCCTGTTCAACATTCCTGTTCTACAGCTTTATAGCAACGAGCATGCCACCCAATGGCAAATTGGATCTGTGACCCATAAATATTTGCATTCCCAAGATTACAATTTTAAGACTGCAATCCTAAGACCACATATGCGTTGCCAACTCTTGGGGCTAAGATGGAATCTATGCGAGTAATTTCACCGATTGTCTTATCCCCACACTGGAACACAACAATGCGAACACGGCGGCTTGACGGTAGATGTACGGATCTTGCACAAGGTCCTACCACCTCCAAACTATACTATTCGCAAAATTAAGTGGCGAGTCAATCATCGGAATCATGCTATCTCTTTCGCACCTGCATGTATGAAGCGGGCCATGCAACAATAATGCAGGTAGGCACAAAAAGGAAGGTTACTGACAAAGTAAACACATTTACAATATAACGATATGTCTAAAATACGCCTCAGTCCTTTTATTAACAAATGGCCAGTATGCCGTTTCTTTATTTGAAAAAACCGTTAAAAACGCTGTAACTATGAATATTCTGTGTTTAACTGGTTAGTTATCGACACCATCCCCTCCCTACGCCGACCGCACAATTAGCGGCCCATTTCCCATTCCCCACCGCGGGCTCCCGTTCGGTCACTCTTACTTTACCATCATCAGGTCATTCGGAAACCAGCTGCTCCTATAGATACGGTTATTCAAAGAGAACGTATATTTTGAAGGTTGTATATTTTTGCTATAGCTTTTTATACGCCACCTACCTGAACACACCGTTGAGAGTACATTATGATGCCCATACAAAAATACTAATGCAGCAAATTAATTTTCGGTAGGTACGAGTATAAACATTGAAACCGTTTGTAAATCAAGAACCACTGAATCCTACTTAGTAGTGATAGTTTTCCTATTCAAATCATTATATGTGCTGGCTGTAGGAGGGGGGACACTTGACTCCAACAAAAATTTGCGCTTTTAAGCTTAATATTTCATAAACGGATACGTTAATCGAAAAATTAACGCAAACCCGCAATATTTTTGAATTACCTATCCAAATACACCCCACACTATGGGGTAGACGAGCAAAAAAACAAGTAGGGGAGGCAAATACACAAAAAAAAAAAACTTTCAAGATTTTATTTTACCACTTTGTTGGCGTGACTAATTCGCACCTTTGCGACAAAACTGTGACATCTCCAAAGCTGTGATTTGCCCAGATGTCACAGTTTTGTCGCAAAGGTGCGATATGTATATTTGTCGGACGGACGGACATGGCGAAACTATAAGGGTTCCTAGTTTGACTTCGGAGCCCTAAAAAGGCTTTATGTGCTTCCGCGCAAAGAAGGTGAGATGGAGATAGTTTGCACGCACCTTGATTGCAAAACTACATCAAATAATAAATAAATGGTTTACCAGGATTAACAAGTTATAAGTACTCACCTATTGAATCAAAAATCATCGTCAAAGATGCGAAAAAGGTGTCATGTTTGTAAAATAAAACCATCGAGGTTTTTGATTCTAATCGTGTTTTCACGTTTACCACTCTCAAGGTAACATGACAAAGTTTAATATATCTAAAGAACAGACAAAGGCGTTACGGTTACTACTATCCAAATCACGGAATTCTCCCGACTTAATCATATGTGTCATTTTAAGGGAGGCGATGGCTGAGAGCCTGAGATACGCGTCATACTCGTGAAAAGTGCTGTCTGTAGGGTCCGGTCTGTTCACGCTTGCAAGCAGCTCGCACTACAAGATCAATAGAGTAGTAGCTCAAAATACAACTATATTGTAAAATCAACTTTAATGAATGAGCTTGAAATAAAAGTAACAATTATTTTAGTTTACGTTCTGACGTAGGGACCTTATCGCAAATAGTAAGTAATATTATTTATTATAAATTTGTACTATTAGGTACCTCGGTGATATAATCTTAGTAGTATCGTATCGCATGACTCGATGTATGAATGTTGAAGAAGCGAAAGAAATTTGTTAAGATCGTAGCAAGTGGAAAGAAGTGGTCTCTGCCTACCCCTCTGGGAAACAGGCGTGATTTAATGTAATGTATCGTATATTTTCTGTACTTTAACGTTTCACTTGGTTATAAAGTGTTAATAGTACAAATTCCTTCCCATTCCCCAAATAAACCCTATTCACCCTTATTTTTCTCACGATGACGAGCAGGTGATACTTGTTTTTTAAATAATTGGAGCGAAGCGAACGAATTGAACTAAGCCCCAGTCTTCCCCGATTCGGATTTTCGTTTGTCCGCATACTCCTCCCAAGCTATTAGAGATATCAGGATCAAATTTAGAAGCGAAAGAAATTTGTCAAGATCGTAGCAAGTGGAAAGAAAGGTCTCTGCCTACCCCCCTGGGAAACAGGCGTGATTTAATGTATGTATGTATGTAATTTAGCCCGTTATACGAAATCCAGCCATAGATGGTTTAGAAAAAATAAAATTGAAAATGGGACTTACCACGGAGGAATAATCACTGAAAATCTGTTCCCATATTTCAATTGTAAAAATGGGAAAAGTGCAGAAACTTCAATAATAGTCACTTTAAAAAAATAATTACATACATACCTTCACGCCTTCATTCCCAGAGTGGGGTAGGCAGAGCTACAGAATTACCAACAACTCTAAAAACTTGTTGATAACTCTGTAACCAAAATTTGCACAATTAGGCTAGCTAGCTAGCTAGACAGGTAGCAAGCCCATCGCCTAACAGTACTACTACAAGCCTTTATTCCCTTAGTCGCCTCTTACGACTTCCACGGGAAGACATGGAGTGGCACAATTCTAAGCCGGCTACCATTTAATTAAAATCAAATAAATATTTAAGGGGGGCTCCCATTCAACAAACGTTTTTTATAGATAATGAATGGTATGGATCCCTCCGTGCGCGAGTCCGTCTCGCACTTGGCTGGTTTTGGTGACTTTACAGAAAAACGAAGTTTGCCTATGATATCGTCGGTGACACTGCAAAACCGCGTAACTAACAAATTTACTCTAGAGCAAAATAAACCTTACTGACTTATTAAAAAGGTGCATTTTGCTCCTCATTTAAAATGTTACTTACGCGGTTTTGCAGTTTCACCGATGATATGACTTTAAAGTCTTTAAACAAACTGGGTAGAAGCTACTGTAAACCCTTTGTTTTTAAGCTTTTTTATTTATAGAAAGCCTTTCTCCAATTGTGGCATCCGTTTAAACTTTCAAAAGACAATAACCAATCAATAGAGGAACGATGATCAGGCGCACTCATTGTAACGTCTTCGCCGGATGTTCCGCCATTGCTCGCTCGACCGTTCCAAATTCAAAACGGAGCCGTTTCCGGCGTGACGTCAGCGGCGGCCATCTTGTCTCCTGCGCTCGCGTCTGCCCATTGTTGCATGGGAAAAAAGGGACCGAGTTTCCCGTAGGAAGTTATTTGAGTTTGGATGGTGGGATTTTATGTGCTGCTTTATTGGGTTTTACTATCTTTTTAATGGCCTTAGCTGGTTTATGGTGGGAAAATTAATGGTGCTGATGTGAAATTCGCATAGTATGTTCAATTTAAACAGCCTGCTTAAACTAGATAATATATTAATGAACTTTTAAATTTGTTTTATGTAAATAATATACCTAATAGTTAAAATAAAGTGACAAAAGTAGAAACATAGGCAATGTTAGGCAGATATTCAAAATTCAAAATTTAAATATTTATTCAGTAAATTGGCCACATGCGGGCTCTTTTACACGTCGGTAGTGTACAGTGAATCTACCAGCGCTTCGGACAAGACCATGCGTCCAAATGTAACTTTGAATACTTACGGCCAAACCCTATATTCAATCCGCGGACAGATAGGCGGATTCGGATTAAAATTTGACACATTTTGTATGGGCAAATGTCAAATTTTAACCCGAGGTAAGCCTTATCTATCTTCGGATTGAATATAGGGTTCGGCCGTAAGTGAATCTAACCTGTCTGTCTATCAGTCTGAGCAACATTGCTTTTGACCACTTTACATCTTAGGGCTCGCGTGATTCTGCGTATCTTTGCGATTATATCACCAAGAATGAATATCTACCTAACATTGCCTATCGTCAGGAGCAAAATGCACCTTTTTATTAGAGTACCGTAAAATGCTGCAACTTTGCACGGATTTTGACGTTTTTTCCTTATATCTGTGAAACTATTTATCTTATGTGGTTTAATGAGTATTAGTCGGAAAACAGACCCTATGCCTAGCCAAATTAGACTCAAATATCAGTAGGTAATCATACAATATTTCCTAGTTATAAGCATTTAAAGTGGCAGGCAAAGTTTTAGGCCTAAGACGTAACTTTGCCTAGACGGTTATCTCGATAAATAACGTTTTGCTATTTGTAATAATATTTAATTGTGTACATGAGACATTGTGCTTGTCCCTGGCAGTCAAATTATTGCCATAAGCTTTATGGTTTTTTTTTCACAGGCAATAGGCAATGTTGTACCAGGTTCCACGAACTTTCCATACAAAAATATCGGCAACTGTAGGGTTGTGCCAAAAAAAGTTTGTTATTTAAAAAAAATGTATTTTTTTAGTTAAAAAATAATCATCACAACGTAGGAACACAACTGAAAGCTTTGGTATTAAAGAAACATCAGTCTTAAAAAAACTTAATCAGTAATAAATTAACTCACTTAAGCAATTTAGGCTCTTACTCTTATCTGTTCATTTATAAAACCCAGCTAGTGACAGCCCTAGACCCAGGCAAAATTGTGTCACTCAAGTTTCCAGAACACTGCCCAATATTGCCTACTACGTTATTATAATGAAATCGTGTCCTATTCTTGAAAATATTAAACTTACGGAAAATAGACAATATTTACTTACCCTGGGACGCACCTACTTCTCGAAAATCACGTTCCGTGTACTTAAAATTTTAAAAGTTGCGAGACACTAAAAAAATGCAGCGTCTCCCTCCAACTTATGATGCACAACTGGCGTCGCAACAATGGAGTTACCAACGTAAAAACATTAAAAATGTGTAGCCAGAATAATGAAAATTACTACCAAATGGTAAAAAACAAGAAACAACTGAGCAAATGCGAGATATCGTAATATAAACGAAATAGGCAAAATTGAGCTTAAACGGCAAAATTGCAGCATTTTACGGTAGTAAGGTTTATTTTGCTTTATCATCAATTTCTTAGTTACGTGGTTTTGCACTATCACCGACGCTATGTTTCTGCTAGATAATAATATTTGCCTTTGTCACTTTATCGTTATTTTTAACGTTATTTAACTGTTATTTTCTTCCGAGTAACAATTTGTTTTTTTTTACTTATTCGTTTTTGTGACAATTCTGAGTTTTGACACATTTTATTATTGTATAATATCATAAGCAATATTTAAAAAAACGTCTGACTATTGAGTTCCTCCGGCGTTTCTTCTCAGCAGTAGTGTCTTGCGAAGCGCTGGTAGATTTTCGACGTGGCCAACTTACTGAATAAACATCTTTATCTTTTTTATCTTTTAAGAACACCGTCAAACCCAGTGAGGTTCTAAAGCAAAATCAACGGAGCTCCTTTCTGCTCTAAAGGAGAAAAGAAAAATAACAAAGCTATTTTATAATTGAGGACATCACCGATTCGAATATTTTTTAGATAATAATAATGTTGATACTTTTGAGATAGTTTTAGTACACAGTGAACTATGTTTTTTTAAATATCAAACCTTACCTACTCTCCCTTTTGTCCATATTATTCATAAATACCATCCAATGACACTGCCGTTCCAAATAATACGTTTTCTGTATAAAAAAAACCGTTGACAATCTACGGCCTTCGTTTCGAACTTGGCCTAGTCGATTTATTTAGTAATCGATCTGTAATAGTTAAATCATTTACCGACTGAATCGATTTTAAGATGATCGTAGTTAATTAAAGTTAAGGAATTAATTAACTAAATGGTAATTATGTAAGGTAAACTACCCAGTTAGTAACATTTTTAGGAAGAACAAACTACAGCAGTCGAAGCATTTTAGACTTTATTGGTAAACATATTAAATTGAAAATACTTGTAGGAACTATTACTACGGAGTTAGCCACCTTATATTGTATAACGACAGTTATTAACTTCCATTAAAGAAAAACAAGGCGTAAATTAAAATATATTGACACTTGTTTGATACATTATGTAGGTATCTAATGATTTCTAATAAACGATGTAGGTTTAATCTTGTTGTCAAATGTAAAATCAGCAAAAAAACAATAAGAGCGTCATCGTGGACTAATAATAGTCGCGCCTTTCTAAGACGCCATCTTTGACAGCTGTTAACAAAGTGCAAAATATAACCTCTAATTATATATTTTTTAAATGGCTTCGATTTATGTTTTGTTGTGTTTTGTCAATTTCAAATAATATATACACTCCCATAGACATATCTATTAGAGAAATAACTCCACATATAATCGCACGCAAGGACAATTTATTCGATGAAATAGTATTTTCTCGTAGACTAATTTTCATTTCCCATTTTAACCCGCTTGTTACTATAATTACTTACTTTAAGTGAGGTTTGCATGATATATTATTATGAAATTTCGAGCATGTGGTGTGAAAAATATATAATATATAACGTTGACAATAAGATAGCATGTCAAAAGCAATTAGCTTTTACCAAATGGAATGAAGCCCTTGTCCAACATAAACCTTTATTAAAGTCTGTTAAAATATAATACCTAAATACGTGTGGTCACCGGGTTAGAATAGTGCCACTCCATGTCTTCTCGTGGATGTCGTAAGAGGCGACTAAGGGAATAAAGGCTTGTGGTACTGTTAGGCGATGGGCTTGCAACCAGTCTCTCATACACTGGTAAAAATCTTAGCCTGATTGTACAAAACGTGGTTACAAAATTATCAACAACTTATTTAAGAGTGCTTGGTAATTCTGTAGCCCTGCCTACCCCACTCTGGGAATGAAGGCGTGAGTATATGTATGTACTAAATGCAAAAAAGACTTAGATACTGCCTATAGAAGGTAATTTAGGAAGTAATCTTTCGCAATCTAGACCCAAAACTAAATCCAAGTCATGGTCACGCCCTACTCTAATGATTGACCTGGGAGACAAAAAGCATGGCCATCGTAGAGCATCCCAGCAGTGGGCAAAAAGTAGAGGTCGGTTGGGCAAGATGGTTTTTTATTGGGACGAGGTCAGTAGTTTTTAGCGTCGTGAATTGTTTATTATTGTATTTAAAGTTCGTTGAATTGGAAGATATTATAGTTAATCAAATAAAAAAAATTAAAAAAATGTTTGGGAAAAATTACACATAAATTGACCTTGTTCCTTGTTTATTAAGAGTTCCAGGTGACGATAACCCAACGTTTGTTTAGTTTTTTTTTCTTTAAATAGAAATAGAAAAAAAAATATTGCCCACTCAGCACAGTAGTTTTACGTATTATTCCTTAGGTAAGTAAGATAGATACAAAAACGACCAAATCACGTTTGTTGTATGGGAGCCCCTCTTAAATATTTATTTTATTCTGTTTTTAGTACTTGTTGTTATAGCGGCAACAGAAATACATCATTTGTGAAAATTTCAACTGTCTAGCTATCACGGTTCGTGAGATACAGCCTGGTGACAGACAGACGGACAGACGGATAGCGGAGTCTTAGTAATAGGGTCCCGTTTTTACCCTTTGGGTACGGAACCCTAAAAAAAACTACAACCTTCTACCAAAGTTATTGCAGTTATTAACTACGGCGCTGTTTTTAAACCACCTCGTCAGGAAATCCCTTACTTTCCGTGCCTAGGCTATAATGTACTATAATTCTTAACAAGTTCTTTGTATTAAAATTAAGTCAAAATGCGTAAAAGACTCAAACTCCCAAGCTTGATTTCCAAAAAAACGTCATTCCTTAATTGCATTCTGAATTAAAACGTTTAAAAATCTTCATTACCGTCAACTTTATTTTAATAAAACACTTCGAGGTCTAAATTCCCAACAATAAGCTGCATTTTCCTTTGTACATTATAGTTTTTCTAAAAGATAAATTAGTTTAATGTACCATTTAATTATTACTTCAGAGTTATCACGCCAAATCGGATTGCATTGACCGACTTCAAAATAAAGAGGTTCGGTCCATTGGTTTCGTAATCTGTTTATGTTGACAACTACTGAATCGTGTTAAAGGTATTATGATTACGCAGTTTTGATGTAGAAATAGACTTTATTTCAATTAATGTTTAACATGCTAGTTTTGTTATGTTTATTAGGTGCATATTTCGTCGGTGATACTTACAGCTAAAACGCGTAAGTAACAAATTTATTAAGCAGCAAAATGTACCTTAGTATTAAGTCTGTAAGGTGCGTTTTGCTCCTTCAAGCTAGCAGTATAACGGTTGATTTCAAATAATGTTGCCGTTACGCTGCTAATTTTTCAATGATTTTAGTATTCATTTAATTGTTGAAGTGTACGAGTAATTTAAGCATTTGAAGAGGTGGAAGTGAATAGTAACTAAAACGCAGATACGGAGGACGAATGTCAATAAAAAAAAATCGGCCGAGTGCAAGTCGGACTCTATAGTCGGATCTATAAAAAATCACGTTTGTTGAATGGAAGCCCCCCTTAAATAATTATTTTATTCTGTTTTTAGTAATTGTTGTTACCTACAGCGGCAACAGAAATACATCATCTGTGAAAATTGTATCTGTCTAGCTATCACGGCTCGTGAGATACAGCCTGGTCAGACAGACAGACGGACAGACGGACAGCCGGAGTCTTAGTAATAGAGTCCGGTTTTTACCCTGTGGGTACGGAACCCTAAAATCAACCCTAAAACTTCAAAGACCCCGCGTATTCATCCTTTCTGTAGTCATAATACCTACTCAGGAGCTTAAGTCTACATTATTATGGTTGTAACAAATGAATACTATATTACATACATACATTAAATCACGCCTGTTTCCCAGAGGGGTAGGCAGAGACCACTTCTTTCCACTTGCTACGATCCTGACAAATTTCCTTCGCTTCTTCAACATTCATACATCGAGTCATGCACGCACGTCGGTTTCGGGTACTTAAGATTCGGCCCTTTTCCAGTATTTCTCCGATTTGATTCGAAAAAGTACGCCTAGGGCGGCCCCTTCCGACCCTTCCACACACTTTCGATCTGTATATCTCTTTCGTCAATCTTCCCTCATCCATCCTTTCCAAATGACCAAACCATCGAAGCATGCCCTTTTCAATCTTAGTCACTACATCTTCTTTTATTCCACACTTCTCTTCCACTTTTATTCCATACTATATTATTTGTCTAAATTATCAAACTTTAACGTTTTCCGTTACAGTCACCGTATTTCTTAAACGAAACTAGCTTTGGACATAGAGATTAATAATCTATTACGAGTAGTTCAAGTACAGAATGCACTCTGTAAGAAAACAACTTCTAACTTATCGTATAATTCGTATTCATTCTAACAAAAAGTCATCCCTAGTGACGCAAGCCGATGTACCATCAAAGAATAGTCTAGCTTGAAACTTGTCATTATACGTCAATTGGCCAGATTATACATTTTCCACGTGTCATTAATCGAATAACGTCGGGAAATATATGGCATGGTTAATTTAAGTATCATGTCAAACTGCTAACAATCCAAATTCCTCGATAGTACTTGCAACCTGGCATCAAAATGAGTACCTCGAGCGCCAAGCATCCATGGAAGAAAGAAGCTTAGGAGTCCAGGAAAATTTGTATATCCAGGGCTAGTGTTCATCAAGCATAAATGTACTTGTAGGAGGACCTTGTGCAGGGTCCATCCGGGTTGGTACCACCATCTTATCCATAAACCTACCACCAAACAGCAGTGTTCGCGTTGTGTTCCGGTTTGGGGATAAGACAGCCGGTGAAATGACTTGCATAGAGGCATTCCATCTTAGCCCT
Organism: Acleris emargana; assembly: GCA_927399475.2. Taxonomy (NCBI): domain Eukaryota; kingdom Metazoa; phylum Arthropoda; class Insecta; order Lepidoptera; family Tortricidae; genus Acleris; species Acleris emargana. The sequence goes on from OV656860.1 coordinate 11,873,757, forward strand.
CAGGGTTCGCAGTGCATTTGCAGTCTTAGGGTTGTGGTCTTATGCATGCGAATGTCTATGGGTCACAGTTTTATTTACCATCAGGTGATCTGTGTGCTCGTTGCCTTCTCTATGAAAAAAAAATCAGTTTGCAGCTTCGCTGGTCAATAGTTTGCAATGTATACTGACCGTCATCAATCTAACAGTTGCCGTGACTGACGCCATGTTTGATTCGCACAGTGACTGCACGCGGACACGCCCGTGGACAGCGTATTTATTATCTACTGTTATTGATACCTAAATTGGGTATTTAAATAATGGCCTACAACACTTTATTTATGGCATAGTATGGCAACGAGCCTACAGGCCACCTGATGGTAAGTGGAAACTGTGACCCATAGACATTCGCATTCACAAGACTGCAAGCACTGCCAACCCTGAGGACTAAGATGGAATGCCTCTATGCTAGTCATTTCACTGGCTGTCTTATCGCCAAACCGGAACACAACGATGCGAACACTGCTGCTTGGCGGTAGGTTAATGGATAAGATGGTGGTACCAACCCGGATGCTAGATGGTGCCAGCGATCTGGACTCCGGACGAACCCTGCACAAGGTCTTATCACCACTAAATCTATGCCTCGGAGCCTACCTATATCACACCTTCTATACAATTAAATAGTGACCTAATTCAGAAATTTTAAATTAGTTAGGACTTTTGCCGTGTGGTTGCCGGCTTAGAATTGTGCCACTCCATGTCTTCCTGTGGAAGACGTAAGAGGCGATTAAGGGAATATAGGCTTGTAGTACTGTTAGGCGATAGGTTTGCCACCTGTCACTAATATACACTGTCAAACATCTTAGCCTAATTGTGCAAATTGTGGTTACAGAGTTATCAACAAGTTTTTAAAGTGGTTGGTAATTCTGTAGCTCTGCCTACCCCACTCTGGGAATAAAGGCTTGAAGGTATGTATGTATGTGTAGGTCTCTATAATAATAAATTTATGACTTGAACTTTAAAAGCTGATTTTTTTGGTCTTGGTTCATCGCTACTGAGGAAACCTGCAACGTATTCATTTAGCCCTATGGTTCATGCTTGACCATCGAATTCACTTTTGACAAATCAAATTTACATCATAAAAAATAGTCAAAAACGAAGAAAAAATATAGTTACATCAAATATGTAATGCCTGTACCTCTACCCCCTTACTAATAAACGTTGAGTAACGGTTATATAGCTATACAATGTTTTGTCCTTATCTGTCATTGTGACACTTGAATTTGACAGATAAGGACAAAACATTGTATAGCTATATAACCGTTACTCAACGTTTATTAGTAAGGGAGTTAGTATTTACTTGTTTCGTTCTACGTGAGAGACAGCACGTGGGGCTTGCTTCACTGGAGCGGTAGGATTCGCATGATGACCGCACAGGCAACGACCGAAAAGCGCTCAGCTGATCGTGACGCAGGCGCATGGGGGCGGTCAGCTATGTAACTCTGGCTAGCCAGACCGAAACGTCAGCCGGGCAAGACCTCGGCGTCTCCTTAATTCACTTTCGGGGTAGAGAAGTGACGCAAAGCAAAGACTGGAACATTTTTTTTTTTGCTGTCGACGGCGGCGGTCACCACCGCCCATGAGCATTAGCAACGCTGCAGGTGTCACCATTGCGTTGTTTAAAAAAAAATCATGAATGATTTTGGATTATTTTTGGTTAATCAACGGTGACCACTTGCCATCAGATTATTATGACATAGCTATGCAGTTCATTTTACGTTGAGCGTAAAGAACAGAGCTATGGCAGTTATATATCTCTATCCTTTACTCTCAGCGTAAACAGACCTGCATTGCTATGTCATAATAACCCTCTGCGTGATAGACTCTGAAATGATGATATCCGCAGTAGAACTAAGGTTACCGACTTAGCCCGAAGAATAGCTAAAGCTAAAAGCAGTGGGCGGGGCACATCGCTCGCAGCACTGATGGCCGATGGGGTCAGGTTCTTGAGTGGCGTCTTGAGTGGAAGGTAGGCCTCCAACAAGATGGAGTGACGACCTAGTAAGGATCGCGGGAACGCGTTGGATGCGAAAAGCACAAGACCGGTCTGAGTGGAGAGCCTTGGGGGAGGCCTATGTCCAGCAGTGGACGTCTTTCGGCTGACATGGTGGGCCGTCTGCCTGTTTGTCCGTCAATGGCCATACAAAAAAGGTATATGACTTAAAATTACTCTATCCATGTATCTACTGACTGAAACTTGGCAGGTTTTAAGAGTTACCGCGTCTGATGACGTTTTGAGTAAGAACCGTGACGTAAGTGTCGAATCAAACTCGTAAATGTATGCTACGTGGTCAAGAGGATCGAACTGTTCCAGTTATGCACTGCTGACACCAGCTGACGATGTTTTGCTTCTAATCTGTCAAGCGTGCAGGTCACTGTACATTGATGGTTTCGTTCTGGCGGTTTCGTGTGTGATCACTGTGATCAGTGAGCGAGACGCATTGGAGCTCGAATATTGGCGAGACGTCGCGTCACTAGCGTTGAGCTGTGTGCTGTGGTAGTGGTCACGGAAGAACTGTGTTTGCCGGCTTTGGGTTAAGAAAGGAAGTTTCCTTTAGTTATCTGACTTGTGAAAAGGACAGACGAGGCTTGTATTTTTATATGGATGACATCATTATTTTATATGACAAAAAATATGATTTTAGTAATCATTTCACTCACTGTGTATGATATGCATCCTAACTCCTAACTAATATAATAAATGCAAAAGTAACTCTGTCTGTCTGTCTGTCTGTTTCGCTATCAAACTAAAACTACTGAACCGATTTAAATGAAATTTGGTACACAGATAGTCTAGAGCCTGAAAAAGGACATAGGCTACTTTTGATTGCGAAAAAAGGGTTGTAAGGGGTTAAGAGGGGGGATGAAATGCGGATGGAGTCGCGGGCAAAAGCTAGTGTTATAAAAAGCAAATTAATAAATTGTTAGTCGTATGTTAAGCGCCATCATAAAAGCACACATTTTAGTCCCAGATTAAAAAACGTTGGAAATTATAGTCTTTATTTAAATGTATGTTCGGTGTTTTCCTTTATCAAAGACCTACACTCTACACTCTAGAAATTAAAATACATCAACTAGGTAGAAACAAAAAGTTCAAATTTCGAGTAAACCTAATAACGGATAAAATAATAGTTCCTCTTTAAATTCCAGTTCCTACTTTTAAATTCTGTGCATTGGATTCACTGCGCCAGTATTCAGACCTCCAACTACGAACATTGGCTATGTAACGATGGATCACACGGCTGGACAAAGACCTTATTCACAGGCAAACCCCAACCGTAACGCTACAGTTCCGCTGCAGTAACGCAGCAGTTACTGAACCGTTCGCGAGCCGTCGAGTAAGCACGCAGAGTGCGGATCGGGTCTTCAGCGGAGCATGAGACACGTGGTCAGAATCGATTTGTTGACCTATTTTTGGGATAATTTGTTTTTTTTTATTAATGTGAGAACATGTCAAAGTCAAAGTCAAAGTTTATTTGCCAGAATTGTGGTACATGGTTGGTAGCAATATAACAGAAAAGTATAGAACAGCACAATTCACCATTATCAGGCATGCAAAATATTTTTTCTTTATGTAAGCATTACATTATCTTCATTCATTACGAGTAGATACACACGAATTATCTATAGTCTATGCCAAATAAAATTGGCAAAGATGTAAACACAACCAAACGAATTATTACTCGATAAACACGTGCATTTAAGATCAAGTGAGGTCTTAGGAATGATTTATACACTTGGTATTTACTTTCACATCAAATTTAAGATTAAATAACTATTGATTGTACGTTATTTTTAATAAAAACACGCTTGATGAATATTTTAGGTTATGTGAGTTAACACAGACTATAGTCAACGTAGTAATTTTGTGAGATATAACTAGTTATATGAATGTTCGGAACCATATAATTTTCATGTAATTTTCGTGTAGCGTTTTTTTTAAGGTAAAAAATGAAATTTATGTAGAGATTTACGTCTGATCTGAGTAGCAAGTTATTTTTTATAAAAAAATACCTGCTTTCTATGACGGATCAAAAGATACAGCTCGTCAAAGCTAAGACAGACGTCCCGTTATTCTCCTTTCGGTTACAGAACCCTAAAAGTGAATAGATCATTCTGGGGACCTAGTAAAAAGGGTATAAGTCGACTTAACTCGTATTAAAAAGGGTATATACATAGACGGAGTATACTGGACATAAACCCTTTTGAACTTGACCTTCAGGGGACTTACTTCAGTATACCCTTCATATGACCATACAAAAGTCAACTTCAAAGTAAAAGTACTAACAAATTTTAGTAGGTACTAAATACAGACACGTGGGCGCTGATCCTAATTTCTTTCTTTTTCTTGATAACGTCACGTTAACACTTCTTACTCGACAGAAGGAAAGAGTTATTTTGTATACGTCAATATGAAAGTCATTTGTTTGTATTTAACGCCAACACGTGATTTTACGTCATTTCTACAGATGTCTGACTGACTGTCAGACAACGCACAATAACTTGAGAGCAGGATGGAGTATCATCATCCTCATCAGCCCGTTGCAGTCCACTGCTGGACATAGGCCCCTCCCAAGGAACGCCACAGAGCCCGGTTTAATGCTTTATGCATCCAGTCGCTGCCGGCTCTCTTATGCAAGTCATCCCGCCATCTGGCCAGAGGGCGTCCCACGCTACGTTTGCCAACACGCGGTCTCCACTCCAGAACACGCTTACTCCAGCGGTTATCCGTTCTGCGACATACGTGACGAGCCTATTTCCATTTCAACCTACTAACTTTCAGAGCCATGTCGGTCACCTTGGTTCTCTGACGGACCACTTCGTTCCGAATTTTGTATATAATTAAATGGTGGATGGAGTATAAGAATATTTATTCTGAGAATCGACCCCCAACAGGAAGAAAGAGAGGGAAAATATTCTACACGTGTGAAGTCGTATCCTCTAGTATTTTACATTCTGTCAGTTGTTACTAAAATTAACCGTGGGTGTATATTTTTTGATATTAATAAAACATCTTAAAACTTTGAGATTTGAGACTAAATTTAAATAATGTCAATATCGATCAAAATCAATCTATCAAACTGTTGTAAGATTCGCTAAATCCCTAGATCCCTAGCGGCGCGCGCGCGTTTTAGAAAGCGCCGACGCCATTGTGGTTTTTTGTCTCGTTTTTTCGTTCGACAAAAAGCAATCGAAAGGTGTTGCTGTTGCGTCGATTAAAGAAATGCTAGGTTATGAATGCATTTAAATAAACGATAGTGCATTTAACGGAAATAATTTATAAACATGGTAAAACCTTGTCAATTGTAATACGCGTAGATTTACATACATAACTTTTCGCAATATTCTAGAAGCTAAAAACTATCGCCTTGGACGTGTTATTTTTATTGGGAGGGTTGAGATGGGCCTTGTGAGCCACTTCGACCATTGCTGATCTTTTGTGGCAGCCCTTTGGTTAGAGTGCGTCCAAGAATTTCCAGATGCTTTGGGCTGTGAGTAGTTGTATCTCTTGTGGGTCAATGATATGTCGCCCTAGGTGGATACTTCTATGGCGCATTAGTGGTCCGTAGTTTGGTGTATTAGAATAAGACGTACCATTGTCTTTGACGTGTTAACGTATTGTCAAAGTTTTGATAGCTCTTATTTACTTGACAGTAACGGCTGAGTTAAAATTCAACACTTGACTGGCCATATTGTTTTACCACGTTTCGTTTCTAGAGGCGTAAAAATCGTCTTTGAATTGTTGCGGTTTTTTTTTGTGTCATAGTAAGGCAAACGAGCACACAGGCCACCTGATGGTAAGTGGAAACTGTGACCCATAGACATTCGCATTCACAAGACTGCAAATGCACTGCCAACCCTGAGGACTAAGATGGAATGCCTCTATGCTAGTCATTTCACCGGCTGTCTGCCGCAATACGAATACTGCTGCTTGGCGGTAGGTTAATGGGTAAGATGGTGGTACCAACCCGGACGGACCCTGCACAAGGTCCTTCCACAAGTAAAATGTTTGTCACTCGGCAGCCATTACTGTCAAGTAAATAACAGCTGTCAAAACGTTGACAATATGTTAACACGTCAAAGACAATGGTACGTCTCATTCTATTACACCAAACTAGAGTAAGACATAACAGACATAAGAGGTAACAGCAAAATTTTTAGTGCGTCTGTTGCCGTTATAAAAACAAATAGTAATAATAAAGTGGAACCATACAAAAAATTATATTTTATTGGCAACAACAATTGCTGTCTCTTGAACCGTAATAACTATGTAGACACTTGAAATTTTCAAAAAGTGATACTATTGCCATGATAAAAAAAACCGGACAAGTGGGAGTCGGACTCAGCCACCACCATGAAAGGCACATGACACGAAGTCAACTAACGGTTATCTCAATTCAATATTTGGACCTCAGTTCCTTATATAAATACCCTGTTTTTTAGGATTTAATTAGAAATTTTTAGTTTTCAGTATTAATTTGGACGAAGCCCTTCGTATCCGAGCTTGATTCGCTCTTCGCTAGTTTTTGAATATATTGGGGGTGATCTCTATAAGTACTCAATTAAAAAAAACCTATAAAGGTTCCTTAAAAGTACTACCTACGCGTTACTTAAAGGACGACGCGTTGGCCTAGTTGTTAGTGACCCTGCCTACGAAGCTAGTAGTCCTGGGTTCGATTCCCGATTTGGGAAAAATATTTGTGTGATAAGCACGAGTACCTATTTTTTCTGAGTCTTGGGTGTTTTTTAAGTATTAAAGTATTCTTCTGCTTCGCAGTTTGGCGAAACTATTCTGAATGTTTTTACAATATGTATCCTTGGCATAATAAAAAAAAAAAAACTGTTCATAAGTATTTAAGTACAAGCCTAGAACTTAGTTTGGGACTAGGTCAATTTGTGTGAGATTGTCCCCAAATGTAATAAAAAAAATCTGTAAATAATATTGATATTTTTACTTTATCCCTGACTAATAATAATTTACAGTCACATTTATACCATCAGTTGACCACCATTTGACCACTGAAACTGTCTCTTTCACCCAATCTGTCGCCCCGTCAAGAGAAAATGCCGCACGTGTCTCCGTTTATGTAATTTCTTTTTGTCGTTGCTTCTAAGTGAACGTTTTCTTTTAGTTTTGAAATAGTGATCTCGTTAACAGAGAAGTATTTACTACTTATATAACTCTTATATTGATAAAAACTCCCAATATAATGGCGACCCCTTCTCCAGCTAAGCCGATTTTCACCAAATCTAGCTAAGAACCACCCCAATAAAAACAGCTTTTTGTATTTCACTACATCAGAATAAGTCTATCTGTCTTGTAGCTAAGATGCCATGTATATAAACATAATCACACACGAACGGTGGTGCCTGCGTTTTGGCAGACAAGTTCGGCTGAGTGTATCCTAGCCTTAGCGCACGTCTCAGTATGCAACTACGCATACTTCATGGCTTTTCCCTCGGGAACTTTCCAAATCTTTACATATTATAAAACAAAGTCTCTTCCGCCGTCTGTTCGCTTAGATCTTCTTAACTGCGCAACAGATCTTAATGCAGTCTTCATCAATAGCTAGAGTGATTCAAGACGAAGGATTTAAAGTATATTACATACATACATACATACATTAAATCACGCCTGTTTCCCAGAGGGGTAGGCAGAAACCACTTCTTTCCACTTGCTACGATCTTGACAAATTTCTTTCACTTCTTCAACATTCATACATCGAGTCATGCACGCACGTCGGTTTCGGGTACCTACTTAAGATTCGGCCCTTTTCCAGTATTTCTCCGATTTGATTCGAAAAAGTACGCCTAGGGCGGCCCCTTCCGACCCTTCCACTCACTTTCGATCTGTAAATCTCTTTCGTCAATCTTCTTTCGTCCATCCTTTCCAAATGACCGAACCATCGAAGCATGCCCTTTTCAATCTTAGTCACTACATTTTCTTTTATTCCACATTTCTCTCTGATTTTTTCATTTCTTACTCTATCAATCAGTTTCACACCACACATACGTAGTAAGCATAATAAATTCTGGTTTATGTACTTACTACGTAATACTTAATAGTAAGTATAATCCGGGGTATTTTTTATGGCCAGGGGGAAGGCACTCCCACGAGTACTCAAGCCACGTTATGATGAATAAGATCTAATACCTATTGATACTTGAATTCTCATCTCAATCTGCAATCAAGGTCGATGAATCATGTGTTCACTTTTTAATGGACTCCATATTTTGCCACTGCCGTGTCTGTATACAGGGTGTAAGGGACGGCTCACCCAAAACTGAAACAGTAGCTTCAGACCATTGTACTGAACTGAAATCCAGTGGAAATTTTCCCAGGAAAACGAAAATTTTCTCGTTGGTTTCAGTTTTCGGTGAGCCGTCCCTTACACCCTGTATACAGGAAATAGGTATATGCTTTTGTTAATTCGCAATATTCATTGTTTAAACGGCGTGATGAAGTTTTCCAACGGCATACAAGGGCCAAAACTATGAATCGCCTTTATAAACCTGCTTGTCACAAGGCTACAAAAATCTATACAACATGTGCATTCAAATCTATAATGCCATACCTGATGACATACAGCTACTCCAGGGAAATAGATTTAAGAACAAATTGTCGAACTGGCTCCTAGATAAGTGTTTCTATAGTGTTAAGGACTTCCTCGAGCAGTGTAATAAAATTTAATAATTAGTTTGTGATCATTGACATTTATGGTATATTACAAATTTAAACGCTTTTATTTGTAATTTTAAATGTATTTTGTTATTTAATAAATTTTTATATTGCATAAAATTTATATTTGCACGCTTGCTTGCAAGCTGGATACATTGGACATTTTTATTATTTAAAATTTACTGTAACATCTTGTGTACTATATTCTGCAAATAATTAATATTGATATTGATTGAATCTCAAGACTGTTTGTCTATGTTAAGACTTACGCATTGCTATCCCTGATGGAACTCCTCTATGTTAGCGATTTCACCGGTTGTCTTATCTCCACACCGGAACACAACAATGCAAACCCTGCTGCTTGGTGAGATAGGATATGAGAATACTACTGGGGTATACTTGTGGGAGGACCTTGTGCAGGGTCCGTCCGGGTTGGTACCACCATCTTATCCATTAACCTACCGCCAAGCAGCAGTGTTCGCATTGTTGTGTTCCGGTTTGGGGATAAGACAGCCGGTGAAATGACTAGCATAGAGGCATTCCATCTTAGTCTTTAGTGTTGGCAGTGCATTTGCAGTCTTAGGATTGCGGTCTTGTGAATGCGAATGTCTATGGGTCACAGTTTCAATTACCATCAGGTGGTCTGTGCGGTCGTTTGCCTTCTCTATGATATAAAAAAATAAATAAATACCAAGTAATTAGCAAAAATAAACGTGACGTAAACTTACAAAGCAAGTTCTAAACGCAAGTTAAAATGACATAAAGCATACGCGTAGCTCGTGGGAACGCTAGTAACCTAGACCCCACACACAATAGGTCCCACACTTGGGACCTATTAGATAAACTTTTTGTTTAGAGGTTATGTCAGAGAGTTTTACTCGGATAACGAAGTTAACACGCGGATATGTTAATGTTTGTGGAATAGGCTATTTGACAGGTTTTTGAAAACCATCTCAGATTATTTGTTGGTGTTTATTGAGTACTCCAAAAGTGGTAATTTTAAATTCTTTTATGTATTTCGTCTAAAAAAAGGAAATAAAAATTCACTTTTAAAATATGCCGCCAAAACGCTTTCTTGGGCAAGATGGCGTCGCACAGGAATCAGTGACGTCAGTGGTCAATACATAAACAAACTGACATTGGCTAATCATAGCAAAGCCAGAAAAACAAACAAACGTCAACTGTCTGTGGTAACCGCAAGAACCAATGAACGTAAGAACAGAACGACAACGACATGAACGACAGATGCAATATTTACAGACATCACAGATTACAGGATATACAGACATCCTATAATCTGTGATATTTACCGACCCTTGACGTCATCATGGATTCGGCACCGTTTTCGATAAAATGGCTACAGATAAAAAAATATCAAGGTTTATCGTGGTTTTTTGGATAAAAGATCCATTTTTTTTAAGTAAGAATACCTTAAATTGATTTTAAAACTCATAATTTATATGAATATACATAATTATTACGTTTTTTTTCACCTTGTCAAATAGCCTATTGTTTAAAACCCGACAAACAAAAAGTTTTACAGTGTTACAGAGCCGATATTCTAGGCGGCAAAATCGATATCGTAGTTAATATGTTATGGTATGGTAGCTATACTGAAGTGGCAGTGGGCGGGGCACATCGCACGCAGGACTGATGGCCGATGGGGTCAGAAGGTTCTTGAGTGGCGTCCGCGGACCGGGAGACGAGCTGTAGGTAGGCCTCCAACAAGATGGAGTGACGACCTTGTAAGGATCGCCGGAACGCGGTGGATGCGAAAAGCACAAGACCGGTCTGAGTGGAGAGCCTTGGGGGAGGCCTATGTCCAGCAGTGGACGTCTTTCGGCTGACATGATGATGATGATGATGTTATGGTATTGTTATGACGTCAGCCGCCATTACTGTCAAGTAAATAAGAGCTATCGAAGCGGTGACAATACGATAACAGCTCAAACTCGATATGGTTTTTACCGTGTAGGATCGGTCTTGATCGTGACCATCATTTTATCCTTAAACCTACGCCTAATAAGTGTTCGCATTGTAGTTTTCCGGTTTGGAGATAAGACATTTTTTTTTTTTTGGAGACTACATCTCCGGAATTGTATTATTATTTTAACCTGACATTTTTATTAATTTAATTATTATTACTACTGGGACCTGTACATCCCTGTGACATTTAAATTAGATAGCTTAAGTTTAGTATTGTAATAAGTTATTTATTTAAAAAAATGGCTTACTGTTGAGTTTCTTGCGGCGCTTCTTCTCAACAATGGTCTCTTGAAGCGCTGGTAGATGGTAGATTCAGACTTGTAAAAGTGCCTACAGGGCCTACTTACAGAATAAATGATTTTGTTTTTTTTTTTTTTGATTTTGACAGCCAGTGAAATTACTAGCATAAAGGCATTCCATCTTAGTCCTCAGGGTTGGCAACGCATTTGCGGTCTTAGGATTGCAGTGTTAAGATTGCACACAGGCCACCTGATGGTAAGAGGGATCTGTGAACCATAGACATTTTCATTCTCAAGACTGCAATATTAAGACTGCGATCCTAAGATTATTAATGCGTTGCCAAACTAGAAGACTGAGTTAGAATGCCTGTAGGTATACAAGCCAAGCCTTAACAAGTTAATAATACTTTTGCAGGTGTTTTTAATGTCTAAAGTATATCATATGATTATCTTTCAACGAAGTCAAATAGATGTGGTTTAAAATGACAGTCATACTAGTAAAAAAGGGAGTAAAAGATAGTAAAACTAAACTTACATTAAAAAGGAAATAAATTCTAGAATCTATTGCATATTTATGCATACCTACACACATCATTAATATCTTAGTATCTAGAATATCCTTACTTTAATTTAATGAAGCGATATTTTTTCTTAGGCATAAGATTTTTAGCTCAAGTTAAGCAAATTAGAAAACTCATTTTTTTCGGGAAATTCTTAAGTTAGATATCACACATTTCATGTCCATTAAAATATATAACAAATTACCAAGTATATTACAAAATATCAGCAATGAAAATAGCTTTATGAACACACTAAAACATTTAATGACAGAAAAATGCTATTTTTCAATAACTGAATACTTACATATGTAAGTATGGACTACACTAATCTCAACAAATGAGCGCTCTCACTAGTTTATAAGTTGCTGTGCCCTACAGGGTCCATTGTGATCTCATAACTTTTAAGTTAGTAATTTAAGTACCACCTATGTATACTTTATAGAATGCAATTAATAATTGAACATTGAGTATTAAAACTGCCTAAACCGCTGTACTCTCCGTCGGCCATGCTTACGTAAATCCAAACTCTTGTACAACTGACCAATATAACAATATGACCAAAATGTGAAATAATTAAGTATTTATCAAATTTACTTCAAGACATATTAAGGTGATATAAGAATTGTTTTCTTGTTTTCTTAATTATTGATGTTAATTCCGTCGGCATAGTTAACGCTAGAAAAACATTCAATTATATTTATGTAGTTTAATTAAATAAGCAAAAATAATGGTATGTTTTGCTGTAGTATTTAGCTGCACTTAAAAAAACATTACAAGTCGATTTCAGATTTGAATTCAGTCCTGTATAAACTCTATAGAACCTTTCAAAGCATGAAAACTTGATAAAAATGCCAATAGGTTCTATTCATAACTTCAAACTTAGCCAAGTCTATTATTACCTACCAATAAGAACTAGGAAAGTGTTTGTAAAACCATAAGAAAAATAAAACACTATAAAAACGGCATTTAGAAACGAATTAAACTTTCTTTTATCAGGCAGTACAAGCCTTAAGTAACGTACACACTTTTAATCAAATAACATGAAACACCTAAGAAACCGAACGCTTTCAAAATTATCTTCACTAAAAACAATCTTGGTTCCTCAATTAAAACAACAAAACATATTTCGATCACCAAAAATACTTTTCATTGCTTAAAAACCTTCATAATCAAATACACTTACCAAATAACAAAACCCAACACTATGTTTCAATCACTTACACCACACATACACTTCAGATTTGACAGTTTATTCAAGATGGCGTGACGTGCGCCCGCGTAGCGCTCCGGCACTCAAATGCGGTTGAGTGGAACAACCAACTCCTGCGCAGGTTGTGCGTGTGTGCGTTATATAAAGGCTTATGTATTGGCGTATGGTTTGGGCTTTAGTTGTGTTTAGTTATACACGTTAGGAGCCATGTTTGTTTTTTATTTTTAAACCAATAGGATTTTACAAGCTTTGATTGTATTATTATCTACAGTTGTTTTTATCTTGCAAGTTATTAGGATGGGCTTAAATTTTAATAACACATAGGTAATGAATGTATTATATAAACTAATTAAAATAGGGCCTAATATTTTTTATAGGCTACAAAATTTAAATGCGGCTCTTGTTACAAAATCGTAATGATAATGACACTCTTAAATATATGACAGCTTTTACTGTCACGTAAATACAACCAGGATTATCAAACAAAACCTACTTACCCTTTTTTCCGGTTTGCGCGTAGCCAAAAGAAGGGCTATGCGTTAAGCAGTATGTTTATTATGAATATAATGTATGTACTCAAAAATCGGGTGATAGATTCTAGCTCCGATTCGTTTTTTAAATTAGTGGCCGTAGCAGAATAAGTGAAGAAAAAATGCCCTTCGTGATTAAGAGTTGGTTTTTTTTTCTATAGACACTTACATCTACTATTGTGCCAAGTTTAGTTTAAAAAGAAAAGAAGTGGTTCAGCTGGGAAAAAATAAAATCTGAGCTCATGAAGTATGACTTTTCGTAAGATAACTTGTTTTTTCATACTTAGATATTAATAAACCAAACGTTTTATTGAAAGATATAAAAAAAATTAGCAAGTCAAAAAATTTAAGTACTTTTTGCTGCAAATTAGCTCTATATTTGCTATTAATATAGTTTGCTTTTAACAGGCCAAAATACTGAGTAGTTTTTTTTCCAAAATTATAATTAACTGTTTTCAATTCGTCGACAAAAACTTCGCCCTCCAAGGGCAAGAGTTAGTCAACAGCAACACATTATCAAAAACCGGTCAAGCGCGACTCGGACTCGCGCATTGGGGGTGCCGTATTAAAAATAATATGCTTGGTCACCGCAATAGAAAATACTCATTTTGTTATGAATTTATTTTTTATGCAAAAAGGACAATTTTGATTAGCCTAAATTTTAAAACAGATTTACAAAGTTTTTAACCCCAAAAAAAATATGAACAATTAATTTTAAAAAAATCATAAAATATAAGTAATTTTTTTTTTTACTTGGAACGGATGCCCGCAATCAAGTTGTACAACTATGCCAAATTTCAAGTTAATAGCATTTGTAGTTGCTGAAAAACCCTGCTGTGACATACAGACAGACAGACAACGAAGTCTCACCATAAGGGTTCCTTTTTTTACCATTTTGGTATGGATCCCTAACAAAAAAAACATATTTTTTTAGCTTAATTATATAACGTTGGAAAATTCAATTAACCATAATAATTAATTATCACAAGAATTACTTTTTACCTAAAAGCTCTTCAGATTTTGTATACAAATTACTTGCCTAGATAACGGCTTACTTTCAAGTAAAAGACATCAACGTGCTACTTTCTATAATTATTCTTAGAAAAGCCACTTCATAGCGGAGAATGAAGTTTTAAAATAAATTAAGCTTCTCAATACACTAAATACACAATTTTACAAATTCTCCTAAGTTTTTGGAAAGTTCTGACGCATCTTTAAAGTTTTTAAACACTTAAAAGTCAAAAAAACTTCCCTCTCTTTTAGTTCACATAATATTTAAACTGCTTGAAATAATCATGAGGACCTTTATTCTACTAGTTAAATCCATATCGCTTTTGACATGTTATCGTATTATTTTCAACTAGGCCGTTATTACTGTCAAGTAAATAAGAGCTATCAAAACGTAAAAAATACAAAAATACGTCAAAAACAATAAGGTTTTGTGAAGAACTTCAGCCCAGTGCCCGTTTTATAAAAACAAAAACAAATTAATTAAATAAAATGTAAGTATTAACTTTAGTTTTAATTTTTAATTGTATTATTGTTGAATTCTATATTGAAAATGAATATATTTTAGTTAAAAGTAAGTAAAAAAAGTAAAAACTTTTGAATAAAAAGTCGGAAGACATTTAGGGGCGGTTTTTGATCCGTGAAACCAATAGTTAAAATCTGAACCAAATTCGATTCGATGTTCGAAGTTAAACCTTTAGTTTTTTGTATGGTTTAGAAAAGGCAAAGGCGAAGCAAGGCTTATACTAAGTGGGACCCGTGACCCATTCATTACATTTGCATTCTCAAAGCTAAATGTCTTTATAAGACCGTAAAGGCATAGATCTGAGGACTAAGTTGGATGCCTCTATGCTAGTTATTTCACCGGTTGTCTTACCACACCGGAACACAACAGTGTGTACACTGCTGCTTTGCGGTAAGTTAAAAATACCGATAGAATAATCGCTGCTTAGACAATTTTTTTTTTTTTAAATAAAACCAAAAAGAACTACAATCATAATTCCGAAAGAAATATTACCAAAAAATTACAACAATAATCTTACAAATCATATTACTTACCCAATATTTCACCAACTCGCAATTAATCTAGACAAATAGAACAAGACAGACAGGTGTGTTGGTCTCGCTTCGGTCAACGGTCGTTGTATAGCGTTATCTCTGTCTGGCGGACGCCAATGGGTAAACTGTAACGGCCTGTTGTAACTGACTTTTGTTGCAGGGGTTCTCAAAGTTTTAAATATTGAGGAAAATTTATGTTAATAACGTTGTTATAAGGATGTTTAAAGAGTATTGATTTCTAATAGATAGACGCTACAATAATTAGTAGATGATCCGAATATGTAATATAATGACGAACAGGTAGGCTGAAAAATGTCAGTCCAGTATAAAATTACTTTTTTTTTATGAAATTGCAATTGATTGTTTAATAGATAATTTACATACCAAATTATGAAGCCTATAAAAATAAAGATAAAGATAAAGTCATTTATTCAGTAGATAGGCCGCACGGGCACTTTTACACGTCAAGAATCTACCAGCGCTTCACGCCGCAAGAAACTCAGCAGTAGAATATGCAAACGTTAGGTTGACTATTTTTTACGTAACTATCCATTCGTTGAATGGTGTTTCGATAACATAGTGAGGTACCCCCTCCAAGAAATATTTTATTTTAAAGGAAAATGTACAAACCTATTTTTACATAACATCTACAACTTATTCAAATATCGTCAAAATCAGACTAGGTTTAATAGAAAGGAAACGTTAACAGAATTTGTATGGCAATTTTCAACCTACTCGTTATTTAAGGCAACCTACAAGGTATATTTATATTAACTTAAGACCTGTATGTTTGCAGGGTTAGAAAAGAATCACTCCATGTCCCAAGGATATCGCAAGAATCGACTAAGGGACTAAAGGCTTGTAGTTAAGCGATGGGCTTGCAACCTGTCACTAATACGCTGGTAAACATCTCAGCCTAATTGTGCAAAATGCGGTCATAGAAATATCAACAAGTTTTTAGAGTTGTAGGTAAATCTACTCGTATAGCTCTGTTTACCCCACTCTGGGAACGAAGGCGTGAGTTTATGTATGTACTTAGGATACTAATATCTACTATATCAAGTACCAAGTGAAGCTTTCAACACGATATAAAGTCAAGGAAATTGATTCCTTGACCACTTTGGACTATGTCAAAGAGACGCTGTAAATAAAATTACGTTTTGATTTAATATGTCACTTTGACATAGTCTAAATCATTTTCCTTTACTGTAGGTACACATTTTTTTAATATCATGGGACCAAGTGGCAAGTAAATAAGAGGCAAGAACTATCATAACGTTGACAATACAATGTCAAAACGAATTGGGTTTTACCGAGCAAATACCTCTGTTCGTTTGTATCCATCGCATATTGATAAAGAAGTAAAAAGGATCGCGTACAAAGTTAAAATGACTACGGATATGGTTCAAAGTAATTCACTAAAACACTAATTTTATTGAAAATTTAATCTTCTAAGTCATAAGTAAGTGGCAGTGTAAGTGGTAGTGGGCGGGGCACATCGCTCGCAGGACTGATGGCTGATGGGGTCAGGAGGTTCTTGAGTGGCATCCGCGGACCGGGAGACGAGCTGTATGTAGGCCTCCAACAAGAGGGAGTGACGACCTTGTAAGGATCGTGGGATCGCGGTGGATGCGAAAAGCACAAGACCGGTCTGAGTGGAGAGCCTTGGGGAGGCCTATGTCCAGCAGTGGACGTCTTTCGGCTGACATGATGATGATGATGAACCTCCTAAGGACCCTTATACTAAAAATAGTACATAATATGGCCATTAAAATAAAGATATAGTGAAAATTAAGTAAAATGGAATTTCTGGTTTTTTAAGACTAACGATCACATATTAGAACTTTATTATTATATACTGACAATATATTCATATTCCAGTAAAAAAATTGTTGTATGGTTAGGAGGTTAAAATGTTGAACAGTTTGAGAATCTCCGTCGATTTATAACAAGAGTGCGCACGCGCCGCTACTGCGCAGATTGTTAGCTTAATTACAAATTGCTTTTCGCACTTAGCATTTTCCTGCTTTTTACATACATTTTACTAGATTTAAAATATTTTTTGGAAACAGATTATAAAAAACCGGTCAAGTGGGAGCTGGACTCGCGCACCGATGATTCCGTTCGCCGCACAGTAGATATTACTAAATTTGAATTTGATTTTTAATCAAATCAGCGCGAGCCACACACTTCACCATTTATAGTAAAGAAAGAAATAAGAAAGAAAAAAACAGGCAGAACACATAATTTAAGTAAAAAAAAAAACTACACGAAGTTGGACAGTTGTGGAACGGTCCTAACTTAGCATATGCCGGCTGTTAAGCCAGCGCTGGTCTTCCGTTGAGACCGCTCGGTGACAGCGTGGATGGTCACACAATAATTAATTTATAAATTTAAGAGATCACATATCAGCCTGTTGCAGTCCACTGCTGGACATCGGCCTCCCCCAAGGAGCGCCACAACGCACGAACTCCCGCCCTTTGCATCCAGTCACTGCCAGCTGCCTTCTTCAGGTCATCGGTCCATCTAGCCGGGGGGCGTCCTACACTACGTTTGCCTAAGCGTGGTCTCCATTCGAGAACCTTCCTGCTCCACCTCTCGTCGGTTCTGCGACAGACATGGCTTCAGCTTGCTACATTTTTGGACAAATATCAGTCACCTTCGTCTTCACTGTGAACACAAATAATGAAAAAAACAAAACCACAAATTAAAACACGGGTGACAATGTAAGTTAATCATAGACATTATGGCACTATTGGCAGTACGTGTTTTTTCTTCAGCTTTTGTACTATTATCATATCAATCTTATATCTTGTACTACGTCTTGCCGTTTTTATGCTAAATAACACAGCTCTTTTAAATTAGGACGAACTGACGGACATGGGCATAATAATAGGCTCCCGTTGGACCACCCTTCGAGTACGTAGGAGTTCTTTTTTCCTTTTCTCTCTTTCTATCTTAAGATTTTGGTGTGTTTTCCTGCGGAAACTACGCAGGATATTTGAAATATTTTTAATTCGCTATTTATAGATTTATATAATGCTAGACTAAGTAGTACCATTGTAATATTAAATATAATTAAAAAAATGACTGGATGCTGAGTTTCTTGCGGCGCTTCTTCTCAGCAGTGGTCTCCTCTTGTGAAGCGCTGGTAGATTCTTGACGTGTAAAAGTGCCCGTGCGGCCTACTTACTGAATAAATGTCTTTATCTTTATCTTTATCTAGTATGGAACCCTATACAAGGATAAATGTTCCCATTTCTACGATAAAACAGTTTTTTTGCCATTAAATTAATATCGTTGTTGTTCATAAACACAGTCACTTAATAATGTTGTTTTAAACACAAATGGTGCGAGAGGAAGAAATGGCATTAATTAGTCAATAATGCCATTCGCTTCTTTAATTAAAAACAACAAACAAACCTCTTTACTATTTTCCAATCAATAAATAATTAATTGCACTTTAAGTTTTCGCTAAATAAAGAACTTTTTAAAAATAACAGTTGGCCAACTATATTGTGTTTTAGGGCCGTATTAATAAACGGATCTCGACTTTAATGCTCGTCTCAAGATGCGTAAAAAATGACAGTTTTGTATGGTTTGACGTTTACTTTGACGTATCTTGTGATGGGCACCTCAGTCAAGATAAATAAATAATAAATATCAGGGGACAATGTCACACCAATTGACCTAGTCCCAATTTAAGCTCTAGGCTTGTATTATGGGTACTAGACAACGATATAAATACTTATATACAGAAATATATACTTAAAATACATAGTAAACATGCATGACTGAGGAACAAATATTCGCGCTCATCACACAAATATCTGCCCTTGGCGGGATTTGAACCCAGGTTACCCAACCGCTAGCTTCGTAGGCAGAGGCAGGGTCACTACCAACTAGGCTAGCGCGTCGTAAGATGAGTTTATTAATACGGCTCTTAAAGAACCGTGCCCAACAGTGGGATCTAAGCCAATTATGCAACTAATTAAAAAACAACATCCCGCAACAATAACAAGTAAAACACTTGTTAACAAAAACCCCCGGTACAGTCAGCGACGTACAGTCGGAATAAAAAGCGGTCATTTACGAGACGAGTTGGGGGAAGAGCCACAATTATTTGTACTTCCGCTCCTGCGCCGTAGGGATGTCGATGGGCGAGTTTAGTCGATAGAAATATCGATAGTTTGGTTTTGTTGATGGATGTTTTTGTCGGTAAATTGATGCAGCAAAAGATAATTAAAGCTTCAGATCTTCAACACCGTAAAACAATATTATATTGCTTTTGACGTGTTACAGTATTGCTTTTAACTTGACCGCCATTACTGTCAAGTAAATAAGAACTATAGTAGCGTTGACAATACGATAACGAGTCGTAACATTATTAATTATTTTCTGTTAACAATTAAAAGTTAAAAATAAACTTATTAAAATAAAATAAAAATTAAGCTACTCAAATATCAACGATGTAAATAATAATCACCACTATAAAAAGAACACCCCCTCTAACAGGTCCGCTCGCGGCATGGTCCCTATGACACTAGCTGCAACACCTCTCTGGATAGCTAGCCCAATCCTTTGGGAGAGGTAAGCACCAGCTCTAGGATCTCCGTAGGTGTCTATGAGCCGGGATAACAGAGCCTTAATAAAGCTTTTCATATCGGCTGACCAAGGTCCCATGGTCTCCACTGCACGTGCCACAAATTCGTAATTAATAAATAATGATGAATATTTGCGGCGCTTGATGGTTTGGGCCTGATCAGCTGCTGCACCGGCCCGATTACGGGTTGACTGGACGTGCGTGGGAAAGGGCGAATGTGTCAACATACGTCGCGTCCCATACTAATGCCCTACCCAGTTTCCACGGCGCCAATGTAGCTCCGTCTGGTCGCTTGCCATCGTCTCTATGCAAACCTGCCGGTTCTAGGACAGCTGGTACAGAGGCAGTGGCAAGCGGACGACGGATCAGATCATTAATTATTATGTTGCTTTATGAATGTCATAAAAGACTAATTGTATGTCAATTATTTCCAATTCACCCATTCTTTGACAAAGTCCCTTATATTTTACATTAATCCCTCGACAAGATTTCAAGCAATCCATAAAATATAGAAAATGGCCTATTAACGAATGTTAGTTACTTTTTGGTGGCAGTCTTCGGTGTATAACCACTAACGTGCCATGTTTTCATTCGTGAACGCTAATTATTTCATTGTAATTTCATGTTTACTGCCTTGCCTTGCCTGGATCCACGGAGAAGACCATCGCAGCTCTCATAAGCGACTTGATTTCCTGCTGCTGTTTATGTTTATCCTAGAGCTTAGTTTGGGAAAAAAACAATTTGTGAGACATTATCCACAATTTTTTTTTGTAAATGTGTTATATTGTTTGCTCGATAACTGTATTTATTTATTTATGCAACGCAAAGTTTTATACTTCTGGCATGAACATACTACCCATAAAACATCATCACAATGACAATAACAATAATTATTTTTCATCGATAACACATTTTCCCGTCCCTACCGTCCCCCGGCCGGCGGAGCGCGACGAAGAAAGTACAACCGCCTTAACGGCCAACTCCCGCGCACCCCGCAAATGTCAGGACGTTCTCGTAATAATAATAACAAATCCTTCACCAGGAATTATTACTACTAGGATGTTCTGTTGCCCTAGTACACAAAAAAACGGGTACTGGCTAATTTAGCTCATAAGTAACTAAAAACATTACGTTCCTTCTTCGGCAGTTGATAAAAAAAAAGTTATGTACCTACAGATACTTATTATATATTATACTAACAGTCTGACCAGTGGCATAAAAAATAGCAGTAAATTTTTAAATATCATTAGCCCGTAACATAAAATGCGTAGCGACTGAATAGGTAGAGTCTGGCGATCGAAACGTGATACTGAAAATGACCGCGAAATTTAAAATTATAGCTATGTTATGCTTGTTCGAGCTACAGTTAAACAATGTTGAAGCTTTTGTCTTATTATGAAGTGCTGCTAAAATCGCGTATCTGTCAAAAAATCCATATAGTTTTAGCTCCGGCGGTTAACGTTTCTCACCCCCTAAATCAAGTCCGATTTCCACGGTTTTTGAATATGTTGTAGTTGTTATAAAGAACTAGGTCTGTACGTTTCTGTTTTTTGGATTTTAAATTTGTTTCATTCTAAGAAGTATTTTCGTGGAAAGGAAAACGTACAGACATAGTTTTTCATGATATCCACAACACTTACAAAAATCGTAAAAATCCGACTAGGTTTAAGAGTAGAGAAACGTTTTCGCACTTTGTATGGAGATTTTTAGCTGCAAATTGTGGTTACAGAGTTATCAACAAGTTTTTGGAGTTGTTCGTAATTCTGTAGCTCTGCCTACCCCACTTTGGGAATGAAGGCGTGAAGGTATGTATGTTTGTATGTGTGTGTATTTTTAGCTTCACAATCCTCGTTTTCATTTTATTTTTATAGCATAGGAATGCAAACGAGCACACAGGCCACCTGATGGTAAGTGGAAACTGTGACCCATAGACATTCGCATTCACAAGACTGCAAATGCATTGCCAACCCTGAGGACTAAGATGGAATGCCTCTATGCTAGTCATTTCACCGGCTGTCTTATCCCCAAACCGGAACACAACAATGCGAACACTGCTGCTTGGCGGTAGGTTAATGGATTAGATGGTGATGACAAAAGTACTAAAAGTATATAATTGTAGCTCATTCAGGCATATTATAGCTACATTTTTAAATTAAGCGGTCATTTACAGTATCACTTTACGATGGCCAGACTCTACGCATAATGTGACAGCTATGTTTCATAAGTAAAATTGTTGCCTTGTAAAGAATTAAAAGAAAAAACTTGTGTCACGACTCGCTGGCCAGACTCCAGAATCAAAACGTTTCTCAATTGAATCTTGGAAGTCATGGCTCCTTTACTAGGTCCATAGGTTTAAGAGTCCGTTCGTATAGATACTACTTTATCCTTAAACCTACCAAGCAGCAGTGTTCGCACTGTTGTATTCCGGTGAGGGGATAAGACAACTGGTGAAATTACTAGAGGCATTTCATCTTAGGTTGGTAACATATTTGCGGTGTTAGGATTGCAGTCTTAAGAATTGTATGTATGTTTGTATGTTAACTCTTTATTGCACATAAACAATTACAAGACATGTCTTGAGAATACAAATGTCTCTTGGTCACAATCCTATGAGAGGAGAACTAAAAAAATTCAATATTCAAAGTATTTATTCAGTAAATTGGCCACATTAGCTTCTTTTACACGTCGGTAATATGGAGTGAATCTACTAGAAGACCATCATTGCGGAGAAGAAGCGCCGCAAGAAGCTCCAGCGGAAGGTCATTTTTTCAATGATAAATACATAATTTCACACATTCTAAAAACAAATTTTTGTTTTATTACATATGTAAGGTCAATAAACGTTACACTAAAAATAATGACAATGAGAACAACACGACGAGGTCTCTACATAAAATGTCATTGCAAACGTGAACAGAACGGACCCCACCAACAGCACCCGATCACGAGTATGACGCGTATCTCAACCATCGCCTCTCTCAACCATGTATCCGGGAAAGTGGCGTATCCCTAGACGACCGAAGTCAATTTTAACTAATTAACCCGTCAACCTAGGGTTAACATTTACGTGCAAGCGGGCCTAACCGTCGTTTTAAGACATTTGAGAGACATTCCTTTTTAAACTTGGATATAAAAAAATCGTCAGTAACTGCCGCACTCAGAGACGTCAATTGAATGTAATGCTTTGTTTAGTGACATGTGGTCTTATTCTATTGCTATAGCAAAGAAAGTGACAGCAGCAACTTCAATCAAGCGTTAAATTTAATTGACGTCTCTGAGTGCGGCAGTAAGAAACGACTTCATTGTTATTAATTAACTCTGAGTGCTAACTAACATCAGTTGTAGTCGGGAGTATTGTTTGGGACTACAGTACCGGCCAATAATAATATCACCTTTCACCTTTGTACTTACATCTCGTACGACATACATACATATATACGTAAACTCACGCCTTCATTCCCAGCGTGGGGTAGGCAGAGCTACAGAATTACCAACAACTCTAAAAACTTGTTGATAACTCTGTAACCACATATTGCATAATCGGGCTAAGATGTCTACCAGTGTATTAGTGAGAGGTTGCAAGCCCATCGCCTAACTGCGACATCCACGGGAAGACATGGAGTGGATGTATTCTAACCCGGCAACCACACAATCCCATACGATTACCTACAAATATGACTTAACAAAATTGACAACCAATCAAGAACTAGTTGACAAATTTTATTTCTAATATTTAATTCGTTAACTGATTAAATAAGGTTCAAAATGGTATATCATAAATGTTTGTACATATCGTAGTTCGCGTTCAATTTTGGTAAGCCATATTTGTAGGTAGTTGTATGAGATGTAAGTACAAAGGTGATATAATTAGCCAGTGCTATAGGTCAATTTGTGGGAGATTACCCTTACCCTTTTATTTATAATTAATTTTAACGGTTAAACCAAATTAATACTATTCAAAACAACGTAAACAAGGTATCCAAAGGGATCACTATCAAAGTTATATAAACTAAAACTACAGCGTAATTAGACGGGAACCAATTAAGCACCCAACCATATTACATATCGGAAACCACTATCTGCGTTATATAAGCTGTACTGCAATCATTTACATAGTGAGTGCCCAACTTCTTTCGTTTTCATATTAAATTGACACGATTTTGGAGTATGTGGCTCGAAAGTTTATCGAGTTTCTTTTCTCAGTTTAATACTTTAGGTAGATTGAAATCATGATTTAGAATAAAACAATGTTAAATATGAGAATTGCGGCTTGCTTATAATTACCCGGCGAAGCCCAAAAGGAAGGTTATGTATTTGATCTGTATTTATGTATGTATTTCCGTTAATGATACGACATTAGATTCGTCTTGATGAAGCTAGTGTCACTGAGTATATAAAAATCTTAAAAAAACATTTTTCTATCGCATTTTATGTGGTTTAATGTTTATCGTTGACGGTCTCCAAAAATGCAGTCGGAAGCTTGCTTTTCATATTTTTTTCCAAAATAATTATCTTCACCAGAGTGCGAATTTGGTTTTCTAATTTTTGCTTAATCTTGTTTTATTCAGTCGCAAATTTTGGCATTTAAAATGAGAAGTAGGTAGATTTTGATGATTATAGTTGCAGGAGACCCTAAAGGCCGAAGCACCACCCAGAAATAAGAGCTCCGCGAAGGCGGAATTGATTTCTGGAATGGAGAATAACAAACACGACTGAGCCGACTTAATTCGGGAAAAAACTGCGAATGGAAATTGTGCTACTTATTTACTAAGAAATAACAATTAAGGGAAATTTATCTCATAAATAGCAAACAAAACACACGTAACAAATTTAACTTACAAACGAAAGAAAGAAAAACTACTACCTTCTTCAGAAATAATAACTAAGCATCTTCGTTAGAATCAATTAAATTGTATTGAATGAGGATGTCATCCAATATCACGAAATTTAAGGTATAAATTCATACAAAATCATTTTTTACGATTTCTCTACTTAGTAGGATTCAAACCCGCAACGTCAGTTTTGCGGTCAGGGATATAACCACAAAGCTCTAACCCTCTCAAATAAATACGAGAGAAACAAATATGTCGAAGGATATTGTTAAAAAACAGAGCGAGTAAAAATTTTATTTCCATTATTTAAAGGGAGAAGTTTGTCTTTGTAGGTACGTTCTTTACCTATTTTTTTAAAGACGGCAAATTTGTGCTTCTTTCAATTTTTCGATTCACAATTAGGGTAAATAGTTGTTGAGTGCTTTTTGTTGTTGTATTGTTATTTCTCTATATCTTCTTCTTCGGCCCATAGCCAACCAATGCTGAGTGTAGGCATCCTGCAATGCTCACCACCCATCTCGGTCCAGGGCTCTCCTCATCCAGCACCTTCCTGCCACCTGGATCAGATCGTCGGTCCACCTCATTCCCTGTCTGCCAACGTAACTCCGCCCAGTTTTGGGTCTCCACCCAATGGCTTTTCCCCATCTTCCATAATTTTTTTCTAGTTGTAAGAATTTATTGTTTATTGCTTTATTACATTATTATTACTTAATCTAACTTACTTTTAAGTATAATTATGTTTTTACGATTGAAAATTACCTTCTGCTGGAGTTTCTTGCGCCGCTTCTTCTCTGCAATGATGGTCTTGTCCGAAGCGCTGGTAGATTCGCTGTACATTACCGACATGTAAATGAGCCCGCATGTGGCCAATTTACTGAATAAATATTTTAAATTCTGAATTTTGAATTTCATCATCTCTGCGGCACATGTTACCAGCCCAATTCCACTTCCTTAGAGTGGCCTCTGGCTATATCGATGAGCCTTGTTCGTCTTCGGATTCGGTTTCGGACTCTGTCCCGGAGAGAGAGGCCTAACATCGCCCGTTCCATCACTCTTTGCATGACTTACAGCTTGTTAATCACCTTCTGCGTGAGCGTTCTAGTTTTGGCTCCACATCGGGGTTCCAGGACGGGGAAGGCACATTTCTCTATATCGTCGGTGATACTGCAAAATCGCGTAACTAACTAATTTATGATAGAGCAAAATAAACCTTACTGTCTTATTAAGAAGGTGCATTTTGCTCCTTATTTAAAATGTTACTTACGCGGTTTTGCAGTTTTACCGACGATATAACTATTGGTATCATTGTCTAGTACCCATAGTACGAGCCTAGAGCTTACTTTGACTAGATCAAATCGTGTGAGATTGTTATTCATACATACATAAACTCACGCCTTCATTCCCAAAGTGGGGTAGGTATAGCTAAAGAATTACCAACAACCTTTAAAACTTGTTGATAATTCTGTAACCACATTTTGCACAATTAGGCTAAGATGTTTACCAGCGTATAGTGACATGTTGCAAGCCCATCGCCTAACAGTACTATAATCCTTTATTCCCTTAGTCGCCTCTTACGACATCCACGGGAAGAAATGGAGTGGTACTATTCTAACCCGGCAACCACACGGGGTTAGTCACTAATGTTTAAGACTATAAAATAAAGGCCATGAGTTGATTCGCCTATTATTTCATCCTATATTAATCACCGGATGAGGTAAAACAAATAATTTACCAAAGCAATTTTCAGATCAAAATCTGTACCATAATGTCAAGTCTCTATCACAAGTACTAGAAATTTCCGTTAAAACATACACGCACACACTCTTAAAACTCACACTTGTATTAGACATGTGTGCGTGCAATAAAAAGAATCGTGCGCCGGTAACATATGAGTGTTTCTGGCTCTCTCGCACTCGCGTGAAGTGTGCGTGGTCTCTTTCGCACTTATGGAGCGTGCATTATAATTTATTGTTCGTTCTTTACCGCCTTGTTCCGTTTGTGTCTACTTGGGATTTTTATAATTGTATCATTTTCCGTCTTTCTTTTTTAGTTTGGAATAGAAACTTATTTATCTAACTAGCTTTTTCCCGCGACTGACAAAGAAGTCATTTATCGCTAATCCTTCGGGAACTGTTCAATTTTCCGGGATAACGGGATTTATTTATTATAAAATGTTAACTTACACCGTTCCGCAAACCGTTTGCACAGTCAGACTGTGGGATCCGCGGGTCTTAAATTCATAATTAAGTACCTAGTGCTTAAATAAGGCTCTGTTATATTTTTTATTTTATTTTTTATTGTTAATGTAATGTTTTTAAAAATTAAAACTAAACTTATTTAAATAAAAAATAAAAAAACTACTAAAATATTAAATATTATAAATAATAATCACTACTATAATAAAAACACGTATATTTTTTTCTTTTTTTTGCAATAAAGAGTTTACATACATAAAATGAACACCCCCTCTAGCAGGTCCGCTCGTGGCATGGTCCCTATGACACTGGCTGCAACACCTCTCTGGATAGCTAGCCCAATCCTTTGGGAGAGGTAAGCACTACCTCTAGGATCTCCGGAGGAGTCTATGAGCCGGGATGACCGGGCCTTGATAAAGCTTTTCATATCAGCTGACCAAGGTCCCATGGTCTCCACTGCAAGCGTCACAAATTCGTAATTATTTAATTTACCGTGTGGTTGCCGGGTAGAATAGTGCCACTCCATGTCTTCCCGTGGATGTCGTAAGAGGCGACTAAGGGAATAAAGGCTTGTAGTACTGTTAGGCGATGGGCTTGCCACCTGTCACTAATACACTTGGAAACATCTTAGCCTACTTGTGCAAAATGTGGTTACAGAATTATCAAGAAGTTTTAAGACTTGTTGGTAATTCTTTAGCTCTGCCTACCCCACTCTGGGAATGAAGGCGTGAGTTTATGTATGTATGTATTTAATAATGATGAATATTTACGGCGCTTGAGGGTTTGGGCAGGATCAGCTGCTGCACCGCATCGGCCCGATTACGGGTTGACTGGACGTGGGAAAGGGTGAATGTTTAGTTATTGTTTAGACCGGATATATAAAATCCCGCGTGGTTACCGGGTTAGAATAATGCCACTCCATGTCTTCCCGTGGATGTCGAAGGAGGCGACTAAGGGAATAAAGGCTTGTAGTACTGTTAGGCGATGGGCTTGCAACCTGTCACTAATACACTGGTAAACATCTTAGCATAATTGTGCAAAATGTGATTACAGAATTATCAACAAATTTTTAGTTGTTGGTAATTCTGTAGCTCTGCCTACCCCACTCTGGGAATGACGCCGTGAAGGTATGTATGAATTGAACGTGTATCTGTATCTATCTGTCTGTTTTATAGTAGATCCCAAACAAATAGTCCAATTTAGTTTTTTTTTGTTTTTAGTAGCAAGCTAATTAAAAAAATGTGGTTTTTAGCTATATTTGATAAGAATCCGTTAAGCTGTTTAAAAGATATACTCTCTGAAATCATCGCAATTATATGCACCAACTTTATTACCCATGTAACAAGAATTCCTGATGGTTAGTTTTATTATTCCAGTATTTTTTTTATACAAATACTAGTTGACCCGGCAAACGTTGTTTTGCCTTATAAAGACAAATAATTTGCAATAAAATAATATTGCGACTATAAATTGAAATGTAAGCTATCCTATCTTTCAAGTTGGGTCAAATTGCACACGGTGTGCAAATCAAATTTAAAATCGGTTCAGTAGTTTAGGAGTTCATCGCGGACAAACAACGTGACACGTAATTTTTATATATAGATATATATAGATATGGCGATGTTAAAGCTTTAAAAGCACCGTACATACATGTTGTTGACCCTACCGCACGTGCCGTATTTATTTATCAATTACCGCGAGATTTGAACTTCGCGCTCTGTCAGCCAACTGTGGCCAGTTGGAACGAGCCCGCTATGTACACATGCACGGATATGTGGTGAGACTAGTAGCTCTAAATAGGCTGAATAACTCGGAAACATTGTCATAAACTAGGTCTAAATAAGCTGTATAACACAGGGATATAAGTGTATGTGCGAGTTTCTTGCGGCGTTTCTTCTTCACACGTTTCTTGACACATTCGCCCTTTCCCACGTCGAGTCAACCAGTAATCGGGCCGGTGCAGCAGCTGATCAGGCCCAAACCATCAAACGCCGCAAATATTCATCATTATTAAATAATTACGAATTTGTGGCACTTGCAGTGGAGACCATGGGTCCTTGGTCAGCTGACATGAAAAGCTTTATGAAGGCTCTGTCATCCCGGCTAATAGACACCTCCGGAGATCCTAGAGCTGGTGCTTACCTCTCCCAAAGGATTGGGCTAGCTATCCAGAGAGGTAATGCAGCCAGTGTCATAGGGACCATGCCGAGAGCGGACCTGCTAGAGGGGGTGTTCTTTTTATAGTGGTGATTATTATTTACATCTTTAATATTTGAGTAGCTTAGTTTTATTTTAATTTGAGTAGCTTAGTTTAATTTGAATTGAAACAAGTTAAGTTTTAACTTTTAATTGTATTTACTATACATTATACTTTCTTCTTATATATTTGTTAATCTTTTCTTTGTTATGTATGTCACGAATAAATGATTTTCTTTCTACATATATTAAATCACGCCTGTTCTAGAGACCACTTCTTTTGATACGATCCTGACAATATAATATTTGTGTGATGACTTTGACTATTTGTCCCTAATCCTTGGATATTTCCTATGTATTTATTTATTTATTTATTTATTTATTATTTATTTATTTATTCATAAAATTTGCAACATAACAGTAACATAACCAAATCGTTACAAACACAGTCATTAATATTAACTTAAAATAATTTGCATTTATAAATATAAATGTACAAATGTATTTAAGTATGTATTTCTCTATATAAGTAAGCTTATCGTTGCCTAGTACCCATAGTACAAGCCTAAAGCTTACTTTGGGCCTAGGTCAATTTGTGAGAGATTTTCCTCGTGATTATATACTTTTGTATGTATGTTAACACATTATTGTACAAAAAAAACAAGAAAAATACAATTAATATGAAGTTATGTACAAAGGTGAACCTTTCAGAGATTTAGAAAAGTGAAAGGTTGTGCATCAAGTAAGCAAGTTGTAAAAAAAAATTCAGAAGAACATAAACCCTAAATGAAAAAATACTGCATTCAAATACCTACATAAATATTATATACATACATAAAGTTACATAAACTATATTTTATGTAGGTACCTAGAGGACAGGACAGGGAGTAGTATATTAATATATTTTATATGGTTCTTGATGGACAAGATTTGTAAGTACACATGTCACAATTATTATTGTTTTAGAAAGAAAGAAAGAAAAACATTTATTCGTGACATACATAACAAAGAACAGATTAACAAATACAAAAAGAAAGTAGCCACCAAATGGTCCCAACTCAGCGTAATGCTGGCATTTAAGTCAGCGCTGGTCTTCCGTTGGAACCATAAGAATCCCTGGATGTATCTAAACACTAAAAAAAAAACAAAAGGAAAGGCGACTCGAAAACAAATATCCATGCCAGACCTACAATTACATTATTCCTATAACCCTAACCTCGTCCGAGTGTACTCGCCTCGGCGCGCGCAAGTAAACCACACTTGAACGTTTTTTTATTCTCTCCACAATTACTGGCGCATGTGTGTGCGCATGTTACATGTGTGCGTTACCGGGTTAACTGTTTTTTTTAAATGAAAATATTATATTTTTATTAGACAGCACTGATTAATCGCGGATGTAAACATGTTAGGTATAATGAGGATGTAAGGAAACTGTTTACTTTTTTAACCTTTAAACTAAAATAAATAAATAAAGATGTAAATAATAATCACCACTATAAAAAGAATACCCCCTCTAGCAGATCCGCTTGCGGCATGCTCTCTATGACACTGGCTGCATTACCTCTCTAGATAGCTAACCCAATCCTTTAATATTTGATTAGCTTAGTTTTATTTAAATTAAAATAAGTTTAGTTTTAACTTTTAATTGTTAACAGTATTGTTATAAATTTTAATGAACATAAGTGTACATGTATAATATTAAAATCAAATAACTAAACAAAAAAAAAAACCAGAGACGATATCACAAATAGAACTAATCCCAAACTAAGCTTTAGGTTTGTAGGTACTATGGGTCCTAGACAACGATTAAATCGTCGCGAATTAAATACTTCAATTCATATACAGAAAACATCTAAGACTTAGAAGCAAATACTCGTGTTTATCACTAGGCTTAGGACTTTTGGTAGCATACCGTGGATCTAGAATCCATGGAGTTGCTATTTCCCAATTATTATAAACACTCCACCTTGATTTTGACCCTCACCTTAAGTCACATTGTCACAATAAGTAATACTTACTTCAAAAGGCAGTCATTCGTTAAATAGCTCAACCAGTTTACAAGTAAATGAATTTTGGTAAAGAGAGTGATTTGGTTCAAACAAACAAATATTCAAATAATAGGTATGGATAAATCGAACTAAATTTTATTTAGTTTATTTTATAATACCTAGTCGGTTACTAAGTTCTGTTACAGAGATTAATTACAATTTAAAAAAAAAATTAAAGCAGTTTTGCATAAACCTGTATATTAATCAAAAGTTTGATTTATATAGAATAATAATAAAAATAATGTATTCTAAACTATTGCAATTATTTGATGTACGAGCTTGAAGTATTCCCATTTCGAACGATAAAATCATAGTTAAAATCACGCACGACGATGATACTGATAACGGCCCCAACTTTTGTAAGAGTTCCTGTAGAGAGTTCAAATTTGCGTGACATATTGAACAGACTTCTAGCTTTAAATTCTGATACGAATGTATTCAAAGCAACTAAAGATCCGCTTGGACACCGGTCAATCTTGATGACTCATTAAATCGACTTTAAGATTTCACATGATTTTGCAGAAATACGAAAACACACCAAATCTCTTGCTTCATAAGTTGGAATTAAAATTAAGTCATGTTGAGAAATATAATTTTGGTCTCTTAACATATACAAAGATAGGATTTTTTATAATATTATACAAAAAAAGTTCTTTGGTAAACAAAGACTAACTTTTAAGCGATTTCAAAAAATGAAATTTACAGAAAAGTCATGCGTAATTTCATCGATGCCGGCTGTGAATGTTAAAAGATCGTATCGGGAATTGCGGAAACTTAGAAAAATGACTAATGGTTTTTTTTTAATTTTTATACATATTGAAATTAAAAAATAAACATAAGTTAGTTTTATTTGCATCAACCTTAGTAACAGAACTTAGTAACCAACTAGGTATGTATGACATACTGAAGACCAAAATCAAAGTGGTATATTTATACCTATACTAATTAGAAAATAGCGTCCTAACTTTATTCAACACACAAATATTTGCCCATACGGAGAATCGATTCCGGAACGACTAGCTTCGTAGGCAAGGCCACTACCAACTAAGCTATCGCGTCGTCATTAATATAGTAAATATTCATTTTATTTCAAATTGCTCTTTGACTAAAGAACTTATTTTTAACGTTATAAGGGCTTTTCCGAATAGAGCAACTTCTCCCGTGAAATATTAATATTAGTTTTATGAATAAAGTTTGGCTCAAAATTTCGTTCGTACAAGGTTCTGGTCAAATATTGGCAGAGTGCAAAGCGGGTGGAGGGGGTAGCCTAAACGATCACAGCGCTCGCTACGGCTAAAATTGTCATTTTTGTCACTGACTTGAGCTGTCAAATCCATATTGCAGTAAACATTTTCTAATCGTTTTTGAGATAAAAATATGGTGAATTACTATGTTACAGTCCCGATTGTGTAATATAGTAAAATAACACAAGATTTCATTAATATTTTTCACAATATTTACTTACTTCTTGTTTGACAGCGGTGACAATATTGTCCATAATGGCCGCCTGTCACGTGGCGCTGTCGTCACGCTCGGTTTTTCGAAAATCGACAAAATGTAGCGATTGTTTTTCAAGGGCCTTCTTGGCACGGTATTTATCTATGTGGAATTAGCTATCTCCGAACCAATACGACTTGGAGGCCTTCAAAAATCGAGCCTTCTCTTTTTCGCGACTCCTCTGGTATTACAGGTCTTTATGGGTCGCGATGATCACTTATAATCACTAGCTGTGACTTAGAGGAGACCATATCGCGTGTAAGCTCTTTATCTATAAACAAAAATCTATTTATTTACATACATACATACATAAACTCACGCCTTCATTCCCAGAGTGGAGTAGGCAGAGCTAAAGAATTACCAACACGTCTTAAAACTTCTTGATAATTCTGTAACCACATTTTGCACAAGTAGGCTAAGATATTTTCCAGTGTATTAGTGACAGGTTGCAAGCCCATCGCCTAACAGTACTGCAAGCCTGTATTCCCTTAGTCGCCTCTTACGACATCCACGGGAAGACATGGAGTGGCACTATTCTAACCCGGCAACCACACCACCATGTATTTATTTATTTTCTAAACTTTCTCAGTAAATGATAATTCAAAAAAAAAACATGCAAACTTCTAAACTTAAGCATTACTTCTTTCAGAACATCTTGAAAAAAGTTCATGTTGTCAATTATTCATATCGTCCCTTTACTTTCTCGACCTCGTATCTAATCGAATAGTTAGATAGAAAGGTGTCTTTATTCTTTTGGAACATGAGTGCTTTTTCTATCTTACTATTCAATCAGATACGAGGATGAGAGAGTAAACGATACGATATGCCGCCGACTATCTCCCCGGCAACACAAAACAGTAAACATCCAATGAAGTTAAAAACAGGATGGAAATAAATGGCCGCTGCCCAGAGCTGCATATTAACTGCATTATTTTACACATGGCTGGGTACTGCACTCATACTATCTGTGACCAAAATAGGAAATTATGTTTTCTTCGTAGAAACATCGTGTAAAGAGGGGTTAGTTCCACGTTAAAGATGGACCGTACCGAAGCTTTATAACTATTGAATGGACTAAACAAAATGTCGTATTTGTGGCAGACTTGTTAGTGTTTGGCATAACCGACAAACCACTAAAGTGTGTAGCTACTTATAAGGCCAACTGTTCATACATACATACAATCACGCCTCTTTCAACTAAATTTCCCTCGCTTCCTCTACACTCATAAGTATTTTCATACACATACGTCGGTAAGGATCGCCTGACCTGGCCCTTTCTTAATAGGTACCCACGGCTCGATCCGGGGGTCGATTTTCGACTTTCGAGCGTTCGAAAGTTTCTCTCGGAGGTAAGATACTTGTGGGAGGACCTTGTGCAGGGTCCGTTCGGGTTGGTACCACCATCTTATCCACTAACCTACCGCCAAGCAGCAGTGTTCGCATTGTTGTGTTCTGGTTTGGAGATAAGACAGCTGGTGAAATGACTAACGTACAGGCATTCCATCTTAGTCTTCAGGGTTGGCAACAGGGAGTGCAATTTAACCGGTTATAAACAGTATTTGTATGAAATTAACCGGTTAAAACCGGTTAAAACCGGTTATAACCGGTTATTTGCATTCCCTAGTTGGCAACGCATTTGCAGTATTGTGAATGCGAATGTCTAATTGTCTATGGGTCACAGTTTCCACTTACCATCAGGTGGCCTGTGTGCTTGTTTCCCTTCCCATGCAATATAAACAAAAAAACATATGTAACGAGCGATAGAAAATTTAAAGACTAGTGCTGTGGTCCACACCATTCGTTTTCAATTTGACCGCTCGTATTTCAAAAACGGTTTCTCAGATTTTGCTCAGTTCCGAGTAAAACTTTCCAGCGCTCGAAAGTCAAAAATCGGCCCCCTGACCGTGGAACATTTGCCTTGGCCACCGCTGCGCTGTTCAGACTGTAGGTCATTTTGGTCTAAAAAGGTGGACCAGTGCTAGATTTTTAATAATGGGTTTTACAACAACTTGAACGCTTTTTTATGACAGAAAGAAGGCACTCGAGCACACAGGACACCTGACTTTAGGTGAAATCTTAAATCTGCAGTTTTAAAGTCTCTTCATTTGCCTGTGCGCAGTCAAATAAATACAAATGCGCTATGTTGTAATCCATCTAGCGGAAATTCTTTCAATCACGTCCGCATTAAATGTATCGTTAACAAAACATTACAATATAGCGCCATCTAGCTTCCTGTAAAGCTTGTTTTAGTGCTGCCATCTAGTGGCGACATAAAGCGTTACTAGGCGTTCAGTTTGTGGCCGGTTGTTACTTTTCACAAGTTTCCGTAGTTACATTATTAACCACTAGATGGCGCTAGTGGCGTCATTCTTTGATTTTAAGATACGAAACATATCTGAACTCAATTTCATTTCAATGCAATAAAACAGTTTATCGTTTAAAAAAATCGAATTGACATCAATCAAGCTTTATTTAATTTTGCAAAATGTGGTTACAGAATTATCAACAAGTTTTTAAAGCTCTGCCTACCCCACTCTGGGATTACAGGCGTGAAGGTATGTAAGTAATGTTATTTAGTTTGATAGTAATAATTTCTTGGGTTTCAATTCAATTAACACCAATCTATCTACTACAGCATTCTTAACTCAAGAAGATGTTAGTTATTATAATAATCTGGTACTTGGTGTGAAACTGATTGATACTTAGAGTAAGAAATGAAAGAATCAGAGAGAAATGTGATAAAAGAAGATGTAGTGACTAAGATTGAAAAGGGCATGCTTCGATGGTTTAGTCATTTGGAAAGGATGGATGGAAGAAGATTGACCAAAGAGATATACAGATCGAAAGTGAGTGAAAGGGTCGGAAGGGGCCGCCTTAGGCGTACTTTTTCGAATCAAATCGGAGGAATACCTACTGGAAAAGGGCCGAATCTTAAGTACCCGAATCCGACGTGCGTGCATGACTCAATGTATGAATGTCGAAGAAGCGAAAGAAATGTGTCAAGATCGTAGCAAGTGGAAATAAGTGGTCTCTGCCTACCCCTTTTGGGAAACAGGCGTGATTTAATGTATGTATGTATGTAATAATTAGACCCCGCTATCGGAGGTGCAAAATGGTAGCTGTCAAGTTCTTAGGGATGGGTAAAAATATTCATGATGTCGATATCGATATTCTTACTTTTTCTGTACAATTAGTTTTATATGTATATGTACATATACCATTTTTTAGACTACAATTTATCATGTGTTTTTTGGAATCCCAAATCATTGTCATCAGAAATGTAAATAAAAATAAATAGGGCTCAGACATATTGGGTTTATTGTTGAATAAATTCATCGTGACTGCACTAGATCATTGCAGAGAAACTGAAAAAAACCTGATCGTTTATTAACAATACGATATCCCTTTAAGAGACATTTATTAATTATTTAATTTTTAATTAATTTATGAATGGTTTGTGCTATGAAGATAACGATAATTTGTTAGTAATGATGAAATATTGAATAATTTTATTTATAAAAATGAAAAATATTTAACACATTCATTTTGTAATTATTTAGTCCTGTTTTATAAAATAAACACGTTTAATTAAAGTCCTAGACTCTCATTATGGCAAAGAAAAATTATCGACATATAGCTATAATTATCGACATATAGCTATTATTTCAAAATAATTTTTACCCATCCCTAAGAACTTGACAGCTACCATTTTGCACCTCTGATAGCGGGGTCTAGTAATAATCGACTTTAAAATAATTCGATCTAGAAACGTTGTCATACAAATTGTCAATACGAGTAGTTAGTTACTTAGATGTCAAAGTGAATCATCGGCTATAAGTTTATTGGCAAGTCAAATTCGGACAAAAAAGTACGGCGTAAAGGCCGGACACCGTAAAACTCCAAGTAAAAAAAACAACATATTATTCGTTATATACAGTCAAGTTTATTTTTTTCTCAAAATAACAAAGAATTAAGCTAAAGGTTTATAACCAAGGACTTACGTCGACTAACACTCACGTGGACTATCTATAACGATCCACGCACACCGAGCCCACGTTTTGTATGCGCAGACGCATCTTGTTTAAAAGGACGTATCTGACATTAATCCTATACCTATTATGGTCGTTATCTCTTATGGTCGTTTGAGATAATCTCGAACAAATTATTTTAATTTTAATCTTTCATGTTTTTAATTTTACGTTATTTTGTGTTAAGTGTGTCACTATCCGTCACTTCACCAAGCGGTTCCAACGGAAGACCAGTGCTGGCTTTACGGCTAGCGAATGCTGAGTTGGGACCGTTTCGCAACTGTTTCTCTGTCTTGTTATTTTTGTATCTGTGTACCTAATGTGGTTTTGTATTGTTGCGAATAAATGTCTCTTTATCTTTATCTTTATCTTTATCTATATTGAAATTTAAACGCTCGGTATTTTATTAGCGGCTGTTTTTTTATAGTACCTACATGTATTAGCTTTTCGACAATAAACTCAATTCAATAGGTCTACGTTAGTTAAATCGGAGATCCTTATCTTTCCACTCCATCATCAGATCAGCTCCAAGATTATTAATAATACGTAACTTATGTTTGCTTGGTTACGGTTCATTAGATACAGGCCTGCTGATATACAGACGGATGGACAGCGGAGGTTTAGTACATTACATAATGCGGTCATTGAAATAAAGACTCATTGCAAAGAAGTTAAAGCGGACTTTCCCTTGTTTTTGCGACTGACTTATAGTTTATATTCCATTGGCAAATTTCGTTGTATGATGGGCTTTAAGAGGAAAGCACCGTATAGGTAATAATTGTAGATATAAATGTAAGTCCACTAAACGATGCTTTTATAAAATTAAACTATAGAATCATAAGAATAAAGTTCATTATTATATTTTGATATCTTATGTCATATATTCTTAATAAGATTATAAATGCAAAAATGTGTTTTTTTGTTCATTCCGTTTTAACACTTTAACCCATGTGAAAATGTATACAAAGGTCCTATTCTCTTGACGGGATATTGTCGATCAGCCGAGCGAGCTCACTCGGTGGTTAATCTACCTAAATAAGAATGCACGCTCTACACTGTTTCTCGCTCTGAAAAGACAACTTTAACTCCCAGTTTATAATACATAGTGTATAATCGTATGTGGCAGATTATTAACATACAAGACAAAAAGTAATGGCCCAAGTATACTACCCTGCGGAATTCTAATGATTATAATGAATTTCCCAAAGTTTCCAAAATAAACCTTTTCAAGAATCAATGTCATTAATCAGTTTAGTTTTAAACCTCTATAGTAATGTTTAGATCACCGTCTGCGCATACAAAACGTCAACATTTTACCATGAAGTCTACACGAGATAACTCTCGAGATTGGTCCGACGACATCTTGAAATTCACAACACTATCCATCGCGTTTTGTCGACACCGACAAAACTGGGGGACTATTCTTCGACCGTAGATAAAAATGTCGACGAATTTCAGAGATATTTTTTCTTAATCCGTTTCTTTCAGAAATGCGATAAATATTGTTTTTACTTTGAGATTTCGATAAATTTATTAATAACTTCTAAAAAAATTTTTTCTTCCATGTACAATGTTAACAATTGAACCATTAAATTAAAGTCACTAAGTACTCACCAGCATCACGGTCAATCAAATTGCTATAAATAACCGGGAATGAAAATAACCGGTTATAACCGATTTTAACCGGTTATTTTCATATAAAAACGGCCAATAACCGGTTCAATTGCATTCTCTTGGCAATAACAGAATCTTCGCATTTTTGTTATATTTACCATACGAGCGACTCAAAGGTGACATTTAAATGTCTACGATCCTAGAATAGTCTCCCGAAAACTATTAAAAGTACGTTTATATTTGAGTTATCTATATTAAAAATGTCGGTAGAATTGTTTTTTTTTACAATTACAAGTCTAACCATAGATATGTAAAATAAAATTGGAACATGAATACAGGTATAACCAAATAATATTTTCATTTGGTTTTAGTGCTTTAAAAACAATTCTGCGACGGTTGATATAATACAAAAAAGAATGTTAATTAAAAAAATGTTCGTATTGACTAGGCTGCCATATTTTATTTGACATTATTTTTTAGTGTTTTAATTTTGTAACTTTCTTCACACAAATCAAGATGCACTAGTAATTATACAGTAAATATGTACAGGCTTTTATTTTAATGTTCGCAGAATGGATAAGTAATGTTGGTCGATAAATTGGGTTCAAGGACCAATTGTTTTTTTAAATTTACCAATATTTTAGCACTTAGGCCTTCATTCTTGTATTGTCTCAAAATCATAAAAAAAACTTGTAAAAGTAAACGCAACAGCCATAAAATCACAGGGACATTCAAGTTATTGAGTAGAAAAAAGATCATTTTCCATTATTCCCGGATCAAAAAATATTGAGTAGTTTTATGTTTTTATCAAAATACTGACGTTTTTCTTCTAGAGTTTAATAGAACGTCGCTTGAAAATGTCACTTAGTCAAATAGTGTTCAAATATCAGTAAAAAAATCACACGATCTTTTAGTTTTTTTTGCCATTTTTTTAAAAATGAATGTATGTTCATTTGTTCATGTATGTTATAATTATATTGCGAACCAAATACCACTTTTTGACATTTCGTTGCATAAAATAACATTTTCAAGTGAAGCTACACGTTAAAAAACATAAAATTTAGGAAAAGCTTACTGACGGCGCATTGGACAGAAATTAATAATTTAACATTTAAACATTGACAGGTTTAAACACACTGAAAATTTTCGAGATTTTTTAAGTAAGTTTTTTAATTCGTTAAACATTTATCTATACCAATTTAATTAGAATAATTTTAGTAAAAATTTTGGTAATGTTATGGAAGAATTTTAACATTAATTTCGGTAATAATACAATAATACATAATATACCTACTACAAAATAAAATCTACGTCTAACTTTAAAATGCCATGCATCCAATGCAGTTCCCGCACATACTAAACACCTCAATTCTTAATGCTATAATTATTATATAACAAATAATTTAAATAAAAATCTAGAATAACCACATAAATTCATCTATCGATTTAACATTTCCAAACCATTGCAGTCATAAGAACCCATAGTGAACTAAGAGCTGAATTTACTAAATTTTACATCAAGATCTCCCTTTTTTGGTAAATAGTTCAGTAATTAATAGTTCCTAGCTCTTACAACACATATTCCTAAGATCACTATTTCGTACAAGAGACCTCTACCAAGTTCTGCACCCAAAAGTCAATTTTCATTATTTACTATTGGTTGCGCGCTTGCAACCATCGTCCATTGAACGCATTCTTGCCAGAGCGATAATGTATCTCGTTTATATCTAATTTTCTATACTCACTAACACAGAGCAACAATTTTATAATGCTTACTTGGAAACAATCTTCGAAGGCACTAGAGTGCTAGGAAGTTAAAAAAGGCATTCTGAAGAAAAATTTTCATTGGTTTTCGATGATTTTAGAACATTCAGAATGATTTCTCACGAGGCTATCTCTTTTACTCAGTAAAATTAGAAAAGTATGAATAATTTGGCGTATTAAAAAATCTTACACGCAACATATACCTAACCACTTTATACAAGTAAAAAAGAACCTTTGCAAAATTCGACTAATCATAAAAAAAACTAAAACTTATCCTTTCATGAAATTTATGACACACTTTAAAAAAGACTGTAATTATGTAGTTCTTTTTAGTTCCCTAGGGGGGGTCCTTTGGTCTGCAGCTGACGTTAGATTTTCTTTATTGGTCTGTTCAAAATATTTTGTATCTGAAGCCAGTTTTGATTGGCTAGCGTATAAAGTTACATGATTGCATTTATTTATATTAAGTGAATCATATAAATAAAATAAACTATAAAAAGTATAAACATTAATATTTTAGATAAGTATTTATTAATTAGTCGATTTGCAAAGGATTATAAAACATGTAAAATTCATACATATCAATCGTTCATAGTAACATTCGAATTCATTTCGCCAAGCCATTTCAAAAAAGCGTATGCATCGTTTAAATTGTATAAAGCATACGCCTTTTTTGATAATAGTTTTCATTAGATTACCGTAAAGGAGTTGAAAATGTACTTAAATCACGTTAAAAGTAACCTAACCAGCTAATATTGATATGATTCGAATATCTATTTACTATAGAACAATTTTGAACGAGTTGCCTTTCTAAAAAAAATTAGAAATTTGGATGCCGCGAGTGACAAATACTGTAAAACTATAACGTAACAAGAGACAACATTTATGTAAGTACCTTATGATTTTATGAATCACTTGTGTATTTCAATAATTATTCTATGCATTTATTGTTCGTTATGTCATACTTAACTAGAGTAATTCTTACTTAGTTCTGGGTATATGTCGCTTATCATGTCGCTTATTATATCGCTTACGGCATTCAAAAATCATTTACATCAATAAGTAACCTCCAAGTTCGGAGCAAGATTGTTCCAATCACCTTAACGATATTAATCCTTATAATACTGTTCTTACGTATCACTACTATCGGTTAATACGCTGAAAGGACGCAAACACCTAAAAGAGGCTGGCTTCGTTCTTGAAACCTTTTTTTCATATCTAGGGGCCCTTTCGTTTTTTTGCTACATGTTACGGCTTTTTATGACTTGTATAAGTTACACTACTAGTTTTTAAGCATCGTTTTTAAGCTCTGATAGAGCCTTACGTGATTTGACATCTCTCAACAAACTATAACCTCAAACATGATTTAGGCAGAAACGCGTGGAACTAACCCCATGCGCTTCTGTTTAGTCGACCAGAGTAATTACTCTTTAACTACTCTATAACAACTATTTCAATAAATGTCCGAAATTTTACCCCACCACGTGGAGTATTCAGGGCATTACCCAATGAATTGGGTAAACACCCTGTGGGTAAAATATTATTTCCCATGTTTGATACTAATTACTAATCTGAATATGCCCAATACTTCGCCTTACCTTACTTAAGCCAGCCTCAATAATCTATGCCCGAATTCTAACCGTCCTTTGTAGCGTATATTTAACCGGGAAAAGTGTCGCAGACACTAAAAGAAGGTAATTCTACAGACATTTTAGTTCAATGGCAACTGATTTGAACTAAAGTCCCATATAAGAACTAGCCAATGTTTTGTATGTTGTAGAATTACCCGAAGAACTATTTAATATTGACATTGATAACTTAAAGGAATAAGTCTTTTAATTATATTATATTCTTATAATTACGTGGCAAGGCGACGTGAGGTTTAAAATATTTATTAATAATTACAATCTATCTATAAAGTACGCCTTACATCGTCGCTTTTGCCGCATTAAGGTTGTCGTACATAATCGACTCGGCACCAGATCGTCCAGTTACCTTCTACTATTCGTCAACCAAGCATCAACCAAACGCACGAGTCGTGATTATGGTGACGCTTTACGGCGCGATTACTGCACGGTGACATGTTTTATTAATGTTCACACACAAATATATTAATCAGTTATGCCCTAGGTATGAAATTGATGCGTTTTAAGCCAGCGATCAACAACGACCCAATCATAAAACCCAACGGCAACAGCTGTCGCTTACGTCCCCACACTTTTCAAAAACGCATTTTTTATTTATTTCAATCTATATCATCAATTATTATTTACTTATTATTATAAATTAGCGCAATAATAACGTGCAGTCCGATTTTTATAAGTAGTTGTGGACATGGCCCGTTAGGCTAACACGGATAAGACAGTGAAAAATCATTGAATAATTACTTATTATTATGTAAAACACTTCATCGTTTCGTCTTTATTCAAACCGTTCAAGCCCTTATTTTTTTTGCGAGACAATCGCACGGCAATTAATTTTTAATTATATAATAAAACATTATACAATTTAAAAGTTGCTGTAATGTCTGAGACACGTATCAATAGTAAACGGGCCACAAATTCCACAAAACTACTATGAAGAAAAGCCTTGTAAAATCGCACTGTTATCGTATTATTGTGCTTCCAACATATTGGAAGTATTGGAGGAAAACACCAGCTGTCAATCTCTTAAAAAGATTCACTGTACTTGTATTTATCATATACCTAACTCACAGGCAGTATCGTGTTAGCTTCTGGGAGTAACACATTAACGGCTAATAATTGTTGTATTAAATGGCTTGTCAGAGTCTTCATCACTAGTATATACACTAGGTGGCTCACAGGATTCTATATCCTTACACATATGTCTCCATGTGGACCCGAGATGTAGACAGACCCTAAAAAGACGCTTCTACTAAGTAAGTTCCGTCCATCGCCACACCAGTCTGGTTGCCTTGCACAGTGCTCCCAGCAGGAATGTATTTACCGCATGCTTGCTGAAATAAGATAAAAGTATTCACGTTAAAAGAAAATACTTTCGGTTTATTTGAAACATTA
The DNA here is from genome assembly GCA_927399475.2 of Acleris emargana. Lineage (NCBI taxonomy): Eukaryota > Metazoa > Arthropoda > Insecta > Lepidoptera > Tortricidae > Acleris > Acleris emargana. The sequence continues at coordinate 11,916,880 of OV656860.1, forward strand.
TTCAATGTTTTTTGGTTTATTAATGTGCCATTGACTTTTTATTAGAACATGTTTTTTTAATATTTTACGATGAAATAACATTGTTATTAAATTCCGATTTCAAAAAAACAAGTTTCGATCTTATCGGAAAGTACGAGACAAACAAACATACGGACAAAAAAGTGAGCACATAAAAACGTGTCAATTATTAGATTACTTATAAATATATAACTAACACTTGCAATTTTATTTTATAAATACACATAACAACCTAACTACACTTGGTTCTACCTTGGATACTCAAATGACACACAAAACGCTCAAGCATAAAAAAAGTGTAAAAATACGAAAACATAGGAAAGTGGCAAGTAGCAGTGATTTTTTTGTGATTGTGTTTGTGTGAAAATTTTGGTGTAATCATGCCAATTTGGAAATAAAGTTTTTTTATATGTAGACCCATTAGCGTGTAATGTAACGTGTAGTAAATTTAAGATGTCCCTGTCAATAATTAACGTGTACGAATAATTTATAATTTAGTTAAAGTTAGGGCGCCTTTGACCAGCAGCTGTCGCGTTTCATCACATCACGCTATAGTCAAGTGTGAGGTGACGGAACGTAAAACGATCAGTGTTAGTCAAACTATTTGAGAAGTTTTAATGTACATTGTTTTATATTATTTGTCATTATCCATTTAACACTGCTATGGCTCTTTTATCGTTGCCATTATTGCAAATGTGTGCAGTGTGTTGGCATTATCGTTGAAACCTTTGTCAAAGTTGGAGTATGTTTCAACATACATAGCGAGCTATACTAATAAACATCAATGAAATTGGTTTTGTAGTACATTTACAACACTCCTGGATCTACTTGGAAATATCGTCTGATTCTGTCGTTAAAAATGCATTATACAACTGGTCTAGAATAAGACGATTAAACATCAATAATAAACATCATAGGTACTAAAATACGTAATAATAAAAAGATTATACACTTCACGGTACTGAAAAAAAAACTTGCTTTTTACAACATCTTAGCCACAGCAGCAAGCTTATAAAATAAAAATGACATTGAATACAACATTTATAAGACAAATTGTACTGAAAATTATAATTTATGAAGCAACAGTTTGTTTAGCAGCCAACACCCTGCAGACATTTAAAGCCTTTATACATTTTCACCGGAAATTACCACACAGCGAATTAAATACCTATACCTACACTATAATGTAAAAAATAGAAATAAAACTAGCACACTTTTCTCATACCAAACCTATCCTAGCCTATCACAGAACAATGTATGAATCAAATCATCATCCCAACAAAAGTAGTAATTACACCCACCATTACCTATAACAACGAAAGATGCATAAAACCCTAGTCAACTGATCATTTTGTATAAATAAGACAAATACTTTGGACTCATTAGCTTATAAGTCAGTTATTATAATGTATAAGGCTAAGCGCGCACTTCGATTTTAGTTTTTGCGACACGACTTTAGAATCGCGCTGTAAAATATCGTAAAAAATTCATTGCGCGCACTGCGATGAAAAAGTCGATGGATTTTTCATTTTCAACATGGATTTCGTACAAGTTGCTTGTCTTGCCCTCCGGAGGAATAGAAAGAAGAAAAATAAAAATCATAAATATTGGACACATCCTTTAACAGCTCAAAGATATATCAAAGGTTGTTTTTATCTGAAATACAATGATATTCGACTACGAGTATATCCCAAGAAATTATTTGGCTATTATAGAATAAAGATTCAAACATTTGACAAATTACTGAAAATGGTTGGACCTCTTGGCGGCGCCCGAGGTGCGATTTTATAATCGCAGTGCGCGCGGCACACAACTCCGTATGATATGATTCACTTTTGCGATAATCGCGTCGCGAGCCGTCGCGGCAAAATGTGACGAATCACATACATACATACCTTCACGCCTGTAATCCCAGAGCGGGCTAGGCAGAGCTACAGAATTACAACTTTAAAAAGTTGTTAATAATTCAGTAACCACAATTTGCACAAATAGACTAAGCTGTTTAACAGTGTATTAGTGACAGGTTGCAAGGCCATCGCCTAACAGTACTGCAAGCCTATAATCCCTTAGTCGCCTCTTACGACATCCACGGGAAGACATGGAGTGGCACTATTCTAACTTGGGAACCACACGGGTAAAATCACAATTATTTTAAAATCGCATTTTTTTTCTCGTACATGCTCGCATTGACGTATAAACTCGTCGAACAAGAAATCGTGATGTGCGCTTAGCCGTACTGGCTTATAAAAGTCACGTGGCGCTTCGCTGCGTGGTAACACCGTTCGAACGTACGGGTAAAGGTTCTTCGCTCGGTGCCGCGGAGACAGACGTATCACTCGGACGGGATGTGGCAGTGTACCTTCTGACGCCCCTCATGCGACTCTTTCTGCTCGAATCTAAGAGCAGGACCTGTCAGCCAATTAGAGACCTGAGTTTTTGCTTCAAAACATGTATTGTGTGTGAAATACATAGTTTTATGTGTGTTATTAAAATAATAGCAAAACAATATAAGTGGCATTGTAACACATAAACGCATAAAGAGGCGGTATAGTCTTTAAATAATTGTACTTGTACATGTATAAAAATAACATAGGGGTGATTGTATGTTTGTTTGAAGTGAGGATATAATAATGATTAATAGGTATAGTTGGTTCCAGTTTAAATGACGAAAATGCACTTAAAACCAACCATTACCAACATCTATTCTTCAAATTGTTATCTTCAAGTAGGGTTGTTAAACAATTACGCAGGTGTGTCGGTACGGCCAAAGTATACTGTGAACAAACAATCTTAGATAGTTTAGATGTTGCCGGTATTTTACTCAATAATTAAATGTTTCTAAAATAATAATTAAATACTGTATCAATATCACTTTGTACAATTTAAGAATAGTATTAAAAATACATTTTTACCTGAATGTTAACCGCACTGTACTTAATTGTGTTTAGAAAACAAAACACCTACTTAAATGTGTCCGGTTCAGGTAAAACTCAATGATCAAGAAGGGTTGAGCTACTCCAAGGCACGTGCCACACTTCGGTCGTCCCTTTGTTATCTTTTTCTTTCATATTTAGCCACAAAAGAAGTTGTAAAATCCTGCGTTAAGTGCATTTTCGTCATTTAAACTGGAACCTTTTATACACGTTTTACACTAAAATAATTTAAAATTACTTAGCTGGTTGTAAAAAATACATTACCTAAATATATGTATTACAAATATACCTAGCAGCATTTATGTATAGCCAATACTCACCATTCCTTTGAAATACTTGTTAGAGTAGACTTATCATAATAATAATAAAAAAACAAATTTATAATGCCTGAAATCAATAAATGAACGTGTTGAAACAGTCCCAACAAAAAGTGACGACTATTTTTTCTGATGCGCAAAACATCTTATTTTTCATGAATTGTCGACAATTCTTAATGGAATTTTAATGGTAACAAATAAAAAATAACAATGTATATTAATGGGACAAATAGAAAATAATATCTTATGTTTTTTAAAGAGCGAGCAGCTTCAACGCTTATTTGAAAGATAACCATTAAAGCTTCAATATTCGCAACGCAAACTATATATTTGTTTAAGTTTAAAGCTGCTTGCATACAAAAATACAATCATATAACAAAAACAAATCCTTTAGGATATACAGTAACAGGATAAAAATATTTATTTAAAATAGCCGGTAGCAATTTGAAATAAACGTAGCACTGGCTTTTGAATCTTATGGGCGTTTTCACTAAAAAGTGTACCCAATTAAGGACTGAAATTAAGGAAGTTTAACTTTGTCAGTTTTGTGACGAAAATTAGCCATACATTGCGGCCGTCAATATATAGCTAATTTTCGTCACAAAACTGACAAAGTTAAACTTCCTTAATTTCAGTCCTTAATTGGGTACACTTTTTAGTGAAAACGCCCTTATAGGTAGATACATTTAAGTTTCGTTTTGCATCAGCACGAGAGACAACTAGCATGGCGACACACGACACGAGCCGGGGTAAGCAGACACGTTCCCCAGGTTTTACGGGTTCCGTGATTTTGAGCAAAATTATATTTCTATGGCCGACTAAACTAAAAAAATACTATTCCCCTTTATTTTTCGGTTTTAAAAATATAAATTATAACGTAATTTTACTTACTCTACTTTTTTCAAGTAAGAAAAAACATATAATTAAAAAAATTCAAGAAAAAATTACTTAAAGATCCTTTATAAAAGTAGTAACAACAATTAACGATTTACTAAAGTCATTATGACAAGTAAATTTCAAATATTTTTTGTCAAAATCCGGCCATAGAAATACAACACAGGAACGGCAAAACAAAAGGGTCCACATTGTGCTCGGTATTTTGGCAATACAAGAAAAGTACCTCCCGACGAGGGCATGAGACCAATCCGATAGGACTGATGCAGCGCACCGATCGACGGCGCTTCTGTCGTCAAAACACAACAATAATTCAGATAAATCTGACTTATAAAGTGGTTTTAAAATGACGAAATAAGTCGGATACATCTGACTTACGGGGTGTTATAAACACGAAATAAGAAGTTATAAAATAAATTGGACTTATTAGGTTTATTAAAGTTATTTATGACCGATAAAAATATTTTTAACAAAAAAAAAGGAAAGAGATCCGATTATCTGTGTAGTGTTTCAAAATAAGTAAGTATTTTATATATTACTATCTTCATTTGAAGATAATCAAAATATAAAACTTTAAACTACAAAATTAAAAAGTGATTATACTTGAAATAATTATAATGAGTAATTTGCTAGTTGCAAGTGTCACTGCGTTCTAAAAGTGGGTGTTTTTACTTTTCTACTGATCATAACTACTTGCATTATCTCACAAACATTGTTAGGACAAAATCAGGTGACTGTGTAGTTTCTTAATTTATTAATGTGCAACCCTTACCATGGTCTAGCCGATTTTTATACGGCGATTGGCAGTTCACATTCCCGTAGCAGGTCTCCCTTTTAAACATTTTCAAATCACGAACCAATCTATTTTATTAAGTATCTGATTTTGACAAGTTTTCGGTTATCACCGTTGATTTGTTAACTTTGCTTATTATCAGCGGCTATATTACCACACATTTTATATTTAAAAATAAAGAGTAAAGGTATTTTTAATGACTTATTAGTTACTTTGAACGGACTTATTTGACTTTCAACTGATTTATAATCGTCTCATAAGTCTTATTCACCTGGTACTTCTGCGGGCAGCATCCGCATCGTGCGCAGCAGGCCAGCAGTGCCGGCGCATGCGTCGAATGCGCCGGCGACGCCATTGGCGAAGGCGACCCTGGCCGCTTCACAGCCCCATTGAACGGGTTTTCCATCTCCACAAACTCACGATCCTGGAATGGAGACGTTAGCTGGACTAGGGGGAAAAATGGATAAATGTAAGTCAGAACAGGTGTATAAACTTTATTGCATGTATGGTAATGGTTATTGGTTATATTATTTTATTGTTTTTTTTTTCTTTTATTTGTTTATTTGGTAGTCCCTATCCTTATCATATAAGTGGTCTCATTATATTTGAAAATTTATGTTCTATTTATCTTTAAAATAGCCTGCAGGGGCTATTCCTAATATGTCCCATCCTTAACACTATGTACATAAATGTAAAGAGATTTTTGTAACACATCGAGAGAATTGGTTAATTTTAGATATTAGTTAAAAGGATACCATGCAACAATACACATAACAGCCAAACTGACAGAACATTACAGCCCACACACCAACAAATATATACATTTTACGTCGATACAGCAAAAACTAACTGAATTAAGATGGTAATCTTCTACATAAACTTCCACCATCATCACAATGATGGTAGGCACAGTCTTATAAGAATCTGCAAACCTTAGTACCTTGTCGCTTTAACGCCTTTGAGGGATCAGTGCAGTATAATTATAATTGACCGTGCCTACTGCATACGTAGAAAATAACTTCTTAACACTACGTTTCAAAATTAGGTGTTGCTATACCGATAAGACAAGTGTTATTGGACGATAATTACGCATCAATTCACAATCAGTAAGCATACAGCTAATAACTTCATTAAAATAATGTAACGCATGATTTTTTATTTTTGTTAGGAAATCGTGAAGCTGAAAATTTTCATACAAAATGCAATAAAGTTTTTACGATTTATGTTGTAGATATTATGAAAAAGTAGGTCTATACCTATGTTTTCCGGTTAAACAAAACAAACTTACCAACCTAGTTTTTCATAATTACTACAATATATTGAAAATTCGTAGAAATCGGACTTGATTTAGGGGGTGAGAAACTTTATCGCCCTGAACTATTTTTTTTTACAATCTTGATTGCTCTTTGATCTCTAGATTTGCGATCTTTTGTGATCTCTACGTTTGCGAAGTAAGTCTCTCTGTATATCTGCTAACTTTTCCTAAATTACGCTTTATATTTTGCGGTTTTCATCATCAGTTAAATTATTTTTCACGGAAACTTTTTATCTATACTAAATAAATTCTGGTTTAAGCTCCCGAACTAAGCTAGTTATAAATAAATGGAGTAAAGGTATTACTCATTTACAGAACAATAACAACTTCCTGAAACCTTAATTCCTACAAAACTTTGTTTCTGCAAATACTGTTATACATTTATAGAAATATAAATAAATTAAAAACGAAACGGACATGGCGAAACTATAAGGGTTCGTAGTTTGACTACGGAACCCTAAAAAAACATTGTTAAAAAATAAAGAATACACCAAGACCGTTATTATCATCCAATAACATTGCTACATCAAAACGAATTAATCTGATTAAACTCCTACCGTGGCACGCTCCAAGCACCGCAGCAGGTGATGATGCTGCAACTCGAAGATGTCTTCATCCCGCCCGTTGTCATCCAGCTCCACTCCCGACTCTTGGGCAGCCAGGCGGGCTTCTGCTGCCTTCTTCTTGGAGACGAAGGCAGCTCCTGATGATGCTTTGGCAATGCGGATGCGAGCGAGGCGGGCTTTCTGGAATGTGATGGTTGGTTTTGATCAATCTTTGTTTTTTGTGACATAATTTGGATTCTGCTGTTAGACCGACCTCCAGAGGAGTGTAACCAAACTAGTCACACGTTTTTTTCAATAGTACTTTATGCAACTGATCCAATTATTTTTTATATCATAGGAAGGCAAACGAGCACACAGGCCACCTGATGGTAAGAGGAAACTATGACCCATAGACATTTGCATTCACAAGACTGCAAATGCACTATAATGGGAGGCCTCAAAATACGAGTGTGGTTTTATGAAAAGAGTGTCAGCGAGTATCATAATAGGATCACATGAGTGTTTTAAGGCCTAATTATGCACAGTCGCATACACTACTTTATCTACACCCATATCATAAGTTTATAATTATATACTTTCGTAACAGATAAAAATCAACTAATACTTATTGTCAACAATAATGGCGGCAATTCGATCCCCCGTCAAGGTGAATGTTTTTTTTAAATCACAGACAAACGAATGAAGTCCCTATTCTCAAATCGTTCGAGATAAAAATGTCGTGCGGTTTATATTAAAAAACACACGATTTTTGAATATGGTGTAGATTTTATAAAGAACTAGGTCTGCGCGTTTCTGTTTTTTTGTTTTTAAAATTCGTTTAATAGGGAATATGCATGGATTTTAAAAATCGCATTTCTCATCAAAATATGAAAATACCGTAAAAGAGATCACCAAAACGGAAATTAAAATTAAAATCGGTCAAGAAATACGGAAGTTATAAGCATTTCAAACTTCTAATTAGACAGAGAGATCCGATGTGCACCGTGACGTCATTGTGCACTGCGGCCATATAAACTCCATGTAAAATTCCGTTTTTCTAAAAAGAGATAGGAACAAATCTTTGTTGGCTTATATCTTGGTTGAAGCTGTAAAAAAAACATGCATATTCCCTATTCTAAGAAATATTTTCCTGAAAAGGAATTTGTACAGACATAGTTTTTCAATATATTCCATAGTTATCGCATTTTTTACGGAAATTTTTAGCTTGACAACTTCTGAGCTTAATGGACTTGTTTCCGTTTCACTAGAGTCACAGAATTTAGCAGGAGCTCTGTTTTACTCGGGCTAGAACTTAATTTAGTTGTCAGAAAATGGCGCGACACCGACATTTTGGCAGCTTGCTTATGAATGCGCTGTCACACTTAAGCTCCCCCGGATACGATCAATGGCAATTGTCCATCGAACTGAGGATACTGATAATGCCAAATGAAGTGCAATTCATTTAGTTTCAATCAACAGTTCAATGTTTTAGCTCTCGGTCATCAAAGAGTCTTTAGTTTTTTGAAAAACGAGCGGTAGAATTGAAATTGAATGGTGTGGACCACTCGTCCTTAAATTTTCCATCGCTCATAAATTCAAAAATACGATTTCGCAGATTTAGCTCACTTCCGAGTGAAACTTTCGAGCGCTCGAAAGTCAAAAATCGGCCCCCAGGGGGGTTATACAGTTCATTTTACGGTGAGTGTAAAGGACTCAACTATTGATGCTTCATAGCTCTGTCCCTTTCTCCCTGCGTAAACTGAACTGCATGCCTATGTTATAATAACCCTACAGACGGAGGCCATTTGCAACGTTAAAAGATGGCGGACGTGTAATTTGTTTTAGACTTTAATTTTTGGGTAATTAGGTGTTCAAAGTTCTTTTCTGATAGTGATTTGTACTTTTTATGCCTTTGTGTCGCACAGTGATTGAAGACTTGGACTTATTTCGTGTATCTGGCATCTTTCTTCTCGTTTCAAGTGGACTCGCAGTGGTGCAGAGGTTAAAACTATCTTGACCTCTGACCTACAAATCACCGTACAACGTTGCCCCCAATCTTCCTAGAGAAGATTGGATTGTGTTTTATACTCATATAAACCTTGACACTGGCGAAATCACTTCACGTGGAAGCCATATCCCTGCGGTAGTAGCTGTTCAAGTCGCCGCGGGGGCAAAAAAAAAAAAAAAAAAACCCTACAGACGTTTATTATGTTCGCACAATGCTCGAAACGATTGTCAATGACTCGGAAAAAGGTCACTTGCTACTTCAATGACACCCATCATCATTTGTCTTCAATCACGTAGTTGCGATTGGCGATCGCTTCAATTGGATTCCCATACGTTCAATGGTGAAATGGCCATTGACAATCACCTAAAATTGACAATCGCAAATGATCGTCAAGGTAACCGTCAAGCCGTAGAAAACTTTCATTTTTAATACATCTTGAGACTAGCATTACGGTCGAATTTAGTTTATTAATACGGCCTCTGTTACGCTACACTAAGCGCTGAAGGCGCTTTTATAAATAGTTGCATTCTACTTGTAACTAGATGACGCTAGCGTTGCTACATATTGTGTTAATAATGATAATTATAGTCTTTATATTTGCATTATCTCATTACATTATGGAGGTCTTTAAATAGCCAAAATAATAGGTAATGAGGTGTTTTATTTAGTTGCCACGTATTTTCGTATACAAAACAAAAAGTTGTGATTGCTGACGCAATATTCCAAATTGCCGCTAGATGGCTCTGATATCAAAAACGCGCCGGTAACTAATAGGGTGGTCATCACGGAAGACCATCATGATGAAAAATGTTACTGGCGTTGGAGTTAGCCACATCCGCACCATTTTTCCAAGTGTTTTGCAGAATTTGCCGCGTTTGCAAAATTGCGCAAAGTGACGGATGGTGGCGCCACCGGATGGGATATCTATCAATGTGCCAGACTAGCTAACTTTTGTTTTTTTTTTTGTTTTTAAAGCCGTACATGTATACATCACGTTTCTTGGACACAGAAATGCTCTCCGCGTTAACTCATTGGTCCAGTTGAAAAGCGCTGTGACTATAACGTCGGTGATACTGCAAACTAACAAATTTATGATAGAGCAAAATAAACCTTCCTGTCTTATGAAAAAGGTGCATTTTGCTCCTTATTTAAAATATTACTTACGTGGTTTTGCAGTTTCACCGACGATAAGTTACATCTTGCTCAGCTGGTCGCGTTTTAAGTGCTTGCATGTTTTATTTGTTGTATTATATTTAACTATAGTAAGTGTCTTGCCTTACACTTAAATTAACGGTTCTCTTACTTTCTTTCTTTCTTCCTTAGTTTGTGTATTCAATTGTACAACAAAAAACCACTCTTCGGTTTTAGCACAATGCTTTAATTTATTAGAAACTACAATAATAGTGATGAAGACGCAACTGAACGCTGCTCGGGGAGTTGAATGTTTTTGACTAGTCTTAGATTGTTAGAAGACATATCGTCGGTGAAACTGCAAAACCGTGTAAGTAACATTTTAAATAATAAGCAAAATGCTCCTTTTGAATAAGACAGTAAGGTTTATTTTACTTTATCATAAAATTCTTAGTTACGCCAAGGACCATATATAATAGGACTTACAATCTTCATACTACGCACCGTACTCCGTTAGTTAGTATCTTTGAGTGTGGAGAGTGGCTAAATGGCGCTAAGAGTACCAATTCATTCAAAAGTCGTAATTTTACAATACGCGCAAGCAAGCCATCGAGCGTTCAACGACATTAAATTTCAATTGATACAGTAAAAAGTGAATAGATGGTGTTAGGTCATTAGGTGCGACGTTGCATTACTTACTACGTTTCGTTCCGGCTCACTTCACTATTTTTAAACTGTTATTTGTACTTAAATATTACTTACAATCCATACTAATATTATAAATGTGAAACTGTGTCTGTCCGTCTGTCTGTCTGTCTGTCTGTCTGACTGTTACCTCTTCTCGCTTAAACCGCTGAACCGATTTAGATGAAATTTAGTATGGAGATAGCTTGAGTCCCGGGGAAGGACATAGGCTACTTTTCATCCCGGAAAATTAGACAGATCCCGAGGGAGCAGCGATAAACGACTTCTACGCGGACGGAGTCGCGGGCAAAAGCTAGTGAAATATATTTCAAAGTTCGTTATTATTTATAATTTATTTTCGGAACCCAAATAATGTCCGCAATTATATTTTAGTTTAAAAAGATTAAGAGAAAGTTTAGATACTGCGCGAGTTGAAATGAAAATTGAAACGTCAAACCTCATCCATACTAATCCAGATCCATACTAATATTATAAATGTGAAAGTGTGTCTGTCTGTCTGTCTGTCTGACTGTCTGTCTTTCTGTTACCTCTTCACGCTTAAACCGCTGAACCGATTTAGATGAAATTTAGTATGGAGATAGCTTGAGTCCCGGAGAAGGACATAGGCTACTTTTCATCCCGGAAAATTAGACAGATCCCGAGGGAGCAGCGATAAACGACTTCTACGCGGACGAAGTCGCGGGCAAAAGCTAGTAAAGTTATAAAAGAGAAGCAGTGATGTCACTTTAGGGTATTTTCTCAAGATTTAGGGTAAAAATAGAACTCAATGTAAGGTAACTTTTTCATTGAATCGTATTTTGTTTAATCGTCATAACGTTTATTTATTTAGTTAACATAACACTTAGGTAGGTACCTAAGACAATATACTCCTCCCTAATAGCAATATGCATTTTGATGTCATCACAGTGGTAATAATATTAAAGGCTTTTAAAAATATAATTTATTAATAATAGCTTAGACGTACCCACGTCGGTACTTAAGATATTCACTATCTGAAACTTTCTATCCATTTAAATTCAATTGCCTTAAAACTCGTCGAATTGTGTCGAAAAATGGTTAGGTTCGTTTTTAGATCATGCCCGGAGGGCTGAAATAACCCAGAAATAGGAGCTCCGCATTGCGGAGCTCCGTCGACTCGGTCAAAAAATGCGACTAATAAAATGATCTACTGGTAAAATATGCGAAGAAAATAAACGCGAACATTATAAAACGTTTTATGAAAAATCGCTACATGAAAATAGACGAAGAATTAAATTTGCGATCATGAAAGAACGCCATGTGAAATTCTCCCTTTGCTACTAAAATAAAAATAAAAAATATTTGGTCCTGGTAGGTTTACGTACCTACCTACTGTTAAGGTACCTACTGACCGACGCAAAATTAAAGCTTTCTAATCCTCTCAGCCTAAGCTAAGCAGCGGACGGACGGACATGGCGAAACCAGGTAAGTATAAGGGTTTCTTGTAGGACTACGGAACCCTGAAAATAAAAATATTTGAATCTGACCCATATTTGCGGCAGCGGGAAACGAAAGGATAAGAAAGTAGGTACATTTATTCTAACCCCAAGGTTTTGATTTATTATTGATTATACTATTACCTGCATCCTTGATTATTACATCCATATTTTACGAAAAATAAACTTCTTACGTACAAACAAAACTTATCTAACAGCACCAAATTACGTTAGTGACTGTTTTATTCGCGGAAAATACCAAATTTGTCAATAATTATGCGTAATTTTATCCGCCCACATTTTACCCAGTGCACCGACGCCATCTAGTTATTTAATGTAGCAAAAATTATCAAACCCGCGAGCAACTTTGAGCAATCAACGATTCCAGAGGTAGTGCCATCTATTAAATAGGACATGTTTCACATTGTTGACGAATAAAAAATATAATATTTATAAGTTGTGTATATAAGTGATTTTATGGTTTTAAAAAAAAAACACTTGGACGTTTGTTCTTAAAAAAAGAAAAAAACACGATAAAGTATTGGTGAAAATAACATTTTTGCCTCTTCCAGGCTACAAAACAGCGCCATCTAGTTTTAATACCGAATTTTGAGCTATTTAAGAGTTACATTTTTTGTATGGGATTGTAAGTCCTATTATATACGGTCCTTGGTTACGCGATTTTGCAGTATCACCGACGATATGCCAAAAGGACACATTCGACGAAAATTTAACTGGCAGTTTTAAAACTTAGAGTGCTTGTGAATTGTTTTGCTGTATGATTATTCATTAGTTCATTAGATTCATTACTTATAGACGCAATCCAAATAAACTGTTTGAAAAGTGATAGGGCCGCCTTCGCCGATTTATGTAAACGATTTAAGTAAACCCAAACTCAAAGACGACGAAGATGACGACGACGACGACGACATTTTCCGAATTGAGTGAATTTACCCCTGATATTTAATCTGAATCTTACCCGCTGCGCCTTTCGCTTGTCAGCCCGCTGGTTCTGATGGTAGATGCGGGAGAAGTTGGAGACGATGACAGGCACAGGCAGAGCTATCACGAGCACGCCGGAGAGCGAGCACACTCCCCCGACGATCTTGCCCGCTATGGTGCCTGGGACCATGTCTCCGTACCTGGAAAGAAGAGAGAATAGGTTACAATTGTGTTAACTTTTTTTCTCTAAGAAATAAATTAATGTAGGTATTGGCAGGCATTTTTTTTGTTTAAAATAATTCCATACTAGGTAACAAGTATCAATAATAGTGTGGATTCATATGTGGTAATGTACAACGTATGTATGTAACATCCTTACTATTCGTATTCTTTTTTATTGCACTACGTACGGGTATCTTCAACTTTTTGTATGTATGTATGTATGTATGTAAACTCTTTAATGCACAAAAAATAAAAAACAATTACAAGTAAATTCGTACATAAACTTAAGATTAACACACACACACACCACATGTTTTGCATGTGTGCGTGAATATGAGTATTCAATCGAAACTATGTACGGAGCACGTTACAGCGAATACATTACGCGTCATGTACCCAAGTCTTCTTACGATACGTACGTTTTTTTTTCATATTTATAAATCATCGTTTAGAATTACGTATGTACATGTTTTTTTTCATAATTACAGTTTTATCGCAGCTCTTTTTTTTGATAATACATGCATGCATTCAAATGAGAAGGCATACAGACCGCGTGCCCTCTATTTTTAGAGTACGTAGTAGTAGAGTAGCAAATTTGGAGTCTTAGAATTGCAGTTTTGATATGGAAGTCTTGCTATTAAAATATCTATTGGTCTCACCATCACCATATCAGCCCCTATTTTACCATCTTGACTACTATGGGTGACAGGTCACATTTTGGTGTACATGACGCAGTTTATATGAATCCCAGTGAAGTGTTTTATTTTATATATAATTATTTTGTGTATCTAAGACTAAATAGATTGTATTCTATCTCATCTACTAAGTTGTGCTAAACTAGACAGTACTCAAAGGGGCAGACTGAAAACTGCGAAGACTCTAGCACTGGCCCGCGCTCGTAGCACATGATAGTAGCTCGTAGCCTTTTGTCACACCTTTTTTTTTAATTATTAAAATTTGTTTGTATTTTACTGGTTTTGGGTGACCATATTATTTTTATTCTCAACTTAGCAAAAACCAAATTGTCACTTGTCACCTATGATTCTCAAGATAGTGAAATAGACGGCTGGTGGTAAGCGGGATCTGAGACTCATAAACATAAGACATTTTAATTCTCAAGATCACAATTTTCAGACTGCAATCCTAAGACTCCAAATGCGTTGCCAAGCCTAAAGACTAAGATGGAATGCCTCTATGCTAGTAATTTACATCAATGCAAATACTGCAGTGCTGCTTGGCGGTAGGTTAATGGATGAGCTGATGGTGTCAGCAATCCGGACGGACCCTGCACAAGGTCCTATCACCACTGAAACATTGTGAGCTTATAGATTTTAAAAGGCCTATGAAAATGGGCGCTACTCTTTGCCATAATTAAAATAGAGTTTAACTTTCTTAGAAAAGGAAATCTTTAAACAAAACCCAAACCCAATTATATCTTGGTTTAAATCAACATAAAAAATATCTACCTCATTGTTCTTTAATATTCAAAGCTTAATGAAAGAATAATAGTTTGTTCACAAAGGAAATTTTCTGACACTCAAAGGTACAAAGGACTGTACTTTCATAAGTCGCCATTTTGAATTGTTTCTCTTTATTATCTTACTACTTTAATTAAACTAAGCTGGGACTTTAGCAAGTCTAATAAAAAAAGCTTTCAAAACCCAACTGTTTTTTGATAAAACATTGTCGTCATTATAAGCTTTTGATCCAAGAATTTCCACATCACGATATCTTCTTTAATTGCGATTCGTAGTCGGTTCATTGTTTTTTTTATTTGTAGTAATTGCCCGTGGGAAATAAATAAATTTATATAACTACCTACTAAAAATCTAATAATTTTCATCCAGCTATAATCAAAATGTTCTTATTTATTCAGTTAAGAACTATTAGTTCTCTATTGGACTAAGAGTGAACCTATACCTTCAAATGAGGCGTCAGTGTTTAAGATTTCATGTTGCTGGGCGGAACATCAACAAGTTCCAAGGACAATGGAAGGTGGCCGGTCATTGACCGTTCGACGTGCAAGGGTATTCCCCATAGCTTATGTTAGTACTTTATGTATTGTTTTAACTGTCGTTTAGTTCCAGATCGATCGGTGCTAAACACCAGTTATTGTAGATATGCTTTATAACATAGCAGAGGCCGTATTTATAGGCTTTAAAAATCTGCCAAGTTCTAGTCACCTTAAGGGATAGAGCTATTAGTGATTATATGTTTCTATCGTATCCTTTAACCTACCGCCTAGCATCGCATTCGCATTGTTGTGTTCCGGTATGGGGATAAGACAGTCAGGGAAATTACTAGCATAGACAAAAAGTAAGAGCAAGCAAAAAAGTAAACAAATTCTTTAAAAATATGCCGTTTCTCGATACAAATGTACCCTTATTGTATAAAACGCAGAATTCAACTTCATTTTACAGTAAAATTCTACAATAAATTGTATGAGAAGAGAAGGGAGGAAATGCTTTATTTCGCGAAGTGTATATTGAATTCAAAGCGAAGCGAGGAATTCCTTAGTTAAGTAGAATTCTATACGTAGTGGGGATACAAGCGACCTAGTCGGAAGTAACTTTGACACTGAGTGACACATATCTTTCGCTCCACATATGAGAAAACTCAGCCTTTGCCTTTATTGGCTTAAATTTGAAGTCATACAAATAACCCCCGACAAAGAGAGGTTTTGAGTTTGATGTGTGTAGTTTATGTGTATAAAAAAAAAAAAACTGTTTATTTCTTACACAAAAAACAAATACATTATTAATTTATCTTAAATAATCTTAAATTAATCAAAGATTTTATCAGTTAAGAATATACAGGGTGTATTGCAAGTCGTGAGCCAAATGAATATGGTGGGTAGCTAAGGTCACTTGCAACACGTTTTGGGCCAATTAACACTCATCCTACCCACGGTGTTATTTTTATATTTTTTTTTAAAAAATCTCGGAATCTTCCAAAAGTTAACCATTTTGTTCACCTATCTTTTTTTTTAAATGTGACAGCACAAAAGTATTTATAGTTTTTTTATCTTTAATGTTTGCGCATTCTAATGAAATGTAATTTTTATTCATATAGTAAACAAATAAAAAAATATTAGCCAACAAAGTGTGAAGGACAGAAAAATAAAATCATCACGGTCAACTTTACGGCACAATTGAAAAAAAGAAGAAGCTCCTCAGATCTTCCAACATCATAAAAACTTCTCCAGTTCCTGACGATTCTTACGGTATACCACATGTCTAGAATCACGTTCAGTTTTTCGTCAAAATATGGTTTCAATCTAAAATGTTGGTTTTATTCGGTCAGTAGATCCAGCCAGTTAAATGGGCTAAATGCACAATACAAAACGCAATATGGTTAAAAATCATCTTTATTTTAATAATTACTTCAAATTTTGTTCAAATTGTCTTCCTCCACAATTGATACATTCGCGACACCTTTTTCGTATTTCTACAGTAGTTGTTGTACGAAGTGTCATTTCTTGCCGCATTATTGCGAACGCGTGATTAATTTTTGCGATCAGATCTGATGCTCTCTGCTCTCTACCTGTGTTGCGTACACTTAACTAGCTCTTTGGCCCTTCCCCAGACGTAAAAGTCAAAGACAATGAATTGGTTTGTGCCGGACGGAAAAATTAAAATGTAGGTACATTTAAGGTGCCATTCTTTAAACGATTTTATCGAGTAATGCTGTTATAAGTGGTCTCGTAACGTGTTTATTTTACCGCGCTGCTGGCGTATACCTAAGAACTATAATACCGCCCTCCTACGGAGGAAAGGTGCATGTGCAATTAATTCATAGAAGCATATTAAACTCTCAAGGGTTATAATAAGGTTGGATTTTCAATACAGTCCATATAGTAGATACACCTTTTCCCCTTAGGAAGGCAGAATAGAATACGCCAACGCGGCAATAATTGAAGAAGTGTCTTCTGTTTAGGGGAGAAGTGGCATGAAAGAGCCAGTTTTCTTTACGGCGGAAAAAATACTACTTGTAATGAAAAAGATGTAATTTTGTATTTTAAAAATTATTCTTTATTTATTTGAGTACGTAATTTCGTACAAAAAAATCTTAAATAATATATAAAAATCAACAAACTATGCATTTCAAAAACATGTGACATTCGGCTCTTTCATCACAGCTCGGTATTGAAAGAGCTGCCATAAGTTTTGAAAGAGCCGGTAAGTATAACAACGAGTAATTATGAAAATTATCAAAAAAAAAGAAAAGTGCGATATAAAAAAAAAACTTAAAAACAATTCTAACAATATTTTAAGTAATTGCTAACATTTCTTAACAAAAAAAAACAATTATAACAGTCATTTTAAGTAATAATTTTTAACGCTTTCTTAATCTTAACATATTAATCAGTCAGATGTACATTCACATTCTACAGAACTTAACATATAGGCGTTTTTTTTTGTTTCGGCTTCTTTCCATTTATCTGGGCAAATATGATTGGCTTTGGCATAATCAAATGCGAGTTTCTTCGTGCCTTGTTAAGCCATAACACATTTTAGAAGCAGTCTTTAAATAATCTGCAAGCATGTTTTCCTGCTCCGATGTGAATATACGCCTGTTTCCTATATTAGGACAGTGTTTATATGGTAATTTACCAGTATTCTTTGCTTTTTTAACTATTCTTGCTAAATAAGCCCGCGATATATTTAAGGCAAGTGCAGTTTTATTTATAGACTGGCGTTTTTCTAAAACTTCAGCAACTGCCTCTTCAATTACCGAATTATTGGGTCTTTTACGTTTTTTTGGACCAACTTTCGCCATAATGAAATATCTGAAGCAAATAATTCAATAATATTATGAAAACATGTACGTATATAGTATTATTTTATATTATTTACAAAAAACAATTTCAAGGTTATGAAGGAGCCAGTTATGAAAGAGCCGGCTTTTTCAATGCCCATTGACCCGGCTCTTTCACGACTTGTCCAAAAAAAATATATAACCTTCAAAATAACAACAATACGAGACCTTTTGCAAATAAGTTTTTATGCAGCTGAAAAGCCAAATATATGTACCAACTGAGTCTATAACCCATTTGCCTATAATTGTTAGCAAAAAAATACCAAAAAACAACGAAAATGAAACAAAAAACTTACTTTTGAGTGCCTAAAACTTCGACTGGATGCACCGATGGCGGTTGTTTTCGGCGAACTGTAAATTTTTTGTGAGGGACGGGAAATCAGTGCTGCCACCTAAAAATAGTGTTGCCAACAAAATCTGTTCTAAAACTTCCGAAATAATGCAAGTGGCTCTTTCAAAACCTGGCTCTTTCATGCCACTTCTCCCCTACTTTGTATATTTGTCTAGTTCTTCTTCCGTGTGCGTTTAATAAATATCTTCTATATTACGGTATTCTACTAACTGAAAATTATTTTTATTGTTAGTTTATCTTTGTTTACAGTTTATGAATACCTACTTAAACAGAGTTTTGAATATTAAAAAAAAGATTCTCATTGCTTTTATCTCTGGTTAGTGATTTAATTTACAATGTCCATTCACCTCCATGCCAGCGGCAGGCTCGTAAATGTCTACTTTATGGGAAATTATGAAATTTCAGTTGAAATGTTACGAAATTGTTTGGAATAGTTGGCTGTGTAGTGTTAAAATGGATGTGGTGATAAAATGACGAATTCATATTGTTATTTAACTTTAGATATAATGAAAAAAAGGTATTTTTGTTCTTTAGAACTCCACCTTATAGTAAGATTAACGAGTAAAACTTACCGTCTAGAAAAAACTTTTTAATCAAGCATCTTTTTTTTATTTATTAATTTAATGTTAAAAGACATTTTCGTAAACTTTATTCTGCATAATTGTAATAAATGTACTAGACACTTTCTTTAAACGTGAAAGATATAAAAAAAACGAATTATTATATACCAAAGGCAAAGGATACCCTTCATAGAGAAGACGCGGCGAGTTTGATCTCTCCCGGTCCCAATCCAATTTAAATGGAATCTCATCTCGTGAGTGAACGAATCTCGGATATATTTTGTTTTAAAGAGATCTATTTTGACACATACATAGGTACATACCTTCACTCCTGTCTCCTAATGGGGTTGGCAGAGACTATGGAACGCCAGGTGCACCGGTCTAAACATACAATTTTCGCTTCCTCTACATTCGTCAACCTCTTCACGCACGTACTCTACGTTAGGTATTTTGACTCGAGACACGTCATTTCTAACTTAAAATAAAAACTAGTAACGAGGTACGGGGAACTTGGATAAGGTAAATTCGTAGAAAAATGGTCAATCTAAATTGAATAGACCCAGAAGGTACCATCAGTAACACTACCTGGCAGAGTAAGTGCTTCCGAACAAAATAGTATGCATAGAACCTGGCAGGTTGTAAACAAACATGCAAAAAAAACAAACTCAATTTAAAAATGGAAATATTTTTAAGTTGAGACGGCCTTTGAGAAATATTTTTTGCTGTTTTTTGAAGTTTGCAAGCTTCTTACTCTTTTAAAATTAGCCGAAAATATTTATTATATTTTAAATACCCGAAAATACAAAAGTTTATTAGAGCCCAACCATATTTCGGACTCTAACAAACTTTCATCAACCAACCACTATAAAAAAATACGTAAGCACACCCGAAAAACATTTACCCTGAAGCCTAGAGCCAATTATTCAAACAGACAGACATCCTGTCGCCGTGCAATTTTTCAGTCGTCGTCAAATGCATATCAAATGACAGATCGATCTGTAATGGAATGTAATCGAGTCAAATTAAGTAGATGCAATTTGCGTTGGTCTGAGGTTAGCCTTTAGTGTCTTCCTACCGTACAGTTATCGCGTGATCGCATGCAAGGTCTAGATTGAGTCGTCTATATCATGGCAATAAACAGTTTAATGTAGTGGAACAATAGGTTTTTTAAGTGGCAACCACCACACTATGCATCAAATTTGGGTAAAGATGGCATGTTAGGATGGCCGTGTCGGAGTATGGTGATACTAGCGCCCCTTGCGGAATATTAAAAAAAAAAGTGTAGCAATAAAAAGAAGAAAAAGAGACAAGAGAACAGATGTGCTAATGTTGCGAAACGGTCTCAACTCAGCATGTGCTGGCTGTGAAGCCAACGCTGGTCTTCCGTTGGGGTCGCTCGGTGAAAACACGGAAGGTGACACATACATTATAAATATTAAATTAATACAAACAAAATGAAACAAAAGGAAAATAAAAACAAAAAAACAACAGTCACTAGAACAGGCAGCGCTCAGGTGGCAACCAGAGGAACTAGCTTATTAGCTTCGCTACACTTTTGTGCCAACTGCCATGCACGTTTACAATCTGTGGTTGCCTGCCTGAGCCCATATCCTATAATCTGTGCCTGAGCGCAAAAACAACAACATCAAGGAACATGGAATAGAGATTTTTATACAATTAATTAGCAAGTTAAACTTAATCTTAAAATATTTCGGAAATCAATCAGTGACATCAGTGTCATCAGTGTCTATTTAAGACATCTTTACACAGTATAAAACAACGCCGCTTCCTACCGTCTGTCCGTGTATGTAAGCTTTGATCTCTCAAACGGCGGAACGGATTTTAATGCGGTTTTCATGAAAAGATAGCGGTTTAGAGGAGGATGGTTTGTATGTACATATAATGAATTCTGGATTATGTAAAGATATTACAGAGAACTCACATAAACGGAAGCGAAGCAAGGGCAGGTCGCTAGAGTTTTAGATTTTATTATGGCTCGGAAAAAACTACTCGTGCTCATCTGTCATAATTTTTGGAATAAAATATTGTAATAATACTAGTTTATGCCCGCGACTCCGTTTGCATGGATTTAGTTATTCCGCAATCCCTTCTTGCGGGCGATTTCAATCATTGTTATGCCCTCGGAACTAATTTTTCGGGTCGAAAAGTAGCCTTGTGTTAACCTTGGGTATAAAAGCTCTCGATTCCAAATGTCATCCAAATTCGTGCAGCGTGAGGAAGTAACACAAACTAAGACACAAACCTTCTGCCCGTGACTTCGTCCGCATACATTTCGATTATGGTTATTCCTCGAGAACTTTTTAATTTTCCAAGGTGAAAAGTATCCTATGTGTTTATCTGAGGTATACGCTATCTCCATTTCATTCAAATTTGTCCAGCCGTTGCAGTGTGAAAGAGTAACAAACTAAGACCAACATCCCCATTTGCAATATTAGTAGGATTAGTATAATGTGTTAGTTTTAGTTGAAGTAAGTCTGATTACGTTTTCGATTTCACCCTACGTATTTGGGTTAGGAAATTAACATAAAAGTTACATACCTTCAAATGTTTGAGCACCAACTCAGTTAATTTACTAAACTTTGGTAAAACAGACAGAAAGTTTCCATAATGGCTTCCAAAATACCAAAATAACTTTACGGTTTAAGAAACAACAGTAACCTTATCTCAAAGGGGCAAGGTTGGTACTCCTTGAGCTATTCGTTTTTATAATTCTGCTTGGGGTACCGTAAATGTTTTATAGGTTATAAAAGGTTGTCTTTCCGGGTTCTTCAAGGAAATATTCTAATCTCTTATCTCACCGTTTTATGTTTTCATCCGCGGAGCTTCAGATCTGAGTGTTATCGACACTTTATCGTGTAGATTTAGACGTGAAATGGTTTTTGATTTAATGGTATGAGTGATTTTGTGGGTGGTAAGACCTTGTGCAGGGTCCGTCCGGATCGCTACCACCATCTTATCCATTGACCTACCGCCAAACAGTTGGTGATGTGTTCCGGTTTGGGGATAAGACAGCCGGTAAAATGACTAGCATAGAGGCATTCCATGTTAGTCCTCAGGGTTGGCAACGCATTTGCAGTCGTAGGATTGCATTGCAGTCTAGTGAATGCGAATGTCTATGGGTCACAGTTTCCACTCACCATCAGGTGGCCTGTGTGCTCGCTTGCCTTCCCTATACAATAAAAAAGTCAGTCAATCAAATATCAATATTTCAATGATATGTCAAGTTTCCGAATCGCCTTTTTTATTCGAATTCGAGTTCAGTAGGCAACGCTGCTGACGTTTCTATTTTCTATAGACTTGAAATGTTATCTGTCATCTGCTTACGTCAATCCTATACGACGCTGTAGCCAAGTCGGTAGTGACCATGCCTACGAAGCAAGCGGTCGCGGGTTCGATCCCCGGTACGGGCAAATATTTGTGTGAGGAGCACGATTATTTGTTCCTGAGTCTTGGGTGTTTTGTATGTATTTATCTATATACGTAATTTTATCGTTGCCTAGTACCCATAGTACAAGCCATGAATGGGTAAAGAGCGCACGGCACGGCGCTTTATGTGAACGAGACAAATAGTAACTTTATTTTTAATACTCATTCCTAGACCTCAAAATTTGCTCTGAAGTTAAAGGCCCTAAAGGCCCTATTTTTCTTAAGCGTACAACATCCAGACAGAATAGTTTTCTTAACCGTGCTAGTCGAAGAATGAATAATTTGACGAGAGGGCTTGATATTGATATAATTACTTAACTGTGTAATACCTTCTGTGAGGCGAAAATTAACTAAAATGTGTTTCGAATGAGTGATTTTCAAGTTGCGAACTTAAAAGCTGTCGGTAGTAGTGGGTCGGGCATGTTATGAATGTTCACAGTTCTTTTAATTTATATTAGGTCTTACATATGTGTGCATTGTTTTATTGTTTTAATTCTTATTTGGTTGTGTAATTGGCTCTGTACCTCTATTTAAGTTAGTATAACAATTGATAAAGCTGTTGATTCTCTTAAAATAAATAAATAAAGGAACTAAAAGGCCGAACTAGTTCTTTCCTAAGACCAAGCGGGCACAACTTTACACACATTGACCCCCCCCCCCCCCCCTTATTTTCAGAGACATAGTATATTACTGCAGACTACTGCAGAGACCGGGAAAGAGGCCGTTGCGGGACGAGGTTAAGTTAGCATAGTCGAGACGCAGTCAAGGGCGCGTCGTATACGAGTTCAGTAACTGCTCTCCACGGCAAAGGCCTATACAGGGCGTCCCACGGCTATGCCACATGGAAGGAAAGTACCTTGAATATTGTAGATGGGACATTTTACTGAAAGAAGACCTTATTTGAATTTAAAAAACAATTTAAACTGCATTCATAGATATTTAAATAATTACATGGTTGAACCGGGAATCGAACCCGTTACACGAGAAAAATTATTACCCTGCAGTTTTATCATACCGATCGAAAGGCTTCATCATAAGGATAATTTTTTGCTAAGTAACATAGTGTCAGAAATAACAGGAAGACCATGAATTTTTTAACAATGGCACCAGCCGTGAAAGACAAATGTTTCATTACACACTTACTGCATTTCTTGTTTTTTTTTTAAACCATGTTTGGATAACGAACTCCAAACAGCCAAACAACAAAAATAAAACCGTAAACATACTGGCGCCTTCTTAATGAAAACAAAATGTCAACAGGCTAAACAAAATGTTTGAACAAGGATTAACTCGTAAGCTTTAGGTATTTACTCAGCAAAGTAAAGCTAGTGTTTGAAGCTTGACCTGTAACATAACTAAGTTAACAAACCAAGTATGATGTATGTATGTATGTAAACACTTAATTGTACAGTCGAGATCATAAATATGTTTTTTTTTATGGCATATGAGGGCAAATGAGCACACAGGCCACCTGATGGTAAGTGGAAACTGTGACCCATACACATTCGCATTTACAAGACTGCAAATGCACTGCCAACCCTGAGGACTAAGAAGGAATGCCTCTATGCTAGTCATTTCACCGGCTGTCTTATCCCCAAACCGGAACACAACTCCTCAGGGTTGGCAACGCATTTGCAGTCTTAGGATTGCGGTCTTGTGAATGCGAATGTCTATGGGTTACAGTTTCCACTTACCATCAGGTGGTCTGTGTGCTCGTTTGCCTTCCTATGCGATAAAAAAAAATGGTTTCAAGGGCTCCATGTTTTTAACGAAGAACTTCATTTTATAAATTACACCACAATTAGCCTTTAAGCATTCCTTTGACAGGTGGACTGTATACTAGAGCGCAATGTTGCCAGCGTAATTCTAAACACCGATTCGCAAAATACCACAGGGACAGGTTTATAAAGCCACAAGTAACATTTTTACAGGTCTAAACTGGCAACACTGCTCAAATGGCTGGTCGTCATTGGTCGAGGTTGTGTCAAATGGAAACTTGTAACATGTAAATTGTAAGCTTTAAAACCCGGTGTCCAAAATATTTACGTTTGAAGTTACTGAGGTAGAGTGACAGTAACAGACCGACATAGTAAAGCTATAAGGGAACCTGGACAAAGCAATATGGTAACGACACCAAGATGAGTGAAATAAGAAACACCAAGTGAGTGCGATGGAGTGACGACCTTGTAAGCATCGCGGGAACGCGGTGGATGCAAAAAGCACAAGACCGGTCTGAGTTGAGAGCCTTAGGGGAGACCTATGTCCAGCATGGAAGTCTTTCTACTGACATGATGATGATGATGATGAAGTGAAATAAAGCCATACATAACATAACTGAAGCTATATAGAATGTGTTCAAAAACTGCAGAATGATTAATTGCAGTCCATAATTATCTTGACCTTTATAAAAAATATCGAAAGGTAACAGAATTTCAACAGCATATCAAAATTCCTTAACTAAAACCGATGAAAAAATAAACATCTCTTCAATCAGATAAACAACATAATTTAGACTCCGTGTGTAAACAAATGCGCGTACGCAGTCAAGGGCTTATGTCCATAAAGCTTGTTTATTCAATTTAAATTCTGTGTAACTAGGATAGCATTTATTTTTGATTGTTTAGTGAAAGGGCTCGGCCTTGGCAAAGTGATCTGAAAATATACGGTTCATTATTTGAATCGTTTATTTTTATATTTGATATATTTGGTTGTTTCTTTGTTTTGAAAGGTAATAATACTAATAATAGCCCAAGTAACATTGTTAAATAGTGGTAATAAATCACTATCTAACTCCTATAGTTTCACTAAAGCGCTAAAAAATAGCGCTGTAGTAGGATATAACCCTGATATACCCCGATTTGGCAAAACTTTTTATAGGCTAAGGTCTATAATGGCGGTAAAAAAGAGTTAGTCGTCGTTATCGGGGCTATAAGAGCGCTATAATAGTAATTAAAAACACTTAAAGGGATACGGTACAACAGAATTATCGGCTCAAGCGGTAGTACTGGTCTATAAAAGTGATTACTAACTCTAAGGAAGGTTCAAGCTCTAGAACGGGTATATAAAGTTCTACACTACCGCTCTTATATAACTAAAGACGTTAGGTTTTCTATTATAAAACCATCAGCGTTTTATGTGGGTTTGTTATCTTAAATATAGAACTTTACCTAGTTGGTTACTAAGTTCTGTTACTAAGGTTGATGCAAATAAAACTAACTTATGTTTATTTTTTAATTTCAATATGTATAAAAATTAAAAGCTTAATTAATATACATTTTGAAAAACAATTAATCATTTTTCTTAGTTTCCGCAATTCCCGATACGATCTTTTAACATTCACAGCCAGCATCGATGAAATTACGCATGACTTTTCTGTAAATTTCATTTTTTGAAATCGCTTAAATGTTAGTCTTTGTTTACCAAATTACTTTTTTTGTATAATATTATAAAAAATCCTATCTCTGTATATGTTTAGAGACCAAAATTATATTTCTCAACATGACTTAATTCCAACTTATGAAGCAAGAGATTTGGTGTGTTTTCGTATTTCTGCAAAATCATGTGAAATCTTAAAGTCGATTTAATGAGTCATCAAGATTGACCGGTGTCCAAGCGGATCTTTAGTTGCTTTGAATACATTCGTATCAGAATTTAAAGCTAGAAGTCTGTTCAATATGTCACGCAAATTTTAACTCTCTACAGGAACTCTTACAAAAGTTGGGGCCGTTATCAGTATCATCGTCGTGCGTGATTTTAACTATAATTTTATCGTCCGAAATGGGAATACTTCAAGCTCGTACATCAAATAATTGCAATAGTTTAGAATACATTATTTTTATTATTCCTGTATATTAATCAAAGTTTTGATTAATATACAGGTTTATGCAAAACTGCTTTAATTTTTTTTTAAATTGTAATTAATCTCAGTAACAGAACTTAGTAACCGACTAGGTATAAGTTAAGAAGTCTTAGGAAGTATTAGGATGTTAGTACCTTTATAAATCTAAGAGAGTTAAGAAACGATCATAGTCGTTGTATAACGTGTTAAGGCTTTTCTATGCGTTCTTATAGACCTGTTCTATGCTGTTACGAGTAAGTGATAATATTGTCAAATAAATCTTTTTTATCGCCATAACATTCTACCCTGCTATTATAGCGCTCTTGTTTCACTTTAGACTATAAAATAAGCTCTATATGTCGCTAAAATGTTTGTCTGGAGATGGCGCGCATTTTTGTTTAATAAAGTGTTATGGTTTTACCCTCTTATCCATAATCGTGCGAACTAAAGTGAGCTTAAAATATGCTTTGCCTTTATTTATTTATTATTTATTCAAACTTTTTTGCACAATACAAATGTAAAAAGTACAAATGGCGGACTAGATGCCAAAAAGCATTCTCTACCAGTCAACATTGTTAACAGAGAATAACCAGTGCAATTGGAGATCAAAACGGTGTTGAAATTTGGAAAATTGAGACATTTGGACAGAAAGTGACATAAAATACTTTACTTAAAATAAGTTTATTGTGCATTTATGAATAAGTACATCTACTCATGCGTAACCGCATCGTTATACAGGGATTCTAACTACTCGGTAAATCAATATTGCATTTGACATTATGATTATCGTATTGTTTTGTTTCCTGCGGCGTTTCTTCTTAACAGTGGTCTCCTCTTGGGAAGCGCTGGTAGATTTTTGACGTGTAAAGGGACATCTTTTATGTTTGTCAACTTTATAATAATCAGTGATGGGAAATAGGTGAGCTAAAATACCTATTCTTTGCGAGAGGACATAATATGGAGTGGTTACAACCGGATAAAAGTATATATTTTTTGGATTCCGGGTATTTGATATTTATCCGGGCACTGCGAATACTAGCCGTAATGTTGAACATACATTCTTTTCCTTATAGAATGTTTGTAAAGTTTGTAGTAAAAATGGTAACATTCCTGCCATAAAGTTAAAATTATAAGTAATCCGAAAATGTGAACGCCCATTTGCAAGTCATAAACAAACAATGCGAGGGAAAACCCATATTATTAGTCCTGCTACTACTTTTTAGAAATCTTGTACATTCCTTCTTTTCTCTAGCCCTTTTTACTAAAAACTAACATTAAACATGCCGTACTTTAAACAAAACATGTCATGTTTTACATTACGATAATTACCCGAATAAATATCGAATACCCGGAACAGAAAATAATAATAATTTTTATCCGGTTGTAACCACTCTACATTATGTCCTCTCGCGAAGAATAGGTATTTTAGCTCACCTATTTCCCATCACTGATAATAATTCTTATTTACTTGCCAGTAATGGCGGCCAAATTAGAAACAATGCGAAAACATGTTAAAAGCATTATTAATCTACCTAGGATAGAGGCCAAGCATCTCTTTACTACTGGACATACATACATACAATACAATACAATACAAATACTCTTTAATGAACACCAAAAAAAAAAAAAAACACGGAACAGTACATTTTAACTATAGGTATACAACAGGCGGTCTTACCGCTAAATAGCGATCTCTTCCAGACAACCTTGGACAGAGAAATAATAATGACAAAAATACATGGCAGGCGGTGTAAACTAAATTCTTCAGAACTCAAACTAAACTACAAGAAACACTTCTGTTATTGTAAAAACTACTTACACATATATAAACTACATATAAATATACACATAGACAAAGTAAATGAGTTAATAAATACATACTAAATACACGCTAAATACATATTATTATACAACTATAAAATATATATATACATAAATTCTAGAAATCAGCCAAACAAAGATAACACTCGAAGTCATACGATGGTAAAAATAAAAGTAAAGGAAATATTAGAAAAACTACGGAAGCGATAGATAATATTCCTTTAGCTTGCTTTTAAAAATAAAAATAGACTGAGCACGCCTTACTTCTGTAGGCAAAGCGTTCCATAGTCTTATTGCCTGGATTGTGAAGGAATTGGTGTAAAACTTAGTGGAAGAAAAGGGGACTGACAGAAGAAGGTTTTGGGAAGCTCTAACTGAATTAAAATAATTGAAACGCTCCTTAAGATAACACGGGGTTGCAGGGTTGAAAAGAACGCTGAAGAGGAGACTTAAAATATGAAAGTTACGACGAGCACGCATTGGGAGCCACTTGAGCTGATTGCGAAAAATGGAGACGTGGTCATACTTGCGTAACCCAAATATGAACCGTATGCACAAATTTTGAATACGCTCAAGCTTATTTAGTTGCTCCTCAGTAAGATCCAGATAGCACACGTCAGCATAATCTAAAATAGGAAGGAGTAAAGTTTGAGCAACACATACATACATAGACTCACGCCTAAAACGAGCTAAAGAATTACCAACAAGTCTTAAAACTTCTTGATAAATAAAATAAATAAAATCTTACTACTGGACAAAACCTACTATACATATATCCTTATACGACAATTAAACAACGAACTACCCACTTAACTTACCAAAAAAGATTGGTCCTTCGAACCGCATTAACCTTGAACACCTCGAAGCGTATTTATAATCCGGATACAAACAACAATCTTTATGGCCGAGTCAAGGGCAACACTCAAGAGCAGTTAAAAGAAATAACTGGCTATAAATAGCTTCGGATTAAAGGTGTGGACTTTGATGAGGTTTCAAGGACTCTCATGACCATACATCGGGGTTTTCGGTGCGGGAATGATTTAAGAAAGAGTAGATATCAACAGATAGGTAATCTGAGAAAATATCATAATATTATGCCTAATGACTAACTAACTCTCTGCGAATTGCTTACACTATGATACAAGTTTATTTTAATTCATGTAGTACTTTAGCTTTACTACCAAGGCTATAATGATATGAGATAATAATAAAATTAACGTTAATTAATTACCTGCAGTAGGTAAATTTAGTAGTTGACACGATTTTCAAAATAAACTATTAATGTTTTTTCAATATTTGGAACAGTTCATCTGCGACGTCTTGCTGTAAATATTATCCATTTCAATGAACTGAACGATCTCTCTAAGTCAGCAGTTGTAATAGGAGCATATTTAATTTTTTCGATCGCATTTCTATTTCCTTGTAAAAACTCGTTCATAGTTTTTCGACATATTTCTTTTATTAAATACTTTTTTTTGTTCAATTAATTTTTCATTAGGTAGAAACCTAGAGTAAAATTCTGTTTTTTAATCTTTGGCTTATGTCAAACATTCCCGCACCGAAAACCCCGATGTATGATCATGAATTCATGTTTCTCATTTAATCTATATCTATGAAAGGCAAACCTGACTCACTGACTTATACAGGGTTATTGGTAAGCCGACCTATTCCCCTCTAGGGGTTATGGGAGAGGTCATTTGCAATCATTTTGGTCCCATAATACCCTGTGCCAAAGTGAACCATTTCTGAGATAATTTAAATTTAAGTTTTTTGCTAAAAAAGTCAGGAACGCATCTTCAAAAAAAAAATTTGCACTTTAAATCATTTTTTTTAATAACTTTTGTACAAGGATAAGTTGCTGTTCTAATGGAATATTAAAAGTTAAATTATCTGTACACGTTTAAGAATGCGAGACCAAAAAAAAATTATGTTTTTTTATCAGTTTATCCAACACAAATGACACAAAAACAGAAAAATTTACTCATTTTTGCGTAGGGTATTATGGGACCAAAATGATTGCAAATGATCTCCCCGTAACCCCTAGAGGGGAATAGGTCGACTTACCAATAACCCTGTATATCAATGCACGGCCGAAACTGTACCTAGAAACTTGAAATTTGGTACAGGGGTTCCTTTCATGATGTAAGTGAGCACTAAGAAAGGGTTTTCCCAAAACCCCCCACGGGAAGAAAAGGGGGGAGTAGCGGGTGTCCTCAAATTAATTGATATTATGTAAAACCGAAAATTTTCTTAAACTTTGTTTTTTCGGGAACAGGGGTTGTATTAAACTAATTACTTTTGACACGTTATCGTATTGTCAAAGTAATCATCATCATCATCATGTCAGCCGAAAGACGTCCACTGCTGGACATAGGCCTCCCCCAAGGCTCTCCACTCAGACCGGTCTTGTGCTTTTCGCATCCACCGCGTTCCCGCGATCCTTACAAGAACGTCACTCCATCTTGTTGGATGCCTACCTACAGCTCGTCTCCCGGTCCGCGGACGCCTCTCAAGAACTTTCTGACCCATCGGCCATCAGTCCTCAGTCAGTCAAAGTTATGATAGCTTTTAATTACTTTGACAGTATTGAAGGCTGTTTTTTTTTTAAATATCAATAACAGCCATTAACTACTCCTTCGTGGACAACAGCTAGTAAGATATTATAATATGAAAACAAATATAGGAAACAGGAGGGGAGAGGGTATAAAAGAGGGAGACGGAATTTGGGCCCCGGACTGCCGCATGCACTGACCGAACGTAATGCAACAGTGACATGATATTGTTTTATCTCTCTTGTTGGGAAATAGGAAATAACACATTTCATATCTAAATAGCGGGATGAATATTGATATTTACAGCCCTAAGGTAGAAAATGTTGTAAGGATGACTTTTAGTTTAGTGTTTAAGATATTTTATGTTGTATATTGTTTCAAGAACCTTATGGTGTTATCGTCTACATATACGCTTAAAAAAAATGTACCAAAATAGGAAAGCTTAAAAAGTCTTGAGAAATAAACGACATACATACGTAGTGAAACATTATGTACATATGTAAATAAATAAATAAATATCAGGGGACAATGTCACACCAATTGACCTAGTCCCAAACTAAGCTCTAGGCTTGTACTATGGGTACTAGTTAGACAACGATATAAATACTTATATAGAGAAATATATACTTAAATACATAAAAAACATCCAACACTCAGGAACAAATATTCGCGCCCATCGCAAAAATATCTGCCTTTAACGGGATTTGAACCCAGGACCGCTAGCGTCGTAGGCAGGGTCACTACCAACTAGGCCAGCGGGTCCTTGCGCTTGCTTGTGCGTGTTCTTCAATGTTTATGTTCTTACGGGACTACCCAGGGTTAACGGCCTTGACGTGCCACTTTCTGTCATTTTGCTTAATATATCTTTTAAACGGAAGACAGCATGAATAAAATCTCCTTCAGTTTTATATATCAGAAATCAGAAATTATTTATTTGCACAGACACAGTATGGGCATGTTACAGTTTAATTATGTTTCATGTATCAAGCTGGCATGCAAGCATGCAAACATATACTGCCCTCTTAAGCCAATAGGCAGTATATCTGACAAAACTCCTGTAGCAATATCAACCTCATTTCTAACAAAAGAGAATACAAACTACTTTGGTTATTGAATTTGAGACTGTTTTGCCTTAAGAGGGCAGTATAATTAGTAGTCAGTACAAAAAAAAAATTAAGATGTAAAATTAAAACAAAAGAACACGATAGAAAAATTTAAAATAATAGGCATATCACAATAATAAAATATAAATAAATAGTACTAATCCTAAAACAGTCAGTGCTCGAAACAACTTGTCTTACTTTTTTTTTTTTTACTTTACTCTGTATTTATTTTATGGCATAGGTAGGCAAACGAGCACACAGGCCACCTGATGGTAAGTGGAAACTGTGACCCATAGACATTCGCATACACAAGACTGCAAATGCACTGCCAACCCTGAGGACTAAGATGGAATGCCTCTATGCTAGTCATTTCACCGGCTGTCTTATCCCCAAACCGGAACACAACAATGCGAACACTTTGACTTTTTTTGTGTTGACTTTTAATATTCTCAATTATCATTTAATAATATACAGGGTGCCTCTGACCTTGGGGCTTTAATTGCATAGATCATTTCTACTCCTGAAACTAAACTTCTTTTGTTCTGTAAGTTGTTAAAAATATGTTCAGTTTAAATTTATTTTTTATCATACAAGTTAAATCTAATTTTCAATGTACGCGATCCAATTCTCCATTTTCCTTTAGCCCCCGTACCAAGGTAATGTCGCCCCCGTACCATGAGATAGTGATTACATGGCCAGTATGTAATACACTGATTTTACAATTAGACTTTAACATCAATTAGTTATCTAAATTTAAGTTATTTTTTCATGTTGCAGAACAAAAGTAGTTCAGTTTAGCGAGTAGAATCGATCGTTGAATTTAAAGCCCCAAGGTCAGAGACACACTGTATATCTGACGACCTCAATGTAACTGCATATTATTATAATTTGACATGTCATGTAATTTATACTGTGTTATATTGAGTAATAAAATCTGAATCTAGAAATAGAATCGACGCTCCAAAAGCCAGTTTGTTAGACTGCGTTTAAAGGCGTTTCCCTCTAGCAGCCTGGGTTCCAAACCGCTGCAGTATTGGTAAAACCATTTTGCTATTGCCCTGTTATGGTATTGTTTTTAAATCAGCCGCAATTACTGTCAAGAATATAAGAGCTATCAAAACGTTGACGAAGACGACATGGTGTTTACCGCCTAGATTCTCAGCCCCAGAGATGAAAGCCATGTAACCCAACAATTTTGCTACCTATCCAAACGTATAATGGGAACGAGACATGGGAAATGTAACGGGGATATTGAAAAAAGAGTAAAAGCGGGAAATATAATCAACGGGGCGTTACACTCAATCTTGACAAACAAGGTCATATTGAGCAAAGCTCGCCTTGCTATTGTTCAGGGAGTATTGACCCCAACATTAATCTACGGTAGTGACTCTTGGGTATAGCAGAAGAAGATCGCAAGCCGGATTAATGCTGTTGAAATGAGAGCTCTAAGAAGTATGTGTGGAGAGAATATGATAGATAGAGTAAGAAATAGAGAACGATGTGGATTGAAAGAAGATGTAGTGACTAAAATCGAAAAGGGTATGCTAAGATGGTTTGGTCATTTAGAAAGGATGGATGAAAGAAGGGTTACGAAACATATATGGCGAGCGAGGTGAGCCGAGATGTTGGTAGGGGAAAGTTGTAGCCTACCCCATTGGCGTAGACAGGCGTGAAGTTATATACGTACGTATGTACAGTCAGCGTCAAAAGAAAGTGATCACTTAAATACCTTGTCGCTTTACTGTCACATAAGCAATGTCAAACAAGATTGGCTAATCATTAGTGTTTTGTAACACATTATGTGTTAATGCGATAAAGTACAAAAGTAGCTTGAAGTGACCAGTTACTTTTGACGCTGACTGTACGTACAATGATCTGGATCAGTCGTAAAGTAACGTGTCATTTACAACGCAGATCGCCGGGATCGAGATATAAATTGTGTTATAAAATGATTACAGTCAGGTATTGTTTACAGAAGAATACAAAGGGGTTTGCAACGGTGCAGCGTGCGTCATGCCTGTGGGATGTGCGGGAGAATGTTTGGCGGATGTGTATTTTGTAATTTTAATGAGAAATGAGAAGAGGAAATCTTGGGCATTTTTTGTCTTCCTGTACACTCTTAGTGCTTTTTAACGTACCAGAGCAAAAGAGGGGTACCAAATAACTTAATATTATATTTCTTGTTGGTCCAAACTTTGAGATCCCCAGATATATCACTTTGACAGTGACGTAACTTTGTTAACATTTTTTCCATGGAAATAATAATAAACCTCTTTTAGTTAATATATTATTTGTCCAAGCCCTTTTTGTTTATTTGATATCTATTGAGAAAATCGCTTTTTATCCACAAGTGAAGAAATAATTTTGACATTTGAAAGCAGCTTAAGTGATATTTGACAGCTTACCAAACGTAAAACCTTACAAGTGCTGAATTTTTAACATCACAATTAATGAATTGCATCGAGTAAAAAACACTAAATACAGTCTTACTACTTTATTTTAATTCATAAATATCAGCATTCAAAATTAACCTTCATTCTTGTTTTAAAAACGGATAAAATGTTCTGACAGTCCAAATAAGTCGATGTGCAAACAAAACGCATCCGAAATAATAAAAAAAAACTTACGTCAAAACTTTTCTATTAAGCCGTCAACGTTAAATATTCGCATTTTTTCTAGTTTGTTTTGTTAGTAAAAATGAGTGATTCGAGTGATAAAGACGTATTAACACCCGTGGAATTACAGGAAACCATGCAAAATGCTGAACTGAGCTTACAGTACAACCCCTTTTCTTAGTTTCCTCGCTGTAGTGAGGTGAAAAGTTTTGTGTTATACACGGGTGAAAAGTTATTTTACGTCTCGTGTCTTGAAACACTTGCTACGCTCAAGATTCTATTTTTGAACCACTCGCTTCGCTCGTGGTCAATTATAGAATCCTTTCCCTAGTTCGTGTTTCAAATGGACACTCGCAGGTAAAATACAACTTTCCCCACTTGTATAACAAATAACTATTTCTATGTAAGTATTGATATCTCTACGTAAGTATTCAGAGCTTAGTTTGGAACTAAGTTAATTTGTGTGAGATTATCCCGTAATATTTATTATAATAATTTATTTATAATGTCACTATAAACCTTTCTAAGTTAAAGTGTGCTCTATCTCTTTCTGTCAAACTCAAATGCCATAATGGCAGAATATAACAAAATCATATACGCACTTTAGCTGAAATGAATTACCCTCTAAGTCCTTTTGATTTACGCATAAACTCTTCCAGTCGATAAGGCAGGTATCCGGCACTATGTTTACAATCCGCCCGCATTTTTCTCTCTGTTTACACGGCGTGTTCTGAGCCGATACTTTACATCTACGCGCTTCCTGTTTGTCCGTCTATGATTTCATGCGTGACGAGTGGGGATTGATAGTGGTATTTTCAAAGTTAGCTGACTAACCATCGATGTTCCCAAACTGGAATAGGACTTAACTCCGAGATAAGTCTATACATACATATTTACTTACATTAAATCACCATCACCATGTTTCCCAGAGGGGTAAAGGGGATTCGGCCCTTTTCCAGTATTTCTCCTATTTGATTCGAAAAAGTACACCTAGGGCGGCCCCTTCCGACCCTTCCACTCACTTTCGATCTATACATATACATCTAGTCTATACATTTCGGCGTTTAATCTAGGTATAAGATCTTACTCTCGGATAAATATGCGAATAACTATGTACTAGAGATATATCTATTCCACAATTTTGTATACATAGTATTACTTAGGGTTGCGCTTGAATGAGTATAAAAACATTTTGTATAATTTAATTTAACTAATCTCGAAAATCATAATGAACATTTAGCATAAAAACCAGTTGTATAATTTTATTTTAATAACATAACACTCATTTAGTAATATAACTATCATTTTCTTGTTATTATGCATTTTAAGTCAATTTCTTCTAACTAGGTTTGGTTAGGTTAGAAGTGTTAGAACTTTGACCACATTAATAGTAATGAAAGTCGTAAGAAATAATTATTTTTTAATTTATAAACATTATAGGTTTTGAAATTATGCATTTTGTTTTATGCATCACTATTATATCGATAGTTTATTATCGATATTACGCAATTCGTCCGACGACCCGACCCGGACGGGGTGACCATTAGACCATATCGCTCATTCAATAGAATAATGACATAATTGCATTTTTAGCATGCATGTTATGTCATTGTTCCACGCGATAGACCTGACCTTTAGAACACTTATGACGGTAAAATCTCAGAACCCGATTTTTTGCAATTATGTCATTATTCTACTGGATGAGCGATTTGTTTTTATAGTCATAGTCATAGTCATATCATTTATGAGTATTCGGAATGTAATTAGAGAAAAAACAAATAAAGTAAAATACAAAAAATAACACTATACATAATATACACTATACAATATTAATTATAATAATTAAGAAAGTAAACTATTATCTACTTAAAACTAGCACAACTACAAAAAGAATACTCCCTCTAGCAAATCGGTACGCGGCATTGTACCCATGATGCTGGCTGCATTACCTCTCTGGATAGTCAAAACTATCCTTTGGGAGAGGTAAGCGCCAGCTCTGGGATCCCCGGAGGCGTCGATGAGCTTGGCAGACAGGGTCTTTATGAAACGTTTCATGTCAGCTGACCAAGGTCCCAGAGTCTCCACTGCAAGCGCCGCAAATTCGTAATCATTAATTAATGATGAATATTTGCGACGCTTGAGGGTCTGGGCCTGATCAGCTGCTGCGCCGGCCTGATTTCGGGTTGCTTATATGTGAGATAGGGCAAAAGTGTCGACACAAGTTGCGTCCCACACCAGAGCCCTACCAAGCTTCCACGGCACCAATGTAGCTCCGTCGGGGCGTTTACCATCGTCTCTGATCATACCGGCTGGTTCTAAAAAAGCAGGTACAGAGGCGGTGGCAAGCGAACGACGGATCAAATCATTGATGGCGCCGTGGCGGTACAAGCGGCCAGCGCTCCTTGAACAAGAAAGACCATGTCTACCAAGCTCATCCACCTCCTTGCCGCAGGTGCAAGAATGAGGCACACAGATCTTGGCTCCAAGCCGCAAGCAGATGGATATTCGCAAGCAGCTTGAGTCCAGGACTGTACCAATGTTGCGAGAGGGAAGGGCGTGGAGCCAATGGCCCGACTCACTAGCAGTGCCAGCGAGAAGACGGGCGCGATCTGAATCGTCCGGACTATTAGCTAAAAGGGCTGCATGAATTGCCATAAGACGAGGGTTATCCCAAGCTCTTTGTATATGTTTATGCGTTGGCAAATCCACTCCAGGGCATGACTCACACCAGGCATCCCTGGCCTCCACCAGGTTCGGTATCTCAACGTCAAGTATCTGTGGTAGATTTAATATAATACTGACGAGAGACATCGAACCATAAGCAGAGGACAGGAAAGCCGGTAGAGCTACACTTGATGAGCAACGAATACCCAGTCCACCGAAACGTACTGGGAGAACCGCTTGAGTCCAAGGCCTTATGCCGAAATGGATATTTAATAATTTTGAAAGAGTGTCCTGAAGGGAATTATCAATAGCAGCCATTATAGAGGGAAATTTCCAAACTGGGCAACTGCGTAGTAGATACATAAATTTTGGAGTAAAAAGACAAAACCGAATGATGAACAATGCCATGTGAGGGTTCATTTCAAACAAAAGATCTGAAGTATTTTTAAAATGATTTAGTTTACAATTTATAATGGGATTAATGGCTTCGTCGAAAATTGGGGAACCTAAAAGAGTAAGAGAGGTATTAGAGTGGACCGAAATGTTGGGCATGACTGCGTTAAATTTAGAAATGATTTCAATTTTTTTATCTGTAGAGAGGCTGTCGGGTAGATAAATTTCGCACTTTGTGAAATTTAATGAGAGACCAATATCTGAAAATTTGTTAATGATAATTTGTAGGTCTTGGAATACTGTTAAAGCATCTCCGCCAAGAGATCCGTCATCAAGGTACCAAAGGTTGAATTTGGAATTTAGATCTGAAATAATCGGATGAATGGCTAAACTGAATATGGCATTGGTGTTACAATTATTAGAATAGTCCAACATAAACCCTGTAAGGGCACGAGCCTGTTATGCTAAACATTAGATACACACCCATTCATTACTAAGCTCGATTAAGTGTAGTAAATCAATGATGAATGAACGAATGTATTAACCAGCAAAAAATATATTGGTGTACAACGGAACGATGAAGGACGATGTTTGAATATAGGGTTTGGCCATAATAGTATTTACCCCCTCAATCATTTACGTATAGTAGACCTATTTTAGACGAAGTATACTGTGTCACTTTCTGTTCAAATTCAAAAGCCTCTGTGAGAGACTAGGCCAAAGCTTATTTATTAGT
Source organism: Acleris emargana (assembly GCA_927399475.2). Lineage (NCBI taxonomy): Eukaryota > Metazoa > Arthropoda > Insecta > Lepidoptera > Tortricidae > Acleris > Acleris emargana. The sequence goes on from OV656860.1 coordinate 11,955,056, forward strand.
TTTACCGACACCGAAGGGGTGGGTCATTATTCGAGCGTTTCAACCGCCTCACTTTCGTGGACATGTTTTTGAAGAATTGGGCGTATATTTTGATAGCGTTTTTGGATATTTGATAGATTTCCGGTAAACTTAGATACCTAACCAGAAACAAAATCGAAATCTGAAGTCACTTCTACAAAAATGTGACCACGAAAGTGAGGCGGTTGAAACGCCCAAATAATGACCCGGGTGTAATGTTTAACCTGTATTATCCACAGCAGTTCGGTTTTTAAAACTTGCTTGTTTTTTCTTATAGGTGCAAAATGATGAAATGATAAAATTGATGAACAATCAATCAATCCTACAATTTCTACGGTACACTCTTCGACGAATTTGACCGAGCGCACTTCTTTTTTTTTAAATCATGGCGATCCGCGTGGCATTTCAAAGAGATTTCGCCAGTGTCAATTAAGTAGAGTAAATCTTATGGCCCCTCTACATGTCAGCGGATCATGGGCGTGCGTAAGGGATGGAGCAATACGTAAGAGTGATATGCAAGAATATGTTGCTCACTCTAAGGTGTAAATGCGTCCCTTACGCACGCCCATGATCCGCTGACTTGTAGAGGGGCCTAAAAGTACAAAGCCGGACATCTTTCAATCGGCCATCTTCCCTCCCTGAAGATTACCGGCTAATCTAGAAGCGCACTGAATTTATTTTGTCATGCCAGCAACGTCACAGTTCCGTCAACCGACGCCACAGATTCAAAACAGACGGTCGCTGCGCAAACAAACATATCGATGTTAATGTCGTTCGTGTTGTCATGTTGCTTTTGGCAATCGTACGGAAATCCCCGCGGGGAGTGAACGAGAGAACACAGCCGCTTTAACAACTTCGCTTCTATTCTAGACGGTACAATCCAAGTCGTATTCGACCTGGGCCGGTATTCTAGGCGGTAAAAACGATATTGTAGTTAATCTGTTATGGTATTGTTATGAAGCAAGAATGGACTGCTTTTATGCGACTATGCGCAAAAGAGCCGCATCCCTGGTGCGCCGGGTGCGTGGCAGTCCCAACCACCTCTTGAGAATGATAGGGGACAGGTACGACTGCCCCTACATCCGTCATTGCTGCGGGTTACATGCCCCTGTCAATTAATTACTAACACTTAGATCTAAGCTACTAACATATTTTTTTATTTTTTTTATGAATGAATGGACTTGTGTTGTCTGAAATAAATGATTTATTATTTTAATATTTATTTATGTATGACGCCAGCCGCTATTTACTATCATGTCAAGTAAATAAGAGCCGTATTAATAAACTGATCTCGAATTTAATGCTCGTCTCAAGATGCGTCAATAATGACAGTTTTCTATGGCTTGACGTTTACTTTGACGTATCTTGTGACGGGCATCTCAGTCAAGATTTGTTTAATAATACGACACTTAAAACTGCAGATATACCCTTAAGTATATCTAGTTGCCACATGGGCGCTGTCATTGATATTTTAATTTGTTTGTTTGTTTTAAATATACCGTAGTGTCGGTGACTCCTTCCGTGTTTTCACCAAACGGGACTAACATGCTGAATTGGGATCGATTTCGCAACAAATAGAACTAACTATAACTATAAATTTCTTTAATTCTTTCAAATGCTACCAAGAATAAAATTTCTCTCGTCGCTTCTCTCTGAATAGCTAGTCGACAAACAAGAAAATGTTCTTCTAAAATATACAATAGGATTACGGGAACTTTCCAAGTTTTTATTATACTGCTCATTTTAATAGTGAGCTGACGCGCGCAGGTTGTCATAAAAAGGTGTTTGATTTGCTTTTTTTTTTAAATTGACAGGGTATTTGTATTTAGAATGTAATTTTAAACTATATTTTTGTTCTGAGTAATTTATGTACCTAGTTATTTAGTTTTATTAATGTTATTTTTAATTCACTAACATTTAATTGGAGGACCTTGTCTGGAATAAACAATTATTATTATCCATACTATTAATATTATAAATGTGAAAGTGTGTATGTTGAAACTTGGCACACATATTGGTTAGGTCCTAGAATAGGACATAGGATAGTTTAGTTTGTATCCCGGAAAATTAGACAGTTCCTGAGGGAGCATTGATAAACGACTTCTACGCGGTCGGAGTCGCGGGTGAAAGCTAGTTATTATTATAAAAAATAAGTCGTAATCTGTGTATATATTTGACCACTTTATGTTTAGGATTCCGTACCTAAAGGGTACCAAAGGGACTCTATTACAAAACTTCCGCTGTCCGTCTGTCTGTAAGCGGATAGTATCTCATGAACCGTAATTGGTAGACGGTTTAAATTTTCATATACGATGTAAATTAATATGACTTATTTAACAACAAATAATAAAAAAAAAAAAAGTGGGGAAATATCCCATAATTAGACGTGTTATATGCTCGATCTTACTTGACTCGCACTTGGCGGGTTTTTCTTTGACTGAGAATGGATTTTAAATTTTAAATATAACGCGTGAACGGTTTCAACCTTCACATTACTTAACCAGTTAGGTATATGAAGGTACAAAGCTACGTAAATAAATAAATATCAGGGGACAATGTCACACCAATTGACCCAGTCCCAAACTAAGCTCTAGGCTTGTACTGTGGGTACTGGACAACGATATAAATACTTATATAAAGAAATATATACTTAAATACATAGTAAACATCCATGACTCAGGAACAAATATTCGCGCTCATCACACAAATATCTGCCCTTACCGGGGTTTGAACCCAGGACCGCTAGCTTCGTAGGCAGGGTCACTACCAACTAGGCCAGCGCGTCGTCATAATTAACCATTCTTAACAATAGCGGCTTTTACACGTAAAGTTCGGACCACGGACAACGCCACACGCCGTTCCAATCTTCGTTCCGAACCTTACATCTCAGTCTCAGTCTTTACACGTCAGTTCGGAACGAAGATTGGAACGACGCGTGGCGTTGCCCGCGGTCCGAACTTTACAATTTTGTCTGAGTAAAGTTTTTCCTTTATTTAGATTATTTTGCGCACATCTCAACTCAAGTATCTACTGAATACAATTTAGATATCGTCGGTGAAACTGCAAAACCGCGTAACTAACAAATTTGTGATAGAGCAAAATAAACCTTACTGTCTTATTAACAAGGTGCATTTTGCTCCTTATTTAAAATGTTACTTACGCGGTTTTGCAGTTTCACCGACGATATAATACTTAGTGATAATCGCTTACACTGCCCCACCAATTTTCAAGAAACCTAGCTGGATAAGGACCAAAAAGTTGGCCACACTAACTCACTCAATTGGATTGTCTATGAAACTCTTGCGTTGTGACACGAAAATTAGCCGTACAACGTTGCTTAAATACAAAAGCGACACAAAACAAAATGTGTTTGTGTTGCATTTAAATTTGGAATGCTATTTACTTTAAGTTTCAAATCAAACGCATTTATTTTTGATTTGTGGCACTTTTGTAGTGTTTAAGCAGCAAATTGTAGGGATACTTTTCGGCACACAACTGAACTTTTTTCGACTTCGCTGTCTGTGTGGTTAACGTTTAACTATGGTCTAACTTTTAGGTCCTCACCCAGCTAAGGAACACCGATAAAAAACCTACTTTCAAATCAAATCCGCATCCAAATTAGACGAATTTGAATTAATTAGATTTAAGAGGTACGGTGCCACAATTAGACACACACGCACACATCATGTCAGCCAAAAGACGTCCACTTTTGTGCTTTTCGCATCCACCGCGTTCCCGCGATCCTTACAAGGTCGTCACTCCATCTTGTTGGAGGCCTACCTACAGCTCGTCTCCCGGTCCGCGGACGCCACTCAAGAACCTTCTGGCCCCATCGGCCATCAGTCCTGCGAGCGATGTGCCCCGCCCACTGCCACTTGAGTTTAGCTATTCTTCAGGCTATGTCGGTACCTTAGTTCTACTGCGCATTTCTGATTCTATCACGCAGAGAAACCCCGACCATAGCCCTCTGAGTGACCTTGAGCTTCCTTATGAGGCCCATTGTTAGCGCCCACGTCTCAGATCCGTAAGTCATCACTGGCAACACACACATAATGGTCAAACTAATACCTAACTTCCCTCTTTTTGAGTCGGGAGCTAAAAATACTATATCACTAAAATGTAATAATTCAATTAGAATATATCTAACTATGGTTCTTGTTTCCAACGTTGTAATCGATATCCTTTGTCCGTCGCCGTAAAGCAAGCTTAAACTCGATCCGGTTAACAGTCTATATTACAAACACTAATTACACTCTATAAAAAGATTTGCCTTTGTTTTATTATAGAGCTTAAAAGGAGAGGCTATTTTTTTTTACAATTTAACTAAAACATCTTTTGTTGACTCAACTTTGTACCTATTTCCAACCCCCTTACTTATAAACGTGGAATAATCTTGGAATAGTTTATGCCATGCTTTGTCATTATCTGTAATTGTGGCATTGGCATTGGACAGAAAGTGACAAAGCATGCCATGGCGTAAAATATTTCAAGCGCTTAGCCTTACTTATTAGGTAAGTGTGGAAAATACATACATACATATATAAACTCACGCCTTCATTCCCAGATTGGGAAAATATGCCGTCTTATTTTGTTTTTTATGAGGATTGAGAACCGACGTAAAAAATCGCGTAGCTGTAAAAAAAAACAAACCAATTTTGCTCGGGTCGATGACGTTTCTCACCCCCTAAATCAAGTCCGATTTCCACGATAAAAAAATAGTAGTTTACGTGTTGGTTGCGTAAAACCAATTGCGCAGAGTTGCGTAAAATACAAGCCTATATTCCCTTTTTTTTTTTTTTTTATATCATAGGAAGGCAAACGAGCACACAGGCCACCTGATGGTAAGTGGAAACTGTGACCCATAGACATTCGCATTCCCTTAGTCACCTCTTACGACATCCACGGGAAAACATGGAGTGGCACTATTCTAACCCCACGTGGTTACACGGCAAGATTCATTATCAGTGATCGGATTTCACGGTGCAACACTGTGGGATATAGAGTAGAAATCTTAATATGGATATGACTAAAATCCCGGGATCTGGTTCGAAAAGAAAATGCGATTGTTGGGATATTTATAAATAGGCATTAGGATAGGATTTAAGACGTGTAAAGAAATCGATTAAACATATAAAATATTGAGAAAATAAATGTATGCTATTTCTATTTCATACAATTTAATAAAATATAATATCTGTCTGTAGTGTGGTGAACTGATAATGCGTACCGTATTATATATTTTATTTATATTCATACCCAAAGACTATTTGGCAGATCAATTTTAAACAGAGTATAAAAAAAAATAACTTTTTTTATTTTTTTACATAAGTACCTAAATTACCTTTGTCAAAATATTTATTTTACATGTTTAAATTGTATTGAAATTTATTTAAAGTCATAAAATCAGAATAATATTTAACAACATAAGTCCCCGGGGCATATCCATATTAGCATAATGTTTGAGGTCATTCACCCCGTGTTGCACCGGGATATCCGATCATTGTTCATTATATAACAAAATATATTTACTCTGAATAATTCTATGATAATTTACCACTTTTACCAATGACCGCTCATCTAGAAAATGTATGACTTGTACAACTGACACTTTTAATTTTTTATTTTTTTTATATAAAGTGGGTTTAGAGCAAAATATGGTTTAAAGCCAAACAATATAGAAGATTTTAAAGAGCTATTATATAATACAAGGAATACCTCTTTGTCCCTTCATTTTACCGCCTATCTTACCCATCTAATAAATAACCATGAAGCTTAAAATCTCTTTACTTTAAAACAGTGCTATCTACCAACAATTTATAATCTAATTACGTCAGAAGTTGAAGGCCGATCGAAAATCAAATTCAAAAACAAAGTCACGCGGAAAAATCTACGACAGCAGCGCGAAGTGGCCATGTTTTATCTGTGGCTGTAAAAAGCGTTGTTTATTGTTGCGTAGATTTACAACGACGTAACGATCGAAAGGATTTCGGGTCATACGTGTTTAAATTTGTTACAGGTATAAATTGTGTTTTTGGGGCAGAATGAATTAAAGTTTAGTGCGGTGTGATTTTTTTATTGCAACTAGGCAAATGAGAACACAGGCCATTTGAGCCCCATAGACAATGCATTCTTAAGGCCAAAATTGTAAGACTGTTCTGCCAAAATACAAAAAAAAACATCTATTTTTATTTATGATAAATACTTAAATTTTAGAATGCAATACATAATTGAATGTGACTATGAATATGACGTGAGTTTCAATAATGAATAACATCATTATCTTGCTTTAGTCTTACAGTGCTATGTACTTCTAAACCTGATTATTATACATTATTACTGTGATCGAGATCCGATATAACGTTAACTATCTTTTTTCTCCTTTCGATCTTGAATGAAGAGTCTGCAGTTCCGAATTTTGTATTTCGTGGTAACCATTTCGTTGCCGCTAATTTTAGGTCCTGTACTTATTTTTTATTTCATAAAATATGTACAGTCAGCTGCAGAGAAAAGGATAACCCCCCCTCCTGGTAAGGATCGTTTTTTTCGAAAACCTGTGGTTAGATTTACATGATTTTGAGTTTATGTGTAGACAATAGTAAAATCTTCAATTCACCGAAAAAACATATAAATTTAACTACAGGTTTTTGAAAAAAAAAGGTCTCTTACCAGGAGGGGGGCATCCTTTCCTCTGCAGCTGACTGTACATCATTCTGATCATGCTATGTATTATGAAAATGGACTTGGCGAATAACAAAAATGCTCCAAAATGATTGATTGTATTTGATTGTTCGGCCGCAGCCTTGCCCTAATCTGTAATCGTCATCCCATTTTAGAAAGAGGTCTTCTTTCTATGCTATGTTTACATTAAACATATTGATGATATTTTTTCGAAACTTTTATCTCTTTCTTTTAATTATCTATGATTGCAAATGTGTCCACTTAGTAGGTAACTCTGTAGTTTCATGGTCTGCGAATAATTTTACCGACTCCACAAAGATTTATTAAATCTAAACGGTTATTTTTCCTTAATGCTTAATATGTACTAAGCTACTAAGCGAAATGATAAAAACAAAGCATTAAAGAGTTTACATAGGTACATAGAATAGAATAGAATAGAATAGAATATTTTTTATTTTCACAAATCACATAGTTACAAATAAAGCAGTATCCGGTGGATTTCAAACTAGGCTGAGCCTGTACCTTGAAACCCATAGAGTCGGTTGACTTTACACAGAGAAATCACAATCACAAAAGAGTTCACACTGACATTTAAAGTAACATAAAACAAAGTAATTAATATAATTTTATCAAATTATTATTTAAGAATTTATATAGTTTCAGGTTTTATTAACACTGGTTTAGGTACTGTCTGATATATATGTAGTGCGGAGAGTGTGTATATGTTTGCAAGTGTGTGTGTGTGCGTGTGTGCGTGCGTGTGTGCGTGCGTGTGTGTGTGTGTGTGAAATGAGAAAAAAAAAATCTTACATACATACATACATGGCCTCTATTCTTCAATATCAAACAATATTGCTTTTGATATGTTATCGTATAGTCATCGTTTCGATAGCTCTTATTTACTTGACATAATTGAATTTAACGCATCTTAGAACAGAGCCCAGGTCAAGTTATACATCATCGTTTTCCTTCTTTGACAGTGACTTGATAAAGTTGTGTCGTAACACACGGACATTTCTGCATCCATATCAATCAAACTACTAATCAGCTGATGGACAATTGGATCAACCGTACTGACAGGACCTGTCCAGCTGATTTTGACAGCGAAGCCAAATTGAAAACGCTGACAGCGCGCGTAAACTTTGCGTATCTCCGATCTTGTTCACGTTTGTATTACTCCCACATATAGTTGAAGATTGATTGGCATGGCGTGGGGCACCTATTCTGCCCTGCAGAGCCTAAACCGCAGTAAGTGCAAAAAGTTCATTTCGAGAAAACGTAAAAAATGTCTTTGAAGTGTAATTTTTCTACCTTTCTAATGTTTTTTGTGTTAATGATTGACTTTCAATAAAGAGTAATAAGCACGAAAAATATGATTATGACAAAAAAAATGCTTTGAGTGTGTCATTAGCTAAAAAAAAAGGATTTTTCTAAATTCAGAGCCGTTACGGCACTCTGAGTTTTCCCTAAAAAGATGAGTTATACTGACTAAAATGCCGTAAAAAAACCAAGTACTGCAAAAACGTGTGTTATTTTTTGTCAATTGCAAGCTAAGATGCAGTATCAGAGTCATTTACACTGCATTTAAGTCAGTATCGTGATTAAAGTGTATGTGCTACGAACTCCAGGTACTGCGTTTTCACATAAATGAAATGCATATTTTCGAGAAATATAACTTTTATTTAAGTAAACCTTATAGTTTTATAAAAAATAAAGGACGACCGATTATCACATTAATTTTGAGCATATTCTTATAATTATTCTTTGTATTGCAGCTTGACCTTTTCATTGGTACAAATATAACCGCTAATGACTTTGCTGCATAATTAAACTAACACGATTGAGATCAACATTTGTTATAACAACCCAACTTAAAACTGCTAGAAGTAACACTTAGTTACTACGTACTAAAATGCTTAAAAAAACCTTCTAAAATACAAAAAAAAACAGTACTTATTGAAATAAGATACTTATTAATCAGACATTTATAATAACATTTATCACACAGTTATTATAGTCTCTTAATTATTTGCATCGCATTAATTGCTTAACATTGTTATTGATAGATATATCATCGCTAAGTACTGTGGCTTTGCCACAAAATAACTCAACTGAGATCAAAATTATGTTATAAAAACCTAAATTGAAGCAGCAAAGCTGCTAATAGTTATATGTTAAAATTAAAATAAAACCGCCTCAATCATTGGTTAATTTTTAAACTGGCTTAAACACGCATCTTTGCTTCATTATAAAAACTAATTCTATGTTAATTATTAACCACTAAAATACTCGGTAATCAGACTTATAGAGAGTAAAGGCACGCTATTCTAGTAATTGTTTTCGAGTTATTAAGGAGATTACACCGTCCGGGTCACTCACGTAAATTTTGTCGAATAACGCTTGAAATGTTTCGGGCTCATGACTAAGGACTCCAGATGAGCCTGAAACATGTCGAGCGTTTTTCTACAGTATATACGTAAGTAACCAGGTGTGATTTCCTTAATGTATCTTACGTAAGTTTTGTTTAAAATTGTTTTTGAGTTGCTTTAAAATATATATCAAAAAATTAAATGTTCTTCTAAAAAATAATACATACATTTGAGATTCAAGAAGATGAAAATAAAGCAATAATAATTTAGTTGATTTCAGAGTCTTGAAAGTACCTAATTCTATCCAATGATATTATATAATTTTACTTTATAATATCTGGGAGACAATCTCACATAAATATACCTAGTAACAAAGGAATCTCTAGGCCTGTACAATAGAGTTCATAAATTTTTCACTTCACTTTAGTACCTTGTCTATTAAAGTGACAAGGTATTAAAGTGTACATATATTTATGAAGTGGACTGTAAGTACTATCGATAGGAAGCACTGATAAACATGCTTATATAGATAAATAAATACTTAAACTTAAGAAAATGATCTCCTGCTGCTATATTTGAAATTTGACGTAAACGAAAACAATAAGAACAAAACTAACACTAAATACCTAAAGTAACGATCTGTAACTTAGAACATTATGAAGTTAAAATCGGAACTACATAGGTATCATAACATTAACTAAGTCAATCGGATAACTAGCAGATAATCAAAATTGGATTGCATGAAAAGCTTTGGATTCATTGGTTGAAAGTTAAAGAAACGTAGGCATTAGGTATACTATTTTATCATCGACCATAACCTAGTCCGCTCACTAAATAAGTAATACCTAATATGAACACTAGCCTTTTCAAAAAACTAAAATATGTAAATCAATGTACGTTAATTACGACGAGCCTATCCAACGCCGCGGTATAATTTTGATGTACCTACTTACTTGAAAAACCAAGCGACGCCCACCTGCCCTCCTCGCACGGCGTCTAGGACACGACTGACTGAGCAACAAATACAGACTAAGGCGCAGTAAAGGACAACACAACCATGGTACAACTTTAAGAAATTTATTGAATTGCCATCTAAAGGGCAGTAAATACAGACTGACACTGCACTTTAGACAGTAATTTGGTTTCTTATTAACTAATATGTTACCGGTTAAACGTTAGTAAAAAGTCTTGCTACTGCGGTTTAAATAGTAATTACTAAGGGACTTAGATAGAGATGAGCCGACTAAAATTAAGTATTAACTCCTAAACTGCGCTTTAGTTAGTAAACACAATGTCAAGATTTGTTAAGAATACTTCTTAAAACTCACTTTCCGTACATCTTACTGCAGTTTAATAAGGAAATAATTGATAAAATGAACAAAATGAGGAACGCAGTTCATGATTTTTAATACATAAATCTGTTGCTGCATTTTAATAAGTTATCTCATGAAAGAATTGATGGTTGCCGTAAAGCTAAATTGCACGTAAAATAACACACTTACTGCGTTTTAACTAGTAAACCTTTGGAAAACTGAAGTTGAAAGGCCAATTGCGGCGTTTTAGGTGGTTTCAATATGGATTATTCATTGAGCACTTGTACGTACTGCATAACTATGTTTTTTTTAAATATATTTCCCGTTGTCTGAATCACACACCGATTAGATATACATATGCGTATTGATCTCGTGATTAAAAGTAACGAAAAAATTTTTTTTTAATTTTTTGCAGTTACTGCGGTTTAGGCTCTGCAGGGCAGTAATATTTTATATAAATACCTTTCAACGAACGGATCGTTGGTGAACGAAAGGCATTCTCAGTGATGTAACGGGATCCTCCCTTTAGTCGCATACACTCGTTTCATAGAATGCTTTAGTTCGCCGCATTTGCATTTCATCGAAAGCTCATTTCTTTTGTTTTTAGGTTAGCTTAAGCTTGGGTTACGTAAATTAAGTTAGGTTAGAGCTGTAACCACCATAAATATAACTCCTGCTGCACGTGTTGCCTGTTGGAAATTCGGCGAAGTAAAACATAGTACGAGTATGAAATTAGTTTTGGCGATTAAAGAGTAAACTCCTGGAAGGGTTACCTTCGTTTTGTCAAAAAGTTTTTGCCAAATTGATTCATTTCCCAAAAATATCATTTGGACAAACGCTTTTTTTCCGAAACTGTTAATATTTCAGGATGTTTATAAAACTAACCTTACCTAACCTATAGGCTTCTACACGATGGTCCTGAAATAATACAGTTTGGCAAAAATTTTTTGACTAAAGTCAAGACTCCTGATGGACATTTAATCGAAAGACTAAGGACACAACTGGAATAGTAATGAGTTTGTTTGTAGATGGATATAAAAGTAGATGAAGACTAACACTGACTGGCTGAGAGACTGGAAGCTCCCGCGTGGTTGCCGGGTTAGAATAGTGCCACTCTATGTCTTCCCGTGGATGTCGTGCGAGGCGACTAACGGAATAAAGGCTTGAAGTCCTGTTAGGCGATGGGCTTGCAACGTGTCTGCACTGCACTGCACTGGTAAACATCTTAGGCTAAAAGTTTATGTATGTATGTATGTATGAAGACTGAAAAGGGTTTGAATGGAATTTGTGTGAAAGGTATGAGTGCAGAGTTAACAGCGGATAGAAGAGAGTGGATGAAGAAGACTCGTTGTGCCGACTTCACCTAGTGTGGGACGTGGTGGTGTTATTCTTGTTCCATTTATGTTGTATTTGTAACTGTTGGATTTCCTATAAGGCCTAGTTGATAGTTCCTACGAAGCTGGTAGTCTCGGGTTCAATTCCCGGTATAGGAAAATATTTGTGTACCCAATGAATAAGCGCCTGTTTGTGTGTTTCTGAGCCTTGAATGTTTTTTATGTATTTAGTATTTATTTCATATCGTCGGTGCAACTGCATAACCGCGTAAGTAACATTTATAATAAGGAGAAATATTTACCTTTTTAATAAGACAGTAAGGTTTATTTTGCTCTATCATAAATTTGTTAGTTACGCGGTTTTGCATCACCGCACTAACGAGCATTTTGCTTTCAAAATCGGACAAAAATATTTTGAGTAATTTTCAAATTGGAAATAAATGAAAATACATGGAGAAGCTTATTAAAAGTTTATTTTAGTAAAAATAAGTACATATTTGAAAAAAAATACATTTATTCTTCTTCATCCATTAATGAATCGTCGTTATTTGGTTCGGGCTTGAAAAGTTCTATTGTTTCTTTTATAAACGGCTGGCTTTTGCTGGGTTTCCTTTTTCTTCCACAGCTGATCAATGGATTAGATGTCAAACCTGCGACAAAATGAAAATTGTTTACAAAATTGAAAAATACCTATGCACTTTAAAGTCCTTTAATTCAAAGTCGTGGAAAGATGTGGAAAGTGTTTTTACTGTTATAGCAGGGTAATATCCTATAGAATACTATATAAAAAAAAAAATTACTCGATCTTCCTCGACACTATAACATAAACCCCTTTTTTGTCAAAGAAAAACAAAGAAAAACCCTTCTTTAGATGATGGGCCTAATTGCTATAATTTTTTTAACAAAGTCTTAATCTTTTGGTTTTTAAATTAAGTACATACCTTGTTCCAAAGGATCCATAACTCAAACTTGTCACTTTAACTCCAAAAAAACATATAACTCGTAACTAAAAGTTAACAAGAAATAGAGCGTATCGAGAATGTAGGCGTGCGTTCTGAACGATGTCTAGATTCCGACTACCTGTGCAGCGGAGGGGTGCGGAAAGGGTCTACTTCAAACCCTTTCCCGGATAGTACGTTAACTTAGGTACAAAATAACTATGGTCTTGGTGTCATTAGCTACATTTGGTTTTTTTTACTTTTGTCCGATTTTGAAAGCAAAATGCTCGTTAGTGCACCGACGATATGTAAGTTTCCTAGTAACCATAGTAGAAGCTTAAATTGGGACTAGGTAAAGTTGTGTGATATGATAACATTATAAATGCGTCAGTTTGTGCGTGTGTATGTTTGTTTGTTTTCCATTTTAGTTATTTTAATTATCGTTCCTGACGTAGAGAACTCGTCATGTCGTTCTACTTGTCATTATTTTTAACATTATTTTATTGACATTGCATTTGTAATGATTTTATTTGTGTTACTTTAAAAAAAAACTTTATTACCTTGTAATGTAACTTACTTTTAAGTATTATACATACATACATAAAAATAATAAATAAATCACGCCTGTTTCCCAGAGGGGTAGGCAGAGACCACTTCTTTCCACTTGCTACGGTCTTGACAATTTCTTTCGCTTCTTCCACATTCATACATCGAGTCATGCACGTACGTCGGTTTTAAGTATTATTGCATTTAATAATTGAAAAAATGACCTTCTGCTGGAGTTTCTTGCGGCGCTTCTCCGCAATGATGGTCTTGTCCGAAGCGCTGGTAGATTCACTCCATATTACCGACGTGTAAAAGAGCCCTCATGTGGCCAATTAACTGAATAAATATTTAGAATGAATGTATGTCTTCACGTGGATGAATTAATAAGAGGCGACTACGGAAATATAGGCTTGTAGTACTGTTAGGCGATGGGCTTGTAACCTGTCACTAATATGCTGGTAAACATCTTAGACTATTTGTGCATTGTGGTTACTGAATTATCAACAACTTTTTAAGTTATAATTCTGTAGCTCTGCCTAGCCCCCTCTGGGATTACAGGCGTGAAGGTATGTATTTATGTATGTATGTATATTTTGAATTTTACTACGTCACGGTGCAACGGCTGGACGGAATTTGATGATATCTGGAGTGGAGTCCGGATTAACATACTTAGTCGGTCCTAAAGTTCTGTCACTGGCACATTATTTTTTAATTTAGAACATAATTTTAAGAAAAAGGTTTTTGTATTCCATTTTTGAATGTTTAACAATTTTGTTAAAACAAAAAACAGTCATTTGCTGCGATTTCTCACGATGGAGTGGACATTGAAAGAAAACCGAATAGCTGTTTTAGCGTTGCACCGCTGTGGGCACTCGCCAAGTACCGTTTTCAAGTTGCTCAAAAAATTAAATATAACGCTTAGGTTTGTGTACCGTACTATTGATAGGTACAATGAAGTCTCTTGTGTTGAGGACAAAAAAAGAACTGGCCGTCCACGCTCCGTAAGAACACCAGCAGTGATCAAAGCGATCAAGGCCCGTATAGCAAGAAATCCTGTCCGAAAACAGAAGTTGATGGCTTTGCAGATGGGTGTCAGTAGGAATACCGTCAAAAAGATTTTAAACGAAGATCTTAGTCTATGAGCATACAAAAAAAAGTGTGGACACATGCTTAATGCCCGTCTAAAAACAATCAGGCTTAAACGATCCCGAAAGTTGTTAAAACAGTACTCGAAAAATCGACACCGCGATATCCTATTTACAGACGAAATTTTTTTCGATATTGAAGAAAAGTATAATAAACAGAATGATAGAGTGATGGTTTGGTTGGGAGTATCTTATTACGGGCCAACTGAGGTTAATTTTTGCGAAAAAGGGGTCAAAATCAGTGCAAAAGTGTACCAAGAAACGGTTTTGGATCAGGTTGTCAAAGATCTGCCCAACACGCTATTTTCAGGACATCATTTTGTGTTCCAGCAGGATTCTGCACCTGCACACAAAGCCAAGACCACTCAAGTTTGAGCGTCAAAAAATCGACTTTATAAGACACGAAGATTGGCCTTCCTCCAGTCCGGACCTTAATCCTTTGGACTACAAAATTTGGCAGGTCTTAGAGGAGAAGGTCTGTGCTAAACCACATACAAATTTGGAGAGCCTGAAGTCATCTATTAGAAAAGCAGTCGCTGAAATAGACATGAATATGGTGCGTGCTGCGATAGACGACTGGCAGCGGCGTTTATTGGCCTGTATTAAAAACAAGGGAAGTCATTTTGAATAATTTAAAGTTATATTAATTCTCTATTAAATGTACTTTAACCCTATACTTGGCAAGACATTTTTTTCTGAAATGTTGTTGGTTTTTTTTAAGAATCGTGTTTATCGGGGTCCGAATAGGGCTGAAAAAATAATATAAAAAATCCATGGTTTTTAATTTGTGTTTTATTGAATGTATCTTTAAATGCACACCGCCATGTTGTTACAAATGTACATATAAAAGTATATGTATCCAGGGAGACACACCGCCATAAAATGAGTACCCAAAAAAATTTTTTTATTATTACTAATCAAAAATAAATAAATGAAAATAGGCCTATTTAAAAGATAAAAAAACTATTAATTGACTTGCTCAGCAGTTAACGTAACAAAAATCTGTATTTAATGTGAAACCTTGAGTTTTTGCTTTATTTTTATAACTTAATTACAGCGATAATTAAGGTTAAACTAAATATTGATATCAAACATTCAACTTTTTTGAGAAATATTAACTAAGAAATGAAAAGAATACATAATTACTACTTTAAAGTGCTCCAACTTCATTAGATTATGCTATTTATTATTTCCGAGTTTTAGACCCACGACTAAGAAAACCACGTAGGTCACTTTAAAAGTTCTGATACGGGAAAAAGAACACAATGTGAATAACTTCTTTTGCAAATTACGAGTATTCGTAAAAAGTTAATCATTAATTTTCAGAAATTATGAGGAAATGTTAACTTTTCGGTTCTTCCGTCCGCCTTTTCCCGCTTTTTGTCTGCTATGCTGGAGCGTAAGCAAAAACATTTGCGTGGACGATCAACGTATGCCTTAAAAATTGTTTTTTCTAAATTGTTAAGCTTTCATTGTTGAATATTAGATAGAGAAGACTTCAGCCTTCTTCGGAAAATATTTTCAGATGGCCTAATGACTTCAAAAGGTTCAAAGCTAGCCATGAAAATGACAGACAGAAGTGGCCGTCGCACAACTGCAGTCAGTGCAGAAAATGTATGGATGACTAAAATGCTAGCTCGAGAAAATCAACAAACCGCGTTCAGGACATACTAAAAAAATCGGGGCAGTTAGTTTGTTGGTGTATTTTTCATCTCATAGGAACATTTTAATAAAAATTAACATTTTGACGCCAATGGATGCTACCATAGGGTCTCTGAAACGATAAAAAAAGACCCGTGTGTATATACTTACAAATAGACTAGGCCAATACTAGGATAAATCTAGGGATAGACTAGGCTTTCTTAAACTTAGGGCGACCAAAATATGCACTTTTATAACAATATGATTCGAAAAACATGTAAGCATTATCGATATGGATGTTTTCAGACACCTGGTTGCCAATTTAGTACCAAAAAACTCTCAAAATAGGTTGACAATGGTACCAGCTCGGTATTAAGCCCTCAAACTTTTAAATATAAAGCATAACTAAGAGTTTATACCCACAAAAAGAGGATTATAATATAGTTTTTTTCTTATACGTAAATTGGCTGTGTATCCATAAAGATACATAGCAAAAGTATAGCGTACCTGGTAATGTATCTTTAAAGATACATAGTAGGATGAACCTTACTTAATGGTGTAGCTGGCGCTGTGCATTTAAAGATACATATGCCTTCATGTAACGTTAGAAGCCATTGTTATGTAGTTTTGATATACCAAGATTGCTGTTGTGTGTTGGAAATATACTTACTTATACTATAATAACGATAAATTTGCATTATTAAAGCAAAAATTTAATGAAATTAATTATTTTTATGACACGATGCGTAAACGCAGGTTTTCGGTCCGTTATTTTGCGTGCTACTGTCAAAATGGATTTACCTAGCAGTACAAAATAATATTACTCCGAGTTATTGGAATATCAGTTAAAATAATGCGCGTTAAAAATGAAGGAAACTCCTAAGTCCTTAATTTACTCACTAGATTTTTTTAAAGAGTAACGTGCATAAGAATGCACTATGACAAGTATAGGGTTAAATTGGTATATAAATTATTAAACACTGATTGGTACTTTTGTTTTTATCATTATTCTTATTTGTGACAGAACTTTAGGACCGACTAGTTACTATACACTTTTCATCTCAAAAAATTAAAGTACCCGAGGTAATAACGATAGTCAACATCTATGCGGACGAAATCGCGGGCAGAAACTAGTGTTTGCATAAAACTGCGACAGATGGCGTCACCGATTATGATAGATGAGCCCTTATGCACCACAGCTGCAGTTTGACGTCATAGGCTGGCGACATATAAATCTAGTGCGCTAAAATTGCATGTTACGTCGAATGCATCTCGAATTAGACTGGAACTGTCCGCAATGCAACTAGAAATAGCTGTTAGTGGAAACGATAAATGTATTTTCGGATTTGAATATCGGAAAATATTGTTATGATAATGATACTTACATTTTTTGATGAGATCATAAAGTATATTGTTTTATTTTTTGTTTTAATTGCAGTTTCTATTTGTTTTTCCTTTAGGAGAGTCAAGAGGACCTGCTTTAGTAATACTTTATTAATTTTTAAGCTATTTAGTTTCCCTTATATTTATTCTATTTTAGTTTGTCTTTTATGGTATTAATGATGTCATACGTTTTATAACAAAAAATAATACAGTTAGTAGTTTTAAAAATATTGAACATTGATGTAATTTTGAAGCACCATTTGGAGAGAGTGACGAAAATCGAAATCTACGAGGACAAAGTCGCGGACAAAAATAGTAATTCTGGAGGTGGGAGGACCTTGTGCAGGGTCCGTCCGGGTTGGTACCACCATCTTATCCATTAACCTACCGCCAAGCAGCAGTGTTCGCATTGTTGTGTTCCGGTTTGGGGATAAGACAGCCGGTGAAATGACTAGCATAGAGGCATTCCATCTTCGGCCTCAGGGTTGGCAACGCATTTGCAGTCTTAGGATTGCGGTCTTATGAATGCGAATGTCTATGGGTCACAGTTTCCACTTACCATCAGGTGGCCTGTGTGCTCGTTTGCCTTCCTATGATATAAAAAAAAAAAAAAAAAAAAAAGTAATATTATAAATGCGAAAATTAGTGTGTCAGTTTTGTTACGCCTTCAGTCTGCAACGACTGGACTGATTTAAATGAAATTTGAAATGAAGATAGCTTATATCCTAGAGATTAACACACAAGCTACTTTTCAATCCGGAAAATTTTAAAGTTCTAGAGGGCATTACGATAATCAATAAAAAAGAACCTTTATTACACAAAAAAAGTACAAATGGCGGACTTAATTCTAAATAGCATTCTCTACCAGTCAAACAAATAATCATACAGAGACTAACTAAAATGGTATCTACGTGGACTAGGTCACGGGTAGACCTACACTAGCTAGTATAGGATAAAATATTTAAATAATAAGTAAAACATTCAAAACACCTGACCAAATAAATGCACTCAAACAAACATTTACTCTTACCGGGATCGAACCCCGACCTGCTAGCTTTGTAGGTAGAGTCGCTACTTACAAAACGCGTCATCAAGAGTCAATAATAAGTGTCAAGTTATAGTAGTCTGTGAAAATTAAAAATGTATTAGGCCACGCAGTTTTTTACGAAATTATGATCAAAAGCGGCACAGAATAAACAACTCGAAATAATTTCTTTATCTTCAAAGATAGGTCGCAATTAAATTGCTATCTACGTTGTATTATTACTGGTATTATTATTATTAGTATATCATGAATAAATATCAGAGGACATTATGTCACACCAATTGACCCAGTCCCAAACTAAGCTCTAGGCTTGTACTGTGGGTACTAGACAACGATATAAATACTTATATAAAGAAATATGTACTTAAATACATAGAAAAAATCCATGACTCAGGAACAAATATTCGCGCTGATCACACAAATATCTGCCTTTACCGGGATTTGAACCCAGGACCGCTAGCTTCGTAGGCAGGATCACTACCAACTAGGCCAGCGCGTCGTCAAAATATAACAAATAATAAGTCATCTCATCAGGGCATTCTACTTGGATTCCGCCCAACTTGCTTCTTTACCACAGTTGTTGTATTAAATGTATGGTTTTTTTTTGTAAAAAGAATCGAGTCATAAACAAAGGAAGAGAGGAAAGAGAAACAATAAGATTACTTGCCAAGCATTGTGATTGCAATAGGGGTAAATACAATGATGAATAGAAGCCATAATAATCAGCGCCGTGACTCGGCAATTTCGGCATCCGCCATCTTGATGCTGAGTAGCATATGGAGCCTTATTCTTTACACATATTGCTATCATATTATCAACGTTATGGCTTATTAGTTGGGATGACGATCTGTGACGAGCGGCTGTGGCGCTCATTAGGGGAGGCCTATGTCAAGAAGCGATGTATGTGAGCAGTGTTTGCAATGTTGTGTTCCGGTTTGTGGATAAGACAGCCGGTGAAATGACTAGCATAGAGGCATTCCATCTTAGTCCTCAGGGTTGGCAGTGCATTTGCAGTCTTGTGAATGCGAATGTCTATGAGTCACAGTTTCCACTTACCATCTGGTGGTCTGTGTGCTTGTCGCCTTCCTATGCCATAAAAAAAAACCAGTAGCCTGATATAGGCTGATGATGATGATTATGATGATGGCTTATTAACTAGACTGTAATACCGAGCCGAGCAAGTAGGGCCGAGTTATAAACAAACTTTGGAATTTAATAGTTTTGCTGTTGAATGCTAAATTTGCGTTACTTGTACACACACACACACATACCTTCACGCCTTCATCAGATCAGAAACTTTGACTATTGTTGCAAGCCAGGAACACAGTTGCAATGAAATTATATTCACGGAAAATGTAATTATACTGTATACTAATAATTAATCAAGAAGTTTTAATACATTCTATTGAGATTAAGCAAAGATTTAAACGGTAAAAAACTAATCGATTTTTTGCGTAATATAAATAACAAACATCGATATCGACCGTCTCTATACAGGGTGTCCCAGAAACCGACGTCAACCCGCCTAGGGCTGATAGAGCAGCTCATAAGCTATCGATTTAACCCCCATGTATGTACAGCAATTGTTATTAGTTTCCGAGATATTGATCATTTTAATCGGATTTTTTGTCATTTTTCCTTATGTCCGTGCTACGAAAAATCCCTAAATTCATGTATTAATTCACATTTTTTTCAGTGTTTTCTTGCATGATTAGAATCACTGTAAAATAAGGAAGTTTTTAAAGCTACATGCCAATTTTTTTTTCATTACTACTTTTTGAGAAAACACACAAAGTTTGTTTTTCTATACTAGGTGAAAAACAAACGCGGGGTTCTCTTAGTATGGAGAAAGTAACTCTGTGCGTTTACTCAAACATTTGTAATAAAAAAGAAATTGGCATGTAGCTTTAAAAACTTCGTTATTTCACAATGATTCTAATCATGCAAGAAAACACTAAAAAAAATATGAATTAATACATGAATTTAGGGTTTTTTCGTACCACGGACATAAGGAAAAATGGCAAAAACTCTGATTTAAATGATCAATATCTCGGAAACTAATAACAATTGCTGAACATACATAGGGGTTAAATCGATAGCTTATGAGCTGTTCTATCAGCCCTAGGCGGGTTGACGTCGGTTTCTGGGACACCCTGTATACTAAGAGACGGTCGATAAAATAAATATTTAATCCCTTCAAAAAGCAACGCCACTGCGACAATAAAGGGGCCTACTTATAACATCCATCTTTTAAAGATCAAGGTTTAAAACAGGTTGCATTGTGAATACATTTTCACATAAACTAAGTTATATTACAGAGCTACGATGAATAACAGTTTCTTCAAATGTATCCCCCTCGTTTCTGCAGAAAGCATTATGTATGATACAATAGAGGCGGGCGCGATATATGGCAGCGATTTGCTTGTCACTGTTCTGTTTTACTTTACGAAAAAGGTTTTCGTACAAAATGGCGTCGTTTCAGCTGTCTATACGTACATCGCTGTCTAGGAGCCATATAGCCTTGAGCTTGTTTTCACGTTTGTCTCATTCGCTGCTTGACCTTCGCCTAGTGCACACGTCGCTCCGAATACGCTCCGCTCCGCTCCGCTCACCCGCCTCGCCCTGTGGCTTATCACCCAGGCGCGGGCTGACTCCGACGAACATGCCGTCTTCGCCGGAACGTGCCCAGTCGGGCTCTGGCTCCGAGAGCGAAAGCTCGTGCACGAGCCCCTGCTGCCTTAACAGTAGGGGCTCGCGGGCGAGTCCCAGCTCTGGGAGCGAGAACTCGCGGGACAGTACCGACTCGATTCCCGAGGCTCGGACGGGAAGCGCGCTCGTGCGGCAGACGCCGCCGGTGCTAACCCTGCCCGTGACCACCGGAACTACGACCTCGCCGACGTACGCAGTATCAACATCTACCGCGACATGCGTCACAACTACGTCATACGCGACGTTGGTGCAGGAAAAAGGGTTTTCGACGTCACCCATGCCTGCACCTGCGATCGCATCAATCACGACATCGTCGCAGGCGTTGGGTTTCACGTCACCCACGCCTGCGCCAAGGGCAGCGGCACCAAACCGCTTGTCCTTCGCCCAAGCGATCGCGACTCCGCCTCCTGCCGTCAGGCAAAAGAGGACGATCACATCGCCACCTGATGCCGACCTCCAGCAGCGTCCGCCCGGCCCGCGCCTGGACCTAGGCGCCGCGGCCTTGCCGCCCCGTGCGCCATCACCACCATCACCGTCACGCGCAGCCACGCCGCCGCCACCAGCGGCCGCCTCAAAGCCCCAGAGACTTCCCCCGATCGTCGTTGAGTCGTTCCCGGACTGGGAAGTCCACTTCAACGCGATCAGGGACATCCTAAACAGATACCCGAAAGCCCGCTCATTCAGAAAAGGGATTCGCTTCCTGCCCGAGAGCGAGGTAGAATTCAGGACGGTACAGAAGTACCTCACCGAGCTCAGCAAGACTAAGCCCCTGTCATGGTTTTGTTACTCCCTGCCGGCCGAGCAAGCCTTGAAGGTAGCCATTACGGGCCTGCCCAGGGACACAAACCCGGAGGTCATCCAGCAGGAGCTGAGCAGGCTTGGCTATTCCCCTGAGTACGTGCGCCAGATCCGCGCACGCTCGGGGAGGGCGGGCTGCCTGTTTTTCGCCCAGCTACAAAGAACCCCTAATATCCATCGCATATACGACACCACTCAGATGCTTGGCATGGAGAAGGTGTCCATAGAAGCCTGGCGCGGCAGAAAAGGGCCGGCGCAGTGCCACAGGTGCCAAACCTTCCGGCACTCGTCGGCAAACTGTCGCCTGCGTCCGTTGTGGCGAAGCGCACATCGCAAAAGATTGCCCGCGCCCGCTGTCAGAGCCGCCCACGTGTGCGAACTGCGGCGGCGCACATACCGCTAACAACACCACTTGTCCCGTCTACCGAAAGGAGGTGCGAAACAAGAAGGCGGGCACTCTCGCACGCACCGGGAACAATCCGGCACCAGCCCGGACGCCCGGAGGCGGGAGCTCGAGCTCGACCAGACCTCCTCCCCTCTCTCGGGGGGAAAACGACGCCGCCAGGTCCCTCATGGCTGTCGCCAATGACGGGACCCGGGCGCCTAAGCGCCGCAAGCGTGGCGGGAGGAAGCGAAAGCCGAAATCGGCTGGCGCTCCTCCTCCCCCACAGCAACAGCAACAGCAACAGCAGCAACAGCAACAACAGCAGCAGCAGCAGTCAACATGCACGCTGCCGCCCAAATCCACTCCCGCGGACAAAGCGCTCCCCCCGGCCGACTCCGACGACGACTGCGACTGCGACGACGACGACTGCGGAGCAGTCGCGGCACTGAGACGCACCAGTGTGAAGATGGACGTCAGTGCCGTCATAACACTATTATGGAGACTGCTGATGGCGCTGAACGCGGGGCAAGACCCCAAAACAGCCATCTGCGCACAGATAACGACGTTGCGCAGCAACATGACTTAGAACGCGCGGCCACGCCGCCGAGGACTATCTTCCCTTCCCCAGCGCCGCCGGCGAACACTCGCCGTTGGGCTCGCCCAACTGGCTGACATCGCCGCGGCAACGCGCGAAGGACGACTCTGATTGCTACCACCATTAGCCAAAGACACGCCTGTTGTGACAGGCGGCGAAAAAGGACGCCACAGAAAGGAGCCATGCCCTGATTCTGTCTCCCCGACCCCCTGACGGGGGCCGAGAAGAAAGACCTCAACGTTTGTCTCAAAGGCATTTTTTTTGCTCATTTTAAACTGAGAAAATAAATAAATGGCTAAAGTGCTACGCCACGTGGTCTTTCCTACGTCACAGTTAGTGCTACGAAATGCGGTTACAAACAAAGCGACGTCATTTCGACCACTAATCCAAAGCTGGGGGCCTACTGGCTGCGTTTATCGCGTTGCAAAATGTAGATAAAACACCCGTTACTTTCTGACACGTTAATAAGTATGAGAGTGACGGATGCTTTCAAATTATTTTTGTCAGTAAAAAATAACCATAAAATGAAAAAATAAAAATTGAGACAAAGTTCTTTAGGTTATTAAGCACGATTCTTATCAGAACACCTTTTCATATAATTCTGTTGGCAATTGTTTGCTCGGCATCTGAATATACTTAATATTTCATGCCGACTATACCTCATCATCATCAACATGTCAGCCGAAAGACGTCCACTGCTAGACATAGGCCTCCCCCAAGGCTCTCCACTCAGACCGGTCTTGTGCTTTTCGCATCCACCGCGTTCCCGCGATCCTTACAAGGTCGTCACTCCATCTGTACCTACCTCCAATATCTATACCTCCAGCTCTTTAAAATGTCTATGGATAGCTCCTATACCCAGTTCAAATAACTCCATTATATAACTAAATGATCTTACGTTAAGTGTAACCAAATTGCCGCCTGCAAGTGGCAGCGAGCTCGTAAACTATTTCCGCCGCACCAGACACGCCGGCTGCGCGGGCGCCTGACACGCTAACCTAGTCACCTAGGCACAGGATATATGAAGGGTCCACGGAAAGAACATGTCTAGTCACTTTTTTTTGAAAATGAGTTTTGATTTTGAAAATTTGGAGGACGAAATGAACTAAAACTACTCAGATAGAGATATAAATCTTCGTATAACATGTATCGTTTCACTCTTAATAACCTCTACACGTAAATTACGTACAAAATGACATGGTTCCTAACTTTTAAATCGCCTTATCTCAAAAAGTTACTAATGTGACTAACATGTTCTTTCCGTGGACTCTTCATATGAGGAAAGTACAGGAGGGAGGACAGGGCGTGGGAGCCATAGTGAGATAAGAACCATAATTAAATACCGGTTAATTATGGTTGTTAACTAGGATTTCATAAACGCGCGCTCGGTGCGGTATCTATTCACTATCGTTACCGTCGCTGGTATGTACCTGGAATGTTATTCTCTTAAAAACGGCGTTCGGTCGGTCGAAAGACTGAACTAACTGGACAACGAGAACGTGCCTAGTGAAGGGCGATTTCTGAAACATTACAAAACTTTCCTTAACTGCGAAAATTACAGCTTCTGAAAGTGACATAATTAGATGGAAATGATTCTGACACATGTAAATTTCATTTCAATTTCATGAATAGTTTTCGTTACTTACGTTACATTACAAAACTTTAGTAATTTACAGTAATTAAACGAATTCATTTTAGTAACTTTCAGAATGTTGCATGAAATTTTAGGTGAAAATTTCACTTTTGAAAGTTTCAGAATATTGCAGAAATTAAAGTGAAAGTTTCACTTTTGAAACTTACAAGCCGCCCATCACTAGGTGTCCCTCGTGGTCCTGTTCGAGCGGAATCGAAATGAAAATTTTCTATTTGTTTTTTTTTCATGTTCTGACGAGCTGGTTAATAATAAAATTAACTAGGTTTCCGAGCCTGGGCAGAAGATTCACTCCATCTATTATATAGGTTCCTAAACTAGTCCCGACCGCTCCCCAGTGGGCACTGAAGGTATCCAGGGGGGCGGTAAGGTATTTAAGTAAGTGCGGTAATATAAACTTAAATACATAGAAAACATCCAAGACTCTGGAACAAATACTAGCGCTCATCACACAAATGACTGCCCTTATCAGGATTAAAATTTGAACCCAGGACCGGTAGCTTCTTAGGCAGGGTCACTAAACTTCCATATAAGCTAACGCGGCGTCAAAAAAAATGGATATATCTTAAACAAGTTAATAATCTACCGCGTTTGATAAATATAAAGATAAAGATAAAGACATTTATTCAGTAAGTAGGTCGCACGGGCACTTTTACACGTCAAGAATCTACGAGCGCTTCACAAGAAGAGACCACTGCTGAGAAGAAACGCCGCAAGAAACTCAGACACGATTCACGCCAAACACGTAACGACAGGAATATCAGCAAGATTGTAACGACTTCAACAAAGAAAAGGAACGAACTGCAAATTACTGAGCGCTGTGACGTACTTACGTCTGTTTTCAACAAAACTTGAACCAGACGTTAACAAATTGAAAACATACATCAGGCACATCCGTCAGACTGAGATGCTGATTTATACTTAAAATTGATTTTATGAAAGCGACATTTGTTATTTTTATTTCATTTTATTTATTGGTACTTATAGTTATCGATACCTACTCCTAAAGAACTAAAAACTAATCCTTGTATCATTTTCTGTTAGTAAGTAAAAAAGGAAGGTAATTTACCATTATAAGTTCAATTGTTTTCTCATAGACACCTCCGGAGATCCTAGAGCTGGTGCTTACCCCTCGCAAAGGATTGGGCTAGCTATCCAGAGAGGTAGTGTAGCCAGTGTCATAGGGACCATGCCGCGAGCGGACCTGCTGCTTTTTTTTTTCTTTTTTTTTTTGAGTAGCTTAGTTTTAATTTAATTTAAATAAGTTTAGTTCTAATTTTTTATTGTTAACATCAATAAATTGTTTTCTTGCGGTGAATAAAATTTGTTTACCATTATTAGCAACTTGTTATAGGATATAAGATAATATTAGGCCTTAGAGTTAGAATTATTGTACTTTAGATTTAATTCTCGTGTAAATATTACTTGAATAAAAATATTATTATTATTATTATTATTATAGGGTATTTATAAGTTTGAAAAAGATAGCGTGCACCTATAGAGATTTTATACATTAAGTATTTTGGCGGTTAAATATCCTCATTATTTTGTTGTTCTTCTGCCAATATCCGGTTCCGCATTTTCAGCCGGTGGAAATTGGCAGATGTCGCGGATTCATATTATCATTCCCGGTGCAAATATTTGTGTGGGCTTGACAGATGTGCGTGGAGCTGACCCCGTGTGCTCCTGTTTAGGCCGCCAGAGTAAATACCTACTCTTTAGCGTAACAATAAAATTTTCCTCGCGTGTGATATAAATGAATTTTTTTCTTTAATGAGTTCATGATGATTGTCTAAAACTCGAAACTGGCGAAATAACAAAAAACATTTTTTTAATCATACGCACTGCTATTTGTTTCTTGGTGTTTAATGCTTTATTTGTATTTATGTATGTCTACAGGGTTATTTGTGCTTGCGTTACTTTAGGATGCTGATGCAGTAAAATGATGATGGTGATGATGATTAGGAATAAAATTACATTGGGACAAAACATTTTTTTTTTATAAAACACACCTAACCTATCCTAACCTTATCTACCAGTTAGATAGTTTAAAAATCCTGAAATAATAACGGTTTCAGTACAAATCACTTAATCGCTAGTAATTTCACCTGCTGTCTTATTCCCACACCGGAACACAACAATGTGAACACCGATGCTTGGTGGGTGTTAAAGGATAAGATGGTCGTAGCGCTACGGATGTACCTTGTGCAATGTGCAACTATTAATTTAAGATTGTTTTTCTCATGTGGTTCCACGTGTGGTTGCCAGGTTATAATAGTGCCACTCCATGTCTTCCTGTGGATGTCGTATGAGGCGACTGAGGGAATAAAGGCTTAATACTGTTAGTCGATGGGCTTGCAACCTGTCACTAATACGCTTTTAAGCATCTTGGCCTATGTGTGCAAAATGTGGTTGCTGAATTGTCAACGGTTTTGGAAGTCGTAGGTAATTCTGTAGCTCTACCTACCCCACCCTGGGATTGCAGGCGTGAAGATATGTATGTATGTTCTCTCATCTTATTTACTAACTCTATATTTCGGACTGTTACCTAGTATTTCCTTTAACACGGCCGCAAACCGCTGAAAGATCGTTTCTAGGTCACGCTAGCAGAGTAAACACGTTCTGTGTACGCAAAATATTACATTCCGGGACGTGTGTTGCTCCTATCCCGCGGGAAAACTTTTTGCAAGAATTCCGGGATGAGTTGTGTAGTTGGTTGTCTTTATTTTATGGGACGCTTACTCAACGGAAGTACTGGTGAGGCTAAGTTGACTCGTCAGTGCGTATAAACTACGTGGTAATACGTGTCTATACCTTGGTATTTTTAAGTTTCGAAGGAGTTAGGTTATTTCTCCCTGCGTCTGAATTCCCGGAATCATATAAAAAAAATAAAAAAATCAGGGGGCAATGTCACACCAATTCACCTAGTATCAAGCTTAGCTCTAGGCTTGTACCTACTATGGGTACTAGACAACGATATAAATACTTATATAGAGAAATAGATACTTAAATACATAGAATACATCCATGACTCGCGCTCACAAACAAATATCCGTCCTTACCGGGATTTGAACCCAGGACCTAAGATATAATGGTGTTTAAGGCAAGAGTGAATAGGCATTTTCTGGGTAGCGTGTACCACCATCGACCTCGTCGTCATCGTATCTTCGGACAAAAAGGAGTTTCCGCTACCTACTGCCGCTCGAGCGCTACAGTTGCTTCGATGCGCATCGCACGATACTTAACATGAACGAAATCCTAACGCGGCTATGGCGTTGTCCCGACTAAACCGGCTCGGTCCGTCCGGTTGAGTTTGCTTGTGGTGGCAGCGGCGCGTACGGTCGAACTACTGTTTATACTGTGCCCCACTCATCAAAGTCATATTCATCCCTTTTTACATACCTACAAACATACATACATACATACATACATACAATCGCGCCTCTTTCCCATAGGGGTAGGCAGAGACCACTTCCTTCCACGTGCTAAGATCCAGAATAACTTCCCTCGCTTCCTCCACACTCACAAGTCTCTTCATACACGTGGGTCGGTTTAGAGTCTCCAGACCTGGCCCTTTCTTTATACGCCCCGGATCTGATCGTGGAACGTCTACCTTGGCCGCTCTCTTCCAACACTCCCATTTACTCTTGCCTCATATATCTGTTTCGTCAATCTCACTTCATCTACTCTCTCCATATGACCAAACCACTTCAGCATTCTTTTATTTATCCTTGTCAGTACATCTTCTTTTGACCCACAACGTGCATGCCTTTTTGTTTTAATTTATAGCTTCATTCATAAAATATTAAGCTTTAAAGCGACCGGGGCGCGACGGTTTTTGCTTTCAATTAAAAATCACATAAATTACTTATCCGGAAGCGTAGCGTCAGCATAAAATGATGAAAATTTACGCGGCTTTATTTTTAACCCCTACCAATAAAAGAGGGGTGTTATAATCTGTGTGTCTGTGGATCTCGCTGTGGCATCGTAGATCCCAATGTACCGATTTGGAAGCGATTTTGTTTTATATAACTAGTTTGATCAGGATTGATGAATGTAGAGGAAGCGAAAGTTGTATGTTTAGATCGGTGCACCTGGCATTCTATAGTCTGTGCCCACCCCATTGGGAGACAGGCGTGAAGTTACGTATGTATGTATGATCAGGATCAGCCCAGAAGGCTAGGTTTTAAGTTTTATGAAGACAGATTTGTTATTGCAAAAACACAGTAAATAACTTGTTTCGTACATTAAAATTTGATGGTGCTACGTTAGGCAGTTAAGGGATATCAGAGGGGTTACCATGACTTATATACATGAGTTCATTTTAGTTTGAGAGAAAGGGACAGAGCTATAGCAGTTATACAGCTCTGTCCCTTTCTCTCAATCTAAACTGAACTGCTTTCATCAGGATAACATCGAGTGACTGGTATGTGAGTTAAGTATTGAATGTAGGGTAAACACACTTTAGGACTTCAATAATTAGATTTATTAGAAAAGTAACGGTAATTATAGACGGCTTTTTTAAACAACTCAGTTAATATAATATATTTCATCGCCGGCGGTGGCAGTACAATTAATTACCGAAGGGACACAAAAGTGTGCAGCTATTTATAACGCTAACTCTGGGGACCAAGTGGAAAAGAGCATAAGTCCACTTAACTCCTAATAAAAAAGGGTTTATACATAAACAGAGTGTACTTGACTTATAGCCTTTTTCACTTGATCTTCAGGTGACTTAAAACCTTTTTCGCTAGGGATACCAATTGTATAGAGAGACCCGAAGTTGGGTCAGAGTGGGTCAGCCCCCTAATTAGTCTACGTCACGACCTGACCAGCAGTTAATTGACCCATTATTATCCAGTAACACGTAACGTATTGTTGAAACGTTTCTGCTATCGATTCCCTCCATTGTATATTCCTAAGTGTGTGATTATTTTGTTAGGAGGTATATTCTTTATGACAAAATTTAAACTCAAAATTCTAACCCCCTTACTTATAAACGTGGAATAAGCTTGGAATAATTTATGCCATGCTTTGTCACTTTCTGTCAGATGCAAATGTCACTATTACAGATAAGGACAAAGCATGGCATAAACTATTCCAAGCTTATTCCACGTTTATAAGTAGGTAAAGGGGTTTTTATTTAGTCAGTAATATGTCGGTAATGTGGGGGTGAATCTAGCGCTTGACAAGACCATCATGCATTGCGGAGAAGAAGCGTCCCAAGAAGCTCAAACAGAAGGTAATTTTTAGGGCTCTGTAGCCAAAATGGCAAAAACGGTCATGTACGCCCGTCCGTATGTCACAGACATCTTACTCGAAAACTACAAGAGGTACATTGGTGGAATTTGAAGTTAGGTGTCTTGTTGAAGCCGCTACTATTTCTGGGGGGGGGGGGGAGAACTCCAAGCATGTAAGTACGAGAAGATGAAATAAAAATTCAGCAGAAATCATGGTGTAGCAGAAAACAGTAGGTGAATATTTTCGAAAATAATCACTCCGAAAGTTGCAGTTGTTTTCAGTTTATTTTATTTTTTTGCTGCCTCTTCACGAGATACGTATTGCCGTAGTCACCCGTAGTCACCCGTAGTCAGCGCATTGCAGGCCACCGGAAATGGAACGTGAATGCACAACGTTCACATGCAAAATGCATCCGCAAAATACTGCACTTGAAATTACAGAGGGTTTTTAAACGCCGAGATTGTGAAGAGCTATTGCAGTGAATTAACAACATGTGCAAAAGTGAAAAATTCACGTGAAAACTGTTACGAGCGGAGTTTTAGTTGTAATGTGGTTACACAGTGATAAAATGAAATCATTATAAAACATTTATTTAGCCCTATTTTTTATTAAATTAAATTAATGCAATCATTTAATAAGATAAGAGAATCCTTAAAGGGATATATTCGCCTGTGTTTTGTCGATTTTGTTATTTATTATTTATCAGTTTAAACAATTCGATACATTCGGTAACGGTAAAGATAACGTTTGTCGCAAAGCATCTTGTCCAGGGCCAATATCTTACACCAATTAATAACTATTTATTTCATAATATAGGTACTAAAAGTTAAAACTAAACTTATTTAAATTAAAATAAAACTAAGCTACTCAAATATTAAAGATGTAAATAATAATCACCACTATAAAAAGAATACCCATCTAGCAGTCCGCTCGCGGCGTGGTCCCTATGACACTGGCTGCATTACTTCTCTGGATAGCTAGCCCAATCCTTTGGGAGAGGTAAGCACCAGCTCTAGGATCTCCGGAGGTGTCTATAAATAAGTGAATAACTATTTATAACCCTATATCGTAAACGTGATCGATTTGACGCGCCTGCTTACTGGAGTGATACGCATAAACCCAATCATAAAAATAACACTAAATTTAAGAGCAGTAAAACGTGTCATATGTTTGCCATACACTAGCTTACTGGGTCTCGATCTATTTATTCATACATACATACATACATACCTTCACGCCTTCATTCCCAGAGTGGGGTAGGCAGAGCTACAGAATTACCAACAACTCTAAAAACTTGTTGATAACTCTGTAACCACAATTTGCACAATCAGGCTAAGATGTTTAACAGTGTATATTAGTGACAGGTTGCAGGCCCATCGCCTAACAGTACTACAAGCCTTTATTCCCTTAGTCGCCTTACGACATCCACGGGAAGACATGGAGTGGCACTATTCTAAGCCGGCAACCACACGGCCAATCTATTTATTCTATTCGATAAAATCATATTCCTGAAGCCCTTGCCAAGATGCCCAACGCTAACTAGCGTTTCAAAAAAATCACGTGATCTACCAGTGACGTGATTGGTTTAAAAACGAATCGAATAGAAACGTGTTAGTTATCTCTTATGCTTCGTGTAGTGAACTTGAGACTGCACCGAGCAAACGTGGAGCGTCCAGTGGCGCCCTCAATATTATTATTGTGTTTTCTGATAAACTAAAGAATTTCCATGGAATTGGATCATTATTTTTTGTAGCGCAAGTAAAAACACAATTTATGTGATACGTAACCAACTTTGATAACATTATACCCTTTGAGTAGTCAGCTTAACGGGAAAAGGTGGCCACTTTTTTCCGTTAAGTTGATAACTCGAAGGTTAATTGTTAGTAAACTATGTGATTTATCCCATAAGTTGTGTTTTCATTTGTAGTACAAAAAAGCACCGTCCGATTTCAAGAAAATACTTTAGTTTATTGGAAAACTCAATAATCGTAATGAGGGCGTATGCTCGGCGCAGTGTTAACGGAAAAAGGCGGCCACATTGGTCCGTTAAGTTACTCACTCATAGTTCAATTGTTATTAAGTCTGTATTTGCTCTCGGGATTCATGGAAAAACGAACGTAGAACAGCGGGCCTAGTTTGGTTGCGTTTATTGCGTGACAAAATGTTTATAAAGCATCCTTCTCTCTCATACTTATATACGTGTCAGAAAGTGACGAATGTTTTATCTCCATTTTGTCACGCAGCCATTTTAGGCTCCCTGGTGATACTAGTTCTGTCTAAGTGTTTATACCTACTAAAATCACATAAGACAGCACTATTACACAACTTAAAAATATAATATGTTAAAACTAGTGGTTTTTGAGATAGTGTTTACTGACTGCATTTTTTTTTAATTTTTGAAAAAAATATTAGGTTTGCAAGAAACATAAATTATTAATCCGTGAATCACTTCAATCTGAATTCAATTTGAATTTTAATTTGAAGAACTAATGTATTGCAAAGGTAAAACACTAAAAAAAATATCTATATTGGGTGAACACGGTGTCTCATATTTGTTTTTTTTTGCTGAATATAGCGTTTTTTCAAGAATTAAACAAAAATACAATATCTAAAAAACCGTGCAACTTCGAATAGGTAACAGTAAATGGTGTCAAAATGGCCCTAACTATCATCTCTTAAAACCTCCTACACTCGACTGCCAAACACCCTGTATACAATATTTATAATATTTATAAATGCATATTTTATTCACTTCATCCATTAATTTTGTGTCAATAATTTACTATACTTACTTAATGAGGGCGCTCGGTGCAGTATTAATTATTATTATGGGTGTCACCGTAACACAGTGTGTTGGTATTGTTTATTGATTTTGTCGGTGTATTACATAACAAGTAAATAAATAAGAACGGTTGTAAAACTTATCCCCAGTCATTACGGTCTGGCTGAGATAAACGTGAAACTTTGAGATACGCAGATTCTAGAATAATTTTATCTCACTGTGTGGTCGTGAAATATAAGGTAGTAGACAATGCACGTTGCAGCCTAAAAACCATTGTAATAATATTTAGTTACAAATACAATACATTATAAATACCTACGCTTTATTATAAATCAAATCAAATCAAATAAGTTTATTTGCAAGAATACAGTAATAAATTAAGATGTTACAAAATAATATTCCAGTGTATTCAGCCCGCATGCAAGCGTGCAAATATTTTGTTGATTTTAAATCTACATAAAATGTCAAAAAAAAAAGAAAAATAACAATAAAAATAATTATAATACATAATACAAAAAATAATATGGGTTTTAATACATTTACATTAAATCGCTCATCCAATAGAATAATGACATAATTGCAAAAATCGGGTTTTGAGATTTTACCGTCATAAGTGTTCTAAAGGTCAGGTCTATCGCGTGGAACAATGACATAACATGCATGCTAAAAATGCAATTATGTCATTATTCTATTGGATGAGCGAAATATTAAATAATCTTGTACACTATAAAAACATTTATCCATGAGCCATTTTGTCAATATGTGTATATAGTATTATATACTCGGGTGCTGTCTGTGGGGTCCGGTCTGTTCACGCTTGCAAGGATCTGTTTTCCAATTTAGTTATTTTAACTATCGTTCTTCTCGTATAGGCCTCGCCATGTTCTCCTAGCCATTATTTTTAACTTTATTTTATTGACCCTACATTTGTTATAATTTTATTTGTGTTAGTTATAAAAATAATTATTTATTACTTTATTTTATTACCTTACCTTAGTACGGAGTTTCTTGCGGCGCTTCTCCGCAATGATGATCTTGTCCGAATCGCTAGCAGACTCACTCCGTATTACCGACGTGTAAAAGAGCCCTCATGTGGCCAATTTACTGAATAAATATTTGGAATTGTTGAATTTTTAATTGAACACGACACGCAGAGAAAAATAAACAAGTAAACACAAAAACATGAAATTCTTATACGGTAGACAACAGGCGTTCTATTCGCTATAAGCGATCTCTAATTCCAACTAAGTAGATCTTTTTTTAAATTAATTTTCTAATCTCTCATCCTGGATCCCATTTCAAATATTTAGAAAAAATATTCATTTTGTTTTTACTCAAAACAGATGCGGGCAAGCAAGTTATACAACTATGCGAAATTTCAAAGTAAATACAGACAGACAGACAGACAGACAGACAGGTAAGGATTCCTTTTTTATCATTTTTATAAAGAACCCTAAACACACTAAAATATTGGTAATGCTCTGACGAGACCACTCTAACTCACATAGTAAGTATACATATACGAGTATATAGGTATATATATATATTATTATTTTTAAACAATCTCACACAAATTAACCTAGTTCCAAACTAAGCTGTAGGCTTGTACTATGGGTACCAGACAACGATAAACATACGTATATAGAAAAATATATACTTATATACATAGAAAACACCCATGACTCGGGAACAAACACTCGCGCTCATCACAAAAATATCTGCCCTTACCGGGATTTGAACCCAGGACTGCTAGCTTCGTAGGCAGGGTCACTACAGGCAAGGCCAACGAGTCCTCTGTATATTATTCGTCGACGAATTGATGAGCGAGTTGGATGAGATAATTTTATAGCGCACCCGTCCCAAAAACTGGCCCGTGTGTTTCAAAACCCGCAGGCAATAAAGAAACGAATAGACGAAGTTGCCGCGAGTCTGCGTCGGTTTCAGGCGAAACTCCCAAACTTATTACTGTAGCTTTGTTTAAATTGGGTTAAACTCTGTTTTGGAACTGGAAATGTCATATTTGAAGGTTATCTGAGCTGCTATTCGCTGATTGTCTTTGGTTGATAAGAATAATAAGTTTGAATAAAAAAAAATGTGTAAAACGCCTTAAAATCCCAATATTTTATAAAATATTTTGATTCTTAAACCTATGTTATGTTGGAGTTATTTAAGATTTAAAGCTAGGGTGAATAGGCATCATCAGGGAAAGCTCGCTTAGTCGTCGATAAACTTTAACAAAAAAGGCAAGGGCATAATTATTTTGTCTTGAATAATATGCGAATACAATAACGTTGGCGGTTGAAACGCCGAATAAT
Source organism: Acleris emargana (assembly GCA_927399475.2). Classification (NCBI taxonomy): domain Eukaryota; kingdom Metazoa; phylum Arthropoda; class Insecta; order Lepidoptera; family Tortricidae; genus Acleris; species Acleris emargana. The sequence goes on from OV656860.1 coordinate 11,989,942, forward strand.
CACCTTTTCATGAAACCTAGCTAACGCCGCACTCGGAGACGTCAATAAAAGGATCATACATGTGCATTTTTGTATGGAAATTGGGTGTGGCACCAACAGACTTGAAACATTTATATTTTAAATGAACTTAATGAAAACATCATTTATTATTATGGCCGCAAATACCTAGCTCACCGGAGAACAAAAATATGATCACTTGAAAGAAGACAGTCCATATACATACATACATACATAAACTCACGCCTTCATTCCCAGAGTGGGGTAGGCAGAGCTACAGAATTACCAAGCACTCTTAAATAAGTTGTTAAGTCCATATAAACTTTAGGTAATATACATTAACAAACTGAATTATTTTCCTGAAATCGAGAGTTTATTTGTTGTACAGATAAAATGCACCATTTATAAGATACATTAAAAAAAATCGTGTAATTTTTTTCAGTTAAGTAACTTAATCGAAGGTTATGTTGATGATAGAGTTCTACGAGATACTTTGTAATCTTGCGAGTAACGTGTTGTTACGAATATTTTTAAATAGACTTTTTAGACAAGTTCTGGAGAAGTACGAACACATGGTGGCACACCCAATTTGCCCATGATCCTTTAATGGTTTTTTAGTGACGTGTCCTCTTATTCTATTGCTATAGCAAAGAAAGTGTCAACAGTAACTTTAATCAAGCATTAAATTTAGAACTTAAAAACCATTGCTCCTCATCAGGCCCGCCATTTCACCAAAATTAGTCAATGAAATATGAGCCTATTGTAAATAACATAGAGTAAATTTTCTAATTCGATTGTTAGTCATAAAAACAAAGGAATATTTTATTTCCTTTGCAATGGTACTTTATTCCAATGGCTAATACAGCCATACAATTTTTGTACAGTCGCGTTCATAAATATGTGTACACTTTAGTACCTTGTCACTTTAACGCTATTACAATTTATGTATTTTAAGATGATTACTCTCGAGGACTGCCGTTGGATTTCCGATCAGGTGTTATTGCATAAGATTATCTCAGGAGCCTTAGACTGTCCACAGCTTCTGCAAAAAGTCAAGCTGACCGTCCCGCGACATCACGCTCGTCTTGTCAACTTTCGGCCATTCTCAACTGAAACGTATAGAACTAATGTCGGGTCTCACAGCGTTATGCCTAGAATTTGCAAAGAACATAATAAAAGGGTTGATATATTAAACATGTCAATGAATAAGTTTAAAACATATTTATACAAACTCAAGGTTAATTTCTAATTTAGGTGCTGATTGCATAATCGTTTCTTCATGCATGGTGGGAGGACCTTGTGCAGGGCCCGTCCGGGTTGGTACCACCATCTTATCCATTAACCTACCACCAAGCAGCAGTGTTCGCATTGTTGTGTTCCGGTTTGGGGATAAGACAGCCGGTGAAATGACTAGCATAGAGGCATTCCATCTTCGGCCTCAGGGTTGGCAACGCATTTGCAGTCTTAGGATTGCGGTCTTGTGAATGCGAATGTCTATGGGTCACAGTTTCCACTTACCATCAGGTGGCCTGTGTGCTCGTTTGCCTTCCTATGATATAAAAAAAAAAAAAAAAAAAAAAAAAAAAAAAAAAAAAAAAAAATTTGTACTTGTTAAGAATTTGTATTGCATTTCACTTTTCAAATTAGCTTCCTATATTAAATGTTTAGTAAATAACATAGCAGCTACTAGAATATTTAACTTCTAGATAATAAGCGTTTAATATAATGCATGTTGAGTTCGACTGTAATTTGGTGGATACTCAATCAATATAAACAAGATGTCATAATTAGCTTGTAAGTTTTATAGTATCTTACCTGTTGGCAAACCTTAATAAATAAATAAATAATAAATAAATAAATGTATGGTAGATTAAACATGATATGAAAAAAAAAAAAATAGGGTACTAAAGTGTACACATATTTATGAACTCGAACTTTTTTAAACTAGCGATCCTCTTTCGCCTCGTTTCGGTTTATGTAAGTTGGCGTTACAGAATACTTACATAAACCGAAACGAGGCGAAAGAGGATCGCTAGTTTAAAAAAGGTCGAGTTCATAAACAAGTAAGTAGTAAGTATTAATTATACATAAAAATCGTTGGTGACAAATTATCAAACTGATTGTGACAACCGCATCAAAATCCGTTCCGTAGTTTAGAAGTTAGCGGGTATACAGACAGACAAACAGAAAGACGCTGAAGGCGACTTTGATTTAATTTTTTTCACCTCAGCAGCTCAAACAAGCAGGTTTTGCTGCTTAAAAACAGTGAGCAAAATTCAATTTTGCTGCGAGCGAGAGGCAAAGTAGCTTTTTAATTATTTTTTTTAAATGCCGTGAGCAGTGCTGGGGCTACTCACAACATTCGAAAAAATTGAACTTCACTTTGTTCTGTCACTTTCACTTCGATAGGGAAAAAGCGAGAGATAGAAACAACTTGATTCGAAGTTCGATTTTCAAATTCCACACATAAGTGGGCCCAAAAAGAAACGCACGTTCGGATGCACACATAACCGTAAAATTGCAAATAAAACTATCTGTTAAAGTTTGAAATGTGTTTATTATAACTATTTTATACAGTAGGTACAATCATTTTTTTTATTTAATGTTTTGAAGACAAAATTAAAGGTAAATCAGAAGTTTATCATGTATCTACATAATTTTGTTATCGTTTTAACAATCTTTAATTTCGTGACATAAACCGCGGGGGCAGTTTCAGAACGCATTTCGAAAATAGCGGGATTATTGTAGCCAATAGCCATAGACAAGCCCTAGTTAGGTTTTTTTAAAGCCACAGACTACATAAAGCTGTATAAAGTTGTGTTTGCACTACGGCATTGTCAAGTTGAGTGACAGGTTTTATCTGTTTCATGTTTATTTTTTCCACTTTTTATTTTATTAGTATTTTGCAAAAATGCTTGTGATTGATGCATATGCGATCGTGTCGTTATTTAGTCGTGTATTCACCAAATCGTCACAACGGAAGACCTGCGTTGGCCCTACCAGCTTCACGCTGTGTTGTTCTCGCTGCTGAGGTGAAAAGTTGTATGTCTCCCACGAGACCAAAGTTTTTTACGTCTCGTATCTTTGAATCCCTCGCTACGCTCAGGATTCTAACCTAGAATCACTCGCTACGCTCGTGATTCAATAATAGAATCCTTCGCTTACTCGGGATTCAAAATCATCACTCGCAGCAAAAACCAACTTTGCTCTCTTGTTGAACAAATAACTATTGCGAATTTCTGAATTTTACGTCGTTTTTTTGTCGTTTTGTTTTTTATGTTTTCTCAACCTCTTATCTGATCGAATAGTTTGACGGAAAAAACACTCATGTTCCATGCTATATAAGAACTGCTTTCCTATCAAAATATTCGATCACATAAGAGGTTGATAAAGTAAAGGGACGCTATGTTATTATATTATGGCAGCATGAGCACCTCAAGTATGTTTAGAAAGAAATGGCACGTAAATTTTCCGATCTAATTATAGTTCAGTTAGTATCCCGTTTACTGCTTTTTTTACGATTCTATTAACAGCACCAAGGCGCCACCATACGTACAAATGTGTAGTTTGATTCTCGACTGTTATTATACTCTATAAAAAATAAAAAACAGATCAATAAAAAAAATGGCATAGAGAAGGCAAACGAGCACACAGGCCACCTGATGGTAATTAAAAACTGTGACCCATAGATATTCGTATTCACAAGACCGTGATCCTAAGACTGAAAATGCACTGGCAATCCTGAGGACTACGATGGAATGCCTCTATGCTGGTCATTTCACCGGCTGTCTTATCCTTAAACTGAAACACAACAATGCAAACACTACTGTTTGACGCTAGGTTAATGGATAAGATGATGCTAGCGATCCGGATGGATCCTGCACAAAATCCTACCACCCGCAACATGTTTCTCAACGATGATACGATTTCTTGGGGTCTAAATGCATAACGTTAAATTATTGATTTTCGATGACTTTGTAAAATGGTCTGAATGTATACGATTGGGTTACCGTAAAGGCGGGTTTCTTTAGCCCTGCGGGGTAACTTTGGCCCAAAACGAAAAAAAGATTGAACAGCCCGCTACTCTGCAAGCTCGTGTGCGAGCGCAGCAGTGTCAACCTTAAATCATAGAAGGCAGTATTGGCTAGAGACTCGATGCTATCTTCATGTTGCTTACGCAGGTATTGACTTGTTAGTCTTGATCAACTGTGGGATAGTGAAAACGTGCGCAAACTGTGTCTGCAAACTTTCTCTGGAGACTCTTAAATCTGGTAAGTTTTCGTTAAAATATCTATTTGATCATATTAGACGTGTATTTGGGGACATGCCAATTGTATTTTTTATTTATTTAATCCTTGTATAAAACGAGAAATCTTGAAAACAATTGTGTTGTATACTTTGTCCCATGTTTCAGACAACTTTGGCCCGCGGGCCAATATTTATTACAGTGCAGTGGAACCAACATTTTTATCCTGGTCAGGTAATATCATTATCTGAGGAGGCAGTCCTTGTTAGATGTATGATGAAAGGAAAAGATTTTTGGCGGTGGCCTGTTATTTAAGGACGAACAACTATACAAGCGGGAAAATATAGTACAAAAAATCGGATTTCCTAAATTCGTAAGAAAAGGCTGCTTTTCCGTCCCGGAAATAAATAAATATAAGTAGTAAACTATCTCTTAAGAGACTAAGGTTTAAAAAATAACGTTCTAAACCTAATAATGTTAACGATGATTTTCATAAAAGGCTGTTGAATAAGGAGTTAGTTAAGTGAGGTTTATTTTATTTCAAGAAATGTTTGTTTTGATTTTATTTTTTGTTATGATTGTATTTTATGTTAAAAAACTATGTTTGAAAAGACTTAGATCTAGAAAAGAAACTCTTAAACCAAATAATACCAACGATGATTCTCATAAAAATACTGTTAACTAAGATCTAGTTAAGAATAAAGTGTAAGTTTAAAATTTAATTTCAAGAAAACCCAAAATATTGTTTTCTTGTTGAAATAAATGTTTATTTTTGATTAACAAATGCTCTAGTTTTATTCTTTAACACTCCGACATGGTTTATTTGGCCAATGCCTTTACAATGTTTGTTTTTGTAAGAGAAAAATGCTGCGGAGCAAAGAAGCCTTTCTTTAAGGACAACATTGGCCCAAAAAAGAAATAAATATATATATATATATTCAGTGTATATTTTTCAACTTTTATCATTCTCAAATAATAACTTATACCCCTGAAACCCCGTCAAACCTAGTCTAACATTTATATCTATAAAATACATAAAATCACGCGTCTTTTAATATTTTTTTAAATAAAAATTGGGTAAAGTAACCCGCCTTTACGGTACCTATCTTAAGTTCGAAAAACTTTTGTCCGCTGTTTCGTTAGTGCGAAATTTTAATTTTTCCGGAAATCATTTTTCTCTAAGACAGTTGAACTTTGAGACGAAAAAAATACAGAGTATCATCCAGGATCCAGGTACTCTACAATAAGTGGTACGGCCACTCTTATAAGCAACTGCACATTTTGGTGGTTGTGGTTTGTAATTTTAACGTCATGTTTGAACTTCTGCATTAATCTAAATTTGACGATGCGCTGGTCTAGTTGGTAGTGAGCCTGCCTACGAATCTAGCGGTCCAGGGTTCAAATTCCGGTAAGAACAGATATTTGTGTGATGAGCGCGATTATTTGTTTCTGAGTCATGGTGTTTTCTATGTATTCAAGTATATTATCTTCCTCTATTATATAAGTATTTATATCGTTATCTAGTAATTCATAATTAATTTATTTGCATTTTATGGGTTTTACAAGTTCTTAAGTGTTGTTGTACAATGATCCAGCATCAACCCCGTTAGGGCACAGCAATATACTTATTACATGAAAAACTGATTCTAATTTTAGCAGGCAGCTGAGTGTTATTGTATTTAATTTTATTATATTACTTATACAAAACTATTTTGTTAGCTTTTAGTTATTAACAAAAAACTCATCTAAGTTATAAAAACAGTTTTCTAACAGATATTTTTTTAGTTTATTACAAAATAATATATCTTTATCAATTTCCCTTATTTCTATAGGTATATGATTATAAATCTGTACAGCCATATGTTGTGTACCCGAATACACCATTTTCATATTTGTAAAATAACTCACTAATTTATTTCTATTTCTTAAATTCTGGGACCTCGAACAGTCATCCCTTTTCACGTTAAATAGGTGTTTCTCTTTTTTTATAAACTTACATATTTCTAAGATGTATAGTGAAGGTAATGTAAGGATTTCAAACTTTTTAAAGTATGGCCGACAGCTTTCTCGGTCTGTAATATTTGCTAATATCCTTACACACTTATTTTGTAGTATAAACACTTTTGCGACATCCGTACTGTTTCCCCACAAAATAACTCCGTAGCCTAGAGCTTAGTTTGGGACTAGGTCAATTGGTGTGACATTGCCCTATGTTTTTTTTTTATTAATCTGTCGAAGGCGTTAAAATTACATGTTACAAAAGTGTGCAGCTAAGTATAAAACTGACTGTACAATAGGGAATATGCATGGCGTATTTTAAATCTCTCATTCTCAACAAAATATGAAAATATTGTAATGGAAATCACCAAACGTGAAATTAAAATGAAAAGACTGTACAAGCATTTTGAACTGTTAATTAGATAACGATTAGACAGAGAGATCCGATACACTGCACTGTACTGTGACGTCAGGCAACAGGTCGGCTATATAAACTCAATGTTAAATTCTGTATGCTAGAAAGAGATAGGAACAAATCTTAGCTTATATGTTGGTTATTTTTATAGAAATAAAAAAAAACTCAACTGTATCTTACATGAGTCAGATCTTATAGGAACTGTAAAAAAAGTCATCAATACTCAATGTAGGCTTGAGCGCAACTATTTTTACCCTGATCCCTTTCCTAACATTATAAATATTAAAGCGGCCGAGTTGTAGGGGAAATGCCAAAAGGCTGGTAAATTATGAACAGAGATATAAGGAGCTTAAAGGATTATCCCGAGGAATAAAAGGGATAAGGGACTTTATTTTAGGATTAATGTTTTACGGATGAAAAGTTATCCCGTGGGCAAATTAGTTGATGTTTTGGAAGGCGGCAGCGGCGGTGGAAGCTGCATTGTAATGGTTTTTTTAAGGCAAGGAGACCTAACACGGGCACTCAGGCCAGCTGAGGATCTGAGATATTTGAATTCTCAAGACTACAATCTCAAGACTGAAATCCTAAGACTTCAAAAGCTTTTTTGGAGGTGGGAGGACCTTGTGCAGGGCCCGTCCGGGTTGGTACCACCATCTTATCCATTAACCTACCGCCAAGCAGCAGTGTTCGCATTGTTGTGTTCCGGTTTGGGGATAAGACAGCAGGTGAAATGACTAGCATAGAGGCATTCCATCTTCGGCCTCAGGGTTGGCAACGCATTTGCAGTCTTAGGATTGCGGTCTTGTGAATGCGAATGTCTATGGGTCACAGTTTCCACTTACCATCAGGTGGCCTGTGTGCTCGTTTGCCTTCCTATGATAAAAAAAAAAAAAAAAAAAAAAAAAAAAAAGCGTTGCCAGCCCTGAGAACTAAGATGGAATAATAATAATAATAATAAGACCGCAGGGCAGCTAGTGGCGAGCTGTTGGTGAGTGGCGACACCACGGACCTGAATGCTCCCGAGGGTAGGTTCTGTTCCTCACCTCACGCTTGCCTTCACCGGCTGGCTGGAGTGAATAATGACGAGGAACAGACTCTCACCTCTGGCTTGCCTTTATTGGCCGGTCAGAGTGGAGTCGCAAGAGCTATATGCTCGAAGGGTGGATGTGTTGCATAAGTGGTGAGTGGGCACCTTATGGTCATTTAAAGTCCAGAAGCACCTCTCCACCCTTAGCCCCTCTGGAACTGTTACCTCCCTGCTGCTATATATATGCGGCTATTTCGGGAGGCCCATTCCATTGAGTTGGCGAGTCACCGCCTGCCATTTTAACCAAAGTAATTAGCATTGGCCAGGCAGGCGCCGTAGTTTCTTCAATAGCCTAGTTCACCAATCCATATTATATTATATGTAAAATCATATTGTCTTTGGATTTTAGTGTTTACCTTTTTACCCGATTACGGTACAGCCCAAAAGGAGGATTATGTGATTGATTTAATAAACTATTCATGGTTAGATTGGTCTTAACCACTAAAGTGTCATAGGCTAGTCACAGCAGTGGTTTTTTTTTAAGCTTGCTTTTCGTTATTATTTCACCGGTTGTCTTACCCCCCTCCCCTGCCCCTCCCGGAACAGAATGTGAATACTACTGTAATCCGCAGGTTCAAACAATCAAATCAAATCAATCAAATCAATCAATCAATTAAACACAGAAAACCAGCGTTACCTACCAAGTCAGTACCTCAACTTAATGCTGAGTGCCGATCCATTTCAGTGGGACCAATCACTTTAATCAGTTGTATTTTATTTCTGTTAAGTAAGTTCACCATTGTGTTTTATTCTGTTTTTTAATCCTTTCTACTTTCTGTTTGCATATGTGTATAGGTTCTATTGGATCGCATAAACTTTTTACGCATAATGTATCTTTTCACCTAACACCCTTTTAGGCTGACATTTCAGAATTTAATAAACGTGTATTGTGTAGATTAAGTTAGGTTAGGGTAGGTTAATTTTTTATAATAATTAAAATAAAAACATTTTATTTAAACCAATTTATGCGTAAAGAAACATTATGCTTCAAAAAAAATATGCGATACAAAAGAGAACCTATACATACATACCTTCACGCCTTCATTCCCAGAGTGGGGTAGGCAGAGCTACAGAATTACCAACCACTCCAAAAATGTGTTGATAATTCTGCAACCACATTTTGCACAAACAGGCTAAGATATTTGCCAGTGTATTACTGATCGATTGCTAGCCTATCACCAAACAATCCTACACTCCTATTACACTCTTATTACTTGTGGGAGGACCTTGTGCAGGGTACCACCATCTTATCCATTAACCTACCGCCAAGCAGCAGTGTTTGCATTGTTGTGATCCGGTTTGGGGATAAGACAGCCGGTGAAATTACTAGCATAGAGGCATTCCATCTTAGTCCTCGTGAATGTGAATGTCTGTCTATGGGTCAGGTGGCCTGTGTGCTCGTTTGCCTACATTATGTGTATCATTGAATAAATGTTTTTTCATTATTTTCAGTTATTACTATCACAAAAAGAAAGTAATATCAACACACAACATAGCAAAGGTAACATCCCGCATAGTTGTCAAAGACAGATTGGCAGCATATGTAACTGTCTTGGCGGGCATCCAAAAAGCTGCTGCAGTTAAATTGCCAATTACCGCTACTGCAAAACTACTCCACAAATTTACTGCATGACATAAGACAGTATAACTTTTACACACACAGTAAATTAAATACGTAGCATAGTTTAGGATTCACTTGTACTAATTTTTTTTAACTCAACCGGCACAAAATGCCTTTCCATGTAATGGCAATTCTGCGTACGTTTGTTTCGGCGGTTTCTATAAAATAATAGGATACCCTACAACACTTTGTTAGTGTTTTACTAGACAGTTATGGCTGCCGAATTAAAAACCATACCATAACAGCTCAAAGACAATATGGTTTTTTGGGTTGCATAGTCAAACTAGGAACCCTTATAGTTTCGCCATGTCCGTCCGTCCGTCCGTCCGCAGCCTAGCTCAAAGACTCTTAGTACTAGAAAGCTGTCATTTGGCATAAATATACATAATATTAGTCACGCCAACAAAGTATATTTTCTCAAAAATGACCGGAAAAGTTGACATTACTAACTCCATACTGAGACGCGAAGTACATAGTTTACAGACAGTTCCCAAATTAAAAAAAAATTACATTGCGTGCTGGCTACACAAGCCCGCAATGTTGCATACAAAGGGTCTGGCCGGTCTGCTATAGTAAAATCGCCCCTGGCTGAATATGAAAACTGAATATGCACGTTTATTTGCCTCATTGTCAAATATAATTTTACTGAATATTAAGCCTTAAATACTTACGATTGGCGAAATATTAAAAAAAAAAAAAACCGTTTTTAATTTATATTGGCCAAACTACTTTATCGATTGTCACGTCCTTCGAATATTTTATACATGTATTTAAGATACATTTATAAAAAAAAAATTAAAGTCCTAGCTTTTTTTAAAGTCAACATTTTTGTCTATTTTAGTTTTTTCTTTTTTTTTTTTTTACTTGCAAGTTAGCGACACCTACCATATTTTGATATAATATACACAATTTAATATCCCATTACATATATTTTTTTCAAAAGTATTAGTTTGGATCAACAAAGTGGAAATAAGCTATTTGTGTAGGAGT